>CM038672.1:537912344-539220263 GCA_021605145.1 Aegilops bicornis
TACCTCGCTGATATAATAAACCAGACGTTGAATCGGATGCTCCTTCCCTGCCTCCTTCCGCTCCACCACAATGGCCACGCTGACCGCCCTGGCATTAGCAACAACATATAGCAGAAGCGGCTCCTTGTCAATGGGAGCGGCGAGCACAGGCGGTTTGGCCAATTGCCTCTTTAAGTCCTCCAACGCTTCATCGGCGGTGGACTCGCATAAACCGATCATCTTTTTTCAAAGATTCGGTATAAAGGGATGGCCTTCTCTCCAAAAGCGGTGATAAACCGGCTCGGTCACGGCAATCCGGCCTGGCAAACGCTGGACATCATTAATGCACTTCGGTTTAGCCAGGGAGGTAATAGCCGTAATCTTCTCCGGATTAGCTTCAATTCCCCTGTTGGACACGAGAAAACCCAATAACTTGCCTGCCGGAACACCAAAGACACATTTGGCCAGGTTGAGCATCTTCTTTTAAACCCGCAGGTTGTCAAAGGTTTTCTTCAAATCGTCAATTAGTGTCTCCTTCTCCCTTGACTTGACCACAATATCATCCACATAGGCGTGCACATTACGGCCGATCTGCTTATGCAGGCAATTCTGTACACAACATTGATAAGTTGCTTGGGCGCTGTTGAGCCCAAAAGGCATAGACACATAGCAGAAGGCTCCAAAGGGAGTGATAAACGCCGTCTTCTCCTGGTCCTTAATCGCCATCTTGATCTGATGATACCCGAATACGCATCCAAAAAGCTCAAACGCTCACAACTCGCAGCGGCATCAATAATCCGGTCAATGCGGGGAGGGCAAAAGGATCACTGGACAAGCCTTGTTAAGATCTCGTAATCCACACATGCGCCAAGTGCCGTTTTTCTTAAGAACCAGCACCGGATTAGCAAGCCACTCTGGATGGAAAACTTCAACGATAAAGCCAGCTGCTAAGAGCCTGGCCACCTCCTCTCCAATGGCCTTATGCCTTTCTTCATTAAACCGGCAGAGAAACTGCTTCACCGGTTTGTACTTGGGATCAACATTAAGAGTGTGCTTAGCGAGTTGCCTCGGTACACCTCGCATGTCAGAAGGCTTCCATGCAAAAATGTCCCGATTCTCACGGATGAACTCGATGAGCGCGCTTTCCTATTTCGGATCCAAGTTGGCACTGATGCTGAACTGCTTGGACGAATCGCCAGCACGAAGTCAACAAGCTTAGTCTCGGTGCCGATTTGAATTTCAGGGCCGGATCATGCTCTGTAGTTGGCTTCTTCAATGGAGTCATGTCCGCCGGATCAACATTGTCCTTATAATACTTCAGCTCCTCGGCGGCACAAACCGACTCTGCGTAAGCCGCATCACCTTCCTCACATTCCAAAGCGATCTTGCAGCCCCCATGAACCGTTATTGTCCCCTTGTGACCCGGCATCTTGAGCTGCAAATAGATATAACAAGGCCGTGCCATGAACTTGGCATAAGCCGGCCGCCCAAATAGGGCGTGATATGGACTTTGATTTTTACCACTTCAAACGTCAATGTTTCCGATCTGGAGTCATATTCATCACCAAAGGCCACTTCGTAGCTATTTTACCAACCGCATATGTCGACTTGCTGGTACCACACCATGGAACACCAGTATTGGACGGTTTGAGCTGTTTATCTGTTAACCCCATACGACGGAAGGTCTCATAGTACAGGATGTTAATGCTGCTTCCTCCGTCCATGAGCACCTTGGTGAACTTATAACCTCCCACCTGAGGTGCCACCACCAGGGACAGCTGACCCGGATTGTCAACCCGGGGAGGATGATCCTCTCTACTCCATACAATGGGCTGCTCTGACCAGCGTAGGTAATGAGGCACGGCCGGTTCAACAGCGTTGACTGCCCGCTTCTGAAGCTTCCGGTCTCGCTTGTCTAAACTAGTGGTGAAGACATGGTGCTGCCCACTATTCAACTGCTTTGGGTTGCTCTGATAACCCGATCGTTGTCTTTGATTGTAACCACCTTGGTTATTACGATTGTTACGATTGCTATGTCCGCCCGGATTACCATTAAATCCTGAACCGAATTTCCTCCACCATAACCCGGCCGGATCCTGAACCGCCATGGAACCTTGATCATACCGGAAAGCATTAGAACTCTTGAACTCTGCATAATGTAGCAATCCTTCCAGTAGATGGTTTGTTGGCGTCTCCTCCGTCCCATGCTTTGGACAGGTTGATTCAACAGATAATTCAAGCGGTCCGGATTGGGATTAGGCGCTCCACCTCGATTCGCTGTTTACCCTTGCGCAGCCTTGTCCTTGTCCTGTAGCGTTGGTGTTGGCTACGAATTCCATGTTGCCATTAAACTTTACGCTTGCCTCCACCATTACCTGCCGAGTGATGTTGCGGCCCTTGGAGTTGCGTTCTTCCTTCCCTTCCTGTCTCATTATCGTCTGACTCGGGGTCACTGGTACTATCAGAATCAGCATACTTCACTAAAGCGCCCATGAGAGTGCCCATGTCAATACAAAACCGCTTCATGCGCCCCAACTTCAACTTTAAAGGCTTAAAACGGCAGTTGCCCACCAGTGTTAAGATCTCATAGTCAGCGTTGATCCTGTCTGATGAGTGCAAGATTTACGAAACACGGCGTACCCAATGGGTTGTTGACTCCTTCCCCACGGACACAAGCCGCCAAGTCTACTACGGACATGGGCTGCTTACAGGTATCTTTGAAATTCTGGATAAACCGGGTCCGCAACTGGGCCCATGAATTGATAGAATTGGGTGGCAAGCTTTTCAACAAAGTACGGGCCGTGCCTTCGAGCATCATGGTGAAGTACTTTACACACGCGGCCTCATCCACATCCAGCATCTCCATGGCTATCTCATAACTTTCTATCCATGCTTCTGGAGCTAAATCAGTAGTGTAATTTGGCACCTTGCGCAGACCCTTGAAGTCTTTGGGCAAGCACACATTGCGTAAAGCGGGGACGAGGCAAGGCACCCCCAAAGAGCTAGAGGTAACCCTGTGCTCGACCGAGATGGCTCGGACGAACCGGCGTAAGCCGATAAGCCCGATGTCTGCTAACTCGGCCTCCCTGCGCGCTTGGGCCCGGTCCACCACCTCCTGAGCGTTATCGACGCCACCTGCCGGGTTGTTGCCACGGGGCGCACCACGCCGTGCATTACTTGATACGACCGGTTCATCCACGTGCCTGCTATAAATCCGGCTTGGACGGGGGGTAGAGTGGATCCGGTCGCGGCTGTACGAATATGCTTCCTGTTGGACCAAAGCTGTCCTAAGGAGCTCCTTGACCCGGCGCGTCTCTACTGCCTGTGGTGAATCGCCTTCAATTGGAATAGCCTCCAGCCGTGCCGCAGCTGCAACAAGGTTATCCATCGGGTTGGAGTAGTGACCCGGAGGTGTTTGCACAGCCTGAGGCGCACTGGCATTATGGCGAGGTAGATCTATTAAGCGGGGCTGAACCGACGCCGCCGTCAGTGCTTCCGCCCGGTTTACGACCGTGATTACTGGTTCCGCTCGAGGGTGTTGAAGAGGTCTCTTCCCTCGAAAATCGAAGGCAAACATGATCTGTATTTCCTCTTCATGACTTCATGTGACGCGCTCGATCCAAAGATGAGCCTATAAGCTGCGCATCTAAAGCGGCCCGCTCTGCGGTCATCTGGCGTCTGCAATGCTAGATCCGCTTTAGCCTGAGTGATTTGTTCCTTCACCTTCGCAATCTCCGCGTTATGAGTGTCCTGGTCCGCCGGGTTAACCTCTGCCATGAGCGTAGCCAACGCATCGAACAGATCTAATAAAACTTGAGCCGGCGGGCGCACGGAGCCTCCTGCCCCAGCAGCCGTCGCCGCTGTTGAACCGGCAATCATCACCGCAGCGGCCGAAGAGTGAAGCACTGCTTGTGTACCGGCCATGAATATTCCAACCCGGTTGGGAAGATCAGAGGGGTCCAGAATACTGTTACCATTGAAACAGCCCCCAATCCGGCCATCGTGTAGCTGATACAGAGATTCAGTTTCTCCGGTTGATGACTCGTCGTCGGATTAGGCGACGGTCTCGCCACCAGACTCTGATCCGTCCTCATAACTTCCTCCATGGATGACTCCCACAAAGGCACGCTTCACGGCCGGTTTAACCTGGGCAGATCTCGTACGCTGAGCCGTCTCGACGAGGTCGGTGCGGATGTCCGGCTCGAGCCCTGGCTCACCAATCTTGCCGATGAAAACGTGTATGCCACCAAAGGGGACCGGTACCAGTACTCAATCGAGCCACCTAGGGGCCCCGACTGCGTCGTCGATGTAGAGCTTGCCGACGACTCTTGGTCATCCGCCCACAAAGATAGCCTTCGAGTCCTTCGAACTTGCCATCCAAGATCATCAAACCATCATGCGATAGCCCCACGGTGGGCGCCAAGCGTCGTGGTTTTGTCACGGCGGATGTCCTCATGAAAGGACTTAGTCGTGGAGCCATCGCTACGGGTTAACTTGAAGGGGTTAAAGCGGACGCAAAGACACAAGAGTTATACTAGTTCGGCCCCTTTGATGAAGGTAAAAGCCTACGTCTAGTTGTGATGGGTTTGATGTGGTCTCGATGACTAGGGAGCAAATAAGCTTCGCCTAGGCCTCGAGTTGTTGTTGTCTCCCTTTGAACCGTCCCGGGTCGTCCCCTTATATACACGGGTGACGCCCGTCGGTTCAGAGAGTCCCAATCTCCGGTTCATACTCGTACCCGGGTTGGTCTCTCTCTATTCCTAACTTACAGTACAAGTTTACATATCAGGCCGGTTTACGGCCATGTGTTCTAAACCGACTATAGGCCTTGGGCCCTTACTTTCATGCCTCTTGGGCTTTTACACCGTTGAACTACTGATGAAGTTAACCCGGCCCAGATAGGCCGGTTAACGCCCAGTAGTAATATCCCCAACAATAGAGCTTTCCACCAGCCAAATATGCATGTAGTGATAGCATTATTCTGTTCCTGCTCTATTGTGTTATATTGCCAGCATATTCCATGTGCTGACCCGTTTTCGGGCTGCAACATATTATGTTGCAGACTTTTCAGACGAGGAGTAAGGTTCGAAAGGTCGTTGCCGTGCAGCTCAGCTATGCTGTTGGAGTTGATGGACTCACTTTATCTTCCAAGCCTTCCGCTGTTATCGCATTAGATGGCCTTAAGCCATATTATTATAATAAGTTCTCTTGTGAGACATCCGATGTAATAAGTGTGTGATTGCTACTGTTATAAATCCTTGAGTACTGTGTGTCAAAGATTCTTGATCCAGGATGACATCGAAACACGTAGACTTGACCATCTGAGGTCGGGTCGCTACAAGATGGTATCGAGCACACGTTGAGTGTAGGACACGACCATTAAGATAAACCATAGGTCACTCTTCTCTACTCATTTCGACTCCTCTCCATTTTTCCACTCTTTAGGATGACGGAGATGAAGAACAAGTTTGCACAACCGGATGAAGACACACCTTTTGGACGCCACTTGAAGGAAGTCACTAGGTACTTGAACATTGGAATACCAAGCTTCACCGGGATGTACAACGCCACCTTACCTGAAGATGAGCGCTGGATGATTCAAGTACAAGTTCCAGGAAGGACGTTCTCACCAACTTCTAAGCCCATAGAATTTTGTTTCAAAGCACCCACCTGGAGTCTAGGCAAGAGTATGGCAGCTCACATTACCATGGGACGTATTGGAGAAGTCTACAACAGGGAGCTTAAAGACACCATCTATCAGATATGTGGGCGCCGAGACGAGCAATGGGAAGTAATCAACACCAAGAAGGATAGATCCATTGCAGCTTTCATCCAGGAGCTAAACCAGCACATTCGACGTCAAGAGAACCAAATGTTCGCAGATATGATGGAGTTGAAGAAGGCGAAGATCAGGATCATCGAACTGGAGGAAGAACTCAAGTTTACATGCGATGCATATGAGGAGGAAATCAAGACACTACTGGAGAAGAACGACGACCTAGTCAAGAAAATCAGAGTATTCATGGGAGGACCAGCACCGGAAGAAGAAGATGACGACCCCACCTGCCCGGACAACTACATCATCATCGAAGACACCGGTTCCGATCCAAGTGATGATGACTACGAAGACGAAGCTGGAGCAGACATCATGGAGTCTTCCAGCGATCAAAATTTCTAGATGACCACCATATATTAGTAGTATTTCTCCCATGTATCTAGCAGTAGTTGAGCACTTTTGCGATAGTTCTAGCTCGTTTGTATGCCCTTGCTTGATTGATTGAGTGAAATGATTGTGTTTGCCTCATACGCATATAGGTAGTGTTTTCTCATTAGACCTTTTTCTCTATTCTAAATCTCTTCCATCTAAACCCTCAGATGCCTCCAAGACGTGACACCGGTTTTGTTTTCCCACCGGAGCTCACCCAGTTGATCCAGCAGCAAAATGCCTTGATGCAATTGCTAGTTCAGAACCAGGTCAACAACAACAACAATAACCCGCCGCCAGTGGACAATTTAGCCCGTTTCCTGAGGTTACAACCGCCGGTGTTTTCCAGTAGCACCGAGCCAATAGTTGCTGATGATTGGCTACGCCGTATTGGTAGGGAGTTAACCACGGCTGGATGCATGGATGCTGAGAAGGTGTGCTTTGCCGCACATCAATTGGATGGACCAGCAGCCGCATGGTGGGAGAATTACACGACTACTTTTCCTATAGCCAATGTCACTTGGGACCAGTTTCAGCAAGCTTTTCGCACGGCCATGTCTCAATTGGAGCCATGCAGATGAAGAAGTGTGAGTTTTGTAATTTACGCCAGGGGAACCGTACTGTAGCTCAGTACGTGGGTGATTTTAGTAAGTTATCACGCTATGCCCCTGATGATGTGGCCACAGATGCCGCGAAGCAGGAGAAGTTTATGGAAGGGCTGAACGATGAGATGAGCATGCAGTTGATGGTGGCAACTTTCAACAACTACCAGGAGTTGGTAGACAAGGCCCTTATGATTGAAGGAAGCGGCTGACAAATTGAGAGCCGTAAGAGGAAATATGGACAAGGGAAGTACAACTCAGGAGCTCAACAGAAGCCTAGCTTAACCCCAAACTCGGGAGGACTTGTTCGTAATCATGGAGGTCACAACCACACTGGAGGAGGATCGCATAACCGCAATGGTGTTAAGAATGGGAATGGGAACGGAGTTAATAACAATCAGAATCGCTCCAACCCCTCTACACCCGCCAAAAGGGACCTAAGTCAAGTTACTTGCTTTAAGTGCGGGAAGACAGGACACTATGCCACAAGTGAACCACGTTAACATGGAGGAAGTTGAAGAGCAGCCGGACGCGGTAATAGGTAAGTTTTTGGTTAAGTCATTTACCGCTCTTGTTCTTTTCGATACTGGTGCATCGCATTCATACATATCAAGGGGATTTGTGGATAAGTTTAAGCTACCAACCCAAACCCTTAGGACCCCTCTTTTAGTGAGCTCGCCAGGAGCAGAGTACATGGCTAGCCGATGGTGCAACCAGATACCCCTAACCATTGGCACACATGTTTTTCCGTCTGACCTAATTATCTTGGAGTCGCAAGGATTGGATGTGATATTAGGTATGGACTGGATGTCAAAGTATGGAGGAAGCATTGACTGTGCTAGCAAGTCAATTTACCTTACCACCGGAGGGAAAAAGGATTAAGTATGTATCTAGGCATGTGCCTAGGAGGAGCCAAGTGAATGCCCTCAAGGGAGTTGTACAGAGGAAGTGCACGTAGTAAAGGATTTTCCGGATGTTTTCCCAGAAGAGTTACCAGGCATGCCACCGGATCGAGACATCGAATTCCTGATAGAGATATTGCCAGGTACATGGCCAATATCCAAGAGACCCTATCGGATGCCCGCAAATGATCTGGAGGAAATTAAGAAACAGATCAAGGAGTTATTGGAGAAAGGATACATTCGACGAAGTTCATCACCTTGGGGAGCTCCAGTTCTTTTGGTGGAGAAGAAGGATAAATCCCTGAGGATGGTTATTGATTACCGGGCCTTGAATGAAGTAACAATAAAGAACAAGTATCCATTACTGATGATCAATGATCTGTTTGATCAGTTGCAAGGAGCTAAGGTGTTTTCGAAGATTGATCTACGGTCGGGATACCATCAGTTGAAGATTCAAGATAAGGATATACCAAAGACAGCGTTTACCACGCGGTATGGATTATACGAGTATACGGTCATGTCGTTTGGACTGACTAACGCCCCTGCCTATTTCATGAGTATGATGAACAAGGTGTTCATGGAGTATTTGGACAAGTTTGTTGTGGTGTTCATTGATGATATTATGGTATACTCGTAGAACAAAGAGGAGCACAAGGAGCACTTGCGTTTGGTTCTCGAGAAACTCAGCGAACACTAGTTATACGCCGAATTCAGCAAGTGCGAGTTTTGGTTGAAGGAAGTTGGATTTCTTGGGCATGTTATATTAGGAGAAGGAATAACAGTGGACCCCAGCAAGGTTCAGTCAGTCACTGAATGGTTGGCACCCACTTCAGTTGGAGAGATCCGCAGTTTCCTAGGACCTGCAGGGTATTATCGGAGATTCATTGAGAATTTTTCCAAGATTGCTAAGCCAATGACTGAATTTCTAAAGAAGGATACTAGGTTTAAATGGACGGAGGATTGCGAGGCAAGTTCTCAGGAGTTGAAGAAACGGTTAACTACAGCCCCAGTGCTAACACTGCCAGATATACATAAGGAGTTTCAAGTATATTGTGATGCCTCACGCTTGGGACTTGGATGTGTGCTTATGCAGGACGGGAAGGTTGTTTCGTATGCCTCACGACAACTGAAGCCCCATGAGTTGAACTATGCCATGCACGATTTGGAGCTAGCAGCCGTAGTGCATGCATTGAAGACTTGGAGACATTATCTTATTGGAAATTGTTGTGATGTGTACACAGATCATAAGAGTTTGAAGTACATTTTCACGCAAAAGGAGTTGAACCTTAGAGCGAGAGGAGATGGTTGGAACTTATAAAGGATTATGACATGAAGCTGCACTATCATCCGTGAAAGGCCAATGTCGTGAGTAGCACGCTTTGAGCCGGAAGAGTTACGCTAATATTCTTGAAAGTAAGGGATTGCCGAAGGAGTTAGCGGAAGATATCATGGAACTCGGTTGGAGATTGTTCCAAGAGGTTTCATTGCAACAATGGAGGTTCGGTCTACATTGTTGGACAAGATTCGAGAAGCTTCGGAAGGAAGACAAAGAAATTGCTGAGATAAAGGAGAAGATGAGCAAAGGAAAGGCCAAAGGTTTTCGCGAGGACGAGCATGATACCTTATGGTTTGAGGACCGAGTTTATGTGCCCAATAACCCAGAGATCGGGAAGTTAATACTCCAGGAGGCCCATGACTCACCATACTCTATACACCCCGGAAACACCAAGATGTATTTGGATTTGAAAGAACGTTTCTGATGGACTGGTATGAAGAAGGATATTGTCGAATATGTAGCTGTATGTGATGTATGTCAGAGAGTGAAGGCAGAGCATCGAAGCCGGCAGGTATTCTGACCTATGCCGATACCGAATGGAAGTGGGATAAACTTGGCATGGACTTTATCACAGGATTGCCAGTAACCAAAGCAGGATATGACTCAATATGGGTAGTAGTGGATCGCTTGACCAAAGTGGCTCACTTCATCCCGGTGAAAACAACTTATACCAAAGGTAAAGTTGGCCAAGATATATATGTCCAAGATCGTATGTTTGCATGGAGTTCCGAGGACCATCGTATCGGATAGAGGAACACAGTTTACTTCAAAGTTTTGGCATCGATTACACGGACCTTGGAGTACGAGATTGGAGTTCGATCTGACATTCCACCCGCAGACGGATGGATGAATGAGAGAGAGTCAACCAGATTACGGAGGACATGTTAAGAGCCCTGTCGCTAGACTATGGATCTAGTTGGGATGACAATTTACCTTACGCAGAGTTCTCATACAAAAATAGCTACCAGGCCAGTTTGAAGATGGCACCGTTCGAAGCTCTGTATGGATGCAGATGTAGAACACCTATGATGTGGGATGAGGTAGGAGACTGTCAGCTGTTTGGACCAGACTTGATCAAGGAGTCTGAAGAGAAGGTTTAACTGATCCATGATAGACTGAAGATTGCTCAGTCCAGGCAGAAGAGTTATGCAGACACGAAACGCAAGGAGGTAACCTATGAATTTGGAGACAGAGCCTATCTGCGAGTATCACCCTTGCGAGGAGTGAAACGTTTTGGAGTTAAGGGAAAATTAGCTCCGAGATTTGTAGGACCGTATCGTGTTATGGAACGGATGGGAGAAGTTGCCTACAAGGTGGAGTTACCTGAAGGATTGTCAGGAGTTCACGATGTGTTCCATGTATCACAGCTGAAGAAGTGTCATGCTGAGATGGCCGATATACCGTTAAGAGATACAAAGGCCTCTGGAGGCGATACAATTAGACAAGAATTTGACTTATGAGGAGAAGCCAAGAAGATTCTTGACTTTGACAAATGAGTCACTCGCAGCAAGGTTATCAAGTTTTGCAAAGTTCAGTGGAGCCACCATACCGAGGAGGAAGCCACCTGGAAACGAGAAGAGGATATTCGCAAGGACCACCCGCACCTATGTTCTAGCCAACCCGAATCTCGAGAACGAGATTCATCTTAAGGGGGGTAGGTTTGTAACATCCCAAATTTTCAATTTGGAATGTTATACATAGGTCATTCATGCATATCATATTTTACTGCATCTTCGTTCCGCAAATCCTCGAATTCCTAAGCAACTCAAGGACCCTCGGAGAGAGTTCGGGATTTTTCGGTTTTCATATTTGATTTTTATCAAATACTGAGAACAAGGATTTTTGAATTTAATTATTTTTCTCTCCGGAAAAATAATTCATATTAAAAATAAATGAGGGGAGATAATATGAATTCTCCAAAACAATTGAAATATTGGAGGAAAAATGTTAAAATCATTAGTTCGTTTTTTATTTGGTTTTTATTCTGAATTTATTTGCCCTAGAAAAATTGCACGTTTTCAAAAAAATTACATTTAGGGCCAAGAAAATGTTCATCTCGTTCTAAATATTTCATTTAGACGGTGAAAATTTGTTTTGGCATTTTTAGATTTTTTATTTTATTTTATAGGAGTTTTTCTGACGGCGGAATAATTTCAAAAAAAAATCCAGCAGCACCCCGGGGCGAGGCCAGCCAGGCCAGCCCAAAGCCGCCACGCCGCCTTCCTCCGCGCCACCGCCCGTGTCCGAGGCGGACATCTGCCACCGCCGCCGCTTGCCCCTCCTTTAAATACCGAGCCCCCCCTCGTCACCACCACCACCCCGAGCCGCCCGGGCAGCCCGTCGCCTCCCTAGCCGCCGCCACCGAGCCGCCGCCCGCCGCCTCTAGCCCGCCGCCGCCTCCCACCGCCACCCGCTTGAGCAGGCCCGGAGTCGAGCAAGGTAGCCCGTCGGTTTTCAAAAAGCTATTTGATTTTAGAAAACCCTAGGTTTTTCATTTTTTTAGATCGGTTTATTTCTTCGATTTATCTATTTAGCGAGCGTTCGCTCGTTCGTTCATTTTAACGAACGCGTTCTTCGTTTAGGTTCAGTTAATGAATGTTTGTTCGTTAAGCTGTTCGTCGCTTTTCTTTTTCTTGGATTTATTCCGCGATTTTTCTGATCGCGATTTCTGATCCGATTTTCGTTCCAGTTTAACTTTTCGCTCGTTTATCGGAATCAGGCGATTCAAGCGCCTAGAGTTTCATCTCGAAACCCTCTTTCTGAATAATCAAATCAAACAAGCTTTTTCCTCTGTAAAATTTGACCCTAGTTCATATTATTAAACGGATCTTATTTCTTTCGCTGCTTGAGTTTCGTTGCTTCGTTTGGTTTGATTCTTTTTGCGAACCGGAGTTCTTAAGTTGAACTTTCTGGTCAGCCTATTTAGTTGAAGTTTTTCTTGTGCATCTTTGCTTGATGCTTATGTATGTTATTGTTTGCTTGCGATAGAATTCTCGGAGTGCGAAGCGTGTTACTACGAATCTCTAGGATTCACGGATCGTCAGCAAGGCAAGTAACACTTTGATCATACTCTTTTCATACCCAGTTTTTATGCATTAGTTTCAATCCTCAAACATTGCATTGATTAGGATGTCATTAACTTGTGGGTTGGGAAGTAGTAGTTGAGGTAGAACCTATTGCCCTGTTACTATCAAACCCTTGGGAGTTATTTCTACGTGTTGCGTATATTGCTATGCTATGCTCGTAGACGTGGTTTGGGTTTGAGTAAATCCATGACAGATGTGAGATTGTTAATTAATGGTTTAATTTAAGGTGGCAACTTTAATACACATCTGGGTGGACTGAGGCACCTGGGGAACCCAATGTTGTCTGTTTTTTTTTGGAAATCCCGGGGTACCCGTGTGATCTTCCTATGGACCGCCACCCAGGCTCAAAGGGAACTGAGATTATTCATGCTAGAAACTTCCGTGTGCAGCCACAAGCTACTATGGGCTCTAGCATAGTTGAGTAAGTTATGTGAAGCTCTTGAAGAGGTAGATCAACAGGTAGTGGGTTTATAGGTTTGGTATGGTCTGCCCGGAGTAGAGAGTTAATGTTTCTGAAAGACTATGTCTCGGTCATCCGTTTCTCAAACACCATGTAGTGCGAGAAATCAACGGAGGCGATCGAGTCTTGTGGGGAAAAGTGCGCAAACCTCTGCAGAGTGTACAATCTAATCATGGTTAGCCGTGTCCCCAGTTATGGACAATTCTGAGTATCTAGTACTTGAGTATTCACACGTATCTCCTCACTCTTAACTAATATTGTTGGGTTGTTAACTACTTTAATTGGGGTTGAGTTGGGGTTATACCTTCTCAATGTTTCAACCACCATGATAGTTAAATTAAAATCTATTCCTTTGTTGTAGGGAAAAATTGGCTTTTCACAAAACTATAACCATAGAGCTTTCCACCAAATGAAATATGCATGTAGTGATAGCATTATTCTGTTCTGCTCTATTGTGTTATATTGCCAGCATATTCCATGTGCTGACCCGTTTTCGGGCTGCAACATATTATGTTGCAGACTTTTCAGACGAGGAGTAAGGTTCGAAAGGTCGTTGCCGTGCAGCTCAGCTATGTTGTTGGAGTTGATGGACTCACTTTATCTTCCAAGCCTTCCGCTGTTATCGCATTAGATGGCCTTAAGCCATATTATTATAATAAGTTCTCTTGTGAGACATCCGATGTAATAAGTGTGTGATTGCTACTCTGTTATAAATCCTTCGAGTATTGTGTGTGTCAGCATTACTGATCCAGGGATGAGACTGAAACACAGAGACTTGACCATCTGAGGTCGGGTCGCTACAGTGGCCTAAAGAATTTGTGATACATTCCGACCATGAATCTTTAAAGCACCTTTGGGGTCAACAAAAACTGAACCGTAGACATGCAAAATGGAGTGAATTCATAGAATCTTTCCCCTATATTGTCAAGTACAAGAATGTTGTTGCCGATGGTTTGTCTAGACGCATATTTTACTCTCGCAACTTGATACTAAAATTCTTGGGTTGCAAAGCGTTAAAGAATTGTATGTCAATGACCCATATTTGCTGAACCACACTCAAAGTGTAGTGAGGGAAAAGGTTGGGAAAAGTTTCACTTGCATGATGGATTCTTGTTTCGAGCTAACAAATTGTGCATCCCAGATTGCTCTGTTCACTACAAAAAAAATACACTTCCGTGATGATACGTGTTTGTCACAGTAGGTCGCGTTTTTGTCATGCATGTACATCCATGACGATTTTATGACAGAATCAAGATAGTCATACCTATGCTGTTGTAGAAGTGTTCCATGACATTACCAAAGCTATCATCACGGAAGTGTCTAGTTCCATGACGATAAATCGCGCGTCACAGAAGTGCTTTCATCAAGGGTGACCGACACGTGGCATCCACCGTAACGGAACGCCGTTAAGCTATCGGGTCAGGTTTTGGATCCGATAACCCGTTAACAACCCGACCAATGGGGATGTTCCACGTGTAAAATCATCATTGGTGGAGGAAACACGTGTACGCTCATCGTTGGGACGGATGTCATCCACTCATTGGACGTAAAGGCGCCTATGATACGTCGACCGTGTACGCATTAGCAGAGGCCCATTCCTGTGAAAAGGCCGGCCCGTTTGAGTTGGTCAAAAGGTGGCGGGTCGGCCCATGGAAAGCCTGTTAACGGCTTGTTTGCATATAGCCCATTTACAGCCCGCTAACCCAAGGCCCGTTACACCCTATCCGAATTAGGCCCAGTAGCGTCATCTGGGCCATCCAATATGGTTCCAGCCCGTTTTCACTTTTGGCGCATGTATGGCCCATGACGTCTTTCGGCCCGTATGAGGCCCTATGTAACTCTTGGCCTATTAACGGCCCGTGGTGAAACTGGCTCGTAATGAACAGTGTATCACTTTATACCCATTAATGGCCAGTGGTGAAACTGGCCCGTAATGAACGGTGTATCACTTTATACCCATTAACGGCTCGTTATTCCGTTGGGCCGTTTCCAGCCCATGTTATCTTTCGGCCTTCTCAGAGCCCATTTATTCTTGGGCTCATTTCCGGCATTTGTTTACTTACGGCTGTTCTTGTCATTTTCTGCTTGTGGGCCAAATTCAGCCCGTGGTTACAGTCGGCCCGTTTGTGGTCCGTTAATACGTTGGATCGTTTTCATGGCGTCATCAAATACGGCCTATTAACGATGGCCCGTTATGGTCGGCCCATGAATGGACGATTCCAACTCTAGCCCGTTTACGACCATAATGCGGCCTGTTTGGCCCATGTTTGGCTAATCTATCATACGGCCCGTATAAGGCCCATTGATGATCTGACCCTTGAAGGCCCATTGTTTCTACTGACGTAGAAGGCCCATTGTTTCTGACCCGTAGAAGGCCCACTTGTTTCTGACCCGTGGGAGGCCCACTATCACTACAAGAAATATTAGCCCATGGTTATTGTGGCCTAGTTTTAAAAATAGGTTATTGCGACCACTAGCAAACCGCGGAAAAAGAACCGCAATGACTACAAGCAAACAAATAAACAAGACAACAAGGAAATAAATAAGCAAGCAAATAACGCTAGGCTATCACGGCTATTACACATATTACATCCACTTTGGGCATCAAAGTTCGCCACCGATTGCAAATATAGGGAACAAAGCGACATATCATATACACTTTGGTTGTCAAAGTTGGTGACCGGTATAAATAAACCCATGACAAAACAAATCCAGAACTGAAACCACTTCAGGAGATCTCAAGAAACAATAATCTGGGTACCCATAATGCTGGC
The DNA here is from genome assembly GCA_021605145.1 of Aegilops bicornis. Taxonomy (NCBI): domain Eukaryota; kingdom Viridiplantae; phylum Streptophyta; class Magnoliopsida; order Poales; family Poaceae; genus Aegilops; species Aegilops bicornis. The sequence continues at coordinate 537,927,689 of CM038672.1, forward strand.
AAGATGCTTAGCAAGCTTATTAACTTTCTCTTGTTTGGCGCTTAAATCCTCCAGTAACTTCTTTGTTGCACCGGAAAATATGCATCTGAATTCTGCGGGGACTTCCTCGGTCCTTGACTTCTGTTGCGGCACATCCGATCGATGTCTTTCAACTTGAAGTTGAGACTCAAGAAGATGAACTGATTCAGCAATGAAGTTCAAGAGCTTGTGCCAGCAGTGAGTGGCCGATAACTCGAACACTACATCAAGACAGGAATTTTGGGTTCCCTCACTGTCGTCAAGATAGTTTTTATCAGCTTTGTTGGAGACCAACAGGGATGTCTCACTATGTTCAACCTTATCTGCATTACTTCCTTTACAATTGGATAATGCGGTACTGTTCTCCAATATTTTGTCCGCATTCTAAAAGAGAAACAAGCAGACACATCACATGTTTACCATGTTGTATATGAAACTCATTTTGGTAAATGAGTTCAGTAGTAAAGTGGACAGGATGACAACATGAAACAAACATATATCTATGTACCATGATCACTTTATGGTCTATATCATTCTAGTTTTTGTTGCCAAATCAATATAGAGACACAATTCAAATAATATTTGTTCAAGACAAAGTAGAATAGACAGAATATAAGTGTAGGTAACTATAGAGCAATAACAACACTTGTAATGTGCATGACATGAGAACATAGCTGTTTATTCAATTGAAACCGAAATCAACATAGAGCAGGTTACAACAGCAAACCAGTTAAAGAAACAGGTTTAAAACATACCTGTTGCGCCATTGGAGTTTCAATTCCATCCTTCAAATTTGAAAATAGTTGGTATGAGTAAATACAGTAATGCAACAGCAAAGGAGTATGAACCATAGCTACAGAACCTGACCTGAGAACAAATCTTCTTCTCCTTTAAGCATTGAGTTGGGATTTGGAGTGGTGGTCCTCGTGCTTTGGGCACTGCAGTTCCCTTACTAACTGCTCGTGTTTGGTGCTTTGTTGTGGAGACGGTGATGTGTCAACTGGAACTGGGTTACTATCTGCCGGGGTTGGGGTTAGAAGGGGTGTAGCTGGTTCTCTGTCCAACTGGGTAGGGGTACAATCTGCGAGTCTGCAGGTTATGTGTGGTGGATCTGGTCCTTGGGCAAGTAAAGCGTGGTTCTATCTGCATCAACCGGTAGCACTATCTTTTACGAAGACCGTGTTGTTACTCCCTTTAGATACCGCCATCACGCTCTCCAATTCAAATGGTTGATAAACAAGAAAAGTAATTGAAAGTATAGACATTGTATGATAGAAGCAGGTGCAATGGATAGTGGGGAATAAAAGAGGGCATGAAATAATTCATATTTATGTTGTCTAACCAAAGCAGGATAGCATGACACAATTTCACATATATGATGGCTAACTAAATGGATAGCATGACACAATTTCACATTATGATCGCTAACTAAAAAGATGGAAAGACATAGTTCAAAATATGAGACTATGTAAACAGGATGACATGACATAACTATATAATGTGTTTATTAAATAGGTTGGCATGCCATAATTCACATACATTCACGGATAGAATGCCATAATTCAAAATATGATGACTGTAAACACTAAATGTGATGAGATGATATAACTATATGATGTCTTTATTAAATGGGTTGCCATGCCATAATTCGGATAGATGATGTGTATGTACTATGTAAACATGATGGCATGATATAATTCAAATATATGATTTATATAGTAAGCAAGTAAGCGAGATGGCAATCCATATATGATGTAAAAACTAAGCAATGCAAGACAACATGCATGACATGGGTAATATAACCTGCCAAGTTTGAGAATAGACCTCATGGGTAATATAACACCGGTCATCAGTCTACGAATCCTCCTCTGAGGAGCTCTGTAACCAAAGAAGATGTCTGCTTCAGCAGGTAGCATTGTCTGCTCTGAATACCTTGTTTTCACTTCAGATACTTCCATCACCGCTTTAAATGGCTGATGCACAGGAAGAGTAGTTGAATATGCAAACGTTGTCGACAAATGGAACACGTAATACAAAAAATGATAGCATGATATAATTCACATACATGATGATTGGCTAAACAGCATGCCATTGCATAATTCACATATATAATGCCTTTGCAACAAGATAGCATTGTATAATTCACATATATAATGGCTTGCAACAAGATGGCAATGCATAATTCACATATATGGTAATTAGACACCTTTGAGCAATTGGCATTCACACAAAGCATGTCTAAACTAATCAAATGACATAGCAATGCGAGACACCATACATACGATATGAGCAACATAACCCTACCAAGTTAGAGCATACACCTCGGGGAATAGGGTGGTCATCTGTCTCTGAAACCTCCTCTGAGGAGCTATCCGTAACCAGCAAGATACGTGCTTCGTCAGATAGCATAGTCTGCTCTGAAGACCTTGTTTTCACTCCAAAATTTGCCATCACCGTGTCAAATGGCTGATGCACACGAAGAGCAGTTGAATGTACTAACATTGTTGACAAATGTAATATGTAACGCAAAAAAAAAGGATGGCCTGATATAATTTAATATAAGATGACTGGCCAAGCAGGATGGCATTGAAAAATTCACATATATGATGCCTGGCTAAACAAGATGGCGTTGCATAATTCACATAAACGATGAATAAACTAAACAGATGGCATTCGTACAAAGGATGTCTAAACTAAGCAGATGACATATTTGATGTATAAAGTAAGCAATGCAAGATACCATATGCATGATATAACCAACATCAGCATGCCAAGTTAGAGCCAAGACCTCAGGGGGTAAATAGGAGTTGTCTTCTCCTTCCGAATCCCCTCGAGCAGATATCTTCCTCTCGATTACAATCCGAAATGCATGGAGGGGGCTGCCTTTGCGCCTACCATGGAGCGGCGTCTGCATGAAATTTTATTGCCACGCAAGGCTCGTCTCTTTTGCTCTACATGTTCGGTTCCATTGTTTACAATAACTGTCATGCATAGGAATAAAACATAGTGAGATTATGTAAGGAGTGCATGCAAAATCCAGAGTGATGGTAGCAACCTGTGGATAGACCCAAAACCAATAATAGCAGGCAGATAATGGCTTTAGTTAAAAAATACAGATAATGGTTTCTTTACTGTTTGTTTCCCACCCAACATGAACTCATAGTAGACACCGGAGATTAACCAGATAGTATATAGATACTATTGATAGCGGCCCCGCTATGTACCGCACAATCATTTAAAAACTCAAGTTTGACCATTAGTTTGGAGCTGACTTAGAGTCTAATCGGTGAACAGGACGATAAAGTAGCATGTAATATTAAGCGATGCATAACGTGGCGGAACCACGAAGAGTGCGACCTCTCTTGCGGACCCGTGTAGTCCTCGAGGTCATCTGCTGCGGTTGATGATGGTAATGCAGTTTTCATGGCTGCCGGTAATGGGAAGAAGATCCGAGGCGAAAGAAAGGCGATGGAGGCCGGATCCTCTGTCTTTGGACCCATACATTGTTGGAGCAGGTGAGCTGGGGTGGACGACGGTGCAGCAGGAGCGGGACAAACCACGCAAGCTTTTCTTTGACAACTATCTGTAAGAGAAGTAATTCTGTAAGTGCTCGTTTGAATTGGAGGATTCCAACAATGCAGGGATAGGAAATAGACAGGAATATGATAGGAATGCACGTGCAAAACAGAGAATTTAAAAACACAGGATTTCTTCCAATCTGGTTGTTTGATTCACAACAATTGGAAGATCACATGATGCAAAGAAGCATGGTGAGATTAAGTCAAACCACAAGAAAATGTACGGTTATAATGCTATTATGCTACTATCTCTTAGTCTTACGCTTCATGAATAGGAATTTGAAAAGGAGGACACGTGAAAATTAAAATTCCTACGTTTTTCTTTCAAGGAGACACTAAAAGAACAAATCCGTGTGCTCGATTGGACAATATATATAACATGTAGAGTAAAAAGAGATGCAACAAGTGTACAACCTCTTTGGCGAAGCCATGTCGATCTCAGCGTGATTGGGTTGGCGGTGAGGATGCTCCGGTGACTTGGCTGTCGGAGGAGGGTAAGAAGATCTTAGGCGTCTGGAGATGGAGCCAATCTTTGCTCCATTGTGATGGAGGGTTTAAATCGTTGGAGCAGCTCCGATGAGTTGTCTGACGCCGAGGCTCAAGCAGGACAAGAGAGACAACGAACAACGTTAACCTGAGTGGAATTCTAATAGCATCTCCAATACATGACGTAAAATACATAACCACAAAGTGCTAGATGTAAAATACATCAGCCGCTCATCTCTGAACTTAATTGTCGGCCCGAACTTAAGCGCCGAAACTGAATTTTCTTTGTCGAAACTGAATTTTGTTGTCGAAACTGAATTTTGTTGTCGGCCCACGCACTAGCAAGGTGAGGCTACACGCCCGGTCGTGACTTTTTCATCTCGATCGGTCGATTTTGCAGCCGTTGGATCTGAAATCAAGGGCCTGCGGTTCATCTTCAACCTCCACCCCTTTGAGCCGCCAACCACCACCGGCCAAACAAGCAGCCCCTGCCGCCATGACGGTGGTGCGCCCGCCCGCCAAAACACTCCCCACCGCCGATGCGCCGCCGCCCGACCATCCCTCTAGCCCCCCGTAGAGCTTTTTCTCCGGCGATCCCCACGCCACCGCCCGCCATCGCCCGGCGACCACGCCCCATCCTGAACCCTAAGATAGATAGTGGGGTACCACTCCGTGACCCCCCCCTCCCAGCTGGTTCTTCCTTCACCTCGTGAGCCCCCCACCCCCACCCCAAAATCGATCGACCCAAAAGTCGATTCGATCGGCAAGTGTAGCTAAATCGGAGTAGCATCGCAAGCAAGAGCAAGAGAGAGAGAGCAGCAAGAGCAATAGCAATAGCAAGAGCGGACCGAGCAGGGACCGAGAGCAAGCGAAACGGCAGCGCGAGCGAGAGCTAAAGCAGCAGCAGCTCCTACTGATGTGGACGTCGCCGCCGAGGGAGCGACGCCGTGGAAGAAGTGGTCGGTGATGCCGTCGTGGATGGAGCCGCGCCATGTCGGCTCGGGAGCGAGCGCCGGCAGCATCGTGAGATTGAATCAAGAAGAAAATGCGGCGATTAGTGTACAACCTCTTTGGTGGCGCCGATTAGGCAGCAGCTTCATCCGATGAATTGGTGTTGATGATGCTCTTCTGGTGGTGCAGGTGAAGACGGCGGTGTGGGAATGGAGGTGGCGCAAAAGACGAGGGGAACGTCGGGGCAGCTCCTTGGAGGTGGAGGGCGGGGTGGCTGAACCGGCCGGACGATGACATCGACGACGGATCCTCATCCGATACGGTGGATGAGGGACGTCGAGGTGTTGCTGTGGACGAGTCGTCGGGGAAGAGGCTCCGGCTGGGTGGCGTACGGAGCAGGGTGTGGGGTTTCGTCGCGGATTTTCGCGGGCTCGGTGTACGAATGGGTGGACGGATGGGATGGCATTGGGGAACCATGGCTTAGAGGCGCGCTTGTCCGAAATGTGGGGTAAGTTACGAAAGTACCCCCACCAATTTGAGGCGGTTCTTCGGTTCGAAGTACCACGGGCATTTCGCGTGTCGGGATTTCGCAGGAGGTGGGCGTTTTTGCGTTGTAATTCGGAATAGCAAGGCGGGTTGAGATGGAGGGAGTTGTCGGAGAACAACGAGACAAAGATATATCTTAAATATTTCAGGCTAACAAGGCGCGGGTTGAAATTTCCGGACAAGCCTAACATGTACTGTACCAAATCAATGCGCACTACAAATGTCATTCAAAACTTTGAATTCATGTTATGTTCAATTAAAATATTTTGCTACGTGTATAATGCATGCAACCTACTACTCAAATGAACGTTTTAGTGCATTCCAAGCGTATATACTACAGCTTCAATATGAACTAAAATTGAATTCGTTTCTCTATTTGAATAAGATCTACAATAATGATTGTTGTGAAGTCAAAGCATTTGAATTCGTTTCTCTGTTTTAATAAGATCTACAATCATCATTATTGTCAAGTTAAACCATCGTTTGTGTATTATCTTCACAGCACACCACATGATTAGTCTCGAGTTATATATGAACTATGTGTACTATATGAACTCGAAATAGAATTTTTGAATCCACTTTATTTTGATTTCAAATCACATTACATTTCTAGCTCTAGCTAGATCTTCATAATCTAAACCATGTCTCATATGTATAATGTGTTTATCACAATATGTATGGTGCCCCGCCCCTCGCCTACAAGTATTTAGATGTGAGTTGCAAACACCACACATTACCACAAATTCAAATAAAATGTGAGAATGTTCGATATATAGTATTGTTTAGATTGTTTGATATTTAGTTGTAAGCTGCAAACGCCACACATTATCACAAATTCAAATAAAATGTGAGATTGTTTGATGTATAGTATGGTTTAGATTGTTTGGCATTTAGTCATGAGTTGCAAACGCCATGCATTATCACATTATGGTATAACATGTGCACATCACGTGTATCACCGCTATATTCATGCATGCAATGTTTTAAACACTATGATCTCCTATTCAAATATATGAATCCGCTTTCATATCAAATTATGATCTTTGTTAGTCTCTTACACCCACACAATCCTCTAACCTTTGTAGCTACCACTAACTTTCTCTCGTGCATGCACGCCCTCCTCGCCCTCCCCCTCCCTCGGCATTATATCCACCGGGCACATTCATTTTTTTATTTAGGTCGTTCTCCCAGAGTTTCCACAACTCCTTTCCGACACACACCGATCGATAAACCTCTCCAGCGATGCTTGCCTACAACATACACACATACCTTCAATCTCCTTCTTTATGTGTCCTTGCCTTGTGTCTCTCATATGGTCAGACACACGTGTAAACTCTCGCCCCTCTTTTCATCGATCTCACAAACGCACTCCTCCCCTATCTAGCTAGTAGTTGGGCCTCTCGCACCACCTCCTAGCTCCATTCTCTCTGTCTATCCGTCTCATTTGGGCCTTATTTGCCTCTAACAAATGGACGTACACCGATCAATCTCTCGCTATACATATAGATAGCTAGGTCCTTATAACTCGTTTTTACCCACACGTCGATTGATCTACCTCATTAGTTGTGTCTCTCCCTTCCTCCGATAAACAACAAATTATCTACCGATCTAGTTAGGTTTGCTTACCAAACACATGGTTCCCCTTCATCATCCATGGATGTGTCCCGACAGATCTATCACGCATAGGCACACACAGAAACACATTCCCACTCTTATCGATAATATTGCAGCTCCACCCTCAGTTTGTCTAGTAGGCCTCTCCCACCATCTCCGAGAAGCAACTCCATCACCCATCCAGCACTCTACCCCTCTCCCTCCCTCTCTCTCCTCTCTCTCTCTCTCTCTCTCTCTCTCTCTCTGTCCCATCATATTTCCCGTCCTTCAGTTATGTATGGATGTCGACCGATCTCACTCAAGACATAGCTGGGTCTCTCCTTCTCAACACATATACGAGTCGTTCTACCTCTATAGTTAGGCCTCTGCCTACCCCCCCCCCCCCACACACACACACACACCGATACATCAAGCGCTCTAGTCATGTCTCCCTGCCACACACAAACTTGACATGTGCCCTCTAACATTCCGGTAGGCCAGTCGCCCTATATCTTTGACTTGCACACACACACACAATTTCGATGGCTCTCTTCATCGATCTCGCACCCACCCACTTGATCCTCTCTTCGACTCTATCGATAGCTATGACCCCTCCCTCTCTTCTCGTGGATTGCCCGACCCTCTATGTATGATATGGATAGGCCTCCATTTCACACACATTGCATGAAAATTTTTGTTTGAGATGTCATCGACACATATTCCCACAAATAATTCTCGAAATCAACCCCCCCACCCCACCCCCACCCCCCACCCAAAAAAAACACTCACGAACGCGGTTTGTATCTCTCACACACATTCACGTAGGTGGGGGATGTGCAGGAAGAGAAGAGGTGCATGCACGGTGCACGTACTCCCGTCTCTTTCCCAACCACACCCACGCGGGTACACGGTGGAACTCATTTCTGTATGAAAAAGGCAGCCCACGTGGTAATTTGGCACGTGTACTGGTTGTCCACTTAGTGGAGGGAGGATCGTCTACCACGGGTGAACAAACAAATTGCGACTTGGCATGTTATGTTAAAAAAAGAGGCAAACCATGTGGGGCCTGCCTTAGAGGCAAGGCTCTATACACTGGAGTACTTTTGATGTGTCTCGTCAACTCGTAGAACAAGGAGAAGCTTGCTTAGTACGCCGTCTCCCCCGCCCACGCGCGGTGGCTCATGCAGGATGAGGTGAAGCTTGCTCCGCCTTACGCCCGCTCCCTCGCCCATGCGCGCGGTGGCTCCCAGGACGAGGAGAAAAATTTACTACTCCCTCTGTTTACTCCTCGTCCCTACTACCTTGGTTATAGAGATTGTATCATATTGTTTGGAATATATATGTCCTTTAGTACATTTCAATATGAACTACTAGTACATACTCCAAACACTGATGTATATAGACATATTTTAGAGTGTAGATTCACTCATTTTGCTCCGTATGTAGCACTCTCCCTTGCCCCTCGACCCTGCATACGTGGTGGGCGTGCAGCAATTCATTCGGTCTCATATATCCGTAATGATAAATACTGCACTACCATTATTGCTTTCGACTTCCAAGAGGCGAAGAGCCAATCGCAAGGTTAATATTTTGGAGATGCGGCGCAAGGTTATAGGAGAGGCGAGTAGTAGGTGCCGCGTCATTTATAAATAAAGTTTTTTTCTTCAATGGCACGTACGCAATATGATAGGTTCATATGGAGAGAAAAGGAAACCGCTCCACTATATACATAGTCAGGACGGGCCAGCCTACACGGTTGCTTGTTGGGGTTGCTCTCTTCACACTTTCTCACACAAAACGGCTGTGGCCACATCTCTAACATCCCGGCGGATCACGTCCGCTTGGGGAAGGAGTGGATGCTTAGAGTAGATGCGGTAGCCGTCGCCGACGGCGAAAACCCACTGTCGGCACGTTCCGGTCAGGGGTCCCCGCCGTTCTCTCTCACAAAGCCGGTGAGGTTGCCTTCGTCCCTTGCTCACTACCGCGACGTGGGCAGTTGCCGCCTCCCGCCGCCCTCCTCAAGGTTGAGCTACGTCCCTCGTGTACAACTCCCTTCTGATGGCTTGTACCATCGCTCCATTGCCCACATCACTCCACGTGGATATTTCTCTACTTCTTTGCCCTTTTATACCTCTTACGGCTTCTACATACTGTGTTTATGATGAGTTTATGTCTCATCAACTAGTCCCGATAATCTTATTCTAATCACGCTTCTTCAATTTCTTTGCCACAGGGATGCTCATCTCGATTTTGGTGAAACTGCACAAAATGATCCGATGGTCAAAAGGTTGCAAACTTCATTTATTAGGAATCTCAAACGTTGCCAGCAAATTGAAGCCTGGTCAGGGTTCACGGTTCAAGGGCTAGGGACTGCATGGATTTTTTCTTTAGCTTCCTCTGTTCCAAAATAAGTCTCAACTTTAGTAGTAGTACAACTTTGTACTAAAGTTTGCACAAAGTTGAGACACTTATTTTGGAACGGAGGGAGTACATATTTGCTATAATCATCAATCATTGAGATGCAATAGCATGCATGTTAGTGTCCTTTGTATTTGATGAAATGTTGCAACGGGCAACCTTGGACGCAAGATACATGTAACGAATTTGGAAGCTTCATAGCATTGTACAACTTTATCTCACTGATAAATTACAGTACGTACTAAACTAGTACTTCCTCCGTTACTAAATATAAGTCTTTGTAGAGATTTCACCATGAAGCACATGCGGATGTATATAGATGCATTTTAAGTGCAGATTCATTCATTTTGTTCCATATGTAGTTCACCTAGTGGAATCTCTACAAAGACTTATCTACTAGTAATAGCTAGCCCCCACTACTAGGAATTCTCTATCCTCTCCTTAAGCCACATCATCAAAATTGATGTAGCTATTAGATGAAGTAAATCAGTCCATAATAGCCGTCTGATCTAGATGTTGAGAGGCTCCGCACTAAGCCACATGCAAGCATGCAGAAATACCATGGCACATGCATGTGAGTGGGTTTTAAATCACATCAACATGTTCGCATGCAAGCATGCACATTAGCATGCATGTAAGTGAGCTTTTAAGACCCATTAACATGTCAAAAAGAAAAATATAATCCCATTATGCAGTAGGAGTTGGCTGATCTTTTTTCCTTACGTGGGATGATCTAAATGTTAGTTTGTCTACCACATTTGTCATGCAGTTATAGAGTTTTTTTAGTTCTATGAAATCGATAATTTTGCGCAGAGAGATATACTGTTCATGACGGCAGCGAGGACTCATCTAGTAATATTTAGGAGCGGAGGGAGTACTATGTAAAGAGTTAGGTGTCGCACGGTGATAGTGTGAGGTGGGCCATGTAATCACTTTGAGCTGCGTGTTTTCCTTTGCTCTTGCACTCCTCCGCTGTAAGAATGGAGCAAATTGTAATCTAGTAGTAGTAGTACCTCCTTTACGCCCGAAAGCGTGGGACATCCGGCGATCCTACCACCTCGAGAATAAAGACCAATGAGCCGTCAAATCACATAGACCCAAAGATGTAAGTTGAATGGACGAAGCAACCATCACTCTTGCGCCCGGTGAGAGGTCGCGTCCGCTCTGCCGGGCATGAATGCGGCACCGATTCTTTGGGCGTCGCTGACCGTTTGAGCTGACAGCCTTGGCGATGGAGGGGCTTTGGGTGGGCCAGGCTGGTCAGGAGCGGGCGTGGCAGTTGTCCGCATGTCCCTACCGGACACGCCCGGAAACGAGAGGATGCACCGACTCTCGCGGCTAAAATCGTACACTACACACCATCTCTCTGTAGGAGTAGGTCGATATGTCGCACTCTCTAACACACACATGTTGTTAAACACACACACGCACACGCACGCACCTTGGTCCCGTTGCACCTTCTAACGTGACTTATTACACCTAGACGGAGGGAGTAGTAAGTATCTGAGATACGTTAGCACCTTGACTTAAGTCGAATACAAGTGCCCAAAATTTGTGTGCATGTTATAATAAGGATTCACTTAAAGTAGTACGTGAGCGAGCAGAGGGATCAATTGGGCCGGTGTTCCCGGCGATGGCGAGATGTGTGAGGTAAGATACACCGGCGCTTTTAATTTTTCTTATTAATTTGTTTGTTTCACCCTCATTTGGTAGGATCCAGCATTACTACGTGGAGAGAGGTAAGGTGACTAAGGCTGCATTATTTACGCACTGCGTGGATAGTCTTACCACCAAAGCCACATGACACGATTATGATTGAAATCCCAATGACTCCACACACACACACACACACAAAATGGCATGCTTGTCACACGAATGTAGGAATGTATAAAGGTTATTTTCCTCTCGTTGAACATAACAGGGAGGGTTGTGTAGCTAGTTAGCCTGTTCGCTCATCAAACTTGAGGTCTCGGGTTCGATAACTACACTTGAGCATAATTTTTGCCGAGGATTCTTTGTTGGTCAAAATGTTTTCTAGGGTTTGCACGCTTCACACTCTCTCTCCGGTATATATATACACGTTGGAGCCTCGGTAACTTGTAATTGCTCTCTTCACACTCTCTCGCCCTCTCCCGCTAGAGCCTCAGCGCTTATAGTTGCTCTCTTCACACTCTCTCGCCCTCTCCAGATCTAAACAAAACTTCGTTGGCCTCTCTCTCCCCTCACTGCTGCTCAAAGAGCCGGCAGGATCCATCCGCCGGGAAGGGAAGGAGGCTTAACATTGTCGCCGTCGGTGAGGGAGGGAATCCACTACTGGCGCAGCTGTTCACTTTCCACCCAGCAGCGGCGCAGGAGGGCCTCCGACCCCTTCTTCTTCGCCGTCGTCCCTTCGCCCACCGAACCACGCCCCAAGAACCTTAAGGTTTAATTTACTTACTCCACATGCATTTCTCTAGCTGCATGTATACCATGAATCTAGGACGTGGTTCAAAGAGGAAAGGAGTGGGGGAAGTAGTGGGAAAAGTTGTATATAGCATGAATCTAGGGCGTGGTTCAAAGAGGAAATGAAGGGGAAAGTTGTATAGCATGAATCTAGGGCGTGGTTCAAAGAGGAAAGGAATGTGGGAAAGTAGTGGGGAAAGTTGTATCGCATAAATCTAGGGCGTGGTTCAAAGAGGAAAGGGAGGGCGAAAGTACTAGTTCAAAAAGGAAAGGAAGGGACAAAGGCTGTAGAGTTTGAGCGGGACTAGATTTGTTAGCTCACATAGGGAAAGGTGTCTAAAGATAACAAAGCTGGGACCAACACAAATATGCTCCTTGGTTGTTTGTTCTTTGTTGCAACAGATGTGCATGACCACAAGACATCGGTAGATGCACATGGTGCTTTGGTGCATCCACATCTGTGCAACTCATTAGTTGTTGTTAATCTAAGGCCCTGTTTGGTTAAAAACTCCCTAGTCCCTACCTGCTTGGTTCCAGGGACTAAACATGGACTAGATGTTATTAAATGACATGCTAAAAGACCATGTTACCCCTAGTAATGAACTAATAGAAACAAGGTGTGATGCGTGGTAGGGGCAACTATTGGAAAAAGTCCCAAAAAGACTCCCTCGGGGTCTTCTTTCTTTAGTCCCAAATGCCCACTTTTAGTCCCTAAAAGTCCCTCCTGTTTGGTTTAGATGGGGTGACACGGAGTTTTTTAGTCCCTACACCAAAATGTCCTGTAAACAAACACCCTCTAATAATGCATTTGGAAAATTGATGCAATGCCACGATTAAAAGCAAATTACATGTTTAACGAATTTTATTGTTAATATAATCTCTACGTTAATATTAATCAATGCCACCGTTTGAGAAATGCTCTTGTCTTGCTTTCTTTCCCATTTAGATAAGGTAGATGCTTCTTTTTGTTGGCTTCAGTGTCATCCACTGTTATTGACCACTAATTGTTTCTTTTGCACCTCTGTGTAAACAAGGTTATCTACTTCACCTTGTTGCCATTGTGACCTTTTGTTGCCTTTGCACAAAACACTTACATTTTAAGAGTGTTTTGTGCGGTTCAACCAAAATGTCACACCGACAACGTTAGCTTGATTGCTTGATCTTAGTGGAACTGCACTAGAGGAGATCGTACTTCCTATCCGTTAAAGGCGAATTTGGTTCAGATCTTCTTCTTGTGAGTTGTTTGAATTCCGCATCATGAGAGGTCGATTAGCCTTCTTTCACATGATTCTGCGGTGTGCTTTCATATGTTGTGCTACTTATGCGATAATGTTGCTTGATTTTAGTGAACTGCACAAATGGAGACAAGACTTCCAATCTGTATGTGCCTTTGTAATATCCCATTGAGGTAAGATAAGCATATTTCACAACCTGGGCACATATTTTGCCACTTTCATCGAGAAAATTAAGTTTAGTACTATACTTGTGCTCCCTAATTGACATGCCAAATCTTACATTGAAAGGCGAAGCTTATGCATTATTGAACCAAGTGATGAAGGGGAAGAACAAGCGGAAGAAAAACAAAAATCAACTCCCGGTGTTGTAATGAAGCACTAGAACTGTGATGACACAAGTAATGATATAGTTTTGCATCTTAATTTATTGCTATGGCTGGAACGAGCAATTGTTTTTCCACTGATTTGATGCCATACGTAATTATATCTACTTGTACAAACAGGGATCTTCTTTGAAGATACCATATATTTTAGTGTAACTACACAAGAAGATGTTGGAAACATTAAACTAATCGAGGAGTATATAGTAAGCATGGCCATCCCCGTAGATAGCAACAGATGGTTCCAGAGAAGTGCTTCATCTGTATGCTCTACACAATCAGCCTCCTAAAAAAGGTTGGTACTTGCACCGATTTCATCCATATGATTGAGCTTTGTCATCTCTATTGGTGTTGTGCTCTTTGTTTGAATCTGTCATGAAAAAGTGGTATTGTCCTTGAGAAGTGCATCATCTGTGTTGTTTTAAAAATTTCCTTTCCTTTTTTCGAGCAAACATGGATGCTAGCATTTAGTAGTCCTCTTGTCTTTGCACAACAGGATCATCTTCCTCTGAAGAAGAATATGGAGTACGTGAAGTGACTAGTTCCGATTATGCCAGGATGAAGAAGCCCTGTCTATCTTCTCATCAGAAGGAGCAGTTGAAGGATGGTTACATTTACTCCCCACAAGAGCAAACTAACTTCAGCTCAGAAGGACTGACAAATCTCCATTTTTTTTCTTTGTGATGCAGCGAGTACAATGTTGTTCCGAGGATTCTTTACGGTGAGTTCCATTTTCTAAAAGTGTGCTCTACATGGACCATGTATGTGCTTGTTGAAACTGTCAAATCATAGTACAATTTGCTTTATACTAATCACTTTTTGTATTTGTGCAAACAGGGTGCTCGACTTGATTTCAATGGGAACTGCACAAAATGTTCATGAATACATTGAATCATTCATTCCCACCACAAGAAAGGAGGTGCCGATAAGTTCAAGGCGTTGCAACATATAAGGGCGAAATCATACAAGCTACACGCGAATTCGGTTGATTTTGGTGGAACTGCACAAAAGAACGGTGGTTTATTTAGCACGAGGTGCCATGTCAATGTCCGAATCGATGGCAAGCCACGCCCATTCCACAATCGTAGGCATTTGATATTTTGGAATGGGCCAACCTTGTCAAATTTTGCTCATTGATTTTAGCAAGACATGCGTTTGATATTTTGAATAGGGCGCCCTTTCTTTGTCTGCAGCGTCGATCAATTTTTCTTTATTCTTTAGTTGTGAACTAAATATTGCCTCGACATGTGACTCATTTGAGATGCATAATCATTGATTGTTTTGAATGTTCTCTATGAATTGCCGAGCTGTGTGTTTGATTGCAATGTACAAAAACGCTAAAAGCTGCTCAAACTCTTTGCACTCATACATTTCCTTTTACTTTGCACATTGTGAAAGTGCATACTTTTTGTATAAGATTGGTCAAAGTAGAGATACTTTGACTGTAGACAAAACTTGTATGCAGACTAGAAAGGACCGGAGGGAGTACATGTGGCTAACTGCTGCAAGCGAGGTGATCACCACAGGAATAATGCTAGTACGTATTGTTTTGCATGTTCATCCAATGCCGGTGATACTGAAATTGAACTAATCGAAATAAATTCATTAATACGGTCGGATTTCATATAAACATGCCGGATTTCATTACATTTCATACATTCTTCAACTAAAAGGGGTGCTTGGAGGTATAATTAATTAACCGGAGCTACCCACATGTCTCGGCCCAGGCGAGCAGAAGCTTTAGTGACTTAGCTGCAGGTGCAGTTGCATAAGCGACATGTGGCCTGTTGGGCCCACGTGTCGATCGACCAACTACACCAGCGATTAAAATAAGCAGCGTTCTTCTCGGTAGCAGCTCTCCGACTCCACGTCACCGCCAAGAAGCTAACCGCCGTCAATGGTCAACCGCCTAGCTTGGCTTCAATCGAGGGTAGCGGCGGTGGCCTTACTTGGACCCGGCGGCGGCGACCTATCATGTTCTACTCTTCCTCATTTTACGTAATGGCGCGGCCTGCGTTGGCGTGAGGCGGGGGCCTCGGCGAGCCGGCGATGTCTTGTCTGCGTTGCCGTGGCGGCGCCTCGGTGAGCGGTGGAAATCCTCCCCACGTTGCGGCGGTGGGGCCTCAAGCTGGCCGGCGATGTCCTCTGCCTCGTTCTTTGGCGGGGCGGGGCCTTGGCGGAGCCGGCGGTGTCCTCTGCCTCTTTGTTGGCGCCCGCGAAAGGCCGGCGGGCGAGGCCTCATCGACGCCGATGGGCGGGACTCGTCGGGCCGGCATTGTCCTGCCTGCGTCCTCGGTCTCGCCAAGCAGCGCCTCGCACCTTCGCCGCCCTCATTGCTAGCCTCTTTGTAGGCGGCCGCAGCCTCCGCCACCCGCATGCGGTACCGCCAGCGCTCGAGGCGGCCCTTGTGGGCGGATCGGTACAAGTCGAGCAGCGCCTCCTACTCCGCCCGCTCCACGGAGATCTGCTACTCCGCCTGCAAGTGCTCCTGGAGGAGATGGTGGTTGTAGGCGGCATCGGCCTGCGCCTCCCGGAACTGCTCCTCACGCATCTGCCTCACCCTGTCCATATATTGGGCACGGGCCTCGCTGATGGTCATGGTGCAATACACCGGCGAGGATGGCGCGGAGGAGGGGGTTGGCGCCGGGTCGTTGACTACCATGTTCTCCATTGGGACGTTGTCGTCCTCCGGCTGCCTGCCGGTCGGCAGCAATGGCTGCCATCTCCTTGTGGTCCGTCGTCCGCTTTGTCGAAGAGCGGGCGCGAGGAAGCCATGGTGGGCACTAGTGGTGTGGACAGAGAAAGGAACGGATGCGGATGGCTGCGGCTATGGCCGGCGCGGCGGTTATATAGCAATGGTGGGCGCGGCGGAGGGACGGGCGTGTGGCGCCAGAGTAGCCGCCTCGGCAACGCGTATCATAAATGTGGGCGGCGGATGGGCAGACGGGCGACACTTGTGTCGTTTGAAAGCAGAGCAATCGCTGCACCGGGAAGCGGGCGGGCGGCCAGCTGTTTGAGCGGAAAGCGCAGGCGAGAGATGACTTTACTTGGAGAGGATGACAATGGGGACCCACCAGGTCCATAGCCTCACGTACGCAAGTGCCTCCTTATTATATACATATATATATATATAACTATAATTTATTTTGCTTCCTCCTGGTTTCCTGACATCACGGTCTCACACCATTGTCAACCTCCTGGAGTAGTCAATAAACGAGAGAATTGCACAAGAAGCGGCCGACAGCTCGGACCAAGCAGTTCGGCGATATTTGTCTTGAGTTTTTGATGTTTAGCCGGATATTAATTTTTCTCCTCTGAACAACAACGAAAACATCGCTGTAGGTATTAAGCTGGGCGGGTTGTGGCCCGTCTAGCCCGAGCGGAATATCCAGCCGGATATTAATTTTTTTTCAAGCTGAAAATGGCTAGCCCAGCTATACTTTTTTAGGAATACCGAGGCAAGGTCAAGTTGTTATTCTCCGCTTGTTGGCTGCAAATCTTTCCTAGGAGGGATGCATTAGGCTTAACAGGAAAATGGGCTTTAAGAAATAATAAATGGGATGTAATAATAAAAACTGGGCAGTAACTATAAAAAATGCACCAAACACGTGATTACTTTATAAATCATTATTTTTGGATATTGAAAATTTTAATTTCATTAATTGTTGCGAGCGCAATGTTTCATTGGATTTTTATGTAATATAAACTTATTGAAATTGTATTTAATCTGACTAGAAATTTTGAGATAAAAATATTTCGGATCCCATCAAAATGTGGGAAATTTTATTGAATTCTGTTTTGAACGGTTGGTTGAAATGGGCTGTACTTTTAACAAACTATAAATGGGCTATAGTAAATTCCATTAGATTTCAAAAATGGGCTACACATTCTTACAAATCTCAAATGGGCTATAAGTTCTCTGCCACACACTTCTGGCCTTACTAAGTTGTGCGTCCCCTAAAAAAGCGAGTTGGGCGTATGCAAGGTTTTGTCAACTTATAGTCAACACACGGTTCTAGCGACCTTTGGTCGTTGGATGTCCATCCAACGGATGCCGTGCTTCTTCTTCAATCTCGGATATTCTAGCTTCACCCGCCCAAAAATGATTCCTCCCACGGCGTGCAGGGGCGCTGTTTGGTGACACCATGGGCCTACTAAGTTGGCGTACCAAGGGTTTTGTCAACTTAGTCAATATAAACGATTCTAGCTGCGGTGGTATCACGATGTCCATCCAACGGCCGTCGTGCTTCTTCAACATCTGGTCTTCTTGCTCCAGTCGCCCAAAGCAGCACCGGTCGTGCCGCCTGCTCCTGACTCCCGTGGCCGGCTGTGCTACCGCCGAGGCCTCACCGCCCCCTACTACTCCCACCGCTGGCCAGGCCATCCCTCCACTCACCCACACCCCCTGTTATTCTGCGGCGACGGCAGCGCAGCCGAACCAGTGAACCCTCATACTCCTCTCCGCGTGTGCATCCACTACCGTGTCTTCCCTGGCTCCGCGTCATCCCCTTCCTAGGCCTCGCCTTCGTCCACCGCCATGGTGCTCTCGGCGCGGCATGGTCAACATGGTCAAGGAACGACTTCCATTGGACGTGGGTATGCGTGGAGAGGCGACATGGAGTCCACAAAGCCGCAGGAAGTGCCTCCTTATTATCGCATAAAATAAGTATTCCTCCACGGCAATGAGGATCCACCGGACGACCCACCGTATTTCGCGAAAAAATGATTCGCCCCACTGCTGGGACCCACGAGCTACATCTTCGCACGCAAGGAAGTGCGCCGGAAAAAACGATTCGCCCGATTGCTGGGACCCACCAGCTACATCTTATACGCAAGGAAGTGCGTCCAAAAAAAACGATTCGCCCCCATTGCTGGGACCCACCAGCTACACCTTCATACGCAAGGAAGTGCATCCGCAAAAAAGATTCACCACCATTGCTGGGACCCAGCAGCTACACCTTCGCCGCACGCAAGGAAGTGCGTCGGGCAAAAAAACAAAGCGATTCGCCCCACATTGCTGGGACCCACCGGCTACATCTTCGCACGCATAAGGAAGTGCGTGCAGGGAAAAACCATTCACCCCACATTGCTGGGACCCACCGGCTACATCTTCGCATGCAAGGAAGTGCGTTCGGGCAAAAAAAGCGATTCGCCCCACATTGCTGGGACCCAGCTACATCTTTGCACGCAAGGAAGTGCACGACGGTCGAGACCCACACGGTCGAAGCGTGCGTGGCGTTGTCATTACGGTCGCGAACGTAATGCATTACATATATACTGGTCGATGTAGAGGCGCGCACGTGTCGTAGTAGAGGCGCGTACGTGTCGTAGTAGAGGCGCGCACGTAGCATGTACACGTACGTACATCGGCTAGGGTGCAAGAAAGAAAATGCGGCCACGTATGTGTACATACGGGCGGGGTCTCGAACGCCTACTCGCGCATACATACGGCGAGGGCTCGTGTACATGGCTGGGTCAGAACGGAGAAACAACGTCAAATGCGTCGTGTTCATGGGGAGGCAACGGATTGCGTCGTGTTCATGGGGAGGCAACGAAATGTGCCATGTTCATCAGGAGGCAACGGAACGTGTGGGAGCCAACCGGCTGGGTCGGAACGGAATGCGTGGTCGTGTTCATCGGGAGGGCTTGGACGGAACAGGCAATGGAAAGCGAGGCTGGCGTCTGCTGGCGGAGGAAACGGCCCTCCTACGTTCGTAACGGGGTCCTGTTGATAGGGAGGGGTGCGGCGTACCGCATAACGGACGAAACAGACCTCCTACGGTCGAAATGGGGGTCATGTTGATCGAGAGGGGTGTGGCGTACCGCAAAACGGACGAAACGGACCTCCTACAGTCGAAACGGGGGTCCTGTTGATCGGGAGGGGTGTGGCGTACCGCAAAACGGACGAAATGGACCTCCTACGGTCGAAGCAGGGTCCTGTTCATCGGGAGGGTGTGGCGTGCCATAGCGGGACTCCACGGGATCTTATTCATCTCCACGGTCGACCTCCTCCAGCCTCCACGGGCTACCGTCGACCTCCTACAGCCTCCACGGGCTCCTGTTCATCCAGCCTCCACCGCGCGCTACTCCACCGGCTATTGTTCAACCACCCCTCCACCATCTACTGTTCATCCAGCCCTCCACACCACGGGGTCCCGTTCAACCACCCCTCCACGGGCACCCCTCCACCGTCTACTATTCATCCACCCTCCACACCACGAGGTCCTGTTCATCCAGAGGCAACGCCACCGCTCCATCGTTCATCCAACCCCCCGCAACGCTCCTTTGTTTGTCAATCGATTGGCTTCGATTAGCAGCAGATAGCAAAGAATCGCTTCGATCGGGTTGATTAACGACCATCGATCGATCGCTCGGGTTCGATAACGCAGCCTTTGTAGTGCAATCGCCGGGTTCGATTAGAGCCCAACGCCTCGCTTTCGAGTTCGATTAGAGCCAACGCCTCGCGTGTCACGAGAAACACGCATTGCTCGGCCCCGACCTCCCACCGTAACCGCAACTCCACGAAATTTTCCTCCCCTCGCTTCTACCACGGTTTTTTCCGTCATGGGCCGGCCCAAAGAATGTCATGCAGCTGCGTCTTCGGCCCGCCCAGGATGAAAAGCCCATTTTCTGTCATGATTTTTTGTCATAGAAGTAGGAGCCCACCATATCTATGATGATACCGGGTTTTGTCACAATTATCAACATAGAAGTGTCATATATATGACAGAAAAATTTTCGTTCGGCCCAAAATGTCACGGATGTGTCTTTTTTTTTTGTAGTGGTTCGTTTGTTGCTTTTGCAGGAGGCTCATGCTGGTGGTCTCATGGGACATTTTGGAGCAAAGAAAACTGAGAGTGTGCTGATTGACCATTTCTTTTGGCCAAGGATGAGGCGTGATGTTGAGCGCTACGAGCTACGTTGTGAGATTTGCCACAAAGCTAGGTCGCATTTAAACCCTCATGGACTTTATATGCCTTTATCAAGTACACCTTGGGAAGATATTTCTATGGATTTTGTTCTTGAATTACCGCGCACTAAGAGGGGGCGTGATTCAGTTTCTGTGGTGGTTGATAGGTTTAGCAAGATGGCTCATTTTATCCCGTGTCATAAGAGCGATGATGCTTCACACATTGCTGATTTGTTTTTCAGGGAAGTCGTGCGGCTACATGGAGTACCACGCACTATTGTTTCAAATCGTGACACCAAGTTTCTGAGCTATTTTTGGAAAACGTTGTGGGCAAAGCTAGGAACAAAGCTTCTCTTTTCCACTACATGCCACCCACAAACGGATGGACAAACTGAAGTTGTCAACCGCACACTATCCATGATGCTAAAAGTTGTTCTAAAGAAAAATTTGAAGATGTGGGAAGAGTGTCTCCCACACCTGGAGTTTGCATACAACAGGGCAGTACATTCGACCACTAATTTTTGTCCTTTTGAAATTGTTTATGGTTTCAAACCTGCTGCTCACATAGATATTTTACCTTTACCATTGCAGGAGCGAACCAATCTTGATGCAAGTAAGCGTGCTAACTTCGTGAAGAAAATTCATGAGAAGACCAAGGAAAATTGAGAAGATGACTGGACAATATGCAAAACGAGCAAACAAGGGAAGAAAGAAGGTGTTGTTTGAAGAAGGTGATCTTGTGTGGGTACACCTGTGAAAGCATCGTTTCCCAGTTCAACGCAGATGCAAGCTGCAGCCACGTGGAGATGGTCCATTCAAAGTGCTTGCGAAGATCAATGACAATGCCTACAAGATTGACCTTCCGATGGATTATGGTGTTAGTCCAACTTTCCATGTGTCCGACCGCTCTCCATACTTTGGACCATCAGAGTCGAGGACAACTCCTTTTCAAGAGGGGGAGGATGATGAGGACGCCACGACCATCGATAAGTCTCCAACAATTATAGGTCCAATCACAAGAAGTCGCGCCAAACAAATAAGTGACGAGGTGAACGCTAACTTAAGTTTACCTTGTAACCTTAATGACACAACTATGCTTTCATTCCCATTGTTGTTGGGTTTTTTACATCAGTTGTTGGTTGAACTTAGGTATAACATTAAAGCAATCCAACAACCTATGAGCTCTTGAAGCAACCGCTTTGGAGGAACAAGTTTGGAGAAAACAAGTTTCAAGTGAAGCTGATGTTGTCAGTTTTTCCCTCTGATGTTCCGTTGTGCCACACCCATGCAGTGGAGAGACGGAGCCATATGGGTACATCAATAGAAGCTACATCAAATTATCTTTCCAATGCAAAAACCTCACATCATTTAGAATTGTGAGTCAAAAATTCTAGCCAATCTCGTGGAAGGTGTCCAGGCTGTCAAGACTTCGCGAATTTCCGAGGAGCTCTCCAACAACTCCCAAAGTTGACTGCTTATTCCCCAAGGAAACCATGCAAACACCTTACTTTTGAAACCATTTTCACACCTAGCAAAAGGGGTTGTCCCTGCTATAAAACCCCATCTCCCCCATCCTCTAGAGAACCTTTTGTCAAACCATTCAGCTACAAGCTTATGCAGAAAGACTGCTAGAGAGATCCGAGAGATCTTGTTACCTTTGCTCTTGTGAGTTCATTCAGATTCGCGAGAACGAGCCTCTAGTTCCCCCTGATTCGTGATCTATGGTTTCGGCCGTTTTGTGTGGATTAGTCCCGGTTTGTGGTTCTCCGATTGTTCGGACAGCGGGTTGGAGTTCTTGTAGCTTCGGTCAGCCATCCCCAACGTACGGGTTGCATCCAACCTTGGCAAGTATAAAGCTAGTTATCTCGGCTGCTTGCAGCTAGTTATCCCTCCCGATTCCAACCTACGACGTGAAGATCGGGCCACCCTCGGGCTTGAACATGTTCATCAGGTTCCCACCTATCAAGCTCCGGAATGGTCCGGAGGTATATATATATAAGGTGGGTCTATTATGATAACACCCTTAAGAGTCTTATTCTACACACAAATCTCTTATTCTGCTAACACTTCAGCACTGCGCCAGTTACAGAAAAAACACCCCAAAACACAAAAACGAACTTCCCCCCACCCTATCCGACCTTCTTCTCTCTCCTCACAACTCATGCACCACCCCGATCCCCAGTTCCCTCACCTTCTCTCTCCCACTCATGCCTAGCACCGCGCCGCCCGACCCCTCAATCCCCCTCACCTTCTTCCGCCATCGACGCCAGCCACCAGCTCCGTGTCGGTCGGCCACCCGCCACCGACCGGCCTCCCACCGCATCTAGCCCCCCTGACATCCCGCAGTGCCCCGCCCCACCATGCCACGACTCGCTCCCAGACCAGCCGTCGCCCTCGACGCCAGCCAGCGTGGTCGCCTCCTTCCCCGCGCCGCACTAACCTCCACTGCACCGGCGATGGATCGAAGCAGCCTCGCCTCCCCCGTCATCAGATCCGAGAGGCCCCGACCACTACGCGCCGACCCCGCCATGGATCCGGTGAGATCCACTGTCACCTCTTCTCCAGCACCCCGATGTGCCGTGCCCCTGCCCTCCGGTGGTTCCCCGGCGACGGATCCGGCTGGGTCCAGCCCCTAGCCACCTTCCTCCTGCCCCTGGACGGGCCGCAATCGGCGCGGCGGTGGTGCCCCACTCCGCCGACCAGCGCGAGGTGCTCACCCGGTGTGGTAGTCGCCAAGGCTTCCCCTCCCACGGATCCGGCGGCCATGGCCTCCGCTGGCTCCTCTGATGCTTCCTCTATGCAGTTCGACAGAGCTCTGATGGCTCTCCATCCACGGATTCGGCCGTCCCCTGACCACCGGACCACTGATGGCGAGTTCCTCCGGTGAGATCTTCTCTGACGGCCTGCACTCCACAGCTGCTCCCGCGTGTGTGCAGTGCACGAAGAGTGCGCGTGCAGTTTCTTTGGCGTCGCAGTGCCGCTCTCTTCTTCATCCCGAGCAGTTCCCCCTGCGCCCTACCTCCAACTATAGCATGACGAGGGCGATGGGCATCCCCGCCGCCAGTACCTCCCCATGCTGCCGTCGGATCTAGGCGCCTCCATGCGGCGACCTCCCTCCCCAGTCCCATCGCGGCGGCGGAGGAGCGTTCTCATGGCAAGGGGAGGTGCGTGCGCACGGGGCTCCACCGGCGGCATCTGCAGTTCACTCCATGCAAGATGAGGTGCTCCTCCTCGTGGCCGAACAGTTCAGAAAGAAGGATTGTGCCTCACAGTATGCAGGTGTTGTGGTCGTGCAGCTCGGAAATGCTCGCGATGCCGTTCAGAGCTTGTGCCCGTGCAGTACGGCGAGCGCCATCTCTTCCCATTGGTCGGTGGACCATGGCCGTGCAGCTCGGAGATGCTCGCCATGTGGTTCTGGACTTGTGTGTGTGCAGTCGGGAGAGCGCCATCTCCATCTCTTCCCGTGTGGTCCGTCAACCATGGTTGTGCAGCTCGCAGACGCTCGTCGTTCGGTTCGGGGCTCATGCGTGTGCAGTCCTGCGAGGGCCATCTCTTCCCTTGCTCGTAAGGTTCTTTTGATTCTGTTCTGCTAATTGAGATTTTGTTTTTTCGGTTGGTTTTGCTGGTGACAGGGGTTCTGGAGGTACCTTCTGAAGAAGAACCTTGATGCCCGGTGGCTGCAAGGGTTCCGTTGCGCCGTGTTTGGGATCGGCGATTCAGGCTACAAGAGGTACAATATTGCTCTTCTGACTATGATTTCTTAGCTTGCTGGTGTGCTGTGTGTTGTGTTTTGTTGATACAATGATGCTCATTGATTTGTTGTGCATGCACGTACTGCAGGTTGCTGCAAAGAAGCTCCGTACAAGGCTTTAACAGCTTGGTGCAAAATCGATCATAGTGATTGGATTGGGAGATGACCAAGACTCTTCAGGGTACTTTGTTAGCATCTATTGTTTGTATTTGCTATCGTTGCTGTTCATTTGCATGTTGTTGAGACGTCAAATTTTATATTTGTCGTGCCTATAAAAATTCCAAGGATTATTTTTCTTCTTGTTGGAAAGCAATCCCTCATAGTTACCAAGTGATTCCTTTTCTTTTTGCTGTATACCAGATATGAAAAAGCTCTAGGTCCTTGGCTGCTATCTTTCTGGAAATCACTGAATCGAAAAAATCCGTCGCTTTTACCAAGAATTCAGGCTCGTCCGCGGGCACTCGGACGAGCGTCCAAGCACTCCGATGAGTGTCCGTGCACATCAGCGCCTCTACCACAAACATTCGGAAAAAAGAGGATTCCCCTAGTGTGGAAAATGGATAGATCTGGAATCTACTCCTCACAATGGTTATATGTTGCTTTCAACTTCTCTGTGTAGTGAGTTGTATTTTGTGTGTGGATGATTGTAACATGGAGACAGAAGAAAAGAAAGGGATGCAATTTTGTTACGCTGCATCGTGGGTTATTGCTCAGTTTGTAATTTCTTTCATTGTAAATGCAGTGAGCTCGGTGAACCGAAGAAGTACATTTTTCAAAGTATTGTAGCTCATTTTTAAAAAATCATTGTGGTTCACTATGCATTTAAAAAAATCAGTACACTTGAATCCAAAAATCCTTTATACTTTTTAAAAATACAGCAAGAAAAAACCATGCAGCTCGCTTTGATTTATGTTGTGGTTCAATTCTCCCAAAAATTAAAAAGCACTCATATGTAAAAAAAAGCAAAAATGCATCCGGAGTTGCAGTGCACTTCGTCGCGGCATGCGGTGCACTACACTCGGCCTGGCAGTTTAGATGAAACTACAAAATAAAATGTTAGCAAAAAAATTAATAATCCACTTCTCTACACCGCAGTGCGGTATTCAGGTTGAAGCAGTGCATTCTTTTGTCCAATGAAATACACACGACAATTTTGGTCTCGCAAAAAACAGACTGTCCGCTTTTTGGTAAAACCAAAACTGCTCTTAAACCATAAGGAACTAGTGGAAGTGTTCTACATGAAAAAGTTGCGCCTCATCAATATATTTCCAACGGCGTATAATTTGAATCATTTCGACCAGCGGTTTGTGAAAATTTTACGAAAAACGGCCGCTGCCTCTCGTCTTCAGCCGCACGATTTTCAAAATTAACTAAAAACCATAAGGAATCTCAAAAACATTTCAACATATGAAAGTTGCGCCTCGTTCATAGCTTTTCAACGGCATATCACACGCCTCGTTTTGACAAACGGTTCAAAAACTGGATCAAAAACAGTACGAAAATTGCTAAAAAATCGAAAAAACAGAATTTCGTGATGTACTAAATTTAAAACTGCTCTTAAACCGTAACGAATTAGAGAAAATAATACACATGGAAAAGATGCGCCTCGATGATATCTTTTCAATGGTGTATCATTTGCTTCATTCCGACGAGCGGTTTGGAAAAAAACGCTCGCTGCCACTCGCCATGCGCCGCACAATTTTCAAAACTGCTCTTAAACCGTGAAGAATCTCGAAAAGTGTTCAACATGGCGAAGTTGCGCCTAATCCATAGCTTCTCAACGGTATATTAAACGTCTCATTCCGATAAACGGTTAAAAAACTAGAGCAAAAAAGGTGCCAAAAATCACCACGTGCAGTTTTTCCGCCACGAAGTTCACTAGTCTCTGTATTGCAGTACCCCTTCTACTGAAAATGATGTACACTTGTGTTAAGCGTGCAGTGCGGAAGTGTTATCAGAATAGTTATTCTGCTAATATTAGCAGAATAGACCGGCTATATATATACCGGAAGAGTTTCGGGATGTACCGGATAGAAATCGGGTCACCGAAAGGGGTTCTGAACACCCCGGGAGGTTAATGGGCCATATGGGCCAAAGGGGGGGGACACACCAGCCCACAAGGGGCTAGTGTGCCCCTCCTAGGCCGCAGCCCTTGGGGAGAGAGGAAAGGGGGGAGTCGGCCTCCCCCTTACTTTCCACTTCCCCTTTCCTTCCCCCCTCTGGCAAATATGGTAAGGGGGTGCAGCTAGGGGAGGATCCCAAGTAGGATTCGGCCTACTTGGGGCGCCTCCTTGGCTGCTCCTCCCTCCCCCCACCTATATATATGTGGGAGGGGGCACCACACAGAACTGCGACAATCTCTTAGCCATGTGCGGCGCCCCCCTCCACCGTTTACACCCTCGGTCATATTTTCGTAGTGCTTAGGCGAAGCCCTGCAGAGATAGCATCACCATCACCGTCACCACGCCGTCGTGCTGCCGGAACTCATCCACTACCTCGCCGGTCTTGCTGGATCAAGAAGGCGAGGACGTCACCGAGCTGAACGTTTGCTAAATGCGGAGATCCCGTACGTTCGGTACTCGATCGGTTGGATCATGAAGAAGTTCGACTAAATCAACCGTGTTAGTAGCTAAACGCTTCCACTTATGATCTACGAGGGTACGTAGACACACTCTCCCCTCTCGTTGCTATTCATCTCCATGGATAGATCTTGCGTGTGCGTAGATTTTTTTTGTTTTCCATGCAACGTTTCCCAACAGTGGCATCCGAGCCAGGTCTATGCGTAGATGATATGCACGAGTAGAACACAAAGAGTTATGGGTGGTCATAGTCATACTGCTTACCACCAACGCCTTATTTTGATTCGATGGTATTGTGGAATGAAGCGGCCCAGACCAACCTTACATGTCCACGCACATGAGACCGGTTTCACCGACTGACATGCAACTTGTTTTGCATAAAGGTGGCTGACGGGTGTCTGTTTCTCCCACTTTAGTTGAATCGAACTTGACTATGGCCGGTCCTTGAAGAAGATTAAAACAGCAAACTTGATAAATCACCATTGTGGTTTTTGCATAGTTAAGAATGGTTCTTGCTAGAAGCCCGTAGCAGCCACGTAAAAATTTGCAACAACAAAGTAGAGGACGTCTTACTTGTTTTTGCAGGGCATGTTGTGATGTGATATGGTCAAGATATGATGTGATGTATGTTGATGTATGAGATGATCATGTTTTGTAATATCGACAACCGACAGGAGCCTTAGGTTGTCTCTTTATTGTATGAAATGCAAGCGCCATGTAATTGCTTTACTTTATCGCTATGCCTTAGCAATAGTTGTACAAGCAATAGTTGGCAAGACGACCCCGACGCAAAGATGGAGATCAAGGTGTCGAGCCAGTGACGATGGAGAATATGACGATGCTTTGGAGATGGAGATCAAAAGCACAAGATGACGATGTCCATATCATGTCACATATTTTGGTTGCATGTGATGTTTATCCTTTATGCATCATATTTTGCTTAGAACGGTGGTAGCATTATAAGATGATCCCTTTGATACGTCTCCATCGTATCTACTTTTTCAAACACTTTTGCCCTTGTTTTGGACTCTAACTTGCATGGTTTGAATGCAACTAACCCGGACTGACGCTGTTTTCAGCAGACTTTCCATGGTGTTATTTATGTGCATAAACAAAAGTTCTCGGAATGACCTGAAACTCCACGGAACATCTATTTGGAAAATAAGAAAAAATCTTTTGGAAGAAAAATCCACGTCGGGGCCCACACCCTGTCCCACGGCGTGGTAGCGCCCCCTGCCTCGTGGGCCCCCTGACGCTCCACCGACCTCAACTCCAACTCCATATATTCACTTTCGGGGAGAAAAAAATTAGAGAGAAGGATTCATCGCGTTTTACGATACGGAGCCGCCGCCAAGCCCTAAAACCTCTCGGGAGGGCTGATCTGGAGTCCGTTCGGGGCTCCGGAGAGGGGAATCCATCGCCGTCGTCATCATAAACCATCCTCCATACCAATTTCATGATGCTCACCACCGTGCGTGAGTAATTCCATCGTAGGCTTGCTGGACGGTGATGGGTTGGATGAGATCTATCATGTAATCGAGTTAGTTTTGTTAGGGTTTGATCCCTAGTATCCACTATGTTCTGAGATTGATGTTGCTATGACTTTGCTACGCTTAATGCTTGTCAATAGGGCCTGAGTGTCATGATTTCAGATCTGAACCTATTATGTTTTCATGAATATATGTGTGTTCTTGATCATATCTTGCAAGTCTATAGTCACCTACTATGTGTTATGATTCGGCAACCCCGAAGTGACAATAATCGGGACCACTCCCGGTGATGACCATAGTTTGATGAGTTCTTGTATTAAATATGTGCTAATGCTATGTTCAGGTACTCTATTAAAATTAGGCCTTAATATCCCTTAGTTTCTATTAGGACCCGCTGCCACGGGAGGGTAGGACAAAATATGTCATGCAAGTTCTTTTCCATAAGCACGTATGACTATATTCGGAATACATGCCTACATTACATTGATGAATTGGAGCTAGTTACATGTCACCCTATGTTATGATCGTTACATGATGAACCGCATCCGCATAATTCTCCATCACCGATCCAATGCCTCTGAGCTTTTCATATATTGTTCTTCGCTTATTTACTTTTCCATTTTCTTGTTACAAT
Organism: Aegilops bicornis; assembly: GCA_021605145.1. Classification (NCBI taxonomy): domain Eukaryota; kingdom Viridiplantae; phylum Streptophyta; class Magnoliopsida; order Poales; family Poaceae; genus Aegilops; species Aegilops bicornis. Next base: position 537,956,700 of record CM038672.1, read on the forward strand.
CACTACAAAACACCAAAAATATTACTTTTGCTACCGTTACTTTTGTTACAGTTACCACTACTATCATATTACTTTGCTACTAAATATGTTGCTGCAGATACTAAGTTATCCAGGTGTGGTTGAATTGTCAACTCAACTGCTAATACTTGAGAATATTCTTTGGCTCCCCTTGTGTCGAATCAATAAATTTGGGTTGAATACTCTACCCTCGAAAACTGTTGCGATCCCCTATACTTGTGGGTTATCACCCTTCACTAAATTTCAAGATAAAAGTGTTCTCCACGAGTATGCACGGTTGCCAAAGTTCGTCGTTTCAAAGCACCTCGTGATGATCGGGTGTGATAGACTCTAGGTTCATATACAACAGGTGTAAGACAGTTTTGCACATGCAAAATACTTGGGTTAAACTTGACGAGCCTGGCATGTACAGACATGGTCTCGGAACACTGGAGACCGAAAGGTCGAACTTGAGTCATATACTAGATATGATCAACATAGAGATGTTCACTATTGAATGACTACCCCATCTCACGTGATGGTCGGACATGGGTTAGTTGATTTGGATCATGTTTCACTTAGATAACTTTAGGGATGTTAATTTAAGTGGGAGTTCATTAGTAATTTGATTAATTGAACTTAATTTATCATGAACTTAGTCTTAATGGTTTTTGCATATCTATGTTGTAGATCAATAGCTCATGATATATCTCCCGTATTTTTGATATGTTCCTAGAGAAAACTAAGTTGAAAGATGATGGTAGCAATAATGCGGACTGGGCCCGTGATCTGAGGATTATCCTCATTGCTGCACAGAAGAATTATGTCCTTGATGCACCGCTAGGTGACAGACCTATTGTAGGAGCAGATGTAGACATTATGAACGTTTGGCAAGCTCGATATGAAGACTACCTAATAGTTTAGTGCGCCATGCTTTACGGCTTAATAGCGAGACTTCAAAAACATTTTGAACGCCACGGAGCATATGAGATGTTCCAAGAGCTGAAATTGGTATTTCAGACTCACGCCCATGTTGGGAGGTATGAGACCTCTGACAAGTACTTTCCCTACAAGATGGAGGAGAATAGCTCAGCCAGTGAGCATGTGCTCAGAATGTGTGGGTACTACAATCGCTTGAATCAAGTGGGAGTTAATCTTCTAGATAAGATAGTGATTGACAGAGTTCTCTAGTCACTATCACCAAGCTATTAAACTTCGTGATGAACTATAATATGCAAGGGATGACGAAAACGATTCGCGAGCTCTTCGCGATGCTGAAATCGGCAAACGTAGAAATTAAGAAACGGCATCAAGTATTGATGGTTAACAAGCCACTAGTTTCAAGAAAAAAGGCAAGGGAAAGAAAGGGAACTTCAATAAGAATGGCAAGCAAGTTGCCACTCCCGTGAAGAAGCCCAAAGCTGGACCTAAGCCTGAAACTGAGTGCTTCTACTGCAAACGGAATGGTCACTAGAAGCGGAACTGCCCCAAATACTTGGCGCATAAGAAGGATGGCAAATTGAACAAAGGTATATTTGATATACATGTTATTGATGTGTACCTTACTAGTATTCGTAGTAGCCCCTAGGTATTTGATACTGGTTTAGTTGCTAAGATTAGTAACTCAAAACGGGAGTTGCACAACAAACAAAGACTAGTTAAGGGCAAGGTGATGACGTGTGTTGGAAATGATTCCAAGGTTGATATGATCACCATCGCACACTCCCTCTACCTTCGGAATTAGTGTTGAACCTAAGTAAATGTTATTTGGTGTTTGCATTGAGCATGAATATGATTTTATCATGTTTATTGCAATACGGTTATTCATTTAAGTCAGAGAATAATTGTTGTTCTATTTACATGAATAAAACCTTCTATGGTCATACACCCAATGTAAATGGTTTATTGAATCTTGATCGTAGTGATACACATATTCATAATATTGATGCCAAAAGATACAAAGTTGATAATGATAGTTGAGGGAGTCCTGGACTAAGGGGTCCTCGGGCGTCCGGCCTGCTATATCCATGGGCCGGACTGATGGGCTGCGAAGACATGAAGACCAAAGACCATATCCGTGTCCGATTGGACTTTCCTTGGCGTGGAAGGCAAGCTAGGCGATCAACTATGAAGATTCCTTCTTATGCAATCGACCCCATGTAATCCTAGATCTCTCCGGTGTCTATATAAACCGGAGGGCATAGTCCGGATAGGACACACTCATTACCATATATTCATAGGCTAGGCTTCTAGGGTTTAGCCATTACGATCTCGTGGTAGATCAACTCTTGTAATACGCATATTCATCAAGATCAATCAAGTAGGAAGTAGGGTATTACCTCCATAAAGAGGGCCCGAACCTGGGTAAACATCGTGTCCCCCGTATCCTGCTACCATCGATCCTAGACGCGCAGTTCGGGACCCCCTACCCGAGATCCACCGGTTTTGACACCGACATTGGTGCTTTCATTGAGAGTTCCACTGTGCCATCGGCAAACGACTCGATGGCCCCTTCGATCGTCAGTAATGGTGCCGTTCAGAGAGAAACCTTCCTCTCAGACAAATCTTTGTGTTCGGCGGCTCCGTACTGCGGGCCAACCCGCTTGGCCATCTGGAGCAGGTCGATAGTCACGCTCCTGGCCACCAGGTCAGATCTAGACGCTTGAACTGCGTCACGGATACTCACCGAGACTTGATATCTGATGGATTCAAGACTGTGGCAGTCGCTCCCCCTCTCTCCGATGAACATGATTTAAATCTGTCATCGGATCACACCCAGGAGATGGATCCTGTTGCTGCAACGGCCTCAGAACCGAAGCAAATCATGCCCTTCGAGGCCACAAAGTCCACGGCATTGGAGCCGCACACGGACTCGACATCCTGCAATATTTGTGTCAATGGAACTCCGGACACGTTTTCGGCTACAATTTCCAGATCAGACGCGCATGCGGACACCGAGCTGGATCGGTTATTGATTTTCGAATTTGGCGCTGCAGACTTCTTCCAGCACTCGCCCTTTGGTGACATACTAAATTCTTTAAAGAACTTATCCTTGGAGGAGGACTCACGGCCGAACTATGTTCGGGTCGAGCTAGAGACGGAGACGAGGAATTTTGCTTCCCACACGCCACCCACTTCATAGCCACTGTCGATGACTTAACCGGCGTGCTTGACTATGCCTCCGAAGACATCGATGGTATGGATGACGATGCCGATATGGAGCAAGGCCAAGACCCGCCATTCACCGGACGTTGGACAGCTACCTCTTCGTACGACGTGTACATGGTTGATACACCCAAAGGATCTGGCGACGACAACGAAGAGCCAGATGTGAATAAAACCTCTGAGACGCAGCCCAAGTGTCGTTCTAAGCCTCGTTGCTCAAAGGATGGCAACACCGGCACCGGAGAGAATAGTACTCCAGGCGACGCCGAAAACAATGAAGACCCTGTCGGAGCTACATCCGAACAGGAGGAACATGACAACAGGCAAGACAACCCTGACGAACAGGCCATAGAAATTGACTCAGAGGACGACAGCTACCGTCCACCCTCCGAGGAGGAGACAAGCCTCTGCAACGAAGACTTCATCATGCCTGAGGATCCTCTGGAGCAGGAGCGCTTTAAGCTTCAGCTCATAGCCAGCCACTGCGAGGAGCCTGAAAAAGAAACAACAGCAGCTTCAAGCTGAACAAGATCTGCTCGTCGACAGGTGGACTGATGTCCTGACAGCTGAAGAATATGGCCTCGAGCGCCAACAAAGAGCTACCCAAAACGCAGACTGCTACCTCAATTCAACGAGGAAGCACCAGCGCATACATCTCCCTTGCATAATGCGGAACGACCACCACGTGGTCGGGACAGGACGGCCGACTGGCCACTCGGCGGTCGGGATAAAGCGGCAACTCAGGCCGAACAATAGCCTACCCCACCGCCTCGTAAAAATAGAGACGGAAGAGTTCGGGGTCACACGTACGACCTCCGGCAAATCCTGGACGATAGAGGAGTACATACAAGATCGATCTACGGATCGCGAGGGCGTGCCTCGAGGCACGACGACGACTACCTATTCGGACGTGATAAATCTAATCACGCCCGGGCCGAATATCACAGACGGATTCCGTCAGAGCTACGCCACGACGCGGTCCGATATAGAGGCACCGCACACCCTCTCTGCTTCACAGATGAAGTACTGGATCACGAATTCCCCGAGGGGTTCAAGCCTGTCAACATTGAATCATATGACGGCACAACCGATCCAGCAGTATGAATCGAGGACTTCATTATCCATATCCATATGGCTCGAGGAGATGACCTCCACGCTATTAAATACCTCCCACTAAATCTCAAAGGGCCAGCTCGGCACTGGCTTAACAGCCTGCCTGAAAATTCTATCGGCAGCTGGGAGGACTTGGAGGAAGCCTTTATGGACAACTTCTAGGGAACGTATGTCCGGCCACCAGACGCCGATGACTTAAGCCACATAGTTCAACAACCCGGAGAATCAGCCAGAAAATTCTGGACTAGGTTCCTAACCAAAAAGAACCAGATTGTTGACTGTCCGGATGCTGAGGCCTTAGCAGCCTTCAAACACAGCATCCGTGACGAATGGCTAGCACGCCACCTCGGCCAAGAAAAGCCGAGGTCCATGGCAGCCCTCACGGCACTTATGACCCGCTTCTGCGCAGGAGAAGATAGTTGGCTGGCTCGCAGTACATGCACAACCAATGAAACTGGCCCCTCCGAGGCCAAAAGCAGCACCGGCAAGCTCCAGCGCAACAGAAACAAACGCCAAAGCAATGGCGATAACACCAATGACACTACAGTTCACGCTGGATTCAGTGGCTCCAAATCTGGCCAACGAAAGAAGCCCTATAAAAGGAGCAGCGGAGGACCATCTAGCTTGGACCGCATACTCGATCGTCCTTGCCAGATACACGGCACCCCAGACAAACCGGCCAGCCACACTAACTGAGATTGCCGGGTATTCAAACAAGCTAGCAAGATAAACAGTGGAAATAAGTGTCACGCCCAATATGCGACCCTATCCAAAAGGAACTCGACGGTCCCACCAAGGATAGACCCGCATATTGAAACGCTTTTGCAAGGTGGGTTTCATTACATCAACATTACATAATATATGGGGATACGTCCAATACATACAATGTCACATGAATACAACATCATCTCATACAAGATCAACATCCGACTACGGATGAATCATAAACAGAAACTCAAACGACATCCACCCTGCTAGCCCAGTGCCGACCGAACCTATCCCTGATCGAAGAAGAAGCGGAAGAACTCCAATACAAGCAAACATCGCTCTCACGTCATGATCATCGCAAACCTGTACCTGCAATCGGTGGTGTAGTAATCTGTGAGCCACGAGGACTCAAAGCAATCCCATTACCATGGGTATCAAGACTAGCAAAGCTTAAATGGGAAAGGAAGGGGTAAAGTGGTGAGGTTGCAGCAGCGACTAAGCATATATGGTGGCTAACATACGCAAATAAGAGCGAGAAGAGAGCAAGCGGAACGGTCGACAACTAGTAATGATCAAGAAGTGATCCTGAACTCCTACTTACGTCAGACATAACCCAGAAACCGTGTTATCCTCTCGATCAACCCCAAAAAGAGACACTCACGGTTAAGCACACGGTTGGTGCATTTTAGAAGAGTTTACTTCAAGTTTACTACAACCGGATATTAACAAATTCCCATCTGCCACATAACCGCGGGCACGGCTTCCGAAAGTTCAAACCCTGCAGGGGTGTCCCAACTTAGCCCATGATAAGCTCTCGCGATCAACGAAGGATATTCCTTCTCCCCAAGACCCGATCGATCTCGGAATCCCGGCTACAAGACATTTCGACAAAGCAATAAAACAAGACCAGCAAGACCGCCCGATGCGCCGACAATCCCGATAGGAGCTGCACATATCTCGTTCTCGTGGCAACACCGGATGAGACAAAGCTACGAGTAAAACCAGGCCTCGAGTTTCCCCGCGGTGGCCCCGCAGGCGGCTCGGTTCAGGCCAACACTTAGACAAGCATTGGCCCCGGGGGGCTAAATAAAGATGACCCTTGGGTTAATTACTCCCAAGGGAAAATAGGTGGTGGTGAGGCAAATGGTAAAACCAAGGTTGGGCCTTCTTTGGAGGAGTCTTATTCAAAGCGAACTGTCAAGGGGTCCCATAAATCACCCAACCGCGTTAGGGACGCAAAATCCGGGAACATAATACCGATATGACGGAAACTAGGGCGGCAAGAGTGGAACAAAACACTGTGCATAAGGCCGAGCCTTCCACCCTTTACCAAGTATATAGATGCATTAATAATATAAGAGATATTGTGATATCCCAACAAAATCCTGTCCACCATGGAGCAATCTTCATCTTCACCTGCAACTAGCAACGCTATAAGAGGGGCTGAGCAAAAGCGGTAACATAGCCAAACAACGGTTTGCTAGGAAGGGTGACAAAGGTTAGAGGTTCATGGCAATTTGGGAGGCTTGAGCATCAAGTGATAGGTAGCGCAGCATAGCGAAAGAACGAACAACTAGCATAGCAATGATAGTAATGAGATCCAAGGTGACGGTCATCTTGCCTGAAATCCCGCAAGGAAGAAGAACGAGTCCAAGAAGAAGATGAACGGATGAAGCCGAACCAAGCGTAGACGAACGAATCCTCACGATCGCAACGAAACAGGAACTAACAAGAAGAAGCACACAACATAGTAAACACACCACACATGAACAAGGCATGATGCACAAACAAGCATGATGCATGACAAATCTAGATGAGGCTACTCATGGCAAGAGATGATGCAAACAAGAGCAACACATCAAGGCAAGTTAAAATGAGGCCGGGAACAACATATAACAATTCCGGTAAGTCCTCAGATGCAAATTTCGAAATTGGTCCAGATCTGAATAAACCTTATGTTCAAGTTGTTAAACAGCAAGTTAAAATGCACCAAGATGATCTACACGAGATTCTAGTCAAGTTACATATAAAGTTCATTAGATTCGGAGCTACGGCCTAGAAGATTTGAGCAAAACAAGATAAGCATTTCATTGATACAAAATGCATACAAACATCAAGCAAACACCTCAAAACAAGGATGCAACATGATAATATGAAACTACATGCAAAATCAAGCAAGTTTCATATAGAGCACACTCAAAACGGAGCAACGGTTCAACACATACACACAATACAAGTTTAAAGGATAAGCTGTCCAAAACAGCAACTAGGCATATTGCAAACATCAAAACAACATGCTACAGAATCCCACCGTGAAAAAAAGGCATGGGCATGATATACAGGTAATGCCTTACAAAACGTGAACACTGAGATATCTCCAGAAACTACTAGAACATGCTCAAAATGACATGGCAAGATTGCAAATAATAACAGTTTCAGACTTTGCAGAAAATAACATCAGGTTGCAATGTTTAGAGCTATCAAACAACATGTTACAGGAACTTATCATGGCAAACAAAGGCATGGCATGAATCTACTAATTACATAGAACAAAAGTCCTTTACTGACCATGAGCCAAAAGGGCACAGAAAATATGATGGCACCCATGTAAACATGGAAAGTTATATGACAGATTCAAACATGGCAGGAACAACAATAAGTAGGCATGTTGGTGAGCTTGAACCACTCACCACAGAGCAATAAATGGCATGGCAAGGAAACCAAAACTAAGAAGACATGTGTAAGAAGCTAAGAATAGCAAGATCAAGTCCATAGGGTCCACGGATCACTAGCAAATCTCATGGAAAAACTGAACTTAATGTTAACAGGCTGACAGCAACATTATTTAGCGATTTGAGAGCAAGATTACAACAAGTTACGGCAGGCCATAAATGCAACCAGGGGCACGGATGGATAGAGCAAGACATGTATAACAAAACATCCTTAGTGAACATCTCCAGATTATGCATAGAATGACTTATAGAAGCAGGTTAACATAGAATCAAAATATAACAGATTCAGACATGCAAAACAGCAACAGCAAGTACCCTACTTAACAAGCTCGATGCACTCACTACAAGACCCACAAAAATACATGGATAGCACCCCTGTAAAGATGGCATGAAATAGAACAAAACACATGTAGAGCTCATGCTCATAAGATGCACACATCAAATGCAACAAAAATGACAAATCACCAAGTTATACCAGTTTCAGCAGATTAACATCACATAGCACTCTTGCAACGATGATTCAGGCATCAAGATGACCTCAAATGAATATGATGCAATGGTATTAAATGATGTACTCGTCGGGGCAAACAATTTGACATATTACCCGCACGAAACGGAGCAGTATGTAGCAAGTTATGATGCGATGAACATGGCATGAAAATTACAGCAGATTCGGGACGGGCAAAATCGGGGAAGGGGAAAAAGTCAACCTCCGAGATCCGAATCTGGATCTGAACGGCACGGATGCCGAGGCGGGCCGGGCTCTCGCCGGAGATGGCCGCGGGAGGTGGCCGGCGGGGAAGACGGGCGCCGACGGGCGGAGGCGGCGGGGCCCGGCGGATCCGGCCGCAGTATGCGGAGGCGGCGGCGCCGGCGGAGGCGCACGGCGACGGGCAGGAGGGCGCGGCGGCGGCGGGCGCAGGAGGCCGGGCGGCGGAGGGCGGCGCACGGAGGGCGCGGGCGCTGGCAGGCGCGAGGCCGGGCGGACGGGCCGGAGGGTTTCGCCTGGCCTCGGCCGACGCTGGCGGCGCGGAAGTGGGCGCGAGGCTCGACGAATGGCGGCGCGCCACGTGGCGGCGGCGACCGGACGTGTCCGCTGCGGCCGGACGTGTCCGGTGGCGGCGGGGACGAATCAGCTAGGGTTAGGGGGAAAATGATCCGGAATTTCGGGGGAGAGGGCATATTTATAGGTAGAGGGAGCTAGGAGAGTCCAAATGGAGCACGGTTTTCGCCCACACGATCGTGATCGAACGACCGAGAGCATGGAGGGGGTTTAGATGGGTTATGGGCCACTTTGGAAGGGGTGGTGGGCTGCAACAAAAGAGGGCTTTTACTGCCATCTTGCTAACCGTTGGAGTACCAAACGACCTCCAAATGGCACGAAACTTGACAGGCGGTCTACCGGTGCTATATCAAGGCCGCTTGACAAACCTCGGTCCATTCCGAGAACGTTTAACACCCGCTCACGAAGAGAGGCAAGAAGGGGACGCCGGATGACATAGGAGCGCCGGATTGCAAAACGGACAACGGGGAAAATGCTCGGATGCATGAGACGAACACGTATGCCAATGCGATGCACATGATGACATGATATAAAATGCAGATGATGACATGGCAAAATGCAACACGCAAGCACATGACATGGCAACGACGGCGAATAACTGGCGGACACCTGGCGCATCGAATCCGGGGCGTTACAATAAGGAAGGGGAATCACAGAGTGAGGACGATGACGAAGAGCCCCGGCAGCCGAACACCGGAGGGCAGAAGAAATTTCCCCCTCAATTCAAAACGGTGAACATGATATATGCTACACACATCCCCAAAAGGGAGCGTAAGCGAGCACTTAGGGACGTCTACACGGTAGAGCCAGTCGCCCCAAAATTCAATCCGTGGTCATCATTCCCGATCACCTTCGATCGTCAAGATCACCCAACTAGTATCCGCCATGGCGGTTCATCCACACTAGTCCTCGACCCAATTATTGACGGGTTTCACCTAACATGAGTCCTGATGGACGGTGGTAGCAGCCTCAACCTGCTCTATCAAGACACGGTGCGGAAAATGGGCATTGGCCCCTCATGAATCAAACCAACAAAGACTACCTTTAAAGGAGTCATACCAGGCGTAGAGGCCCATTGCACGGGCTCAATCACGCTGGAGGTGGTCTTTGGTTCCCCGGACATTTCCGAAGCAAAGAGTTGATCTTCGATATCGTCCCCTTCCCAGCGGCTATCACGCGCTGCTCGGACGAACAGCGTTTGCTAGATTCAACACAGTGCCACACTATGCTTATCTCAAGCTTAAGATTCCCGGTCCACGTGGCGTCATAACAGTCAATGGCAATACGGAACGCTCCCTCCGAACAGAGGAGCACACCACCGCCCTAGCAGCAGAAGCACAGAACGACCTTCTCAAGAAGCACCATAGTACGGCTGTCGAGCCCTCGGACATCATTAAGAGGTTCAGGACTACGCTGCAACAAGACGGCGCGGCTCGTCAAGAGCTTGACTAGCAATTTGGCCTCCGTCCCAATCTCAACGAGGTAGTAGCATTCGCACCTTACGTACACAATCACGCACTCGCAACCCCATGGGTACCGATGGAGGCATACCCCGCTCGCAATCCACAGTACGGCTTGATCGACCCTGGGAGTCGCATGCTTTTACTTTTCCTTTTTTACGGGTTTTATTCTCTTTTCGAGGATTACACGGACAACCCGCCAGCAGAACACACCAAGGAGGCAGGGAGCTCTAGCTCACAAGGGAATCCCTAGGTGGTCTCTACTAAACCATTGCCATAATTGCTTTTCATACTCGCATGTAGCTCGCCCTTGGTGGCGGCGTGTTAAATAGACTTACTTGCTTATCGCATTACTTGTACAAAGTATGCCGCGATGTACTAGTTACATAACAATGGTGAATACACGGTAGCGTCAGCTTATTACTTCATTTTCCCGTTTCCTCACCTCGGTATTAATTACTCATTGCACACGTACACCATGGTACGTATTACTACGCCAGGGGCTTCATTACACCCCGCATCATGGCAATAAAAGTCCTAACACTTTTACAGTATAGTTCGGCACCCTGAACTTATAGCATTATATGCATCGGCTCCGAATCATGTCTTTGGTCAATAGTTGGGTTGCCCGGCTCCTGTGCTTTTCTACCTTACATTCTGCTACATCGGCTAGGGTAGTAAAGGGAGAACTACTGCGATTGTGTCCCGGTTCTTCCGGATGAGCACCTCAGTAGAGAAAGCCGAAAACTGACTGTCATGATGCGGCGAGAGCTGGTCAGCTGTTCGAGAGGTTCCAAATCATTGGAGATTTTTTCCGCTTCTTGCGAAGAATTGGTTCTTCTGACTAGGCGTGTATAACGCCCCTAATTCGGCCTTCTGAACACTAGGGGCTTCGCCAACTTTATTAATTGTCAAACTCCTATGGCCAAGTGAGGGCAGTAAAGGCCGTATAGTCCTATTGCCTTGTTCGTTGTGCTAAACACCTCCTTTAAGGACCAAAATGTGGAGTAAAGAGTGTTTAGATTTATCCTGAACACCCCCGTACTTTCTACGTGGGGGCAGAAGCTGAAGACTGGTCAACCCTCAGATTTAATAAACGGCCGCACAGGAGGTAAAATTTAGATCATAAACATTATACTACATAATATCATTGTTCTATATTACAGAACAAGGTAATACACATGTTCTCATGGGAATATAACATCCTGTAAGGGCATATTTATCCCCAAGATGTTTTGGTGATTGATGACAATGCTTTTGCGGACTAATCGTGTGCATTAAGTTCTTTCAGAGATTCATCCATTGGCACGAGACGATTACCTCCCCTCGGTGTGTTATTCAAGATGGTGTAGCTCCTTCGTTTCTTTGTTGGTGGACTAGTTTCGTAGGAGTCACCGTACTATCAAGACGGGATCCGCTTTGGTAAGGCTAGGGTGGAATCAACACGTACACATCCGTATCACACCCGATGTTTTCCTTCCGCTTCAAGTGAGCAGCCTTTCCTTCCTTGTGCCTTGCTGACCTGGCGGTAGTACCATGATCCTGGCGTAATGCCGCTGAAGCACTCAAGCGGTAGTACCGCTCCCGATAGTACCGCTTGTGGGCTTTCGCCGTAATCTGCAGATGGTTCCGGCTACTACCGCCTCGACTCGAGACCGGTGTTTTTAAGTGGTCGGGTTTTACGGTACTAAGCGGCGATGAGTGGCGGTAGTACCGCTCAATGATAGTACCGCTCACGGGGCAGGACCACGACCTCCTCGTCGACCTGGCCATCACTGGGTGGGGCGGTAGTACCGCTCTTAAGCGGTAGTACCGCCTTAAGCGGTAATCTTGCTACAGGCATTCTTGCTGTTCGATGGGAGTAACGGTTGGATTGGTTCCCTCACTATATATAGGTGTCTTATTCTCCAAAGTTTACCTACATCTTTTCCCCAAAGCTCCATTGTTGCTCCAAGCTCCATTTTCGCCCGATCTCTCTCCCTAGCCAATCAAACTTGTTGATTTGCTCGGGATTGGTTCAGAAGGCCCCGATCTACACTTCCACCAAGAGAAATTTGATTCCCTCTCTTATCCCTAGCGGATCTTGTTACTCTTGGGTGCTTGAGCACCCTAGACGGTTGAGGTCACCCCAAGCCATACTCCATTGTGGTGAAGCTTCGTGGTGTTGTTGGGAGCCTCCAATTGCTGTGGAGATTGCCCCAACCTTGTTTGTAAAGGTCCAGTCGCCGCCTTCAAGGGCACCAATAGTGGAATCACGGCATCTCGCATTGTGTGAGGGCGTGAGGAGAATACGGTGGCCCTAGTGGCTTCTTGGGGAGCATTGTGCCTCCACACCGCTCTAACGGAGACGTACTTCCCCTTAAAAGGAAGGAACTTCAGTAACACATCCTCGTCTCCACCGGCAACACTCTTGGTTATTTCGTGCCTTTACTTTTGCAAGCTTCTTGTGTTATATCCTTGCTTGCTTATGTGTTAGTTGTCATTGCATCATATAGGTTGCTCACATAGTTGCACATCTAGACAACCTATATTATTGCAAAGTTTAAATTGGTAAAGAAAAGCTTAAAATTGTTAGTTGCCTATTCACCCCCCCCTCTAGTCAACCATATCGATCCTTTCAATTGGTATCAGAGCCTCGTCTCTTTATTAAGGACTTTGTCATCCGAAGAGTATGGTTGACACCACAGACGGTGCGGAGGAGCACTCCGGTGTGAATCCTATCTCGTCTACGGCCGATGGTGGTACCTCAATCTCTCGGGAGGATCTCAATGTAGCTCTAGAGACATTGAGAGACTCCATGACGACCAAGGTTGAAAGCATGCTTACTAAATTTCTCGAAGGACTCAAACCATCCACCTCGCCTATGAAAGTGGGTGATCCCACTAACAAGGTGACGGATGCTACCTCCGACAAGGGGGAAGCTAACAGTGAAAAGAGTCCTTCTACTAGTGGTAGAAATGGCACCGGCATCTTTACCCATGTGGAACCTCCAATTTATGGAGGGCCGGCTACTCATTTAAATCATGCCGATCCTCCTCCTAAGTATGAGAAACATGAAGATTTTGATTCTTGGGTTTATCGTTTCAAGCGTCATTTAAAACATGTGAATACTAACCTTTGGAGAATCATTGAAGAAGGTTTATATCCTCATGACCCAAGAAACTTCACCCCTCGAGAAGACGTGGATAATCAATTCAATGAGAGTGCTCTCTTCATCATCCAAGATGCAATTCTTCCCGAAGATCTCCCTCATCTTCGACCTCATGCCATGGCTAAAGACGCATGGGAATGTGTTGTGTCTCTCTATCGAGGAAGTGCTAGCATTCAATGCTCCAACTATGAAGTGGTGCAAGATGAAGCCGATGAGTTTGCAATGAAAGAAGATGAAGAACCTCGTGAGCTCTTTCGAAGAGTGACCAAACTCGCGGTCTCACTCTGAGATCATGGAAGCAAGGACACAGATGAAAATTGGATCAAGCGCAAGTTCCTCAAGGCCATGATGCCCTACAACAAGGCCATGTCCTCCGTCATTCGTCAAAGACCAGACTTCCACTCCATGACCTCAAGCGAAGTTTTGGATGAGTTCGTTGCAATGAGCATCTTGGACAAGACCGCCGACAATGCGGTGCTCCGTTCTCAAAGGGAAAAGAAGCCCAACCTTGCGTTGAAGGCCAAGGTTATTATGGAAGAAGAGGAAGAAGTGGAAGATGAGGAGAGCAACCCCGAAGACACCAAATATGATTATCATGAGCACATGGCTCTTGCTTCAAGACAATTTTGGAGCAAGAAGAATTCAAGACCCAACTTCAACAAGAACAACTCAAGTGGCGTCAAGGGCAAGCAACGAGTTAGAACTTGCTTCAACTGTGGCAATGTGAGCCATTTCGTTGCGGATTGTCCTTACGAGAAACAGGAAGACAATGGTGGCAAGTTCATCCGAAAAGACAAAGCCAAGTCCTTCCCCAACAAGAACAACTTCACCAAGAAGAGTCCCACTCGTGGGTTGGTGGTTCAATAAGAATACCAAGAGGATGACGATGATGATGAAAGCGGAGAAGCAATGGCCATGGCATCCGTTGCCATTGCTACTACTCCCCGAGCGTCTCTCTTTGATTCACCCAACGAGAACATCATCGCCAAGTGCCTCATGGCTAAAGCTTCAAACAAGGTAACCCCCAACATCACTACTACCATAATTACTAATCCCCCCTCGGAGGATTGCATTGATGAACATGATGGGTCTAATGATGAAGTGAATGAATTGGAGTCTTTTATGAGTAAGCTCAAGGGCAAGTCGAAGAAGCATTTTGTTGCTCTCTTGGAACAACTTGGTGAGGCCAATGACATGATCGAGGCTCAAGAAGATACCATCTCTAAGATGGAAGGTCATAGTCGTGACTATATCGGTGAGATACCGGATCTCTCTAATGCTCTTGAGGAAGAGCGTGTGCAACGTTTGACTTTTGAGGAGTCACACAACGATGACCATGCTAAGTTAAAGAAAGATCTTGATCATGCTCTTGTTGTGTCTCATGTGTTAACTTCCGAGAAGGCTAAACTTGGGGTTGATCATGCTAGACTCAAAGAGGAGTTTGAGATACTTGACAAGGCCCACAAGGTCTTGAAGGGTGCTCACGCTAACCTCAAGGAGTCTCATGCTCAACTCCAAGTTAAGCTAACCAAGGAAAAGGCCACATTCCCTCACATGATATTAATTGATAATGCTCGTGCTACTAACCCGTGTTGTGAGCATGTGCATCTTGTGGAGGAGAATGCCAAATTGAAGGATCAACTTGAGAAAGGCCTTGTGACATGCATTCAAGGTGAGAAGAACCTCAACGACCTTTTGAGCAATCAAAAGTAAGTTGTGGCCAAGGAAGGAATTGGGTTTGCACCCAAGTCCAAGAACAAGAAGAAGAAGAACGACAAGACCAAACGTCCTCCTCCTCTCAAGCAAACTTTTGTGAAAGAGGGAGAGGGTGCTCCTAAGGAGAATAAAGAAAGAGGGAAGAGAGTTGACGTCCAAAAGGGAAAAGGCATTCCCTCCAACATAGCCGGCGACTTTAACCCGTCATATGTGTTGTGCCGTGCTAGTGATGGACATGTTTATGCTAAATTCGTTGGTTCTCCTTATGAGTACATTGAATGGTCTATTTGGGTTCCTAAGACCCTTGTTACTAACATCAAAGGACCCATTACTAAATGGGTACCTAAAACCAAGCATTGATCTCTTGTAGGTGTTTGCTTCCAGTGGGGAATCATGGTTGCTCGATAGTGGAGCAACAAATCATATGACCGGAAGTAAGGACTTGGTGGTGGACGTGCAAAAGATTCCATCTATGCCCACCAATGTTGAGTGGGGTGATGCCTCACATTCTAAGGTATTGGGTCTTGGCAAGGTTGTCATTTCTCATGATCTAACGATCGAGAAAGTCATGCTTGTTGAGTCCCTTGCATACAATTTGCTTTCCGTTCGTCAACTTGCACTCATGGGTTTTGCTACCTTCTTTGACATTGATACTGTGGCCCTCTTGTGGAGCAAGACTCTTAAAGTAGCCTTTGTTGGGCATGTCGAGAATGATCTCTATGTGATTAACTTTTCGGAGCGACCCACTAAGACCGCGACATGCCTAATGGCTAAAGTTGACGTGGGATGGCTTTGGCATCGCCGTTTGGCCCACGTCAATATGAGATCTTTGCAAAGTCTTCTCAAGGGGGACCATGACCGTGGACTAACAAATGTTAGTTTTGCCAAAGATCGTGCTTGCAGTGCTTGTATTGAAGGAAAGCTTCATGAGAAGGCTCACCCTCCCACGACCATCATCCACTCGAAGAGACCCTTGGAGCTCCTTCACATGGATCTCTTTGGGCCTCCATCTTTTGATAGTCTTGGAGGTAGAAAGTATTGCTTGGTGATTCTGGATGATTATTCAAGATACACTTGGGTATACTTCTTCAAGAGGAAGAGTGAGACTCAACAAACCGTCATCGACTTTGCAAATGAAGCTCAACATCAACATAATGCAAAGATCTTGACAATCGAGTGACAACGGCACCGAGTTCAAGAACTACACCTTGGATGAGTTTCTTAGTGATGAGGGGATCAAGCACCAATATGCTGCTCCATATACCCCTCAACAAAATGGTGTTGCAGAGAGGAAGAACCGAATGTTGATGGATGCGGCAAGGACCATGATGGCGGAGTTCAAGTCTCCATACAAATTTTGGGTCGAAGCCATCAACACCGCATGTCATGCATCCAATCGGCTCTATCTCCGCAAAGGCTTGAACAAGACTCCTTATGAGATACTCACCGGCAACAAGCCCAACCTCAAGTACTTCCGGGTGTTCGGTTGTAAGTGTTTCATTCTCAAGAAATGTGTTCGTTTGTCTAAATTTGAGGCTAGAGCTCATGAGGGCGTATTTGTTGGTTATGCTACAAGCTCTCATGCTTACCGTGTCCTCAACAAGTCCACCGGACTCATTGAGGAGACGTGTAACGTGGAGTTTGACGAAAATAACGGCTCCCAAGTGGAGCAAACTGGCACTTGTGATGTAGGTGATGAAATTCCTCCCCAAGCCATAAGAAGAATGGGTATTGGTCATATTCTACCCATTGAGGAACCCCTTGTGGCCGAAGGAGAAGGACAATGCTCCACTCGAGTGGAGCCATCACCTCCCCAAGACCCACTCGCTTCCGAAGAACAAAGTGAAGGCCCTCAACCTCGTGAATGCAGGACCAAGGGCAAGATCAACCTCAAGATGGTGGTGAACCTCTAAATGATGCCCAAGGTCAAGTTCTCCCCCGCGAGCAAGTTCAAGATCATGAGCAAGCTCAAGATCTAGAACAAGCTCAAGACGGCGCTCAAGATAATCAAGTTAACCCTCCTCCTTCCACACCCGAGGAGGAATTAGAGCGTCGTGCCGCGAAGATTGCTTCCAAGCTCACCACCCAAGGCCATCTCATGGAAAATGTGGTTGGAAGCCTAATAAAGGGGGTAAGCACTCATAGACAATTAGCAAACTATTGTGAACATCACGCGTTTGTCTCTTGTGTTGAACCCCAAAAGGTCTATGAGGCGCTCGAAGACTCGGATTGGCTCAATGCCATGCTTGAAGAACTCAACAACTTCGAGTACAACAAGGTGTGGAGATTAGTGCCAAGGCCATCGGGGGACCACAACGTCATTGGAACCAAGTGGATCTTCAAGAACAAGCAAGATGCTCATGGGAACATCGTTCGCAACAAGGCAAGATTGGTAGCACAAGGCTACTCCCAAGTCAAGGGTATCGACTACGGTGAAACCTTTGCTCCCGTTGCTCGTCTTGAATCCATACGTTTGTTGATTGCTTATGCTTCCCATCACAAATTTAAGTTGCAATAAATGGATGTGAAAAGTTCTTTTCTTAATGGTCCTATTAATGAGTTGGTCTATGTCAAGCAACCCCCCGGGTTCGAGGATCCCTACTTCCCGAATCATGTGTATCAACTCGATAAGGCACTCTATGGCCTTAAACAAGCCCCACGTGCGTGGTATGACCACCTTACCGAGTTGTTACAAGATCGTGGATTTGAGGTGGGGCTAATCGATCCCACTCTTTTTACTAAGAAGGTCAAAGGGGAGTTGTTTGTATGCCAACTATATGTTGATGATATTATCTTTGGTTCTCCTAACAAAACTTTCAATGAGGAATTTGCCGCTCTCATGACCTCCAAGTTCAAGATGTCTTCGATGGGAGAGTTGAAGTTCTTCCTTGGTTTTGATATCATACAAAGAAGAGAAGGAACCTTCATCAACCAAGCCATGCTAAAAAGATTCAAGCTAAGTGATGTCAAGCCGGCTACTACACCAATGCCCACCAAGTGCCAACTTGACATTGATCCCAATGGTAAAGCGGTGGATCAAAAGGTATATCGCTCCATGATTGGCTCCTTGCTTTACCTTTGTGCATCTAGACCAGATATCATGTTGAGTGTGGGGATGTGTGCACGGTTTCAAGCCGCACTGAAGGAAAGTCACTATGTGGCGGTCAAGCGAATCTTGCGATATTTGGCTCATACCCCAAACTTTGGCTTATGGTACCCAAGAGGGGCAAACTTCAAGCTTGAAGGATTTACGGATTCCGATTGGGCTGGAGACAAAGTGGATAGGAAGTCCACTTCTGGAGGGTGCCAGTTTCTTGGGTGCTCTTTGGTGAGTTGGTCTTCCAAGAAGCAAAGTTGTGTGTCTCTCGTCCCAATCAAGCGGAATATATGGCGGCCGGTAGTTGTTGTGCACA
The DNA here is from genome assembly GCA_021605145.1 of Aegilops bicornis. Lineage (NCBI taxonomy): Eukaryota > Viridiplantae > Streptophyta > Magnoliopsida > Poales > Poaceae > Aegilops > Aegilops bicornis. Next base: position 537,975,218 of record CM038672.1, read on the forward strand.
ACTCTTATGGATGAGGCAAACTTTAAAGGAATATGGTGTCATTTGTGACAAAGTGCCTCTTTGGTGTGACAACGAAAGTGCCATCAAGATTTCTCTCAACCCGGTGCAACACTTCAAGACGAAGCATATTGAGATTCGGTATCATTTCATCCAGGATCACATTAGGCGAGGGGAGATCGAGCTCAAGTATGTCAACACTCATGATAACCTTGCTGATATTTTCACGAAGCCCTTGGATGAAGCAAGATTTCACGAGTTAAGGCATGAGCTAAATATCATTGATTCGAGCAATGTGACTTGAACCCTTGCACACCCCACCTCACTCAACTTGGTGTCTAGTTTAGGTGTAGGCATGGACATAGGGGGAGTGTTGTTCTCTCAATGAACTCTCCCTCCCCCCATTATGCATAAAACGATCAACTCTTTCACATTAGCCATTTTTTATGGTACTTGTGCTTCAAAGACGAGTTTTGGTCATGGGCCAAAGGATAATTCTTCGCGGTGCCATACCAATTGACTCAAACATAGGTGGCTCCGGCCACCGCCCTCTCTTGAGAGAGGCCCGAGCTCGCTTTGCTTTTCGTGTGGTTATTTTGAATAAGTGGGTTCTGGACCGTTGTTAGTGTGTGTGTTGCCTTGTTGGTCTTTTCATTTTCTTGGCCTTGCCTTCTCGTCAGCGTTGGTGCTTTAGCCGTGTGTTTAGAGGCCATCTGGTTCTTTGGCGGTACTACGGCTGGTGGCGAGCAGTACTACCGCCTTCCAAATGCAGTACTACCACTATGAGGCGCCAAGGGGTTATATCGGGGGGGGAGTTTTCTTCTCCCCATACCCATTCGCCGCCTCGCTCTGTTCCTCTCTCCAGCAACCGGCGCCGCGGGAGGACTCCGGCAGATCTCCCTCTCCGGGGCGTTCCTCTCCATTTCCTTCGGTGGAGACGATCCCCACCTTGTCCTCTTGCCATGGATGCCAGATGTGCCCCGTTCCTCTTTCTTCTTGTCTAGATTTCCAATCTAGCATCTTAGGGGCAATAGCAGTTGCATCTCTAGATTTTTGGCCAAATCTAGGCTTGAGTAGGATGGAGAAAGCTTTTAGGCAGTTTGGATTGATGTTTGGTTGGAGTATTTTTGAATTTGGTAGGACGGTAGTGCCGGATCTGACCACGGTAGTAGGAAACTGCTGTTTCCCCGTCTCGAGCGGTACTACCGCTCTCTGTGGAGCGGTACTACCGCTCGCAGGTCGCGGTACTACCGCCCTCTACCAGTTTCCACAATGCTCTTACCTTTCAGTAATCTTTTTGCTCATGTTTTGTGGCTTATGCTCGTTCTTTCTGGTTGTTTGCGTGTTCTTGTGTGTGGTTCCAGGTGATGAGGTTCCTGAGCATCAGGCTCGTCGTGTCAACCCCGGTCGTGCCTCGTCCAAGCGTTACCGCACCACTGAGTCTGCCGGAGGTTCCTCAAGTGCTCCACCTCCACCTCCACCTCAACTCCAAAAGAAGACTGGTGTCAAGCCGAAGCACTCTGGCAAAATCATGCCAGAAATGCAACCCAAGGAGTTCTGGGCAAGGCGTCGCCGCAACCCATATGAGGCAGACCAAGATCCCTCTTTGGTCAACCGTCCGTTCTGGAACAGGTTTCAGCTCGCAATCTTCTTTGATGTTCTCAAGGCCAAGAAGAACCTCTTTGTCAACCTGCACTCCATCGACACCGACCATATGGAGAAGGATCCTAAATACTTTGGTGAAGCTCTTCAGATGTGCACTCAACTGAACATTCTTGGGGTCATGCAATTCAACAAAGATTTTGATGCTGATATTGTGGCCCAATTCTATGCCATGGTTCATCTCGGGACTGATGAGGATAGGACACTGACTTGGTTGACCAATGGCAAGTTGCTTTCAGTCAAGTGGAAAGCTTTCATGGATTTGATTGGGGTGCAAGATCTAGGACTTGAGTCTCCTGTCGGCTTTCGCCCACACCGCAACACCAACTCCACTCACAAGCAAGCTCTGTGGCCCTACTGCACTTTGAGGATCCACCCTGAGACGAAGAAGGAAACTTATGAGCTGCCTGCCTTTCTGGATATCCTTCACCATGTCTTCAGAGAGACTCTTTTCCCTCATATCGGGAATCTGGATATGGTTCACTCCTATCTCGTGGACATGCTTCTCTTACGCCAACGTGAGAAGGAAATAACTCCGGAGAGTCCCTAGATATCTCTCATGTTATGTGGTCTCGAATCATTATCTGCTATCTCCGGCGCAAGTGCCCGATTTATGGTCCGTTCATCATGCCGCTTATTGAGAAGGCCTGGGCTCGTGTCTATCCCAAGGTGATGCTTTGGAGATCGGAGAGTTGGTTTCTCACGACATCAAGCGTCGATGAAGAAGGATAACTGGGCACTCGGGCCCCTAAGATCGGAGTTCCTTCGCTGCCACGCCATGGAGACCGAGGAGGAGACTGAGGCTGAGGATGATGATGATGACTACGTGCCTTGTGAGACAGAGCCCTCTTGGGCAAAGAAGCTCAAGCTCAAGATGAAGAAGTTGTTCTGCATGGAGTCTCACGGTCAGTACATGACTCATGTGGCTGAGAAGAAGGCCCGAGGTCGCTATAAGGAGCTCATGCGTCAGTTGGGTGCTACAGTTAACAGTGGGTCCGAGGACCAGCCATCGAGGAGGAGGAGTGGATTCAGAAGACCTTTGCCTGTGGACCGATTCTCGATGTCGAGCACTTCCCGATCAAGACGGTGGCGCAGATGATCCCGCTGAGATCTGATGTGTGTGTCCTTCTATTGCTATCACCTGGAGCCATAGCAACACTCCCTTTTTGGTGTCTCGATGCCAAAGGGGGAGATAGTTTAGGGATTTGTGCCTTGTGTTTGTGTCTTCCGCCTTACGTGTTTGTGCTTTCTTCAGTTTGCTTTGTTTGGTTTGTGTCAGTGAGACCTAAGTTCCCGTCATATGGTGTGAGACATATGCTACCTTATCTTTCCAGTATCTTTATCTATGTCACTATCTAGCTTATGAGTTGCATGCTTATCATGTTAAGTTATCTATGCTCCTCTCATATACCCTGCTTAGGTGATTAGTCGGTCTCTAAAATGTAGGGGGAGCGTTGATCCTAGTATGTGTGTCGTGCAGTCCAAAGCACTTATCTAGATAGCACACATCTAGGGGGAGCCCATCTACATTTTAGGACGGTGGGGTTTTTGCGCGTGTCCTATATCTCGCATGTTTGTGCAAATCCCGTATTGTCATCAATCCACCAAAAGGGGAGATTGTAAGGGCATATTTATCCCCAAGATGTTTTGGTGATTGATGACAATGCTTTTGCGGACTAATCGTGTGCGTTAAGTTCTTTCGTAGATTCATCCATTGGCACGAGGCGATTACCTCCCCTCGGTGTGTTATTCAAGACGGTGTAGCTCCTTCGTTTCTTTCTTTGGTGGACTAGTTTCAGTAGGAGTCACCGTACTATCAAGAGGGGATCCGCTTTGGTAAGGCTAGGGTGGAATCAACACGTACACATCCGTATCACACCCGATGTTTTCCTTCCGCTTCGACGGAGCAACCTTTCCTTCCCATGTGCCTGCCCTGACCTGCCCCAGCGGTAGTACCGCGGTCCTCAGCGGTAGTACCGCTCCCAGAGCGGTAGTACCGCTCCCCAAGCGGTAGTACCGCTTGTGGGCTTCGGCCGTAGTACCGCAGTGGTTCTGGGCTACTACCGCCTCGACTCGAGACCGGTGTTTTTCGTGTCGGGTTTTACTGATTAAGCGCTGGCAAGAGTGGCGGTAGTACCGCTCCAAGCGGTAGTACCGCTCCTACTCCCGCGGTAGTACCGCTCTGGGGCCAGGACCCTGACCTCCTCGTCAGCACGGCAGTACCGCTGGGTGGGAGCGGTAGTACCGCCCTGCCCAAGCGGTAGTACCGCTCTGTGCGTGGCTGTTCAGTGGGGTAACGGTTGGATTGGTTCCCTCACTATATATAGGTGTCTTCTTCTCCAAAGTTCACCTACCTCTTTTCCCCAAAGCTCCATTGTTGCTCCAAGCTCCATTTTCGCCCCACCTCTCTCCCTAGCCAATCAAACTTGTTGATTTGCTCGAGATTGGTTCAGAAGGCCCCGATCTACACTTCCACCAAGAGAAATTTGATTCCCTCTCTTATCCCTAGCGGATCTTGTTACTCTTGGGTGCTTGAGCACCCTAGGCAGTTGAGGTCACCCCAAGCCATACTCCATTGTGGTGAAGCTTCGTGGTGTTGTTGGGAGCCTCCAATTGTTGTGGAGATTGCCCCAACCTTGTTTGTAAAGGTCCGATCACGCCTTCAAGGGCACCAATAGTGGAATCACGGCATCTCGCATTGTGTGAGGGCGTGAGGAGAATACGGTGGCCCTAGTGGCTTCTTGGGGAGCATTGTGCCTCCACACCGCTCTAACGGAGACGCATTTCCCTTAAAAGGAAGGAACTTCGGTAACACATCCTCGTCTCCACCGGCTCCACTCTTGGTTATTTCGTGCCTTTACTTTTGCAAGCTTCTTGTGTTATATCCTTGCTTGCTTATGTGTTAGTTGGCATTGCATCATATAGGTTGCTCACATAGTTGCACATCTAGACAACCTATATTATTGCAAAGTTTAAATTGGTAAAGAAAAGCTTAAAAATTGTTAGTTGCCTATTCACCCCCCCCCCCTCTAGTCAACCATATCGATCCTTTCACATCCTTCGAACATTGCTCCGCCACAAGGCATGACCCCTCCAGAACACCGTCAAAATAGTGCTCGGGTCGACGATGCTCCTTGCCCTCCGGTGGTCCCTCGGTCATCAGCTTCTTGGCATCCAGCTTCGCCCAATGCATCTTGACGTGGGCAAAGGCCATACGCGCACCTTCAATGCAGACCGACCGCTTCACGGCTTCAAGCCGCGGACAGGCACTCACCAGCCGCTGCACAAGTCCAAAATAGCTGCTAGGTATAGGATCGGCAGCCACGGCGGACTATCGTGTCCTTCATGGCTAGCTCCGCCAACCTATGCAGCTCGACCAACTGCTTTAGCTGGTCGCTGAAGGGTACCGGATGTTCGGATACCAGATGTTGGGACCAGAATAGCTTCTCCGTAGACATCCCTTCCTCGGCTCGGTAATACTTGGCAGCATCCGATACACTATGCGGCAAATCCGCAAATGCCCCTGGAAATTCCAAACTCGGGATAAGTACAAGGAATGTTTATTCTATTTACTTGCTATGCATGATGAAAGACTTACCCGCTGTAATCATCTTGGCCGCCTGAATCTCCTGGAGGGCGCTCTGGGCTTCGACTCGTGCATCCTGTGCGCTCTGGTGGACCTTCGCCAATTCGGACTCTTGCTCCTTACAATCGTGCTCCAGGGACTCAAATCTCTCTATCGCGCCCTGGAGTTGTTGCTGCGCCTCGCCAACCCGGGCCTCATGCTTCTCGCGTGAGGCGTGTTCCTTGGCCGCTTTGTCCTCGGCCTCGGCTAGCGCCTTCTTAAGGATCGCCACCTCGGTCGCGGCCCCTAATAAAGTTTATGACAATTTAGTCCATCCGGACTATTCATTTTCTAGAAATATACCTACAGGTTACCGCATACCTTGGTTATCCTCCAGCTGCTACTTCACGAGGCCGAGATCCTCCTCGGCCCGATCCAGTTTCCGCTTTAGTCCGGAGACCTCCGCAGCATGAGCAGTGGCTGCCTTAAGCAATACCTGCTTATTCACATAGACAACTCATGTTAGACTCGTGCGATATTTCTTCTCGATCCTCTGTTCGGATTTTCTTCACGAATACCAAACAGAGCATCAGGGGCTACTGTCTATACTCTGACATTTTTTACAATCACTTACCTCAAAGCCCGTTAGAAGGCTAGTGCAGGCTTCGATTAGTCCGCTTTTGACGAACTGAACCTTCTCTATCACCGTGTCCATAAGGACACGGTGTTCATCCACAATAGAGGCGCCTCGTAGCGCCTCCAGCAGATTATCCGGTGCCTTTGGTTAGACAGAGGTCACCGGGGGACCATGCACATTCCCCCCTCGAAGGGAACGCCGTTCGTTGGACCCATGAGCCGTGTAGATCTTCGGAATGGTATCTGGCTGAGGTCCAAAGGGAAATCGGGACCCGTCACCAGTTCCCATGGGGACTTTTTTTCCCCCATGTCCGGCGACCGAAAAATCATCCTAGGACGTCACCCTGATGATCTTCGGAATCTCCCCCCGGCCTGGGAAAGCCATTTTGGACACCACCTCGTCATCACCCTTGGGTGAGACGGAATAAGCAGGTGGCGGAGATGTGCTAGCCCTCTCCTTTGAGCCCAGCGAATCCTCAGTCGAGGGCTGCGGGGAGCCATCGCGTGCCGGACTGCAGTAACAAGGCTTACAATATGTCAATACTATAAAACAGGAAGGTCGTACGTTTGCAGATTCTGGTACTTACGAAGCGGCCCGAGGCTTGGTCCGGCGAGGTCGTTCCGGACTACTATCAATATCCCACACGGAGTTATCCGTTTGGGAGCCTTTAACCATCTTGGGCGCTTTCGCCTCCGGATCCGGGGAGCCGCCCTCTTCTTCCTCCCCACCTCAGGTGGGGAATCGTCTTCTTCTTCCTCTTCGTCATCATCGGATGAAGATGAAGTCTCGTCCTCGGACGACATGTCCGGAGCGCCCTTTCGGCAAGGGCCTTTTTTGGCCCCTTAGGCCGCTTTCTTGGCCGTCTTCTTCGGCACGTCATACGGCGCCGGAAACAACATCTTCGTCAGAAGTGGGAATTCCACCTCCTCAGGAAGCGGAGCCGGACAGCTAATCTCCTCCACCACCTTGATCCAGGCCTAGTGAAGTAGATGGAGGAGCTCAGTATCCATCCTCAAAATATACCGGTAAAGGATGTACCTCGAAAGCATTAAAATACTTACCGAATTGGCTTGGCGCTGTGAGCTAAGCCCGTGATTTTCAGTTGTGGGCGGGGGCGTCTCGCCCGCCTTGAAGAGCGCTTTCCAGATGCCTTCGTGCGTTGTGCCGAAGAGCCCTCGCAGTGTCTGGTGCTCGGCGGGGTTGTACTCCCACAAATAGCAAGCCCGGCGTTGACACGGAAGGATCCGGCGAATGAGCATGACCTGGATCACATTCTCAAGCTTGATCTTCTTGGTTATCATGTTCTGGACGCATGTCTGGAGCCCAGTTATCTCGTCGAGGATCCCTGTGTCAGGCCCTTCTCTTGCCAGGAAGTGAGCCGCATCGGAACTCCGGATCGGAATTTGGGGGCTGCTACCCAATTGGTGTCACGCGGCTCAGTGATGTAAAACTACCCCGACTGCCATCCCTTCATTGTCTCCACGAAGGAGCCTTCGGGCCGGGTGACGTTGGGCATTTTGCCCACCATGGCGCCTCCACACTCTGCTTGTTGACCGCTCACCACCTTCGGTTTCACGTTGAAGGTCTTCAGCCATAGGCCGAAATGAGGCGGGATGCGGAGAAAGGCCTCGCACACAATGATAAATGCCGAGATATTGAGTATAAAGTTGGGGGCCAGATCGTGGAAGTCCAACCCGTAGTAAAACATCAATCCACAGACAAATGGATGAAGGGGGAATCCCAGCCCGCGGACGAAATGTGTGAGAACACAACCCTCTCATTGGGCTCGGAGGTAGGGACGATTTGCCCTTTCGTAGGGAGTCGGTGAGCAATCTCCTTAGCTAAATAGCCGGCCTCCCGGAGCCCCGTGATGTCCTTCTTCTTGACGAAAGGGGCCATCCACTTGCCTCCAGCTCCGGATCCGGACATGATTGGGGTGCCTTCTCGAACGAGGAAAAACTAAAGCTGGGGCGCTGGAGCTCGAGGACGGAAGGACTGGAGATGAAGAAGGGTGTGGGAAAAGGGAGAGTGTCCTTAACCCCTTATAAAGGCCGCGAATGTCAAGCGCCTCCCCACTCGTCCTAAAAACTCGCCTATTCCCAAGGGCTGTATAGACGACACTGTTGAGTTACCCATGCCCGCATTGATGAGAACCCCGCAATAAGGGGACACGATCTCTGCTTTGATAACGTGCCGATATCAACCACGACTCGAAACGTGGGATGGCAGAAGAAAAACGGTTCGAAATTATAACCGGACATACGCAATGCCGTGTTATAAAGAAACTGTCAACAGATTAGATCCGTGCAAATATTATATTCTCTCAGCGATTGTGTGTGGTGTATAACAGGTCCGGATACAATCATCATGACCGAAGATTATCTTGGAGTTCGGAAAAAGGGGAACCCGCCTTGCAATGCCGAAGACAATCTGTGTGCCGGACTCCTCGTCATTGAAGCCAGGTTCAGGGGCTACTGAGGGAGTCTCGGACTAAGGGGTCCTCGGGCGTCCGACCTGCTATCCATGGGCCGGACTGATGGGCTGCGAAGACATGAAGACAGAAGACAATATCTGTGTCCAGATTGGACTTTCCTTGGCGTGGAAGGCAAGCTAGGCGATCAACTATGAAGATTCCTTCTTATGTAACCGACCCCATGTAACCCTAGATCTCTCCGGTGTCTATATAAACCGGAGGGCATAGTACGGATAGGACACACTCATTACCATATATTCATAGGCTAGGCTTCTAGGGTTTAGCCATTACGATCTCGTGGTAGATCAACTCTTGTAATACTCATATTCATCAAGATCAATCAAGCAGGAATTAGGGTATTACCTCCATAGAGAGGGCCCGAACCTGGGTAAACATCATGTCCCCCGTCTCCTGTTACCATCGATCCTAGACGCACAGTTCGGGACCCCCTACCTGAGATCCGCCGGTTTTGACACCGACAATAGTGCAACATACTTGTGGCACTGCCGTTTAGGTCATATTGGTGTAAAGCGTATGAAGAAACTCCATGCGGATGGACTTTTGGGATCATTTGGTTATAAATCATTTGATACTTGCGAACCATGCCTCATGGGCAAGATGACTAAAACTCCGTTCTCCCGAACAATGGAGCGAGCTAATGACTTACTGGAAATAATACATACTGATGTATGCAGTCCGATGAGTGTTGAAGCACGCGACGGGTATCGTTATTTTCTCACCTTCATAGATGATTTGAGTAGGTATGGGTATATCTACTTGATGAAACACAAGTCTGAAACATTTGAAAAGTTCAAAGAATTTTGGAGTGAAGTGGAGAATCATCGTAACAAGAAAATAAAGTTTCTACTATCTGATCACGGAGGCGAATATTTGAGTTACGAGTTTGGACTTCATTTAAAACAATGTGGAATTGTTTCACAACTCATGCCACCTGAAACACCATAGCGTAATGGTGTGTCCGAATGTCGTAACATACTTTATTAGATATGATGTGTTCTATGATGTATCTTACCGATTTACCACTATCGTTTTGGGGTTGTGCATTAGAGACAACTGCATTCACGTTAAATAGGGCATCGTCTAAATCCGTTGAGACGACACCGTATGAACTGTGGTTTGGCAAGAAACCTAAGCTGTCGTTTCTTAAAGTATGAGGATGCGACGCTTATGTCAAACAGCTTCAGCTAGATAAGCTCGAACCCAAAGCGGAGAAGTGTGTCTTCATAGGATACCCTAAAGACACCATTGGGTATACCTTCTACCACAGATCCAAAGGCGATATTTTTCTTGCCTAGAATGGGTGCTTTCTAGAGAAGGAGTTTCTCTCGAAAGAAGTGAGTGGGAGGAAAGTAGAACTTGATGAGGCAATTGTACCTTCTCTCGAATTGGAAAGTAGGACACCAGGGGGAAACGTTTCCGTGATGCCTACACCAAGTAAAGAGGAAGCTAATGATGATGATCATGAAACTTCAAATCAAGTTACTACTGAACTTTATAGGTCGACTAGAACACGTTTCGCACTAGAGTGGTACGGTAATCCTGTCCTAGAAGTCGTGTTATTAGACCATGGCGAACCTATGAACTATGAAGAAGCTATGATGAGCCCAGATTCCAATAAATGGCTTGAGGCCAAGAAATATGAGATAAGATCCATGTATGAGAACAAAGTATGGACTTTGGTGGACTTGCCCGATGATGGGCAAGCCATAGAAAATAAATGGATCTTCAAGAAGAAGACTGACGCTGATGGTAATGTTACTGTCTACAAAGCTCGACTTGTCGCGAAAGGTTTTCGACAAGTTCAAGGAGTTAACTACGATGAGACTTTCGCACCCGTACAGATGCTTAAGTCTATCCGAATCATGTTAGCAACTGCCGCATTTTATGATTATGAAATCTGGCAAATGGACATCAAAATTGCATTCCTTAATGGATTTCTTAAAGAAGAGTTGTATATGATGCAACCAGAAGGTTTTTTAGATCCTAAAGGTGCTAACAAAGTGTGCAAGCTCCAGCGATCCATCTATGGACTGGTGCAAGCATCTCGGAGTTGGAATATATGCTTTGATGAGGTTACCAAAGCATATGGTTTTATACAGACTTACGGTGAAGCCTGTATTTACAAGAAAGTGAGTGGGAGCTCTATAGCATTTCTGATATTATATGTGGATGACATATTATTGATTGGAAATGATATAGAATTTCTGGATAGCATAAAAGGATACTTGAATAAGAATTTTTCAATGAAAGACCTCGGTGAAGCTGCTTATATATTGGGCATCAAGATCTATAGGGATAGATCGAGACGCTTGATAGAATTTTCACAAAGCACATACCTTGACAAAGTTTTGAAGAAGTTCAAAATGGATCAATCAAACGAAGGTTTATTGCCTATGTTACAAGGTGTGAAGTTGAGTAAGACTCAAAGCCCGACCACGGCAGAAGATAGAGAGAAAATGAAAGACATTCCCTATGCCTCAGCCATAGGTTATATAAAGTATGCCATGCTGCGTACCAGACCTATTGTGTACCTTGCCATGAGTTTGGCAAGGGGGCACAATAGTGATCCAGGAGTAGATCACTGGACAGCGGTCAAAATTATCCTTAGTTACCTAAGAGGACTAAGGAAATATTTCTCGGCTATGGAGGTGATAAAGAATTCGTCGTAAAGGGTTACGTCGATGCAATCTTTGACACCGATTCGGATGTCTCTGAATCTCAATCTGGATACATATTGAAAGTGGGAGAAATTAGCTAGAGTAGCACAATGCAGAGCATTGTAGACATAGAAATTTGCAAAATACATACGGATCTGAATGTGGCAGACCCGTTGACTAAACTTCTCTCACAAGCAAAACATGATCGCACCTTAGTACTCTTTGGGTGTTAATCACATGGCGATGTGAACTAGATTATTGGCTCTAGTAAACTCTTTGGGTGTTGGTCACATAGCGATGTGAACTATGGGTGTTAAATCACATGGTGATGTGAACTAGATTAATGACTCTAGTGCAAGTGGGAGACTAATGGAAATATGCCCTAGAGACAATAATAAAATGGTTATTATTATATTTCCTTAATCATGACAAAGGTTTATTATTCATGATAGAATTGTATTGACCGGAAAGTTAAATACATGTGTGAATACATAAACAAATACCGTGTCCCTAGTAAGCCTCTACTAGACTAGCTCGTTGATAAAAAATGGTTAAGGTTTCCTAACCATAGACATGTGTTGTCATTTGATAACGGGATCACATCATTAGAAGAATGATGTGATGGACAAGGCCCATCCGTTAGCTTAGTATACGATCGTTCAGTTTATTGCTACTGCTTTCTTGAATGTCAAATACATGCTCCTTCGATCATGAGATCATGCAACTCCCGGATACTGGAGGAATACCTTGTGTGCTATCAAACATCACAAAGTAACTGGGTGATCATAAAGATGCTCTACAGGTATCTCCGAAGGTGTTTGTTGAGTTGGCATGGATCGAGATTGGTATTTGTCACTCCGAGTATCGGAGAAGTATCTCTGGGCTCTCTCGGTAATACACATCATAATAAGCTTGCAAGCAAAAAGACTAAGGAGTTAGTTACAAGATGATGTATTACGGAGCGAGTAAAGAGACTTGCCGGTAACGAGATTGAACTAGGTATGGAGATATCGATGATTGAATCTCGGGCAAGTAACATACCGAACAAACAAAGGGAATTACGCATGTTGTCATTACGGTTGGACCAATAAAGATCTTCGTAGAATATGTAGGAGCCAATATGGGCATCCAGGTTCTGCTATTGGTTATTGACCGGAGAGGTGTCTCGGTCATGTCTACATAGTTCTCGAACCCGTAGGGTCCGCACGCTTAACATTCGTTGACGATATAGTGTTATATGAGTTATATGATTAGGTGACCGAATGTTGTTTTGAGTCCCAGATAAGATCACGGACATGATGAGGAGCTCTAGAATGGTCCGAAGGTGAAGATTGATATATAGGATGATGATATTTAGACACCCGAAGAGTTTCGGGATGTACCGGATAGAAATCGGGTCACCGGAAGGGGTCCCGGACACCCCGGGAGTTTAACGGGCCATATGGGCCAAGGGGGGACACACCAGCCCGCAAGGGGCTGGCGCGCCCCTCCTAGGTCACAACCCTTGGGGAGAGAAGGAAATGGGGGGGGGGGGAGTCGGCCTTCCCCTTCCTTTCCTCTCCCCCTTTCCTTCCCCCCTCCGGCAAATATGGTAAGGGGGCGCGGCTTGGGGAGGACCCCAAGTAGGATTCAGCCTACTTGGGGCGCCTCCTTGGCTGCTCCTCCCTCCCCCCGCCTATATATGTGGGAGGGGGCGCCACACAGAACCACGGCACTTTTAGCCGTGTGCGGCGCCCCCCTCCACCGTTTACACCCTCGGTCATATTTTTCATAGTGCTTAGGCGAAGCCCTGCAGAGATAGCATCACTGTCACCAGGCCGTCGTGCTGCCGGAACTCATCCACTACCTCGCGCGTCTTGCTGGATCAAGAAGGCGAGGACGTCACCGAGCTGAACTTGTGTTGAACGCGAAGGTGCCGTATGTTTGTTACTCGATCGGTTAGATCGTGAAGTTCGACTACATCAACCGCGTTACTAAACGCTTCCGCTTACGGTCTACGAGGGTACGTAGACACACTCTCCCCTCTCGTTGCTATGCATCTCCATGGATAGATCTTGCGTGTGCGTAGAATTTTTTTGTTTTCCATGCAACGATTCCCACAGCAACTTGGGGAGGGGCCTTCCCAAAGTCAGTCTGGAACACAAGGAAGAGTCTTCCTCGGATTCCAGCATGAAACGCCAAGGTTCCTAACATTTTCGAAAACGCCACGGACCTCGGCATCTGGCCTAGGACCAGACGCCAGGGACCTTGGCGTTTGGCCCCTGCCCTCCGCAAAACTCCCTTTTGCACTGATCTCAAGCCTCATGGGCTTACCCCTTGGCCCTAGCCAATGTGTCCCCGCACCATAACATTTCTGAAAACATCTGAAACTCTTTCGAAACTCTCTCGCAACTATTTCTTATATTCCCGGAACTATTTCGAGAATATTTTATCATAACTGTTGCTCCACTAATACTCAACAGATCTTGATTCCCTTAAGATTGTGACCCTGTAGGTTCGGTAAAACATACACATGAAGCAAACCCCTTCGTTCAATGGTCGATAGCAGAATTGTGGACGTCCATATCGATCCCTATGATCACATCAATGGCATTCGAGTGAACCTTTGGTTATCATGTGATGTTTCCTTTTCTTTGCAATACTTCACAAAACCTGAGATGCATCAGTATCCTCCTGAGTCATCACATGCTCACTATACCATTATTGTCGTTATCGGTTTTGTTCTTCTTACTCGTTATCGTGTTCCGGCATCCCCGTGATGAAGTCACCCGTGTCTGGCCAGACGATGATGGATGTCGTCACACCGAGAGGGCCCTAAGAATATCTCTTCATTGCCGGAGGAGCAAATCCCACTCTCGAGCTATCTAGTCACTTGTCAAACTTTCCGATGAACCTGTAAGTTACCGTTATGATCACCATGTTACAGGTGACGTTTGAGCAACCCCAAAGTCCAACGTACGGTAAGAAGTTATTACGATACTCTCATGGTCTAAGGAGCAAAACCACACGTTAACACTTCATGTTATTACAATTGATTACAGACGATATTATCTCAATTCATAACTAACAAGTCCGTGTCGATTCAATATGATCGTTCTTCCAACGTCATAATCTCAATGTTGTTTTAGGACTATCGTTACACTTAACGATATCCTAAGATCCGGAAAACATGATCACGAACAACACCTGAGCTAGTCTTAGAGGCGAGACTAGGAACCTTTACTTTATCCGTTTATCATTTCACACGTGCATATGAGTTTCCACTGAATCGTTTATTCCACGATCATAGCAGTTTATAGCATGAAATATAAACACTTAACTATGAATATGGAAAGATGATAATACAATGTTATTGCCTCTTGGGCATATTTCCAACAAAACCCCATATCATTTTCAAGATATATCTAATCAAAAAGAATAAAATCTAGAACTACTTCCATTTGAAGATACATTATCTTATGGCGGGAGTACATTTACAGTCATGCGTGTCAGACTTTAGAATAAGCTAAATAAGCACACTCAAACGTCACACTGCTTTCAACAAATCCCTACAAGGACTGAATTGGGTCATGCCTTCAAGTCATGACTTTAACTATGATATCCACGTGTTGTAGAAAAAATGTGTCCACAAAGATGACATTAAACCAGAAGCAACAATAACCTATAACATTGACATGTGAAAGCTTGCAGAGAGGATCGGAGGACAATGCATCAACTTAGCAAAGTGGAACTTGAAAACTCGTTGCAAAGCGCTATCATTCAAAATTCAAGTCACGATACTTTCTCAAAGGACTGGAGGAAATATGCATCAACGAAGAAAGAAGGGGTGAAAACTCATTGTAGAGCACCATCAGTCAAAATTCAAGTCATGACACTTCCTAAGACTCGATCTTATTCCAGCTTATGTCAAGTGTCAAGATACGTGTTACATGTATTGCAATGAGAGGGTAAAGTTTATATAGGTGTGAACCAATCCAAGACGTAGAGGGCCTTAATGGCCATCTTAGATCGGGCCTTGGGGGCATCAACATATTTTTGCCAAATAAAATGGCCCATTACCTGGTGTCGTACGTACGATGATCTATGGGCCCGGCAACGACCCCTTTGCAGTTCGACTGTGGGGATTCACAAGCACAAAGAACATAATCAACAATCCACACAAGCGATTTACCCAAGTTCGGGCCACCGTGAGGTGTAAAACCCTCCTCCTACTTTATTATATTAGATGTGTTTGAGCTCAAGTTACAAGGAGCGCAGCTTGCCGGCAAGGTGCGTGGGAAGTGCGGTTACGCGAGTAAATGAGCAAATTGTCTACCTTGTTAAGGTAGCCACGGGCCTCCTTTTATAGAGTAAGGGGTCACAACAATGGCAAAATGGTAATTAAATGAGGTGATAGAATGTGGCTATGAAACACACAGACAACTGTTAATAAAGGTAACCCTCAGGCGGCAAGCTGCCACATGCCCCAACAAGCCTCACCTAACCACTTGCCCGCTCGACACCTATTAACAAGCGACTAGCTAGTCGTTGAGGTGGAGCGGTGGAGAAGCGAAGGGAGCTTATTGGCACGGAGCTTGCCGGTGCATAGCTTGCCAGTCTGGAGCTTGTCGGTCCGGAACTTGTCAGCTTGAAGCTTGCCGGCGGTCCGGGAAGAAGCGCCTTTCCGGTATGTCCTTGGTCCTGCTTGCTGGTGTAACGCTTAGCGGATGTAGCGCTTGCTAGAATGATCAATTCTTCGTTCAGAGTGACTTGTGCAATAGCTCTGGGCTAGCAAGACCCATGTTTAGAAGGTTTGTTGGACCCTGGTTCCCACTACACCGTCACCTGGCCCATTACAACAATACGAGTGTGATTCATCACTTGCAATGTCCATCTGGTCCCAATTTTTATTATGGATCACACCCATCGATGTAAAGATGGATGGACCAAGGAAAATTATCCCCATGCAACCGTATAGGAAAAAAATAAAAAAATTAGCCAATATTGATCTTATCATAAACTCGTTGGACCATGACATAACAAATCAGGGATTATTAACTTATCTTCAAATTCGAGGCAATACTAAGTAACCATATTAAATATCATAATAATGAGCAGAATCATGAAGTGCCAAAAAAAAGATGGCTAACTGTTTGATACTAAGGTGGAAAGGATGACGAGGAAGGACACCGAGGTATCTATTATGCCTGCAACCTACATCTCGACTGTGGCGTAGGGCAAATCCCTACCAAATCGCCAACAACTAAAACATAAGAAACATGGAAAACCGCGAGCTTCGAGCAGTGACATTGTCGACAATGCCAAATGCTGCTATGGTGCTTTTGGCATCAAATTACACGTACACCATGGCAAGCGGCTAACCTTGGCGTCTTGGCACTGTTGGGGAACGTAGCAGAAATTCAAAATTTTCCTACGTATCACCAAGATCTATCTATGGAGAGACTAGCAACGAGGGGAAGGAGAGTGCATCTACATACCCTTGTAGATCGCTAAGCGGAAGCGTTCAAGTGAACGGGGTTGATGGAGTCGTACTCGCCGTGATTCAGATCACCGATGATCCTAGTGCCGAGCAGACGGCACCTCCGCGTTCAACACACGTACAGCCGGTGGCGTCTCCCACGCCTTGATCCAGCGAGGAGAGAGGGAGAGGTTGAGGAAGACTCCATCCAACAGCAGCACAACGGCGTGGTGGTGGTGGAGGAGCGTGGCAATCCTGCAGGCTTCGCCAAGCACTACGGAGGAGAAGGAGGTGTTGGAGAGGGAGAGAGAGGCGCCCGGGGCTCAGTGTGCTGCCCCCTCCCTCCCCCTTTATATAGGTGCCAAGGAGGGGAGGGCAGCCTTGCCCCCTCCTCCAAGGGAGGGGTGCGGCCAAGGGGAAGGAGTCCATCCTCCCCAAGGCACCCCTGAGGTGCCTTCCCTCTATGGACTCTTCCTCTCCAAGTGTTTCATGCGCATGGGCCTCTTGGGGCTGGTTCCCCTTGGCCCATGCAGGCCTAGGCGCACCACCTAGGGCCCATGTGGCCCCAGGGCAGGTGGCCCCACCGGTGGGCCCTCGGGACCCCTCCGGTGGTCCCAGACAATACCGATATCACCGAAACTTGTCCCGATGGCGAAACAGCACTTCCTATATATAATTCTTTACCTCCGGACCATTCCGAACTCCTCGTGACGTCCAGGATCTCATCCGGACTCCGAACAACATTCGGTAACCACATACAAGCTTCCTATATAACCCTAGCGTCATCGAACCTTAAGTGTGTAGACCCTACGGGTTCGGAGACAAGCGAGACATGACCGAGGCGTTCTCGGTCAATAACCAACAGCGGGATCTGGATACCCATGTTGGCTCCCACATGTTCCACGATGATCTCATCGGATGAACCACGATGTCAAGGACTCACCAATCCCGTATACAATTCCCTTTGTCTAGCGGTATTGTACTTGCCGAGATTCGATCATCGGTATCCCGATACCTTGTTCAATCTCGTTACCGGCAAGTCTCTTTACTCGTTCCGTAACACATCATCCCGTGATCAACTCCTTAATCACACTGCAGCACATTATGATGATGTCCTACCGAGTGGGCCCAGAGATACCTCTCCGTCACACGGAGTGACAAATCCAGTCTCGATTCGTGCCAACCCAATGCAGACACTTTTGGAGATACCTGTAGTGCACCTTTATAGTCACCCGATTACGTTGTGACGTTTGATACACCCAAAGCATTCCTACGGTATCCGGAGTTGCACAATCTCATGGTATAAGGAAAAGATACTTGACATTAGAAAAGCTTTAGCATACGAACTACGATCTTTGTGCTAGGCTTAGGATTGGGTCTTGTCCATCACATCATTCTCCTAATGATGTGATCCCGTTATCAATGACATCCAATGTCCATGGTCGGAAATCGTAACCATCTATTGATCAACGAGCTAGTCAACTAGAGGCTTACTAGGGACATGGTGTTGTCTATGTATCCACACATGTATCTGAGTTTCCTATCAATACAATTATAGCATGGATAATAAACGATTATCATGAACAAGGAAATATAATAATAACTAATTTATTATTGCCTCTAGGGCATATTTCCAACAGTCTCCCACTTGCACTAGAGTCAATAATCTAGTTCACATCGCCATGTGATCAACAGTGATAGGTCACATCGCCATGTGACCAACATCCAAAGAGTCTACTAGTGTCTTAAACTAGTTCACATCACCATGTGATTAAGACTCAATGAGTTACGAGGTTTGATCATGTTTTGCTTGTGAGAGAGGTTTTAGTCAGCGGGTTTTAGTCAACGGGTCTGAACCTTTCAGATCCGTGTGTGCTATGCAATTCTCTTATGTCATATTGTAAATGCTGCTTCCACGCTCCACTTGGATCTATTCCAAGCAGGTTGCTCCACTATACGTATCCGGTTTGCTACTCGAGTCACTTTCGGATAGGTGTTAAAGCTTGCATCGATGTAACCCTTATGCCGAACTCTTTATCACCTCCATAATCGAGAAACATGTCCTTATTTACTCCAAGGACAATTTTGACCATTGTCCAATGATCCATTCCTGGATCATTCTTGTACCCTATAGTGACTCATGGCATGGCACACTTCCGGTGCGGTACCAAAGATAGCATCTTGTAGAGCCTATGTCTAAGGCATAGGGGACAGTCTTAAATCCTTTCTCTACGTTACTGCCGTGGTCGAGCTTTAAGTCTTAACTTCATACCTTACAATTCAGCTAAGAACTCCTTCTTTGGTCGATCCATCTTGAACACCTTCAAGATCATGTCAAGGTACATGCTCATTTGAAAGTATTATTAAACATTTTGATCTATCTTATAGATCTTGATGCTTATTGTTCAAGTAGCCTAATCCAGGTTTTCTATTTGAAAAACACCTTTCAAATAACCCTATATGCTTTACGTAGAAAATTCTCGTCATTTCTCGATCATCAATATGTCAACAACATATACTCATCGAAATTCTATAGTGCTCCCACTTACTTCTTTGGAAATACAAGTTTCTCATAAACTTTGTATAAACCCAAAATCTTTGATCATCTCATCAAAGCGCACATTCCAACTCCGAGATGCTTACTCCGGTCCTTAGAAAGGATCACTGGAGCCAAGATAACTTTTAGCATCCTTAGGATCGACAAAACTTTCTGATTGTATCACATACAACCTTTCCTTACGAAAACCGGTAAGGAAACTCATTTTGACATCCATCGCCAGATTTCATAAATGCAGCTTATGCTAACATGATTCCGACAGACTCAAGCATCGCTACGGATGAGAAAATCTCATCGTAGTCAACTCCTTGAACTTGTGAAAAAACTCTTACGCCACAAGTCGAGCTTCATAGACGGTGACATTACCGTCCATGTCCGTCTTCTTCTTAAAGATCCATTTATCTCAATGGCTTGCCGATCATCGGCAAGTCCATCAAAGTCCATGCTTTGTTATGATACATGGATCCTATCTCGATTTCATGGCTTCTAACCATTTGTCGGAATTTGGGCCCACCATCGCTTCTCCATAGCTCGTAGGTTCATTGTTGTCTAGCAACATGACCTTCAAGACAGGATCACCGTACCACTCTCACGATGCGATGCGTTCTTGTCGTCCCTCACGAGGTTCGGTAGTGACTTGATCCAAGCTTCATGATCAATATCATAAGCTTCTACTTCAATTGGTGTAGGTGCCACGGGAACAACTTCCTGTGCCCTACTACACACTAGTTGAAGTGACGGTTCAATAACCTCATCAAGTCTCCACCATCCTCCCACTCAACTTTTCGAGACAAACTTTTCCTCGAGAAAGGACCCGATTCAAGAAACAATCCCTATTGCTTTCGGATCTGAATTAGGAGGTTTACCCAACTGTTTTGGGTGTCCTATGAAGATGTATTTTATCCGCTTTGGGTTCGAGCTTATCAACGAAACTTTTCCACATAAGCGTCGCAGCCCCAAATTTTAAGAAATGACAACTTAGGTTTCTCTAAACCATAGTTCTTACGGTGTCATCTCAACGGAATTACGTGGTACCCTATTAAAGTGAGTGCGGTTGTCTCTAATGCCTAACCCATGAGCGATAGTGGTAATTCGATAAGAGACATCATGGTACGCACCATATCCAATAGGGTGCAACTATGATGTTCGGACACACCATCACACTATGGTGTTCCAGTGCGGTATTAATTGTGAAACAATTTGCACAATGTCTTAATTGTGTACCAAACTCGCAACTCAGATATTCATCTCTATGATCACATCACAGACATTTTATCCTCTTGTCACGAAGATCTTCAACTTCACTCTGAAATTACTTGAACCTTTCAATAATTCAGACTTGTGTTTCATCAAGTAAATATAATCAACATCTACTCAAATCATCTGTGAAGTAAGAAAATAACGATATTCCTTTGCATGCCTCGGCACTCATTGGACTGCACACATCAAAATTTGTTACCTCCAACAAGTTGCTATCTTGTTCCATCTTCTTTGAAACCGAGGCTTTTCAATCATCTTGCCCATGTGGTATGATTTGCATATCTCAAGTGATTCAAAATCATGCAAGTGCAAACGATCCATCTGCATGGAGTTTCTTCATGCGTATACACCAATAGACATGGTTAGCATGTCTCAAACTTTTCAAAAGCGAGTGAGTCCAAAGATCCATCAACATGGAGCTTCTTCATGCGTTTATGACTTACATGGCGATTGCCACAAGTAAGTGGTACTATCATTACTATCTTATATCTTTTGGCATGAAAATGCGTATCACTACGATCGAGATTCAATAGACCATTCATTTAGGTGCAAGACCATTGAAGGTATTATTCAAATAAATAGAGTAACCATTATTCTCCTTAAATGAATAATCAGATTGCGATAGACATGATCCAATCATGTCTATGCTCAACGTAAACACCAAATAACAATTATTTAGGTTTAACATCAATCTCGATGGTAGAGGGAGCGTGCGATGCTTGATTACATCAACCTTGGAAACACTTCCAACACATATCGTCGACTCACCTTTAGCTAGTCTCCGTTCATTCCGTAGCTTTTATTTCGAGTTACTAACACTTAGCAACCGAACGGTATCTAATACCACGGTGCTACTAGGAGTACTAGTAAAGTACACATTAACATAATGTATATCCAATATACTTCTATCGACCTTGCCAGCCTTCTTATCTACCAAGTATCTAGGGTAATTCATTTCCGTTGGTTGTTCCCCTTATTACGTAAGCACTTAGTCTCGGGTTTGGGTTCGACCTTGGGTTTCTTCCTTTGGAGCGGCAACTTATTTGCCGTTTCATGAAGTGTCCCTTCTTGCCCTTGCCCTTCTTGAAACTAGTGGTTTCACCAACCATCAACAATTGATGCTCCTTCTTGATTTCTACTTTCGCGGTGTCAAACATCGCGAACACTTCAAGGATCATCATATCTATCCACGATATGTTATAGTTCATCACGAAGCTCTAGTAGCTTGGTGGCAATGACTTTGGAGAAACATCACTATCTCATCCGGAAGATCAACTCCCACTCGATTCAAGTGATTGTTGTACTCGGACAATCGAGCACAAGCTCAACGATTGAGCTTTTCTCCCTTAGTTTGCGAGGCTAAGAAAATCGTCGGAGGTCTTATACCTCTTGGCGTGGGCACGAGCCTGAAATCCCAATTTCAGCCCTCGAAACATCTCATATGTTCCATGACGTTTGAAACGTATTTGGTGCCTCTACTTAAACCATTTAACCGAACTATCATGTAGTTATCAAAAGCGTGTATGTCCGATGTTCGCAACATCCACAGACGGCGTTTGGGGTTGAAACACCGAGCGGTGCATTAAGGACATAAGCTTTCTTACATCGCATAATCGCCATCTTGTCAACTTTCAACTATATTTTCTCTAGGAACATATCTAAGCAGTGGAACTAAAGCGCGAGCTTACGACATAATTTGCAAAGATCTTTTGACTATGTTCAGGATAATTAAGTTCATCTCATGAACTCCCACTCGAATAGACATCCCTCCGGGTCATCTAAGTGATTACATGATCCGAGTCAACTAGGCCGTGTCCGATCATCACGTGAGACGGACTAGTCATCATCGGTGAACATCTTCATGTTGATCGTATCTACTATACGACTCATGCTCGACCTTTCGGTCTCTGTGTTCGAGGCCATGTGCATGCATGCTAGGCTCGTCAAGTTAACCCCAAGTGTTTTTCTTTGTGTAAATCATCTTACACCCGTTGTATGTGAACGTAAGAATCCATCACACCCGATCATCACGTGGTGCTTAGAAGCGACGAACTGTAGCAACGGTGCACGGTCGAGGAGAACACTTCTTGAAATTTGTGTAAGGGATCATCTTATTTACTACCGTCGTTCTAAGTAAACAAGATGCATAAACATAATAAACATCACATGCAATTATATAGTAGTGACATGATATGGCCAATATCATATAGCTCCTCTTGATCTCCATCTTGGGGCTCCATGATCATCATTGTCACCGGCATGACACCATGATCTCCATCATCATGATCTCCATCATCGTGTCTCCATGAAGTTGTCTCGCCAACTTATTACTTCTACTACTATGGCTACCGGTTAGCAATAAAGTAAAGTAATTACATGGCGTTGTTCAATGACACGCAGGTCATACAATAAATAAAGACAACTCCTATGGCTCCTGCCGGTTGTCATACTCATCGACATGCAAGTCGTGAATCCTATTACAAGAACATGATCAATCTCATACATCACATATCATTCATCACATTCTTCTTGGCCATATCACATCACATAGCATACCACCGCAAAAACAAGTTAGGCGTCCTCTAATTGTTGTTTGCATGTTTTACGTGGCTGCTTTGGGTTTCTAGCAAGAACGTTTCTTACCTACGCAAAACCACAACGTGATATGCCAATTGCTATTTACCCTTCATAAGGACCCTTTTCATCGAATCCGTTCCGACTAAAGTGGGAGAGACAGACACCCGCCACCACCTTATGCAACTAGTGCATGTCGATCGGTGGAACCGGTCTCACGTGGCGTCGTGTAAGGTTGGTCCGGGCCGCTTCATCCCACAATACCGTCGAATCAAGATAAGACTAGTAACGGCAAGCATATTGAACAAAATCAACGCCCACAACTACTTTGTGTTCTACTCGTGCAAAGAATCTACGCAATAGACCTAGCTCATGATGCCCTTTGTTGGGGAGCGTAGCAAATTCAAAATTTTCCTACGTATCACCAAGATCTATCTATGGAGAGACTAGCAACGAGGGAAGGAGAGTGCATCTACATACCCTTGTAGATCGCTAAGCGGAAGCGTTCAAGTGAACGGGGTTGATGGAGTCGTACTGCCGTGATTCAGATCACCGATGATCCTAGTGCCGAGCAGACGGCACCTCCGCGTTCAACACACGTACAGCCGGTGGCGTCTCCCACGCCTTGATCCAGCGAGGAGAGAGGGAGAGGTTGAGGAAGACTCCATCCAACAGCAGCTGGCAACGGCGTGGTGGTGGTGGAGGCGTGGCAATCCTGCAGGCTTCGCCAAGCACTACGGAGGAGAAGGAGGTGTTGGAGAGGGAGAGAGGCGCCCGGGGCTCAGTGCTGCTGCCCCCTCCCTCCCCTTTATATAGGTGCCAAGGAGGGGGAGGCGCAGCCTTGCCCCCTCCTCCAAGGGAGGTGCGGCCAAGAGGGAAGGAGTCCATCCTCCCCAAGGCACCTCGGAGGTGCCTTCCCTCTATGGACTCTTCCTCTCCAAGTGTTTCATGCGCATGGGCCTCTTGGGGCTGGTTCCCCTTGGCCCATGCAGGCCTAAGCGCACCACCTAGGGCCCATGTGGCCCCGGGGCAGGTGGCCCCACCGGTGGGCCCAGGACCCTCCGGTGGTCCCAGACAATACCGATATCACCGAAACTTGTCCCGATGGCGAAACAGCACTTCCTATATATAATTCTTTACCTCCGGACCATTCCGGAACTCCTCGTGACGTCCAGGATCTCATCCGGACTCGAACAACATTCGGTAACCACATACAAGCTTCCTATATAACCCTAAGCGTCATCGAACCTTAAGTGTGTAGACCCTACGGGTTCGGGAGACAAGCGAACATGACCGAGGCGTTCTCCGGTCAATAACCAACAAGCGGGATCTGGATACCCATGTTGGCTCCCACATGTTCCACGATGATCTCATCGGATGAACCCACGATGTCAAGGACTCGATCAATCCCGTATACAATTCCCTTTGTCTAGCGGTATTGTACTTGCCGAGATTCGATCATCGGTATCCCGATACCTTGTTCAATCTCGTTACCGGCAAGTCTCTTTACTCGTTCCGTAACACATCATCCCGTGATCAACTCCTTAATCACACTGTGCACATTATGATGATGTCCTACCGAGTGGGCCCAGAGATACCTCTCCGTCACGGAGTGACAAATCCGATCTCGATTCGTGCCAACCCAGAGACACTTTTGGAGATACATAGTGCACCTTTATAGTCACCCGATTACGTTGTGACGTTTGATACACCCAAAGCATTCCTACGGTATCCGGAGTTGCACAATCTCATGGTATAAGGAAAAGATACTTGACATTAGAAAAGCTTTAGCATACGAACTACGATCTTTGTGCTAGGCTTAGGATTGGGTCTTGTCCATCACATCATTCTCCTAATGATGTGATCCCGTTATCAATGACATCCAATGTCCATGGTCGTGAAATCGTAACCATCTATTGATCAACGAGCTAGTCAACTAGAGGCTTACTAGGGACATGGTGTTGTCTATGTATCCACACATGTATCTGAGTTTCCTATCAATACAATTATAGCATGGATAATAAACGATTATCATGAACAAGGAAATATAATAATAACTAATTTATTATTGCCTCTAGGGCATATTTCCAACAGGCACCATCATATTGACTAGATAGGAAGTGCGGCTTGCCGCACGCCACCCGCCCCAGTCATATCCAACCTGGTATGAGACGTTTTGTATTTCATACATTTATACAATGAAAGCAATACCACAAAAGTTCAAGATGCTGAGAAAAAGTGAAAGGCTCAATTGTTCATGATAATTTATTTACAATATATACTACACAAGGCCACAAAAAAGAGAGTAACATCTATGCATAGTTTCTATACTAAGCATAGGCAGAGTGCATACAAAACATGTGTTTACACAGAATTTTTATTGCCCAACGCTTTTGCAATTGCACAGGTCAATGTTACAGATAGATAAGGTGCCGACAATGATAAAACAAAAAGTAACTAATAAGCACACAAGCCTTCATTTTCCCCTCTAGTGGAGATTCACTTTTACCTAGAACTTTGTCCGCTTCGCATCTACAGAAACTACATCATCTGAATCTGTATATCTATCTATTCCTTTCTTTTGTGTCCGGTGTACCATATGTTTGTTCTGAATTCAAGCGAGTAAACATTGATATGTACACGATATCAAACAAAAGTAAAAGGGAATTAGGGGTAAATAAGCTACCTATTGCAATAACCAAATCCTCTGTTATAATTCGACGCAAACAAAAAAGTAAAAATCCTATGGAAGATGTAGGATTCATGTGCAAACCACGAAAAGAACTGGATGGCTACCATAGTTCTTTCACTTCATAAACCCAATAAAGTCTGAAGCCATCCTTCTCGAAATACGGAACTCAGATCCAGCGAAAGGAGATATAAATGCATCAATGATTCGATGTTCGTCACATAAAGGCCAAGTTGAACACCAATGGGTTTGTTTGCACGTATATTTTGTAGTTGATTAGAGCATTACATAAGTTATTAACAGTTAAGGAAATGATAAATATGCTAGTAATGCTAATTAGAGTCGATATTGTAGCAAGAACTCAATCAAATCCATCTAAATATCTATTATCAATTTGTGACTTGTCAGTACTATGGCAGCACAACAAACTTCTACAGAATATCTAACTCTAAACAACCCCAAGTTCTCAGGTTTGAAATAACTCTACACAAATAAATAACTGATTTATTTCAAAGTTCAGTTAACATCCGATGGAGAATACACAGGAATAGACAATCTCTTGGATTATATTTGCACATGAAGAGATGAGGTATGTCACTCCTATGTGCGAACCAATTACCTAAACAGGAAGCATCTACGATTCTTAAGAAGTTGCTCCCCACTACTCCCTATTCTCTCATCATGCACACCGTCCACATCAGCACACATGCCACGTCAGCGTTCAGACTCAAAAACCCACCAATCCACATGCATAATGTAGCCATGCAGCCATTTTATACCGGGCCTCGGATTTATTGGCCCGATTGTGTGACTCATCGTATCACCATTGATTCCCCTTCATGAAACTGATTAAAACCCACCCAACTGTATCTCCTCCGCTTTCCTTCCAGTTCCTTTCTCCACTGTGCCTCTTCCCCTTAAGATAGACAAATAATGGTCACGGCTTCCTTCTACATCCCCACGACCGTCGCAATCTGCTCCAGCTACGAGTCTGCCTATTAGCATGCCATCCATCGCTGGCGAGGCTTCCATTCTCCTCGGACTCCTGGTGGGCACACATACGAGCCATGGCTGTCTCACACAGGCGAATTTGTTGCCCCAGCCCCGGCAGTCATGATCTCATCCTCCATATTTGGGCGCCTCGTGTAAGGTCACCCGTATGTATGTTCATAAGGTGATCTATCCACAAACACGGATTTGACCCGAACAGCTAGGGCCCCATATGGACGCCTGCAGGTAATCTGTGCACAAACGCCCATTCATCTCCAATATAATGTAATTTTTGTTTTGCTTCCACCATATTATCTTAGATTTATTACTAATCTTAACATGTATCTTTCTAATTCTTCTGACTATGTGCCTGCAAGAATCAAAATCAAGACAAATCAATCTTTGTGCAGGCCCATAAAGGCGGTGCAACTAGCAATCAAATATTTATGATCTCTCATTTGGGTTCATGAAAATTAGATATTATATATGTTTTCTGGTATTTGACCCACAAAAGGAAGTATACCAGTACGCAGTCAAAGTATTATCTGAACACTCTCGATGAGCATCCAAAGTGGATGCCAAGTAGATGGTGCCAGTGCAACTCTGACGTACCCCCATCCTCAGGATATTTCGTTCTCAAATATACTGAATTTTCGCAACCTTTTTTATTTTACAAAGTAAAAACAATTTTAATTTATTTATACTGTAAATTATATATGCTGGAAGATGAAGGTGTATGTTGTTCTGACCTTCCAATTATTTTGTGTTGTGGGCTCTGTAGCTCTCTCATGCATGTGGTTTATTGATTCATTATGATGGAAATTGAAGCATTCTGATCATTCATTCATTTGAATTGTTATTTCTGATCAACAGGGGACATATTTACCTTTTTGATCAATATACAGTGTACTCCACCCCGATTTGTGTTGTTTCATGATTGACTTTGACTGACAACTCCATCTCTTCCCTTTTTATGTAAACAACTCTTCTGTTCTCTTCGGCTACCTTTTGTAGACCAGGCCAGAAGTGACCATCGAAATTACAAACTTGCTCAAGTATTTTCACTGAACAACCACCATTACCTATAGTGAACCCTTCATTACAATTTAATTAATCATATTATTTTGTCGCACATTAAGGATTGTTGCTCTTTCCAATGAGACTGATTTTTGAGTTTGATTTCGTATATCACATGATTAAATTTTTTATTTTGCAGGGAGTAACCAAAGATTATCTTAATTGAAAACATGTATTTTTATCTAGATCATACCCATCTACTCATGTTTAATAAATCCACTCTATATCTGGATCAAAAGGCTTCCTCATAGTTCCACAGCAACGCGCGGGGTATCATCTAGTTCCCCAAACAAACCGGTTTCTAGTTAGCACTTGGAGATCACCAATCAGTGGGTATAATAGAATAGAGGGAGGGGCAGAAAATTGTGCTTGATTTTAGAAGGCGCCAAAAAAAACCCACCATGTGGTGGATGAATCGGTGCGGAACTTGAACCGGAGGAATCCAGGGAAGCCAGCATCACAGGTTTGATCATTGGTTGGTGAAGGACGGGGTTGATGCAGTGCGGGGCAGAAATGGTGGTGGTGGCGCAAGAGGCCATGGACGACATATCCGATGTTGCGGCCCGGTCCAAGACGGCACGGCCAAGGCCAGGCCATGATATACAAAACCTTCTACTTGACAATCAAAAACCAATACTTTCAGCAACACATTCCTCAATCTATGGAATAATTTTAAGGCTGGTCGATGTACATGTAACTATGATTTTGTAACTGCCACTCTGCATTTGACAACACAGAACTTAGCTCCATAAATATTTTCTTGTTGTGCATATAGGGAACCTAGAAACTAGACAATTCTTCTCACCTAAAGGATGATAAAAAAACTGAATGCAGGCAATTCTTCCCTCCTAAAGGATTATAAAAAAACTGAATGCTGGCATGCCGCGTTATACCACTTTGAACTATACATAGGAAGAAAGGGACACACTTGTGGTAACAAACTTTATCATGTGTCATTAATCATAATCAATAATTTTTATTTTTCTAAACCAAGACTAATTGGCCATAACTTGAAACACCATGTATCCATTGACATTTAGATTGGCGAATGAAAAAAACCAAGCATGAAAGATCTTCCAGTGAAGAGCAAGTCGAACCTGAGATTGATAATCTTAAATCAACCTACACAGAATCTGCACACAGAACCTGGTTGATCAGACACCGTCGAGAAGGCCTATATCTGAAGGAAGTATATAACAACAAGAAGTCAAACCATATATTGTCCGAGAAAGACGATCAATTTCTCTATCACCCCAAAATTTTATTGATAGGCAACAATGGTTGTACAATGATCAACCCGCAGACACCATGAACAATATAAGTGACACACTCATGTAAGTAGGCATGGAAGAACACTAATAACTGCAAGCTGATGCAACTAACTGAGAATAAAGGAGACACAACTGAAATACATGCAAGCTGGTGCAACTAAGTGAGATAAAGGTTAGTATAAGTTTCCTAAATAAATTTAGGTTAAAAGGTAAATCAACTAAAGTTTTTTTCTATACATTGGCATATGGGATCGGTAACCCACTCACTCTGCTCCAACCCAGCAAAAATAGAGAAAACAGAGCATCAATCTTGCTTTCTTTAGTGCTAGAGAGATCGGTCCCAAATGGCCTTGCTCAGAACCAAAGAAGGCATCATGTTGTGTTTCCCACAAAGACCATGAAGCATAAGCAACTAATCATAGAAGTAGACACAAACTTGGTTACCTAGGCTCGAAATGCAGGGCTGGCGGCTACTCACCTAGGCTCGAAGTAGCTGTCTCTGTCGTCGGGTCATGGACAGTAAGGCAGGATAGATTCATCTTGGGTTCCTCTCCCTTTGTGTGGTGGCGGCCTAAGCTTCTCCTGCCGAGCGCCAATGAGGAAGAGATCGAGCAGAATCGGTGAGTGGGTGACTTTCGTAATGCAAAATCGGTGAAACTAAAAACGCATGCTATAGTTTGAAGCAAAGAAGTAGCATACGCATTGGAGACATCATTGTTTTAATTATAGAAGTGGCATCAAATTAAAATATACACAGAAGTGCCACTTTTTTTCCAAACCAATAAAACTGAAATAATCTAAGAATATTATCATTAGAGAGCAATAATTTCTGAACTTGGTGTCTATCAAAAGTAAAATAATATAAAGAAATCTCTCTACTATCACAACAACATTGCAAACTAAACCAATCAGTGGTATAACAATCAGATCGATGATAGGGGCTTTTGCCCATGATTTCCATGTAAAATAGCATCAGTAGTACATGAATTATGCATAATCACATTTTTGTTTGTGTTTGCAATGCATGGTGTGTTATCAATAGATTCTCTGACCAATAGGTAACAACCATCTCTAGCTGAAAATTCCATCACATATCATGCCGTGGATTGAAAATCCGGTACGTTTATCTAATGAGAACACCTACAGATTATGTGCGGATACAAAGCACCACGATGGCAGCCCCAAGAAAAGGTGTGTGAAGGAGGAGGGGAGAGGAGAAGATCTCCAACCTCGAGCCGGCACACGAGCTGGGATAGTGCGGGTGTGGATGGCAGCAGAGCAAGCACAGAGAAACCGAACGTATGGTCTCGATGTTGTTCTTGATGTCCTTGTTGCACGCCTCCCTGCACATTACCGGTCAAAACAACCACACACATGAACATCTAGCTCACAATCACATAAACCTGAGAGTTGTGTATTCTCTCATAACTCATACAAAACATGAGTTGTGTATGTATTCTTAGGAAGATATTAAAATTGCATCAAGTAGCAGGCAGTCTATTGTATATATTTTTTACAGAGGTAATGTGAATATAAGATAAGATGGTAGTATAAGATATCACAAAATATGCTACAAACAGGTATATTTCACGGATAGATGGAGTGGCCTGAAATTGCATGCAAGAGGTTGAGAAAAGAAGAAGAATACTTGTTAAAGAATTACTGGAACAAAGGCAAAGTCTGCGAGAATTTTCCATAAAATAATGATTTTGGACATGTATACTTGGAGAGGTGTCACCGCTACATCCATGAGACCACCACGGACAGAGCTACAAGAAAGTAATACAAAAAAAAATCTTATCGATGGTCGGATGTGCACATTCTATCCATTGGTATATGTCGAAGAATGTAGTATTACTTTGACATTTAGCCGATTGAATGGATAGTACATAACAATTAAGGCAAGTCATTTTTCCAAAAGGTGCATGAAACTCAGATATCAGTATATATAGCACACCACGGTAGCTAATGAGAGAGAGATTGGGAGAGCAACCTGCAACACCCAGGTCCTTCTCGAAATACGGAACTCTGTATCCAGCGAAAGGAGATATAAATGCATCAATGATTCGATGTTCATCACATAAAGGCCAAGTTGAACACCAATGGGTTTGTTTGCACGTATATTTTGTAGTTGATTAGAGCATTACATAAGTTATTAACAGTTAAGGAAATGATAAATATGCTAGTAATGCTAATTAGAGTCGATTATTAGCGGTAACTCAATCAAATCCATCTAAATATCTATTATCAATTTGTGACTTGTCAGTACTATGGCAGCACAACAAACTTCTACAAAATATCTAACTCTAAACAACCCAAAGTTCTCAGGTTTGAAATAACTCTACACAAATAAATAACTGATTTATTTCAAAGTTCAGTTAACATCCGATGGAGAACACACAGGAATAGACAATCTCTTGGATTATATTTGCACATGAAGAGATCAGGTATGTCACTCCTATGTGTGAACCAATTACCTAACCAGGAAGCATTCCCCAAACAAACCGCTTTCTAGCTAGCACTTGGAGATCACCAATCAGTGGGTATAATAGAATAGAGGGAGGGGCAGAAAATTGTGCTTGATTTTAGAAGGAAACAAAAAAAACCCACCATGTGGTGGATGAATCGGTGTGAAACATGAACCGGAGGAATCCAGGGAAGCCAGCATCACAGGTTTGATCATCGGTTGGTGAAGGACGGGGTTGGTGCAGTGCGGGGCAGAAATGGTGGTGGTGGCGCAAGAGGCCATGGACGACATATCCGACGTTGCGGCCCGGTCCAAGACGGCACGGCCAAGGCCATGATATACAAAACCTTCTACTTGACAATCAAAAACCAATACTTTCAGCAACACATTCCTCAATCTATGGAATAATTTTAAGGCTGGTCGATGTACATGTAACTATGATTTTGTAACTGTCACTCTGCATTTGACAACACGTAACTTAGCTCCACAAACATTTTCTTGTTGTGCATATAGGGAACCTAGAAACCAGACAATTCTTCTCACCTAAAGGATGATAAAAAACTGAATGCAGGCAATTCTTCCCTCCTAAAGGACTATAAAAAACTGAATCTTTGGCATGCCGCGTTATACCACTTTGAACTATACATAGGAAGAAAGGGACACACTTGTGGTAACAAACTTTATCATGTGTCATTAATCATAATCAGTAATTTTTATTTTCCTAAACCAAGACTAATTGGCCATAACTTGAAACACCATGTATCCATTGAAATTTAGATTGGCGAATGAAAAAACCAAGCATGAAAGATCTTCCAGTGAAGAGCAAGTCGAACCTGAGATTGATAATCTTAAATCAACCTACACGTAATCTGCATTACGTAACTGTAATGATCAGACACCGTCGAGGAGGCCTATATCTGAAGGAAGTATATAACAACAAGAAGTCAAACCATATATTGTCTGAGAAAGACGATCAATTTCTCTATCACCCCAAAATTTTATTGATAGGCGACAATGGTTGTACAATGATCAACCCGCAGACACCATGAACAATATAAGTGACACACTCATGTAAGTAGGCATGGAAGAACACTAATAAGCGCAAGGTGATGCAACTAATCGAGAATAAAGGAGCCACAACTGAAATACATGCAAGCTGGTGCAACTAAGTGAGATAAAGGTTAGTATAAGTTTCCTAAATAAATTTAGGTTAAAAGGTAAATCAACTAAAGTTTTTTTCTATACATTGGCATATGGGATCGGTAACCCACTCACTCTGCTCCAACCCAGCAAAAATAGAGAAAACAGAGCATCAATCTTGCTTTCTTTAGTGCTAGAGAGATCGGTCCCAAATGGCCTTGCTCAGGAACCAGCAAGGCATCATGTTGTGTTTCCCACAAAGACCATGAAGCATAAGCAACTAATCATAGAAGTAGACACAAACTTGGTTACCTAGGCTCGAAGTAGATGTCTCTGTCGTCGGGTCATGGACAGTAAGGCGGGATAGATTCATCTTGGGTTCCTCTCCCTTTGTGTGGTGGCGGCCTGAGCTTCTCCTGCCGAGCGCCAAGGAGGAAGAGATCGAGTAGAATCGGTGAGTGGGTGACTTTCGTAATGCAAAATCGGTGAAACTAAAAATGCAAGCTATAGTTTGAAGCAAAGAAGTAACATACGCATTGGAGACATCATTGTTTTAATTATAGAAGTGGCATCAAATTAAAAAATACACAGAAGTGCCACATTTTTTCCAAACCAATAAAACTGAAATAATCTAAGAATATTATCATTAGAGAGCAATAATTTCTGAACTTGGTGTCTATCAAAAGTAAAATAATATAAAGAAATCTCTCTACTATCACTACAACATTGCAAACCAAACCAATCAGTGGTATAACAATCAGATCGATGATAGGGGCTTTTGCCCATGATTTCCATGTAAAATAGCATCAGTAGTACATGAATTATGCATAATCACATTTTTTTTTTGTGTTTGCAATGCATGGTGTGTTATCAATAGATTCTCTGACCAATAGGTAACAACCATCTCTAGCTGAAAATTCCATCACATATCATGTCGTGGATTGAAAATCCCGTACGTTTATCCGATGAGAACACCGATAGATTGGCGGATACAAAGCACCACGATGGCAGCCCCAAGAAAAGGTGTGTGAAGGAGGAGGGGAGAGGAGAAGATCTCCAACCTCGAGTCGGCACACGAGATGGGATAGTGCGGGTGTGGATGGCAGCAGAGCAGGCACAGAGAAACCGAATGTATGGTCTCGATGTTGTCCTTGATGTCCTTGTTGCACGCCTCCCTGCACATTACCGGTCCAAACAACCACACGCATGAACATCTAGCTCACAATCACATAAACCTGAGAGTTGTGTATTCTCTCATAACTCATACAAAACATGAGTTGTGTATGTATTCTTAGGAAGATATTAAAATTGCATCAAGTAGCAGGCAGTCTATTGTATATATTTTTTACAGAGGTAATGTGAATATAAGATAAGATGGTCGTATAAGATATCACAAAATATGCTACAAACAGGTATATTTCACGGATAGATGGAGTGGCCTGAAATTGCATGCAAGAGGTTGAGAAAAGAAGAAGAATACTTGTTAAAGAATTACTGGAACAAAGGCAAAGTCTGCGATAATTTTCCACAAAATAATGATTTTGAACATGTATACTTGGAGAAGTGTCACCGCTACATCCATGAGACCACCACGGACAGAGCTACAAGAAAGTAATACAAAAAAAATCTTATCGATGGTCGGATGTGCACATTCTATCCATTGGTATATGTCGAAGAATGTAGTATTACTTTGACATTTAGCCAGTTGAATGGATAGTACATAACAATTAAGGCAAGTCATTTTTCCAAAAGGTGCATGAAACTCATATATCAGTATATGTAGCACACCACGGTAGCTAATGAGAGAGAGAGATCGGGAGAGCAACCTGCAACACCCAGGTCAGGTTGTACGCGGTGATCAAAGAAGTTGCGCGACAAAGTAAGCAAGCGCACCCAGCGCCACCAATGCTAGTCGAAGCAAACTATTATTAGGAAAGAAGAGGTGCATCACAATTGCTCATTTTCGTATTAACAAATTAGATTGACACCAGATGGCAAACTGTAATACATATACAAAGATCAAGTACTCTCATGATGCATAGCATCCTTTAAACTAAATTATACCTTTTTAGCGCGCGCACACACACACATAAACTGATCCGGAACTTGGAAGTATGTTCTTTTAAACCATAATCTTACATGCAGCTTTAAATTTATTAAAATTTTAGTTACATTCTTTTAATTTTCAACACCACGGAACCTAGATAAAATCCCCGAGAATATCCTAATTGCATCAATTGCAAAACTACATATAGTGAATAATAAGAATCGGACATGTAGCTGAACCCGGTCCGGTTGTTGATCAACATAGATAAGATTCGACTCCTGCAGTAGCCAATATCCAATTCCAAACAGAGAGAAGATTATACAGGTCTAAACAATCTCTAAGAAAAATATTATACAGATTGATTGATTAATGCATAAGCTGCCGGTATATATAATATACCGATCCCAACCAAACTCCTTCTAGAGTAGCGACATGTTATGCGCTATGTGGAAGGGGCCATTCTCGTAGAAGAGGGCTAGCTCACTGCGATGGCGGGTCTTCCGTCGGCCAGATCACCACCGGGTCCTCCTTGTGCCTTTGAGTTAGAAGAAGTAGAACAACCTCCACGAAAAAGTGGCAGAAGTAAGGCATAGTATCATCATGAGAAACGCAGAATGAACGAATAGGCTGGAGGCTGCATGAGTGAGCTCACCTGGCGTCATAAGTGGTGGGGAGGCGGTAGCACCCAGTGTGGTGCCCGAGGTTGCTCACCGACGTCACAACAACGACTTTGGATAGAATCACCGCCCAAAAGGATCAAATATTCAAGTGCGGCGCATAGTTCCTTCAAGATAAAAAGAACAGCTGACTATGTGATGTTTCAAATAGTCGTCCATAGTAGTGTACTGTGATATATTCAAGTAGTCCATCCAAAGTAGTGTACTGTGATATAAATATATAATGAAGGATCACTTACTGATTAGGATCTCCTCCATAGCTAGCAATAGTATCACAAATAAATGAAAATGCCTCAAAAGCATCACTGACCATGTCACTTATTGTTCCTTGGGGCAAATTTCTGCAAGATATATTTACATATTTCATCAACCAGACATATGTCAATCTATACTTAATCGCCTAGAAGTCATGAAATTAGATATAAATGTCATCAAAGGTTAAGCACCTATAATCAATGCAAGCGACTATAACTCCACGCTCCGCTAACCGTCTTCCAAGAAGAGCACCCCACACCTCAGAATTCAAATGTAATCATGACCATCAACAATGGAAGTCACGGAGAAAGGTGTCTTGATATGTACCTTATATCCTCCTCTATATGGACCCGATTGGTGATAGATGTGTGGTCAGAGAGAGAGAGTTGACGATAAACAAACCGAAAGCAATGAAAAAGGAAAACAAAGAGACTTATTACATAGGTGTATTATAAATTTTCTTGAGCAGGTATTAAATTGCCTTTCCTTTAACATTATCAAATTCCACATAATCCATGCTTTCATGGATATTATACATAGGTGGGGGACATTCATGCTTCCTTGAAGCAATCGGGTCTAATATAAAAAGAACCTTTGCTTCAGAAATATAAGTTGGAAAAAAAAGAGCTGCTGATATACAATGTAAGAGTAGGACAGAGAAAATACTACACTAAATTCCTGCTCCTGTCATTTAACTAAAAAGTGGAAACCTAACTGTCGGTGTCAAAACCGGCGGATCTCGGGTAGGGGGTCCCGAACTGCGCGTCTAGGCGGATGGTAACAGGAGACAAGGGACACGATGTTTTTACCCAGGTTCGGGCCCTCTCGATGGAGGTAATACCCTACTCCTGCTTGATTAATATTGATGATATGGGTAGTACAAGAGTAGATCTACCACGAGATCAGAGAGGCTAAACCCTAGAAGCTAGCCTATGGTATGATTGTTTGTTGTATATGTCTATCGGCTAGCCGGCCTCGGTTTATATAATGCACCGTAGGCCTAGGATAACAAGAGTCCCAAATTAACACGCCGGTGGGGAGGAGTCCTTGTCTTGATCGCCAAGTCTTGTGGAATCTTCCTTGTATGCGGCAATCGTCCGGACCGCCCATGAGTATCTGACCATGAGGGTCCTCGGCCCAATCCAAGCGATCAGAGATGACGTGGTGAGTACCCCTAGTCCGAGGACACCGTCGATGCCCCTTGAACCGGTTTTCAAGTTAGGGGCGCTCCTCGATTCTTCCGAACTGTTCTTCATCTTGATCGTCGGTCTTGAAAACTGGTTCAACAAATCTTCTCATCTTCGATCTTGAGGATCGCCAAGTGCATTCAAGGGTTTACATGTTGGGTATCCGAGGCCCCTTTAAGTTTACGGCCTTTATCAATGCCTTGTTATTTTTATGCCACGCCTCGGGTTTGAAGTTATTCCGGAGGCGGTGTCCTCTTCGTCCGAGCTCTAACACGGACTGCATTCGAGGTATCTTTTGCGGCCGAGCACCAATGCCGGACTGCTTCCCAGCTCTATCGCCGGACTATGTATCCGAGCTCCAACGCCGGATCAGATCCGAGGTGTCGTAAATCACCTTGGTTCAAAGAAGTTTGAAGGAGTTTAGCCGAGCTTAATGCCGGAAATGCCCTCTATGGAGCTGTACCACTAGCGTCCGAGCTTTATGTCGGATCGCTTCCGAGGTGGTGCACCACCCGAATGTGGGCCGATTTTTGTCAATGTTTTGATTGGTGCAATTTTATCTCTGCCGAGATACATAGCCGATAGCCCACAAGGTGTGTATCGGTCTAAAACCGAGATGCACTGAAGGATGACGTAAGACCGCTGATCCCGATGTCAGCCGAGACTCGGGTTGATTTGCAAAATCGGCCTAAGGATCAAGTCCTAGCTCGGCGAGAATACTTGAGGCACAAAAGCGGCGTGCTCGATCCTCGAGACTCGGGTTGGGTGCGGCCGGCCAACTTGAGGATCAAAATCTCCTCGGAAGCTGTATTGCACTTAAATTTTTACGCATAGAACAGGCAATGCGGTAGCCCCGAGACACCGGTCGGTGGCAACACCGGATCGAGGATTGATGTGCCCCTTTAATATTTGTAAATAATAAGCCCAAAGCCCAGTAGCCCCCGAGCTTTAATGCGGGCACGGGTGGCCGAATTAAGGATCGATATCCATAGTAAAATCACAAATTATGTGTAATGACTCTATGTATCCAAGTACTTTATGTCATTAATGCTCGGATCCGCATTGTACAAAACTTTGTTGACCGACCATCGGCTTCAACCTCCTCGGTCAGTAGCCGAGGAGTGTTTGTCCTACTTTATAAAGCCTTTATGAGGGCAAAGATTTACGACAAACAAGGCAATCTGGCTATACAGTTTTATAAACAAAGGTACGCAGAGAGATATGTTATATTATTGTTTAACAGAAGAAATGTCTTCCAAAGAAAATAGTCCCGCTATCGGTTCCTTTCTTTGGGTTGTCATGCTAAGCATGATCATGAAACCTGAGCTCCAATGTAAGAGCAAAATATTGAGGGTTTAGTTTGGGAGGCCAGTTATTAGCCCCCGGTAGTGTTCGGCGATAGTCGAGGTCAAGCCGGAAACACTTCGGCCAATTTTATGAATGGCCCGTCATTTAATATAGTCATCGGATCACTGACCAGTTTACACCTATTGTGACGATCGGTTTTGGCTTTCTCCATCGAGGTGCTTGACCATGCGATGGAAGCACAATCGCAGATGGTTCTCCTTTGCACACCTAGCCGAACAAAGCGGAACGTAGGAGGCAAGCGCAGGCCGGGCAACCCAACTATTGACCAAGACACAATTGAACTGATGCATATATAGCAATATCCGAGAATGTTTTTGCGAATCTCTAAAGGTGTCCGCGTTGCCTTTGCGAGACTTGTGCTGAAAAACACACAAATAGTTTAAAAGTGCCAAAAGCTTGGAAAACCAAAAAACGTCAGTAAAAACATGACGTCCGAACAAGATCAAGTGTTCGGTGCCAATCCGAAAATTGGACTTTAGAAAAAAAATGCTTCTGCCGTGCTTTAACATGACACATCCTATCTCAAGACTTCAAGCGGGTCAGCCTACGGCTTCAGTCTCCCATCCCGAAGGCGGAGTACTTCTCATTAGGCTAGTTTAGAAAACTAAACTCTAGCGGTTTTGAGAGAGAAATTAGGCTCCCCGGCTAGTGACCGCACACTCGTGTCGAGAAAAGGAGTGATAAATAATAATAAAAACTCTGCAACGACTAAGAAGAAAAACACTTATTATAAAACGGCTCAAACAAACATAAGAGCCCCCAAGTGACTTGGGTAAAAGAATGATTCTATGTACGGAATTACTTATATCATATCTATGTTCAACCGAACTTTAAACGCGTCTTAGCCGACCGTCGGCTTCTCCCTCTTCGGTCAAGGACCGAAAAGTGTTATGTACTCCATCTGTCGAGAATATCGACGGTGTTTCCAATAACCGAGCAATCAGGTCATAAAGGCATAACAGGACATAAAGCGCTACGGGGAACTTATGCTATATTATCGATAAAGTGTAAGAAGCATCTTGAAGAAAATAGTACCCCACCGATACCTTTCTTGGTGCTCATTGTTAATATGAGACTTGTACAATAGATTTTTGTACTCATGAGTTCCGTTGTGTGCCGACCATTATTGAAAAGCGAAGAGCGCTTAGCTTTCGGCTTCACCCAGTCTGAGGTCCGGCTCGGGTGATCCGATCGTGACAATCGCAGAGGTGCTCCCTTTACTCCCTAGCCGAACAATCGGGAACGTAGGGGTAAACACAGGAGCCAGGCAACCCAGCTTGCAAATTGCTTAAGTCAATATGGTGCATATTATGGTGTAATACACGAACAAGGAACGAAGCCGTATAAGTATAATCATATGCAAGAGGAAAAGCTTCATGAAGGAAGCCTCAAATGAATTGGGTATTTGAATTTATGCGTCACAAACAAAGTTTGGACAAGGAAATTTTTTACAAGCAAATTTTTCCGAAAAAGTATAATGCTTGGTCGAACCGAACACAAGTTAGAAATTAAAGCTTTGAGCATGAAAGCGGCTTAGCTGGTTAATGTGTTCGGTATTGATGACGCGGTCCGAGCTTGATACGGGACAAGGTTCCATCCCCCAAGCCGGTCCTGAGGTGGCGGAGCGGAGAGCTCGACACGCCGAAGTGGTGACATAGCACGGTCAATGCAGGCCGACAGAGTGACGCCGAAGTCCCCGGATCATTTTCCTATGCACAAAAAATGGTGCAAACCGAAGATAATAGTAATAATTATAATTAAAAAAAATCGTTGCATAATAAATAATTTATGCAAAGTGAGTAATAAAAAAAATATGGCCTGGCGCCGAAGTCAATGTCGATGCAGGTCGTCGGCGTAATGCAATAAAGGCATGACAAAGCCTGGATTCACGGTGTCGGTCCGAAGTTCGGATGCGGCGTCACGGACTATGTACGGAAACTGACCGAACCATCATGCGACCGTTGATAATGCGGCCACCATTTGATAGAACTGTGTACATATGATGGACAAACCAGAGTAATAATTCCTTCAGAAAAATTAACCCAAACAAGCAAAAAAAATACTAGGGTTAATAGCACCTGGTTTATTTGTTGTAGCAATCCGAAGGAAGGTGATTCCCAAAATTGGGACTCGATCCGCGCACCCATTGCCTGATGGGCGATAAAATGACGGCATGGCAATGCTGGCAAAGGTTGGCTCGCCGAGGCAAAGCCCTCGGTCCAGCTAACGTGACGGACCTGGTCGGCTAGTGACGCCAAGTGTCCGGAGTAGGTTGATGAAGAGATGGCGAAGCCCCGGTCCAGCCGAGATGTCGAAGTAGGTCGGCGTGATGGACACCAAATGAAGAAGCAATAGTGCGGCCCTGCCGATGCAGGTCGTGACGTGGTCGATGCCGGCTTGATGAAGCGACCGTGCGGCGATGCCGGTATGCCCGCTCCGTGTAATCCGTGGGGTGGCGATGTTGGTGATGATTTATCCTTCGCGATGCCGGGCTCTCGTTCGGCTTGCCGAGATGATGATCCGAAGAAGTTGAGCTCGGCTCAACAAAGTGACGACGTGTCTAGCGCGGGTCGGCAGCCGTGGAGCAATATCGCCGGACTGGTTTGACACCAGCATGATGTTGAAGATCATGTTCAAAAGATCTTAAAGTTAGTGGGATGTGTTCGGGAACAAAACACAATACCCCGTACAAAACTTCCTTCAAAAGGATGTCCAAATCCCGTTCATAAAAAGACGAACTCGGGTCGGATTCGTTTTCGCGCAGAAAACAGAACCGAAAAAGTGATGCACTAATCGGAAGGTTCCCGGAGTTTGGACGGTCAGATCGAGCTGAAATTTTGAGGGGTGGTAGATATAGGAATTCCGCAGCCGATCAACGGTTGGATCTTCCAAAGGAAGTCCGAGCTATAAGCTGGACACCACGCCCTAAACTCGTCCAGATTCTCGTCCAGATTCAATGCGGCTCCGGTATATCGGAGATTGCCAGAGATTCCTCCATCGGAACTCGACAAAATTTTCAAGGGTTGTTGTAGACTTAATTCCGCACAATTCCACCAAAGCAATTGTTAAAACGACACTTGAGAAGGCGGTGGCAGCGGACACGAGTCCGCTGTCCAGAAAAACAGTACGGTCGCCCGAGGGCAATGTTGACGTTGAGCCCCCGGGCTCCCCGGATGATTCCTCCATGATCTTGATAGAGATCGGAGTTGATGTTGATGAAGGCCCTCATCCGAACATGACGATCGGAAGTAGGGCGCAGCCCTTGGTCGAACCAAGGTGACCAGTTGAGCTGGTGACGAAGATGCCGAAGTCGCAGTTGATCTGCAGGCAAGCCATCGACCTTTTGCCGAACACACAGCGGAGCTCTCAATGAAAGCACCAATGTCGGTGTCAAAACCGCGGATCTCGGTAGGGGTCCCGAGCTGTGCGTCTAGGCGGATGGTAATAGGAGACAAGGGACACGATGTTTTTACCCAGTTCCGGCCCTCTCAATGGAGGTAATACCCTACTCCTGCTTGATTAATATTGATGATATGGGTAGTACAAGAGTAGATCTACCACGAGATCAGAGAGGCTAAACCCTAGAAGCTAGCCTATGGTATGATCGTTTGTTGTATATGTCTATCGACTAGCCTGGCCTCGGTTTATATAATGCACCAGAGGCCTAGGATAAAAGAGTCCTAGCCGAATACGCCGGTGGGGAGGAGTCCTTGTCTTGATCGCCAAGTCTTGTCGAATCTTCCTTGTATGCGGCAACTGTCCGGACTGGCCCATGAGTATACGGCCATGAGGGTCCTCGGCCCAATCCAACTGACCGGGAAACGACGTGGTTAGTACCCCCTAGTCCAGGACACCGTTACTAACCAAATATTCAATGGAATTGCTTATACTCTTTGTCCCAGCAAATTTTTCAAGTGTGTACAGAACTGCTGATGGAACGTAAGCCTATACACTACATAATCTGAACTCTTTTGGAAGGGAATTAATAAGAAATCCATAAGTTGGAAATTACTGAGTAAATAAAAGAGCACAAATATTGCATATATAATCTTCCCAACAGTCTATAGGAGTTTTGTCGAACACCTACAGACAAATCTGGAGGAAGATAAGCTACCCTTCCAATCTAAATAATCGTCACACCAGCATCCACCCCTTTTCTCATCACCCAGATATTCACAACATCCATACAACCTGGGAAGTATATCGTGTAGAGGAGCTCACCCACAAATCTGCCCTACGGAGGGGCACCTCTTGCTACTCCACCTATTGAGTCTTCATCCGAATGCTCAACCCATGCACCTCCTGCAAAGTCCAAGATGCGATTTAGGGAGGAAGAAACGCATCAGAAGATTGAGCTTAGATAGGAAAAGAAGAATGGGGGCGGAGAGGACACGAAGATGCCTTACCATGCTCATCTTGGCATCCTCTCCGGCGGTGTGACGTAGCACGAAGCTACTCTGTTGAGCACCGGCCGGGCGTGAGCGATGGCTGTGCCCTTCGCCGACTGCACCCCTCCGCTGCCGCCGTCGTCGTCCTCGTCGTTCAGATTATAAGCAAAATCCCCTGCTGCTGCGCATGTGCGGGCGCGTGGGTGCGAGATTGGTTGGGTCGGCGTGGGCAGGGGATTCTGGGGTTTGGGAGGGAGGGGACAGGTGGGTGGGGTGGGGTTGGGGGCTGGATGGCCGAGGACGGAGGGGGCTGGGTTTGGCGTCTTGGGATTGACGAGACGGCAAGGCGGTGGCAAGGCGGCCATGAGGCGAGGCGGGCGGCGGGCTAGGGATCAGGTGAGAGGAGAGCAGGATAAAGAGGAGAGGGAGAGGCGCGAGTAGGAGAGGAGACCGCCAGGCCCTCTCAGCGGAGGCGGCGGTGCGAGGGCGAGCGGGAGAGCAGGCGTGTGGGAGGGGAGTGGAACGAGAGAGAGATAGGGGGAGGAGGCGCGCGGGAGGGGAGAGGAGGAGGCTAGGGTTCACCACGAGAGCCGGCCCTTTTATACCCCTGTGAGCGAAATGACGAAAATGCCCTCGGCGGGGCAGCGTAATTACGCGCAGTGGCACAAACGAGACAGTAACTATTCATTCCAGCAGTAACTTTTTTGATCCGACGGACGAGGTCGCTCCAAGTGTCGATCCGACGGCCCAGATCCGATCAAGCCACCTGATCCAACGGCCAGGAATGCCTAAACTCTGTGGTGCGGCCTGAGGAGCTTCTATTCTTATTTCTGGATTCGCAAGATAACATGTGAAAGCAAGCAAGAGATAGATGTTACAACAACGAAAGCACGGCAAAATACTAAGATGGCTAAAAAGTTGTCTCTTCATTATCGGGAGTGCCAAGAAAGCACGGCAAAATACTAAGATTGAGCTAAAAAGGGAAGAAGAGTGACGAGGAAAGACATCGGGGATAGCTATCATGCACGAGATTTGCGACGACACGCCTACACCTGCGGCTTAGGACAAAGCCTTGAGCCCCTCACAATAGTCAACAAACAAAACGTTAAGCAACACGAAGAAAACACGACTCCATAAGTAGCACCATGATTTATACATTACCAAACTGTCAAGATAATTTTGGTATAGTTTCATCCGGCATGTGCAATCGGCGTTTTCAATAGGATGGCTCGGCAGGTCGCCACCTCACCTTGCTGTTACTGTGAGTCTGTGACACAAATATGCCGATTTGCAAAATAACACATGTGAAAACAAAAAGTAGTAAGAGATAGAAGTTACAAAATTGCATGATTTTGATGGCTAAAAAAGCTGCACTACCTCTTTATTAACCGGGAGGATTGCGTTTCTCTCAGCCGCGATCCTCTCCGGCAACCGAAGATGTTCATAACCGGGAAAGAAATCAATTCACACGCCGCATGATCTCCCCACAAACTGACCGCTATCACGAACGGACCTGTTGGACCAGAAAGACGGACGATAACATGAGCAGCGTCACCCTTTTCCGTGGAAAGAGAAAGGCTGACACGACCGGGGACCCTCCCTCGCCTCACATACACCCAGTCCACGCGCGCCCTCTCCCTGCCCCGTCACCTGCCACCGCACACGGCCTTCCTGGACCGAAACCACCCAGCCCCCAGCACCCAATCCAATTGCCCGCACGAAGACAGCCAGTCCACGGCTTCGCGTGCGCCCTGGACCGAGCCCCCTGCACCGCCCGGCCACCCGTCCCCACCTGGCAGGGTCGGCTCCACGCTGGACCCGCACCCACGGGAAACAGGCGCCGTTAATGGCCGCCACAACGGTAAACGTTACCCCTGCGAAGGAGAAGAAGAGAGCGCCCCGATCCCCTCCCCCTCCCCCTCCCCCTCCAGATCACACCACCACCGTCTCCGCCCCCAAATCCATTCCCAGGCCCGCGTCTCTGCTGCCGCGCGCGAGCTCGTGAGCTCCGGCTGGGCTTTAGGGCTCCAGGTCCTCGCGTCCCCGCGCGCTCCGCCTCCCCGGGGTTGGTTAGGGTTACGCCGCGGTCGTCGGGGGCCGTGTGGCTGCGAGGCGCCGCGGGCCGATGCGGCGATCGCCGGCGATCGAGGCGCTCTAGCGGAGGGGATCTGCTGCCGCCGCCGCGGTTTCTCCTGCGATGGCCGCCGACGCGCTCTCCATCATCCCGGGCGCCGTGCTGCGCAACCTCGCCGACAAGCTCTACGAGAAGCGGAAGAACGCCGCGCTCGAGGTGAGGGATTTCGATTTCTTTGGGGAGCCGGGGCGGGGCCTCGTTCGAGCAATCGCGCGGGATTTGAGGCGGAATTTCTGTTGTGGCCGGGTGTGTTGGTGTGTAGATTGAGGGGATCGTGAAGCAGCTGTCCACGGCGGGGGAGCACGACAAGATTGCGGCTGTGATCGGGCTGCTCACGAACGATTTCACATACTCCCCCCAGGCGAACCACCGGAAGGTTTGCTAGGATCGCTATGACTCTTGTTTCTGCC
Organism: Aegilops bicornis; assembly: GCA_021605145.1. NCBI lineage: Eukaryota > Viridiplantae > Streptophyta > Magnoliopsida > Poales > Poaceae > Aegilops > Aegilops bicornis. The sequence goes on from CM038672.1 coordinate 538,020,179, forward strand.
GCTGCTGGGTGATCAGATTTGTTAAGTTCTTTGGTGTTTTGTTGTTAGCAGGGCGGATTGATTGGGCTCGCGGCAGTTACTGTAGGCCTCACCAGTGAGGCTGCTCAGCACCTCGAGGTTTGGCAATTCACCTTGTGACCAAATATATATTGAAATTCCATCTAGTCTGGTCCATTTAATTTTTTGTGTAGAATTATTCTGTATCTCTATGTCTTGAGTCTCTCTGCCTTGATTTTATGAAATGTCATACAAACCGAGCAATCGTGTGACTGGATTGCTATTGGTGGTACTGCAGTAGCCAGTTGGTTTATTGAGGTTCGCTAATGGTCGTTGAAGAATATACCTGGCTTCACAGTCACAGCTGCATTCATGTGATTAATGGTTAATTTTAGTAAAAATACTGGATGTTCTAATGGCTTTTGGCTCTTGTAGTTTTCATTAGCTATTGCTTTTCATTTGCATGCTAATATAGTAATATCATAGTTCAAGTATTGGGACCAAGCTATTTAGGAATGAAAAATCATGGAAAGCTTTTGCGTGTTCCCTAAAAGAAGCCCACTTAGGACTCGCTGGATGGGATTTTATAAAACCCTTATTAGTGCTAAAGTCGAAAAATCGTTCTGTGTGTGGATTCACCATGATTGCTGGGAGGGTCGGCCCATTTTCCCTTTGGTATTAGTTCTGTATCTTTTTTTTTGTTCATATTACGACCCACAGGATACGAGGATATTATAGACATATTATTGCCGTCTCCCAGAGTTGATAGATTGGAAAAGATTATTGTTGTTTTTTGACATCATTCTACCAAATTTAGGTGCATTAATGGGGTTTAATATTGGATCTTGGAACGAAATTGTCACATGCCACCGATCCATGACAAAATTACCTTATTAAGTACATTATACATTCCATCAATGCTTTACACAGGGTAATAAACTATTGCTGCTTACGCCTCCCCCGCCCTCCCCTCTGTCGGTGCTGGTCTCCTGGATAAATACGCTGCTGTTGCTCTCTGTGTGTGTGTGTTGTTGGGGATGGGGGTATCATTCTGATGGTTGTCACTATTCCACAAAGGTGAAACTTGGAATAAATTTGCATAACATGGTTGCTGTCCTGTGATATTGCATGACAGTACAGCTCCCAAGTAACTTTGCTGGTATTCCTGTAAGTACCATGTAATTTTTCACTACAGAAAACACAGTGTTCTTGTCTTTTGAATTATGTACGATCTCACTACATCTATCATTTGTACTATGGTTCTGGAAAGTAGGGCATCTGGGGTTTATGTGTTAGCTGTGGGCATGAGCCCGCATACAAGACATACTCATATGTAACATACCAATTTGCTCGAAACTTAATCTAATTTGACTTCTCTAAGTAACAAGACAGGCGATAGTTAATTATCAATACCTTGTTTTCTCACTTGACGTCTCAATGTTATATACCAGATAGATGTCTATAATCTTATATGTTCTTTAATACATAACATTCATCTGCAAAAGGACTGGGACAATAATTGGTACTCCCTCCCTTCACAAAGTTTTGGACATTTCAATATGGACTACGTACGGACTGAAATGAGTTAACAAACACACTAAAATGCTTCTATATACAACTGAATCAGAAAAAGTTTAGAACATCTTATAAAGTTATAATAGTGAACGGAGGGAGTAGTTTTTATTTTGGATGGTAAACCTACCAAACTTCAGTATATGCATTTGCTAATTCCATGGTTTGACCTGAAGTGTAAAGCATATAGCGTGTTTAAGCTGCTCACTAATCCAGCTACGCTAGGACTGTGATTGATCATGTTTCAGCTCTATATTTTTGGGCTGTGCTATTATTCTCTTGCTGTCAATTTGCTTGCATAATGAGCTTCATTGATATGTGCTTCCAGCTAATTGTACCTCCCGTGCTTAATTCTTTCCTGGACCAAGATAGCAGAGTGCGCTACTATGCCTGTGAAGCGCTATATAACATAGCAAAGGTGAACATTTCATTGAGTAACATCAATTAAGTGATATGTATGCTTTATGCTAATGTGGTATTTGTCTGTAGGTTGTAAGAGGGGATTTTATCATCTACTTCAACAAGATTTTTGATGCGCTATGCAAACTGTCTGCAGACTCTGATGCAAATGTGCAGAGTGCAGCTCATCTTCTTGACAGGCTTGTCAAGGTATGGCTTAGTTTATATACACCCCATGTTCACTGTCCTATTTTCTTAAATTGTCCCTGATAAAATTATTTGTTTATTACCCAGGATATTGTAACTGAGAGTGATCAATTCAGGTATGCCGTACATCTTCATTCTGTTTCCCAATGTCGGATATTTTGCTCACCTTAATCTTAATAATACCCATTTCTGATTGCTACCTTTATCTTAATTTTACTTTTTAGCATAGAAGAATTTATACCACTCTTGAGAGAACGCATGAATGTGCTGAATCCTTATGTGCGACAATTTTTGGTGGGGTGGATCACGGTTTTAGACAGTGTGCCTGATATTGACATGCTTGGTTTCCTTCCTGATTTTCTTGATGGTAATGGCTCTCTTTTCCCTCGGCGCATTACTTATGTTGGCAGTTAAGCAAACCTTGTGCTTTGGTGCCCCCGTGCAGGTTTATTTAATATGCTGAGTGATTCCAGTCATGAGATAAGGCAGCAAGCAGATGCAGCACTTTCAGAGTTTCTGCAGGAAATAAAAAATTCACCAGTAAGTCTATATACTTAGTAAAACTGTTTATGCATTTTTAATTCTGTACCACTCTGTAAACATTGTAAATGCAATAGATGTCTTGCCTTATAGTTACTCTTTTTATGTGATATTGTGATTTTGCCTTTACATAAACAAGCAAAGTGTTGTTTTCATTTTTTACTCTTCCAATGCTGATTGTCCGCCCTTAAATGAGAAGAATGTAGATTATGGTCGTATGGCTGAAATACTTGTTAGGAGGGCAGGCTCTCCTGATGAATTCACTCGTTTGACATCTATCACATGGGTAATTCCTGCCTTGCAAGTTATCAAGAATTTATTCTTTAGAATCTTATTGCAGTACTGTTACATTCTGTATACTTAAAAGTGCAGATCAACGAGTTTGTGAAGCTTGGTGGGGAACAACTAGTCCCTTACTATGCAGATATCTTGGGAGCTATCTTGCCATGCATCTCTGACGAGGAGGAGAAAATTCGAGTGGTACTTCCTTTTTTCTGCTTATATTCAGACAATTCTTGAGATGTAGACTGTGTGCTTATTATTTACTTTGTTTGCTAGGTTGCACGTGAAACTAATGAGGAACTTCGAGCTATAAAAGCTGATCAAGCCGAGGGATTTGACATTGGAGCGATTCTTGTGATCGCAAAGAGGTTCTCTATTCGAACCATTGAATAGAAATTTTGATTTCTATGTTTAGTTATGTAATAAATGTTGTTTGTGTTATTACACAGTATCCTTCATATTGCCATGGCTTAGTAGGTACCTTGCTGTTCAGTGTTGTAAAACACCCTACATGGCTGCAGATTAAATGGATACTGTAGACAAACCGTCATGCATATGATAATCAGAGTGACGTCATGGTCCATGAATGTCTTTGTTTAATCAGCTGCATAAATCCATTTAATTACCAACATTCAGTCCAACCTCCCAGTGGCTTTGAACAGCACAGTAAAGCCCAACGGTACGTTAGAGTAAGTTTTATGCTTCTGGAAACTGACAAACTGCAAATTATAGTCATTTTTTGTTTGGGAAATAGCAACGTTTTTTTTAATAGTGTTTAAATATCGTAGTGATTAGCACATCAGTTACATACTTATGTTAGCTCGAACAAGGATTTTGAGTCAATGAGTTGAGCAGATGAGTCGGGTTACCGATTCATATTCTAGTCTAGACTACTCGACATGTATTTTAGCAGTAGCTAGTACAAGAATACAATAGTACTCAACTATTGATACCTAGTATATACTCCCTCCGTTCCGAATTAGTTGTCTTAGATTTGTCTAGATACGATCTAGACACGTTTTACTGTTAGGTACTCCCTCCGTCCCAAAATATAAGAACGTTTTTGAACGTTCTAATATTTTGGGACGGAGGGAGTACATCCGTATCTAGACAAATCTAAGACAACTAATTTAGGACGGAGGTAATACTATATAGAATAGTATACAATATCTTTTTTGAAGGCATGGGAAGTGGGAGGCTGTGCCAATTGTATCCAATGGCCAGGCCTTCCACTTTTCCACAAGTCAGCAGCCTACAGAAGATCAAACAACTCAGATTTGCACTATCAACGAACTAGTCGAGTCGAACAAGCTAGCCGACGGTCAGGTTGCGACTCATAGACTAGTCGCTCGACTAGTCTAGACTCTAGACTAGTCATTCGAAACTCTCAATCCATGACCTTGAATCATTAGCCACAGCATAATTCTGATTACTCATGCTTCTTCCAGTTAATCGCTTTGCACTACCCTGTCCAATAGCTGTATTTTGTTTCTTTGCAACACTTACATACGTGCAAAGTCACTTGTAACTTGAGATGTCTGTCTGCTTGGGATTTGTGATGTGGCTGTCCTTCTCTGTTTCAGAGAATTGAATAGCGAACATGAAGCCACTCGGATTGAGGCATTGCACTGGTTTTCCACTTTACTAGTTCGAGGTCGTGCTGAGGTACTAAAAAACTATGCAAATGTTTTGGATTACGTAGCAAGTTGATGCTTGCATAATACTGTACATCCTAACTTTTGAAGTGCTACTTTTATCTCAAGTCTGGAATGAACATAACTGCAAATCTATTTTATTATAGATGTGTCGATAATCTTATGATTGATGTCTTGTATTTATGTGGAACAGTTCTCGGCATACCTGGATGGCATTTTTGAACCACTTCTAAATGCACTCTCCGATCCTTCAGATGCGGTAAGCTGTTCCAAAAAGCCTACCAAACTGCACCACCTGTTTACTTGTAACTTGAGATTATGGTATAACTGTGTCACATTGTGTCTAGCTAATATTACTTTGCTCTATGCATGGTTTCTGTAGTCAAATCTTGGAAACAATTATTGCACAGTTTGGAACAGTGTGTAGTGTATAGATTAATTTGTTTCCCAAGTGGAGCTAAATGATGAATCGTGGTTCGATGCTTTCTATACTGATATTGTACCAAGGGGACAAAATCACATTTTGATCTGTTCTTGACTAATTGGACTTATAGTCCCCATCTAACTCTCTCAACCATTTGATTCTCCAAAGCATTTGTACATGGGAGTGAGATTGTATGCTTGCACTATGGTCACTGTAATGGGATCGCCATCCGCTATTAATACGGTTATCATTGCCATTGGCAATAGAGTACCCTTGTTGTGATTGCCCCTGGCAAGTCTGAAATGGATGTCTGGACCCAGTTATCCGTTGTTACCTTGAAATGACATAACCAAATATAGCTATATATGTGATTGGAACAAATTTCATGCTAATTCATTGTATTGTAAAACAGTCATTCCATAGAACTAGCTTCCACTAGTGTTTTACTTTGGTAAAAAGAAAACGCTATCGCAGAAGCAAGCTTGGCAGTTTGGTCACAGCATTTTTACTTGTGCAGGTTGTCCTTTTAGTGTTGGAAGTTCATGCACGCATAGCTGAAGAGTATCATCACTTCCAACATCTCATGTCTTACTTAATCCACACTTTCCACAACAATCATGTTCTTCTGGAGAAGTACGTACATTTTGCTACTCTAGAGCTGATTCTTTCTTCATGAATTGTTGTGGTTTAGGTTAGATACTTCAATATTTGGTTAATGGCATGCCAAATAAATGTTTTATTGCATACTGTGTACAGGCGTGGTGCTTTGATTGTTCGTCGACTTTGTGTTCTTCTGGGTGCTGAAAAAGTTTATCGAGAGTTTTCTACTATTCTTCAGACTGAGGGTGACCTTGATTTTGCCTCCACCATGGTTCAGGTACGTTCAATTGGCACATCTTTCAACTTGGATGTTTTAAATGCAACATCTGTATAACTAGGCATTTTTGTGTGCAGGCATTGAATTTGATTTTGCTCACATCTACTGAACTTGCGGAGCTGCGGTCTCTTCTTAAAAAGTCATTGGTGGATACTTGTGGGAAGGACTTATTTCTATCTTTATACGCTTCTTGGTGCCACTCTCCAATGGCTACAATCAGCTTGTGCTTACTTGCTCAGGTGGTAATGATGGATTTTATGTTTGTGTTGCTTACTTGGACTCTACTGATCTTTGATCTTATCCAATGTGTATAGGCATACAATCATGCGAGTTCTGTTATTCAGTCTCTGGGAGAAGAAGACATAAATGTGAAGTTTCTGGTGCAGCTAGATAAATTGATCCGTCTATTAGAGACTCCAGTATTTGCTTACTTGCGTTTACAGGTGAAGTCGCCTTTTCTGATTAACTAATCCGTTCCAGCATTTGGAATTTGGATGTGTCTGTTTCTCTTTTTTTGTTCTCCTTTTTTGACAGTTTTGTCATTTAATCATCCTACTTCTACTTATAGCTTCTGTTAATCTAGTTCTGCTGTAACACAACATGATAGGTCCGGATGCATCTTTGTAAATTACTGTATGTCCATGTCTTCTGTTGGTCATACTTTTCCCAAAGTTTGATGCTCTCTCCTAGGGATTTCACATTCAGATAAAATACTCTTAAGGCCAACACAAATATATACTATGAAAATTGTGATGGCATGCCTACATTTTGCTTGTTTATACATTTAGACCTAATATGTAAGTTCTGTGTTCCGATCTTGGTTACTACTGTATTTTCGATGGTATGCCACTCTGCTGATGTACTATTTTATACATGCAGCTTCTTGAGCCTGGAAAACACACTTGGCTTCTGAAAACACTTTACGGTCTCCTTATGCTCTTGCCTCAGGTATGTTCAAATGTGATCCCTGCAGCCTTCTTTAATAGTTCAACAAATATGCTGTTTCCAAATTGTGAACTTGGAGACTTAAAATATTTATAGAAAGAGAAGCCATAGAGATAAATATGCAGTGGAGCCTATTATCGTTACTCCTCCGTAGTTGGAACAGGCATGTGTTATACTAAGGTGAATATTGCTCACACCAGACATGCACCATTATAATCTGCCTCTTCGCACAGTTTATTCTAAAACTTTTTCTATCAAAGTCAAATTGGGAATCCCTGGATAGCTGCAGCCATCTTGCACTATGATAGTTATCCCATGAATGGCCTTTACCTTTCCACTAGAACAGGATTTTCTACTCGCATAGATATTCTTTCAACTTCTGTGTGGAAATAGGCTTGTTGCTTTTGCGCCATCCCTTCGAAGTCTTGTATGTCAATTCCCTGAAAGTACCGGTGTTAGCTTATGATGTAAAAATGTTGCTCTAATGGTTCCTTTGTTAGTTCTGCATTTTGGCATTTTGATCTCCATTTCTTTGAGCCTTGTACTGTCAGGTTCCATGGTAGTTTGGAATGTGGTCTTCCACTTGTACTGAGAAGTACTGGTGTTAGCTTATGATGTAAAAAATGTTGCTCTAATGGTTCCTTTGTTAGTTCTGCATTTTGGCATTTTGATCTCCATTTCTTTGAGCCTTGTACTGTTAGGTTCCAGGGTAGTTTGGAATGTGGTCTTCCATTTCTTCTAGAATGATCTTTTTTTGCGCAGGGACTATTGACCTTTTCACAAGTTCCCCCTTCTGAATGTTTACTTAGGGGAAGTTTTAACTATTCAAATGGTCTATAATATAATGTTTATGTCTATGCAGCAAAGTGCGGCCTTCAAGATCTTGAGGACTCGACTGAAGACAGTGCCTTTCAGTGAAAATCTCAAGCGCACATCTTCTGCAAATCCATACTCTCAGATTCTACAAGTGGCAGAAGATGGCAATCGAAATCAAGATGCGCCAAACTATAGCGCAATTGATTTTTCATCTCGTCTCCAGCAATTTGGGAGCATGCAGCAGCAGCACCGAAACCATTTGAAGAATCAACTGCAATCTCGAAAATCCGCTTCAGCAGCAGTATTATCGCAGGTACTGTTTTGCTTACATTCACGATCTTACCACTATCTTCATTCTTAGGCATCTTGGAGGGCATGCAATGCTAACTTTGGCTACTAATTAATATATGAACACTATTTAGATTGAAAAGGTCAAAATGATATCAATGGATTCATCCAAATAGTAAAACAATTTTGTACTCCCTCCGTAAACTAATACAAGAGCATTTAGAATACTAAAATAGTGATCTAAACGCTCTTATATTAGTTTACAGAGGGAGTACTGTATTTGTTATTAAAATTCCTACTATTGGATCCTTTGGAAAATATATCTGTTCGAATCCAGAAATGCTGACCCTTGATCACTGACTAGTTTTGCGCTGGTGTTCTTAATCACCTTCCTAACAGAATATGACTGCATCTTTATTTAACTAATTTGTGTAAACCTGCCTTTCCTCCAAAGGGTGATTGCTAGGGTAAGCATTTGTGAATTCCATGCAGGAGATTCAAAGATACGAAGAATCACAATCCTCCTCAACACCAGAGATAAGCAGGCCCCCATCTAGAGCACCCAAAGCCATTTCATGATGCACATATGGTTGCTTGTGATGTATGGTACGTTTGCAGGACGCATCGTCACAAATTTGTCTGGGCTTGGTTGGTCTCCTTTAGTTTTTTCCAAAGGAGGTTGCATAGGGGGGGTACATAGAGTGTAATCTTTTTTGTTTGGTTCCTAGATTTTGTCATGGGATGGCAATTATTTGTTGGAGAAAGCTCGTTTCCATTCTCCCTTTAGTGATTCTTATTTTTTTTCTTAGATGTTCTACTGCTCATCTGGTTTCTGTAATTTTTCAATTGAAGGCCATATGAGCATAGTAGTATCTGGAGATATGTTACAACTGTTGTGCCTACCAATCTCCAATAAATTTGGTGATATGCGGTGTAAATTTCTGTCTCTATCTTCGTGGCCTGGTATATGTAGCCTTTTGCTAGTAAGCATGCATTTTTTGGACCCTGTCCATACATCGGTTTATTTGGGAGCAAGATCTGCGCTTAACCCTTTGTATCAACATATTAGTTCCAAACTGCTCTCGAATTGATCTGTCCTGTGTGCTGATTAGTGTCTCAGTGGTGACGTGTGGGCGATCTGAGTGGGTTTGCTCTCATTGTTGATTTACTATTTGGGTTCAAGTGGACGCCTCTGCAACTCTAATTGTAGGATTAGCAGTGCGCCGCGTCCGCAAGTTTTGTCTGCCCGCTATGGCCTGTGGGCACATGCGGACGTCCGCATCTTCAGTTTAGCTGCTTTGCCTAATCCAAAGTACGATAGGCTAGCTTTGATCCTGACGACACATTCAGACAAAAGTAGTAATACAGGAGGAGACTCATACTCCTTAGGAGTTCGGCCAGAGATGCTCATGATACGCAGGGAATATATATCCACGTCCTAGATGAGATCATTTTGCGGACGCTCTACTAGGCCATGTAAGATTATGTACGACTGGTCCTAATCCATCCAGCCATGGGGCACATTTCTATCCAGTCTTGTCAGCAAAATAATGCATTCGCGATCTGGTGGTTCTAAGCCAGCCTCCTTTTGCGTCTATCTTTGCCAATCCTCCTACTCGCTTTACTGTTACGGTGCCCGCTGCCCCTCCTTTCTGCACAGTGAAACACACGCGAAGGAATTTGTGCCCGATGCCGATTCGACGCCAGTTGCTGTGTGATTGCCAATGTGTTTGCACCTGACCTGGTGGTGTTTCTTGCAGCTTCTGTTTTCTTTCAGAAGCTACACCCAGTGAATTTGATGCCAGTTGCGCTATAAAGAAGAGACAGAGGATTATAAAGCAGACTCTTTCTTGCAGCCGTACCTAAACCTGGATATATAGAGAGATTTGCAGAGAATCAACTCTAGGAGAACTCATGTCAATGTCCCACAATTTTCTGTAGTTTTTGCCATAAAACAACAGCTACTGTGCTAACGATTCACACACCATCCAAAACCCTCATTTGATGTCAAAACTAACCAGGACCCACCTGTCAGGTCACGTGACTATTTGGACTGAATTTTGTCTGAAAGAAAACCTTGTTGTCTAGAAAAATCTGAACAAATCCAAAAAACATAAATACTTTTTTGGGAAAGTTTCAGCTTATTTGCAATTTTCCTAACGGGACCGATCAACCAGTTTTGACATCATATGATGATTTCGTGTGTTGTGCAAATCATAGCACACAAGTTGTGATTTCACGACAAATGATCTAGTTGTGCTGAATCGATATAATATCAAGCTTTCTTGGAAATTCAGTCATGTATATACATACATAAATTACTCTCATGAGCGTGGGAGCTCATATTTCTCAAGATAATCACCTTGAATGCGAGTCTCTCAACAACTCTATGAGATATGCTCTCCCTCCTTCTAAGCACCGAGAAATGGGTTTGTCAGGACTTGGTGGTGTTTCCTTGCCGACCAGGTGTGTATTCTGAATTATGGTACTCCCTCCGATCCAAATTAATTGACGCTCCTCAATTAATTTGGATCGGAGCGAGTATCTCATGTTTGTTCTGTACTCTAACCAATTAAGAATTTCATTGGGCCCCTCTGGTTGGACTAGTTTTTTCTTTCTCTTATTCCAAACACTCTACATGACTAATTAGTTGTACCGAAGCAAATGTATATGCTTACTACTTCATTCCTTTTTTAACTGAAGGACCACACCGAAATGTAGTTGAGGTAACATCTACTACCAGATGCGCGGTAATCTAACAAGTAGGGGCATCTGTGACGCCCCATGACAGTATCACTGGTTGAACGGAAGAGTACAAACATGTTCTTTTATCATATTTTTCAAAAGATGATAGCGGAAGTTGTTGAAAGGCTCATAGTTTTCTCATTACATTAATTAGGATGGAAGAGTTGAGAAACAATGGACACGTTGAATGATGGTTAAGTTTACAGGGTCTTGATGCAGAGATAGTACATAATAATGAGTATCTTGGTTGACCTTTCATCCATAAAAGATAAATTTTTCATCCAGTGTAGTACTACAAGAGAGTTTTTATACTTCCATTGTGCTGAGAATAGATTCCGTGACCAATAGTACAAGCCGGTGATGCAACGGAGATACGAGATTCTTCACAGAAAATGGGGGTACCAAACTACAAATTGAGTTCTTGGAAACCAGTTAAGAAACGTAAACCGGCCAGTCGGTTCTTGGGGGAACAAATGAGACACACTGGCATGACTTTTATGAGCCTAAAGGGACATCATGGTGAGATCGTCTGTCGCACCTCAACCCTCAAGGGTTGCACTTGGGCTACCCCTATATATGAACACATGGACGGTCGTTGGTTTGTTGCATACTATAGCAAACATAAAATAAGAATATATGCAGCAGGACATACGCAAGAGTTATTGATCTAGAGAACATGATACAAAAAAATTCAGCGTAAAATTAAGATATTGAATCGTCTGGCCGGCAAAAATTCTGAGGATCCCTGCACAAGAATCCTTCTTCAAGTACACTCATACCTTGAAATCGGCGAAAATGTCACCTGCCTTAACCTCCAATGGTTGGAGACATGCAGAAGACATCAAAACAGGGGGCAATGTGGTTAAAACACAACGAGTTTGTCCAAAACTGTGTCCATCAAATGACGATCTTCCATGCCATACAAAAGTCAATATCTTACCGCATGAAAAGGACAAGCGAGAAAAGAAGGCCAAACAATGTGTAGATGCAAAGTCAACCAACAATGCGGTGAATGGAAGACGTTTAAGATACCACAGGGCATGTTCCAATACTGCCTTTAATTGGCCCTTGGTATTCCGTTGTTTAGAATCCAGTAGCTGTAGACAACATTATAGAATCAAGGAGTAGTCCAGGTTAGCTGAATAATTTGGACAAACTAAGGAACAAAAATAAGATTGGCCGAGATGAAAACTATAATGTGGGAATCTTGAAGCAAAGAGAGAGCTCGCTTGTTTATTCCTACGTACTAACTTCAATCATGTCATCAAATAACAAATCCGCCTTGTAGACTCGCCCTCTGGTCTAAAAAACTTGCAAATTGGCGAATCGTCGTCGAAAACTCAGGAATGCGGCGTAACAGCAGAATACAGCGAATGCATTGTTCTTGTGATAGCCGGCCCGTTTCTTGTCGGTTTTAGCAAAATGTCATCGTCTATGCTGAAGGATGGGCCAATCCATGGCTTTTGTACCGAAGTAGACGAGCATTTTAAAAGGGCTCCGTGTGGATCAATTTGGCAGTCTTATCTTTGGCTGATGTTTCCTATTGAAAGCCTGATGGTGGCCTACATGACGCCTACCCATCGCCCCATGAACAGAGAAAGGTAACGGCGAGAGAGAGAAAAAATGTTGCTGTTTCTATGTAGTCCACCCGTTTTGGGTAGACTGATGGCATCCAATGCCTAGTGAAAGTTCTCGCCAAGAAAAGGTCAATGCCTTGTTATTTCGTTTATGTGCAATATATACATGTAATTAACCAGAAGCATGGTTCTTGATTGGTTGTGGAAGTAGAAGCTGACAGCTCACATATAGTTCCGGCAAAAAAAAGAAAAAAAAGATAACTCACATATGGGAAAAGGCCAGCCAGAACTTGCACTTGTTATAGGAGGAACTTGTTGTTTACTGGAGGTGATCGGACCGTAGAAGCAAGGTCACGTCGGTCGCTTACCAATTCCGGCTCCGAACAGTTAACATCTAACGGGACAAGGGCAAGACAGCACGAAAGTGAATTCCTACACGAAATACCCAACTTGGTTCAGTTTAGCCGCTATACCACCACAGACGTGTGCCGTTACCAAAAATCAATGGCATATTGCACCTCTACAAAATACACCCCAAATATTTTGGGTTAACACCGGTACATATATTTGGCCGATCGGCTGGCAAATTACAGACGTACCATGTTTGGCTATATAGGGGACACTCAATACATATTGAGGAACTTTTACCTCTTGACAGCGACCCTATAATTATAGAATAAAACTCCTATTTTGTATAGAGATACTGACAGATCTGGCATAATTATTGGATTGATATGGCTTGGAATGGGACACTACATGCTTCACCCCTTTGTTCCTTAGGTGGTGGTCACATGTGTGTTTCCCACTTCTCCTTCAACATGAAGTCACAAAACTCTGTGCCATGGGTTATTTTCGGGAGGTGGGTTTTACCTCAAGCTCTGCACGATTGCTTAACGTGTAACATCATTTCTGATTCCACATGTAAAAACTCTTGATGTTAGGGAGAGTTCTGCTTAGAGCATGTGAGGGACTGAGCAGGTAGTGTCGTTGCCATGCCACCACACCTCTTTTACTTGGATTCTCATATGGATGATGCATTTGTCACTACGTGTACGAGTAAGCACAAGTGACTCGACATCAAGGACATCGCCAATTCGCCATCCTCTAAGCAGGGTAATGGGGCTACGGTATGAGTCTCTTCCACCAGCCAATTGCAGAGCACATGAGACGCAATGATGTGCAATATTGCTTAAACACCGCTAATATTACTAGTCATAGCTGGCTGAATATGAAGAAATCTAACTATACCATTTGGTTAATGTTAAACCCAAAAGTCCTCTATGAGAAATGATTGATCTAAAGACGCAAAGCTTTTTTCAGTTGATTTTTGATACGGTCGCCTTTAGCTTAAAGCAAACCTAGACCTCATCCCAGTTATTGGCAACAATTTCTTTTATTTCTCTAGCAACTAGGAAATAATTATGTCCGCTGACAACTATTCAATTTAAACATGATATACATGCAAGTTATAGTTATTCCCAATTCAGAAACCGGTCCCTTACATTTTGCTCCTTTTAGTTAAGGTTTGCCCCTTTTAGTTAAGGTCATTCTTTTTGGCAATACGATACTCGCACAAGCTGTGTTTTTTGAATGTCTGACGATAAGTTTTTCTTTCTAAGGCATGGATTGCATAAGTCAATATTTGATTTAAAAAACTAAACAACAGAAAAGTGTAGGGGCAAAATTATATATCCAACTCAAGTTACCATGGCTGATCCTTACCAAAAAAAAGGGTCTCCTCCAGCTAGACAAAGCACCGACCAACATACAGCCAAACCCATACAACTCGACACCACAAGCCACACACTCAAGGCAAGCTCATGGGTGTTGACACCAACTACATTGCGCCATATAACTCCAAGCCACCTACAAGTAGGAGGAAAGGGCACCGCTGAAGTCACCGAAGCCCTCAACCGTGAAAGAGTCACAAGAAAGAGTCGAAGTCGTGCACAACGAGCTAGGTAATCCAATATTGTGTCTTCAGAAAGGACCCGGCACCGGAGCGCCACCACCACTCGATCCAGGGATCGAGGTTTCCCTAGAACAACAAGGAGGATCACAGTCAAAAAAAAAGAACAACAAGGAGGACAAAGAGGAACCGCGACGATGCCTTCAAGAAGGAGACAAACCCACAAGCGATGCCGCCGTCGTCCTGGCAGAGCAGATAGGTTTTCACCCTCGCAAGCCCTCTCCGCCTTCGAGATGTAACGCAAAAAGCTGCGGGGACGCCCGTTGTACCACTGTTATTGATCGTCGCACACTAGCTACCACGTCGCCTATGTGACCATGGTAACCAACCAACATCCGAGCCACGAGGTCCGCCGACAAGCACCACGGATCCCATGACCAAGACGACCCTCAACCACCACCACCGCACACGAACACCATCAACTGGTTAAGGGGCAAAAAGGACCCCTCCTTACGCCCCAAATGAACCCCTTTGGCAGGAACGGAGCCCAGCCGGCTAGATCCGGGCAGGAGGAAGTCGCCGATGATCCCAGCCACTCACCACGCCCGATCTGGCACCTCCAGATCCTGACGACGTCAAGTCCAGAAGACCCCTGCGTCCCTCCTTGAGGCGCCCCTGCCACCCACCGGCCAGGCATCAACGCGTCGCACGCGACGCGTTGAACCACCACCTCCAGCCCAAAAAGGGACCGCCGCTAGTTGTCGAACCAAGTGCCAGCACGAATAGAGAAGAGGAGGTCAAGCCACCACCTCCACCACCATCGCCACGGCAGAGACGACCACCACCACCCGTGTCGCCCATGACACTTGCCGCCTAGAGGAGAAGACCAGCCGCCTGCCGCCATCGCGTCGCCACTATAGCTACGAGCAGCCACTGCACCTGAGCGTCGTCTTGTGGTGACGCCCGGCATCCGCGCCACGCCCTGGCCCGGGGGGCGTTGGTCTGCGCCAACCCCGCCACATGAGAGGATGAAGAGTCCCTGCCGTCGCCGACTGGGCTTCGCCTGGCCGCACTCCCAAGCAGCGGTGAGGGAGGAGAAGGGAGGAGCCCGACGGCATGATCTAGGGTTTCCTCCCCATCGCCACACAGGAGGGGTGGGGTGAGCTTTTCTCCCGAAAGCAAACAAAATTTGGTTGATACCACGGCTGATCCTAACGGTTATAACTTGTAACCAGATTATTTTCCCTTATATGTTTCTTACACCGCCTCAAAACTTAAGCTATTTGCTATCTCAAAAATAAAATAAAATTCAGCTCTCCTCGGTCAACTTACAACCACGGTCTGGTTAGTGTGAGCCCCCCTCAAGTTGAGATGGTCATTTCAGGCTCTTGCAACACACACACACACAACCATTATGAAAAAAGGAAAATAAGAGATAGACAGAGTATCTTTTCAAACGCCGCAAAACAAGAGAGAGAATCTTTTTAAACTGTCAATATATAATAACAGAAACAACCAAAAAAAAAACGAATAAACACGAGCAGTTGCGAAGAGAAACTTGCCACCGTAGCGAGCTTCGCGCTATAAATACCGGCCGCGCCTCCCGGCTCTCTCCTCATCCCCTGCTTCTCCAGCTGCACACCTCGTCTCATCATCGTCTTCCCCCCATTGCCATTCCCTCCTTGCGAGTAGCAGCAGCAGCAATGGCCAGCCTCGCCGACCTCGTCAACCTCGACCTCAGCGACTGCACCGACAAGATCATCGTCGAGTACCTCTGGTCAGTTACCTACCCTCCTCTCCTCTGCTTCCCATCTCCTCCTGATCTTAATAAGAAGAAGAAGAAGAAAATTCTGCAAGATCGCGCCCTTATGATACTTACATTCTGCACCCCAATTTTTCTGCCAAGTTTTTGAAAAACTTTTCTGACGAATTTTATCTGCGTGATCTCTTTTTTTCCATCTCTAACTGCTCTGTGTGTTTTGTTCAGGGTTGGAGGATCCGGTATCGACATCAGGAGCAAAGCAAGGGTGCGTGCACATGCCTCTCAACTCATCGAACTCTCTCGTTCTTGGCTGATGAAACTAGCTGAATCTCACTGAATTTTTTCATTTTCCCTCTGTCGGATGGAGCAGACGGTGAACGGCCCCATCACCGACGCGAGCCAGCTGCCCAAGTGGAACTACGACGGCTCCAGCACCGGCCAGGCTCCCGGAGAGGACAGCGAAGTCATCCTCTAGTACGACGATCTCGATTCTCTCGCCTTCTCTAATGGTTTCATTTTACTTCTTTCCTTGTTTGCTTACAAGCTGTATTTTCTTTCTTTTTGACTCTGATGAAGCCCCCAGGCCATTTTCAAGGACCCGTTCAGGAGGGGTGACAACCTCCTTGTAAGTCGTTGCTGCTACTTTTTATCTTCCTTGTTTCTTTCAAACTTTTTGTGCACCATAGATGCTGGATGCCATAAAGTAGGAAAAGCAAGATGCAGATGGGTCTTTGAAAAAAAATCACAGGAAAACATTGTTTCTGGGCATCGCTGAATTTTAGAAATAAAAAAACTTAAGTTTGTGGCTTACTTTTAAAAATGAAAACTGGATTTTGTGGCTGTCTGATGTGCTTGGACATATGTGTGATTTGGTGGACGAAATAACCAGGTATTTGCGCCCTGTTGTGTAAACACCCTAAAATTCCACTAGTTGACCTGCTTGGCTCATAATTAATTGCTTATGAGACTGTCTCTTCAGAAAACAACTTGGCCTTTCAGACAACTGTTTGACTAACAGAAATCTTAAATACTTGAACTGAGAAATAAATAAGCTTGAGCTAGATCAGATGCCAATTTTCTACTGTATTTGGCGCAAAGTCGTTGGTTTGTTCATCTTTTCCTATTTATTACTCCTTGTAGGTTATGTGCGACTGCTACACACCCCAAGGTGTGCCAATCCCCACTAACAAGAGGCACAATGCTGCCAAGATCTTCAACACCCCGAAGGTTGCAGCTGAGGAGACATGGTACGAATACCTCTATCGATGTTTCAAGTTTTTTTGTTGTTGTTGCAGTGTTTCATAGTATAAAGTTGTAGTAGTAGTTTTCTTGTGTCTTAACACACATACACACGTGAGAACATAATAAGTTCTAGTACAATATAGATTAGTAGCACACGGCACTTACTTTTTTTTTTGGAAAAGGAGGGATTCCCCGGCCTCTGCATCAGAAAGATGCATACAACCATCTTATTAACCAAAAAAAGTAGTGCCAACACGACACTCACTTTGCATGAGAGGGAAATGAGTTGGAAAAATAAGTGTAAAATTCATGTTCCTGGAATTACAGATTTATCTAGCAGATAAAGACAGAAATTAGAGCTACCAAAATGGGTTGAAGGACCACAAAATTTGGCGGTTTCCACATTTGTATCCTTATCTGCTTACGGTTAGAGCACTGATTAGGCTTATCTCTGAACCCAAACAGGTATGGAATTGAGCAGGAGTACACTCTCCTCCAGAAGGATGTGAACTGGCCCCTTGGCTGGCCCATTGGTGGCTACCCTGGCCCTCAGGCAAGGAAATTCTCAACAAATCTGTTACTCCCTCTATTTCTAAATATAAGTCTTTCTAGAAATTTTACTATAGACCACATACGGATGTATGTAGATGCATTTTAGAGTATAGATTCACTCATTTTGCTTCGTATGTAGTCCATAGTGAAATCTCTACAAAGACTTATATTTAGGAATGGAGGGAGTAGATTACATGTTCTTGAACTAAAAAATTGTCGGTAGTAGGTTTTCATATGATATTGATTGTGTGCATTTTGTGCAGGGACCATACTACTGCGCAGCCGGCGCGGACAAGGCGTTCGGGCGTGACATCGTGGACGCCCACTACAAGGCGTGCCTCTACGCCGGGATCAACATCAGCGGCATCAACGGGGAGGTCATGCCCGGCCAGGTACACAACTTGGTTCCTCTCTTGTCAAAAATGCTCTGCCAAGCGTGGGGTGTGCGAATTTGTGAAGCTGATTCTCATCCTGGTGACATGACAGTGGGAGTTCCAAGTCGGGCCGTCCGTGGGGATCGCCGCGTCCGACCAGCTGTGGGTGGCGCGCTACATCCTCGAGGTCCCTCCCCTCCCCTCCCCTGCTGACACGTAGCGTACTGTATTATTCGCACCTGACTGAACCTGGTTCGATGCTGATTGGGTTGAGATGCTGAACTGCAGAGGATCACGGAGGTTGCCGGGGTGGTGCTGTCCCTGGACCCGAAGCCGATCCCGGGCGACTGGAACGGCGCCGGCGCGCACACCAACTACAGCACCAAGTCGATGCGGGAGGCCGGCGGGTACGAGGTGATCAAGACGGCCATCGAGAAGCTGGGCAAGCGGCACGCGCAGCACATCGCCGCCTACGGCGAGGGCAACGAGCGCCGCCTCACGGGGCACCACGAGACCGCCGACATCAACACCTTCAAGTGGGGCGTGGCTGACCGTGGCGCGTCCATCCGCGTGGGCCGCGACACGGAGAAGGACGGCAAGGGCTACTTCGAGGACCGCAGGCCGGCCTCCAACATGGACCCCTACGTCGTCACCTCCATGATCGCCGAGACCACGCTCCTCCTCTGAGCCAGCAGCAGATGACACATGCACACGCTCGATGCCTCTCTCTTCCTCTACCTCGGAGCAAGAGAGGGCGGGTGACGATTAATTTCTGCAAAATGTTTCGTGTTTCCATTCCTTTTGCAAGGTCTAGTCTGTTTTTGGGGCGTGTCTTCAGTACGTCTGCTCTTCGGGATAAGAAGAGTCTTCAGTCTACTCTACTCTGAAAATAATGTTGTTTCCGCATTCTGATAAATGAAATCATGGAGCCGGTTGTGATTCTGTTCGATCACATGTCATGTAGAGTTCACATACAGTACACGGTTCCATGTTCTCCACTGCTCTTTCCACGTCACCCCGAGCCGAACAAAATTGACGTTGGCCATGCTCTGTCCTTGTCCGTCTCTCTGCATTTTGAGCAAGTGTCGCTAGCTGCTGCAGCCATACTGTCTTATGTGTTGCAACTTGTTGCGGCCTAACGCATCTTATCTTATCTTTCCTCGCTCGCTCGCTCGCTCATGCGACAACTCGACGAATATGATCTCTGGCCCTCTTTGATGTTGGGCCATTCTTTTTCCGCACACCTTTCTCTTTCCGGACGCGGCGGTGCCGCCATTCCTACTTTTCTGAGACGAAAAGTTGGAATTTCAGCTCCATGGACGGAACAAGGAGCGCTCGGTCGGCTTCCAGCTGATCTGCGTGTAGTGACACTATGATCGATGCTTCTCCATCCGAGAATGGGAGAAAAGGGAGAAGAAAGCTAAATGTTCACGGCACTTCGAGATTGATCGATACATCACCACCAAAGTGGTGGTCCTGCACCATTGGATTGGATGATGAAATTTATTTTGTCCGAGCATCTTGTAAAGTTTTTTGTTTGCTGGAGTAGTTACTACTGTAAACCATACTCAGCCTGCTTCAACATACAAAACGTCAACACCAAAATTGTGTCTGGATCAAGCTGGAAGCAGTGGCATAGGCAGCAGATCAAACAGCGAAACGGTTCAGCAGAACCCGGTTGCTCAATGTACCCCGCCGGGTCAGGACAGAAAGACCGACCAAGATGGAAATGTTCAGGTTTACCGCGTTAAGCAAACTGAACTTAGATTTTGGCTGGTCCTCAAATTTGACAAGGATAAACAGTTATCGTGGTGGATTCAACCGAAACTATACTTTTAAAGCACTTGCCGTGGTTGACAGTTGCAAGATGGCCATATGCACCCTTCACCACATCAATAATATCAGGGTCACGAAAGAATGAAACATAGAAAATTCTTCATGTTGGCACTGGCAGAGGGATCCTGTGACAGCAGACAATTTGCATTAGCAAAACCAAATTCCACTACTCATCATAGGTGCAAAGGCTCAAAGGCTATCAAAAAATTCAGGTAGTTCAAACAGTTAAGAATCAGCTTCACAGGTACTCCCTCCGTTCCAAAATAGATGACTCAACTTTGTACTAACTTTAATACAAAGTTGGGTCATCTATTTTGGAACGGAGGGAGTATAAAAATTGGGTTAGCAATCTTCGCAAAGCACTCACCGTATGTACTTTTTGCACCTTGAATCGAGATAATTTCTGCAACCTTGACTTTTCACATCCAATTCATCCTGGACCGCATCAAGGCTACATTAGCAGGCTGGAAAGGCAAACTCATGTCGATCGCTGGTAGAAGGGTGCTCGTCAGAAGTATTCTCAGCGCGCTGCCAACGTTTGCACTGACAGTTCTGAGAGTTCCAAAGAAATTCTTTGCTGAGGTGGACAAGGCTCGACGATGTTTCTTGTGGGCTCAGGAGGAGTAGCTAACCGGCGGAAAAGGCAAGGTCAGCTGGCCAGTTGTGTGCTCACCGATCGACAATGGCGGCCTTGGGATCCATGACCTGCCGAGGTGCAGCAAAGCACTGCGCCTCAGATGGCTTTGGCACGCTTGGACGAGCCTTGAGAAACCATGGGTTGACACACAGCTGCCATGCGATGACGGCAACAGGGCCCTATTCAGCGCATCCACCACGGTAAACCTTGGAGACGGTGCGACGACCACCTTCTGGAACTGCTCCTGGACAGACTCCGACACACTAAAGATGGCCTTCCCCTCGCTGTACAAACACTCCAGAAGAAAAAACAGGACTGTCAAGGTGGCCCTCGAAAATGACACTTGGATCACCGACCTCGCACACGGCAACACACAGCCACTCTGGCCGGAGGTGCTCAGACTACGGCGATGGCTTCGGTCCAGGAATATACAGCTCAGCGACCACTGTCGTGACACAATCAAATGGAATCACGAAGCTTCAGGCGTCTACACTACAAGCTCTGCTTACAATCTTCAGTTTCAGGGTTCGATCAAGTCAAGATTCAGACAATTTTTCTGGCAAGCTTGGGCGCCAGGACGCCTCAAAAAATTTGCCTGGCTCCTGCACAAGAACAGATTGTGGTGCACTGACCGTCTGCACCTTTTCTTAGTTGCTGTTCTAGTAGTCAGTTGCTGTTATTATCTATGTTTACCTTGAACTTTGTAATGCCCTGGTGTGTCGGGCTAGGGAGACTGATGGCCCTTGTTGGCTTTTGCTGTGTTGATTGGGAACTTCTGGTAGTGCTAGGCTGAACTGTTATGTTGCTATGCTTGGTTTTCTTTCATGAAAATCGGAAGGGGAAAACCCTTCTTTGATAAAAAAAACTGACCGTCTGCAAAGAAGAGGATGGCCAAATAGCGAAAGTGTTGTTGTGATCCCGAGCAGCAGTGCTCTCGGTATCTATACCACTAGTTTCTCTTGTGACGAGCGCCACAGGAGGTATAGGTACAGTTATAACTTATGTATTTGATTTTTTATTATGGCCCATGGCCCACTACCTAGATGCTATCTCTTTTACCCCGTCAGCTATCCTTAGCACGGATCAGATGGAGATAGACGATCCGAGCCGTCTCATCGTGGATTCTGGACTAACGCCGCTAGTGAGCTCCTTTATGACATCCGCCCATGGGAGCTACCAATCTCCCCCAACACTGCTCCTCCTGTTCGTAAACTTGTGGATCCCCCACAGATTGGCCTTCCAATCAATTTGAGCTGGTACCACCACTCCAATTCGTTCCCAACCATGTCTGCATCGCCTCCTGTGGTGCGCCACAATTAAGTTATCAATTCCAAATTCATCTACAGAGCAGGTTATTCATGGGTCCCTTTTCAAAGCAAATACCTGCTGAAGTACGCATTGCTGCAGTCGAGCTCTCTCCTCTAGCTGCAACTGTGGTTGCATAACAACGTCATCAGCCACGGCATCAACATGCATGCAGACGATTTAAAGAAAAACATGCATGCAGATAATGTGTTAATTTTCATTAGGTGTAGGTGACTCACTTGTAATCCCTGGGAAGACAATTCACTGCTGCTTCCACGCACGGTCATGCCCACTGGCATCGTTGCCCCCCTTAGCACACTTGGTGGTTGGTTTGCCGAACCAACCGCAGCAACATGGGATGAAGCATTCTGTCATCGAAATCTCGTAGTTTGTTTGCGGCTGTCAACATTATCTCCATCTTCAGCCGAGCTCCCTGAGGATGATGAGTGCCTGCTTGATGGTGTACGCCGTATTCTCTGGCGACACTTCCTGCTGCCCCTATTTGCATATCTCTTTTGACGCACATCTAATTCTGATGCCTCCTAACACCTGCTGTTGTGGATGTGTTCAGTGGCAGCATGTCATCCGCCCTAGCTGCATTGCCTGCGAGCCATCAACGTTAGTTAGCATGGTATCATCTAAAGTGTACAGAATGACTAAACAGAATTAAGTAATAGTGGCACCTCTTGCTTCACCAGACTGAACTGGTTCTGATGTGCTCCTAAAACCCTGTGGTGGTGATGACCCAACACATGCCAGGCCTACAAAACAGAATTTGGAATTGCCATGTAATCAGGCACAATGAACTATCTCACAAAATGGTACGCGCAAAATTCACTGAGTCAGATGCAAACTCCAGAAAAATGGACACAAATTGCCATAACGCACAGCCACACACTATCTCTTGCATGCGTTTTGTTCGATTAACGTTTAGCCTGCTCTTTCCATATATAATGCCGAATCCTTTCTCCCATGAATACAGATTGTTAAAATCATAGGCTTCACCGAGTCTATCAAAGCTTGTTCCTAATTTCGGCATGATTATCCTCGGCAAATCCCAGGACTGATTTCTCCATTGCCGAAATCCTATTAGGGCATGGGGCTCTGCGTAGCTTAGCAGCACCAATCCGCACTCTGAAAGTTCATGACAATATGTGCACAGAATGAGTTCCTTCAGAGTAAGATCAACTACAAGTACAGCAGACTAACTTCCTTCAGAGAAGATATGATAATTTCCGAACTAATTTTTTAAGTTATACATCATCATAACATGACAAGTGAGAATAATCTCTACCAGGGAAACCCAACCTATTAAATTCAGTAATCTAGCATAGATAGTAATATTCTGCCTTATTTTTTCCTGCCCAAAGCTCATTTTCGACGGATCTTTTGCTTGTAAATCATTGACAATTTAGGTAATGGATCCTAATTAGTACAGTGCTATATAAGTACAGTTTTGCTTACATCCAAGGGCCAGCCCAGTGCCTAATCACTAAAGAATTTTCTTTCAGCCCCAATACCTTCGCGTCCACCCTAGGAGCCTTCGGGTCAATCTGCTCTATGGAGTGCTCGGATGCTTCGCCCCTGTCTCCACTCGCGGCCTCTGGAGCGGCTTCCACCGCATAGATCTGAGCGTCTGCACTTGACACGGTCCTTGCCGGTAGCAAAAATCTTATGATGGCAGCGCATTCACAGCGGCAAGAACGAGTATTTTTCAACTATTGGCTTCCCCTGACCACATACACAATAAGGCATATTCAGTTAAGTTCATGGAAAATTTTTCTCATAGCTAACTACTAATCACTTTTAAAATGCTCTAATTTTTGTCGTACCGCACATCCACAGACTATCTCTTGCATGCACTTCGTCCGGTTCACATTTAGCCTGCTCTTTCCATATCTAATGCCAAATCCTTTCTCCCACAAATATACATTGTAAAGGTCTTAGGCCTCACCAAGTGTGTCGAAACTTGTTCATATCTTTGGCACAATGACAATGTCTTCCGGTTCCCCTGCAAATTGCCGGACGGACTTCTCCAGGGCTGTAACCCTGTCCGGGCAAGGAGCTCTGCCTAGAGCGGCAGCACCGACATGCACTCTGTAAGTCATTGCAAATTATATGCAAAGAATCAATCAGCTATTCTTTCAGTTTCAACCATTGTGTGAACTACTGTGGCTTACAGACTGAGAATGCATCATGTTTGCATCGCAGATTAGGGAGATCTATTCTTCTCTGCAGTGTACTGTTTATTTTTCTCACAAAATTAACTTGCACCACAACATTCTCCCCCCGTCAATCACTATTACTGGATATGCACTAATTACTCTTTGCATACAAATAAGTTAACCATCTGAAATGAACCTAGCGAATTCTGTTTTATTTGATAGCTAGGACACCCCTGATTTTTTAAACGCACAATGAACATTCCTTTAGTTGCAATCTTCATACCTTTGTGTCCACCCCAGAGTTTTTGCATCCACTTGCTCTATGGAGTGCTCTGAACCTTGAGCCTTATATGCACTTGCAGGCTCTGCAGTGGCGCCGTCACGACAGATTTGGCCGTCTGCACTTGAAGCCGCCGGTGCTGGCAGGTCAAACTCCGCCGGCGCAATGACCGGAATCGTACAGGCTCCATGGTGATGCTGTTATCATTAACCTCCTCTAGCAGTGTTCTAGTTCACCCACACAATTTTTGCGGCTGACACAATCAGAGTCAGCGCAGAAAACCGGATCCAAACCATGCAAAAGGGAGGTTCAGCGAGCAGATTCGAACCTGTTTATCGGCTGCATCAAGACTCCATGGCCGTCGGAGCACCTGCGAACTCGCTGGACCGCGCAATCCCCTTTTGCCGCAGGAGATTTCCCACTACTTCGCCGCCTGGGAAGAATGCAAGATCCACTTCACAGCCTCCCCCCCCCCCCCCCCAGCGGCCCACTTTCTGCATTTACTGCGTGGACTGCCGACGCTATCGAAAAGCACCGGACCTGATCCACGGATCAGGACACCGGCGACGTCTCAAGCCACGGCTCGGGCTCGCTCCGTTCACACCGTGCAAACGTCCGTGCAAGCCAGGGCCCATCAGTCAGGTGAGTATAGCGGCGTATATCAGAATTTTTCCCGTCCCATGTGGACCCGCAGCCTGCCACCTTCATTCAATTCGCCGAATCACGAAGCTGTTCTGGATGCACATACTCCACGTCCGCCAAATAGCTACTTCTGCCAGATGTGCCTAAGAAACCCAGAATCCTCGGAACACCTCTTCTAGCAGTGCAACATCTCTTCAGTTTGGTCTAAAGCTGCGGAATGGTCTGGATGCAACTCGCTACACCCAGATACATGGAAGAAGAGCAAGAAGACCACTGAAATCACCACAACCATGATCAACAGAGCAAGGCCGGAGTTCAGGAGAGCTTTAAAATCAATCATCATGCTAGTTCTTTGGGAAAGGGTCACTTTATTGCTGAATGTGTTGCCGACCTTTGTGGCACTTGTGGAAAACCAGCACACGACTCGGGGGAATGTCCGTTTTTTAGAGATCAGGCACCAGCACTCATGATGTATGGAGTGTATTGTGCTGAGCTTACTTTCTTTGAATCTCCAACGGAGATGGAGGTTCCTGACGAGACTTTGAGCTTAACGACTGGGTTAGTCAAAGTTGCCAGAGGGGATGTCTCGGAGACACAGATTGTTCAGAGGCTCAAAGAGTTAGCTCCTAGGGATTTCCAGTGGGAGCTTGTTCACATCGAGGACAAACTGTTTCAGGTTGAGGATCTTCAGAGACTTTTGAGCTTCGGAATGTGCAAGGTGCTGGGTGCTGATGGGGTGCTTGAGTTTCACGAGTGGAAGAGGATTGAGCCTATGGGCAAGCCGCTGACTCAGGTTTGGTTGTGGTTCTCTGGGGCCCTCCAAGCCGATGCAGATGCTTTCGGGTTGTGGCGGTTGGGTATCATGGTGGGCGGAACCCGGCCGAGTGGATATGGAGTTCACCAGAGCCCACGGCATTGCCCGTATACTGGTTAGTGTGCTGAACATCGAGTACGTGCCTGAGGTGGTTAAGTGGGCATATCACGGTCACATATATGACCTTGTCATTGAGTTCGAGGATGAAAGTCTATTCGCTGAGGTGGCCAGCGGGACGGATACTGATATGCACGAGGGTGATGATGGCTCGGCTCTAAAGGAGGCACCGGCAGCTGACAGTGGACGAGAGTTGTCCACGGCGTCGGGTGCTGATTCTCAGACGTCTGCGGATGGTACGCCACCATCTTCTACAGTGCATACGACTACTCTCAGATTCGGGTCTTTCGAGCCGGCATCTGCGCCTCCGAGACTCTGGAGTGATTGTGTGGAGTCTGATGAGGCGTTTGAGCATACGCTGCCGGTGCTGGAGTCTGAGGAGTCTGTGGTTCCTATGATTGGTGCGTCGCCGATTTCGGTCAGGGGTGAGGCGGAGGAGACTTCATTCGCTGGCGGGGGTCCGGAGATGGTGATTTCGGATTCCTCCGCTGCGGTCGTGGTCTCTCAGGTTCAGCAGGTGGTGCCTTCGGATGATGGGGGCGTGGGGCAGGAGGCGTCCGCGCTACCATCGGGGCTTCCGGAGGACGGGCTCCACACGGTGCTGCTTGACTCATCGGGAGGGTCTCCTTCCTTCCCTCTTGCCAGGCCAGCTTCGCAGGCGCCGGCGTTGCTTTCCGGAGAGGGCTCGGGGCAGGTGGCCTCGGGGCTCTCTCCTCCGGGGGCGCCTAGGGAGGCCTGCTGGCCTTCTGCGCCGGTGACGCTCGCTGGTCGTTGGGCCGGGATGGATGGGGAGCTCAGGCAGGAGGCCCTGGTTCCACCTTCCCCCGGTTTGGAGTTCTCTGCAGCAACTTGGGAGGAGGTGATTGCGTTCGGGGGTATTCCGGATCCGGTCTCTGAGGGGCGACGGTTGAGTAGTCGTCTCCAGGACCAACCGGAAGTGGACGACATACAGCAGCGGTGCGCTATGAGGGCGGCCAAGCTTCGTGACGTGGAGGTCACTACTGGTATGTCGGTCAATACCTCTAATTCAATTTTGCATTTTTCTAATGATGAGATTATCAATAATGCAAACCAGCTAGGAATTTCACTAGGTAGTAATGATAGTGAAATCTCAACCTCGGTTAATGATATGCTGGATTTAGAGGCCGAACGGGCGCTTGAGATGATTCATAACTTAGCTGCGGTTAAACCCATGAATGATTCAGATATCGACGCTTTAGGGGTCAGGGCGCTCGATAATCTTTGTGCGGTTCTGGCTCAACCGTCTCCTGAGCCTGAGGAGGAGGATGAGCGAGTAGATGTTGTGGATTTGCATATCTCTGAGACTGGTTGTGAGGACCAGCTGGAGAGTTTCATTGCTCCTAAATGCAAATGGAAGCGGAAGATTTATCCGGTTTCCGCAGTGCGGAGGAGTGCTCGGATTCGGACGGCTAAAAAATTCCACGATGAGATATGAAAGGAATCTTTTGGAATAGCAGAGGTCTGAAAGACTTGGCTAAAAGAAGGTTTCTTGCTGAGGCTTCTATTGAGCATAAGTTGGACTTTATTGCTTTGTCGGAAACGGGTAGAGCCAACTTCTCGCCACAATTTCTTAATACTCTGTCAGGGGGTATTAATTTTGATTGTCATTGTCTACCTCCGTGAGGAAGATCGGGTGGGATTTTACTCGGAGTTAGATGTGATTCGTTAGAAGTCCGAAGCGTGGTTATGGGAGATTTTGCTGTTAAGTTTAGGGTGAGGTCGAAGGTTGATGGGTTTAACTGGGCTTTGGTTGCGGTATATGGTGCCGCTCAGCCCGAGCTCAAACCGGATTTCTTGGCTGATCTGGTTAGGATTTGTGGTTCTGAACAATTACCTATCCTGGTGGGGGGTGATTTTAATATCATCAGGAGGAGTGATGAGAAGAATAATGACAATTTTGACGGCCGATGGTCGTTCATGTTTAACACAATCATTGAAAGCCTTGACCTGCATGAGATAGAGCTTTCGGGCCGAAAGTTTACCTGGGCTAACGCCTTGCCAAATCCGACGTTTGAGAAGCTGGATCGAGTCCTGGCTAGTGTCGAGTGGGAGCAGAAATTCCCATATGTTACAGTCCAGGCGCTTACTCGTGGTATTTCTGACCACACGCCTTTGTTTCTCGATTCTGGGGAGGCCACCCACTTGGGAAATAAAAATGTGTTTTCGTTCGAACTTGCTTGGTTTGAGAGAGAAGGCTTCTTGGATCTCGTAGCCAGAGAATGGGCTAAGGATGCAGGAGGTCGGTCTGCGCTTGAACGCTGGCAGAATAAAATTAGGCATTTGAGAAGCTTCCTACGTGGTGGGCTAAGCATCTCAGCAGGATTTATAAGGTTGAAAAGGAACAGCTCCTTGCGCTTATTCAGTCCCTTGATGTAAAGGCCGAAACCATGATCCTGCCAGCCTCGGAGCTTCATGCCAAGCTTGAGGCGGAAATGAGGCTGAAAGAGCTCCTTCGCGAGGAAGAACTAAAGTGGGCGCTCCGGGCTAAGGTCAGTAGAGTCGTTCAGGGGGACGCTAACACTCAATTTTTTCACTTGATCGCCAATGGGAAGCATAGAAAGAAGAGGATCTTTCAGCTTGAACAAGACGAGGGAATGATTCTTGGTCAGGAAAACTTAAAGCAATATATTACTGAGTATTACAAGCAGCTGTTTGGGCCTCCAGAGGACAACTGTGTGTCATTTGGATGAGTCTAGGATTGAGGATGTGCCTCAACTTACTACTGTTGAGAATGATATTTTAGTAGCTCCTTTCTCGAGAAAGAGGTGTTTGAGGCCATTTCCCGGATGAAGAATAATAAGGCTCTGGCCGGATGGTTTCCCGGCAGAGTTCTACAAGAAGTGTTGGCACATTATTAAAGGAGATCTCTTGCCTTTGTTCAATGATTTATTCTCCGGCCAGCTTCACCTTTTTCAGCTGAATTTTGGAACAATAACCTTACTTCCCAAGAAGACAGAGGCAGTGTGGATTAAGCAATTCCGGCCTATCTGTCTTCTCAATGTTAGTTTCAAAATTTTTACCAAGGTCGGGACGAATAGGCTCACACAGATTGCGCATACTGTGGTGCAGCCTACTCAGTCTGCTTTCATGCCGGACAGGAACATCCTTGCGGGGGTTGTGGTCTTGCATGAAATGCTCCATGAGATTCACTCAAAAAAACTTGATGGGATTGTTTTGAAGGTGGATTTCGAGAAAGCGTACGACAAAGTCAAATGGCCTTTCCTTCAACAGGCACTACGCATGAAGGGTTTCGATGAAGTTTGGAGATGACAAGTCGAATCCTTCACGCAAAAAGGGAGTGTTGGAATTAAAGTGAATGACGACATCGGTCATTATTTCCAGACACATAAGGGCCTGAGACAAGGTGATCCAATGTCTCCTATTTTGTTCAACATCGTCGCTGACATGTTGGCAATTCTGATAGGTAGGGCAAAGGAGGCCGGCCAGGTAGGTGGTTTGGTGCCTCATCTAGTTGATGGTGGCGTGTCCATCCTACAGTACGCGGATGATACGATCATCTTTATGGAGCATGACTTGGCAAAGGCGAGAAATATGAAACTGGTGTTGTGCCTGTTTGAGCAATTGACCGGTCTGAAGATTAACTTCCATAAAAGCGAGTTGTTCTGTTTTGGTAGAGCCAAAGAGTAACAAGATGCATATAAGCAATTGTTTGGTTGTGAATTGGGAGCACTCCCGTTCACTTACCTAGGTATCCCCATTCATCATCGTGGTGACAAACAAGTGAATGGAAGTGTATCGAGGATCGGTTTGAGAAGAAAGCGGAGTTCTTTGGAAGGGCAAACTCATGTCGTATGGAGGCGGTTGATTCTTATTAATTCGGTGATCACGAAGTCCGCCTATGTTCCTTTTGTCCTTTTTGAAGTACCGGTTGGAGTTAGGAAAAAGGTGGACTTCTATCTGTCCCGTTTCTTCTGGCAAAGTGATGAACTTAAGAGAAAGTACCATTTAGCCAAATGGGACGTCATCTGCCGACCGAAGGACCAAGGGGGTCTTGGTATTGAAAATCTTGAGGTCAAGAACAGATGTCTTCTCAGCAAGTGGCTATATAAGTTAGCAATGAGACCCGAAGTTACTTGGGCACAGATTCTGCGTAACAAGTACCTCCACTCTAAGACTTTGTCGCAGGTGGCAGTCGAGACCGATTCGCCATTCGAAAGGGCTAATGAGAGTCAAAGCTACTTTCTTTAATAGAACAAAGTTTATTGTTGGTGATGGCAACAATACTCGCTTCGAGGATACTTGGTGGGGAAGCGCGTTGGCGCCAAGATCCTTCGCTTTATCGTATTGTGCAGCGTCGTGATGCTCTGGTTGCAACGAGTTTGCAGTCCACTCCCCTCAATATTCAGTTTAGGAGGGTGCTTGTTGGAGACCGGTGGGAAGCTTGGCTTCATCTGGTGCGTAGACTGATGGAGGTTCAGCTTACGCATCAGCCCGATCAGTTGTGTTGGAAGCTTACTAGATCTAGGGAATTCACAGTCAAGTCGATGTATATTGATGTCGTCAATTCTAGTGTGATTCCTAGTTCCAAACATGTTTGGAAAGTTAAGGTTCCTCTGAAAATCAAAGTGTTTATGTGGTTTGTACATAAACAAGTTATCTTAACGAAAGATAATCTGGTTAAGCGAAACTGGACAGGATCTACTAGGTGTAGTTTCTGTGATCGGGATGAAAATATCAAGCACCTCTTCTTTGATTGCCCGTTGGCGAAGGTCTTATGGCGCTCGGTGCAAATTGCCTTTAACATTCCTCCTCCGCATTCTGTCAGGTCGTTATTTGGAACGTGGCTTGTTGGGATAGAGTCCGAAACAGCTAGATAAATTCGCGTAGGAGCATGTGCATTGTTATGGGAAATTTGGAACTGCAGAAATGATTTGGCTTTTAACAGAACAACAACTATTCATTGTTTGCAGGTTTTATTCCGGGCTACTGCGCTAATCTGTGTGTGGTCCTTACTCACTCCGACGGAGGCCAGGGAGCGTTTGGTTACTGGATCTCTCCGGTGGGAGATGGTAGCGCGGGATATCTTCAACCGGTTTGGATGGCGGTCATGTAATAGGATAGGCGATTAGTTTACCTATTCTTATTTTGCCAGCTGGTTGTGGCTTTTGGGCCTTATTTGCTTTTGTTGCTCTTTGTGAGCCAACTCCTTTTGGAGCAGACCGCTAGACTCTGTTGAACTTATTTATTTTTATATAAATGTGGCCGTATGCATCTTTCTGATGCAGAGGCCGGGGAGTCCCCCCTTTTCAAAAAAAGAAAAAAAGTTCTTTGGGAAATCTGGCAGGAGAGAAACGAGACAACATTCAGAGGAAAGACTGCTTCCTCAGCTGCCATATTGGCTGCTGTCAGGAGATCACTGGAATTGTGGCGACAGGCCAGAGCAGTTTATTTAGCGCACCCCTTTTGGGGGTCCTTGAATAATCAGGATTGAAGCATGAGAGCTCTTTTTTCTCCTCCTTTGTTTCTCATTGATCCTTGGATCGAACTCCACCTTTTGTATTCCTGTGTGCTTCCTGATAATGATCAATATAGGCCAGCCATCAGCTGGATCTTTCAAAAAAGCAACAAAGAGAGTGAAAATAAAAGGGGCAGGTACTAAACTGAAGTACTGCATCCCACCAAAACTATTCCAAATTCCAAAAAATGCATCAACAACTAAATAACAGGTTCACAAGCAAATTACCTCCAAATCCAACAAATCATTAACAGACCTCGCAACCTCACGACTATTAGACCCAAGTGAAACCCAAAATCCTATCAGTATCAACGTTATTCACTATTTCCTTAAGAAAAATTTAAAATGAAAAAATTAGTATTGATCGACATACCTGTAGTGGCTTCAATATCGCAGAGCTTGGCTGCCAGCATGGCACGCCCCATCTGCAAGTCATCGGTCATCCGCATTCGGCTGCGCCTAAATCTGCTCGCTCACTAGCCTGTCAATGGATCTTGGGCCCGGAATCCCACTAAGCCACCACGTCCGCCTTGGGAACCGTTCGGCCCGCACCTCTGGCTGGATCTCTTGAGCGGGTCTCCTTGAGGAAACGTCATGTGCTGACATCCCCCCAGGCGCTGACCTAGTCCGCACAGGAGACGTAGGCGCCTATGGCGTCGTCACTACATCTTGAGAAGGAGACCCAGCCTACCGCGGAAGAGAGGCCACCTGCCCCGGGCACCCTCCCAAGGAGGTCGGTACTGGTGAGAGCCGAGGAGAAGGCACCTACCTCGGCCTCCCTCCTACCGACGACCTGCCTAAGGTCGCAAACATTGGGGAACTGGAGGCATCTCCCTCTAATCTATCCCCCAACATCGCCACGGCCACCGGCACACGAGCCGGCGACGCAGGCGGAGAGAGCGGTGGAGCCTCCTGCTCCGACGGATCCCCCATCTCGACATGATCACCCTAGAGGTGGCTAGGCGTTGAAGCCGCCCCAAAGAGGCGGCTAGGCGCTGAAGCCGCCCCAAAGGATCCAAAGCAGAGCCCCGCAGTCGGCGTCGCCGATGGCGTAGCCCCTCTTAGCTACTGGTGTGCTCAAAGCCTGACTGTCTGTCCAGTCGAATCAGCTAAATAACCATGCTACATGGTCCATGAAATCATCCTGCCACCTACTCTTGTCCTTAATTGAATCACCACCAACCCCCCACCAGTATTATTATCAGGTAAGGCCCCCTCATCGGTGAAGGTATAGCCCTCCACCTCCAACCAGATCATAACCCATGCCTTTGTAGTACCAAAGGGACAAACTCAGGCAAAGCATCAATGTTGCACACACCAACAAGAGTGTGAGCCACCCCATGCCTCGTAGTAAAGGGCATGTCAACCTGCATAGTCTTACCCACCAACGAGCCAATATTCCATGTCTCCATGAAGTCATTAAGGGCATCTTCAAGGCGGACCCGCAAACCTCCCCCATGCGTCCGGACCGCGGAAGCCGTCCAACGCGGGCCTGTATCGGTCCGCGGAGCAGTCCAGACAGGATTTTCCCCGCAAACCGGAGACAAATGGGGGGGGGGGTGGCGGGAGTCTGGACCGATTCCATGCCCACTTCTGACCGCCCTGGCCCACCAAAACCCATCCTCCCTCGCTCGCGCGCGTTCCCGCCGGCGCCAACTGCCCGCATTCATGCCGCTGTAGAGCGCGCGCTCAACATTGAAGACGGTTCATGGCGGACACGACCTCTCACTGCCTATGCTATTGAAGCGGCGGGCCAGCACGCCGCCCGCGATGCGTTTCCGGTGTCCGCGCCTGTTCAATGCCGGAGACGCGTGACTGGACGGGACGGATATCTACCACTCCCGTTCAATGCTGATGTCCGTCCATATGCCACCATTTAAGCAGGCTCGCCAGTCGAGAAACCCACTCCGACGCCGCGCATTGATGCACCCATACATGTAAGTGCATCTAGTGCCCCTTAGTGATTTTGGTGTATTGAACACTTATAGGTTAAGGGACTAATGCGTTTGTGAGTGTACATAGGTCTATAAGTCTATGAGGAGTTTGATATTTACAGAGAAAGACGACCCCTAAAAATGAATGTCTTCGACTGAAGACTTTGGATTTCTGAAGACTTTGAAAGTGAAGAAATTGGTGACCATAAGACTTGATATTCATACGAGGAACATGAAGCGTGAAGACTTTCATTTTTGTAGTTTCATTTTCTCTTTCTTGAGTCATAGGAAACACCGTACTGTTAAAGGGGGTCGAGGAAAAACTAAGGAAAAGTTTTCAAGTGATGCTCATCTCAAAATCCTACACCTACCAATCCTTTCGAGTGAAGCCATTGGAAATCTCATACAGTTCAGTCAATTTCTTCAGTGACAGAGACAAAGTTCTTCTGGTCTCTGAGGAATTTGTTCTGACTGAGGAGTTAGGAATTCGCCAGTGCGGATTGCCTACAAGTGAGGAACATGATAGCCCTGAGGAATTTGAGCCTCAAATTTCCGACCGTTCTTTGTACGCTGGCACCGTCACAAAATATCTACCCACCTAACGGTCATATCATTGAAGGGCATTTATGCCTTATCATGTCAGGCTTCTCCCTAGGCTATAAATAGCCGCCCCCTACAACCACTAGCTGGTCGGCTACTTCGAGAGAAACTGGCATTTTTCATTGAGAGCATCCCATCCTCCGAGGACTTTGAGCGAAAATCATCAAGTGAGGAAAACCCAAACCCAAACACCTACAAACCCAAAGTGATTGAGCATCACTGAAGAAATTGTTCATGTGTGGATCTGACGCTTGTTACCTTTGAAGACTGTGCATCTTCCAGACGGTTAGGCGTCATGGTCTAGAGCATCCAAGAGGAAATTGTGGATCGCCAAGTGACCGAGTTTGTGAAGGTTTGGAAGTCACCTGAAGACTTACCACGAGTGATGGCGAGGTCTATGTGACCTTAGCTCAAGGAGAATACGGTGAGGACTGTGTGTCCGGGACTGTGTGTCCTCAGGTTTAAATACCTAGCCGCTCCAACCAGACGTACAACTGTCACAGTAGTTGGAACTGGTCTATCAAATCATTGTCTTCACCGAGCTTACTGGTTCTATTGCCTCAACCCTTCTATTTCCTCATTACTGTGTTGTGTGCTTGTTCATATCTGTTTGAAGACCTTGACTGAAGACCTTCTAAATTTCCTCAGTTCAATTTCTTCAGTCTTGTTGTCTTCATCCTGTTTTATCCTGTGCTTACGCTTCCTGTACTCTGTGTCTGTTTTCATTTCATCATGATGTCCATGTTTATGTTATGTCATGTACACATCTGAGTACTTATTCCGCTGCAAGTAGTTCTTCGCTCAGGAATTTTCTCACCCTGAAATTCCTCAGTGAAGAATTCACAAAAATTGCCTATCACCCCCCATCTAGTCGAATTAACGGACTTTCAATTGGTATCAGAGCAAGGTACTCCCTTGTTCTGTGTGATTTTGGTTTAACCGCCTAGAGTTTTAGTTATGTCGACCGCAGGTATGATCAAGGTCTCTGCTGGGTGTCCTACCTTTGATGGGACGAACTACCCCTACTGGAAGAATAAGACGCGAATGCATCTTGAGGCAATTGATAACGATCTCTGGTATGTTGTGGAGAACGGTGTCCCCTCTATCACTCCTACCATCAACGTTGCTGACGTGAAGAGATTCAAGCAACTCGACTCTCAAGTGAAGAATATCATATGTGGCCATCTGAGCAAAGGGCAGTATGGTAGAGTGAGTGCTTTGGAAACAGCTAAGCTTATTTGGGATAGGCTGTCCAAGCTCAATGAAGGAGTCTGAACACAGCGCGACTCTCGAGTTGACGTTCTTCGCAATCTCTTCAACCGCTTCAAAAGACTCGACAATGAAAATGTTCAGCAAACCTTCAATCGCCTCACTGACATCTCAAATAAGCTTCAAGCACTTGGTGCCACTGACATCACCGACCATGAGGTGGTGAAGAAATTGCTGAGATCGCTTGATTCCTCATTTGATACTCTGGCATTGATGATACAAGAACGTGGAGACTATAAGTCACTTGATCCCGTTGATATCCTGAGAGGCTAAACACTCATGAGTTCCAGCTTGCTGAAAAGAGAGATCTGTTGGGGATATAACTATTTGTGTAAGCCGCCCAGGAGGGGCCGGGTTACGCAAAGAAGATTCACCAGAAAGAAGCCCAAGACCAAGCATGAAGATGGCGGTTCAATAAAGGGCCTAAGGCCCACAGGCGACTTAAGGCCCATTGTAGTAAACCGCCACAATGGCATGACTTGTATCATAAGGTAGATTTAACTAGTCACCGAGCCGGATCGCATCTATAAGCCGGTCGGGACTCTGTAAGCCGCAGGGCGTCAACCCGTGTATATAAGGGGACGACCTGTTGGCGGCTTAGGGCAAGAAACAACCCATCGAGAGCCGGGGATAGCGTATTCCACTCCCTGGTCATCGAAACATCAAGCAATACCAACCCAACTAGACGTAGGCTTTCCTTTACCGCAAGGGGCCGAACTAGTATAAACCTCTCGTGTCCTTTGTCCCGATTAACCCCTTTAAGCTTCTAGTTGCGATGGCTCCACGACTAAGTCCTTGCACGAGGACATCTGCCGTGACAATTCCACGACGCTTGGCGCCCACCGTGGGGCCAGCGCGCATGGTGGATTTGAGTTCTTGAAGGGCAACTTCAAGGGCTCAAGGGATACGCATGGGCGGATGACCAAGAGTCGTCGCGGCAAGATCTACATCGACAACGAAGGCTGGGGCCTCGAGGCCGTCTTAATTGAGTACGGGTACCGGGTCCCCTTTGGCGGAATCCACGTCTTCATCGGCCGGATTGGTGAGCCGGGCCCTGAGCCGGACAACTGCACCGACCTCGTCGAGACGGCTCAGCGTGCGAGACCTGCCCGAGTTCAACCCGTCATGAAGCGTGCCTTCGTGGGTTGTGTCCACGGAGAAGAACTTCCTGAAGGATCTAAAGATGGCAGAGAGACGGCCGTCCCATCGGATGATGATTCGTCCGCCGGTTCAACAGATTCTTTGTATCAGTTACAATAGGGCATGCTTGGGTGCTGTTCTGACGACTCTAGCATTCCGGATTTCTATGAGCCGCCGAGCTGGGCAGGAGTCTTCATGGATGGTACTCAACCCGGTCAAAACTCGACGGCTGCAACAACAATAACGTCCGGGTCAGGAGCGGCCGGGGCAGGAGGCCCTGTGCGCCCGCCGGCTCAGGTGCTGATGGATCTCATGGATAAGTTGACGGCCCTGCTAACCACCACGGTTATTCCTGCAAATCAAGATGAGCATAACGCCGGAGGTGGCAAAGGTGCGTGAGGAGATAGCCCTCGCCAAGGAGGCCTTGGCAGCCGAGGACACCAAAGTTAGCTATGGAGCGGGCGGCTTTGGACGACGCAGGCGCAGCGACTCAAATGAGGCTTTCCATCTTAATATGAGTCTGAACGCATCCAATGATGTCATGAGAAGGAGACATCATAAAACCCAGTCCCGTCTACCTCCGGTTTACGATCCTCGAAATCTTTTCACGACACCCGGAGCTGGTCCTAGCAACCCGCCCGAAGCCAATCTGTTTATGACACCCGGAGCTGGAGGACCGGTTCAGCCCCGAGAGATGGCACCACCTCACGGGAGTATGGCCCCGCCCGATACATACCAATACCACGGGTCACTTCTCCAACCCCATGGAGAACTTGATAGCAAGATCGGCGCATCTGGCGGCTCTTCCGGTGGATGGTGATGACCCGACGGCGGTGGAAACCGGAGGGTCGAGATCTTATTCAGACGGCCTTGGCGCGGCAGAGACCTATTCTTACAAAGAGGGACAAGATTCATTCAACTCCTCCGCCTTGGCTAGCACCTCGTCAAAACCGGAGCCCGAGTTACAAAGCAGTACATGGAGTCGTAAGCTTTATCAAGCAACACCCGGCGTCAGAACCAGCCCGGTGGCTATAACCCGTGCAGGACCGAATACGCCAGAGGATGAGCAGGCGGCTCGATTAAGCGGCTCAAGAAAGGCATATGAAGGTCTCCCAGTGTCATCCGACTTACTGTTGGAGCAGGAGTGGCCACTAGAACCGGTGGTGTCCCTTGTTTGGTGCCGGCTCTGCGAGATGTACGTCTGCCCAAGGATTTCAAGGGACCTCGAAAGGTGCCGAATTACACGGCTGACTTACAGCCTGGGGCATGGATCGGAAGCTACGAGATGGCCATGGAGCTATTGGAGGTCAGCGACACAACAATGGCTAAGTATTTCACCATGACGTTAGATGGAACGGCCCGGTCTTGGTTAAAAGGTTTGCCTCCCAATTCCATCAGTTCATGGGCAGAGCTAAAGGCCCGGTTTATCCGTAACCTCAAGGACACTTGCAAGCGCCTATGTCAATTGTGGACTTGACCAATTGTAAGCAGGAGGAGGGTGAATCCACAACTCATTGGGTGCGCCGTCAAGGAAATAATACACTCATCCGATAAGATGGATGCCGCTCACGGTACTTATGCTCCATCGTAATTGTCGCTTTGAGCCGCCGAGGCAGAGTAGGCGCCTTAAGCGTGATTGCAATGATATGGGTATGCTGATGGCAGCCTTAGTCAAATACGCCGATTCTGATAGTACCAAGGATCCCGCGTCTGATGAGGAAAAGGCAGGGAAGGGAAATAAGAACGGCAATGGAAAGGGTCTACAGCATAACCCGGTATGTCAAGGAGGCAACAAGCGTAAGGCGGAGGGTAACCCGGAGTTTGTGGCCAATGCTAATGCACAAGGTAACAACCAGAAACGTAAGGGGAGACCGCCCCCTCGATCTGGCGGCTCAGGCCCATCTCTTGAGCAGCTTCTGAATGAGCCTTGCCCGAGACACGGTACTCAGGAGCGTCCTGCCACCCACTTATGGAAAGACTGCGCGATCATGAAGGCTTTCAAGAATTCCAACATGTTCGATGGCAATCACGGATCAGGCGGCAGCTCGAGGGCGGTGGCTTTCATGGCCCGAGTGGCGGTTCAAGTTCCGGCCTTTGTGGAGGTCAAGGTGGCTATAATCAGCAAAGAACCCGGTCAAGGGGGACAAAGAAGCAAAGCGGTCAGGTTATGAGAGCCATCCAAAGCAGCTGAATGGTGGGCAATACCATGTGTTCACCACTAACTTGTGCAAACGTGACCGTAAGGTTCATAAGAGGGTCAGAATTCTGTTGAGCCGGCGGTTCCCGTTACTTGAGGTGGTCGAGCATCCCATCATATGGAGCAGGAAGATCACCCCCTCGGGTTGATAACCCGGTCGGTTAACCTTAGTGGTGGCCCCTCGGGTTGGTGGATATAAATTCACTAAGGTACTCATGGACGGAGGAAGCAGCATCAATATTCTCTATTATGAGACCTTTCATCGCAGGGGTTGACCGATAAGGACTTGAGGACGCCCAACACCGTCTTTCATGGGGTGGTACACGTAAATCGGCATATCCAGTTGGTAAGATCGAATGGAAGTAGCCTTTCGAGATGAATATGATTCCAAGGCTGAGAAACTGACTTTTGAGGTAGTCAAAATCAAGAGCCCGTATCACGCTCTGTTTGGACGACCGGCTTATGCCAAGTTCATGGCACGACTGTGTTATGTTTATCTACAGCTCAAGATGCCGGGTTACAAGGGCACCATCACTGTGCACGGGAGTCGAAAGGTAGCCTTGGAATGCGAACAAGGCGATGCGGCTTATGCTGAATCTGTTTGTGCCGAAGAGGAGCTGAAGTTTTATCAAAATAATGTTGACCCGGCGGATATGACCTCTTTAAAGAAGCCAACCACAGAGCAAGACTCGGCGTTGAAATTTAAGTCGGTCACGAGACAAAACCGGTCGACTTCACTCCAAAGCGACTCTTCCAAGCGATTCAAAGATCGGTACCAATTTGGATCCCAAATAGAAGGCGTGCTCATCGACTTCATCCGTGAGAACCGGGACATCTTTGCATGGAAACCTTCTGACATGCCGGGTGTCCCGAGAGAACTCGCTGAGCACACTCTTAATATTGATCCGAAGTATAAGCCGGTCAGGCAATTTCTCCGACGGTTCAATGAGGAAAGACGGAAAGCTATCGGGAAGAGGTCGCCGGCTCTTGGCAGCTGGGTTCATCATGGAAGTTTTTCACCCGGAGTGGTTGGCTAACCCGGTGCTTGTGCTCAAGAAAAACGGCACCTGGCGGATGTGTGTAGATTACACGGACTTAAATAAAGCTTGTCCGGCTGATCCCTTTGCTTTACCCCGTATTGATCAAATCATTGATGCTACAGCGGGTTGCGAGCGTTTGAGTTTTTTGGATGCTTACTCTGGTTATCATCAGATCAAAATGGCAGTTAAGGACCAGGAGAAGACGACTTTTATTACTTCGTTTGGAGCCTTTTGCTATGTATCTATGCCATTCGGGCTGAAGAGTGCCCAGACGACTTATCAGCGGTGTGTACAGAATTGTCTCCACAATCAGATTGGGCGCAATTGTCAGGATGCACTTGACTTGTTGGATGAGGAGCGAGACTTGGCAATAGCCTGCTCGGCGATTTACCAGCAAGACCTACGCCGTTATCACAGCCGCCGGGTTAGAAGCAGAACTTTTCAGGAAGGCGATTTAGTGCTCCGGCTCATCCAGATCGATCGATATGCACAAGCTATCCCTCCTCAGGAAGGACCTTTTGTGGTCAAGAAGAATCAACAACGGGTCATACAACCTCATCGATGTTCGAGAGCACAAAGAGTCACGTAAGTCGGAGGAAGAGACCCGCCGCCGTGGAACATAGCTCATCTTCGCCCTACTATACTTGAGCCACCGCTCTCGTAATATATATGTTTTTTCTTTTTAGCAATGTATATATTATATAAAGCAATAAAGCAAGACTCTCTTTCTTTCCACCCTCCAAGGTTTATGTATCTTCTTTACTGTGTGGTGGAAACAACCAATGAGGAGCGGATCATATCTGAATCCGGCTTTCCCTTTGGTCCGACTTATGATCATATCTGAATCTAGCCATGGTCACTTGGGGCTTCCTGTTCAAACATAGGTCGATTCGAACCAAAGAGAACATAGTATCGATACCCAATTGGTGGCATACTACCAAACCCACTTGGGGCTTCTTGATCATATTTGAATAATAGCTTAACCCTTTTGGGTCCGACGTGGATCGTATTCAATCAGCGTCATTAAACAACTCTAATGGTCACTTGGGGCTTCTGTTCAAACATAGGTCGATTCGAACCAAAGAGAACATAGTCACGATACCCACTTGATCGGCATCGCCAAAGCCATTGGGGCTATATGATCATATCTCAATCTTAGCTTAACCCCTTTGGAATGGTTCTACCGATCGTATTCGAATCGTAGGCCTTTGAAAATTAAGTTTACTATTTATTTTACTCGTAAGGGTACATATCATTAAGGGCCAGTAAACATTATATGTGCCAACTTTCGAAGTTAAGTTTAACTCTCTCGCTTTTGGGATCACATAAGCCGTAAAGTATGTTTCAAATAAGATAGCAGGTATATTATTATGGTCATAATCATAAACCGGATGTTTTATGATGTTTTGGTTCACACTCCGGATATCACTATTCTATATGACCCGGATGTGATAAGACGCCAAAGGAATTCTGCTTTTGTTTTATACACGTGATAAAGCAAGAAAGTTTTGGACGTCAAGGAACAAGTAACATAAGCCGGAAGTATATAACGATAGCGGCTTATGACAATATTAAGCACCACAAACATGCACGAAGGCATGACAGAGTTAAGAGGTTTTTCTACCCTATTACAAGACTCCCCGAGTCTGAATAATGAAGCATCATTTTTTTTTCAAAGACATAGCACCAGGGGAGTTACTCCTTTGGTGGGCTTGAAGATTCCGGGTTATCCTTCTCCGCCTCTCCGTCTCATCGCTTTGTCCTCGAAGGTTGACGAGGTCCAGTCAATGCCGCTTAAGGCTTCAAATTCAGCTTCATCATCTATTAAACCGGCTGGGTCAACTTTAGGAGCAAAGGTATGCTTACGAGTTGGAGGAATCAGGCTGACGTCATCATAAAGAGGAGTTGGAATCCTCCGGTTCTCGTTGTCGTAACCCGGCTGATACTTGGTAAGATCAATATCATTGCCAATGATGGTGGCCACAGACGTCTGACTCTCACACACGGTGGTGAAGCCTGATTCATCGAATCTGAGCCATCCTCCTTCAAGCTGGGATATCTAAGAGCAACGTCTGCCAGGTCTAACTCTGGAAGCAACGCCTTGGCCCGGCTTAAGGCGGCTATGGCCCCGGCTCTAGCAGATGCCCGCCTTAGCTCCTGAATCCGTTGGGGTAACACGGCAAGCCATTTGAGCACATCCTGCAGGAGATAAGGAGCATCATTTGATAAAGCCACAACGGCTAAAGCATGTTGTGACCCGGTGTATAGCTGTTCCACCAGAGTGTACACCACCTTAAGCTTGATCAGCATATTCTGCTTGAGGTTTGTGCTCCTGGGGCCTGCGTTTATACATATAAGGTAAGCCGGAGATAATAATTGAAATAGTCATCAAAGGAACCATGGTGATATTCACGATTATACATAGTAACTTACGAAGATTGCTGAGACCATTTGAGATATCTGGCGCTTTAAGCCGAACAGCTCGGCAGTTGCTTCGGCAAGAGTTGCTTCATTGTCTCGGCCCGGTCACAAGTGAGGCCTTTTCATCCGCCCAGATTTTCTTCTCGCATCAAAATTCTTCTTCAACTTCTCTTGTTCGTAGACGCTGAATGCAAATT
The DNA here is from genome assembly GCA_021605145.1 of Aegilops bicornis. Classification (NCBI taxonomy): domain Eukaryota; kingdom Viridiplantae; phylum Streptophyta; class Magnoliopsida; order Poales; family Poaceae; genus Aegilops; species Aegilops bicornis. The sequence continues at coordinate 538,062,433 of CM038672.1, forward strand.
TGGAGTTGGCCTTTTGAATTTCAAGTTCTTGGGCTGCAGACGAGTCTTGGTCAGCAATCTCCGACTCAAATTGACCGTGGAGGCCTGCGTTGATGTCGGTTATAATTAAGGTTATGGTAAGATATCATTAAGTCCCAAGCACTTTGCAAGCAAAGACACTTGACACTTGGGGGCTAATGTATGTCAAGAAAATTTTAATTTATAATGTGGATTATGTATATTAAAGTCTCAAGCACTTTACAAGTAAAGATACTCGACACTTGGGGGCTAATGTGTATCGCACGTTCTAAGTTATCATATTATGACCGGGTTAAATATATTTTCTTTTAAACCCGGACGAACTAACGATAGCAGTATCTGAGTCTACTGACATATTTATTCATAAGCGAGACTTGGGGGCTGGTACAAGAAGTAAGATTCAGGAGAATAGTATGAGTTATACCTCAGATTTGTGTTGTATTTGTTTCACCATGTCAATTTCCGTGTCGCTGTTATGCACTTGATTCAGATAGCACGAGACTATATCACCAATGCTTAAGTGAGCATAATCAGCGATGTCCTGTTTGGTCTTCAAGCGTTCGACAAGTTCTTCCTTGGCAAGACATCCGCAAGGACAAGAGGGCCGCCGGTTCAACAAACTGGCTTTTCAAAATTTCAACCTCCGGTCACCATCTTGACCGGCTAGGAATTTCCGGATTATCTGAGTTGTTGAAAGTATCTTCAAGAAAGCGGGTCAAGATGGCGCTGAATTTCATATGCTGCTCAGGAGGTGGTTGATGAGTAGAAGCATCGGGGCAGCTGTTCCGAGTTCCGGCCAGTTGCTACCGGTCTTCGGATGGTTTATTCTTTTGCCCTCTTCTGGCTTCACCGCACGCCGTGGACAAAATGTAAGGGTGAGTACAAAATATGAGTAAGGCAAAGCATAAGGATAACAAAAGGTATATTACCTGGGGCAGTCTTGAAGGCCGCATATTGGATTGCATAGACTCACGGAGGAAGGAGAGGTATCCTGATAATTGGAGTCAGATGAATTGAGAGGTTGACGAATTAAACCCGCCGAAGGATAAACAAAACGTAAATCGGAGATGACCTCAGTCCGACGCTTCCTGCTTATGTCGGGTAAGCCGGAAGAGAGTTCTGCATCCTTGCTGGTCCGGGTCTGCCTCCGGCTTTCAAGCTGTTGTTGCTTCAAAACAAATTGAGGATCTTGATAAGCTAGATTTTGTGCTTTGGCAAAGGCTCTGAGTCGGAGGAGATTATAGTTACCTCTTCTCCAGGAGCTTGGCTGTTCCCTGTATCCTCCTGAAAGGCGGAAATGTCAATAAAATAATAACAAAGGAGTTAAGAGAGTAAGGGATTACCTCTTCCTCATCTGAAGAAGAGTCATCCAATTTGAGCAAATCGGAGGCACTGGGTTTCTTCTTCTTTGAAGTTCCCGTCTGGGGAGCTTTCCTTTCGATCTTCTTGGCTGCCCTGGCTTGTTTGGCGGCCTCGTGGTCATATTTGACCTTCCAGAATTTATCACCGGCCTGGGGAAAAAGATAAAGAATTATAAGTACAAAGGAGGTAAACATGTTAAAGAATATTTATTAAGATTGGTAACTTCATCGCAGGGCCGGGTTCTTTTTGCGTATGGAAGTAAACCGAAGGCATTGCTAATAACAAAGGTGCCCTCCTTCAAGAAGGATCGGGTTGTAGCATCCACCACATCATCTGGTAAGTCGTCTGGACTATGACGCATTGGGTCATCCTTTTCGCATGTATAAGTACACATTAAGCTGGAGCGGCGGCTTAATGGGAGTATTCGCCAAGTGACCCAGACTCGGACCAGATCGATGCCATATAAACCATTTCCCAAAAGAGCTTTAATCTTCTTGATGGTGGGATTAAGAGGCAGACATTCAACAACGGTCAGTTTATCCGCCAGCGGATGGTTGGACTCAAGGCGCAGGGCGTGAAAGCCGGGCAGAGGCTTCTCATCAGCCGGAGAAGTGTCCTGGCAGTAGAACCATGTCTGGTTCCAATCTTTTGGGTGACTCGGCAGCTCAGCATAAGGAAAAAAGGCAGTCTCTCCGTCGCTGGATCGAGATGCCGCCAAGCTCAAGACTAGGCCCGTTGGCACGTTCATTCTGCCGGTTCAAGTAAAAAATTTCTCTGAACAAAAGCAGACTTGGCTCCTCTTCCAGGTACACCTCGCAGAAGACTTGGAAATTGCAAAGATTTGACGCGGAATTGGGTCCAATGTCTTGGGGTCTAAGGTCAAAGAAATTCAAAACTTCTCTGAAGAACTTTGAGCCAGGACGGGCAAATCCCCAGCTCATGTGATCCGTGAAAACTATCACCTCCCCTTCTTTGCGTTGAGGCTTTTCTTCAGATGGGTCAGGAACACGATAAGACATGAGCTCCTTTTTTGGCAGATGGCCAGATTTCACAAACTCAGCGAAGTTTACTCTTAGTGATCGTGGATGGGACCCAGCCAGGTGTTACAGGAGCTTTGGTCGCTTTTAGGTGCCATGACAACAGTTGGCCTATTACAAAATAAGAAGTTCCGGTTCAAATTTTAACCCGGGAGAAAATATCCAAATTACTGAAGGTAGCGGCTTACGAAGGGCCTAATGATATAAGGATAACTGTGCAACAATATTTAAGCCGCTACAAGCATCAAGAGCAATTCAAAATTCTTAAAGATATGAGAAGTAGGCAAGGTTCATGATCGGTGTTATTCATTTAAGCCGGATACACTGGACAGGTTATGGGCATTTAACGTAAGAAGTTTTCTGGTTGATAAAAACAGGTTTCATAATCTTCTGCTAAAATTTGAGATCAAAGGTCTGTTCTGATAAGAAAATTTTCTAGACCTAAAAACTGACGCAGATGTGTTCATAGGCTCGAATGAGGCTTTTATACAGAGAAAGGGATCTGCTTTTTATCCAAAACAAGTGCGAAAACAACTACCGCGGCCATTTTATATCATTCTCAGATCAGAAGAGGCGTCGAAGAGGAAAGCTGACAAGGGTTTGGCTCTAATGGCGATGAACTCTGATGAACTCGAAGAAGCTTTAATGCGGACCTAAGCAAGGAAGGGAAGGGAACTTACGGATCTGGATGAGTTGCGGAGGTTCGTCGCGTTTCTCTGGTCCAACCAGGTTGATGCAGCGGCCTGAGACGGTGAAGACAGGGAGTTCGACAGCGGCGGCGGCGGAGCTCGAGAGGAGGCAAGAGGAAGAATATGACTGGAAGGAGGAGAATGGGAGACCTAGGTCGCACCTATTTATAAGGAGAAGATAACTGAGACGGTGCGGGAAACGAGGAGATAAGAGTTATTATCCAGCGGCCCCGACGCCTCGATTTTCGGAGCAGTCAATAAAAGCAGAGATCCGTTGAAAGATACGGTGGAATACAAAAGGAATTTAAGAAAGGATGACGTCATGCCGGGTTAACACGGATTCAAAAGATGACGTCATGGCGGGTTAAAGAAAGCTCTTTACATAGTCAGAAGACTAAAGATTTATTTCTTAAGGTATTTTAAGATTGACATGAACAGGTTCAAATCAATCTGGGGCCTAATGTTGGGGATATAACTATTTGTGTAAGCCGCCAGAGGGGCCGGGTTACGCAAAGAAGATTCACCGTAAAGAAGCCCAAGACCAAGCATGAAGATGGCGGTTCAATAAAGGGCCTAAGGCCCACAAAGTACTTAAGGCCCATTGTAGTAAACCGCCACAATGGCATGACTTGTACCATAAGGTAGATTTAACTAGTCACCGAGCCAGCATCGCCTATAAGCCGCCGGGACTCTGTAAGCCGCAGGGCGTCAACCCGTGTATATAAGGGGACGACCTGCTGGCGGCTTAGGGCAAGAAACAACCCATCAAGAGCCGGGCATAGCGTATTCCGCTCCCTGGTCATCGAAACATCAAGCAATACCAACCCAACTAGACGTAGGCTTTCCTTTACCGCAAGGGGCCGAACTAGTATAAAACCTCTCGTGTCCTTTGTCCCGATTAAACCCTTTAAGCTTCCTAGTTGCGATGGCTCCACGACTAAGTCCTTGCACGAGGACATCTGCCGTGACAATTCCACGACAAGATCTCCATGGACCGAGCTATGGCAGATCACATGCTCTGAAGGCCAAGGCAGTGTCTGAATCTGAAGGTGCAGATTCTGGTAGCAGCCTTTATGATCCTGAAGAATTGAGCGAGGAGCTAGCAATGCTCGTGAAGAAATTCCAGAAATTCTCAAGACGTGGTCGCTATGAAAAATCCTCAAGAAGTGATGATTCCTCATCTCGTGACTACAAGAAGGGACTGTGCCACAAGTGCAAGAAACCTGGTCACTACATTCAAGACTGTCCTCAGTGGGAAAAGGAATCAAAGAAGAAGAAATACAAGGATTACAGTTCTGATGACTCAAAGAAGAAGAAGAAATCTTCAAAGTCTTCATATCAAAATCCTCGAAGTCTTCATCTCATAAGAAGAGCAGCTCTAAGAAGGCTCGGGCATTCATTGGCAAGAAAATGGACTCTGAAGCTGAATCTGAGGAACATGAGGAAGATGAGGCATCTGAGGAGTCAGAATCTGGTGTAGCGAGCCTAGCCCTCGCTACTGCGTTTGTCAGCAAGTCCATCTTCAACACTGAAGAAAATGGCTTCCACAACAAGGCTGATGACGACGATGATGACTATGCTCCCACCTATTGCTTCATGGCAAAGGGTGCCAAGGTACTCAAATATCCCTCTTCTGAATCAAGTGAGGATGAATATGATTAAAACCTCAAGCCTAGCTACTCTAAACTTGCTAAGATTGCTGTGAAACAACAAAAGGATTTTGAAAAGGTTCAAAATATGCTAGACAAAAGTGATGATATGTTGGGTGAAGAAATGGATCGCACTAAAACTTTGACTGAAAATCTTCAGAGACTTCAGTCTAAGTTTCACAACCTTCAAATTCATCATAACACTCTCTTATCTGATCATGAGAAGCATTCTTATGAATTTCTTCAAAGAAAGCAAGATCTTGAGAAGCTAAGGGTGAGTTATGAAGATCTTCAGAAGGAGCGTGATTCATTAATTGCTCAACAAATCAGCGCTGCTCAGGAAGAATTTACTCCTCCATGTTTGAAGTGCATTGAACGTGAATCTGCTAATTCTTCACCTGAAAGTTCAAATACTTCTACTGCTACAAATTCTTCACCTGTCTCTGCTATCACTAATTCCTCATCTGAAATTCTTCATGTGCGTTCTATTTGAAACCCGTTCAAAATCTTCACTGTGTCGACAACTGAAGAATTTGCAAACGAAACCTTAAAATATTCTATTCTGAATTTTGGCTTTTGTGGCTCAAATCGTTCCACATTCCACGATATGATTATCTATTCACCCACGATCTCACACGATCTCCACCTCAAAGTACGTGGGTGAGACATGTCACACGAATGAGAAGGGTCAGGGGCACGTTCGTCCATTTTCCTCGGGCGAGCGGTTTTTCAGCTCGGCTATAAATACCTCTCACCCTCCTTAGATTGTTTTTACTCCGCTCGACCTCACTCCCTCGCTCGAGCTCTCAAAACCTAGCACCGCCGCTACTTCCATCGCCGTCGGTGAGGAAGAGCTCACGCCTCGACCTCGTCAGCCGTCATTGCGCTACCGTCATGGATTTCTTCACTCCACCACTGCCGTAGTTGTCTTCCTCAGCCAAGTTAGGGCGTGGAAGATCTGAACCGACGAGCTTCAAATCTACTGCTCACAGTTCGTCGTGTTCTTCGTCAAGGATAATTAAAAGTCACTTTTACTGCCCTTGTTGATTCCTTTGATTTCTACAAATCTTCAAAAGGTGTTTATTCTTCAATCTTCACACTCTAAACACCTCGCACAAACATCTGTTCTTGATCTGTTTCCTTAAGCAACATCTTTCTTCAAGATTCCCCAGTTATGTGGATTTCCAATCTATACAACTCTGGAACCTAAGTCAAAGAACGCTTAGTGAAATTTCTCAAGACACATCTGGTCAAATTCCTCAAACTTGTTCCTTTTTGTAAAACTCTTCTAAGAACGCATATGACCTCTCCAAATTCTTCACACCTATATTCTGTTCACAGGTACACATGTCCGCTGCTGAATCACTAGGTTCTCATCAACTTAACTCATTTGCAGTGTTCCTCGAAGAAAAGTTGCATACCTCTTCAGAGAACACAATAATTCAAAATCCTCAGCTGAAGAAAATGGCAGATGGCAAGAAACCTCAGAAATGAGGAAAGAAGCTGGAAGTCAACAATGCTTTTGAGACTCCTGATGACATCTATGCAGGGTACTGCACTCCTCCACATGAAACGAAGAATGAGCGCAAGGTGCACATTCAGAGGATTGAGAGGAGATGGGTCAGGGAATGGAGGGAGTACAGATATGTGACTCCCAAGTATATGAAGAAATTCACAGTACGCCCTCCATGCCCAAGACCTCCCTTGGCACCAGCCCAAGTTGCTGATCCCTCAAGCATCATAAGAGGTGAGGAATTTCCCAAGGAATGGGCCAAGCGTCAAGCAAACTGGCCAAAATGGCAAAAGAGGTAATGAAGAAATTTAATGAAGATTCTGCTGCTGCCACTGCTGAGGCCTCTGCTAGCAAGCCTAAGAAGGCTATGTCCAAGAAGCCTTCTCACAAGCCCAGTGCTTCAACTTCTATGCCCTCACAGCCCAGTTCTGCAAAGCCCTCACAGCAAATTCCTCATGCTGCTCTAGCTCCTCCAAAACCCTCAGCTTCTCCGGCAAAGTCCTCAGAACATGTGCATCTCGCCTCGTGTCAAAGGACCACAGGAAAATCCATTACCTCGGGAGCCTCTGCAAGTTCTTCAGCTCCTCCAAATTCCTCAACAGGCCCCACTCCGCTGAAGACTAAGGCCACTGCTGGACGAGGCACTAGACCAAGTCCTCACAAGAAGCAGGTTGCCTTTCAAGTGACGTCTGATGAAGACGAAGTTGATGATGAGGAACTTGCCAAAATCATCAGAAATAGATAGCAGAGGGCCGCTAGAGCCAAAGGAAGTGAAGTTCCTCTCTTACTGGATCCCAAGTTGATCCTAGAGTACATTGATATCTGGCATAAGGACCCAACACACCTGTGCCTGACTTGAAGCTAACTCCTGGCCAAAGTCACATGTTGACCGCCTTCATTGGCAAAGAAAAATGGAAATTCGAGAAGGCTAGGTAGTTGAAGAAAGCACAGTACAAAAAGGAGCGCTTGCTGAAGAAGAATGTTGTCAAAATGACAACTAATGAACTTGTAGCTCTACAATCTGAGATCAAGAATCTCAGTGATGAATTTGATCGCTACTATGCTGACTGGCTTGGAGCCAAAGTCAGGTTTGTGAAGTTAACCGAAAAATTTACTTCAAAAGCTGAATCTCCTCAAGCTGAAGCATCTGCTCAGCTGACTGAAGAACATGCCAGCACCGCTGATGAAAATCAGGCTGCTGATGAAACTGCTAGTACCAGGGGCTGATGACTGCATTCCAGCCGCTGATGACATTGCCAGGGCAACCACTAGTGTTGCGCCTGAAGAACAAGTCAAGCCAGCTGAGGCATCAACCGCTGAGCCTGAAGAATCTGAACCAACCAAGCTAACTGAAACAATTGTGCCTGAGGTAACTGAACCAATTTCCTCTGCTCCTCCTGCACCAACACCAAGTCCAGTTCTTCCTTCTGCATCGGTTTAAGAAAACCAAAGTCATGGAGCGAGCATCAGTGAAGAAGAGGAAAGCATCTACTTCATCTCAGTCTTCAGCACCAAAGAAGATGAAGACATTGACAAGCTCTTTTGAGAATCCCATTGATGTTGTTCCTGTCTCCAGTATGCCATCAAAGGAACTCGTTCCTTTTGGTGATGATTATGAGATCCCAAGTGGATCAGATGAAGATGTTCCTTCTGCTGCTTCTTCAGAGCAGTTAGATGAAGAAATTGAAGCGGATAATATCCCTTAAACCCCAATCATCTCATTGCCTATGCCTCAGTTCACAGCTGAAGAGACATGCGTTGAAGAATTAAGTGAAGAAGATGAAGATGTGGACATTGGCAACACCACACCTGTGATGAATGATGACTTTTGGGAAAGCCACCACCCCAACTCTCCTTAGATCACGCCACTACAAAAAAATCCCCCAGTCCTCAGTGCACACTGAAGTTCTAATGGGCTCTGAAGAACCTCGCACCACTCCATCCATTCATGAAGAAATTCCAGCTACTAGTGCCGATGAACATGCTACTGAAGAAATGAAGACCCAGGATGCAACTGAAACTGAACCTGAAATTCCTCAGCCTTTGGTGCTCGAGAATGTGATTTCTGAGCCTCTGGTGACTTTGACTGATACTCCTCAGCCCTTCTCTAAGAAGCAAACCTTCAAGGCTGATGACTTCTTCCATGAGCATGTGTTCTTCACAGATTACAATCCATATGACTCTGCTCGTCTTAGAAGAAAGCATTTCTGGACTGCCAGCCAAGCAAACTTCTATTCTTCACTACTCTTTGACAAGGGTAAAGTCTTCGACCATGAGCATATTCCTCACGTGGACATGGAATCACTGCCTTGCGTCACGCTAGTCCTCAGTGTTCTTCACGATGCTGGACTGCTCAACTTTTGCACAGATATATGTGATTGGAATGAAGAACTAATTCTTCAGTTCTATGCAACGCTGCACATCACAGGAAATGCTGAAGATGTGAACTCTTGGGTGTTGGATTGGATGACAGAGAACACTCATTTCAAAGCACCGGCCTCTGAATTACTTCATGCCCTGCCTGTCAGTCATCCCCTTGAAGGTGCACGTTGTATATATCATGAACCTAAACTCACTGACCACTATATGGAAGTGTTGATGAAGCCGCTGAAGCCCGGTCAAGCCCCAAGGACCAAATTCCTCGTGAAGGAATTGATGTATGTGTCTCGGACTGTATATCGCATCTTGACCAAGACTTTGAGTCCAATCAAGGTTCACGACTCTAATGATGAAGAGGTCGTTGGTATCATGAAGAATCTGGTATTCGACATCATTCAACGAGTTCCTGTCAACTACCATGATTTCTTCATGAGGACTCTGGCCAATGTTGCATTGTCCCCTTTTGAATTGAAGTCTTACGCTTCCTGGATCATGAGATTCCTCAGGTTAAGGTCTTCAATCAATTACAAGGCTAACACACTCAACCATGGCAGCTACTTGCCCCCCAATGAAGTCCTCAAGCGGACATTTTCCTCAGCTGATGAAAAGGGCAAGGCTACTGTTGTTATTGATGAAGGCATTCATCCATTGGATGGTTAGTTCCGCAAATCTGCATCTTATTCCACCAATGATGACTCTGCCACTCATGACTCTGTCGCCAATGCCTCAAAGCATAATTCTCAAGGCACAGCTCCAAGAGTGATGACTGATCGTGAGCTTCTCCTCAGTCTTTACCAGAAGGTCGATCGTAACCACAAATGGGTTAAGCGTCAGTTTGGTTCAATTCTTCACAACATGACTGCTACACACAATGTCATGAAGAAAACCCATTACTACCTCCATGAAGTCTTCGGTCGCACCTGGGTTGTTCTGTCTCATCTTTATGGTGAAGAAGATCTGAAGCAAATGGGTCTCAAACAGGACTTTGACTGGTCTCAACTACCAGCGAAGAAATTCAAGAAAACCAAAGTTTCTTCCTTGGTGGCCATCTCATATTCTTCATCCCACGACACAGATGAGCATGAAGATTTGGATGACACTGCAGCAGACCCTACTTCAACAACCGATCCCAATAACACTGGCGCTCCTCCATCAACATGATATTCTTCAGGGGCGTTAGTCCTCACTTTTTGTTCCTTTCGGTCATTCGATAACAAAGGAAGAGAAATTTGAGTTAGTCTTCAAGTGGGTCTCTATATATGGGCGTTTTTTGCTAAGTTACATCTCTCTTTTTTTGAAGACTTTGTTAGATCGAGTTGTAAACTTAAACCCGATGGTGGTCTGATACTTTTGTTATGTTCTTCTGCATGCTATTTCCTCAAGTATGTTAATGCACGCATGCTGAATTACATCAGTCACCATATTTCATCATGCATTTCAAATTCTTCATATGATATGTTAAATGCGTGTATGAATTACAAGATATAGGGGGAGATCTCCATGATTCTACTCTTCAAATGTGCATTGCTTCAAAAGCAAATTCCTCACTATGCACATCTTCAGGGGTAGTTCTTCTATATCTTGCAATCAAATTCCTCAATATTTGTATTTACACTTCATATGTTTATCCCCGTTGAAAACTTAACCTATATTGTCATCAATCACCAAAAAGGGGGAGATTGTAAGTGCATCTAGTGCCCCTTAATGATTTTGGTGTATTGAAGAATTATAGGTTAAGAGACTAATGCGTTTGTGAGTGTACACAGGTCTATAAGTCAATAAGGAGTTTGATATTTACAGAGAAAGTCGACCCCTAAAAATGAATGTCTTCGACTGAAGACTTTGGATTTCTAAAGACTTTGAAAGTGAAAAAATTGGTGTGACCATGAAGACTTGATATTCATACGAGGAACATGAAGCATGAAGACTTTCGTTTTCGTAGTTTCATTTTCTGTTTCTTGAGTCATATGAAACACCGTACTGTTAAAGGTGGTCGAGGAAAAACTAAGGAAAAGTTTTCAAGTGATGCTCATCTCAAAATCCTACACCTACCAATCCTTTCGAGTGAAGCCATTGGAAATCTCATACAGCCTCACCAATTGTTTCAAAGGATGTAGACAAAGTTCTTCTGGTCTCTGAGGAATTTGTTCTGACTGAGAAGTTAGGAATTCGCCAGTGCGGATTGCCTACAAGTGAGGAACATGATAGCCCTGAGGAATTTGAGCCTCAAATTTCCAACCGTTGCTGTGCTACGCGCCAGATGTCCCAAAATATCTACCCACCTAACGGTCATATCATTGAAGGGCGTTTATGTCTTATCATGTCGGGCTGCTCCCTAGGCTATAAATAGCCGCCCCTACAACCACTAGCTGGTCGGCTGCTCTGAGAGAAACTGACATTTGTCATTGAGAGCATTCCATCCTCCGATAACTTTGAGCGAAAATCATCAAGTGAGGAAAACCCAAACCCAAACACCTACAAACCCGAAGTGATTGAGCATCACTGAAGAAATTGTTCATGTGTGGATCCGACGCTTGTTACCTTTGAAGACTGTGCATCTTCCAGACGGTTAGGCGTCATGGTCTAGAGCATCCAAGAGGAAATTGTGGATCGCCGAGTGACCGAGTTTGTGAAGGTTTGGAAGTCACCCGAAGACTTACCACGAGTGATTGGGCGAGGTCTATGTGACCTTAGCTCAAGGAGAATACGGTGAGGACTGTGTGTCCTCAGGTTTAAATACCTAGCCGCTCCAACTAGACATACAACTGTCACAGCAGTTGGAACTGGTCTACCAAATCATTATCTTCACCGAGCTTACTGGTTCTATTCCCTCAACCCTTCTATTTCCTCATTACTGTGTTGTGTGCTTGTTCATATCTGTTTGAAGACCTTGACTGAAGACCTTCTAAATTTCCTCAGTTCAATTTCTTTAGTCTGGTTGTCTTCATCCTGTTTTATCATGTGCTTACGCTTCCTGTACTCTGTGTCTGTTTTCATTTCATGATGATGTCCATGTTTACGTTATGTCATGTACGCATCTGAGTACTTATTCCGCTGCAAGTAGTTCTTCACTCAGGATCACCCTGAAATTGCTCAATGAAGAATTCATAAAAATCGCTTATTCACCCCCTGTATTCGACTTAACGCACTTTCAAGACACCTTGCCTCACCGGAATCCGCTGTATAAAGGTGGCCACACCCGGCTAACTCCACACTACAACACAAGCCCCTCCTATCCCCCTCCTTTGCACTGCATCCGCCATGACTGCAGGTGAAGAAGATCTGTGGGAGAGCCTTTCCACGGAGATGGAGCACGCCGTGGCCGCCCTTGCCGCTGCCTGGCAGAGCCGCCGTGCAAATCTGGAACCTTGCAAATGCTGAAGAACATGAGACGAGCGAGATCCTCCTTCCTCGGAAAGTCAACCTTATACAGATTGTGCTCCAATTGCACCACAACCCAATGAAAATCGGCTGACACAAGTCTCTGCAGCTGCTGTACCACCCGCTCCTCAGACAAAACACCACCTGTCACACGCACAAATCCTAGTCCTAGCACCCCCTAGTCCGAGGTCTGCTTGAGCTGGCACACTGAGTCTCAAAGTATATCAGCCTGTCATCGCAAACCCTATATGATGTGACCATTGACTTAGGCTGAGATAGCAACGGGCACCCATGAGACGGATGGCCTGGCTTAACACAATTATCACAATGTTCGGTCGTGTAGTCGACCGCATGGTGACCACCTTCACCGCACCTATAGCAGTAAAACCTTTCCTTTTTCCTCACACCCTTTCCAGCATGGTATGCCTCCGAAGGCTCAGTGCGGTGAAGGCGGTCACTATGCGGTTGACTGCACGAACGAACATTGTGATAATTGTGTTAAGCCAGATCATCCTCATGGGTGCCCGTTGCTATCTTAGCCTAAGCCTTTGGTCACGGCATATGGGGTTTGCGTTAATAGGCTGATATTCTTTGAGATTCAGTGTGCCAGCTCAAGCAGACCTTGGATTGAGAGTGCTAGGACAAGGATTGTGCGTGTGACCGGTGGTGTTTTGTCTAAGGAGCGGGTGGTACAGTAGGTGCGAAGACTTGTGCCACCTGATTTCCGTTGGACTATAGTGTGACTGGAGGACAATGTGTATAAGGTTGACTTTCCGAGGAAGGAGGACCTCGCTCGTCTCACGTTATTCAGGATTTGCAAGGTTCCAGACAGCTCCTTTTTCTTGGAGTTTGATGAGTGGACGAGCTAGCTACAGGAGGTTTGGATATGGTTCCATGGAGCCCCGTCTAAGCCCCTTAGAGCATCTCCAATAGATGATGTAGATGAAAAAATAACTAACTTATACATTTCCGAGGCCCCAAAACCCTCCAACAGATGTAGATGCAATTTTTTTTACATCTCCACCTCCAGGAGATGTAAAACACAATACCTGGAGATGCAAATTTTGTAGCGACCCGACCCGGTAAGTATCGGAGTCTCTGTGCTTATCATGCTAGTCCCTGGATCGACTTGCTAGCACACATAGTACTCGATGAAATAACAGAAATAACACACATCTTTATTACATCGAAAGTCTAGGAATAAAATATTTTACATACATATGGCTTAAGGCCATCTGAAGCAAAACACTGCGAAAGCATCGGAGTAAATGAGTCCATCAACGCCACTGGAAAAAGCTGAGTGTAGAACATCGACCTATCGCACCTTAATCCTCGTCGGATAAATCTGCAACGTGATAAGTTGCAGCCATGTAGGCCAGTACATTGAATGTATTGGCAAATCACACCAGAAAGAGTATGGTAATCCTACTTGTACATGCAATTTGGCTGGTGGAAAGCTCTAAGTTTAATTTTGCATAAAGATGAGTTTTCCCTATTATAAAAGAAATTATTATACCACTACAAATAGCATATGATTGATATGGTGCCCCCAACTCAATCTATTCCAGAAGTTTATTTAAACCCAATCTATTAAATTAAGGGTGATGCGATCTCCTGACATCTCCACTTCTAGATGCTCAAGATGTCCGTAATCGTGGACACGGCTAATCGATTAGATTGACACTCTAAGCCATTATTAGTTAGTGTGACCTCTTTTCGGGATAGGCTAGCAGATGTGGTACATGCAGGTGTACCTGCCTATCCGTGGGTTAAGGGGAAATACTTTCGAAAGACTGTCTCAATCTTTCGATCAAGCAGGCGGCTGAGTCTTGTGGGGAAAAGTGCGCAAACCTCTGCAGAGTGTCAACCTAATCGATTAGCCGTGTCCATGGTTACAGACATCTTGAGCATCTAGAAGTGGAGATGTTGGGAGATCTCATCAACCTTAATTTAATCAATTGGGTCTAAATAATTCTGGAATAGATTGAGTTGGGGGTAGCATCTCAATCATATGCTACTTGTAGTGGTATAATAATTTCTTTTATAATAGGGAAAAATCAGCTTTATGCAAAATTAAACTTAGAGCTTTCCACCAGCCAAATTGCATGTACAACTAGGATTACCATACTTTTTATGGTGTGACTTGCCAGTACATTCAATGTACTGACCTACATGGCTGCAACTTATCACGTTGCAGATTTATCCGACGAGGATTAAGGTGCGATAGGTCGATGTTCTACAGTCAGCTTTTGCCAGTGGCGTTGATAGACTCATTTACTCTGATACTTCCACAGTGTTTTGCTTCAAATGGCCTTAAGCCATACTTATGTAATAAATATCTTATTCCCGACTTTCGATGTAACAAAGAAGTGTGTTATTTCTGTTATTTCATCGAGTACTGTGTGTTAGCAAGTCGATTCAGGGACTAGCACGGTAAGCACAGAGACTCCAATCCTTACCAGGTCGGGTCGCTACAAATTTGCTTCTCAACCTACAGGAGATGTAAAATCGATGACCGCGCGCCAACTACCAAACTGCTTTCATTTGGCTTCCGCCCACCGCCCGCCGCCGCCATGGCCGACGTCGATGACCCCCCCGCGCCTCCATCGCTGGTCGTCTGACCTACCTCACCGAAGTCGGCACCGGCGCAACCACCTTCCCCAATCGGGCCTCGACCTCCATGCCGTTGCCCCGGTTTTCCCCCACCCCGGCCGGTCACCGTCGCGCCTGAGCCGCCAGTGAAGAAGCAGCGGGCCGCCAAGCCCCACGGTGGTGGCACGAAGTGGCCGGCGGGGCGGGGGCACAGCCCGACGTCGAACCCATGTCGGGCGGCCAAGAATTTGAAGCCGGATGCGGAGGAAGATGTTGTCACGCCTTCGGCCAAGAAACCCCTCCCCCACCTCCGCCGCCGCCGGCCATGGAGGAAGATGTGGTCACGCCCATGGCCACCGCATCCAACGTGTTCGGCGAAATGTCACAAAGGTAAAAAATCTTTTATTGAGTGGCATGGGAGGTGGCTTAGGTGGCAACATGAGCGGAGTGGGAGGTGGCTTCGGCGGCAACATGAGTGGCATGGGAGGTGGCTTGGTGGCAACAGGAGTGGCACGGAGGTGGCAATGAAGGTGCTTTCGGTGGAGTTCGCGGCAATGAGATTTTAACTCGGGAAAACGTCGACAAAGAAGTCATTGATGATGATGATCATACCACGGTTCACAATGTCGCTAGTGATAACAGAGAGGATGAAATTTGAGTGATATGTTTGATATTTATTTGCATTTCAATTTGTTGGACCAAGAACTTTGTTTGAGACAATGCACTTTTGGTTGTAGGATTTCAAACTTTGAGTGATATGATGCGCTTTTGTTGGTAGAAATCTGAAATTTATTGCTATTTGAATGTTCAAATGCGGCTATACATCTCTAATATTGGAGTTGCACTTTTACATCTCTAATTTGTATCATCTATTGGAGTTGCACTTTTACATCTCTAATATACATCATCTGTTGGAGTTGCCACTTTTTTGGACATGTAAAATGTACTTTTTCATGATATAATTTTACATCTCCAAATTTGCGTCATCTATTGGGAATGCTCTTAATGACTTCATGGAGACATGGAATATTGGCTCACTGGTGGGTAAGACTATGCAAGTTGACATGCCCTTTATTACGAGGCACGGGGTGGCTCAGACTCTTGTTGATGTGCGAAACATCGATGCTTTGCATGAGTTTGTCCCTTGGTACTACAAAGGCGTGGGTTATGACTGGAGGTTGGAGGTGGAGGGCTATACCTTCACGGATGAGGGGGCCTTACCCGATGATAATATTGGTGGGGCTTGTGGTGATTCGAGTAAGGACAAGAGGCAGGATGATTTCATGGACCACGACAAGCTGGTGATTTAGCTGATTCGACTAGACAGACTGGTCAGGCTTTGAGCACACCAGTGGATAAGGGGTTACGCCATCAGCGACGCCGACTGTGGGGCTTCGCTTTGGAACCTTTGGGGCGACATCGACGCCTAGTCGTCTCTAGGTTGATCGTGTTGAGACAGGGGATCCGTCTGAGCATGAGGCTCCATCGCTCTGTCTGCCTGGTTCACCGGCTAGTGTGCTAGTGGCCGTGGCGATGTTGGGGGATAGATTAGAGGGAGATGCCTCTAGTTCCCCAATGTTTGCGACCTCAGGCAGGTCATCGGTGGTAGAGAGGCCAAGGCAGGTGCCTTCTCTGCTCTGACCAGTATCGGTCGCCTTGGGAGGGAGTCCGAGGCAAGTGGTCTCTCTTCCGCTCCCTCCGCGACAGGCTCGATCTCCTCAGGCTATAGTGAGACGACGCCACGGGCGCCTACGTCTCCAGTGCGGACTAGGTCTGCGTCTCGGGGGATGTCATCGTGTGACATTTCCCCGAGGAGGCCCGCTTTGGGGGTTCCGCCTCAGGCGTCAGCCGGGTTTTCATCAGGTGGACGGCCCTCAGCTGCGGAGGTTCCCGAGGCGGACATGGTGGGTTTCAGTGGGGTTTCAGACCCGAGCTCCATTGATAGGAGGGTGAGCCAGCGGATTCAGGCGCAACCGGATGCGGATGACTTGCAGATGGGGCATGCCATGCGGGTAGCCAAGCTCCACGACATTGAAGGCACTACATGTATGTCGATCAATATTAACTTTTTTGTTTTAATTTTTTCTGAAGAGGAAATAGTGAATAATGATGATAGGAACGGGGTTTCACTTGGGTCTAACACTCGTGAGGTTGCGAGGTTTGTTAATGATTTGTTAGATTTAGATGCGGATGAAGATGTCAAAAAATTATTGCGGCTGTTAAACCAATGAAAGAGAGTGAGGTTAACGTGTTGGGTATTTAGGCACTAGAATGTTTGTGCGAGGATTTAGTACCTAGTAATGTTGTGGAAGGGAAAGAGATGGAAGTAGAAGAGCATGCGACTCCTCTACAACCAGATGAGGGTAATGGCGATTACCCGAGTCATGCGGATAGCAGGGTATTGCCAGAGGTACCTAAACGCAGGCGGAAGAGGGAGGTATATGATCTCTTTAAGGTGAGACGAAGTACGAGAAATAAGTTCAAAAGTAAATTCCATTATAAATGAGAGGCATGTGGAATAGCAGAGGTCTTGCAAACTAGTCTAAGCGTAGGTTTTTAGCGAAAACGTCGAGAGAACCAAAATTGGATTCTATTTCCTTGCTTGAAACAGTTCGAGATAATTTTACATCTAGTTCTTAGGCACAATTGGGAGGACTGGATTATGATTGGCATTGCCTCCCTCCACGGGGAAGATCTGGCGGGATCCTACTTGGGGTTATTGTGGATCTTTGGAGGTGCTGGACGTATTTTTGGGTGACTTTGCTATCAAATTTCACGTGTGATCTAAAATTGATGGCGTCATGTGGGCTCTAGTTGTGGTGCATGGTGTAGGACAATCTGAGTTCAAACTTGATTTCCTTGCTGGCCTTGTGCGGATTTGCAGCGATGAGGGGTTGCCTATCTTGGTCGGTGGAGACTTTAATATTATTAGATGGAGGGAAGAGAAGAATAATGATAACTTTGATCGTCGGTGGTCGTTTATGTTTAATTCCATCATCGAAAGCCTAGACTTGAGAGAGAGAGAGAGAGAGAGAGAGAGAGATCTCACACGGAGGTAGTACACGTGGGCGAACAATATGAAGAATCCAGCATATGAGAAGTGGGATAGAGTTCAAGCTAGTGTGGAATGGGAACAGAAATTCCCTCTTGTAACGGTGTGAGCATTACAAAGGGGACTTTCCGACCATACACCCCTTTTTGGTGACTCTGGTGGCGGGACTTACATGGGCAACAAAAATATTTTCTCATTCAAACTATTGTGGTTTGAAAGGGAGAACTTCTTGGAACTGGTCGCCAGGAAGTGGGGTAAAGAAAACCGAGGGAGTCCAATGTAGAAAGATGGCAATATAAGATCCGACACTTAAGACAATTCCCGAGGGTCTGGGCTAAAAATGAAAGTGGAATCTATAAGAGTAGAAAAAGAGAGACTTCTTAATCTCATTAACGAGTTGGATATAAAGGCTGAGACAGGCTCTCTCCATATGGCTGGCAGCGTGGTTAAAAGAGAGGCCGAGGAGAAGCTTGCGAAGCTTCTTAGAGAAGAGGAGATAAAGTGGGCACCGAGAGCAAAGAGTTGATTCAAGGGGAATACTCAGTTTTTTCATCTAATTGCAAATAGAAGCACAAGAAAAAGAAAATAGTATAACTTGATAAGATGAGGGTATAATAATAGGGCATGAGAACCTTAAATTATAAATCTCAACTTTTTATAAAAAGCTCATTTGGGCCCCGATTGAGAATTTGGTGTCCTTAGATGAGAGGGTTGTGGGGGATATCCCACGGCTTAATGCAAATCAGAATGAGGTGCTCAACGCTCCTTCTACGAAAAAATGAGTGTTTGAGGCCATAGCACAAATGGAAAATAATAAGGCACCCGACCCGGATGGATTTTCAGCAAATTCTATCAGAAGTGTTGGGAGATTAAGGGTGACTTGATGCCCATGTTCCAGGATATTTTTAATTGTCAGCTTCAACTATTTAAACTTAACTTGGGGACAATTACTCTGCTGCCTAAGAAGGAGGAGGAGGCTCGCATTGAGCAATTCAGTCCGGTCTGTTTGCTCAATGTTAGTTTTAAGATTTTTACTTAAGTGGGTACTAATCGTCTCACATAGATTATGCCGTGTTATTGTGATTCAAATTTACTCAAATTGCTTTCATGCCTAGGCGACTCATTCTAGAGGGTATTGTCGTTCTACATGAAACCTTACATGAAATTCATTCGAAGAAACTTGATGAAGTTGTCTTCAAAGTGGATTTACATAAGGCTTATGATAAAGTTAAGTGGCCATTTTTGTAACATGCTCTGCGTATGAAGGGTTTTGAAGTAGACCCGAGGAAGCAGGTCGAAGCCTTCGTACAGTGAGGCAGTGCAGGTATCAGAGTAAATGATGATGTATGTCATTACTTCTAGACACAAAAAGGAGTGCGCCAGGGGGATCCGATGCCTCAATCTTGTTCAATGTTGTTGCACACATGCTGCAGTCCTCATTGGTAGAGCCAAGGAGGAAGCTTAGGTAGGGGGCTCATCCCACATCTCGTGGACGGGGTGTCTCCATACTACAATATGCCGATGATATAATAATTCTCATGGAGCATGACATGACCAAAGCTAGGAATATGAAGTGTCTTTTTGAACAACTGTCCGGGTTGGAAGTAGATTTCCATAAAAGTGAATTGTTCTGCTTTGGGTGCTCTAAGGAGGAACATGAAAACTATAGATAGTTGTTCGGTTGTGGAATTGGATCCCTTCTTTTTAGCTATCTTGGGATCCCAATTCATCACCGAAAGTTGACCAACAAAAAATGGAAATGCATTGAAGATTGATTTGAGAAGAAGCTAAGTTCTTGTAAGGGCAAGCTTATGTCTTATGGGGGTCAGCTTATTCTTATTAATCCAGTGCTTACGAGCATGTCGATGTTCATGTTATCCTTCTTTGCGATATCCGTAGGGGTACGAAAAAGAATGGACCTTTATAGATCGCAATTTTTTGGCAAAGCAACAACAACAAAGCCTTCAGCCCCAAACAAGTTGGGGTAGGCTAGCGCTGCAACCCATTAGATCTCGCAACCAACTCATGATTCTGGCACATGGATAGCTAGCTTCCACACACCCCTGTCCATGGCTAGTCTCTGGTGATATTCCAATCCTTTAGATATCTCTTCACGGACTCCTCCCATGTCAAGTTTGGTCTACCTCGCCGCCCGCTATGCACGGGAGCTTCTGGAGGCCTGCGCTGAATATGCCCAAACCATCTCAGACGATGTTGGACAAGCTTCTCTTCAACTCCAACTCTATCTGGATATCATCATTTCGGGCTCGATCCTTCCTTGTGTGGCCACACATCCATCTCAACATACGCATCTCCGCTACACCCAACTGTTGAACATGTTGCCTTTTAGTCAACCAACACTCAGCGCCATACAACATTGCGGGTCGAATCGCCGTCGATAGAAACTGCCTTTTAGTTTTTGTGGCACTCTCTTATCACAGAGAACGCTAGAAGCTTGTCTCCTTCATCCATCCAGCTTTAATCGAGGGCTCACATCTTCATCGATATCACCATCCTTCAGCAACATCGACCCCACATATCAAAACGTGTCCTTCTAAGGTACCACCTACCATCAAGGCTAATCTCCTTGTGCCTAGTAGTACTGGAACCACAACTCATGTACTCGGTTTTAGTACTAAGCCTAAAACCTTTCGATTCCAAGGTTTGTCTTCATAGATCTAACTTTCTATTAATCCCTGTCCGACTATCATCAACTAGCACCACATCGTCCGCAAAGAGCATACACCATGACTCCATGAGATATCTCCTTGTATATCCCTTATGACCTCATCCATCACCAAAACAAAAAGATAAGGGCTTAACGCTGACCCTTGGTGCAGTCCAATTTTAATTGGGAAGTCACCGGTGTCGCCATAACTTGTTCGAACACTTGTCACAACATTATAATACATATCCTTAAGCTAGGTAATGTACTTCTTTGGGACTTTGTAGGCCAAAAGTCCAAGGGGGTTTGGTCGTTTGGGTATTGAAAACCTAGAAAAGGAAAGAGTAAATGCCTGCCTAACAAATGGTTATTTCGGCTATCCTCAGAGGAGGAAGGGGTGTGGTTACAGTTATATTGTAATAAATACCTGCATTCTAAAACTTTACCACAAGTTACGGCGCAGTCGAATGATTCTCCCTTTTGGAAGGGACTGACTAAGAACTAAGGGCAACTCCAACCAGGAGATCCATTTCGTCCATTTGGGTCATCCGGACAAAAAACTTGGTCCAAGAGAAAGACCCATTTGGACAAATTGCCCGCCTGGTGTGTGTTTGTTGTCTGTTCTGACCCAAACTTGGTCCAAATATGGGTCTCTCCGGATAGAAGCGGACACTCTCCGCCGTTCGTTGTCTTCCATTGGGCGCAGGCTCGTGTCCACCCTGGCCCATAGGTCAGCGACCGCATGACTTGGGGCTCTGCCTACAAGATGGATACGGTGTGCTCAACCCCCACCGTCGCGCAAACCGGCGAGGCCACCTGCGCAGGCCGCCGCCACGACCAGGAAACTGAGCAGATCGGTTGTGCTTAGATCTTACCGGCGAGCCCCGCCGTCGTCGGGGGTGGGGCTGCCGCTCGGAGATAGACCTCCCGCCCGCAGGAGGCCACACCCTCCACGGCACGCGCGAGCATGGGTGTGGCAAGGGCCTCCAGACCGACCGTTGTGGCGCCACCGACTACCATGTAGAGTAGCTCCCGCGCCTTCTTCAACAAGCACCCATGGAGCCCCAGCGTGCGCCCATGGAGCTCGGCACCGTCGCCACCCAATGACCCACCCCAACGGCCTCTCTTCCCTGCCGCCGCCGCGCGTGCGGCCTCTCTTCCCCGGCAGCCGACAACAACTCATGTATCAGCTTTTTAGTAGAGAAAAAAAGGAAACAAAAACGGACATGTTTTTGTCCAAATAGGTAGCGCCGTTGGGTGCACCTACCGGACGCGCGTGTCCGCCCCATGTCCGCCTGTGCAGACGGCGACCCAACAGACAAAAAGTAGACAAAATCTGCATCCGTTTGGGTCCCTGCGTTGGAGTTGGCCTAAGGTCACTTTTTTTAACAGGAGTAAATTTATCATTGGCAATGGGGCCACTACTAGGTTATGGGACGATGGTTGGCTGGACGAGACGCTTTATAATATTGTACAACATAAAGACGCTTTTGTGTGTAATACTAGGCCCGGTTCCCCTAAACATTCAGTTTAATCGGCCACTAGTTGGGGAACAATGGGATAGCTGGCGGCATTTAGTGCGTAGGTTGATGGAGGTCAACGTGTCTAATGAGCCAGATGTACTGATAGAAACTTTCAGTTTCAAACGTGTTCTCAGTCAAATCTATGTATGCAGACTTGATTAATATTGGACCAATCCCACGATCTATTCATATATGGAAAATAAAGTTGCCTTCAAAAATCAAGATTTTAATGTGGTTTGTGCATAAATGAGTGATTTTGACTAAGGACAATTTGGCGAAACGTAGGTAGGAAGGGAGTAAACCTTATAGGTCATAAGGAAACGATTCAATATCTTTTTCTCACATGCCCACTAGCCAGATTATTATGGCGAAAATACATGTGGTCTTTAACGTATCTCCACCTACTAGCATATGCAAACTGTTCAGTAATTGGTTAGGTGGGGTTGAGCCTAATACAGTGGCATGAATTTACGTGGGAGTTGCTGCATTACTTTTGACTATCTGAAATTGTCGGAATGATGTTGTATTTAACTGGACAAATATCATAAACTTTTTGCAGGTTATCTACCGAGCGTCTGAATGGATCCGTATGTGGTCAATGACAATACTACACTGTGCAGGAGTCAGAGAGCTTATGGCCATTGAGTGCAACCGATGGAAGACGGTAGCATGTGCTACATGCAACCGGTTTGTATGGCGGTCTAATAATAGGATGGGTGTTTAGGCCTTGTGTCTTATTTTTGCCAGTTATGGCTATTTGTTTACTGCTTTGATTTTATTTATGTAAATGAGATGAGATTCATACTTTGGTACTCTATCCGTTTAAATAAAATGAATGTGTGCATCGCTTGATGCAGAGGCCGGGGGTAATTCTTCTTTTTCTTTAAAAAAAGTGGAAGATGATAACCTTTTCAGTCGACACAGCACATCACCAGATCCTTCAGGAAGATCGTCTCATGTATTGTACAGAATTTTAACCCCATCATTTCCATCACCAATCCCTCTGCCTACAAGCAAACACAATCCAATACATCAATTAAAATCTGAAGGAAAATTTAGATCAGTCCACCACTATACGCTTGTATAGCCGTGAGTTTGGAGATGCACCCTAAAAACTGGAATAGGGGAAGTATAAACGGGAGTTGGTGGTGGTTTATCCATGTTTCTAACGACGCTACCCAGCGTTGCTAAGAATCTCTAAAAAAACTAATTAACGGAGACACAATGAAGCTCTTCCTTTAACAAGCTAACTGAAACCGCCTTCTGAATATCCCTAGCACAGACTATGGCACATTCCACAAAGAAGCACAACTAGATATGATTGCGAACCCAAGGGCATGGTGTGTAGTCCGAACACAGACGTTAATGCGTTGCGCTGTATTAGATGGAACTCTAATGAGTGAGATGATGATAATAGCCCAATGTGATTGTTTATTTATTTTGATTCATAGCAAAGCACGAGCAGACAATCCTTAAAAACACAAACAATGTTACAGACACATACCAAAAGCGACTGGATTGATTCTCAAAAGAGTAAGTGAATTACTATGTTACTTATGCGATGTACAGACGGGGCATTACCTGCAGTAAAGAAATTTGTGTAGGGATAAAAGTGGTCGTGATGTGTTCCAGAAATACTTCTGAGTTGCATCGACTCAAGTTGGATCATGAACGAACGGCCAGTATACATTGACAGAAATATCACATTGGTGTCCTCATCAAACCCCGCTATAAAACCTCTACATCTCGATGGTCCTAGTGGAAGGAGCTTGTCAAGTTGGATGATCTGCTGAAGCGCCCATCCGAGGACAGCATCCGAATTGCTCTTTCTCTCCCATATTTCCATGCCCACTTCTGTCCACATGACAAAGCCAAGCCTACTTTCATGTGTCCACAATATCTGAAAGCGGGCACACGAGACCACTAATGGTCTCTCGATCACCACTAAGCTCTGCCTCTCGAAATCAAATTTGATAATTCCATCCCCAATAAGCAACCAATGAAGTGCATTCCCAACCAGCACGCTGTGCAGTCTCTGCTGAGATGATATTTCCCCATTCACCGGACTCTGAATCGTAGACGCAAGAAAATGCAGAGGGTTCAGCATTCATGCCGACGCCCACCAAGACCGACTTAGGGCATCTTCAACGCTAAACACTTGTTGAGGCCCTTAAGCAATTAAAAGAAATTGTTTTTTCGTGTAGCGCTCGATTAAGAGTTCCTGCCTCCAACGCTCCTAGTAATCTATAGACGCCTCACAATTCAAAAGACGTACGCAAGCGCTAGCTCTCCCCAACGCAGCAAAAAAAAGTAGCGGCCGTAGTTTGTGTTGATTCTGTTGAGATCTCCATGCTAATTCTGGCCGTCAAGTTAGCGCCCGCTGGCGAATCAACCTGTGGTTGAGATGGTTAGGTGGACAGTGGTATCCCCAACCCATTAGTGTTCAAATCCTGATGCTCGCATTATTCCTGGATTTATTTCAGGATTTCCGGCGATGCGCTTTCAGTGGGAGGAGACGTTCCCGTCGACGACGAGGCGCTACCACGGTGACTTCAGAATCTCAAGATGACATGCCGGCTCAGTCTTTCGGAGGTGCTCATAGGGGTAGGGTGTGCGTGTGTGCGTTCATAGGGGTGTGTGTATGCGTGTGTATATGAGCGTTTGTGTCTGTACTGATGCTCAAAAAAAAAAGAACGGTGGATTGTGTTATCAAAAAAAAAAGTTAACGCCCGCTGCCACCTAGTTCGTTGCATGCGGAAAAAAAGAGGGCAAGCGCCCGACGACAGGAATTGCGCCGACGCAAGCCAAAATCCTGGGCTTGGCCAGGAATCGAAAGAAACGGCCAGGAAAATCACCGTAGCGCCTGTTTTAAGCGTCTGCATTGTAGATACCCTTAGGAGCGGGGGTTTGCAGTGGTGGGCGCGGAAGCGACGGAGAAATTTAGGGTCGGAGACGAGGCCGCGCTAACGCTTGCAGACGAGGCAAGCTCGGGGGAGCAAGGATGGTAATGGAGGGAGGCGGAGCAGGATCTCTGGGAGAAGATTTTCGTCCTCCGGCGGCGGCGCCGGCCCCGCCGATGTGGGGAACGAGGGGCGGCGGCGGCGGTCCATCTAGGCTAAGCCGTGCAGAGTTTTTGTCTTTGAAACGGCGATGTGGGGAACGAGGGGCGGCGGTACGACCTTTTTTTTGAGTTAAAACAAGACTTTATTCATTTGAAATGATCAGTATATCATTTGTTAGAATTGTGACAATTTCATTGATAGGCTCTTCAAACCAATCCAAAGTCACAGAAAATCTAGCTAATCTAGCAAGTTTATGAGCTACTTTGTTTGCCTTTTTATTACAATGTTTGAATCTAGTCACGATAAAATCACATGTATAGTGAAAACAGTCATCAAAGATGGCCGCCGCCGCACCCGCTGATTGTCCTCCGTCCTGCATGGTCACAACCACCTCCATATTGTCTGAGTTAATGATTAGGCGGTTACATTCCGCCCTTTGTGCCAAAGTTAAGCCAAATTTCAGGGCTAAAGCTTCTGCCATCAGAACATCCGTACAATATTCGATCTTTCCATTTCCTCCCGCAATAAACCTACCTTTGTCGTCTCTCAAGACTGCATCCATCGCCCCCCTTAGCATGTCATGATCAAAATATGCGTCAACATTTAGTTTCACGAAGCCCTTAGGAGGGCAGTACCAACCCCCCTTTCTTATGGACGCTCTTGGAGATGAAGCATTCACAAAATTTGATGTAAGGGCTATGATCCCCATTGATATCTGATTTGCATTCTGAGTTAATTCCTTATGCACCAATTTCCATCTTTCCCATCATAGATACCAAGCTGATATAGCTATCATTTCTCGTACATTTTGGAAACCCATGATACTCAAATCTTGATTTGGGAGAAGTAGAAGTTGTTAATAATCTCGTCCATCCCAACACTCTTCCAAACCTCCCTTGCTTTACTATATGGGAATAGCTTGTGTTTCGTATCTTCTAGACCCTAAGAGCAAGTAGGGCATATGGGCGAGATCTTTATGTGTCTATTAGCAAGTGTTACTCGACATGGGAGGGTGCCATGTAAAGTACGCCATATAAATCTTTTGACTTTTGCCGGGCAAGCTAACTTCCATATCTTACACCATATAGGGTTAGGGGTAGTTTGTCCCATCCCGGTAGAATATGTTACTTTACTTCCATGCTGATAATTCCACTCCACATAATAAGCATACCGTACCGAAAACAACCCATTTTTTGTATTACTCCAGGCAATGAAATCTGCCATATCATGTTGCGGAAGTGGGATTGAAAGAATCCGTTGTACGTCAATGGGCCACATAGTTTGTCTAATCAGGTCCTCATCCCATATACTAGAGGCAGGGTCAATCAAATCAACCACTTTTGATAACAATTGCCCCCCCTTAGGGATCACAACTTTCCTGGTGGCACAATTTAGGATCCAGGCATCTTCCCAGATATTGATATTTTGTCCATTTCCCACTCGCCAAATATAGCCACGTTTCAGAGTACTTATGCCCGCCATAATGCTTTGCCAGGTGAAAGAAGCTCCATGCTTTGGCTTGGAATTCAGCAAATCGCCACCAGGATAGTACTTGGCTCTTAGAGTAGTGGCACACAAGGAGTCAGGGTTATCAAATAGACGCCATGCCTGTTTAGCGAGTAAAGCCAGATTGAAACAGTGGATATCATGGAATCCCATTCCTCCATGGTTTTTTGGTACACACATTTTCCACCAGGCCATCTAGTGCATCCTCCTCTGGTTCTCCTCATCACCCACCAGAAATGCGCTATCGCGTCAATGATTCCTTTACATATTTTTTTAGGAATTTTAAAGACCGGCATTGCATAGGTAGGTATGGCTTGGATCACAGCCTTGAGCACGATCTCCTTCCCCCCGGCAGATAGAAGTTTTTCCTTCCAACCATTGATATTCTTAACGATACGTTCAATAAGGAATATAAAACAGTCTGTTTTATCAACCCCCACATTTGCTAGCAGACCCAAATATTTATCATTCAAAGCCTCTGTCATTATATTCAAAGTTGTACATAATTGTTCTCTGATCTCTACCTTTGTATTAGGGCTAAAGAAAATACTGGATTTTTTCACGCTAACCAGCTGTCCCGACGCCGCACAATATAGATGTAGTGTTGATTTCAGGGCCACCGCATTATGTTGGTTGGCTTTCATCAAGATGAGTGAATCATCCGCAAAGAGAAGGTTTGTGACTGGCGGGGCGTCTCTACAGACTTGGACTCCTGATATGTTTCCGTTCTCCTCAGCATGCGTAAGCAAGGCATGGCGACAGTGGGTCACCCTTCCTCAACCCTCTAGTCGGCTTGAAACTCTCACTTTCCTCTGCATTTATCCTTACTCTATATTCGACAGTTGAGACGCATTGCATAATTAAATTAACCCACTCTCTGCGAAAGCCCAATCTCAACATGATCTCCCTCAAGAAAGGCCATTCGACTCTATCATACGCTTTGTGCATGTCAAGTTTTATAGCACACAAGCCCTCTCTACCCACTTTTTTGTTCTTGATAGTTTGAAAGCATTCTTAGGCCACTAAAATATTATCCGTTGTCATTCTACCCGGTACAAAAGCACTCTGTGTTGGACTAATTATT
This sequence comes from Aegilops bicornis, assembly GCA_021605145.1. Classification (NCBI taxonomy): domain Eukaryota; kingdom Viridiplantae; phylum Streptophyta; class Magnoliopsida; order Poales; family Poaceae; genus Aegilops; species Aegilops bicornis. The sequence continues at coordinate 538,089,945 of CM038672.1, forward strand.
TCTGGTAGGAGAACCTTCAATCGGGAAGCCACCATTTTGGCAATTATCTTATAGACCACATTACATAAGCTGATCGGTCTAAACTGAGTTACCTTTTCTGGTGTATTAATTTTAGGAATCATCACGATCGCCGTCTCATTCCGGCCATTCGGGATAGTACAAGTGTTGACTGCTTTCAGAACCTCCTCAATTAGGTCTTTCCCTAGCATGGGCCAAAACCTTTTATAGAAACCTAGTCAAGGCTCTGGAGTGAACAAGTCATAAGTTTACATGACACAATGAGATACGTTTAACCGATCTGAGCCGTGGATGACTAATCAAACGACACCAGGATAATTGTTGAACATGTGTACATGTATGTAGGTCCGGGTTTTGTATGTGTCTTTCTTCCTCTGTATTTACTTGTATCTTGGAAGATAAGACACCGGTCCCAACCCTTGTACCTATATATGTGCCTGCACGATCAATGAGAATATCGATGCACACAATCAATTCTACATGGTAACAGATACCGTCCCGATCCTCTCCTAAACGCTTCCGCCTACCCTAGCCGCCGCCGCCGCCCCACGCTGTCGTCGCTCCCTCCTCCCCGCACGCGCCTCCCCTCCTCTGCCGCGTCGCCTCTCCCGCCACGCCGCTCCTCCCGCCGCACCGTCTCTCCCGCCACGCCGCTCCTCCCGCCGCACCGTCTCTCCCGCAGTGCCGCACCACCCAACCCTAGAAGCCGCCTCTCCTCCTCATCCCCGTGTTGCCGCCATGTCGTCCAACGCATCCACCTACTCCAACCCCTTCGCGGGGCCGGACCCCGCGGACATCCGCGACATCAACATCCATGAACGCGTTCCCGTCGTCCTCGATGCTACCGACTCCACGTACTTCGCGTGGAAGATGTACTTTTTGCTGCTCTTCCGCGAGAACAATCTCGTGGATCATGTTGACGGCACCGTCGACTCCCGCGCCACGGTGGGCGACTCCGAGTGGACTGCGATCGACGCCACGCTCATCCGGTGGTTCTTCACCACCATCTCCAAGGACCCGTTTCACACGGTCGTGAGCAATGGTGATGACGCCCGCGCCGTGTGGGTCAAGCTCAACGGCCTCTTCGCCGACAACAAGCTTCAGCGCCGCGTTTTTCTGCAGGAGGAATTTTTTTACTGTCATCGGGATGACCAGTCTATCGATGACTACTGCCGCCGCCTGAAGATGTTGGTGGATGAACTCCGTGACATCGGCGCCAAGGTTGATGACGACCTCCTCCTCAGCACGCTCACCGCCGACCTCAACGAGGACTTCGACAACGCCGCCTCCAGCCTCACCTTGATGCCGGAGCCCTCCTTCCCCAAGTTTGTGGCGCACTTGCGGTTGGAGGAGCGCCAGATGAAGGGGGGTGAAGAAGCGTGTGCAGCACCATGCCCTCGCAGTCGGCACCTCTAGTGCCGCCCTGCAGCCACCTGCCCCGCCCGCCCCCCCCCCCCTGCGCCCTCGGGATTCTTCCCCCTCCCGCCCGTGCCCCCACCCTCCGCTGCCCCTCGGCGGCCCAGCAGGTGGCGGCCCGGCAAGGCAAAGCGGCAAAGCAGTCCCGAGCATAGGGGGCCTCGTCAGCAGCAGGCGACTCCAAGTGGACCTATGGCATCAATCCGTGGACGGGCGTCGTCCATGCATACTCGATGTCGGTTCCTCGGCCTCCCGCCCCGGGCATCCTTGGGCCTGTCCGGTGAGCCATCGGGCATACTTCGCCACACCTGGCACTGCCCCCTACCCGACCCTCCCTATAGCGCCAGCCACGGGCGGCTACGGTGTCACCCCGCCCCTCCCTATGGCGGGTTGGTGCCGGCGCCGTGTGATCCCGCCCTGCTCGCCGCTCTACACTCGGCTCCGTCACCTAGCAACTATGGTGGCGGCGGTGACTGGTACATGGACTCGGGCGCCACTGCTCACATGACTGCTCATCCCGGCAACCTCACGTCTTCCACTCCCGTTCGTACTCGCACTCGCGTCACCGTTGGTAACGGTTCCTCTCTAACCATTACACATGTCGGTCATATGTCGTTTCATTCCACTTCTACTTCTATTAACATGTCTAATGTTCTCGTCTCTCCTGACTTAGTTACCAACCTTGTCTTTGTTCGTCGCCTTGCTCGTGAGAACCCTATTACTGTTGAATTTGACGGTGTTGGCTTTTCTATGAAGGACGCGCGTATATGGATGGTACTCCACCGATGTGATAGTCCGGACGAGCTCTACCTGGTGCATCCTTCCGCCGCCACCACCACCCGTCCAGCCGCCCTCGCTGCTAGTGTCGATCTCTGGCACGCCCGCCTTGGTCATCCCAACTCCACGCTTTCGCCGATTCTTCGTAGTTTTCATTCTCATGTAATAAGGTTGACAACCACACTTGTGAGGCCTGCTGTCTCAGCAAGCACGTTTGTCTTCCCTATAGCGAGTCTACAAATATTTCCACTTTTCCGTTTCAGTTATTGCATAGTGATGTTTGAACGTCCCCGGTTGCAAGCAACACGAGTTATCTATACTATTTGGTGATATTGGATGATTTTTCCCATTATGTGTGGACATTTCCTCTCAGTCGCAAGTCCGACGCTCTTGCCACATGATACGTCCATTTTGCATCATGTTTTCCTACTGTTATTTATGATGTTTTTTCCATAATAATGCTTTTTGGAGTAATTCTAATGCCTTTTCTCTCATAATATGCAAGGTATACACAAAGAGTGAGAATTAACCGGAAATCTGGACTTGGAAAAGCTACGTCAGGCCACCTATTCTGCACAACTCCAAACAAGCTGAAACTTCACGGAGATTTTTTATCAAATATATGATGAATATTGGAGCAAATAACTACCAGAGGGGGGCCCACTAGTGGGCACAACCCACCGGGCGCGCCAGGAGCCCAGCGCCGCCTAGTGGGTTGTCCTCACCTGTGCCCACCTCCGGTGCCCATCTTTTCGTATATAGGTCATTTTGACCTAGAAAAATAAGGAGAAGACTTTTGGGACAGAGCCCCGCCGTCTCGAGGCGTAAACTTGGGCAGAGAACTTTTGCCTCCCATGAGCGATTCTCGGGGAACTTCCCTCCGGGGGGGGGGGATCATTGTCATCATCATCACCAACAACTCTCCCTTCTTGGGAAGGGCTATCTCCATTAACATCTTCAACAACACCATCTCATCTCAAACCCTAGTTCATCTCTTGTGTTCAATCTTGTTACCGGAACTAAACCTGTGAATAGTTTCAAATCCAGATTGAATCCAGCCCAAACCAAACAACTCTAGGTCTCTAGTGCAAACCAATCCAATCCAAAAGTTTACAACTATAATCTAGACAGAACCAAATTATAGGTATTTTTCACCCAAACCCATCCAAACTATTTCCCCTTTTTGGATTCAACCCGCAGTTTCAAACCGTGGATACAAGAAGCTGACGTGCTAATGTCCATGTGCTAACTCCATGCCCACTACTTGCCACGTGCTTGATGCCCCAGTCGGCCACAGCCTCACAAGACGGCGGCCACGCAGCGGAGTCAAGGGGTCCGTCCACGCCGACGACGGAAATCATGAGAGCTAGGCAGCCAGCTTGCCGTCGCCTAGTCCGAAGGCGTCGTGCGCCCAGGCCCTAGAGCTCCTTCACCGGCTACATGTACTATGCCAGGATCGCGGACAGGCCGCTCATGCTGAGCGGATTGATGGATGGAATTGGTTGAGCTATGTACGAGTATATGGTAGCTGGTCTTCCTGTACGGTTTGGTCCAGAGACTGGATTCTGCCCATGAATTGAGACCATTTAAGACCGAACGGTTTGTGTCCAGACCAAACCAATCCAACCCGGTAGTTGATAAAACCCAAACTAGACTAGATTGCTTTAGATTCTCAGACTATTCAAACCAACCCAACACAGTCCAATAGCAAAACCAACCTGAAACCAAGGTTTCATCCCATACTATTCCCGGTCTAACCGGAACTATATATTGGTGCTTGTGGGTGATTAGTAGTGTTGATTACATCTTGTAGTTGATTACCATATGATTTATTTGGTGGAAGATTATATGAACCCCTCTGATCTTGAGCATGATTATCATTTGTGAGTAGTTACTTTTGTTCTTGAGGTCATGGGAGTAATCATGTTGCAAGTAATCATGTGAACTTGATATGTGTTCGATATTTTGATGGTATGTATGTTGTGATTCCCTTAGTGGTGTCATGTGAACGTCGACTACATGGCACTTCACCATATTTGGGCCTAAGGGAATGCATTGTGGAGTAGCAATTATATGATGGGTTGCGAGAGTGACAGAAGCTTAAACCCCAGTTTATGTGCTATTCCGTAGGGGACCGATTGGATCCAAAAGTTTAATCCTATGGTTAGAATTTATTCTTAATACTTTTCTCGTAGTTGCGGATTCTTGCAGGAGGGTTAATCATAAGTAGGAGGTTTGTTCAAGTAAGAACAACACCTAAGCACCGGTCCACCCACATATTAGATTATCAAAGTAGCGAACACAAATTGAACCAACATGGTGAAAGTGACTAGATGAAATTATCGTGTACCCTCAAGAACGCTTTGCTTATCATAAGAGACCGTTTTGGCCTGTCCTTTGCCTCAAAAGGATTGGGCTACTGTCAGGACCCCGATTCCAAGTCACGTCGATCTAGCCGGTAACACCTCATATCACTTTGCGGCCTGACGCATGGTATTCCCACGGGTGTCGCCTTACCATGGCCCGGGACCTTTTGCGCCTTTTGGCTCCCGTATATGATAGTGTCGCTAGCATCCATATGACAGAGAACCCGGGCCGACATGGCTAGTCGTGAACCCAAAGCGGCACTAACCCATGGGGACAGGCATACATGAATCACATCGAGCATGTCGGTCGTGACGTGTGAATCCAGTATGTAGCACTGGCTAACAGACTCCGGGAACCCGGGCTGTAGCGAGCTAGGCAGACTCAGGATGTCACCGTGTGACATTTCCGAAGGGACCACAGAACGAAGTGAAACACATGCCGGACAATCAAGTGTCCTGAGCGGTAGTCTTTGGGCTAGCAGGACTCCGGTGAACTGGTCAGAAGCGGACTACTATGGCTCAAGGAAGCACTAGACTACATTTCCCCATAAGAGAGGCTGCCAAGGATAAACAACTAGATTGTCGGATCCCACACATACCAAGCATTTCAAACATACACACAATATGCTCGATATATGTAAATACAACATGGCATCACAACATAACTCTACGACTCAAAGTATTTATTCAATAGGCTCCGAGGAGCGAGATATTACAACCATGGGTCTCACGACCCAACATTCGTGAGCATACAAGTCAAAGCACAAGCGGAAGCTTAACATGTCCGAGTACGCATAACTATAAATGAAAAAGGCTGAGAAGCCTAACTATCTACCAGATCCTGCCGAGGGCACAAGATCATAGCTGAGGTAACAAGCTAAACGTCGACGTCCACGCGGAACTACTAGTGAGACTGAAGTCTCTCTGCAAAAACATAAAATAGGCAAACCTGAGTACAAATGTACTCAGCAAGACTTACATCAGAACTAACTACATATGCATCATTATCAACAAAGGGGGTGGTGGAGTTAGACTGCAGCAAGCCAGCTTTGACTCGTGGCTATCCTGAACTACGACTGCAAGTAACTCTTTCGAGGTGGCGCACACGAGTTCACCATATCAATACACCACTATGGATCCGATCCCGTCTTCCTACGAGAATGCCCTCCATAGCACTCACGCTTATCTTGCGCATTTTAGAGTATCCACTTTCACTTGTCTATGAACTGTTATAGGCAACCCAGAAGTCCTTTACCGTGGACACGGCTATTCGAATAGATCATTTATAACTCTGCAGGGGTGTACTTCTTCACACACGCTCTCGCCACTTACCGCCATGTACACGTCATGTATCTCGGCAACCTTCAAGCGGAAGCCTGGCGAGGGTGTCGGCCACGGCCTACCTAAACACTCAAGTCCCTAGTCCAGGTTTATTGCCTATTCGGGTTCCATCCGCAGGTCCGGCCGAGGTTTCCACTAACGGCCCCGAACGATGTGTGCAGGGTTCCCGAGACACCAAACGGGCGAATCGGTACACCGTGCCACGTGCCTACCGCAACACAGCCCACCCCTAAGGGCAGCGCTGCGTGCGACCCCCAGCATGTGTGGTTAAGAAGCCGAGAGAGTCAATTAAGGATCCCAATGTGTGGTAGTAACTGTTCATGGATCACAAACACAGAACTCAGTTCCTGAGAACGGTTTCAATGAGACAACCCACCATGTACTCCTACATGGCCTCTCACCGCTACCTTTACCAAATCGTGTTCACACACTTAGCTCACACACGAGGACATGTTTACACACCTCCGATTCATCCTCGATGAATCGGACACTGCTCAACTCTAAGCAATAGCAGGCATGACAAACAAGCATGAATGAGTAGGCACAACATGGCTCAAACAACTCCTACTCATGCTAGTGGGTTTCATCTATTTACTGTGGCAATGACAGGTCATGCAGATGATAAATGGGTTCAGCTACCGCAGCAAGTAACAGGTGAATCGTTGTTGTCCTAATGAAGTAAAAGAGAGCAGGAGCGAGAGAGTGGGATTGTATCGGAATGAACAAGGGGTTTTGCTTGCACAGCACTTGAAGATAATATAGTTCTTCATCGGTGTCATCGAACTCATCGCCTTGACGCCGCTCATCGAGGGGGGAGGGGACAAACACCGGCAAACAAGGAAGAACACAATCAATGCAATGCAAAAAATATGATGCATGATAATGTCATGGCAATATGCTGTTGATTGAGCTAATGCAACTAGCAACCATATTAAATGAACTTGGTTTGAACCAAGGGTTCAAATTCAAACTCCATATGTGAAATTCAAATGCCATTTAATTGATTTGACCTGATCAGCAGGTATAAGTTGATCTAACATGCATTAAAGTGGTACAGATGGATAGATTGGATTTTTCTGATCATTTTTCATATATAAATTATTTCATTCTGAGCTACGGTTGATTTTATATGAATTTTAGAAGTTTTGGATATTTTCCGAATTTTCTCAGAAAGAATAAATCCAGAAAAGAGTTATTATACAAGATAACATCAGCATGACGTAAGCGAGTCAACGGGGCACGGTCCAGGTCAAACTGACCAGTGGGGTCCACTAGTCAGTGACCCAGTGCTGGTTAGTGTCGCTGACAGGTGGGGCCGGGTCAACAGCCACGTCAGCAAGTCAGCACTGACGTGTGGGGCCGGTCAACAGGTGACGTGGCCAGGTCAAACTGACCTGTGGGGCCCGTGGGGTTAGTTTAGTCTAAACAAGAGCTAAGCAGGGTTAATTAGGCCATGGGGCCCGGTAGTCAGTGGCTCTGGGGAGGGTTAGCTGGCCGTGATTAGCGCTAATCACGCAGCCACGTCGGCTCGCTAGAGTTCAGCCGGAGGCGACCTCGAACCACGACTCCTCGCCGGAACTCGCCAGAGGCCACGGGTCGACGCGCCAGGGGCACCGGAAGCCTGCGTGCGCGCATCCGGGGAGACCAACGGGAGGGTGCAGGGTGGCCGGAGTTCGCCGGAAGCGAGCTCCTGGCGGCGGCCGGAGCTCGGGCAGGACCGACTACTCGCTATGGCGCATGGGAAGGTGAGATAGCAGGTGCGTTCGTCTCCTAGGAGCAGCACGAGCACGATGACGTGCTTTCGAGGGCAAGCTTCTGGCGTCACGAAGCCACGACGGCGACATGGCTGCCGTCGGCGAAGCTTCGAGCACTTGTGGAACGACGGTCTAGAGGACGGGAACGGAGGGGCGAGCAAAGAGGGAGATGAGGAGCTCACGAGGCGGCGCAGAAGGTCAAGGGCTCGAGCGCCAGACGTCGCGAATCGACGGCGGTGATTGGTGGCGCCCGAGGTGGAAGACGAGCTCAAGGCGCTACCACGGTGCTCTTGGGTTCGATCTTCCGCGTGAAGGAGCTTTGCGTCGTCACGGAGCTTTTGGACACGGGGAAGGGGCGAGAGGACCACGGTGGTCACAGTGGCAGCGAACGGCGGCGACGGACCCGTTCGGTGGCTGTGCACCAGAGAAACAGAGAAGGCGGGGGGTGGGAAGCACGGGAGAGAGTGAGGGAGCGGTCGGGGCTGCGTGGCGTCGCGAGGGAGGCCCAGGGCGACGAGGGGGAAGCGGCAGGACGCAGGAGGTGGCCGGGACGCTGGCGTGCTGGGCCGCTGCCACGCCAGCCTCCTCCCCGCCAGGGAAGAAGACGATGTGGGGAGGCTAGGTGGGCTGGCTGGCCACTTGGGCCGCCAGTGGCTACACAAGTAAGTTAGGTAGGTTCCCTTCTCTCTCTTTTAATTGTTTTTGTTTTTCTATTTTGTGATACTGTTTTGGGCTTTATTAAAAATGTCAGGGCATTTCCAAAAATCATGAACTAATCATGGATACTGTTTAGAACATAACCAACAGTAAACATTTTAGTTTATGATTATTTGAGCATTTTAAAATATTTTATAGCATTTAAATGCCCAAATGCAAATACTATATGATTTAATCCAAAGTGACCAAATATGTCATGAAAATGTGCAACACCTCTGGTTATGGTTTATAGCATTTTTCCGTAAATGATGAACATTTTTTTAAAACCATTTGGATTCACTGAAAATATTTTTTTTAGTTGAACCTATTTGAATTGCTTTAGTGCTAGGGCTTGGTCATCCCCACTTCAAAATTTCCTTTGAAATCAAACATGATGCATGGATGCAGATGCCACTAATTACAAACAATTCTGGGGCTGTGACAGCTACCTTTCTGCACTTTTGCTACTACTATCGTTACTTGCTCATTACAAATTGTCTTGCTATCAAACTACTCTGCTACTTACAATTTCAGAACTTGTGGACATTACGTTGCTGAAAACCAATTGTCATTTCCTTCTGCTCCTCGTTGGGTTCGACACTCTTACTTATAGAAAAGAGCTACAATTGATGCCCTATACTTGTGGGTCATCAAGGCTATTTTCTGGCGCCGTTGCCGGGGAGTGAAGCGCCTTTGGTAAGTGGAAATTGGTAAGGAAACATTTATATAGTGTGCTGAAATTTATTGTCACTTGTTACTATGGAAAACAATCCTTTGAGGGGTTTGTTCGGGGTATCTTCACCTCGACCGGAACCACAATTAGCTATCTTTCAAACTTATGCACCTACTAAAAATATTGGATATGGAATTCCTTCGGGTATGATAGAACAACTGCTAGCTAATCCTTATGCAGGAGATGGAACTGAACATCCTGATATGCACTTGATATATGTAGAACAAATTTGTGGATTGTACAAGCTTGCAGGTTTACCCGGAGGTGAAGTTATGAAGAAGGATTGCCCTTTATCTTTGAAGGGAAAAGCATTAACATGGTATAGGCTATGCGATGATACTGGGTCTTGGAATTGGAATCGATTGAAATTGGAGTTCCATCAAAAAAATTATCCTATGCATCTAGTTCATCATGATCCGAATTATATATATAATTTTTGGCCTCGTGAAGGAGAAAGTATCGCTCTAGCTTGGGGGAGGCTTAAGTCAATGTTATATTCATGCCCCAATCATGAGCTCTCAAGAGAAATTATTATCCAGAGTTTTTGTGCCCGGCTTTCTCGTAATGATCAAACGATGCTTGATACTTCTTGTGCTGGTTCTTTTATGAAGAAGGCTATTGAATTCAGGTGGGATATTTTGGAAAGAATTAAACGCAACTTTGAAGATTGGGAACTCGACGAAGGTAAAGAGTTAGGTATTAAAATTAAATATGATTGTGTTAAATCTTTTATGAATACCGATGCTTTTCAAAAGTTTAGCACTAAATATGGTCTTGACTCTGAGATAGTAGCCTCCTTTTGTGAATCATTTGCTACTCATGTTGATCTCCCTAAAGAGAAGTGGTTCAAATATAACCCACCTATTAAAGAAGAAATCAAAGAACCGGTACCACTTAAGGAAGAAACCATAATTTATAATGTTGATCCAGTTGTTCCTTCTGCTTACATTGAGAAACCACCTTTCCCTGTTAGGATAAAGGAACATGCTAAAGTTTCAACTGTGGTTAGAAAAAGCTATATCAGAACACCTAAACCTGATGAACAAATCAAAGTAGAACCTAGTATTGATATGTTTAAAGCTCTCTTGGAAGAAGATATGGATGGGCATGTTATTTACTTCTGTGAAGAAGCTGCTAGAATCGCCAAACCTGAAAAAAAAGATACACATAGACCTGTTGTTGGCATGCCCGTCATCTCAGTTAAAATAGGAGATCACTGTTATCATGGTTTATGTGACATAGGTGCTAGTGTTAGTTCTATTCCTTACACCTTATATCAAGAAATTATGAATGACATAGCACCTGCAGAGATAGAAGACATAGATGTTACTATTAAACTTGCCAATAGAGACACCATATCACCCATTGGGATTGTTAGAGATGTTGAAGTCTTGTGTGGGAAAATAAAATACCCTACTGATTTTCTTATTCTTGGTTCCCCACAAGATGACTTTTGCCCCATTATCTTTGGTAGACCTTTCTTGAATAACGTTAATCCTAAAATAGATTGTGAGAAACAAACTGTCGGTGTTAGCTTTGGTGATGAGTCTCATGAGTTTAATTTTTCCAAGTTTAGTAGAAAGCTTCATGAAAAAGAATTGCCTAGTAAGGATGAAATAATTGGTCTTGCTTCTATTGTTGTGCGACCTACTGATCCTTTAGAACAATATTTTCTAGACCATGAAAATGATTTACATACGCATGAAAGAAATGAAATAGATAAGATTTTCTTTGAACAACGTCCTCTGCTTAAACACAATTTTCCTATTGAAACTCTAGGAGGTACTCCTCCACCTAAAGGTGATCCTGTGTTTGAATTAAAACAATTGCCAGACACTTTGAAATATGCTTATCTTGATGAAAAGAAGATATATCCTATTATTATTAGTGCTAACCTTTCAGAACATGAAGAAGAAAGATTACTGAAAGTTCTAAGGAAGCACCGAGCTGTATTGGATATACTCTTGATGATTTGAAGGGCATTAGTCCCACTCTATGTCAGCATAAAATCAATATGGAACTTGATGCTCAACCCGTTGTTGATCACCAACGTCGGTTAAATCCGAAGATGAAAGAAGTGGTAAGAACGGAAATATTAAAACTTCTGGAAGCAGGTATAATCTATCCCATAGCTGATAGTAGATGGGTAAGTCATGTTCATTGTGTCCCTAAGAAAGGAGGTATTACTGTTATTCCTAATAATAAGAATGAACTTATTCCACAAAGAATTGTTACAGGCTATAGAATGGTAATTGATTTTATAAAATTAAACAAAGCAACTAGAAAAGATCATTACCCTTTGCCTTTTATTGATCAAATGCTAGAAAGATTATCTAAGCACACACATTTTTGCTTCCTTGATGGACATTCTGGTTTTTCACAAATACATGTCTCTCAATCTGATCAAGAAAAGACCACTTTTACTTTTCCCTTTGGAAGACGTATGTCTTTTGGTTTGTGCAATGCACCTGCTACCTTTCAAATATGTATGATTGCTATTCTCTGACTTTTTTGAAAAGATTGTTGAGATTTTCATGGATGACTTCTCTGTTTATGGGAAGTCTTTTGATGATTGTTTAAGCAATCTTGGTCGAGTTTTGCAGAGATGCGAACAAACAAATCTTGTCTTGAATTGGGAGAAGTGCTAGTTTATGGTTAATGAAGGTATTGTCTTGGGTCATAAATTTTTTGAAAGAGGTATTGAAGTGGACAAAGCTAAGGTTGATGCAATTGAGAAAATGCCATGTCCTAAAGATATCAAAGGTATTCGTAGTTTCCTAGGTCATGCTGGTTTCTATAGGAGATTTATCAAAGACTTTTCGAAAATTTCTAGGCCTCTTACGAGTCTTTTGCAAAAGGATATCCCTTTTGTTTTTTATGATGATTTTTTAGAAGCCTTTGAAACACTCAAGAAAGCCTTAATTTCTGCATCTATTGTTCAACCACCTGATTGGAACTTGCCTTTTGAAATTATGTGTGATGCTAGTGATTATGCTGTTGGTGCTGTTCTAGGATAAAGAGTTGATAAGAAACTGAATGTTATTCATTACGCTAGTAAAACTCTAGACAGTGCTCAAAGAAACTATGCAACTATTGAAAAACAATTCTTAGCAATGGTGTTTGCTTGTGATAAATTTAGACCTTATATTGTTGATTCAAAAGTAATTGTTCACACCGATTATGCTGCTATTAAATATCTTATGGAAAAGAAGGATGCTAAACCTAGACTTATTCGATGGGTTCTCTTGCTTGAAGAATTTGATTTACATATCACTGATAGAAAAGGAGCTGAGAACCCTATAGCTGATAACTTGTCTAGGCCTAAAAATTTGCCTGATGACCCACTACCTATTGATGATAGTTTTCCTGATAAGCAGTAAGCTGCAATAAATGTTGCTCATAATACTCCTTGGTATGCTGACTATGCTAATTGCATTGTTGCTAAATATTTACCACCTAGCTTTACTTATCAGCAAAAGAAAAATTCTTCTATGATTTAAGACACTACTTTTGGGATGACCCACATCTTTATAAAGAAGGAGTAGATGGTATTATTAGACGTTGTGTAACTGAGCATGAACAGAGACATATCCTATGGAAATGTCACCTAGAAGCTTATGGAGGGCATCATGATGGAGATAGAACTTCTCACAAGGTATTGCAATCTGGCTTTTACTGGCCTACTCTCTTCAAGGATGCCTGTAAGTTCGTCTTATCTTGTGATGAATGCCAAAGAATAGGTAATATCGGTAAGCGTCAAGAAATGCCTATGAATTATTCACTTGTTGTTGAACCATTTGATGTTTGGGGATTTGACTACATGGGACCTTTTCCTTCCTCTAATGGGTTTACACATATTTTGGTTGTTGTTGATTATGTTACTAAATGGGTAGAAGCTATTCCAACCAGTAGTGTTCATCACAACACCTCTATTAAAATGCTTAAGGAAGTTATTTTCCCAAGGTTTGGAGTCCCTAGATATTTAATGACTGATGGTGGTTCACACTTTATTCGTGGTGCTTTCTATAAAATGCTTGCCAAGTATGATGTTAACCATAGAATTGCATCACATTATCATCCTCAGTCTAGTGGTCAAGTTGAACTTAGCAATAGAGAAATAAAATTAATCTTACAAAAGACTGTCAATAGGTCCCGAAAGAATTGGCTAAGAAATTAGATGATGCACTTTGGGCATACAGAACAACATATAAAAATCCTATGGGTATGTCTCCTTATAAAATGGTTTATGTAAAAGCTTGTCGTTTGCCTCTTGAGTTAGAACATAAAGCATATTGGGCAATCAAAGAACTCAATTATTATTTCAAACTTGCCGGTGAAAAGAGGTTATTTGATATTAGCTCATTAGATGAATGGAGAACCCAAGCTTATGAAAATGCAAAACTATTCAAAGAAAAAGTTAAAAGATGGCATGAAAAGAGAATCCAAAAGCGTGAGTTTAAAGTCGGAGAATATGTTCTTTTGTACAACTCTCGTTTCAGATTCTTTGCAGGAAAACTCCTCTCGAAATGGGAAGGCCCATATGTTATCGAGGAGGTTTATCAGTCAGGAGCTATCAAAATAAGTAATGCCGAAGGTACTAACCCGAAGGTGGTCAATGGGTAGCAAATAAAACATTATATCTCAGGTACACCCATTAATGTGGAAAGTAATATTACCCAAACTTGACACGGGAAGAACACATAAAGGAGTCGTTCCGGAACACTCCAGAATCGTGAAAAGAAGGAGGTACGTGATACGGTAAGTAAACATACTCCGAAAAATCCGCAAAAATATTTTTTGTCAGTTTTGAAATATTTAGAAAAATAGGAAATATTAAACTTCCAGGAAGCGTACCCTGGTGGGCACAAGACACCAGGGCGCGCCAGGCTTGCCTGGCACGCCCAGGTGGGTTGTGCCCACCTGGGACACCTTCCGGACTTTGTTTTTCTACAGCTTGCTTTTTCCCCAAGATAAAAAAATCTATATATACTCCCCGAACCTATTGATCACCGTATCGTGAAGAAATCCTCTGTTTTTCTTTTCCTTGCTATTTTCTGTCAGATCCCATCTACCATGGTTGCTTCAAGCTCCTCCAAGGACAAGTTCTTCAAGAACGTCATCAACCCATATCTGAGGGAGGTGGTGCAGCACCCTCAAACTATCCAGATGCATGAGGGGGTGCTGCACCTCCGCGATGTGCAAGGTCCCAAGGGCACGGGAACCGTGGAGGCCAGGCTTGAAGCCATAGAAAAATATTTCTTCCGCTTCAAGGGGATGGCGGAGCGTGGACTCAATGCCAATCATCTCATGATCACAGATCTCTCCCGTGATCTCAAGGTGGATGTCAAGCCCTTGAAGGACATCGTCTTCACCCTCAACGAGCAAATCAACTTCCTTCAAAGCCAGATCTACGATCTCCAAAACCAAGTCTTTGAATATGAGGTGAGGTTTAAAGGTATGAGTTTGTCTGCTAGTTGCAGGATTCGTGAGATTCACTCCTCCTCTTATGATGGTGGACCTCTACCATGGAAACCCGAGGACAAGATAACTTCTTCATCACCACCATCATCTTCTTCACCACCAAAGGAAAACTGAGTATCGGGTATGGACACTCCCCTTGTCTTCCGCCAAGCTTGGGGGAGGTGCCCCGGTATCGTATCATCCCACTATCTTTCTGCCTTTACTTATTTTTGTTTGATCTTCTGCTTTATATGAATAAAAGTTTAGTTCGATCCTTTCTTCTTTGAGATTAGTGACCTATCCATAAAGTTTAGTTTGAGTTTTTGCTTTCTTTACTTGCTTGTTGCAATTAAAAAGAAATTAATGGATAAAGGAAAGAATATAAATAAAGAAAGAAAATAAATCAAGAAGATCATATACTAATCTTATGGTAGGTGATTGCACCACATAAGAAAAGTATAATTAGAAAATTTATTAGAGATTGACAAAGATAGCATTAGTCAATGATGCAACTCATGAAAGAATAAATAAGGGAAGAGAAGATTCACATATAAATATACTATCCTAGAAATCTTTTGTGATTGTGAGCCCCCATCAAAATATTATATGCCAAAATTGTTGACGTTGGACAAGTAAGACAACTTAATGATTTATGTTTTTTCATATTCACATAGAAGTCATATTGTCATAGATTCTTTAACATGTGGTGCTTGCCCCCTATCTTTGCTAGCCAAATACTCCGCACTAAGTAGAGATACTACTTGTGCATCCAAAAACCCTTAAACCCAAATCTTATTTTCAAGTGTCCACCATACCTACCTAGGGATTGAGCAAGATCCCTCAAGTAAGTTGTCATCGGTGCAAAAAGGCAATAGAAATTGCTTCTAAATGTGTGGGATCATTTACTGTAATAGAAAATTGAACGTTGCACGAACTTGTGATGGTGAAGAATAAAAGCGACAGACTGCATAATAGAGGTCACTATCACAAGGAGCAATGCAACATGACTTTCTTTTGCACTAAGGGGTTGAGCATAAAAACAAATAAGTGCATGGCAACCTCTGCTTCCCTCTGCGAAGGGCCTATCTTTTACTTTTATGTATTTACTTTTATGCAAAGAGTCAAAGTTTTCTCTCTGTTCCTGTTTATTCTCTCCTTTGGCAAAGCATCATGTGGTGAGGAAAGATCTAGGAACATATGTCCAGTTGAATATGGGTAGCATGAGTTATTATTTTTGACATCACCCTTGAGGTGAATACATTGGGAGGCGAAACTATAAGCCCCTATCTTTCTATGTGTTCGGTTGAAACATTTTGCTCATGTGTATGTGGTGAGTGTTAGCAATCATAGAAAACTATATGATGGCTGAGTATGTGGACTTGCCTAAAGGCTCCGATACGTGGCTCTTCCTGAAAAGATGATGAATTGTAGTTGCAAAGTTGACCGAGAACATAGTTTGTTGGTTTCTAATAGAGTTTTTGCTTTATACTTCGTTTGCATGATGAACTGTTACTTATTCATGAGAAGCATATGATAAAATTTCTATAATAAAAGTATTATGTTTAAATTTTTTGCTGTTATAATAATGAACATGATGCTTCTATGTCCGTATTTTGTTTTTGTCGACACCTCTCTCTCTAAGCATGTGGACATGTTTTTCGATTTCGGTTTTCACTTGAGGACAAGCGAGGTCTAAGCTTGGGGGAGTTGATACGTTCATTTTGCATCATGTTTTCCTACTGTTATTTATGATGTTTTTATCCCTAATAATGCTTTTTGGAGTAATTCTAATGCCTTTTCTCTCATAATATTCAAGGTATACACAAAGAGGGAGAATTCCGGCAGCTGGAAATCTGGACCTGGAAAAGCTACGTCAGGCCACCTATTATACACAACTCCAAACAAGCTGAAACTTCACGGAGATTTTTTATCAAATATATGATGAATATTGGAGCAAATAACTTCGAGAGGGCCCACCAGGTGGGCACAACCCACCTAGACGCGCCAGGGAGCCCAGGCGCGCCCTGGTGGGTTGTGCTCACCCAGGCCCACCTCCGGTGCCCATCTTCTGGTATATAGGTTATTTGACCTAGAAAAAAAATAAGGAGAATACTTTCGGGACGGAGCGCCGCTGTCTCGAGGCGGAACTTGGGCAGGAGCACTTTTTCCCTCCGGCAGAGCGATTCCGCCGGGGGAACTTCCCTCCTGGAGGGGGAAATCATCGTCATCATCATCACCAACAACTCTCCCATCTTGGGGAGGGCTATCTCCATCAACATCTTCAACAGCACCATCTCATCTCAAACCCTAGTTCATCTCTTCTGTTCTATCTTGTTACCGAAACTATAGATTGGTGCTTGTGGGTGACTAGTAGTGTTGATTGCATATTGTAGTTGATTACTATATGGTTTATTTGGTGGAATATTATATGTTCAGATCCAATATGCTATTTAATACCCCTCTGATATTGAGCATGATTATCATTTGTGAGTAGTTACTTTTGTTCTTGAGGTCACGGGAGAAATCATGTTGCAAGTAATCATGTGAACTTGATATGTGTTTGATATTTTGATGGTATGTATGTTGTGATTCCCTTAGTGGTGTCTTGTGAACGTCGACTACATGACACTTCACCATATTTGGGCCTAAGGGAATGCATCGTGGAGTAGCAATTAGATGATGGGTTGCGAGAGTGACAGAAGCTTAAACCCTAGTTTATGCGCTATTCCGTAAGGGACCGATTGGATCCGAAAGTTTAATGCTATGGCTAGAATTTATTCTTAATACTTTTCTCGTAGTTGCGAATGCTTGCGGGATTGTTAATCATAAGTAGGAGGTTTGTTCAAGTAAGAACAACACCTAAGCACCGGTCCACCCACATATCAAATTATCAAAGTAGCGAACACAAATCGAACCAACATGGTGAAAGTGACTAGATGAAATTCCCGCGTACCGTCAAGAATGCTTTGCTTATCATAAGAGACCGTTTTGGACTGTACTTTGCCTCAAAAGGATTGGGCTACCTTCCTGCACTTTTGCTACTACTATCGCTACTTGCTCGTTACAAATTATCTTGCTATCAAACTACTCCGCTACTTACAATTTCAGCACTTGTGGACATTACCTTGCTGAAAACAACTTGTCATTTCATTCTGCTCCTCGTTTGGTTCGACACTCTTACTTATCGAAAAGAGCTACAATTGATCCCCTATACTTGTGGGTCATGACCACACATCGCTTTTTACTCATATGTTACCACACAGTTCGGTCGTCATATTCTTGCCTTGCAAACTGACAACGGAAAAGTGTTCGACAACGTCGCCGCCCGCAATCTCCTCGCGTCTCACGACACCATTTTTTGCCTCACTTGCCCCTACACGTCACAACAGAATGGCCGCGCTGAGCGTGTCATCCACACTCTTAATGAATGTGTCCGCAGGTTGCTCTTCCACCCCTACGTGCCTCCTCGGTTCTGGCCGGACGCTCTTGCGACTGCCAGCCTTCTCATTAACATCCGCCCGTGTCATCCTCGCTGGAACTATGCTCCTCACCAGATCCTCTTTGGTGCGGCTCCATCTTATGATGGTCTTCGCATTTTCGGCTGGCTCTATTAGCCTAGCACCGCGTCCACCACCCCTCACAAACTCGCTCCCCGGCCGGGTCCTTGCATATTTCTTGGTTATCCTCCCAGCACCAAAGGTTACCGGTGCTATGGTCCAGTGTCCCATCGCATCTACACTTCGCGGCACGTGAACTTTGATGAGCTGGTGTTCCCGTTTCAGCAGGTATCGTATTCCTCGGTGTCTCCCGCGGCGTGGCTCACCCTGCCACCACCTATGGCGAGCTGCCCCCTCGCCGAGCCCGGCACTGGGCCCGGCCCTGCCTGGGCTTCCGGCACCGGCCGCCCCCTCCTGCGGCGTTTCGGGTGTGGCTGCCCCTCAGCGCCCGCCCGCCTGACCTCTGGCACACCCTCGGGTGAGGCCGCCTCCTCGAGGCGACTCCTCGGGCGTCCCACCCGAGGCCCCTCGGGCACCCCACCACCGAGGCCCCTTGGGCGCCCCGCCACCGAGGCCCCCTTGGGCGCCCCCGCCGCCGCGGCCCCCTCGGGCGTCCCCGCCATCGCAGCCCCCTTGGCCGCCCCGTTGCCGTGGCTCTGGCACCGCCTCAGGTTCCCCCTCGGAGTCCTCGGAGATCGGCTCGACCTCCTCCTTGCTGGTCTCCCTCTCGGCTCCACCGGCTGCAGCCACACCTCTCACCGATGTGGTTACTCGGGCTCGTACTGGGACATTTCGTCCTAGTACGCGCTACACCTTTGACGAGTACGGTTGCGCCGCGTCTACCTCGGCCCCATCTCTGCTACCCACCTCCGCCCGCGCAGCCCTCCGCATCCGAACTGGCTTGCTGCGAGGCGTGAGGAGTTCGACGCCCTGCAGTGCAACCACACGTGGCAGCTTGTCCCGCGACCTCCCTGTGCCAATGTTATCACTGGCAAGTGGATTTCTGCCACAAGACTCGCACCAACGGTTCCCTTGAGCGCTACAAGGCGCGTTGGGTGGTGCACGGTTTTCGCCAGCGGGCCTGCGTGGACTTCACCGACACCTTCGCCCTGGTTGTCATACCGGTCACGATTCGCGCTGTCCTCCAGCTTGCTGTTTCTCGCGCCTGGCCAGTTCACCAGCTCAACGTGTCCAATGCTTTCTTGCATGACCATCTTGACGAGCAGGTGTTTTGTCAGCAGCCTACTAGTTTCGTCGACACTGACTATCTGGACCATGTGTGCTTGCTCTCCCATTCTCTTTATGGGTTGAAGCAAGCGCCTCGGGCCTGGTACCAGCGGATCACGGCTTTCCTTCAGCAGCAGGGGTTCCGGTCCACACGGTCCGATGCCTTCCTGTTTGTTTATCACCAGGGCGCCGCCACCACGTACCTTCTCCTGCACGTTGACGACATCATCCTGACTGCATCCTCCCCAGCGCCACTTCAGCAGATCACAACTCGCCTCGGCACCGAGTTCTCCCTCAAGGACTTGGGGGCTCTCTACTACTTCCTCGGCATCGAGGTTGTCCGTCATGCCACTCGCTTCTTCCAGCATCAGCAGAAGTATGCCTACGAGCTTCTGGAGCGAGCCTGCATGCTTAACTGCAAGCCCGCTTCCATGCCTGTCAACATGAAGGCTAAGGTGTCAGCCGTCAAGGGCTCTCCGGCGTCCGATGCTCCCTTCTACCGCTCCATCATCGGTGCTCTACAGTACCTCACATTGACGCGCCCGGATATCCAGTATGTTGTCCAGCAGGTGTGCCTCCACATGCATGATCCTCATGACACCCATTGGGCTCCGGTGAAACGTATTCTCCGGTATATACGTGGCACCACGGCTATGGGTCTCACCCTGACGACATCACCTGAGACCAGCCTCGTCGCCTACTTCGGCGTCGACTGGGCTGGGTGTCTCGACACTCGGCGCTCCACTTCCGGTTACTGCGTCTACCTATGGCCCTCTCTGATTTCGTGGTCGTCTAAACGACAACCCACGGTCTCACGATCGAATGCCGAGGCCGAGTACAGGGCAGTGGCCAACGCCGTCGTGGAGTGCTCCTGGCTACGACAACTTATTCAGGAGTGGCTATGTGAGGTTCCGAAGGCCACGCTTGTCTACTGTGACAACGTCTCCGCGGTCTACCTCGCTGCCAACCCTGTCCATCATCGCCGGACGAAGCATATTGAGCTCGACATTCACTTCGTTCGGGAGTGATGACCCACAAGTATAGGGGATCTATCGTAGTCCTTTCGATAAGTAAGAGTGTCGAACCCAACGAGGAGCAGAAGGAAATGATAAGCGGTTTTCAGCAAGGTATTCTCTGCAAGCACTGAAATTGTAGGTAACAGATAGTTTTGTGATAAGATAATTTGTAACAAGCAACAAATAACAAAAGTAAATAAAGTGCAGCAAGGTGGCCCAATCCTTTTTGTAGCAAAGGACAAGCCTGGACAAACTCTTATATATAGAAAAGCGCCCCCGAGGACACATGGGAATATCGTCAAGCTAGTTTTTATCACATTCATATGATTCGCGTTTGGTACTTTGATAATTTGATATGTGGGTGTACCGGTGCTTGGGTGCTGTCCTTACTTGGACAAGCATCCCACTTATGATTAACTCCTATTGTAAGCATCCGCAACTACAAAAGAAGTATTAAGGTAAACCTAACCATAGCATGAAACATATGGATCTAAATCAGCCCCTTACGAAGCAACGCATAAACTAGGGTTTAAGCTTCTGTCACTCTAGCAACCCATCATCTACTTATTACTTCCCAATGCCTTCCTCTAGGCCCAAACAATGGTGAAGTGTCATGTAGTCGACGTTCACATAACATCACTAGAGGAGTGATGTCTACTACACAACCTTCTTCTTGTAGACGTTGTTGGGCCTGCAAGTGCACATGTTTGTAGGACAGTAGCAAATTTCCCACCAGTGAATGACCTAAGGTTTATCAATCCGTAGGAGGCGTAGGTTGAAGATGGTCTCTCTCAAGCAACCCTGCAACTAAATAACAAAGAGTATCTTGTGTCCCCAACACACCCAATACAATGGTAAAATGTATAGGTGCACTAGTTTGGCGAATAGATGGTGATACAAGTGCAATATGGATGGTAGATAAAGGTTTTTGTAAACTGAAAATATAAAAACAGCAAGGTAACAAGTGGTAAAAGTGAGCGTAAACGGTATTGCAATGCTAGGAAACAAGGCCTAGGGTTCATACTTTCACTAGTGCAAGTTCTCTCAACAATAATAACATAATTGGATCATATAACTATCCCTCAACATGCAACAAAGAGTCACTCCAAAGTCACTAATAGCGGAGAATAAACGAAGAGATTATGGTAGGGTACGAAACCACCTCAAAGTTATTCTTTCCAATCAATCCGTTGGGCTATTTCTATAAGTGTCACAAATAGCCCTAGAGTTCATACTAGAATAACACCTTAAGACACAAATCAACCAAAACCCTAATGTCACCTAGATACTCCAATGTCACCTCAAGTATCCGTGGGTATGATTATACGATATGCATCACAAAATCTCAGATTCATCTATTCAACCAACACATAGAACCTCAAAGAGTGCCCCAAAGTTTCTACCGGAGAATCAAGACGAAAACGTGTGCCAACCCCTATGCATAAGTTCATGGGCGGAACCCGCAAGTTGATCACCAAAACATACATCAAGTGAATCACGTGCTATCCCATTGTCACCACAGATACGCACGGCAAGACATGCATCAAGTGTTCTCAAGTCATTAAAGACTCAATCCGATAAGATTACTTCAAAGGGAAAACTCAATCCATTACAAGAGAGTAGAGGGGGAGAAGCAACATAAGATCCAACTATAATAGCGAAGCTCGCGATACATCAAGATCGTGCCAAATCAAGAACATGAGAGAGAGAGAGAGATCAAACACATAGCTACTGGTACATACTCTCAGCCCCGAGGGTGAACTACTCCCTCCTCGTCATGGAGAGCGCCGGGATGATGAAGATGGCCGCCGGTGAGGGTTCCTCCGTGAGGTGCTTTAACAGCGTCCCGATTGGTTTTTGGTGGCTACAGAGGCTTGCGACGGCGGAACTCCAGATCTATTCTCTGTTCTGGAAGTTTTAGGGTACGTAGGTATATATGGGTGAAAGAAGTACGTCGGTGGACCGAAGGGGGGGCCACGAGGCAGGGGGCGTGCCCTAGGGGGGTGGGCGCGCCACCCACCCTCGTGGGCACCTCCCTTCTTTCCTGACGTGCACTCCAAGCTTTTCCGGTAGCTTTCTGTCGGGGAGGCTGATCGGACCCACGAACACCTATGGGGCCGGCGGACCAGGCCCCTTCTGGTTCGGAGGGGGGCGGAGATCGCACGAAGAGCGGATCGAGGCGAAGCACACGAGCAGTTTACCCAGCTTCGGAGCTCTCCGGAGAGATAATACTCCTATTGCTGCTTGTCTGATTTGTATTGTGTTCTTGCTAGGGAGCGATGGGAGCTACAAGACCTAGCGTGAGTGTTCTCTGGTTACGTTGGGATCGAACCCCCTCTACGTTGCGCATGGGCCTCCTTTTATATGCACAAAGGGGCTCCGACAGGTGGCAACGTAGATGAGGGTACAAATGGAAAAACAGTAGTTGGTACACCTACTTGTACAGTGTCTGTTGTTCTCTACCTAACCACGGACGGCAAGGGACAAAAGCATTAAATGCCCGTCTATGTCGCCCTAAACAAAGGCAACAGAGATCGTCAGTGCGCCATCGCCGCCACGATGGCAAGCTTGTCGGCGCCGCTTATCGCTCTCTGCTGGCTGCACAGACCTCTTGACACGCTGCGCATGGAATGGTCTCATGGCGACACGTTGATGGATGAGCTGGAGCGGAGATGAAGAGGTTACTGCCGCGGCAAGTGCCTTGCCGCGGCTGAACCCTTGTCGCGCTTGGAGGCTTGTCGCTCTCCGAGCCTTCCCGGCAAGCTCCTCTCGCCGGGGTCTTGTCCTGCATGCCTTGAGTGGCCTTCCCGGCAAGCTCCTCTTGCCAGGGCCTTGTCTTCTTGGTTAAATACTTTGTTCTTGAATGGCTCCAGAGGAACCACAGAGGATCTTGGCGGTGACCAGGCAAGCCTTGCCGCTGGTGTCAGAATCGTCAGGCACGAAGTTCGGGATACTAGGGTACCCCTACTCTAGTACACCGACAGGAGCCCCCGAGCCTGGGCCGCACACGGTGCCGAGCGCTGTCGGGCCAGGCCCAAAAACAGTGCACGGTCACACGCGGCCTTGATCACGCCGTAACTCACCCCGGACCCACCACGTCCCCCACTAACGGCACGCACCGAACGTGGCGTCGTGTGAGAGATCGTGGGCGAGGTCGTGGGGGGTTCTTTATTAGGAAAAGCGGAACGTCCGCCCCCTCTCCCTCCTTATAAACGGGGAAACAGGGGCAGGTCGCCCACCTCGCCATTGCTGTCTTGTCCTGAAAACCACCGCCGCTCCCCTCTTCTTCTCCAAAGGCGAAGAGCAGCGCCCGCCTCTTTCGCCACAAAGACCATCAACGCCGTCGGCCTCCTCCACCGCCTCCGCCATGGCTCCGAAAGCCGACAAGGGGAAGGGCGTGAAATCGGCCGAGGCGCAGCGGCTCACGGCGCTGCGAAAGGAGCGGGCCATCTTCTCCCCCCAGCTCGACGCAAAGGAGCTGAGGGAGGGCTTCTACCTCTTCTGGTCGACGGAGACGCGTGCGCATCCGCGCACGAAGGTACTCCCCGCCACCGCATCGGAATTAGCCCCCACAGGGTATCCGTTCTTTGGCCGTTTGTTGTATTTGGGGCGCTGCCCGCCCGTTTGCGAATTCTTTTGCGACATTATGAACACATACGGGTTCCGTCTCCTTGATTTTACCCCCAACGCCATTCTGACCATGGCAGTTTTCGCACACCTTTGCGAAAACTTTGTCGGGATCCACCCCAACGTAGCCCTCTTCCGCCACTTCTTCATGCCCCGCGTTGAGAGAGGGGAGCCGCTTGCCGGAGGGATTGCTTGGGTCTCCAGGGTCGGCAAGAAGGATGCCTATCTGGAAGGAGAGTTCCGCAGCAAGTGGGAGGAGTGGAGAGCCAATTGGTGTTGGATCGTAGAGGAGAACCCGCAGCCCTTCACTGTCGTGCGCAAACCCCAATAGTGCACGGCAACGATTGGAGCAACTTGGCGCCGGAGGATGCTAGGTTGAAGATAGCTGTGACCCGGATTTTGCGCCTCAGGCTTGCCGGACTAACCGTAGGCACAGTTGGCGCAGATTTCCTTCGCCCAGACGCTTCTTTGCAGGAGAGGAGGAGACCTGCTTGGGAGTTCCAAAACGCAGCGGACATCATGAGGCTGCGCCTGGCCTTAATCGGAATTTCACCGTCTTGGAGTTGGATGCGATCTTTGCTAGAGCTGTTCAAGAATGACCCCGATCACCCCGAGTGGTTTAGGTTGCCGAGGGGTCGTCCCATTGTGCAACTACTGCGCTCGACCGCATCCGCGCCATGATGCCGTTGTCGCGATTCCCATGGGATCGTTCCAACTGGCAAGAGCCTTCCGACGACATCGTGCGGCGGTTCTTCGACAGCTTGGAAGAAGTGCCGATCCGCCCGACGAAAGCGGAAGAAGCTCACCCGCGACACCACCGACGAAGAGATGGCGGCGCGCCGCCACAAGGTTGGAGGAGGCGGCAAGAGCTGCCGCTACCGGGCGCCTTCGGGTACACCGTGGAGGAGGCAGATGCAGCAAAAGCGGCAAGCCTTGCCGAGCGAAGGGGTTCGCCCGGTGAGGAAGAGCTTGCCGAGCCCGAGGTCGAGTCGAGCGGACCAGCCGAGGGCGCTTTCTTCCCACCACCCAGCTGCTTGCCGCAACGGAGCCCCCCGGGCCCGCTTAAAGAGGCGCTTCCGCAAGGCCGAGACGAGACGGGCGGCAGACGGGCCCACAGCCAAGAAGCGCCAGCGCCAAGGCTTCTACCGGTAAGCGATGTTGCTGCCGGAGCACCCCACACCGCCGCGACAATCGGGCGGGATCCTCCCGAGCTACCGCCGACGCCCTCCAAGCGGCCAAGAGAGCCCACTCCTCCGCCTCGTCACACGGAGGCGAGCCGGAGTTTTACTTCTCCCGCTTAGCTCCGAGGAGGAAGAAGAAGAGTAAGCTTCAATATTGTGCTTGTATTTCTTCAATTTTGTTGCTTCATCTTGAATCTGATTTGCTTGCTCAACTCTTTCCTTTCCAGGACGCTGTCCCCAGAGCGTCGAAGAGAGCCAAGACCCCGGTGGTCGCCGTTGAGGACGATCCACCGTGGCAACAGGAGGCGTCTCGAGACCCCTTGCCGGATCCGGCAACCCTTCCTCAGAGCAGCCCCAAAGACGGCCCCCAGAGTAAGTATGCGGTTTTCTCCTTCGTTAGGTGTGCATGGGTGCTCCTTCTTCATTGATATCCATTGTTGGTTTGTGTAGGAGCAGAGCAGCCTCATCAGAGGGCTCTAAGCCGCCCACAAATTCTATCTGCTTCGACTACGCCCGCCAAGGGAGGATTCTCCCGGCAAGGAGCGTCCTCCGCAAGGGAGGCTACTCCGGCAAGGGGCAGTACCAGTGACCCTCCGATTGGTCGAGACCATGGCTGCAAATCCCATTGCAGTGTAATCCTCTTCTTGCGCCAAAATTTCCCTTGGGCTTGTTTTCTTCTGTTTTTCTTTTTGAACATTTGCTTGACTGTTCTTTCTTTGTCTGACGCAGAGCCGATGGAGACCGAGGTCGCCGACGAGGAGGACGCACGCGGCAACACTGACGAAGCCGCCGTCGTGGAAGAAGAGGCCGGTCTTGTGAGCTCTGCTGGCGAGGAGGCCACCGAGGTTGCCGCCGCAGAAGCCGGCGAGGGGTCTGGCAATCGCACTGACGGCCCTGGGGCCGCAGGAGCGCCAGGCGCTACACCGACCACCGACTCCCCCGCCGTTGCTGCAGCGTCAGGCTCCGAAGAGCCCCAGCCCGGCGCCTACTTGAAGGCCGGCGACGGCGTCTTCATCAAGCTCCCATGGGAGTCGAGCTCCAGGGCGCCGGTCGAAGGGGAGACCTTCGACAGAGAGCTGCTCGCCTCCATTGGCCGACGCTGTGGACGCGCCAAGCAGCAGCAACAGCGAAGTTCGAGGAGGAGCAGCTGCTGAAGAAGTTGCCGCCGCTCTACCGCGCCTCGACAAGCCAAGTTGGAGTCCCGGAAGCACTTGTCGCGAGGGCGGATCGGACATGGAGAAGCATGCGAAGAGCTCGGGCGCCAACCAAGAAGCTCTCCTAACGAAGCGGAAGAGCGGGCGCTACTTTGTCAAGAGCGCACGGCCTTCATCCTCGAGAAGGCCGCAATGAGGAGGAGCAGCGGCTTGCCACCGAAAAGCTATCCGCGCAGGAAAGCGAGCTGGCGCAGCGGAAGG
Organism: Aegilops bicornis; assembly: GCA_021605145.1. Taxonomy (NCBI): domain Eukaryota; kingdom Viridiplantae; phylum Streptophyta; class Magnoliopsida; order Poales; family Poaceae; genus Aegilops; species Aegilops bicornis. Next base: position 538,116,469 of record CM038672.1, read on the forward strand.
TCAACCTGGACAGCCACGAGGAAGAGCTTGTCGCGCGCGAGGAGTCACTTGGTGGGGCTCTTAAGGAGGCGAAGGATGCTGCCGCAGCCGCCGAGGCCGCCAAGAAAGAGTTGGAGATGAAGGTGGCGCAGGGAGGCCGATCTTGAGAGCGGCGAGGAGCTTACAGCTCAAGCACGAAGCCGAGAAGGACGCCTACACTCTTGGCGAGCTGCAGGGCCGTCTCGCTGATAGGAGCAAGGAGCTCGGCGCCGCCAAGGATTCCAAGGCAGATCTTGGTGGCCGACCACTCACGCAGACACTGGGCCGGCGCCAAGGAGCGGAGGTGGGCCTGTTGGAGACGATCAAGGCCAAGAGGAGCTGCTGGCGGATCTGTTGCCACCAGGCGCCTTGAGGGAGAGTGTGGAGCATTGGACCGAAGGTCTTGTGGATCTTCTTGCCGACATCAACAACGCGCTGTTGGAGCTGGGGATGGTGGATCTTGCATACTCCTCCGACGAGCATCTCCAACCCAGCGCCAAACTTAGCTTATTCTTCAAGGGCGTGGTGACGGGCCTCCAGCGACTCCGGGAAGAGGTCCCAAAGCAGCTGGCCGAGGAATCACGCCAGATCTGTGCAGGAGCCCTCGAGAAGGTGTTGATGAAGGTGGCCTTCCGCAATCCAGGCCTCAACTTCAACGGCGTCCTCAGATCCTTGCCGCCCGAGATCTTGGCGTGGAGGCGCTCAAAGCCCTTGTCGCACCCATTGTGGACAAGGTGAACAAGATCAAGCGGATTGATGGCGACCGCGTAGACTAGGCCGCCAATTTTATCTTTCCCTTGTCGCTGCTGATCATGTTTAGAACAATTTATTAGATCCGCGACAAGCTACTTTGTAATATAACTCTATCTTAGGCGATGATTGCAATGTTATTTCCTCTACTTGACTCATTCCTTTGTAATGCGTTTACGCCCCTCGCATTTAGGGAACTTGTCGGTGCAGCACCTTTGTCGCGAGCTACCGAGTGCGGAACGTCAAGAAATTTGGCGGTGCCGCCTCAGACAAGCAACCTTGTCGCGACTAGCTGCAGCTCACTTAAGTTGTTGAGCCTTTTCGAAACAAAGTAAGGCGCGACTAGCCGTGAGTTGGTTCCTCCGCGCATGATTTTCCATACAAAGTACTATCGTTCGAGGAAGATAACTTAAAATTTAAGAACTGATTGCTCAAGCTTGGGCAACTTAGCTTTTCATCGTTTGCTTCCCGATAAGTGAAACTTCCTCGAGCAATGCTTGGTCCATAGTATTATCTTCTCCTCCCCTGGTTAACTTGTGCGAGGGAACCTTCCTTTCTTTGAGAAAAGAGAAAGAAGGGAAAATAAAGTTATGGAGCCCAGCGGCTCGATATTGCTTACCGGGTGTGGTTGCTGCACAAAGTGTTAGCCAAAACATGCAATAAAATGATGAAAGCATGAATTTGACAAGTTGTGCGCAACACATGAGCTTTATCGATGCACGGGTCTGCGCTTGCTTTGTACAAAGGATTACATGCAACAGCGGCAAGACTTGTACAAAAGGTGGTCCGGCAACCGCGCCCTACGGGTAAAACTTACGAAGATGCTCAATGTTCCAGGAGTTGCTCACCGGAATGCCATCTTCGGTCTCAAGGCGGACAGCGCCAGGCCTAGTGACTCGTTTCACCCGATAAGGGCCTTCACACTTCAAGGCCAACTTGTTTGAATTCTTGGCGGACTGAATGCGCCCGAAGAACAAGGTCGCCTTCCTCGAGGCTTCTGCACTAACTTTGCGGCTATGGTAGCAACGCAAAGCTTGCCGGGTAACGAGCAGCTCGTGCAATGCCGCTGAAGACGATCCTCCTCAAGGAGCAGCGCGTCATCTTGTCGCAGCTGCTCTTGCTCAAGCTCATCATAAGCGAGCACTCGAGGTGACCCGTATACGAGTTCCGTGGGGAGAACTGCCTCTGCTCCATAGACTAGAGCGAAAGGTGTTTGGCTAGTGGCTCGATTTGGCATCGTCCTGATCGACAAAAGAACCACCGGCAGCTCCTCAATCCAGTTTCTTCCGCACTTGTGCAGCCTGTCAAAAGTTCTGGTCTTGAGCCCGCGCAGACTTCAAAGATTTGCCCTCTTTGCTTGACCGTTGCTTCTTGGATGAGCAATGTAAGCAAAGGCACCTTTGGCGCCAAGATCTTGGACATATTGCATGAAGGTGCGACTCAGAATTGTGTGCCGTTGGCGGTGATGATCCTGTTAGGGATTCCAAGCGGCAAACAATCGACCAAGAACTTGATCACGATCTTGTCACCTTCCTCACTGCTTCCACTTCCGGCCACTTTGTGAACTTGTCGATGGCAACGCATAAGTACTCAAAGCCCCGACAGCTCGGGGAAGGGGCCGAGGATGTCGAGCCCTGCATCAAAATGGCCGGGATAAAGGGATCGTCTGGAGAGCTTGAGCTGGCTAGTGTATCTGTTTGGAATGGAACTGCACGTTTCACACTTGGTTACTTGTGCGGTTGCATCCTGGAGGGCTGTCGGCGGAAGAAACCTTGCCGGAAAGCTTTGCGGCAAGCGCTCTTCGCCAATGTGATGACCACATATGCCTCCATGTATCTCTGCCAACAGCTTTTGTCCATCTTCCCGCAAATACACTTCAATTTCACCCGTTGAGTCTTCTTACATGCAGTGTCTTTGTCGACAAACTGGTACATACTTGATCGCGGGCTACTCTTTCAGCTTCTTCTTGCTCTTGAGGAAGCTCTCCGTCTGGCAAGGAAATGGACAATCTGCTGCGCCCATGCTTTGGAGCTTGTGGCTCGACAACAAGGACTAAAGGCACATCTGCAGTGCGGGAACATCAGCTTCCACGGCAAGAACACTCGCGGCTCAGCCGAGCTTGACATTCCCGGCAAGCTTGCCGAGCAAAACTTGTCGGGAGCGCTCGCTTCAACGAAACAAACCACAGGGCTTGTCGGAGCAGATCGCCTCAGCTCTGTTGGAGTTGATCTTGGGAACCTTCTTGGCGGCGGCTTCGAAGCTCTGCGAAAGTAGTCACCAGAGATCAACTTCCTCTTCAACTCATCCGATTGATGGTGTTACGGTTGGTTGAGTTAGCTTGAGCACAAAAATCCCTGGTTCCACAGGCAACTTAAGTGCAGCACACTTTGACAGGCCATCAGCAATATCATTCTGGGCTCTTGGAACATGTTCCATTTGTAGGCCGTCAAAGTGCTCTTCCAGCTTCCTCACTTCATCAACGTAGGCTTCCATCAACAGACTCTGATAATCTTTGTTCACTTGGCGGACGACAAGCTGCGAATCCCCTCTGACAATAAGCTTCTTAATCCCAAGGTCTACTGCAATCCACGAGACCGCAAGCAAACCTTCATACTCTTTGTATTGTTTGTTGCTTGCTCCTTGGGAAAGTGCATTTGGACTATGTACTTGAGGTGCTCTCCGGTGGGTGCTATAAGCAAGACGCCAAAGACCGGCGCCTTGCAGCGAGAAGGCACCATCAAAGTACATCAGCCACTCTTTGCTTGCTTCCTTGACGGGATGCTCGTCTCGAATTTCTTCATCTTGCGTTGGCGTCCATTCTGCTATGAATTCCGCCAATGCTCGCTTTGGATAGTTGAAGTGCTTTGAAACTTGAGGCCAAAGCTTGATAGCCAAAGTGCCCACTCGACAATCCCGCCTGCCGCTTCGGATTTTGCAGTATCCTCTTTAGCGGAAAGCGAGTGACGACTGTTATCTCATGTGCTTGGAAGTAATGGCGCAGCTTTCTCGAGGCCATGAGGAGGCCGAAAAGCAATTTCTGCACACCAGAGTACCTTGACCTAGCCCCCTGCAGGAGGGAACTGACAAAGTAAACTAGGCACTGCACCATCCTTTTCTGCATCTCCTCGCATGCCTGCACAGATCCGTCCTTGTCGGGACCAAAGCTTGTCGGTGAAGCCCCCTGCTTGTCGCTGGATGTGTCTGCTATGGTTGCCGGCTCATCATCTGCCTCCCTCTCCGCTACTAACGCATCACTAACCACTTGATTGGTTGCCGCTATATATAGCAGCAACTTCTCTTGTGGCTTAGGTGCGACAAGTACTGGAGTGGAGGACAGTACCTCTTCAAGTCTCGCAGCGCAGCCTCCGCTTCGAGTCCATTTCATTGGACCTGCCTTTTTCAAAATCTTGAAAAATGGCAGGCTGCGTTCAGCAGAACCTAGAGATAAACTTCTTGAGGGCGGCCACACAACCGGCAAGTCTTCGTACATCCTTGACGCTTTTTGGTGCTTCAATCTGCTCAATGGCCTTGATCTTGTCGGGATTGGCTTCAATCCCCCGCTGAGACACGAAGAACCCTAGAAGCTTGCCGGAAGGGACTCCAAACACGCACTTCTCGGGGTTGAGCTTGAGGTTGATCTTGCGCAGATTTGCAAAGGTCTCATCCAAATCTTGAACCAAAGTTGCTTTGTCCTTGCTCTTGACCACTATGTCATCCATGTAGGCTTCTACATTTACGTGCATTTGCGGCTCAAAAGCGTCGTGGACTACTCTTGCAAACGTTGAACCAGCATTCTTCAAACCGAAAGGCATCCGTATGAAACAGTATGTGCCACATGGAGTAATGAATGCGGTCTTCTCCTCATCTTCTTCTGCCATGAAGATCTGATGATATCCTAAGTATGCGTCAAGAAATGAAAGCAAATCACATCCAGCCGTGGAGTCAACAATCTGGTCGATGCGCGGCAAGGGAAACGGGTCTTTGGGACAAGCTTTATTAACATCCGTGAAGTCAATACAAAGTCTCCATTTCCCATTTGCCTTGCGCACAACTACAGGATTGGCCAACCACGTAGGATGGAGCACTCCTCTGACAAGGCCCGCTGCTTCCAATTTCTTGATCTCTTCTGCGATGAATTCTTGGCGCTCCACTGCCTGCTTCCTGACGTTCTGTTTGACGGGTCGCGCGTGAGGACAGACAGCAAGACGGTGCTCAATCACTTTCCTGGGAACACCGGGGATGTCAGACGGTTGCCATGCAAACACGTCGACATTCGCCCGCAGGAAAGCAACGAGCGCGCCTTCCTATTTAGGGTCGAGAGAGGCACTGATGGTGAAGGTACCACCAGTGCCGTCCTCCTTGGCGGACACCTTCTTGGTCTTTGGCGGAGCTGCCATCTTCTTCTTGCATTCGCCGGTGGAGCTCGATGGTGCGTCCTCGATGGTAGCGCAGCACTCCGAAGAGGTGCGCTTGCCGGAGTGGGCATCAGAGCTCTTGCCGGACTTGGACTTGGTCTTCTTCCCCCCGGGAGCTTCAAACAAGTGTTTTGCTTTCTGTTGCAGCTGCTGCATCCCGGTAGATCTTGTCGGCACAGATAAGAGCATCCTTCTTGTCGCCATGGACAGAGATGATGCTTATCGGGCCTGGCATCTTGAGTAAGTTGTAGGCATAGTGAGAGGCTGCCATGAACTTGGCGAGTGCTGGACGGCCAAGTATCCCGTTGTAGGGCAATGGGAAGTCAGCAACGTCGAATGTGACCCTCTCAGTCCTAAAGTTCAGCTCGCTGCCAAATGTTACCGGCAACGTGATCTTCCCCTTCGGCTTGCTCCTTCCCGGATTGATTCCTTGGAATGTGCGGTTTCTTGAGCTCATTGTCGTGGATCTGAAGCTTCTGGAGCACCGCGGAGGAGATCAGATTCAAGCCGGCCCCGCCGTCAACTAGCATCTTGGTGACCTTGAGGTTGCGGATAGTTGGTGAGACCAACATTGGCAAGCACCCGACCGCAGTTATGCGATCGTGGTGGTCCTCAATATCAAAGATGATAGGCGTCTTGACCACTTCAGAGGCTTGCGTGACTACGGATGGTTCAGCTGCATTAACTTCCTGCATCCACTGCTGGAGTCGGCGGTGGGAAGTATGCAGGGAAGCACCTCCGTCAACGCAGAGGACCTCTGTAGCTTTCTGAAACTCCTGCTCATCGGCCTCGTCGTCTTCCATATCTTCGTCGTCGTCGTCATCTTCATCCTTGTCGCGGCCGCGGGGAGGTCTGTCTCCTTGCCGCTGCTTGGCCTTGCCGCGGCGTCCTCCCCGTCCGGGACGTTTCTTTTGGCTCCTCCAAAGACCTTCCTGAGCCTTCTCCTTGTCGCGCCACTCGTACTCAGCCTTCATTGTTCAACAAGCTGCTCGACCTTCTTACAGCTCACGGAGGTCATGGCCCTTGGTGCGGTGGATCTTGCAATCTTGCTTGCGGGCTCCCGCTTGTCGGCGGCCGCCACAGACTGGTGGTTGGCGTCAGCGGCAACCTCCTTGCCGGAGCCACCTGCCTTTGCGTTCTTGTCGCCACCTCCGTTGCCGGACTGCTCAACAGCTAGCACTTCTCTGCCTTTCTTCTTCCTGTTGCCCCTTGCCACGGCTCTTCTTTCTTGCCGGAGTGGTATCCTCCTTTGCCGATCCTCGCTTCGCATTCTCTCACAGGAGTCTCCTCCCTTCCTCAGCGCGTGCACACTTGTCGGCCAAGGCATACAACTCATTGACGTCCTTGACTTTGCACATCGCCATTTCCTCCCTCATCCTGCGGTTCCGCACGTTCTGATGAAACGCGCTGATCACCGCGGTAGGGTGGACATCTGGGATGTTGTAGTGCACGCGGCTGAATCTCTGAATGAACTTGCGTAGGGACTCTCCTTCCTTCTGGGCGAGCAGATGGAGGTCACTTTCTTGGCCATGAGGCTTGTGGCCGCCTGTGAAGGCGCCAACAAACTGATGGCATAGATCTGCCCAAGAGGATATGGAGCTGTCCGGCAAGTGCATGAGCCAAGATCGACATTGGACTTGAGTACCGCCGGAAGTAGTTGGCGAGGATCTTGTCGTCTCGCCCCGGCAGCTTGCACCGCGATGGTGTAGATGCCGAGGAACTCCGACGGATGCGCCCCGCCATCGTACTTCTCCGCACGTCTGGCTTGAAGTTCTTGTTGCTGGGCCACTGGACTTGCCGCAGCTCACAAGTGAACGCAGGGCAACCTACCGCGTACGGCAAGTCGCCTGGTTCCTTCGGCGCGTGCATGTCGACAGAGGGCCCAGCGTGCTTGTCAGACTGACGCCGCGCTTCTCTTCGACGCTTGATGCGAGTTCGAGCATCTTCTTGTTGTCGTTCATGAAGAACTTGGCGCTGATCGTGGCGAGCTCGTGGATCTGATGACGCAGTGGAGTCGTCGTCGAGGTGGATCCGGCGAGTCGGCGATCTTGGCCTTTGGGGTGGAGAGTGCATGGTGGTTGCACCTCCACAAGTCTCGTCGCCACCGGCTCGTGCCTTGTCGTCTTGCCGCGGCAATGATGTAGTTGGTTGTCGCGGAGCGTCGCTGTTGGCAAAGCCGATGAGACTCTGTATGGTGGCCCTCCATTCGTCGACCTTGTCGGCCGTTGGAGGGTAATCGAGGAGCAGCTGAGCTCTCGCCAGAGCTTCTGCTGGAGTAGTGGGTGGCAATGGTGAACGGTGCGAGGAGCGGGATATGCTCGGACTTCTAACTATGTTAGAAGGAGCAGCATCCCGTCGAGCGACCGTACCTCGCCTGCCGCGCATGTTGGCGTGCATGCTGGTCTTGAGGGTCTCGAGATCCTCCGGCTCGGTCTTGATCCAACGGCGTATGGTATTGTGAATACCATGACGCTGTTGGTCCCGTCTCTGAGATGGGCGCGGGGCATGTGCGGACGCCGAGGTTTGCGCGGCCTTGTCCTTGACTTGGCAGCGTCACGAACTCCTTCGCCGGCGCCGTTCTTCCGCCAGCGTCTGCTCCTCCACCCGTTTGCCCCGGTGATGGTGGGTACGACGCGGACGGCTCCGCTGCTGCCGAAGCCTTCTTCTTCGGTGGCATGTTGATGAAGATGTTGAAGATGATGAAGACGTTGCTCGTGTGAACGCCGGATCAGGTTCACACAGCCTCGACGCCCCCTACCTGGCGCGCCAAAGATGACGGGGAGGCTGATCGGACCCACGAACACCTATGGGGCCGGCGGACCAGGCCCCTTCTGGTTCGGAGGGGGGCGGAGATCGCACCAAGAGCGGATCGAGGCGAAGCACACGCGCAGTTTACCCGGCTTCGAGCTCTCCGGAGAGATAATACTCTCTGCTGCTTGTCCGATTTGTATTGTGTTCTTGCTAGGGAGCGATGGGAGCTACAAGACCTAAGCGTGAGTGTTCTCTGGTTACGTTGGGATCGAACCACCTCTACGTTGCGCATGGGCCTCCTTTTATATGCACAAAGGGGCTCCGACAGGTGGCAACGTAGATGAGTGTACAAATGGTAAAACAGTAGTTGGTACACCTTCTTGTACGATGTATGATGTTCTCTACATAACCACGACGGCAAGGGACAAAAGCATTAAATGCCCGTCTATGTCGCCTAAACAATTACAGAGAGACCGTCAGTGCGCCATCGCCGCCACGATGGCAAGCTTGTTAGCGCCGCTTATCGCTGCTCTCCGCCGCTGCAGACCTCTTGACACGCGCGCATGGAATGGTCTCATGGCGACACGTTGATGGATGAGCTGGAGCGGAGATGAAGAGAGGTTGCCTGCCGCGGCAAGTGCCTTGCCGCGGCTGAACCCTTGTCGCGCTTGGGGGCTTGTCGCTCTCCGAGCCTTCCCGGCAAGCTCCTCTCGCCGGGGTCTTGTCATGCGTGCCTTGAGTGGCCTTCCCGGCAAGCTCCTCTTGCCGGGGCCTTGTCTTCTTGGTTAAATACTTTGTTCTTGAATGGCTCCAGAGGAACCACGGAGGATCTTGGCGGTGACCAGGCAAGCCTTGCCGTGGGGTGCTGCAACTGCCCGTGCACGAGTTCGGGATACTAGGGTACCCCTACTCTAGTACACCGACACTTTCCTTCCAAAAATAACTTCTCCAGTTGATTTTGTTCCGTTTCGACTCCGTTTGATATTCCTTTTCTTCGAAACACTGAAATAGGCAAAAAACAACAATTCTGGGCTGGGCCTCCGGTTAATAGGTTAGTCCCAAAAATAATATAGAAGTGGATAATAAAGCCCAATATTGTCTAAAACAATAGATAATATAGCATGGAGCAATCAAAAATTATATATACGTTGGAGACGTATCAAGCATCCCCAAGCTTAATTCCTGCTCATTCTCGAGTAGGTAAATGATAAAAAAATTGATGTGGAATGCTAGTTGGCATAATTTCATTGTAATTCTTCTTAATTGTGATATGAATATTCAGATTCAAAAGATTCAAGACAAAAGTTCATGTTGACATAAAAATAATAATACTTCAAGCATACTAACTAAGCAATTATGTCTTCTCAAAATAGCATGGCCAAAGAAAGTTCATCCCTACAAAATCATATAGTTTAGTCATGCTCCATTTTCGTCACACAAGAATGCTCTCATCATGCACAACCCCGATGACAAGCCAAGCAATTGTTTCATACTTTAGTAATCTCAAACCTATAAACTTTCACGCAATATATGAGCGCGAGCCATGGATGTAGCACTATGGGTGGAATAGAATATGGTGATGGGGGTTATGTGAAGAAGACAAAAAGGAGAAGATCTCACATCAATGAGGCTAATCAATGGGCTATGGAGATGCCCATCGATTGATGTTAATGTGAGGAGTAGGGATTGCCATGCAACGGATGCACTAGAGCTATAAATGTATGAAAGCTCAACAAAAGAAACTAAGTGGGTGTGCATCCAACTTGCTTGCTCACGAAGACCTAGGGCACTTGAGGAGGCCCATTGTTGGAATATACAAGCCAAGTTCTATAATGAAAAATTCCCACTAGTTTATGAAAGTGACAAAACAAGAGACTCTCTATCATGAAAATTATGGTGCTACTTTGAAGCACAAGTGTGGCAAAGGATAGTAGCATTGTCCCTTCTCTCTTTTCTCTCATTTTTTTGGGCCTTCTCTTTTTTATGGCCTTTCTCTTTTTTTGGGGGCCTTCTCTTTTTATGGCCTTTCTCTTTTTTATTCCTCACTTTGGACAATGCTCTAGAAAATGATGATCATCACACTTCTATTTATTTACAACTCAATGATTACAACTCGATACTAGAACAAAGTATGACTCTATATGAATGCCTCCGGCGGTATACCGGGATATGCAATGATTCAAGAGTGACATGTATGAAAATTATGCATAGTGGCTTTGCCACAAATACGATGTCAACTACATGATCATGCAAAGCAATATGACAATGATGAAGTGTGTCATAATAAACGGAATGGTGGAAATTTGCATGGCAATATATCTCGGAATGGCTACGGAAATGCCATAATAGGTAGGTATGGTGGCTGTTTTGAGGAAGATATAAGGAGGTTTATGTGTGAAAGAGCGTATCATATCACGGGGTTTGGATGCACCGTGAAGTTTGCACCAACTCTCAATGTGAGAAAGGGCAATGGACGGCATCGAAGAGGCTAGCAATGATGGAAGGGTGAGAGTGCGTATAATCCATGGACTCAACATTAGTCATAAAGAACTCATATACTTATTGCAAAAATCTACAAGCCATAAAAAACCAAAGCACTACGCACATGCTCCTAGGGGGATAGTTGGTAGGAAAAGACCATCGCTCGTCCCCGACCGCCACTCATAAGGAGGACAATCAAAGAACACCTCATGTTTCAAATTTGTTACATAACATTTACCATACGTGCATGCTGCGGGACTTGCAAACTTCAACACAAGAATTTCTCAAATTCACAACTACTCAACTAGCACGACTTTGATATCACTACCTCCATATCTCAAAACAATCATCAAGCATCATACTTCTCTTAGTATTCAACACACTCATAAGAAAGTTTTTACTATTCTTGAATACCTAGCATATTAGAATTAAGCACATTACCATGCTATTTAAGACTCTCAAAATAATATAAGTGAAGCATGATAGTTCATCTATTTCTTAAAAATAAAACTACCACCATGCTCTAAAAGATATAAGTGAAGCACTAGAGCAAACAACAAACTACTCCAAAAGATATAAGTGAAGATCAATGAGTAGTCGAATAATTATGCAACCATGTGAAGACTCTCTCATTTAATAATTTCAGATCTTGGTATTTTATTCAGACAGCAAGCAAAGCTAAAGAAAATAAAACGATGCTCCAAGCAAAACACATATCATGTGGTGAATAAAAATATAGCTCCAAGTAAAGTTACCGATGAACGGGGCATCCCCAAGCTTAGACGCTTGGTTATCCTTGAATATTACCTTGGGGTGCCTTGGGCATCCCCAAGCTTAGGCTCTTGCCACTCCTTATTCCATAGTCCATCGAAGCTTTACCCAAAACTTGAAAACTTCACAACACGAAACTTAACAGAAAACTCGTGAGCTCCGTTAGCGAAAGAAAACAAAACACCACTTCAAGTTACTGTAATTAACTAATTCTTTATTTATATTGGTGTTAAACCTACTGTATTCCAACTTCTATATGGTTTATGAACTATTTTACTAGCCATAGATTCATCAAAATAAGCAAGCAACACAATGAAAACAGAATCTGTCAAAAACAGAACAGTCTGTAGTAATCTGTAACTAACACAAACTTCTGGAACTCCAAAAATTCTAAAATAAATTGGTGGACCTGAGGAATTTGTCTAGTAATCATCTGCAAAAATAATCAACTAAATATCACTCTCCAGTAAAAAGTTGAAGCTAATTTCGTGAGCGCTAAAGTTTCTGTTTTTTACAGCATGATCATAAAGACTTCACCCAAGTCTTCCCAAAGGTTCTACTTGGCACAAACAGTAATTAACACATAAAACCACATATAAACAGAATATATATGAATTACTTATTACTAAACAGAACCAAAAAGCAAAAAACTAAAATAAAATTGGGTTGCCTCCCAACAAGCGCTAACGTTTAACGCCCCTAGCTAGGCATGATGATTTCAATGATGCTCGCATAAAAGATAAGAGTTGAAACATAAAGAGAGCATCATGAGGAATATGAGTAGCACATTTAAGTCTAACCCACTTCCTATGCATAGGGATTTTGTGAGCAAACAACTTATGGGAACAAGAATCAACTTGCATAGGAAGGCAAAACAAGCATAACTTCAAAACTTTAAGCACATAGAGAGGAAACTTGATATTATTGCAATTCATACAAGCATATATTCCTCCCTCATAATAATTTCAGTAGCATCATGAATGAATTCAACAATATAACCAGCACCTAAATCATTCTTTTCATGATCTACTTGCATAGAAATTTTACTACTCTCCACATAAGCAAAATTCTTCTCATTCGGAATAGTGGGAGTATCATAAGAGACTTGAATACTATAAATTGTTTCCACATTAAAAGAGTAATGTTCAGAAAAAGGGTAATCATAATCATGACAAGTTTTATAAATATAATCATCACTACTTTTTATAGCATAAGTTTCATCACAGTAATCATCATAGATAGGAGGCATGCTTTCATCATAATAAATTTGCTCATGAAAACTTGGGGGACAAAAAAATATCATCTTTATCAAACATAGCTTCCCCAAGCTTTTGGCTTTGCATATAATTAGCATCATGGATATTCAAGGAATTCATACTAACAACATTGCAATCATGCTCATCATTCAAAGATTTAGTACCAAGCATTCTATGTAATTCTTCTTCTAGTACTTGAGCACAATTTTGTTCTCCATCATACTCATGAAAGATATTAAAAAGATGAAGCGTATGAGACTAACTCAATTCCATTTTTTTGTAGTTTTCTTTTATAAACTAAACTAGTGCTAAAACAAGAAACAAAAATATTCGATTGCAAGATCTAAGATATACCTTTAAGCACTCACCTCCCCGGCAACGACGCCAGAAAAGAGCTTGATGTCTACTACACAACCTTCTTCTTGTAGACGTTGTTGGGCCTGCAAGTGCACAGGTTGTTAGGACAGTAGAAAATTTCCCTCAAGTGGATGACCTAAGGTTTATCAATCCGTAGGAGGCGTAGGTTGAAGATGGTCTCTCTCAATCAACGCTGCAACCAAATAACAAAGAGTCTCTTGTGTCCCCAACACACCCAATACAATGGTAAATTGTATAGGTGCACTAATTCGGCGAAGAGATGGTGATACAAGTGCAATATGGATGGTAGATAAAGGTTTTTGTAATCTGAAAATATCAAAACAGCAAGGTAACAAGTGGTAAAAGTGAGCGTAAATGGTATTGCAATGCTAGGAAACAAGGCCTAGGGTTCATACTTTCACTAGTGCAAGTTCTCTCAACAATAATAACATAATTGGATCATATAACTATCCCTAAACATGCAACAAAGAGTCACTGCAAAGTCACTAATAGCGGAGAACAAACGAAGAGATTATGGTAGGGTACGAAACCACCTCAAAGTTATTCTTTCCAATCAATCCGTTGGACTATTCCTATAAGTGTCACAAACAACCCTAGAGTTCGTACTAGAATAACACCTTAACACACAAATCAACCAAAACCCTAATGTCACCTAGATACTTGATGTCTACTACACAACCTTCTTCTTGTAGACGTTGTTGGGCCTCCAAGTGCAGTGGTTTGAAGGAAAGTAGCAAATTTCCCTCAAGTGGATGACCTAAGGTTTATCAATCCGTGGGAGGCGTAGGATGAAGATTGTCTCTCTAAAGCAACCTTGCAACCAAATAACAAAGAGTCTCTTGTGTCCCCAACACACCCAATACAATGGTAAATTGTATAGGTGCACTAGTTCGGCGAAGAGATGGTGATACAAGTGCAATATGAATGGTAGATAAAGGTATTTGTAATCTGAAAATATAAAAACAGCAAGGTAACTAAGGATAAAAGTGAGCGTAAACGGTATTGCAATGATAGGAAACAAGGCCTAGGGTTCATACTTTCACTAGTGCAAGTTCTCTCAACAATAATAACATAGATAGATCATATAACAAGCCCTCAACATGCAACAAAGAGTCACTCCGAAGCCACTAATAGCGGAGAACAAACGTAGACATTATGGTAGGGTACAAAACCACCTCAAAGTTATTCTTTCGGATTGATCTATAAAAGAGTTTGTACTAGAATAACACCTTAAGACACAAATCAACCAAAACCCTAATGTCACCTAGATACTCCATTGTCACGTCAAGTATCCGTGGGCATGATTATACGATATGCATCACACAATCGCAGATTCATCCAACCAACATAAAAGTACTTCAAACAGTGCCCCAAAGTTTCTATCGGAGAGTCAAGAACGTGTGCCAACCCCTATGCATAGGTTCCCAATGTCATGAAACCCGCAAGTTGATCACCAAAACATACATCAAGTGGCACATGATATCTCATTGTCACCAAAGATAATCACGGCAGGACATACATCAAGTGTTCTCATAAAAGACTCAATCCGATAAGATAACTTCAAAGGGGAAACTCAATTCATCACAAGAGAGTAGAGGGGAGAAACATCATAAGATCCAACTACAATAGCAAAGCTCGGGATACATCAAGATCGTGCCATAGAGGAACACGAGAGAGAACACGAGAGAGAGATCAAACACATAGCTCTTTGGTACATACCCTCAGCCCCGAGGGTGAACTACTCCCTCCTCGTCATGGATAGCGCCGGATGATGAAGATGGCCACCGGTGATGGGTTCCCCTCCCGTGAGGTACCGGAAAGGGGCCCCCATTGGTTTTTCGTGGCTCTGGAGGCTTGCGGCGGCGTAACTCCCGATCTATCTTCTGTTCTGGAAGTTTTAGGGTATGTAGGTATATATGGGTGAAAGGAGTACGTCGGTGGAGCTACGGGGGCCCCACGAGGCAGGGGGCGCGCCCAGGGGGGGTGGGCGCGCCCCCACCCTCATGAGCACCTCCTGTATCTTCTGACATGGAGTCTAAGTCCATCAGGTGGGTTTCCTTTCAAAAATAACTTCTCTATTTGATTTCGTTCCGTTTTGACTCCGTCTGATATTCCTTTTCCTCGAAACACTGAAATAGGCATAAAGCAGCCGTCTGGGTTGGGCCTCTGGTTAATAGGTTAGTCCCAAAAATAATATAAAAGTGGATAATAAAGCCCAACATTGCCTAAAACAGTAGATAATATAGCATGGAGCAATCAAAAATTATAGATACGTTGGAGACGTATCAAGCATCCCCAAGCTTAATTCCTGCTCGTCCTCGAGTAGGTAAACGATAAAAAAGATAATCTTTGATGTGGAATGCTAGTTGGCATAATTTCATTGTAATTCTTCTTAATTGTGATATGAATATTCAGATCCGAATGAATACAAAATAAAAGTTCATATTGATAAAAGAAATAGTAATACTTCAGGCATACTAATCAAAGCAATCATGTCTTCTCAAAATATCATGGCAAAAGAAAGTTCATCCCTACAAAATCATATAGTTAGGCTATGCTTCATTTTCGTCACAGAAAGATGTTCCCAACTTCTATACCCCCGATGACAAGCCAAGAAATTGTTTCATACTTAAATAATCTCAAACTTTTTCAACCTTCACCCAATACATGAGCGTGAGCCATGGATATAGCACTATGGGTGGAATAGAATATGATGATGGGGATTGTGTGGAGAAGACAAAAAGGAGAAAGTCTCACATTGACGAGGATAATCAACGGGCTATGGAGATGCCCATCAATTTATGTCAACATGAGGAGTAGGGATTGCCATGCAACGGATGCACTAGAGCTATAAATGTATGAAAGCTCAACAAAAGAAACTAAGTGGGTGTGCATCCAACTTGCTTGCTCACGAAGACCTAGGGCATTTGAGGAAGCCCGCCGTTGGAATATACAAGCCAAGTTCTATAATGAAATATTCCCACTAGTATATGAAAGTGACAACATATGAAACTCTCTATATGAAAGACATGGTGCTACTTTGAAGCACAATATATGAGACTCGCTATATGAAGAACATGGTGCTACTTTGAAGCACAATATATGAGACTCTGTACATGAAGAACAAGGTGCTACTTTGAAGCACAAGTGTGGAAAAAAAGATAGTAACATTGCCCTTTTTTTGGCCTTTTTTTCTTTTGGCCTTTCTCTTTTTTTTATTTGGGCAATGCTCTAATAATTATGATCATCACACTTCTATTGATTACAACATAAGGATTACAACTCGAAACTTAGAACAAGATATGACTCTATATGAATGCCTCCGGTGGTGTACCGGGATGGTGCAATGAATCAAGAGTGACATGTATGAAAATAATGCATGGTGGCTTTGCCACAAATACGATGGCAACTACATGATCATGCAATGGCAATATGACAAAAGTAATGTATGTCATGATGATGATAAACGGAACGGTGGAAAGTTCCATGGCAATATATCTCGGAATGGCTATGGAAAGGCCATAATAGGTAGGTATGGTGGCTGTTTTGAGGAAGATATAGGGAGGTTTATGTGTGATAGAGCGTATCATATCACGGGGTTTGGATGCACTGGCGAAGTTTGCACCAACTCTCAATGTGAGAAAGGGCAATGCACGGTACCGAAGAGGCTAGCAATGGCGGAAAGGTAAAAGTGCGAATAATCCATGGACTCAACATTAGTCAAAAGAACTCATATACTTATTGCAAAAATTTAGAAGCCATCAAAAATCAAGTACTACGGGCATGCTCCTAGGGGGATAGATTGGTAGGAAAAGACCATCGCTCGTCCCCGACCGCCACTCATAAGGATGCACAAGCCAGGTACACTTCATGTTTCAAATTTGTTACACAACTTTAACCATATGTGCATGCTACGGGACTTGCAAAATTCAACACAAGCATTTCTCAAATTCATAATCACCCAACTAGCACGACTTTGATATTATCACCTCCATATCTCAAAACAATTATCAAGTATCAAACTTCTCTTAGTATTCAACACACTCATAAGAATCCTTACAAATCTTGTATGCTTAGCATATTAGAATTAAGCACATTACCATGCTATTTAAGACTCTCAAAATAATCTAAGTGAAGCATGAGAGAACATCTATTTATTCAAAATAAAACTACCACCATGCTCTAAAAGATATAAGTGAAGCACTTGAGCAAACAACAAACTACTCCGAATGATATGAGTGAAGATCAATGAGTAGTCGAATAATTATGCAACTATGTGAAGACTCTCCCATTTAATAATTTCAGATCTTGATACTTTATTCAAATAGAAAGCAAAGCTAAATAAAACTATATTTCAAGGATAGCACAACTCATGTGAAGAAGCAAAAACTTAGGCTCAACCGATACTAACCGATAGTTGTTGAAGAAGAAAGGTGGGATGCCTACCGGGGCATCCCCCAGCTTAGATGCTTGAGACTTCTTGAAATATTATCTTGGGGTGCCTTGGGCATCCCCAAGCTTGAACTTTTGTGTCTCCTTAATTCCTCTCATATCATGGTTTCTCTTTTTATCAAAAGCTTCATTCACAACAAACTCAACAAGAACTCGTGAGATAGGTTATTATAAACCAATGCAAAACCTTATCATTTTCTACTGTAACAAATCACTAACATTATTATTCAACATTGCATACTAAATTCCCTGCATATTTAATACTCCTATCCTTAAATACAATCACTAAACAAGCAAACATATGCAAACAATGCAAACATAACAGCAATCTGCCAAAACAGTACAGTCTGTAAAGAATGCAAGAGTATCAATACTTCCCTGACTCCAAAAATTATGAACTAAAATTACCACTGTAATAAATTTATCATAACTCAATATGCAAAAAGATTCAACATTATACCACTCTCTGACTTTTCTATAGAATTTTTGCAACAGCGGTAAACTTTCTGTTTTCAAACAGCAACATGTATACTAGCAAAATAAGCATGGCAAAGGCTATCCTTGACTTTTTTTATTAAAACTAAATATGCAAAACACTAATCTAACTAACAGCAAGCAAAACAAAACAAAATGACATGACGCTCCAAGCAAAATACATATCATGTGGTGATTAAAAATATAGCTCCAAGTAAAGTTACCGATGAATGAAGACGAAAGAGGGGATGCCTTCCGGGGCATCCCCAAGCTTAGGCTCTTGGTTTTCCTTTAATATTACCTTGGGGTGCCTTGGGAATCCCCAAGCTTAGGCTCTTGCCACTCCTTATTCCGTAGTCCATCGAATCTTTACCCAAAACTTGAAAACTTCACAACACAAAACTTAACAGAAAACTCGTGAGCTCCGTTAGCGAAAGAAAACAAAAGACCACTTCAAGGTACTGTAATGAACTCATTATTTATTTGTATTGGTGTTAAACCTACTGTATTCCAACTTCTCTATGGATTATAAACTATTTTACTAGCCATAGATTCATCAAAATAAGCAAACAACACAATGAAAACAGAATCTGTAAAAAACAGAACAGTCTGTAGTAATCTGTAACTAATGCAAACTTCTGGAACTCCAAAAATTCTAAAATAAATTGGTGGACCTGAGGAATTTGTCTAGTAATCATCTTCAAAAAAAATCAACTAAATAGCACTCTCCAGTAAAACGTTAAAGCTAATCTCGTGAGCGCTAAAGTTTCTGTTTTTTACAGCATGATCATAAAGACTTCACCCAAGTCTTCCCAAAGGTTCTACTTGGCACAAACACTAATTAAAACATAAAACCACATATAAACAGAGGATATATGGATTATTTATTACTAAACAGAACCAAAAAATCAAGAAACTAAAATAAAATTGGGTTGCCTCCCAACAAGCGCTATCGTTTAACGCCCCTAGCTAGGCATTATGATTTCAATGATGCTCACATAAAAGATAAGAATTGAAACATAAAGAGAGCATCATGAAGAATATGACTAGAACATTTAAGTCTAACCCACTTACTATGCATAGGGATTTTGTGAGCAAACAACTTATGGGAACAAGAATCAACTTGCATAGGAAGGCAAAACAAGCATAACTTCAAAACTTTAAGCATATAGAGAGGAAACTTGATATTATTGCAATTCCTACAAGCATATATTCCTCCCTCATAATAATTTGCAGTAGCATCATGAATGAATTCAACAATATAACCAGCATCTAAAGCATTCTTTTCATGATCTACTTGCGTAGAAATTTTACTACTCTCCACATAAGCAAAATTCTTCTCATTCATAATAGTGGTGGGAGCAAACTCAACAAAATAACTATCATATGATTGGAATTAAGATCAAGATGACAAGTTTCATGGTTATCATTATTCTTTAAAGCATACGTGTCATCACAATAATCATCATAGATAGGAGGCATGCTTTCATCATAGTAAATTTGCTCATCAAAGCTTGGGGACAAAAATATCATCTTCATCAAACATAGCTTCCCCAAGCTTGTGGCTTTGCATATCATTAGCATCATGGATATTCAAGGAGTTCATACTAACAACATTGCAATGATGCTCATCATTCAAATATTTAGTGCCAAATATTTTAATGCATTCTTCTTCTAACACTTTGGCACAATTTTCCTTTCCATCATACTCACGAAAGATATTAAAAAGGTGAAGCGTATGAGACAAACTCAATTCCATTTTTTTGCAGTTTTCTTTTATAAACTAGACTAGTGCTAAAACAAGAAACAAAAAGATTCGATTGCAAGATCTAAAGATATACGTTCACTTAGCTAGCCTCCCCGGCAACGGCGCCAGAAAAGAGCTTGATGTCTACTACACAACCTTCTTGACGTTGATGGGCCTCCAAGTGCAGAGGTTTGTAGGACAGTAGCAAATTTCCCTCAAGTGGATGACCTAAGGTTTATCAATCCGTGGGAGGCGTAGGATGAAGATGGTCTCTCTCAAGCAACCCTGCAACCAAATAACAAAGAGTCTCTTGTGTCCCCAACACACCCAATACAATGGTAAATTGTATAGGTGCACTAGTTCGGCGAAGAGATGGTGATACAAGTGCAATATGGATGGTAGATAAAGGATTTGTAATCTGAAAATATGAAAACAGCAAGGTAACTAAGGATAAAAGTGAGCGTAAACGGTATTGCAATGATAGGAAACAAGGCCTAGGGTTCATACTTTCACTAGTGCAAGTTCTCTCAACAATAATAACATAGATCGATCATAAAACAAGCCCTCAACATGCAACAAAGAGTCACTTCGAAGCCACTAATAGCGAAGAACAACCGTAGAGATTATGGTAGGGTATGAAACCACCTCAAAGTTATTCTTTCGGATCGATCTATAAAAGAGTTCGTACTAGAATAACATCTTAAGACACAAATCAACCAAAACCCTAATGTCACCTAGATACTCCATTGTCACCTCAAGTATTCGTGGGCATGATTATACGATATGCATCACACAATCTCAGATTCATCCAACCAACATAAAAGTACTTCAAAGAGTGCCCCAAAGTTTCTATTGGAGAGTCAAGAACGTGTGCCAACCCCTATACATAGGTTCCCAATGTCACGAAACCCGCAAGTTGATCACCAAAACATACATCAAGTGGCACATGATATCCCATTGTCACCACAGATAATCACGGCAAGACATACATCAAGTGTTCTCATAAAAGACTCAATCCGATAAGAAAACTTCAAAAGGGAAACTCAATTCATCACGAGAGAGTAGAGGGGGAGAAACATCATAAGATCCAGCTACAATAGCAAAGCTCGTGATACATCAAGATCGTGCCATAGAGGAACACGAGAGAGAACACGAGAGAGAGAGAGAGATCAAACACATAGCTACTGGTACATACCCTCACCCCGAGGGTGAACTACTCCCTCCTCGTCATGGATAGCGCTGGGATGATGAAGATGGCCACCGGTGATGGTTTCCCCTCCGTGAGAAGTCTGGGAAAGGGGTCCCGATTGGTTTTTCGTGGCTCGAGGCTTCCGCGGTGGAACTCCTGATCTATCTTCTGCGGAAGTTTTAGGGCACGTAGGTATATATGGGTGAAAGGAGTACGTCGGTGGAGCTACGGGGCCCCACGAGGCAGGGGGCGTGCCAGGGGGTGGGCGCGCCCCCCACCCTCGTGAGCACCTCCCGTATCTTCTGACGTGGAGTCCAAGTCCATCAGGTGGGTTTCCTTCCAAAAATAACTTCTCCAGATTGATTTCGTTCGTTTGACTCATTCGATATTCCTTTTCCTCGAAACACCGATATAGGCATAAAACAAAGAATCTGGGCTGGGCCTCCGGTTAATAGGTTAGTCCCAAAAATAATATAAAAGTGGATAATAAAGCCCAATATTGCCTAAAACAGTAGATAATATAGCATGGAGCAATCAAAAATTATAGATACGTTGGAGACGTATCAATACTCCAATGTCACCTCAAGTATCCGTTGGTATGATTATACGATATGCATCACAAAATCTCAGATTCATCTATTCAACCAACACATAGAACCTCAAAGAGTGCCCCAAAGTTTCTACCGGAGAATCAAGACGAAAATGTGGGCCAACCCCTATGCATAAGTTCATGGGCTGAACCCGCAAGTTGATCACCAAAACATACATCAAGTGAATCACGTGTTATCCCATTGTCACCACAGGTATGCACGGCAAGATATACATCAAGTGTTCTCAAGTCATTAAAGACTCAATCCGATAAGATTACTTCAAAGGGAAAACTCAATCCATTACAAGAGAGTAGAGGGGGAGAAGCAACATAAGATCCAACTATAATAGCAAAGCTCGCGATACATCAAGATCGTGCCAAATCAAGAACACAAGAGAGAGAGAGAGAGAGAGAGAGAGAGAGAGAGAGATCAAACACATAGCTCTTTGGTACATACCCTCAGCCCCGAGGGTGAACTACTCTCCTCGTCATGGAGAGCGCCGGATGATGAAGATGGCCACCGGTGAGGGTTCCCCCTCCGTAGGGTGCTTAACAGGTCCCGATTGACTTTTGGTGGCTCTGAGAGGCTTGCGGCGGCGGAACTCCAGATCTATTCTCCGCTCGAAGTTTTAGGGCACGAGGTATATATGGGTGAAAGAAGCACGTCGGTGGACCGAAGGGGCCACGAGGCGGCGTGCCCTAGGGGGTGGGCGCGCCACCCTCGTGGGCACCTCCCTTCTTTCCCGACGTGCACTCTAAGCTTTTCCTAGCTTTCCTTCCAAAATAACTTCTCCAGCTTGATTTCGTTCCATTTCGACTCCGTTTGATATTCCTTTTCTTCAAACACTGAAATAGGCAAAAACAACAATTGAGGCTGGGCCTCCGGTTAATAGGTTAGTCCCAAAAATAATATAAAAGTGGATAATAAAGCCCAATATTGTCTAAAACAATAGATAATATAGCATGGAGCAATCAAAAATTATAGATACGTTGGAGACGTATCAAGGAGAGACAACATACATCTCATCAAACTATCGAACGAATACCAAATTCACATGACTACTAATAGCAAGACTTCTCCCATGTCCTCAGGAACAAACGTAACTACTCACAAAGCATATTCACGTTCATAATCAGAGGAGTATTTATATGCATCTAGGATCTGAACATATGATCTTCCACCAAATAAACCAACCAGCATCAACTACAAGGAGTAATCAACACTACTAGCAACCTACAGGTACCAATCCCAGACTTGGAGACAAGAGTTGGATACAAGAGATGAACTAGGGTTTGAGATGAGATGGTGTTGGTGAAGATGTTGATGGAGATTGGCCCCCTTCCGATGAGAGGAGCGTTGGTGATGACGATGGCGATGATTTCCCCTTCCCGGAGGGAAGTGTCCCTGGCAGAACAGCTCTGCCAGAGCCCTAGATTGGTTCTGCCAAGGTTCCGCCTCGTGGCGGCGGAGTCTCGTCCCGAAAGCTAGCTTATGATTTTTCTTCGGACGAAAGACTTCATATAGCAGAAGATGGGCACCGGAGGGCCACCAGGGGGCCCACGAGGCAGGGGCGCACCCCCAACCTCATGGCCAGGGTGTGGGCCCCCTCTAGTATTTCCTTCGCTCAATATTTTTTATTATTTCCAAAAACAACTTCCGTGGAGTTTCAGGACTTTTGGAGTTGTGCATAATAGGTCTCTAATATTTGCTCCTTTTCCAAATTTACAATTCCAAATGCCGCATTCTCCCTCTTCATGTAAACCTTGTAAAATAAGAGAGAATAAGCATAAGTATTGTGACATAATGTGTATTAACAGCCCATAATGCAATAAATATCGATATAAAAGCATGATGCAAAATGGACGTATCAACTCCCCCAAGCTTAGACCTCGCTTGTCCTCAAGCGGAAGCCGATAACGATAAATATGTCCACATGTTTAGAGGTAGAGGTGTTGATAAAATAAAATACGGACATGAAGGCATTATGATCGTTCTTAAAACAGCAACATATATGGATATTGTCATATGATTTCTTATGCTCAAGTAATAATCTATTCACAATGTCAAGTATGAATCAGAAACTTTATTGAGAACTAACAAACTATAATCTCAGTCATTGAAGCAATTGCAATTTATCATAACATCAGAAAGATTCTATGTCAGAGCTTTTCAACAAGTCCACATACTCAACTATCATTTAGTCGTTCACAATTGCTAACACTCACGCAATACTTTTGATTACGGAGTTTTAATCGGACACAGAGAAAGATAGAGGCTTATAGTTTCGCCTCCCAACCTTTTACCTCAAGGGTAATGTTAACAATAATAGCTCATGCTAACTTACATCCAATTAGATATATATATATATATATATATATATATATATATATATATATATATATATATATATATATATAATCTTATCCCATCTTAAAGTTGGTTTATTCGGCAGCCGCAAATGCTACTCATTATAGGGATTTCGACAAAGCGAATTTATTTATTACTAAAGCCAAGTCAAGAGGAGTACTATTATGAAGAAATTCAGACCTCGAGCTCGAGGACGTAGTTTCCCCATAAAAAAAAGCATGTGTCATATAACAATTGTACTAAATATAGTAAAGAAATCTAAATAACCTTTAGATCCATCTAAGATTTCGATTCCCAGTAAAATATATATATATATATATAGACTATTCGTCACCCTGGGTGAGGAATAGTTATTCTTCACCCCCTCTATTTTACCATCAATACACCGTAATTTTACGTTCCGTAATTTTTTTTCTTATTTCCGACGTAAATATATAATCATCGTAAAAAATATTTTATGTCATGTAAAATTACAAACGTAAAAACATAGTGTAAAATACACATAAACTGCAAAATTTCTTGTCTTATGACCTATATTTTTATTTTATTATGCCAAATTTTATGTAATGAATCAATAGGAATGTAACTAATTGAATTCCAAATGTAATTTAATTATGAAATGATCATAAGATTACCTCGGGTGAAGAATAATTTATTCTGCACCCTGGGTGATGAATAGGATCACTATATATATATATATATATATATATATATATATATATATATATATATATATATATATATAAATTTGTTACATTACCGTAACAGAATATTATTCTGTTACCATCCAGCCTATAAGGGAGCGATGGTGATTTTCTGAATTGAGAGAAAGAGAACATAAGCAAACGACTACCCACCCACAACCCCCACCTCTCTCCCTCGATACACAATACAGGTCGCCGGCCCCGACCCCCCCAGCCCTACGCGTGCCCCCTCCGGCGACCCGCCTGGCCCCACGCCTCCCACCTCCTGCGACCCGCCGCGCCCCCCGCCTCCCGCCTCCTGCGACCCGCCGCGCCCCCCACCTCCCACCTCCTGCGACTCGCCGCGCCCCCTGGCCTCCACCTCCAGCGACCCACCACGCCCCCTTCTCCCACCTCCGGCGCCGGGCCACGCCTCCCCAGCTCCCACCTCCGACGAGGCGCCACGGCCCTGCTTCTCACCTTCGGCGACGCGCCACGGCCCTGCCTCCCATCTCCGGCGACGCGCCGCCCCTGAACCCCGTCTCCTCTCTCGCGCCGCCCCCACTCGCCCCAGAACGCGTCCGTTCCTCCCACGGAGCCAAGCTTGCGCACCGTCATCCCTCCCACCGCGCCGAGCTCGCACTCCATGGCCGTTGGTGACCCCATCCTCGCGCCGTCCGTGACCCCTCCACTACACTCCTCTACTGCAAGAACACGTCAGTTCATGTGAAGAATAACAGTCCGTCAGTTCGATAGTTCGTCAATTCACCGATGGGATCCGCAGGTCAGCCCCTCATCTCCCACAAATTACACTTAAATCGTGTGCAAATTTGTAATCAGTTCGTGTGTATGTGTCAGTTCATGTCCGTTCTTGTCAGGTCGTGTTCATAAACTAATTTTTTGGCTAATTTGTTCTTATGTATAGTACAGATGCATATTGTTGTGTAGTACTACATGTGTGCATTGATGCGTTCGAATCTCACTTTGATTCCTCCTGGTGGTTCAAGCAGCAGCAGCGCTCGCTCCCCAATGGTTGCCCGAGCAAGGAGGATACATGGAGGCGACAGTGGTGGAGTCAGCAGCGTTCCATGTCCTTTGTCCTCCTCATCACATCTTTTCTTATAAACAGCAAGAAGAAAACGAGGCATAGGCTCCATGCTCTCCATCTCCTGGTAAAGGGGAGTTAAGCTCTACGGCCACTTGGATGTGGATGCTCATGCTCCTCCACTGGGCGAGCTTCCTGGGCACCACGGGGATTGATATTGTCATATCTACCCGTCGACCATGAGGGCCAAGAGGTTGCCTACACCCTGCTGAATGAAATGCCACTTCCGACCAGCACCTGGCCTGACGTCGTACGTAGACCACCGTGCTTTTTAAGATTTCCTGTATGCCTGTACATGAAAAATCTCAACAATTCCGTTTCTTGTCTACATGATTTTGTGCTAGCTTATCACAAGTTCATGTTGCATGCTCAATGTAGTAGCTAGCTGAAGAAAATTTATTGTTCTGTAGCTTTGGTCTTACCATTGTGGTGCTTGTGTTATTGCGTGGGAAAATGAAAGAAAGGAGTTTTTTTGCAAATCAATGAATGAGAACAAAGTTTGCTGTTTCCCCACCCAATTTAGAGCTCCAAAAAAGTTCAGAGTTCAGAGTAGTTGTTTGGAAATGAACAATAAATAAGTATAAGAAAAATTTGTAAAAAAGTACGACAAAGTCCACTATGTATTTCACCATCAGTACATAAAGAAATATTATATAAAATTCACTGCTCACAAACTATTTTTATAGCCTACTGGTTAGTGTCAAAATGTGTTGTTCTTGTTTCTTTACGGTTGCTTCTTTATTATATGAATATGAATGTGCTAGCTAGCTTAGCAATACCATTTGGAGTCAGTAGGTGTAGCTCAAACAATTCTTGGGCCATTTTGTCATAACAGTAAGGCAGGACATGCTTACAAGATGATGAAACCATGTATATATAACTTGATGACTGTCTAAATTGAGAAAATCCTGAAATATGATATGTGCTCTCTTTGTATCAGTCCTTATGCTTGTGACAATTTTGCACTCATACTGTGCTCGGTAACTAGAAAAAAATACATAAGTTCAAAATATACTTACCATGTTTGTTCAGTGTTTTTTCAGTGGTTATTGGTTTCCTCTTAAGCAGATGAACTACATTGTCACATTAAACTGCAGGGACAAGTTCCCTCAGTCCTCTCTCGACAAATCCAACAGTACAGGTTCTCCGGCGCACCAAGTATTGCCGGCGGCGATGCCTGCATCATGGCCCATTCAGGAGATCATGCCCGTCAGTTGTAGGTTTTTCTGTATGCACATTTATTTGTTTAGCTTTAAATTTTTGTTGTTTTCCACATTCGATAATTGTGTTAATGCTTCTACGTTGTGCACTTCTGATCCCATTGTGAGGAAAAAGACAAGTGAGATAAGTACTTATTTGGAAAGTTTGTAAGTTCAAACACAAAAACCTAGAAGTTCATTGAAAAAGTTTGGTGTGGTCTTCTCCACCATGAGCCCCAGCATGGATCACCTGCAGCGGCCAAATTCCGGCGCGCCCAGCCACTACTCGTGAACCCCGCCTCCATCAGCTCGACTTCAGCAGAGCCATCAGTCCGCATGAGTAGGGGTAGCAGGTTCACCCGACGTGTGACGCCTTCTTCCATCTCCAAAAATCTTGTTTATTGAGTTCAGTTCTTCGTCGCATGTTTCACTACTAAAAAATGTATGGTCTTCTGAAATTGCTTGCGAACCACTAGCTGAAAAAATAATCCCTCTTCTAGTAAGTTCTGGTCAGAGTTCAGACTATACCAAATGTCCAAATTACATGGTGTGGTCTTCTGTTCTTTCCGTTCATTTCAAGTTAACTATAGTTGAACTTGTGTTGTGTTGATACTGAACTTGTGTTTTGGCTGATTCTAAACTGACGCGTATCCAACATTGGTGTTTAAACAATTTTTGGTCCATTGACTGTTTGAACTTGCAACCTTACTTCTTTGAACTATGGTCTAAAAAAACTGAATTCATGCAGGTACTTGGTGGTGCAGACTTGGTAGCGGTGCTATCTTGGTTCGATTATATATCAACAACAGTGCAATGACTGAAAGATCATCAGTTTGAAATATATATGCAGGAGGTTTGCGAACCAAAAAGCTGATATTTTGTTGTGTTTAAATTTTCGGGTGCCTGATTGAACAAGATATAAAAATAAAATATGATGTATGATATATAATTTTTTCTTGTAGGAGGTTCAAAGATTGTCATGGAGCAAGTTAAAGAGTTCAGTACACCTATGTCAGTCGTCCATCATCTTCTGACATCTAGTATCGAAGTCTCCCCCCCCCTCACCGCACACACAGGCCGGACGGTCAAGCACCTCCTCAAGTGAGATAGGCGGCGAGGCCCTACCATCTCCTGGTGATGGCTTGCTGGCACACCCTGCAGATTCACCTCTCACCATGGGCAGAGTCTTCATGGATGAACTAGATCATCGCCTACAAGCTCTGCTCCAGGTCATCTCCCTCCTCTGTTGTTTTGCACTAAAAATATTGTAGAATTTTTAATTGGCTTCCGTGCGTAAAGAAGCATCAATAGCGATGCATCATTGACATTAATCCTCTAACAAAAGAGTACATATGAGAACCTGGTCGGCTGCTCCTGGTTCAGAACAGCCTGCATTCATACACTTCTTGAAAAAACTGGATTTCAGTTCAGAGCACTGACTCCGGCAGCCGCAGCGCCCCATCTCCCCTGGCTCCCACACCACCGCGCCATCTCCTCCCGGCGGCAATGCTGTAGCGGTCTTGTCCGCGGCCACATGGTTCTTGTTCTGTTTAATGTTGTATGATGTTTGTAGATACACGTAAAAGTTCGCCTTTATAGCCTGAAAAAAATTTCAGAGAAGGAATAAAGTTCAAAAAAAGAAACCTGTGATGTGTAGCTTTTTTTGCTTGTTTTAGCTTCATGGGAAAGAGCTTTTGCTCAACAGTTGTATGAACTTGTGCATGACCATGGAAGTAGAAGAAAACAAACATCAGTCCAGCTGGTGGATGCGGAGGTGATTTCTGTATCTAAAATCATATGTGTTTTTCTCTCCAATTTATTGTTTGTTAAAGGCAGCATGTGGAGGTGATTTTTGTATCTAAAATCATTTGTGATTTTCTCTCCAATTGATTGTTTGTTAAAGGTAGCAAGGAG
This sequence comes from Aegilops bicornis, assembly GCA_021605145.1. Taxonomy (NCBI): domain Eukaryota; kingdom Viridiplantae; phylum Streptophyta; class Magnoliopsida; order Poales; family Poaceae; genus Aegilops; species Aegilops bicornis. The sequence continues at coordinate 538,145,009 of CM038672.1, forward strand.
AAGCTACAGGAGAAAAGTGTGTATGATCATGGAGCTGTGCATGTGTTATGTAATGTCTGCTGTAAGTGTGTGAACAGAAAGGAAAATGATGTATGTTGATTGATGAAAGCTCAATGTAAAATAATAGTTCACATGGATAGATCTTTTGGCTATGGTGTAGCAGTCCAACATGTATTATATCATCAATCCATAAAGAAACACGTACAAAGTTCAGTATGTGTATAGAGAAATTTGATACCAGTTCAAAGAAAAACATAGCATCAGTACTCAATATGTGTATAAAGAAACATCTACAAAGTTCTGTACAAGAATAGGGCGATTATTTTGTGTGTTGACGTCGGTACTATGGGTAATATGATTCATGTACATGTATTATGTGTGGAAAAAATTTCTGTCAGATGAAAGGAAAAATGATTTAATTAAAATATTGATCAGTACGAGTTAAAAAAGGTGGTCTGTTCGGAATAAAAGAAATAACAGAAATTCAAATTGTAAAAGTTCAAGCAAAAAGAAACCCCGTGCAATTCAAATGGGAAAAGTACAAGTCATAAAAAAAAGAGAAGTCCAGAACGTCGTTGTAAAAAAATGTTAGTTCAAAAAAAGAATAAAAAACATTTTCTTTTTGAAAAAATTATCATTCAGTTCGATGATATAAAGTAAAGTCTAGTATGTGGAAACACGCTCAGTACAATATCATATAGACATCCGTTCAAGTAATTTTTTGGAACCATTCAAAACTACTGTGCAAAATACCTCAGTACAAACACACAAATATACTAGTACGAGTACTCTGTTTTTTTTAAAGAAAAACACCACGATGGGTCTCACCGTAATCCAAATTACTCTTCAACGACTGCAAATATGAGAAAACGTTCAACATGACTAAGTTTGGCATTTTCGATAGCTATCCAACGGTATATATTTGCCCCATTTTGACAAACTTTTAAAAAAATGCGTTCAAAATCAAATTTGACCGTATTCAAATTCGTTTTTAAACCGCAAGGAATTAGAAAAACATCTCAATTCAAAAAAGTTGTGCATTTTCCGTAGCTTTCCAACGCCGTATCATTTGCGTCAATCCGACAAACCGTTTGCAAAAAATCCTGAAAATACATTTCTCCCAGAATTTCACCGTTTTTCAAATTACTTTTAAAACATATACAATTAGAAAAAACAATATATATGGAAGATGCGGATTTTCACCAGCTTTCCAACGCCGTCTTATTTGCTCAATTCCGACAAATCATTCAAAAATTGAGTCCAAAATACGATTCACGCATTCGGTTTTGAAAAAACAGTTTTTTCAAAACTGCTCTTAAACCATAATGATTTTGCAAAAAACGTTCAATATAATTGAAATATGGTTTTCAAGAGCTTTCCAATAATATATTACACGCCCCGTTCCGACAAAAAAATTACAAAAAGTTTTTGAACTAAAGAAGACGACCTGTTAAACACAACTGAAAGCATCAGTTCAACCGCTTCAAAACATCAAGACAGCCACCAAACCGCTGGTTCAAAAAGGGTAACAGAATAATATTCTGTTACGCGTAACAGAATAGCCCAGAAGTATATATATATATATATATATCAGGATCTTTCCAACACACTGTGCTTGCCAAAGGATTAAATGTAAAAAGAAAAGGTGAAGATCACCATGACTCTTGCATAAGGTAGCAAATAATAATAAAAGATAGGCCCTTCACAAAGGGAAGCAGAGGTTGTCATGCGCTTTCAGGGTTGGATGCACAAAATCTTAATGCGAAAGAACGTCACTTTATATTGCCACTTGTGATATGAACCTTTATTATGCAAATTGTCACTTTTATTTCTTCGATATCACAAGATCGTATAAAGCTTATTTCCTCCACACTAATCAATCATACATATTTAGAGAGCAATTTTTATTGCTTGCACCGATGACAACTTACTTGAAGAATCTTACTCAATCCATAGGTAGATATGGTGGACTCTCATGGCAAGACTGAGTTTAAGGATATTTGGAAGCACAAGTAGTATCTCTACTTGGTGCAAAGAATTTGGCTAGCATGAGGGGGAAAGGCAAATTCAACATGTTGGATGATCCATGACAATATACTTTATTTCAGATATAAGAAAACATAACCCATTACGTTGTCTTCCTTGTCCAACATCAACTCTTTAGTATGTCATATTTTAATGAGTGCTCACAATCATAAAAGATGTCCAGGATAGTATATTTATATGTGAAACCTCTCTTTCTTTATTACTTCCTATTACTTGCAACGATGACCAAAGCTATGTTTGTGAACTCTCAACAATTTTTAATCATCATACTCTTTCTATGTGAAGTCATTACTCTCCATAAGATCAATATGACCTCTTTATTTATTTTTATTCCTTTTCTTTTATTCCCTCAAGACCATAGCAAGATAATCAAGCCCTTGACTCAACACTAATCTTTATTATATATCTCAGGGACTCGATTACATAGAGGGATCATAAAGAAAAACTCAAAACTAGATCATACCAAAAACTTTATTCTACTAGATCAAGATACTACTAAAAGGATCGAACTAAGAAAAAGACAGTAAAGATAGAGATGTGATGGTGATATGATACCGGGGCACCTCCCCCAAGCTTGGAAGTTGCCAAGGGGAGTGCCCATACCCATGTGATTATGTCTCCTTTGCTGTTGAAGAAGATGGTGGTGATGATGGGTAGTCGCACATCGAGCGTAAGAGATCCTCCAGCTTGCGGATAATGCCCTTGAGTGCAACGATATGCTCCTTCAACAAAATATTTTCACGTGTGAGATACTTGTTTTGTATACGAGCTAACTCAATCATCTTGAAAGCTTCGATCTCAGTTGGGGTAAGAAGATTGTGATCAAGTTGAAGGATGTCTTCTGCTGCCACAACATTGTCTTCCGTGGCCTTCTTGATCCCTTCATCCTAGTTGATCTCCATGGGTTCTTCCCTCTTCAGCTCTATCTTCATTAGCCAAGCATCGTTGTCACCATTGTTGGAGGAGGGGGATGACATGATGCCTGGCCTTGACAACCCTGACAGAAAACAACTCGAAACAAGAACAAAGGACAATTGCGTGATACAAGATTCAAAACCTTCGGGAGACTATATAATGAATTTTTACCGACCAAAATACGTATCGTGCAAGAAAACGGAGTCCGGAGAGCACACGAGGTGTCCACGTGGCAGGGGGGCGCGCCCTCCACCTTCGTGGAGCCCTCGTGTCCTTCCCGACCTGCTTCTTATTTTTCTATTTTTCTAAATATTCCAAAACGGAGAAAAATTGCCATTAGAACTGTTTTGGAGTCGGTTTACTTACCGTACCCCATACCTATTCCTTTTCGGAGTCTGAAACATTCTGGAAAGTGTCTCTTATGTATTCCTCCGGGGTCACGGTTTCAATAACATTGGTTTCAACATTTATAGGATTACATGTGATATAATATTTGATTCTTTGACCGTTCACCACCTTCGGATTTGTGCCTTCGAAGTTGTTGATTTTTATGGCACTGGAATGATAGACCTCCTCGATAACGTAAGTACCTTCCCATTTAGAGAGAAGTTTTCCTGCAAAGAAATCTTAAACGAGAGTTGTATAGCAATACTGTTGGAAATATGCCCTAGAGGCAATAATAAAAGGATTATTATTATATTTCCTTGTTCGTGATAATTATCTTTTATTCATGCTATAATTGTATTATCCGGAAATCGTAATACACGTGTGAATACATAGACCACAATATGTCCCTAGTGAGCCTCTAGTTGACTAGCTCGTTGATCAATAGATAGTCATGGTTTCTTGACTATGGACATTGGATGTCATTGATAACGGGATCACATCATTAGGAGAATGATGTGATGGACAAGACCCAATCCTAAGCATAGCACAAGATCGTGTAGTTCGTTTTGCTAGAGCTTTTCCAATGTCAAGTATCTCTTCCTTAGACCATTAGATCGTGTAACTCCCGGATACCGTAGGAGTGCTTTTGGTGTACCAAACGTCACAACGTAACTGGGTGACTATAAAGGTGCACTACAGGTATCTCTGAAAGTGTCTGTTGGGTTGACACGGATCGTGGATCGATTTGTCACTCCGTATTACGGAGAGGTATCACCGGGCCCACTCGGTAGTGCATCATCATAATGAGCTCAATGTGACCAAGTGTCTGATCACGGGATCATGCATTACGGTACGAGTAAAGTGACTTGCCGGTAACGAGATTGAACGAGGTATTGGGATACCGACGATCGAATCTCGGGTAAGTAACATACCGTCTGACAAAGGGAATAGTATATGGGGTTGCTTGAATCCTCGACATCGTGGTTCATCCGATGAGATCATCGAGGAGTATATGGGAGCCAACATGGGTATCCAGATCCCGCTGTTGGTTATTGACCGGAGAGTCGTCTCGGTCATGTTCAGCATGTCTCCGAACCCGTAGGGTCTACACACTTAAGGTTCGGTGGCGCTAGGGTTATTAGGAAGACTTGTATGTGATTACCGAATGTTGTTCGAGTCCCGGATGAGATCCCGGACGTCACGAGGAGTTCCGGAATGGTCCGGAGGTGAAGATTTATATATGGGAAGTTGTCATACGGACACCGGAAAGTTTCGGGGGCATATCGGTATTGTATCGGGGCCACCGGAGAGGTTCCGGGGGTCCACCGGGAGGGGCCACCCCTCTCGGAGGGCCTCATGGGCCGCAAGGGGCTGGGAACCAGCCCCTAGAGGGCTGGGCGACCCCCCCTTGGGCCCATGCGCCTAGGGTTGGGGGGGGGGGACCCTAGTGGGGGCGCCCCCTTTGTTTGGGGGGCAAGCCCCTCCACAGCCGCCCCCTCTAGATCTCATCTAGAGGGGCGCCTTCCCCTTCCCCTATAAATAGAGGCGAGGGAGGGCTGAACACCGATCCAAGGCACAACCCTCCTCCCCAACACCTCTCCTCCTCCGTTGAGTGCTTGGCGAAGCCACTGCCGAGATCGCCTCTCCACCATCATCACGCCCGTCGTCTTGCTGCTGGAGCCTTCTTCCTCAACCTCTCCTTCCCCTTGCTGGATCAAGAAGGAGGAGACGTCGTCCGTTAAAATGCGTGTGTTGAACGTGGAGGTGCTGTCTGTTCGGCACTTGGTCATCGGTGATTTGAATCACGGCGAGTACGACTCCATCATCATCGTTCCCTTGAACGCTTCCACACGCGATCTACAAGTGGTATGTAGATGCAATCTCTCTCCCATGACTCGTTGCTTAGATGAACTCATAGATGGATCTTGGTGAAATCGTAGGAAAATTTTTAATTTTCTGCAACGTTCCCCAACAAAGGGCATCATGAGCTAGGTCTATGCGTAGTTCTCTATTGCACGCAGTAGAACACAATTTTGTTGTGGGCGTAGATCTTGTCAACTTGCTTGCCGCTACTAGTCTTTTCTTGCTTCAGCGGTATTGTGGGATGAAGCGGCCGGACCGACCTTACACGTGCGCTTTACGTGAGACAAAGTTCCACCGATCGACATGCACTAGTTGCATAAGGTGGCTAGCGGGTGTCTGTCTCTCCTACTTTAGTTGGAGCGGATTAGATGAAAAGGGTCTTTATGAAGGGTAAATAGAAGTTGACAAAATCACGTTGTGGTTATTCATAAGTAAGAAAACATTCTTGCTAGAACCCAATTGCAGCCACGTAAAAGATGCAACAACAATTAGAGGACGTCTAACTTGTTTTTGCAGCAATTGTCATGTGATGTGATATGGCCAGAAGTTGTGATGAATGATGAATGATATATTGTGATGTATGAGATCATGTTCTTGTAATAGGAATCACGACTTGCATGTCGATGAGTATGACAACCGGCAGGAGCCATAGGAGTTGTCTTATTTTTGTATGACTTGCGTGTCATTGAAGAACGCCATGTAAATTACTTTACTTTATTGCTAAACGCGTTAGCCATAGAAGTAGAAGTAGTCGTTGGCTTGACAACTTCATGAAGACACGATGATGGAGATCATGATGATGGAGATCATGGTGTCATGCCGGTGACGAAGATGATCATGGAGCCCCGAAGATGGAGATCGAAGGAGCTATATGATATTGGCCATATCATGTCACTACTTTATATAATTGCATGTGATGTTTATTATGTTTATGCATCTTTTTTACTTAGAACAGCGGTAGTAAATAAGGTGATCCCTTATAATAATTTCAAGAAAGTGTTCCTCCTAACTGTGCACCGTTGCTAAAGTTCGTCGTTTCGAAGCACCACGTGATGATCGGGTGTGATAGATCCTTACGTTCACATACAACGAGTGTAAGACAGTTTTACACATGCAAAAACACTTAGGGTTAACTTGACGAGCCTAGCATGTACAGACATGGCCTCAGAACACAAGATACCGAAAGGTCGAACATGAGTCGTATGTAAGATACGATCAACATGGAGATGTTCACCGACGATGACTAGTCCATCTCACATGATGATCGGACACGGCCTAGTCGACTCGGATCATGTAACACTTAGATGACTAGAGGGATGTCAAATCTGAGTGGGAGTTCATTAAATAATTTGATTAGATGAACTTAATTATCATGAACTTAGTCTAAAGTCTTTGCAAAAATATGTCTTGTAGATCAAATGGCCAACGCTCATGTCACCATGAACTTCAACGCGTTCCTAGAGAAAACCAAGCTGAAAGATGATGGCAGCAACTATTCGGACTGGGTCCTAACACGAGGATCATCCTCATAGCAGCCAAGAAACAATATGTCCTAGAAGCTCCGCTTAGGTGAAGCACCCATCCCGGAAGAACCAAGACATTATGAATGCTTGGCAGTCTCGTGCTGATGATTACTCCCTCGTTCAGCGCGGCATGCTTTACAGCTTAGGACCGGGGCTCCAAAAGCGTTTTGAGCAACACGGAGCATATGAGATGTTCGAGGAGCTGAAAATGGTTTTCCAAGCTCACGCCCGGGTCGAGAGATATGAAGTCTCCGACAAGTTCTATAGTTGTAAGATGGAGGAAAATAGTTACGTCAATGAGCACATACTCAAAATATGCAGGTTGCACAACCTTTGTCCCACTGGACATTAACCTCCCGGACGAGGCGGTCATTGTGAGAATCCTTGATCGCTCCCACCGAGCTACAAGAGCTTTGTGATGAACTACAATATGCAGGATGGTGAAGACCATTCTGAAGTATTCTCAATCTTTGAAGTCAGCAGAGGTTGAAATCAAGAAAGAACATCAAGTGTTGATGGTTAATAAAACCACTAAGTTCAAGAAGGGCAAGGGTAAGAAGAACTTCAAGAAGGACGGCAAGGATGTTGCCGCACCGCAAGCAAGTTGCCGGAAGAAGTCAAAGAATGGCCCAAGCCTGAGACAGAGTGCTTTTATTGCAAAGGGAAGGGCCACTGGAAGCGGAACTGCCCAAATACTTAGCGGACAAGAAGGCCGACAACACTAAAGGTATATTTGATATACATGTAATTGATGTGTACCTTACCAGTACTTGTAGTAAATCCTGGGTATTTGATACCGGTGCCGTTGCTCATATTTGTAACTCACAGCAGGAGCTGTGGAATAAACGAAGACTGGCGAAGGACGAGGTGACAATGCGCGTCGGGAATGGTTCCAACGTCGATGTGATCGCCGTCGGCACGCTACCTCTACATTTACCTACGGGATTAGTTTTAAACCTCAATAATTGTTATTTAGTGCCAAGTTTGAGCATGAACATTGTATCAGCATCTCGTTTAATGTGAGATGGCTACTCATTTAAATCCGAGAATAATGGTTGTTCTATTTATATGAGAGATATGTTTTATGGTCATGCTCCGATGGTCAATGGTTTATTCTTAATGAATCTCGAACGTAATATTACACATATTCATAGTGTGAATACCAAAAGATGTAAAGTTGATAACGATAGTCCCACATACTTGTGGCACTTCCGCCTTGGTCACATTGGTGTCAAGCGCATGAAGAAGCTCCATTCTGATGGACTTTTAGAGTCTCTCGATTATGAATCATTTGACACATGCGAACCATGCCTCATGGGCAAAATGACCAAGACTCCGTTCTCCGGAGCGAAGGAGCGAGCAACCAACTTATTGGAAATCATACATACCGATGTATGCGGTCCAATGAGCGTTGAGGCTCATGGAGGATATCGTTATGTTCTCACTCTCACCGATGACTTGAGTAGATATGGGTATGTCTACTTGATGAAACACAAGTCCGAGACCTTTGAAAAGTTCAAGGAATTTCAGAATGAGGTAGAGAATCAACGTGACCGAAAAATAAAGTTCTTCTGATCAGATCGTGGAGGAGAATATTTAAGTCATGAATTTGGTACACACCTAAGGAAATGTGGAATCGTTTCACAACTCACGCCGCTGGAACACCTCGGTAGAACGGTGTGTCCGAACGTCAGAATCGCACTCTATTGGATATGGTGCGATCTATGATGTCTCTTACCGATTTACCGCTTTCATTTTGGGGATACGCCTAGAGACAGCTACATTCACTTTAAATAGGGCACCGTCTAAATCCGTTGAGACGACACCGTATGAATTATGGTTTGGGAAGAAACCTAAGTCGTTTCTAAAAGTTTGCGGATGCGATGCTTATGTCAAGAAACTTCAACCCTGAAAAGGTCGAACCCAAGTCGAAAAATGCGTCTTCATAGGATACCCTAAGGAAACCATTGGGTATACCTTCTACCTTAGATCCGAAGGCAAGATCTTTGTTTCCAAGAACGGATCCTTTATGGAAAAAGAGTTTCTCTCGAAAGGAGTAAGTGGGAGGAAAGTAGAACTCGATGAAGTACTACCTCTTGAACCGGAAAGTAGTGCAGCTCAGAAAATGTTCCTGTGGTGCCTACACCTCTTGGAGAGGAAATTAATGATGATGATCAAGGTACTTCGGATCAAGTTGCTCTTGAACTTCATAGGTCCACAAGGACATGTTCCACACCAGAGTGGTATGGCAACCCCGTCACCGGAAATCATGTTGTTAGACAACGGTGAACCTTCGAACTATGAAGAAGCGATGGCGGGCCCGGATGCCAACAAATGGCTTGAAGCCATGCAATCCGAGATAGGATCCATGTATGAAAACAAAGTATGGACTTTGACAGACTTGCCCGATGATCGGCGAGCGATAGAAAACAAATGGATCTTTAAGAAGAAGACGGACGCGGATGGTAATGTCACCATCTATAAAGCTCGACTTGTCGCTAAGGGTTATCGGCAAGTTCAAGGGATTGACTACGATGAGACTTTCTCTCCGTAGCGAAGCTTAAGTCTGTCCGAATCATGTTAGCAATTGCCGCATACTATGATTATGAGATATGGCAGATGGACGTCAAAATGGCATTCCTTAACGGTTATCTTAAGGAAGAGCTGTATATGATGCAGCGGGAAGGTTTTGTCGATCCTAAGAGTGCTAACAAAGTATGCAAGCTCCAACGATCCATTTATGGGCTGGTGCAAGCATCTCGGAGTTGGAACATTCGCTTTGATGAGATGATCAAAGCGTTTGGGTTTATGCTTGAGACTTATGGAGAAGCCTGCGTTTACAAGAAAGTGAGTGGGAGCTCAGAGCATTTCTCATATAATATGTAGATGACATACTTTTGATGGGAAATGATATAGAACTCTTGGACAGCATTAAGGCCTACTTGAATAAAAGTTTTTCAATGAAGGACCTTGGAGAAGTTGCTTATATATTAGGCATCAAGATCTATAGAGATAGATCGAGACGCCTCATAGGTCTTTCACAAAGCACATACCTTGATAAGATATTGAAGAAGTTCAAAATGGATCAGTCCAAGAAAGGGTTCTTGCCTGTATTACAAGGTGTGAAATTGAGCTCGGCTCAATGTCCCACCACGGCAGAAGATATAGAAGAGATGAGTGTCATCCCTATGCATCAGCCATAGGTTCTATTATGTATGCCATGCTTTGTGTACCGCACTGATGTAAACCTTGCCGTAAGTTTGGTAGGAAGGTACCAAAGTAATCCCGACAAGGAAAACTGGACAGCGGTCAAGAATATCCTGAAGTACCTGAAAAGGACTAAGGACATGTTTCTCGTTTATGGAGGTGACGAAGAGCTCGTCGTAAAGGGTTACGTCGACGCTAGCTTCAACACAGATCTGGATGACTCTAAGTCACAAACGGGATACATGTATATGTTGAATGGTGGGGCACTAAGCTGGTGCAGCTGCAAGCAGAGCGTCGTGGCGGGATCTACGTGTGAAGCGGAGTACATGGCAGCCTCGGAGGCAGCGCATGAAGCAATTTGGGTGAAGGAGTTCATCACCGACCTAGGAGTCATACCCAATGCGTCGGGGCCGATCAAACTCTTCCGTGACAACACCGAGCTATTGCACTTGCCAAGGAGCCCAGGTTTCACAAGAAGACCGAGCACATCAAGCGTCGCTTCAACTCCATCCGTGAAAATGTTCAAGATGGAGACATAGAAATTTGCAAAGTGCATACGGATCTGAATGGCGCAGATCCATTGACTAAACCTCTTCCGCGAGCAAAACATGATCAACACCAGAACTCTATGGGTGTTCGATTCATCACAATGTAACTAGATTATTGACTCTAGTGCAAGTGGGAGACTGTTGGAAATATGCCCTAGAGGCAATAATAAAAGGATTATTATTATATTTCCTTGTTCGTGATAATTGTCTTTTATTCATGCTATAATTGTATTATCCGGAAATCGTAATACACATGTGAATACATAGACCACAATATGTCCCTAGTGAGCCTCTAGTTGACTATCTCGTTGATCAATAGATAGTCATGGTTTCCTGACTATGGACATTGGATGTCATTGATAATGGGATCACATCATTAGGAGAATGATGTGATGGACAAGACCCAATCCTAAGCATAGCACAAGATCGTGTAGTTCGCTTTGCTAGAGCTTTTCCAATGTCAAGTATCCCTTCCTTAGACCATGAGATCGTGTAACTCCGGATCTTTGTAGGAGTGCTTTGGGTGTACCAAAGCGTCACAACGTGAATCGGGTGACTATAAAGGTGCACTACATATCTCCGAAAGTGTCTGCATTGGGTTGACACGGATTGAGACTGGATTTGTCACTCCGTATTACGGAGAGGTATCACTGGGCCCACTCGGTAGTGCATCATCATAATGAGCTCAATGTGACCAAGTGTCCGTCACGGGATCATGCATTACGGTATGAGTAAAGTGACTTGCGGTAACGAGATTGAACGAGGTATTGGGATACCGACGATCGAATCTCGGCAAGTAACATACCGTCGACAAAGGGAATAGTATACGGGTTGCTTGAATCCTCGACATCGTGGTTCATCCGATGAGATCATCGAGGAGTATGTGGGAGCCAACATGGGTATCCAGATCCCGTTGTTGGTTATTGACCGGAGAGTCGCCTCGGTCATGTCTCAAGATGTCTCCCCAACCCGTAGGGTCTACACACTTAAGGTTCGGTGGCGCTAGGGTTATTAGGAAGACTTGTATGTGATTACCGAATGTTGTTGAGTCCGGATGAGATCCGGACGTCACGAGGAGTTCGGAATGGTCCGGAGGTGAAGATTTATATATGGGAAGTTGTCATACGGACACTGAAAGTTTCGGGGCATATCGGTATTGTACCGGGGCCACCGGAGAGGTTCGAGGTCCACGGGAGGGGCCACCTCTCGGAGGGCCTCATGGGCCGCAAGGGGCAGGGAACCAGCCTGGAGGGCTGGGCGCCCCCTTGGGCCCATGCGCCTAGGGTTGGGGGAAACCCTAGTGGGGCGCCCCTTTGGCAGAGGCAAGCCCCCTCCACAACAGCACCCCCCCTCTAGATCTCATCTAGAGGGCGGCCCCTTCCCCTTCCCCTATAAATAGAGGCGAGGGAGGGCTGAACACCTGATCCAAGGCGCAGCCCTCCCTCCCAACACCTCTCCTCCTCCGCTGAGTGCTTGGCGAAGCCACAGCCGAGATCTTGCCTCTCCACCATCATCACGCCCGTCGTCTTTCTTGGAGCCTTCTTCCTCAACCTCTCCTTCCCCTTGCTGGATCAAGAAGGAGGAGGCGTCGTCCGTTTAAATGCGTGTGTTGAACGCGGAGGTGCTGTCCGTTCGGCACTTGGTCATCGGTGATTTGAATCACGGCGAGTACGACTCCATCATCATTGTTCCCTTGAACGCTTCCACACGCGATCTACAAGTGGTATGTAGATGCAATCTCTCTCCCATGACTCGTTGCTTAGATGAACTCATAGATGGATCTTGGTGAAACCGTAGGAAAAATTTTAATTTTCTGCAACGTTCCCCAACAAATACATAATTACCTACATTAAACTCACACTTTTGTATCCTTTTGTCATGCCATCTTTTAACTTTTTCTTTAAAAAATTTGGCATTCTCATAGGCTTGGGTTCTCCATTCATCAAGTGAGGTAATGTAAAATAACCTCTTCTCACGAGCAAGTTTGAAATCATAGTTGAGCTCTTTAATAGCCCAATATGCCTTATGTTCTAGTTCGAGAGGTAAGTGACATGCTTTTCCATAAACCATTTTATACGGAGACATACCCATAGGATTTTTATATGCAGTTCTATAGGCCCATAATGCATCATCAAGTTTCTTGGACCAATTCTTTCTAGATCTATTAACAGTCTTTTGCAAAATTAATTTAAGTTCTCTATTACTCAATTCTACTTGACCACTAGACTGTGGGTGATAAGGAGATGCAATTCTATGATTAACATCATACTTAGCAAGCATTTTACGGAAAGCGCCATGAATAAAATGTGAACCGCCATCAGTCGTTAAATATCTAGGGACTCCAAACCTCGGAAAAATAGCTTCTTTACGCATCTTAATAGAAGTGTTATGATCAGCACTACTAGTTGGAATAGCTTTAACCAACTTAGTAACATAATCAACAGCAACTAAAATATGTGTATATCCATTAGAGGCAGGAAACGGTCCCATATAATCAAAGCCTCAAACATCAAATGGTTCAATAACAAGTGAATATTTCATAGGTATTTCTTGATGTCTACTAATATTACCAATTATTTGACATTCATCACAAGATAAGACAAACTTACGGGCATCCTTGAAGAGAGTAGGCCAATAAAAACCGGATTGCAATACCTTATGTGTGCTACGTCTTGAGCTTGCGTTGGTTTTCCCCGAAGAGGAGAGGTTGATGCAGCAGAGTAGCGTAAGTATTTCCCTCAGTTTTTGAGAACCAAGGTATCAATCCAGTAGGAGGCCACGTGCAAGTCCCTTGTACCTACACAAAACAAATAGCTCAACGCAACCAACGCGATTAGGGGTTGTCAATCCCTTCACGGTCACTCACGAAAGTGAGATCTGATAGAGATGATAGATAATATTTTTGGTATTTTTGGTATAAAGATGCAAAGTAAAATAAAAGGCAAAGTAAAAAAGCAAAGCAATAATAAAGCGTAGGAAGATTAATATGATGAGAATAGACCTGGGGGCCATAGATTTCACTAGTGGCTTCTATCAAGAGCATAAGTATTTTATGGTGGGTGAGCAATTCTTGTTGAGCAATTGATGTAATTGAGCATAGTTATGAGAGTATCTAGTTATGATCATGTATATAGGCATCACGTCCGAGACAAGTAGACCGACTCTGCATGCATCTACTACTATTACTCCACTCATCGACCGCTATCCAAAGCATGCATATAGAGTATTAAGTTAATGAAAAGCAGTAACGCCTTAAGCAAGATGACATGATGTAGAGGATAAATTCATGCAATATGATAAAAACCCCATCTTGTTATCCTCGATGGCAACAATACAATACGTGCCTTGCTGCCCCTCATCCTTTGGGAAAGGACAACGCAAGATTGAACCCAAAGCTAAGCACTTCTCCCATTGCAAGAAAAACCAATCTAGTAGGCCAAACCAAACTGATAATTCAAGAGACTTGCAAAGATAACCAATCATACATAAAAGAATTCAGAGAAGATTCAAATATTGTTCATAGATAATCTTGATCATAAACCCACAATTCATTGGTCTCAACAAACACATCGCAAAAGAAGATTACATCGAATAGATCTCCACGAGAGAGGGGGAACATTGTATTGAGATCCAAAAGAGAGAAGAAGCCATCTAGCTACTAACTATGGACCCGAAGGTCTGAGGTAAACTACTCACACTTCATCGGAGAGGCTATGATGATGATGTACAAGCCCTCCGTGGTGGATTCCCCTTCCGTGAACTCCTAACAGGCCCCAAGATGGGATCTCGTGGATACAGAAAGTTGCGGCGGTGAATTAGGTTTTTGGCTCCCTATATGATCTGTTGGGGGTATGTAGGTGTATATAGGAGGAAGGAGTACGTCGGTGGAGCTTCAGGGGGCCCACAAGGCAGGGGGGCGCGCCCTCCACCCTCGTGGCCGCCTCCCTCCTTTCTTGACCGAGGGTCCAAGTCTCCTGGATCATATCTGATGAGAAAATCACGTTCCCGAAGGTTTCATTCCGTTTGGACTCCGTTTGATATTCCGTTTCATCGAAACACTGAAATAGGCAAAAAACAACAATTCTGGGCTGGGCCTCTGGTTAATAGGTTAGTCCCAAAAGTAATATAAAAGTGGAAAATAAAGCCCAATATGGTCCAAAACAGTAGATAATATAGCACAGACCAATCAAAAATTATAGATTCGTTGGAGACGTATCAGGCATCCCCAAGCTTAATTCCTGCTCGTCCTCGAGTAGGTAAATGATAAAAAGAGAATTTTTGATGCGGAGTGCTACTTGGCATAATTTCAATGTAACTCTTCTTAATTGTGGTATGAATATTCAGATTTGAAAGATTCAAGACAAAGGTTTAATATTGACATAAAAATAATAATACTTCAAGCATACTAACAAAGCAATTATGTCTTCTTAAAATAACATGGCCAAAGAAAGTTATTCCTACAAAATCATATAGTCTGGCTATGCTCTATCTTCACCACACAAAGTATTTAAATCATGCACAACCCCGATGACAAGACAAGCAATTGTTTCATACTTTTGAGATTCTCAAAACTTTTTCAATCTTCACGCAATACATGAGCGTGAGCCATGGATATAGCACTATATGTGGAATAGAATGGTGGTTGTGGAGAAGACAAAAAGGGAGAAGATAGTCTCACATCAACTAGGCGTATCAACGGGCTATGGAGATGCCCATCAATATATATCAATGTGAGTGAGTAGGGATTGCCATGCAACGGATGCACTAGAGCTATAAGTATATGAAAGCTCAACAAAACAAACTAAGTGGGTGTGCATCCAACTCGCTTGCTCACAAAAACCTAGGGCAATTTGAGGAAGCCCGTCATTGGAATATACAAGCCAAGTTCTATAATGAAAAATTCCCACTAGTATATGAAAGTGACAAAACGAGAGACTCTCTATTATGAAAATCATGGTGCTACTTTGAAGCACAAGTGTGGCAAAAAGGCTAGTAACATTGTCCCTTCTCTCTTTTTCTCTCATTTTTTTATTTGGGCCTTTTCTCTTTTTTTATGGCCTCTTTTCTTTACTCTTTTTTTATTATTTTTCGTCCGGAGTCTCATCCCGACTTATGGGGGAATCATAGTCTCCATCATCCTTTCCTCACTTGGGACAATGCTCTGAAAATGATGATCATCACACTTTATTTACTTACAACTCAACAATTACAACTCAATACTTAGAACAAAATATGACTCTATGTGTATGCCTCCGTGATGTATCGATATGCAATGATTCATGAGTGACATGTATGAAAGAATTATGAATGGTGGCTTTGCCACAAATACGATGTCAACTACATGATCATGCTAAGCAATATGACAATGATGGAGCGTGTCATAATAAAAGGAACGGTGGAAAGTTGCATGGCAATATATCTCGGAATGGCTATGGGAATGCCATAATAGGTAGGTATCGTGGCTGTTTTGTGGAAGGTATATGGTGGGTGTA
The DNA here is from genome assembly GCA_021605145.1 of Aegilops bicornis. NCBI lineage: Eukaryota > Viridiplantae > Streptophyta > Magnoliopsida > Poales > Poaceae > Aegilops > Aegilops bicornis. The sequence goes on from CM038672.1 coordinate 538,160,990, forward strand.
TGATACCGGCGAAAAGTGCGCGGTATTAGAAAGGCTAGCAATGGTGGAAGGGTGAGAAAAGTGCGTATAATCCATGGACTCAACATTAGTCATAAAGAACTCATATACTTATTGCAAAAATCTACAAGTTATCAAAGCAAAGTATTATGTGCATGCTCCTAGGGGGATAGATTGGTAGGAAAAGACCATCGCTCGTCCCCGACCGCCACTCATAAGGAAGACAATCAATAAATAAATCATGCTCCGACTTCATCACATAACGGTTCACCATACATGCATGGTACGGGAATCACAAACTTTAACACAAGTATTTCTCAAATTCACAACTACTCAACTAGCATGACTCTAATATTACTACCTCCATATCTCAAAACAATTATCAAGTAACAAACTTTTCTTAGTATTCAACGCACTCAAAAGAAAGTTTTACAAATATTGAATACCAAGCATATTAATATTATTAAGAAAATTACCATTATATTTAAGACTCTCAAAATAATCTAAGTGAAGCATGAGAGATCAAAGGTTTCTATAAAACAAATCCACCACCGTGCCCTAAAAGATATAAGTGAAGCACTAGAGCAAAACTATATAGCTCAAAAGATATAAGTGAAGCACATAGAGTATTCTATCAAATTCCAATTCATGTATGGCTCTCTCAAAAGGTGTGTACAACAAGGATGATTGTGGTAAACTAACAAGCAAATACGCAAATAATACAAGATGCTCCAAGCAAAACGCATATCATGTAGTGAATAAAAATATAGCTCCAAGTAAAGTTACCGATGGAAGTGGACGAAAGAGGGGATGCCTTTCGGGGCATCCCCAAGCTTTGAATTTTTGGCATCCTTAGATTATCTTGGGGGTGCCATGGGCATCCCCAAGCTTAGGCTCTTGCCACTCCTTGTTCCATAATCCATCAAAAGATTTCGCCCAAAACTTGAAAACTTCACAACACAAAACTCAACAGAAATATCGTGAGCTCCATTAGCGAAAGAAAACAAAAGACCACTTCAAGGTACTGTAATGAACTCATTCTTTATTTATATTGGTGTTAAAACTACTGTATTCCTACTTCTCTATGGATTATAAACTATTTTACTAGCCATAGATTCATCAAAATAAGCAAACAACACACGAAAAACAGAATCTGTCAAAAACAGAGCGATGCAGTAGTAATCTGTAACTAACGCAAACTTCTGGAACTCCAAAAATTCAGCAAAAATAGGACGACCTAGGAAATTTGTTTATTGATCAGCAGCAATTGGAATCACTATTTTATCACGTTCTTGTGATTTTTTAACAATTGTTTTACTTTCTTCAATCCCACTTTTATCAATTTTTGTATCAAGATCTAAAAACTCCGAATTTTTGGAACGCCTTCTAGGTAAAGGTGGATCATATTCAATCTCATCATTATCAAGATTCATATTGCAAAACAAAGATTTGATAGGGGACACATCAATAACTTTTAGATCTTCATCTTTATTTTCATGGAAATCTGGTTTAGCAGCCATCTTATTGACCAAGATAGCTTGCTTATCAGATATTTCAGTAGTCAACTTCTCAAGACGAGAAATTTGGGATCTTAAACCTTCAAATTCTTTAGACATATCATCGAGCTCTTTATTCATATAATTCATAAAACTTTTTTGTTCCTTAAGCTCGTTTCTGAAGAAATTATTATGCTCAAATTGCAAAACCATAAAACTCCTGACGTTGCTTTCGATCTCTTTCAACCTTTTAAGGTGAAGATCACCAAATCTAGGTCGAGCCGTTGCGACAAGCAAGCAAACTAACACACGAGCAGACAAAAAGCAAGCACAAAGAAAGGCAAACAGAAAAGAGAGGGCGAATAAAACGGCAAGGGTGAGGTGGGGGAGAGGAAAACGAGAGGCAAATGGCAAATAATGTAATGCGGGAGATAAGGGATTATGATGGGTACTTGGTATGTTGACTTTTGCATAGACTCCCCGGCAACGGCGCCAGAAATCCTTCTTGCTACATCTTGAGCTTGCATTGGTTTTCCCCGAAGAGGAGAGGATTATGCAGCAGAGTAGCTTAAGTATTTCCCTCAATTTTTGAGAACCAAGGTATCAATCCAGTAGGAGGCCACACGCAAGTCCCTCGTACATGAACAAAACAAATAGCTCAATGCAACCAACGCGATTAGGGGTTGTCAATCCCTTCACGGTCACTTACGAAAGTGAGATCTGATAGAGATGATAGATAATATTTTTGGTATTTTTGGTATAAAGATGCAAAGTAAAAGAAAAGGCAAAGTAAAAAAGCAAAGCAATAATAAAGCGTAGGAAGATTAATATGATGAGAATAGACCCGGGGGCCATAGATTTCACTAGTGGCTTCTCTCAAGAGCATAAGTATTTTACGGTGGGTGAATGAATTACTGTTGAGCAATTGACAGAATTGAGCATAGTTATGAGAATATCTAGGTATGATCATGTATATAGGCATCACGTCCGAGACAAGTAGACTGATTCCTGCCTGCATCTACTACTATTACTCCACTCATCGACCGCTATTCAGCATGCATCTAGAGTATTAAGTTAATGAAAACAGAGTAACGCCTTAAGCAAGATGACATGATGTAGAGGGATAAATTCATGCAATATGATAAAAACCCCATCTTGTTATCCTTGATGGCAACAATACAATACGTGCCTTGCTGCCCCTCATCCTTTGGGAAAGGACACCGCAAGATTGAACCCAAAGCTAAGCACTTCTCCCATTGCAAGAACTACCAATCTAGTTGGCCAAACCAAACGAATAATTCGAAGAGACTTGCAAAGATAGCCAATCATACATAAAAGAATAACGAGAAGATTCAAATATTGCTCATAGATAATCTTGATCATAAACTCACAATTCATCGGTCTCAACAAACACACCGCAAAAAGAAGATTACATCGAATAGATCTCCACGAGAGAGGGGGAGAACATTGTATTGAGATCCAAAAAGAGAGAAGAAGCCATCTAGCTACTAACTATGGACCCAAAGGTCTGAGGTAAACTACTCACACTTCATCGGAGAGACTATGATGATGATGTAGAAGCCCTCCGTGATGGATTCCCTTCCCGTGAGCTCCTAATGTGCCCCAAGATGGGATCTCATGGATACAGAAAGTTGCGGTGGTGGAATTAGGTTTTTGGCTCCCTATCTGATCTGTTGAGGGTACGTAGATATATATAGGAGGAAGGAGTACATCGGTGGAGCTTGGGGGGCCCACGAGGCAGGGGGCACGCCCTCCACCCTCGTGGCCGCCTCCCTCCTTTCTTGACCGAGGGTCCAAGTCTCCTGGATCATATCTGATGAGAAAATCACGTTCCCGAAGGTTTCATTCCGTTTGGACTCCGTTTGATATTCCGTTTCTTCGAAACTCTTGAAATAGGCAAAAAGCGCAATTACATTTGGGCCTCCGGTTAATGGGTTAGTCCCAAAAGTAATATAAAAGTGGAAAATAAAGCCCAATATGGTCCAAAACAGTAGATAATATAGAATGGAGCAATCAAAAATTATAGATACGTTGGAGACGTATCAATGTGCAGTTCTATCTCCAGCGTGGTGCCCTCCATAAGCCTCGGAGTGACACTTGCGTAGGATATGTTCCTGTTCATGCTCAGGTACACAACGTCTAATAACACCATCTACTCCTTCTTTATAAAGATGTGGGTCATCCCATAAGTAATGCCTTAAATCATAGAAAAACTTTTTCTTTTGTTGGTATGTGAAACTAGGTGGTATAAATTTAGCAACAACGTAATTAGCATAATCAGCATACCATGGAGCAGCACGAGAAGCATTAATGACATTTAATTGTTCATCAGGAAAGCTATCATCAATAGGTAGTGGGTCATCAAGAACATTTTCTAACCTAGACAAGTTGTCTGCAACGGGGTTCTCAGCTCCCTTTCTATTAATAATATGCAAATCAAATTCTTTTAGCAAGAGAACCCATCTAATAAGTCTGGGTTTAGCATCTTTCGTTTCCATAAGATATTTAATAGTAGCGTGATCCGTGTGAATAGTTACTTTAGAATCAACAATATAAGGTCTGAACTTATCGCAAGCAAATACAACCGCTAAAAATTCTTTTTCAATAGTAGCATAATTTCTATGAGCACTGTCTACAGTTTTACTAGCATATTGAATAACATTTAATTTCTTATCAACTCTTTGCCCTAGAACAGCACCTACAACATAATCACTAGCGTCACACATAATTTCAAAAGGTAAATTCCAATCAGGTGGCTGAACAATAGGTGTAGAGATCAATGCTTTCTTAAGTATTTCAAATGCTTCTACACAATCATCATCAAAGACAAATGGTATATATTTTTGTAATAGATTAGTCAGAGGCCGAGAAATTTTTGAGAAGTCCTTAATGAACCTCCTATAAAACCCGGCATGACCAAGGAAACTTCTTATACCTTTGATGTCCTTGGGACATGGCATCTTTTCAATAGCATCAACTTTAGCTTTATCAACTTCAATACCTCTTCCAGAAATTTTATGCCCCAAGACAATACCTTCATTAACCATAAAGTGGCACTTCTCCCAATTCAAGACAAGGTTAGTTTCTTCACATCTCTGCAAAACTCGATCAAGGTTTCTTAAGCAATCATCAAAAGAGTATTCATAAACGGAGAAATCGTCCATGAAAACCTCACAAATCTTTTCAAAAAAGTTAGAGAATATAGCCATCATGCATATTTGAAAGGTACCAGGTGCATTACGTAAACCAAAAGGCATACGTCTATAAGCAAAAGTACCAAAAGGGCAAGTGAAAGTAGTCTTAGCTTGATCATCAGCTGACACATGTACTTGAGAGAAACCAGAATAACCATCTAGAAAGCAAAAATGTGTATGTTTGGATAGTCTTTCTAGCATTTGATCAATAAAAGGTAAGGGGTAATGATCTTTTTCAGTAGCTTTATTTAATTTGCAAAAATCAATTACCATCCTATAACCTGTAATAATTCTTTGTGGGATCAATTCATCTTTATCATTAGGAACGACAGTAATACCTCCCTTCTTAGGGACACAATGGACAGGACTTACCGATCGACTATCGACAGCAGGATAAATTATACCTGCCTCAAGGAGCTTTAGTATTTCTTTTCTTACCACTTCTTTCATCTTAGGATTTAGCCGTCGTTGGTGATCAATAACTGGTTTGGCATCTTTCTCCAAATTTATTTTGTGTTGACATAGAGTGGGACTAATGCCCTTAAGATCATCAAGAGTATATCCAATAGCAGCACGGTGCTTCTTCAAAGTTTTCAATAATTTCTCTTCCTCCTTCTCTGAAAGGTTATCACTAACAATAACAGGATATATCTTCTTTTCATCAAGATAAGCATATTTAAGAGTATCAGGCAATGGTTTAAGCTCAAACACGGGATCACCCTTGGGTGGAGGAGGATCCCCTAGGAGTTCAACAGGCAAGTTTTGTTTCTGAATAGGACCCTGTTTAAAGAACACTTCATCTATTTCCCTTATTTCATTCATAAAGATATCATTTTCATGGTCTAGCAAATATTGTTCTAAAGGATCACTAGGAGGTACGGCAATAGAAGCAAGACCATTAATTTCATCTTTACTAGGCAATTCCTCTTCACGGTGTTGTCTACTAAATTTAGAAAAGTTAAACTCATGAGACATATCACCTAGACCAATGGTAACAACATCCTTTTCGCAACCTATCTTAGCATTAACTGTGTTTAAGAAGGGTCTACCAAATATAATGGGACAAAAGCTATCTTGTGGGGAACCAAGAACAAGAAAATCAGCAGGATATTTAGTTTTCCCACACAAGACTTCAACATCTCTAACGATTCCAATTGGTGATATAGTATCTATATTAGCAAGCTTAATTGTGACATCAATTTCTTCTAACTCAGCGGGTGCAATATCATGCATAATTTCTTTGTATCAATCGATAGGTATTGCATTAGCACTAGCACCCATATCACACAAGCCATGATAACAATGATCTCCAATTTTAACAAAAATAACAGGCATGCCTACCACAGGTCTATGTTTATCTTTAGCACAAGGTTTAGCAATTCTAGCAGTTTCATCACAAAAATAAATAACATGCCCATCAATATTATCAACCAAGAGGTCTTTAACAATAGCAATATTGGGTTCAACTTTAACTTGCACAGGAGGTGTATAAGTTCTAATATTGCTTTTACGAACCACAGTTGAAGCTTTAGCATGATCATTTATTCTAACAGGGAAAGGTGGTTTCTCAACATAAGCAGTAGGAACACTAGGATCATTATAAGTGATAGTATTTTCTTCAACATTAATAGGTGCAACTACTTTCACTTCTATGGGAGGATGATATTTAAACCACTTTTCCTTAGGGAGATCAACATGAGTAGCAAAAGATTCACAGAAAGAAGCTACTTAGGTGCTAAATTTATGGAAAATATCGGTATCCATAAAAGATTTAACACAATCAAACTTAGGTGTTATACCTGACTCCTTACCTTCGTCAAGGTCCCAATCTTCAGAATTGTGTTTAATTCTTTCCAATAAATCCCATTTGAATTCAATAGTCTTCATCATAAAAGAACCAATACAAGAAGTATCGAGCATGGTGCGATTGTTGTCAGAAAGCCGAGCATAAATTTTTTGAATAATCATTTCTCTTGAGATCTCATGATTGGGGCATGAATATAACATTGACTTAAGCCTCCCCCAAGCTTGAGCGATGCTTTCTCTTCACGAGGCCAAAAATTATATATATAATTATGATCACGATGAACAAGATGCATAGGATAAAACATCTGATGAAATTCCAATTTCAATTATTTGTAGTTCCATGATCCCATATCATCACATAGCCTATACCATGTCAATGCATCTCCCTTCAAAGATAAAGGGAAGACATTCTTCTTGATAACATCATCGGGCGTACCTGCAAGATTAAATAATCCACAAACTTCATCCACATATATTAGGTGCTCATCTGGATGTAATGTTCCATCTCCTGCAAAAGGATTAGCTAGCAGTTTTTCTATCATACAGAAGGAATTTCAAAGTAGACATTTTCATTTTTAGTAGGTTCAGTAGGTTGAGGAGCAACTCTTTGCTCTACTAGTCGGGGTGAAGATACCCCGAACAAGCCCCTCAGAGGATTACTTTCCATAGAAACAAGTGACAGTAAATTTCAGCACACTATATAAATTTTTCCTTACCAAATTCCACCTACCAAAGGCGCTTCACTCCCCGGCAATGGCACCAGAAAAGAGTCTTGATGACCCATAAGTATAGGGGATCTATAGTAGTCCTTTCGATAAGTAAGAGTGTCGAACCCAACGAGGATCAGAAGGAAATGATAAGCGGTTTTCAGCAAGGTATTCTCTGCAAGCACTGAAATTGTAGGTAATGAGATAGTTTTGTGATAAGATAATTTGTAACGAGCAACAAGTAACAAAAGTAAATAAAGTGCAGCAAGGTGGCCCAATCCTTTTTGTAGCAAAGGACAAGCCTGGACAAACTCTTATAAAGAGAAAAGCACTCCCGAGGACACATGGGAATATCGTCAAGCTAGTTTTCATCACGTTCATATGATTCACGTTCGGTACTTTGATAATTTGTTATGTGGGTGGACTGGTGCTTGGGTGCTGTCCTTACTTGGACAAGCATCCCAATTATGATTAACTCCTATCTCAAGCATCGGCAACTACAAAATAAGTATTAAGGTAAACCTAACCATAGCATGAAACATATGGATCCAAATCAGCCCCTTACGAAGCAACACATAAACTAGGGTTTAAGCTTCTGTCACTCTAGCAACCAATCATCTACTTATTACTTCCCATTGCCTTCCTCTAGGACCAAACAATGGTGAAGTGTCATGTAGTCGACGTTCACATAACACCACTAGAGGAGAGACAACATACATCTCATCAAAATATCGAACGAATACCAAATTCACATGACTACTAATAGCAAGACTTCTCCCATGTCCCCAGGAACAAACGTAACTACTCACAAAGCATATTCATGTTCATAATCAGAGGAGTATTAATATGCATCTAGGATCAGAACATATGATCTTCCACCAAATAAACCAACTAGCATCAACAACAAGGAGTAATCAACACTACTAGCAACCTACAGGTACCAATCCCAGACTTGGAGACAAGAATTGGATACAAGAGATGAACTAGGGTTTGAGATGAGAAGGTGCTGGTGAAGATGTTGATGGAGATTGGCCCCCTCCCGATGAGGGGAGCGTTGGTGATGATGATGGCGATGATTTCCCCCTCCCGGAGGGAAGTGTCCTCGGCAGAACAGCTCCGCCAGAGCCCTAGATTGGTTCCGCCTCGTGGCGGCAGAGTCTCGTCCCAAAAGCTTGCTTATGATTTTTCTGCGGACGAAAGCCTTGATATAGCAGAAGATGGGCACTGGAGGGCCACCAGGGGGCCTGATGACCCACAAGTATAGGGGATCTATCGTAGTCCTTTCGATAAGTAAGAGTGTCGAACCCAACGAGGAGCAGAAGGAAATGATAAGCGGTTTTCAGCAAGGTATTCTGTGCAAGCACTGAAATTATAGGTAACAAATAGTTTTGTGTTAAGATAATTTGTAACGAGTAACGAGTAACAAAAGTAAATAAAGTGCAGCAAGGTGGCCCAATCCTTTTTGTAGCAAAGGACAAGCCTTGACAAACTCTTATATAGAGAAAATCGCTCCTGAGGACACATGGGAATTATCGTCAAGCTAGTTTTCATCACGTTCATATGATTCGCGTTCGGTACTTTGATAATTTGATATGTGGTTGGACCGGTGTTTAGGTGTTGTCCTTACTTGGACAAGCATCCCACTTATGATTAACCCCTATTGCAAGCATCCGCAACTACAAAAGAAGTATTTAGGTAAACCTAACCATAGCATGAAACATATGGATCCAAATCAGCCCCTTGCAAAGCAACGCATAAACTAGGGTTTAAGCTTCTGTCACTCTAGCAACCCATCATATACTTATTACTTCCCAATGCCTTCCTCTAGGACGAAATAATGGTGAAGTGTCATGTAGTCGACGTTCACATAACACCACTAGAGGAGAGACATCATACATCTCATCAACATATCGAACGAATACCAAATTCACATGACTACTAATAGCAAGACTTCTCCCATGTCCTCAGGAACAAACATAACTACTCACAAAGCATATTCATGTTCATAATCAGTGGGGTATTAATATGCATAAAGGATCTGAACATATGATCTTCCACCAAATAAACTAACTAACATCAACTACAAGGAGTAATCAACACTACTAGCTACCCACGAGTACCAATCTCAGACTTAGAGACAAGAATTGGATACAAGAGATGAACTAGGGTTTGAGAGGAAATGGTGCTGGTGAAGATGTTGATGGAGATTGGCCCTCTCCCGATGAAAGGAGCGTTGGTAATGATGATGGCGATGATTTCCCCCTCCTGGAGGGAAGTGTCCCCAGCAGAACAGCTCCGCCGGAGCCCTAGATTGTTTCTGCCTCGTGGCGGTGGAGTCTCGTCCCGAAAGCTTGCTTATGATTTTTCTTCAGACGAAAGACTTCATATAGCAGAAGATGGCCACCGGAGGGCCACCAGGGGGCCCACGAGGCGAGGCGCGCCTGTGGGTAGGCGCCCCACCCTCGTGCCTGTGGTGTGGGTCCCCTCTGTTATTTCTTCCGCTCAGTATTTTTTATTATTTCCAAAATAACTTCCGTGGAGTTTCGGGACTTTTGGAGTTGTGCGAATAGGTCCCTAATATTTGCTCCTTTTCCAAATTTCAATTCCAAATTTAAGCATTACGCCTCTTTATGTAAACTTTGTAAAATAAGAGAGAATTGGCATAAGTATTGTGACATAATGTGTATTAACAGCCCATAATGCAATAAATATCGATATAAAAGCATGATGCAAAATGGACGTATCAACTCCCCCAAGCTTAGACCTTGCTTGTCCTCAAGCGGAAGCCGATAACGATAAATATGTCCACATGTTTAGAGGTAGAGGTGTCGATAAAAATAAAATACAGACATGAGGGCATCATGATCAGTCATTCTTATAACAACAACATATATGGATATTTCCATATTATTTCCTATGCTCAGGTAATAATCTATTCACAATGTCAAGTATGAATCAGAAACTTCATTGAGAACTAACAAACTATAATCTCAGTCATTGAAGCAATTGCAATTTATCATAACATCAGAAAGAGTCTATGTTAGAGCTTTTTAGCAAGTCCACATACTCAACTATCATTTAGTCTTCCACAATTGCTAACACTCACGCAATACTTATGGTTACGGAGTTTTAATCAGACACAAAGAAAGATAAGGGCTTATAGTTTCGCCTCCCGACCTTTTACCTCAAGGGTAATGTCAACAATAATAGTTCATGCTAACTTACATCCAATTAGATATATATGTCAGGATCTTTCCAACACACTGTGCTTGCCAAAGGATAAAATGTAAAAAGGAAAGGTGAAGATCACCATGACTCTTGCATAAGCACTACAAAAAAAATACACTTCTGTGATGATACGTGTTTGTCACAGTAGGTCGCGTTTTTTATCATGCATGTACATCCATGACAAATTTATGACAGAATCAAGATAGTCATACATGTGCTGTCGTAGAAGTGTTCCATGACATCACCAAAATTATCATCACGGAAGTGTCCACTTCCATGACGATAAATCGCGCGTCACGTAAGTGCTTTTCGTCAAGGGTGACCGACACGTGGCATCCACCATAACGGAACACCGTTAAGCTATCGGGTCGGGTTTTGGATCCGATAACCCGTTAACAGCCCGACCAATGGGGATTTTCCACGTGTAAAATCATCATTGGTGGAGGAGACACGTGTCGGTCCATGGCGCACGGTGTCACTCATCTAATGGGCGAGACGCGCCTATGATATGTTGACACGTGGACCGCCCATCAAGTTTAAATGGGCGGCCCAACTAAAGGCCCACAAGATTTTGCGGACCATAATGGGCGGCCCGACTAAAGCGCGCGAGATTTTGCAGGCCATAATGGGCTGGCCCAACTAACGACCCACAAGATTTGTGGGCCATAATGGGTCGGCCCGGTAAAACCCACAAGATGTTTGTTTGCCATAATGGGCCGGCCCAAGTAAAGGCCCACAAGATTCTTCCGGATCATAATGGGCCAGCCCGGCTAAAGGCCCACGAGATTTCGCCGACATTAACGGGCCGGCTCAGCTGTAGGCCCACAAGAATTTGAGGGCCCTAGTAGGCCGGCCCATTAATCAAGTCGCCACTTTTTGGGCCAAATGTCGCCCATATTTGATCCGTCCATTAATGGCCTGCCACGTTCGGGCCTAATAGTGGCCCATATGAGATCCAGCCCGTTAAAGCCTACCACGTTACGGGCCAAATTACGGCCCGGATCAGTCTGACCCTTTAAGAGGCTATGGGCTCAATTATGGCCCATATCGATTCGGCCCGTCAACTGGACACTATGCTTTTGGGCCCACTTGCTAGAGGCCCACTTAGTAATTCGGCCTGACATTAGTTTTGGCCTCTTAAGGACCCGTTTAAAATTTCGGCCCTATATTAATTTCGGCTTGTTAAATGCCCGTCATATAGTTGGGCCTAACTAAGGCCCGGTTTGCATCTGGCCTGCTCGCAGCCGATATCTGATTGGGGCAAACAAGGACAGAGACAATTTTGGCCTGTTAAAAGCCCGTGATTTGATACGCACAATCATGGGCCGGAGTTCATTTCGGGATGCTGCCGGCCCGTTAGCTGTTCGACACGTTTCAGGCCCAACCTACATCGTGATTGCATGACGGCCCGATTATGTACCGTAATTTTACGGTTTGGCCGGTTTACTGCGAAGACAGTAAAATAACTACAGCATTGTGAATAAGAAAAAACCTAGACTATACAATAAATAAATTACAGCATATTACATCCACTGGGCATCAAAGTTCGCCACTATGATAATAAAGCACAAGCAGACATCAGATTACATACACTGGGCATCAAAGATCGCCACCGATTGCAAATAAACACGCCGACAAAATAATATACAAAACCGACACTTCAATAGAGTTCAAGAAAGGTTAGCTCATTGGGAGCTGCAGCATAGCAGCCGAGCAAGATGATGAGATCAAGGCTTGTTCAACACTTAAATCTTCCTCACTCTGAAAGATAAACAAGCGAGACGGATGACAGGTTTTGCACATAAAAGTATCGGTCTTGACAATTCATCACATTTCTTCTTATGAATAAAGTGACATAGTTTAAAATTTCATTAACACAATATGGTATTGTTCAGGTCAAGACATGGCAGGAAATGACATTGTGAAGGAGTTGGCAGCTTCACGACACCACTGGATTACAGATCAAGAACTCATAAGTATCAATGGTTAGTGTCTTTGTCAATTTATCCCATTTCAGATTGGCAAATAAAGAGACGGTTTAAATAATACTCCCTCCGTCGAATTACTTGTCATCAAAATGGATGTGTCTAGAACTAAAATACATCTAGATACATCCATTTCAATGACAAGTATTTTCGAAACGGAGGGAGTAGTAGAATGATATGACATTGTTCATAGTTAAGACATTGCGTAATATGACAATTGTGCTATAGTGGGTAGGTTCACCACACCACCGGATTACGGATGAAGAATGTAAGCATACATGTAGTGCAAAAGAAGATCACTTGCTCAGTATACTTTAATTTACATGGTATGAATAAGGAACTTGGTTGTACAACTGAAAACTTAAATTGAGAAAGGACAAACTTTTGTTTATGAACTACTCCCTCCGTTCTAAAATAGATGACCCAACTTTATACTAACTTCAGTACAAAATTGGGTCATCTATTTTGGAAACGAAGAGTACATAATAAACTTTAAACATGCAATTTGATGCAAACACCAAAAATAAACAGCTGTTGCAGTCATGCCTAACCAAATATATACAACAAAGTTTGAAGGCTTGAGATGGACAAACTTACATTATTGATGAAGACAGGCTCTATAAAGGCCTTGTCCATGTTGATGGGGGGGGCAATTCAATAAGTTTACCACATAATCTTCTTCATAAGCATTGCCTTTATTCTACATTTTGTTAAGAGTAAATATAGATGTGATAATATACGAAAAAATGGAGAATATTTAAGATAAGATGAAGAGTGATGCTACATAACAAAGTAGCTATAAATGTAAGTGCAGCGACACAGTAAAAGGTACAGCCAAGAGCAATGTACATTAAACTTCTTCAAGACCAACCTTATGGTAAGAGTAAATATAGATCGATGTGTAGAAAATGGAGGGCAAAGGAAAATAAGGCTGCAGTGATGGTACATGAAGAACTACCTGCCATTATAAGTACACGATAAAGGACAACATGTACTTACAAGAACAATGCAGAGCTAAAAAACATTGGCATTGGATATCAAGAATTTGGAGCGAACAATTGATAAGCAAGCTATCATGCATCTTTCTGTCACATAATGAACCAGGTATGTATGCAAGTACAGTGATACAGGACAACATGTACTAACAAGAGCAAAGCAGCGGGCAGCATATTTGCGATATCCTGTCGTTCTTTTCAAACCGGAATTCTTCTTCGAGCAGATTTCCTGCAAACAAGATCCGTAAGGCACATGCAGAAAGGTAGAAGTTCAAATTGTCATGTGATTTCATAGACAGTACCTCATCCTGGGAACGAGACCATTGCATAACAATGTTTTTCCATTCAATGTCTTCTAAATTTAGCACAAGAGACTTCACCAGAAATTCGTTTATAGATTTGCCACCAAAGTGTGATTTCCTCAGGTAACACCGATACTGCTGCAACGCTTCCTTGAAAAGCACAAGCAAGCTTTCCTCGTCATGACTATCCAGATTGACCCTCTCCTAGTTACAACAATGTAATGTAAATCATTGATGTGTTCAATCAGCAGAAAACAAGAAAATAATAACCATGAATAATAGCACTTACACGTAAGTTGGACAGGAAGATGTGAAAATGGTGTTTGTCTTCACAATAATCTTCCCATGATGGGAATATATGCACGTAGTCCCTAACAACATTGAAAGCATTGTCTTTTAAACTAGGAATAAATGGAATGGGGTTCCAATCTGCGAGAATTGGCCGTCTCTGCAGCTTGGGATAGGTCTTGACGGTGGACTTGTTGTACTTTTTGCTGGAGTGGGATTTTTCTGTGGTACAGCTGGTGCTATGGCAAATGAAATCGGTATACCTTTTGCTAGAGTGCAGGTCCTGTGTGGTGGGGCTAGTGGTGTGGCCAGTGAAGTATGGGTACAGTCTGCTGGAGTCGGTCCTACGTTTTGTGTCACAGCTCTATCGAACATGGTAAAGAAGAGCAAGCATATTTTGGATAATAAAATGTTGGTTGCGCAGTTCTCACACATGATGAACCAGAGTGCATTAAGAATGCAACTCCCAGCTGTCTCTCGACCATTTCAGGCGGTTGGATGAAGATCCTACGTCTCCTAACCCTTCTTCTTCCTCGTCTGTGATTCTTCCCATACAGAACACCTTGCAGACCCCGGTCGGACCACCGGCCCCCACCGCATGTGTTCCTCCACCACCCCACCCCCCACCCGTGTCGAGTTTTCTTCATTCGGCGAGGCCCCACAACCACCCGAGCCCCTTCGATCGCACCGGCGAACTCCGGCGAGCTCTGAAAAATCGAGTGACCCAATTTGGAAATTTAGTCTCTTTGTGATTTAACTAGTGTGGAATATAAAGGGAAAACCATAAGCATTGGGAGTATAGTGTTGAGCGTGCCATGGCGGATCTGAAGGTGCAAACCGGACAAAGGCAACTTCGCAACCAAGACAAGAAATCGAGTAAAGCGGTGGCGATCTATTTTCTTGCTGCGATAAATAAGTTGAGCAGAATCTGAAAGAGTACCGCCTCTGGTGCGGCGCCGTGTACGCATCTGCTGAGAATTTGACGGTGCTGCGGTAGCGATGGCTGTCGGCAGCGTGGAAGCAGATCTAGGAGGGTAGACGGTGGCGGTGGGGCGCGGTGGACGAGACGGTCGTAGGAGCGGCGCCGGCAAGGTGGACGGCGGCGGGGATGAAGCGAGAGGACGGGATGCAAGGATCCCGGTCCAAAGGCATGGATGAGAGAGGTCGATCTCTTGTAATGAACGGCGGCGTCGGGGTATTAGCTCCGGCATGGTGGAGGAGGACGGCGGTGGATGGGGTGGCGGACGACGGCGGACGGAGGAGGGTGGGGGTGGAGAGGGTGTTTTGGCGCCCACGGAGTACGAATGGGGAAAAGGGAGGTAGAGAGGAAGGGGGGGGGGGAACCATGCGCTTGTCTCAAATGCGAGGAAATTTACAAACTTAGCCCCCGTTTCAAATTTCTACTACATCACAGCAACATTAGTCGGTTGGGGATAGGACGGTAATCTCGCATACACGAATATTTGCCGGCGAGAGTTTGTTTTAGCGCCCACCGTGTATGAATATGAATCGGGAGGGAGTCGATTTCGGCCGAGGGCACACTGTGTTTTGGCGCCCACCGTGTATGAATCCGGGTGAGAGGTGGTTACGTCACGTTTGGGTGAAATTACAAACCTACCCCTATCGAGACCTATAGAAATCCTGCAGATAGGCTTTGCGCGGCAGGGATAGGCAGTAATGATTTCCATCTCGCAGATTTTGGTTTCGGGTGGTTACTGCGACTTTCCCCGCTTCGTTCAAATTTTGCACAGTGCACGTTTACCATGCCAACTCAATTCGAATCCCGTTTGTATTCTACTATTTTTTTTCGGGCAGGATCCATTTTCAATTGGAATTACATTCTATATACATCATTTTTTTACATATATACTTTCAAAAGCACAACAAAGAATTCTGCTCCTTTATATGTATAATATGATTTACAAATACAACGATCTCGAAATCTTAAGGTTGAATTCGAAAAAATTTAACCAAATTATGGTCTACTAAAATGTATGGATCAGTAATATCTACATATTAAATAACATAGATGTGCGTGAATTCATATGAGTATGCATGTTTGATAGATCAATTTTGGTTCGAGTATGAATTACATGTATCATCATCTCGAATTCAAATATTTGAATCCCTTTTTGTTCACTCCTTTCACGCCCATCTCTCTCGCATGCATGCTCCTTCAGGTAGCCATCACTCTCTTTTCTCCAGCTCACCAAGACGCTCACTTCATGTTTCTCCTATCCTCGCAAACATGGTCTCTCGGCGTCTCCCTTGAGAAGTGTCACACTCTCCCTATCATTATACATTACACGGTTTTCATTATCTCTCACGTCTCTCTTGTTCTCTGGTATCACTCGGTACCTAAGCTTTATTTTTCACCGCCACACACACAGTCTCCACTGCGTCTTTCACTTTGTCTTTCTCTCTATGGGATTCTCTCACACACCCTATATGTCTCTACATATGACTCATACCACTAAAATTACTCTCTCTCTCCTGTAGACACAACATTTGTTGCGGTCTCCTTTTCGTCTCCATCCCAGACTGACACCGATCAGACAACCCCGACTACCGTCTCCTCTCTCTCTCTCTCAGACACACACACACAACTCCTGCTTCCACCCCCCTTCCCGACTACCGTCTCTCTCTCTCACACACAAAACTCTCGCTTTCGCACCCCGACTCGTATTTCTCTCACAAGCATTTATCGACTAGCTAGCCTCTAGATAGGTTTATACACCCGCACACTCATGCTTCCACCATCACATACATGTCTCTCTCTCGCTCCTTGTATCTATGTAGCTTTTTCTTCCCTTCTTGAGACATGCCCTCTCGATCGTGCACACACACACTATCGCCTCATTTTAAGTTGATACCTATCACACACACACTACTTGTGTCTTTGTCACACATGCACTCCGTCCTCCTCCACTCTCCCTCTCTCTCACACACACGTGGGCTTTTTGCAACAACTAGCAAGATGCCATGCATTGCACGGAATATCAAGATGCATTTATATGAGTAGTTTATCTTGTGGGGGAAAAGGATGAACGAGGGAAGACCTTATTTGCAAATGTGGAGAGGGGTGTGGGTATCTTTTTGCAAAAATAGCCATAGTTTCCTTCCTATCCGTCAGATATAGATTGGACAGCCTATATTGCAGGATGACAGGCACACGATCATCGCTGACAATGCTTTTTATAAGAACAGGGATAAAAAATAGAGTTGGTGATGATGGTGGGCCTGCCATCCTGCAATGTAGGTCATCCGATTTATATCTGACGGATAGGAAGGAAAATATGGAAATTTACCCACACTGTTCACCACATTTGCAGATAAGGCCTTCCCTCGTTCATCCTTTTCTCCCACGAGATTTTGATGTTCCGTGCAACGCACGGGCATCTTGCTAGTAAGAGTAGAAATTAGACATATACCACTTCTTGAATCTTGAAACCAACAACATGCCTCCCTTATCTCATCAAAACCGCCAAAGGAATATATTTTGAGTGAAACATAACATATTTTTAGTGATATACGTATTTCAAAACTAGACTTTTTTCTATCAAATCGGTGAATATGTATTAATCTACTTTGATCGTGTGGCAACGCATTGGCACATTGCTAGTAGTTATTATAATTTTTGGACACCGGACAAACGGTGGAGTACATATACGAAGAGAAGAGGCGCCGCACGCAATCGGCCTCTCATTGTCTCGCACACATGAGTGTTACGTAAAGGCGGCGTTAACAAATAAACCCTAAAACCCTAGGTGCATGATTGCTGCATTCATGGGTACCGGTGCAGCGATGGAGCACCTTTGTAGGAGTTGATGGTCCGGACCACGGTGAACGACTTGAGCGCGATGGCTCGCCAGCTTTGCCACATCGAGTAGCCACGTTTAAAATATTGTTTTTAAGCGGGGTTAAGAGTTCCGATTTTAAATGGCACGTTATAAGTAGTAAGTAGTTTTAGAGCGATTGGTATGGAGCGAAAATGGAATTCATAGTACTACGTACCTCCTTGGCGTATGGTTGTATGGGTTTATGTTACGAGATGTTGAACCTGGTAGTTCTAGGGCAAATACTATGGTTTAGATTTAGATGCCGGTTTTCGATGTCGGAAGGAAACCCTTCTTTGATTAAAAAAAAACTACTACATCCATTCTGGTTTACTAGTCCCCGTCGTACTTTGGGTCAAAGTTTTTCCATGAATTTTACTTGTAAAATGTGAATGGAAAACGAGATTTTGTTATACCCAAACAAAAAAGGACTGGAGGGAGTGATTTCTCTGACACGGACGCGACCTCTCATAGCGCGAGCATTGAACCGGTGCGCCCGGCCAAGAGGGCACTTTCGGCTGCAGGCCGGTGAAACGCCTCCTCGCGCGTGCAACCAGCTTAAGACTGACCCGCCTGCCTTCATTGAATCCGCGCGTGTGCCGGCAACACGTCCTTCCGCGAGCCGGCGGGCATTTTAGATCACAAAAAATGACTAAAATATAATTAATTTACGCATGGTCTTGACTTGCTGTGCTCGCACTGGTAGCAGGAACTAGTAGAGGTTTTTCTTTATTTATAACTCTCCTCACATTTTTTTGGCTTTGAAGTGAATCATGGTTGTGGACATTATGTATGAATGTGCAGATATCTGTGAACATGAGTTTGATGTGGAAGTTGGACTTGGAATGTCGGGCTTGCGCGTGAACTATACCATGTCCAATGCTTCGTCTGTTATTGTTTGGAAAGTAATTGATGTTATTACATGACCCAAAAAAAACATTTTGTGCCACATCAGTAGATGCACAGACATCACAACGGGCATCTTGTTGGATAAACATTTGAACCTAGCTATTATGAAGGAAATTTTGTATTGACAATAGTTTTAGATAGCAGGAGACGCCTAGCCTGCTCTTGCCTCTGCTAGCTTATTTCTGGCTTCTTCCATCTCTTCTTTGGCTTGGGTGAAGAGATCATCGATTGCTCTTTTAAGCTTCTTCAGAACTCAGCTACATTCTCAAGGGCTGTTGCACACTTTCTTTCAGCCTTTACTAATGCCATGAGGACACGAACATCCCGGCGACTCCACCTGGCTTGTGTGTAATCCAGCATCATCTGGGAATTTGCACCTTGTGTCTAATCCAGCATCATTAGGGAACTGGCACCTTGTGTGTAATCCAGCCTCATTTTGGAAACACGATCTCGAGGTTGACCATACTTCCCTCCTCGCAGGAACTGCATCCTGACATTAAGTGACTTCTTTTTTAGATCAATACTCAGAGAAACCTAGATCCATTTAGTAGAAGCCAGATAAACAGAACTCGGAGAAGTGAATTCAAAAGGAAAAGAAATATAAAAACAGACTACACGGTGAGAACACCCACTTCCTACATCAAGTTAAAAACGAAAGCATTAGGACAATTAAGACTCTTCTTATTACACATCGAAGAACACCACGCTTAAGAGAAACAGAAACTACAACATATACACATCAAAGAACACGAGGATAAACGAAAGTAATTGAAAGGGTGTTACTTACCAAAGCTCGTTTTACAGGTTCGGTGCAGCTCCTCTTTAACTTGCCACGCTCCTTGAAGATGTCCCGAATATCCCGTGTTTGGTATTCATTGCTCCTATGCATGTTCAATCTCGTGGTTTCAAAATCTCAACATGGCAAGAAAAATACTACTAGTAATACTCGCGCATCTTGTGGGCAACATTAAAGCACTAAATGCCGCCATGTTAGAGCATCTCCAACAGAATCATAGCATACGGCGCTTTAAAAAAGCATTTACAGTGCTGAGATCGAGAAGTAGATACTAGAGAGTAGATGATAGTTCTCAGCATAGATAGATACAAAAAAGATAATTCAACTACTCCTCGTTGTCCGACTGCTCCTCGGTGATGTCCTCCTCCGATGTCTCGATCAGAGGCGTGAAGATACCGATCGTCGTCCGGATTCCTGAGCGGCGCTGCTCCTAGCCTCATGTTGAATTGAGCGTCCGCTTTTCGCCTAGGCTTGTCCTCGCGATAGGCGGCTCGCTCCGCCCTCCTCTTATCCCTCTCCGCCCTCCTTTGCACGTAGAACTCGCGCTCGTTGATGATGTCCTGCGGGAAGTGTTGGCGCCACAACGCAATGGCTTCCTCGTCCATCTCGGCGATGCCTCCACGGTGCTCCCGCCTCCGGTTGTCGCGACGATCCTCATCAGTGCTAAGCCGCGGCAGAGGCGCGAGCTCCTGCGCCCGCTCCCGCGTCGGCACGTTGGGGAAGTTCAATGTTCTATGAGGCCACCGGAGGCGCCACACCGTCGCGTCGTACGCGCGGGCGGCCTCGTTGGCGGTGTCGAAATTGCCGAGGCCGAGGCGCATCCCACGGAACCGGATCTCGGCGGAGAAGCTGGCCGGAGGGCGCAGCACAGACGCCGCGCGGTATCCCCAAGTTTCCCGGCGACGCGGCGGCATGGTGGCGCGGCGGCGGCGAGGCGAAAAAGAGCGGGGAGAGAGCGGTGGCGAGGCACAGAGCGGTGGGAGGGCGTTGGATTTTATAAAGCGCGCCGGACGCCGCGCGCCAAAACTAGCGCACGCCCAGCCGCTTTTTCCCGCGCGCGCGCGATCCTTTCCCGACGTCTCTGCTATCTCTACTCTCTTCTCTACGGTTATATTTATTTTATATTTAATATTTAATATTTATCTCCACTTCCTTTACTGTCTACTTTTTTTTCTCTATACTTTTTTCTTGCAATATAGGCCGTCCGATTTATATCTGACAGATAGGAAGGAAACAAATGGGAATTTGCAAAAATATACCCATACCCCTCTCCAGATTTGCAAATAAGGCCTTCCTTCGTTCATCCTTTTCTCCCACAAGATAAACTACTCATACAAATGCATCTTGATGCATGCAACGCATGGGCATCTTGCTAGTTCTAAAAACATTTTCATCATTTGCCACCTACTTTGGTTGCGGATGAAAAACCTACCAAGCACAGCGATACAGAGCGGCGCACAATTACAAGCTGATATTCTGTTGGACAATGGAGGCTATAACCAATTACTTTTACGGGAAAAATAGCACCTGTGAAAATTGAAGGGTAGGTATGAACAAAATTGGAACTGCACATGTACTTTGCTAAGTGATTCAATACACACATTACCAATCGAGGAGGAGAACGATGGTCGCGGCAGCCTCTGTGAGTCATGGTCGGCAACGAGAGTCAGTTCATTGTCCACGACGGTGGTACTTCTGCGCTTGGCGTCGGCTTCCGGGAAGTAGATCCGAGACCGTGGAAGACGATGCCGGGGAAGAGGCTCCGTCTATGACGACGACGGTGGACCGGCTCCAGTCACGTGTACGAGGTCGTCGATGAGGCGAGATGCTGCTGCGGTGGGCGAGTGCACCGATGTAAAGGGAGGATCACGAAGGCTGCGGTGCCGTGGAGAAGTCTATTTTGCGGTGGGGATAGAAAATGGGGAGTATTCAGGTGTACTACTGCGGGTCTTTGGGGTGGGGCTGGCTGGGTAGGGTGAACCTGAAGTTACAAAAACAGCCCCCTACCAAGCGTCGTACGTAGGCCTGTACTGAAGGCTGTGATGGTAACTTCCCATTGCTCGAATCAGGGTCGCGGGAGATTTTCCCGCCGACCTCAAAATTTTGTGACACTGGACTCCCCGTGTGGCGTGTTGAGTGATTCGGCTAAGCAACTAGCGAGTAGTAGTAGTAAACTCTGCATATTAGGTTTGACCGAAGAAGTTTGACCAAGTTTATATAAAAATATAAACATTTACCATAACAAATATGTATGATGTGGAAGTACATTCAATAATGAATCTAATTGTATTTATTTGTTATTGTATATGTTAATATTTTTTGTTATAAGCTTTCTGAGAGTTTACAAAACTTGACTTTGACCAATGCTAATACGCGGACTTAAATAAAAACGGAGGGAGTACACATTTGTTTTCTTAGTTTATAGTGAACTAATCATTTGTTGAAATTGTGAAATAAATATATTAGGCTATTGACTTCGAATGTAATGGTCTATACAATTCAATAGTTACAATCATTGTCGAATCCCAAGATGTATACAAGGTCTATAGTACTTCACAACATGCTCAAACTCACATAATCCCAGTCAAATGAGAATCTAAATGCATTTCATAGTTTTTACTTTGTAGGATGCAACAAAAACAACCAAAACTCTACATCAGCCATTATAGAAGCAACATTTTGACATATACCATTGTGTGAATGAAACGTGCAGAGAGAGCTTTTGAAGACGGAGCAGATAGGGCGGGAAAGATTGTATGTATGTGGATGAGAGAGTAGGAGACAAACCTAACGAGACACACACACAGAGAGAGAGAGAGAGAGAAAGAGAGAGAGGAAGAAGTTAGGTCTGTGAGAAAGATGGAGACATGTAATATACGTGATTCTGCATACGTGGAAGGAGAAGAGACAATATGTTTGATGAGAGAGCTGGAAAAACATGGACGAGAGGGGAAGGATCTCATGGGTTGAGGGATTGACAATTTTGTGCTTGGGAGATTGGGATTGGTAATTTTGTGTAAGAGAGAGAGAGGGTGGGGGGAGGAGTCAGTCAGCCGTCGTCACATCACCTTGCTTCCAAATGACCCCGCATTCTCTAGCGCGGTGTGGTCGCCGTCTTCGATCTGCTCGATGCCCTCTTTGAAGATTGAGGTGTTGTGCATGTTGGGGTGCAAAGAAGCACAAGCGAGAGTGGTCGCCGTATAACCTTGGATGGGGATGAATTGTGTGCTCGGGGGAGTGTGTGTGTGTGTGTGTGTTGTGTTGCGTGCGTGCGTGCGTGCGTGTGTGCGTGTGTGTGTGTGTGTGTGTGTGTGTGTGTCAGATATTGAGCGAAAACAAACCTAAGGAGAGAAATGGGTATTCACGAAGAGATTGCGTGGGCCTTGAGGTGGGCAGGGGCCGAGTGAGGGTGTCAAAATGTGCGCGTTGATGCATATGTTGCATGCGATCGTGCGAGGGACAGACGAATCGAGAGAGATGGTTGTTGTGTTATGGATGCTCCTATCTCTCTCTCCCTCTCTCTCTCTCTCACACACACACACAGGTAAACTAGAAGACCGTTCTCTCATGTATACACAACGTATCGGCATCTATCTATGTCTCACTCATGCATGATCGTTTGCACATTCACACCTCTCAGAGTGTCTCAGATCACACGCACACCGTCTCCACATTGCCCTTCCGCCACAACACACATATGGACACATACACACGTTCTGTCTCACACACACACAAAATAAGTATTAAAAAAACTAGGGCGCACCTAAAATGTCCAAATCCAAATAAACACAAACTGGAGCTAAATTCAAATATATGGAAATATTGCAGCGTCAAGAACTTTCCCAGGAAAAAAAAGTTGAGTAATATTCGAGGATTGTTTTCACACACACAAAAAGGTTCGGTGGATGTCCTTCGAGCGTGACATGGTGACGCACCGTTCGATCGACCGTGTCGCCGCGGTTCACGTGCTTGCACAGGATTCCGTATCATGGCTGTGGTACTAACTTCAAAAAAAAGCGTTGCCTAAGTCTAATGTTTATGTGTACTAGTACGGTTTTCTTTTAAGTTTGACCAACCTCATATAAAACTAAAGTAAGCTCCCATACGCGCACTCATCAATATGCCGCCGCCGTTGCGCATGCCGGCGCCCGCCTGCTCCGGCCAACAATTTCTCGCCCATCACCGCTGTGTCGCCGCCATCCCTGTGCCATGAAGCCGAAGGCTCGCCCGCTCACATCGTCTGCAGTCCCTCCTCGCCATGCCGCCGCGCTGCCAAGCACGCGAGCAGCCGGTGGAGCCGCGTCTATGCACGCAGCGTACGAAGGGGAGGATGAGCGCGTGCTCCAGCACACCGGCGAGGAGGATCTAGCGTGTCATTGTCGTCTCCGCCCGCGCGGAGGAGGCGTGCATGGTGGTTGTCGCGGCGGAAGCCGGTCGCGCGCACGTCGAGCCCGCAAACCGGGTGCGGACGCGGAATCTACCTTCGAGACCTTGAATGCCACGTGGATCCTGCAATCTGAAGGAGTAATTTGGGTCAGTCGACTCATGTGAGCCGTTTGATGCAACATGGATGGCTAGAAGGGCTTCTTCCACCTCTTCTGCCGTCTTCTTCCTTCGCTCCGTCGAACTTCTTTCACAAATCGAATGACCCAAATTATACTACTAGTACGAACGTATTACGTACAGTGGGAACACGAAGGTACGAGCAGTAGTACCAACTGCAAGAAGAACAGTAGTAAGACATAGTACTAGTACTACTCTATGTACTAAACAGTTCAAATAACGAGAAAGAACATAAACATAGTTCTCATTGGGGCCTCAAAGACAACACACCCTTGAAAATAAACTAAGCAACTAGTCAGCTTGACACCGCAAGAGAACCAGCATGAGCGACGGCATCGCCACCTACTCGGAGTCCGAGTCCACGTCCTCGACTTCGTCCTCGTCCCTCTTCCTCTTCCTCTTCGCCGATGCTTCTTTGCTTGAACCGGACCTTTGGGCTCGCTTCTTCATCCAACCCATGTAGATATTTAAACAAAGGTAGGCATCCATTGCTGCATACAGGATGTGATCTTCATCTAATGTCTTCGACTCCCATGCATGATGAAACTTCGTGATGAGGTTTCTTCAGTTTAGCGTCTGAAGGATCAATCATGGCTGCCGCCAGGTCAGCATTGAAGGTTGAGAGGAGGACACCGGGCTTGCCTTCCCGAAGATCGAAGGGCTGGCCTACAACGAGACATATCCGACGCAGGACTTCTTTGTCGTTCTTAAAGCCTACAGTAACGAATTTCACTCTTTTGTCCTTGAGGAAGTTCTTAAAATCCTGGCACTCAACGTCGTCATGGCATATGTGGTAGACCAAGCAAACGTTATGTACGCAAACCTGGATCATGGCGGGCTTCTTCCACTCTTCGTCCTTTAGATCCTTCTCTCGTCCCAGGACTGTGGTGTACTCAACACCTAGCCCAGCGACCCACTCATCCGTTGAACTGTTGAACATGCGTAGGAAGCGAGCAAGCCATGCTTTCACCGTCGCGGATCCACGTGTGTAGATGACAATGAACTGATCACCGGTGATGTCTCTAACCTGGTACTCAGCGGCGACCATGGAGATTTGGGAGGCCATGGATTTTGGAGGAGGGTTAGGGGAAGTTGAACTGTTGTACCCCGCAAAAACTGGGAGCGAACTAATGTGAAAGGATGGGACAACTGGGAGAGAACCGTTGTGAGGTAGAAGACGGGGACGAGTAGGGCGTGCGAATGGCGTGGGGTCGCTGGCTTGCCCGGTGGATAAACGGCTGCAAGCCCCCAAAGAGTTCTTGAGAACTATGCGGGACCCACTAGATGTCATGTCTACTAGACCCATATTGTAGGCCTGACGGTATAGCTTCTGCCTCTTTGCACGCCATGCCGACGCGTGGATGTAACTTCACTTAATTCCGTCAACCGTTGCGCCTCCCACGAGCTTCGCCTCCCTCGCGCGGTCGCGCCCTTTGAGACTTCGACCGACTAAAAATGAGCAATTTTTTTTTGCCTACTCCGCATGCATGATACTCCCTCTGGTCCTTTTTACTCCCGTCAACCATTTGCAAAGTGTTTGACCAAATATATACTTTTTTTTGAACACCACCTTATATTAATTAACCAGCCACACCAGTACACTCATTCGATACAATATTCACCACACAGTGCGGTACGTTATTTACAAGAATACCATCTAATCTATTGTCAAATCTATACTTAGTGATTAAGTGTGCCACCTTATTGGCGAGCGAGTAATCTTTGACAATTGAAGATTGTTGATCAACTTCGAGATGCTCAACGCTTTCATCTTCAGGTCACGCATAGCAGACCTGTCATAGTCCCCGGATGCAAGAGACGCTACCACAAAAGCGCAATCAGTCTCTAAAATTACAGGATTATGAAGAGAAATACCTATGTAGAGACCGGCAATGCAAGCCCTAAGCTCCGCTTCCTCCACGCTTTGACAGGCATCAATGAAATCCCACTACCAAATTTATACTAAAAATATCAATATCTACGGATCGATTATAATGAGTATAAGAACTACGTTTTATAATGAGTGTAAAAATATTGATTTGACATTGTGAATGTTGATACTCCCTCCGTCTAGGTGAGTAAGTCATCTTAGGTTCTGCACCGTGACCAAGGAGGAGGGGAAAACGAGAGACATTAATGTATATTTGCTAATTAAATATTATTGCATGCAATGAACTAACCACTGCATGTCATGTTTGATAGTCTCAGGTCATTAAAAGCATGCACACCCTCATCTCTTATTGGTTGATATGTCAAGAAACAAGAAACAAGGTAGAAGTTAATCCACCGCGCCTACGGGTTTTGGGATTATTTGGTTTTCATAAGATGACTTACACACCTAGCTATTAGAGTACCACTACCTCCCTTCTAGTTTAAAGGGCTCGACTCAAAAATTTCACCTACTCTTAGCAAGATAGTAGAGGCGGTGGAATAGTTTTTGAAGTCTGCAAAAGTACTCAACTAATGCTGTCGCTCTTCACAAAAAAATGTGTTTACCACTTCATGCATGAACACTAGTTAGTCTAACCCCCCTCTCTTCTTTAATTCTTTGCCACATCAGCATGTTTGCCATTCCCGTGTACCAGCTAAGATACCACCATGATGGCTAGCCTTAATCATCGCATGCAATAATTTAGTGCACCTTGAAATATGAACATGTGTGGGGCGTGTATGTTTTTAATGACTTGAGACTATACCTAGCCCGGCATGCAAGATGAATTAGGTATTATGCACCGTTCCCCATACCTGCAGGAAGCCCGTTCGTCTCCAAATCTTTTCCTCTCCATGTGTGGAAACAATATGCCTGCCAAACTCTCCTTCTCCCTGCGGCGGTCCCACCACTCCACCCCGTGTGAAAAAATCTGCATGCATGACTCTCCTCCCCCCACGCTCGTCCAATTCGTTGTGACCAGCAATATTTCCACCCCTTCGCTCCCCCGTAATTTACTCCAACAAATATGCCCACGTAGCTTTTACTTAACTTCAGGTGCATTGGGTCACTGACATACGGGCCCAGCAGTGTACTGGCCCACATGTCAGTGACGCAACTGGACCTGCAGTTAAGTCAGTGCAGCTCAGTCCATAGCTTACGCAGGTGTGCCATTGCTCGCTATAAATATTGCGCCTCCCACGACATCGCTATCTCCTCCCCCTCACGTTCACGTTCATCGCTATCTCCTCCCCCTCCCTCTCACGTCGACTACCATGGCATCTCCCCTCCCAAGCCCTAGGAGCCCCTCACTGCACCGCGCGGACGGTCACGCGTCGCCTTACCGTTCCTCGCCGCCACTAGTCATGGAGGACTCGTCGGTGTTCCGCTCCTCGCCGCTACGCGACGCGTCGCCGTTCCGTTCCTCGCCGCCACTAGTCGAGGAGGACGCGTCGGCGTTCCGCTCCTCGCCGCCACTAGTCGAGGAGGACGCGTCGGCGTTCCGCTCCTCGCCGCGACGCGTCGAGGTGGACGCGTCGGCGTTCTCAATCTCGCCAGCACGCGCATCGAAGGAAACGTCGGCTCCCCGCTACGAGGAGAACGCCGCGCCGCTCGCCGAGCCCCCCCCCAGCCTTGAGGAGCTTTGGAAAGAAATGGATGTCGCCTTGTGGGAGGCTTTGCCTCCAGCAGAGCGTGCCAAAATAGAGGCGGAGAAGAAGGCCGAGGAAGAGAAGCGCACCGCGCAACAAGCTTTCTGGGAGATCTATGTCGCGTCCGAGAGTGTCAAGAAATTGGTTCTTTGGCAGAAGGCTCGTGCGAGGGCCGTGAGGGTGGCGGAGGACGCCCGTGCCGACGCATACCGTGCGGTCGGGCCCAAGCATCTCATCTACGCTTGGCGGCACGTGGAC
This sequence comes from Aegilops bicornis, assembly GCA_021605145.1. Classification (NCBI taxonomy): domain Eukaryota; kingdom Viridiplantae; phylum Streptophyta; class Magnoliopsida; order Poales; family Poaceae; genus Aegilops; species Aegilops bicornis. Next base: position 538,188,950 of record CM038672.1, read on the forward strand.
TGGTGCACGCTTCTAGCCAGGAGGAGTACCTGTTGGCGCCGGATCACCACACCGGTGAGATCGCTCTCGCCCGCCGGCAAGCCGCCAATCATCACCTCGCGAGTTGCGAGGCTGAGGAAGAGGCGTTGTGTTGGCGCGCTGGGAAACGGCCGCGCACCAGGGCACTCGTGGCGTGCCGCAAGCGCTCCTTCGAGCGCCGTGGCTTTTAGGAGGAGTATCATTTTTGTTTCGTAAGGCGATCTCATTAGTTTTGGGACGCAAATGATAAATCCCGAACGTTCAGGAATTTTTAGCGTCCTTAATTAAGTATGTAAAAGGGAAAGTTTGGAAACGTTGTGTATTATTACGCATTTTGCAAGTACGTGCATATAGCACAAACTTTACTATATACTATCGGACTACACGTCTCTCTCGATATATGCTTGCAGATTGTGCTACTCCCTCCGTCCAGGTCAATAAGTCATCTTTGGTTGTGCACGGTGACCAAAAAGGAGGGAAGACGTGTACACCTAGACGGAGGGAGAACTACTATTACTTATGTACGTGCAAATGCACGTTTGAACATTACGATGCGGTTTTTGTAAAAGTGGAAAAACAGCACTAGTCAATCTTGTGAAACGATTCAATGCAAAACAAATGCAAAAATGCTCGTTTGATTGTTTACATTTAGCTTCCTTCTCTATGGTTATTTCTCTATGCACCGTGACCAAGGAAGAGGAGAAAACGAGAAACGTTAATGTTTATTTGCTAATTAATAGTATTGCATGCAATGAACTAACCACTGCATGTTGTGTTTGATATCTCAAGTCATTAAAAGCATGCACACTCTTTATCTCTTATTGGTTGACATGTCAAGAAACAAGAAACGAGGTAGAAGTTAATGCACCGCGCCTAAGTGTTTTCGGATTATTTGGTTTTTGTAAGATGACTTACACACCTAGATGCACCGCTCCTAAGTGTTTTGAGTAACATTTTATCAGTTAAATCTTTGGTCAAAATTTAGCACAAATTACAATGGTGAGTAATAAACCAGGACGGAGTAGTAGTTTAGAAGCCCAAATAAATGAGTGAGGCGCCTTATTGTTACTCTCCACTGTGACTAGTCTTGTGGGAAAAGCTGGGGAAGCCGCCAAAAGAACTGGCCCTAGGAGTAGTTGCTAGGGATCGGCGCCGGAGATGAACCGGAGAAAGTAAATGCAGAGAGATGAAATGCAAAAAGACGGAGGGATGTGATGGTTGCTTGTCCGTTTATTTTACCGGGCCATTTATTACGGGAGTGGTTGCGTTTTTGTGATATGACGGCTTTATCGCCAGCCACGAGCGGGGTGAGAGGTGAGACTCCCGTGCAGCGCCGCCCTCTACACTTGTACTAAATCGGTCGTGGTTTATTAGTCCCCATTGAATTTGGATCAAGATTTAATCGACAAAAGGTTAGTGCATGTCAGCAAAAACTATATCGTTGGATTCGTATTTGAACATAGTTTTGAATGATATATTTTTAGGTGACATGCATCAGTATTTATCATACTATATATAATGTTAGTTCAATTTTTGGTCGTACTAATCTATAGTAGTAAGGTGCCCGTGCGTTTGCACCAAAGAGTGAAATGCATTGATCGGGGAGTTGTTTATTTTGACAAAGGACGTGGGGTTCATCTCATGTGTAACGGGTATCGATAGGTTTCTTCGGATATTATCTCATCTCTAGAGCTCACAAACATCCGGGTGAAATAGATAAAAGGTATCTTTTGCAAACAAAAGCGTTCAACCTGCTCAACCTGCATCCAAAACTTGTGAAGAAATAACACTTATTGTGCTTTGCAAGAAATGATCTTTAAGAATTAGTTTTTGAGTATTGATTGTTATACATGTTGGCTACAGATGACATGGCACTTTCTTATAGTCAACAGTTGGCTATACTATTAAGTAATATTAACCATGCCCTTATACACCTAGACGGAGGGATTATATCAGATGACTTGCAAGGGGCGGAGGAGATGTAAGAAATGGTTCATCGTAAGTCTTTCACCAGTACTGTAGTAAAAATTCATACATGGAAGTTCTAGACTAAACCATAAACGGATACACTTTTATTCATGCGCGATACTCCAATAGAGCAAGATTGTAACGCCCCGGATACAACTTTCCATATTCGTAACTCCAACTCTTGCTTTTTCCGGAGATGCGATGTGGTATTTCCTCCATGATTGGGTTTTGTCTTTTGTTTTGCATTTTGTTCATGCCTTGCATTTCATATCATAGCATCATGCGCTTTGCATCTGCATGTTTTCATAAAACTTACATTCGCTCGTAGTTGCCGCGTTCCCCCCTTGTTTTCGTGGCCTTCTGTCAAACCCTCGCGCGCGTCCGAAAACTTCCCCGAACCCGAACCGCACGGTCATGACCGATGGGTCCGGATCATCCCCTAACATCCGTAAAATATTTTTGTTTTATTTATTGGGCTTCCTAACCTATTTTCCCGGAGCCGTTCGATCGCGATCGGATGACTCAAAAACTCCCCTCTTCCCCTATACATATAGACCCCAACCCTAAAATTTTGGATCAATGTCCCATGCTTCCGTGTCCGCCGCCACCACTGTTCTCTCGGGATCCCTCCCGATCCACCTCGTCTCAGCCACCCACCAACTAGAGCATCGCCCGATCCTCTCTGTCCCGTCCATCTCAGATCCACCCCCCTCCAACCGCAGCCTCCGACCACCTCCCGTGATTCCCGCACACGCAGCCAACCCCGAGCGCCGCCCTCACCCTCGAGCTCCACCGGAATCGCGCCTGGATCCTCTCGCTTCGAGCACCTCCATGGAGCCGAGCTCCCCACCACCTGGTTCCGCCGCCTTGGAGACCCACGCCCGCCGTTCTGTGCCGCTCCTCGCTGGAACTGCGTCAAGCTGTCGCTTCGTCCCGCAGCCTCCCGCTCTCCTCGTCGGCCGACGCAGGAGACGAGCTCCTTCTGAACCAGCAAGCGGCCCTGCCCCTCGCAGGTCATCCGCGCCCCTGCTCTTCCTTCTTCTTCACCTATCTCGCTCTTCTCTCAGTGCTCTCTCTGTTCCGTGTAGGAGGACAGTTGGGAGCACCTCGAGGAGCAACACCGCAGCAGCCTCGTCCTTGCTCCGCCAACATCTCTGACAAGATTTGACGAGCCGCAACGAAGCCGACCTCCTCCCGTTCCCCTGCTTCGGATCTGGTGCTCCACACCCCCCTTCCTTGCGGCTGCGGCCTCCCACTCGTCGCCATGGCCGCGGCAAGTTCAAACTCCACCGCCCGTTGCTGTTCATCGAGCCGTCCCGCGCTCCAAGTGCCGGGAACCGGCTCCCCGTCGTCTATACCTCCCGGATCCGTCCGTTCTGCCGCCCAAGACCTCTCCGGAGTTCCCTCAACTCGTCCGCACCAAGTCCCCGTGCCGCCGTTTGCCTCGTCCTGGACCTCCTCTGCATCGAGCGCTCTGCTCCAGCGCTGCTGTCTCCCCCGCGCGAAGACCTCGCCTCCGCCCCGCCCTCGTCTGGCCGGAGAGGCTTTGCCCCGCTCGCCGGAGCTCTGCTCCCGGTCACCGGCGCCCTGCTCGCCTCCTCTGCATCGCCCTGCTTCCCCTGCTTCGAACGAGAACAACGACGACCAGCGCCTCGTCCCGCTCCTCGCTCGCGTTGACCGCATCAAGTTCCATGACCGACCGCACGCACCTGGGCTGCCTCCCCTTCGTCTGTCGGCCAAGGCCCAGCCGCGCCAGATCCGGCCTGCCTGGCCTCCTCCTCCCCCAGCCGGGCCAAGAGCCCATGGTGAGCAGCCCAGTCCGCCCACCAGTTTCGGCCCAATGTAGTTTTTTTTTCATGTCTGCGATTTTGCTAATTATCCAGAAAACTGCATGTTTACAGATTGCACCCTCATGTGCATGCATTTAATAACTCACAATTGGTGCATCGGATTAAAATGTTTTAAACATGTAAAATGCTTAGAATTCTGTCTAGTTTCACAATATGCCACTTTCATCCATGTTTTAAATGTTTAAAATGTTGTTTGTTTAAATTTGTTCAAATGCCATATTAAAATGATTTATTTTCATAACTAAATAACCGTAGCTCGGTTTTAAATAAACTTCATATGTAAATGGGGTGGAAAAATGCCTAGTTTAACATGGTGCAGTTTATTTTCCTGTTTAACAACAATAAAATATGTTTTAGGGCAGAACAGTACCAAATCTAAAATATGCATATGGGGATTTTCCGGAATTGTTGTTTGTTGTTCCGGCCTCATTTAAATTTGCCTAAATAGTTACTTTACTTATGCTCCACCTCTTGCCATGGTTAACAACATTTAATATTGTTGAGTACCTAAACGAGAGCGAACTAAATAACTCGAATGTGGTGTTTTGTCAAAATGCAACTCGTTGCATATTGAGCTCCACTTAATTTGTAGTATTGTTTGTTTCACTTTGCCATGCCATGCCTCATTAAACCGGACATGCATCATACTTGATTGTGCATCGTGCCATGTTTATGCTTGTGCATTTATCATGTTGTTTGTTTCTTTCCGGTGTTGCTTCTCGCCTACGGTAATGTTGCGATTGTGAGGATTCGCTCGACTACTCCCGTTCATCTTCTTCATGGACTCGTTCTTCTTCCTTGCGGGATTTCAGCAAGATGACCGTCACCTTGGATCTCATTACTATCATTGCTATGCTAGTTGCTTCGTTCTATCGCTATGCTGCGTTACCTACCACTTGCTGCTCAAGCCTCCCAAATTGCATGATAGCCCCTAACCTTTGTCACCCTTCCTAGCAAACCGTTGTTTGGCTATGTTACCGCTTTTGCTCAGCCCCTCTTATAGCGTTGCTAGTTGCGGTGAAGATGAAGATTGCTCCATGTTGGATTATGTTTATGTTGGGATATCACAATATCTCTTATATTATTAATGCATCTATATACTTGGTAAAGGGTGGAAGGCTCGGCCTTATGCCCGGTGTTTTGTTCCACTCTTGCCGCCCTAGTTTCCGTCATATCGGTATTATGTTCCCGGATTTTGCGTCCCTAACGCGGTTGGGTGATTTATGGGACCCCCTTGACAGTTCGCTTTGAATAAAACTCCTCCAGCAAAGCCCAACCTTGGTTTTACCATTTGCCTCACCACCACCTATACCCTTTCCCTTGGGTCGGCCAACCCGAGGGTCATCTTTATTTTTGGCCCCGGCCGATTGCTTCTCTAAGTCGGTTCGAACCGAGACGCTTATGGGCCAATGACGGGAAACTCGAGGCCTGGTTTTACTCAGAGCTGTCTCATCCGGTGTTGCCACGAGAACGAGATATGTGCAGCTCCTATCGGGATTGTCGGCACATCGGGCGGTCTTCTTTGGTCTTGTTTTACCATTGTCAAAATGTCTTGTAAACCGGGATTCCGAGATCGATCGGGTCTTCACAGGAGAAGGAATATCCTTCGTTGATCGCGAGAGCTTATCATGGGCTAAGTTGGGACACCCTGCAGGGTTTGAACTTTCGAGAGCCGTGCATGATTTATGTGGCGATGGGAATTTGTTAATGTCCGGTTGTAGATAACTTGACACCAGATACGAATTAAAATGCATCAACTGCGTGTGTAGCCGTGATGGTCTTTTTTCGGTGGAGTCCAGGAAGTGAACACGATTTTGGGTTATGTTTGACGTAAGTAGGAGTTCAGGATCACTTCTTGATCATTGCTAGCTTCACGACCGTTCCATTTGCTTCTCTTCTCGCTCTTATTTGCGTATGTTAGCCACCATATCATGCTTAGTCGCTGCTGCAACCTCACCACTTTAACCCTTCCTCACCCATTAAGCTTTGCTAGTCTTGATACCCATGGTAATGGGATTGCTGAGTCCTCGTGGCTCACAGATTACTACACCAACAGTTGCAGGTACAAGTTATGCGATGATCATGACGCGAGAGTGATGTTTACTTGTTTTGGAGTTCTTCTTCTACTTCTTCGATCAGGGGATAGGTTCCGTGTCGGCACTGGCTAGCGTGGTGGATATTGTTTGAGTTTCTGTTCGCTTTCATCCGTAGTCGGATGTTGATCTTGTATATGATTTATTGTTGTATTCATGTGACGTTGTATGTCTTGGTTGTATCCCCACTATTATGTAATGTTGATGTAATGATATCCACCTTGCGAAAGCGTCTTCAAGATGCGCTTCTATCCTTGGTGGGACCTTCGAGTTCCTTTAGGATAGGGTCGCATCTTGGGCGTGACAAGTTGGTATCAGAGCCTCGACCGACCATAGGATCCCCCTTGATTGTTGGCCGTTGTTGAGTCTAGAAGAAAATTATTTTGAGTCTTAGGATTATATATATCGGAGAGTAGGATTTTTTTTACTCCTCAGTCCCTTCGTCGCTCTGGTGAGGCCTCCTGACGTAGATGTTTTGTCTTTCCTCTCCTCAAATTTCACAATTTTTTTTAGGATCACGCGGGTATCTTGGGATCGTTTCGATAGTCTTGTGACGAGAACATTGTTCTTGGTGCCTCCTGACATTTAGGGGTTGTGGCAATGTCCCGAGGAGTTGAGCTCCGAGGTGTTGTCATCACAATTTTATCATTGCAGTTCTGGAATACCTGAGTTTTGCCGACATCGAAAATCTCTTTCATGCAGTTGTTGGTGAGATAACCTCGATGCCACCCAGTACTGGGGAGTTCGGGAGTATTGCCATAGCTCGTATAACGGATGCTTTTCGAAGGTGGAGGTACACGATTTCCGAAGTTTTCTTGGTTATGTGTTGAAGGATGGATACAACTGGATCTAGGTATTGTTAGTTTGGGTGATATATTTTGTGTCCCCTGTATCCCCAACACCAGATTGCATAACCAGAAAGTTTCGGAGTTTATAGGTGGGAATTCAAGTAGCTCCTAGAATATCTTTCCGACAGATGCATGATATGAGATTGGGTAAATCTCTATCATATGTATTTGTTCCGGCTTATTCTGCAAGCCAAATCCTTTGTTTTGTTTTATTTGTGGTATTCGAGTTGCTTCGAAGTCAAATGTTCAATCCATACATTTTCCTAAACGGTGTTCTCATATTGTTATGTGAATACTAATCCTTCTTGATCATCGAGGTCGTCATGTTAATTCTTTTCCAACCGGCGTGCTTCTCTTTAAGTGGATCCGATCATTTCAACATCCGCAAGATAAATTCTAAGTTTTTCTCAACGGTGTCCGTTTCATCCGTCCCAAGTTGTTTTGTTTTCCCGCCCTCCCACCCTTTTCTGCAAGGACTTATATATTTTAATCATGTATCCTTTTATTTGTGGGAAGTCTCTTCATTCTTTTCTTTCAATGTTCTTATCCGGTGATTTCCCATGAAGATGCTCAACAGTTTCAAGTTCATCATTCTTCATTCTCGTATTCTTTTCCGGTGGACTTAACTCAAGCTTTCGATGTTCATCATATTCCTTTCCTTGTTGCAAATGCTTTCTCTTGCCGATGCACCTCTTAATCATTCACTTCTCGCTATTCATTTGTTCTGGAGTGCTTAAGATATCTCAGAAGTATCACGTTTCCGTTCTTAATCCGTTCGAGTTACTTCAAGGTTTTTCTCTCATTCAAGCTATTTAATTCTACCGGTGCAATCTCTATTTCAAGCAATCCTTCAATGATGTTTCTTTTGAGTGGGCCCTAACCCACATGTCTTTTCCCAGGATCTTACCCGACTCTTCTAATTTTCCGGAACTATTCTCAAATTCATTTCAAAGTTTGACGTAAGAATGAATTTTCATCACCACATGCCTTCTCCTAGGCCGCTTTCAAATTCTTTTCATCTCTGGCTCAACCTTTCCTCTTTTAATCCTTCCGAAGTTTCTCAACAATTTGGTGGTGTTTCTCCTCGTCATTCTCAGCATGTGAAGACCGAAGAAGAGTTCCTCTTAAATCCTTACCCGTTCTTCCAAAGATGCGAGGTTCTAGCTTGATGCCATCCTCTCATAATTGTTTTCGATTGTGGGAATTCTTTTCACCCATCCGGAGCATTTCATGAGTTGTTTCCATTTCTTTCCTTCGAAGGCCATCATGTCATAATTCTTCATTCGTGTAGCTATCATTTTCCAAATCTTACCGGTGAATCGTTCAAATATCCTCTAATCAGTTCATGATCTCTTCATTCTCTTGTATCTAAATTCCCCTCAAGTATCTTCATTCGTTTTCCAATTCTTTCCGGTGAATTGTGCCTTTGCTACTTACATTTTCAATTTTTATGGTGGTTCGTTCAACATTCCTCTTCCTTTATTACCGTATCAGTTCATTCGTCCTTTCCAATCCTCTCGGTGATTCGTCGAAGACTTCTTCAATTTGGCGCTATATCTCTCTTCAATCCTTGCAAAAGAATAAGTAGTGTGCCAAATCCGTTGCTTATCATCAATTAAATTGGTGAAGGATACGCATAACGTAATTCTAATTATTGTTTCATCCAAGTGATCTAGTTTCTTCTTTCCATCATTGTCATCATGTCACATTTCTCGGTTCGAGTTGCTCCATCTTTTATTTTCTGGAGTTCCAAGTTTTCCGCATTATCTCGTCACGAAGCTCCTTGTGTTTTCAACTTCTCTTTCTTTTTATCATCCTTTTTATTACCGGAGTTCTTCATGGAGGCTCTACATGGTGGTTCGTCAAGGATTCTTTTCATTCTTCAATTGTTCTTCAAGATTTCTCTCGAATTTATGATCCGCCAAGCTATACTCTAAAATAAACATGGTGTTCAACACATGTTTTGTTTTGAGGAGCTCAAGTATTCTTCATCTTGCATTCCTAAGTGCAATTCTTTCTACCTTATCTTTTGAGATGGTGTTATGTCATCCTTGGCAATTTCTCCTCGTGCTTCATGATTCACTTGTTGTCAAGAATGAGGTATTTTGAATCCACCAATCAATATTTTGTTGGAGTTATATTGGGTTATATTTCACCTACAACCTTCCCTAAGGAATGTAGCTATTTGTGGTGCTTATCAATGATGCAAATTTCTCCTTCTCATCTCGGTGAAGAAGTTTCTCTTATCTTCATTGATCTCAACCAATCAATTGTTTCTGTTAATGGCGGGTTGTCACCTCATCATTTTGAGATGTTTGCCATAAGCCCATAACAAGCTTGTGCTTTTCGTTGTTGATTTTCCAACAACTCCGTTCAATTCTTCTTTGCAAGGATGCTTTCCAAGCTCATTTGTGGCAAAAGTTGGCATTTTTCTTCTCCATTCTTTTATTTCAATGATCTATCTCCTATTCTTTCTTCCGGAGGCATGGTGATGTTGCTCTCTTCACTCATCATCTCGAATTGTGGAGATCGTGTTCTTTTCTTGCTTATCCATTTAACCGGAGTGTTGTATCATCTCTTCAATATCTTTTCATCTCATCAAGTTTTCTTCTCTTTTTCTACCGGAGTGCTGTCCAAATTCTGTCATTCTTGTTCCTTGGCTATCTCATTATACCGAGGTGGTCATATTCTTTTCGTTTGTGAAGCTCTTATTTCCAAGTCTTTCAACCTTCAAGTTCTCGTAATACTCCTTGTTCCTCTTTTCTACCGGATTGTTTGCAATCTCGTTCATCTCTGTTGTACTCTTTCTTTTAAATTGCTCAACCTCTCAAGGTTCGTGGTTTCACTCGTTCATCAAAGAAGCAACTTAGTTTTACCTCTTCTCTTCCTCTTCTGTTTCTCTCTGGTGCCATCCTAGATCTCGGGACGAGATCCTCTCATAGTGGTGGAGTGTTGTAACGCCCCGGATACAACTTTCCATATTCGTAACTCCAACTCTTGCTTTTTCCGGAGATGCGATATGTTATTTCCTCCATGATTGGGTTTTGTCTTTTGTTTTGCATTTTGTTCATGTCTTGCATTTCATATCATAGCATCATGCGCTTTGCATTTGCATGTTTTCATAAAACTTACATTCGCTCGTAGTTGCCGCGTTCCCCCTTGTTTTCGTTGCCTTCTGTCAAACCCTCGCGCGCGTCCGAAAACTTCCCCGAACCCGAACCGCACGGTCATGACCGATGGGTCCGGATCATCCCCTAACATCCGTAAAATATTTTTGTTTTATTTATTGGGCTTCCTAACCTATTTTCCCGGAGCCATTAGATCGCGATCGGATGACTCAAAAACTCCCCTCTTCCCCTATACATATAGATCCCAACCCTAAAATTTTGGATCAATGTCCCATCCTTCCGTGTCCGCCGCCGCCACTGTTCTCTCGGGATCCCTCCCGATCCACCTCGTCTCAGCCACCCACCAACCAGAGCATCGCCCGATCCTCTCTGTCCCATCCATCTCAGATCCACCCCTCTCCAACCGCAGCCTCCGACCACCTCCCGTGACTCCCGCACACGCAGCCAACCCCGAGCGCCGCCCTCACCCTCGAGCTCCACCGAATCGCGCCTGGATCCTCTCGCTTGAGCACCTCCATGTAGTCGAGCTCCCCACCGCTGGTTCCGCCGCCTTGAGACCCATGCCCGCTGTTCCTGTGCCGCTCCTCGCTGGAACTGCGTCAAGCCGTCGTCCCCGTCCCGCAGCCTCCCGATCTCCTCGTCGGCGCAGGGAGACGAGCTCCTTCGAACCAGCAAGCAGCGCCGCCCCTCACAGGTCATCCGCGCCCCTTCTCTTCCTTCTTCTTCACCTATCTCGCTCTTCTCTCAGTGCTCTCTCTGTTCCGTGTAGGAGGACAGTTGGGAGCACCTCGAGGAGCAACACCGCAGCAGCCTCGTCCTTGCTCCGCCACCATCTCCGACAAGATTCGACGAGCCGCAACGAATCCGACCTCCTCCCGTTCCCCTGCTCCGGATCTGGTGCTCCACCCCCCCTTTCTTGTGGCTGCGGCCTCCCGCTCGTCGCCATTGCCGCGGCAAGTTCAAGCTCCGCCGCCCGTTGCTGTTCATCGAGCCGTCCCGCGCTCCAAGTGCCGGAACTGCTCCGTCGTCTAGACCTCCCGGATCCGTCTGCTTCGCCGCCTAAGACCTCTCCGAGTTCCCTCAACTCGTCCGCACTAAGTCCTCAGTGCCGCCGTTTGCCTCGTCCCCGACCTCCTTCAGATCGAGCGCTCTGCTCCAAGATCGATGTCTCCCAGCGAAGACCTCGCCTCCGCCCGCCCTCGTCGCCGGAGAGGCTTTGCCCGCTTCGCTGGAGCTCGCTCCCGGTCACCGGGCGCCTCGCCTCCCTTCAGATCATCATCCTGCTTCCCCTGCTTCGAACGAGAACAACGACGAACAGCGCCTCATCCCGCTCCTCGCTCGCGTTGACCGCGTCAAGTTCCACGACCGACCGCATGCACCTTTTTTTTTGAGACAACCTCATGAAGCTTTTCATTAAGTCGTCACAATGTTTACAGGGACGAAAGTAAGCTCTCCAGGTTGGTCCAACCACACATGGCGGCCAAATCCGAGCGACAAAGCGTGCTTCGCTAGGTTGTGAGCTTCAAAATTTGAGCTCCTAAACTCATGACAGAAATTGCATAAATCAAAAACTAACGAGTGATCTATTATTTCATGCACTATAGCTCCATAAGATGATGCATTCTCCTTCTTTAGATCTTCCACCACATTTTTGCAATCAGAAGCAACATGGACTCGCCTCTGGTAGAGATCATCAGCTAGCGCCAAACCCTCCCTTATAGCAATGGCTTCAAGAATCATGGTCCGTGATGTGCCTCACCACCAGCACCAACGCCCCCAAAACACTCCTTCCGAGCTCCTGCAAATTGCCCCCACAGCCCCATGTCTCGCTTTCACGGGGAGGCGTCAACATTGATCTTGATGCAACTTGCGCAGAGGCTGCCATTGTGTCGGCTTTGTTAACATTTGTAGCTCTTTCTGAACTTCCCTCTTAGTGATGACGCGATATCCTGAAGATAGCTCGTTATGAAACCATATATGGATTGTGGTGATTGGAAGATATCTTCATAAATCGCTTTCCTTCGAGTTCTCCAAATAGACCACATAATGACGATCATGTGTGCAAACTTGTCTCTGTCCAAAACCTCGCTAAGCAAACAGCCGATCCTTGGGATTCTCCTCTTGCCTCTCCACTAGATGGTGAACTAGCTCCTCCGGCGCTAAGGCCCAGACACTGCTCGACATTGGACACGTGAATAAAGCATGTCTCCATGTATCAATCGCCCCACACAAGGAGCAGTTATCCTCGGTGGCCATATTCCGGTGCTTCAACAGGACAGCCGTCGGCATTGATCGTCTCGCAAGCCTCCACACAAACATTCTAAGTTTTGAGGGTACTTGAATGTGCCAAATATCGCTCCACTTGTTCACCTCATTATGCACACTGGATGAGCCCTCATCCTCATACAGCCACGCCTCCCTCTCAAGTTTAGTGCGGAGAACCACACGATAGGTTGATTGTACACTGAAAACGCCTCTAGTTTCCTCATGCCAAGCCCAGAAATCATTAACCCGACGAGTACACAGAGGGATCTTGAGTATCTCATCGGCATCAAATCTAGTAAAAGTGTCCCGAATCAAGCCTTCCTTCCAGGTCGCCGAGGAGCTGTCAATGAGCTCAGATACCAAAGTTGGTGGTTCCTGAGATAGTGAAGTTATCGGCCGTTTCAGCCCATCTATTGGTATCCAGCTATGTTTCCATATTTCAGTAGTTGTGCCATCCCCGATTCTCCTCACAACTCCTTGTGCCATAATATCTCGCCCATCCAGAATCGCCCGCCAGATCTGGGAGGGGTGTGATCCGAGCTTCAAGATCAAGAATTGAACAGCCTGGAAAGTAGACAGCCTTCAAGATCCTAGAACTCAACGTTGACTCTCCCGTTAGCAACCTCCAGGCTTGACGAGCCAGCAGCGCCAGATTAAAGATCTCAAGGTCCCGAAAACCTAGGCCCCCAAGGTGTTTTGGTCTGGTCATGATGTCCCAAGCGACCCAGCTGGGCTTCCGCTTCCCCTGCTTGCTTCCCCACCAAAACTGTCTTTTGATAGACATAATATTCTCACATAGCCCTCTGGGTAATGGGAAACAACTCATCGAATATACTGGTATTGCTTGAGCCACCGCCTTAATAAGGACCTCTTTGCCTGCTGATGACAAGAGCTTCTCCATCCACCCCTTGATCTTTTCCCAAACACGATCTCTTAGATACTTGAAAGTACCATTTTTCGAGTGGCCCACATCAGTTGGCATACCCAGGTAACGTTCACTCAAGGACTCCTTGTATACATGGAGGATGTTTTTCATGGAATCCTTTATGTTTTCCGAGCACCTCTTGCTAAAAAATATCGATGATTTGTCATGGTTGATCCTTTGTCCGGAAGCTGCACAATAGGTTTCTAGCAGGTTGGACACAACTTCTGCACCCTCTACACCGGCCTTGAAAAGCAACAGCTGTCATCTGCAAACAAAAGATGGTTAACGGTGGGAGCCGTTGGGGCCACCTGAATACACGCAAAGCGATGACGAAGAACAGGATTTAAGGACGCACGAAAGGCCCACTCCAGCTATCAAGAATAAGTAGGGGGAGATTGGGTCTCCCTGCCGGATTCCTCTGGATGGAGTAAAAGACTCAAGCTTCTCCCCGTTTACCATGACCGAGAAAGAAACCGATGACACCATGCTCATAACTGTATCAACCATGATCTCACGAAACCCAGTTTTGTCATGATGGCTCTCAAGTATGACCACTCTACCCGGTCGTAGGCCTTCATCATATCTAGCTTTAGAGCACATAAGCTGTTTGATTTTGCCCTGGACCGTTTCATAAAATGCAGACACTCATATGCACTGATAATATTATCTGTAATAAGCCTCCCTGGAACGAAGGCTGTCGCTTCCTCGTAAATTATGTCCGGAAGGATCAGTTTCAACCTGTTTGCTACCACCTTGGAAGCTATTTTATAAATGACATTGCAAAGGCTAATTGGTCTGTATTGAGACAAAACAGTGGGGTTTGTTACCTTGGGGATAAGAACCAATATAGTGTCATTTATGCATGATGGGCTATCCTCCCCCCTCAATATTCTGAGGACAATCTTTGTTACATCCGTTCCACAAATATCCCAATGTCTCTGATAAAAGTGAGCAGGGAAGCCATCCGGGCCCGGCGCCTTGGTTGGAAACATTTGGAAGAGAGCCACTTTTACTTCATCCTTGGTGTACGGGACACATAGAGACTCATTCATCACCTCTGTCACCTTCCTGGGAACGTGATCAAGGACATCATCCATGTTCTGTACCATTTCAGAGGTATACAAGCTTTGGTAAAACTCGTTGACCAAAACCCGCAATTCTCCCGGGTCATCCACCACCGCTCCTAGAGAATTTTGTAGGGCCTTGATCATATTTTTCTTTCTACGGATGCTGGCCCGAAGGTGGAAAAATTTGGTGTTTCGGTCACCCGCCGAGAGCCACTCCACCCTTGCCCGTTGCCGCCACATGATCTCCTCTCGGTGGTATAACTCAATAAGCCGCTCATTAGTCTTCGCCTGCATGAGAGGGGGCCGACCGCAAAGGATCACCTCGGAGTTCCTCTAGAGTCTTTTTCAGCTTCTTTATTTCCTTTCTAACACTTCCAAAAGTGTCCCTGCAACACTTCACCAATTCTGTGGAGATATTCTGAAGTTTCTGTTTCATATCATCCACAGACAAGCAAGGTGTGTCAGCTGTCCACTCATTTGAAAGGACCTGGCCCAGACCTTCATGCGACTCCCACATAAGCTCGTATTTAAAAGACCTTTGTTCCTTCACTTGCACCGTGTTACCAAAGTCAATAACAATGGGTGAGTGGTCAGATGTGGAGCAAGAAAGATGTGTAAATCAAGCAAGAGAGAAACTGTTCATCCATGCAACATTAGCTAGGGCTCTGTCTAGCCTGCATTTTGTATAACTCCCTCCCACAACCTTCTTCTCAAAGGTCCAAAAATTTCCGTTGAAGCCTAAGTCTTGCAACATGCAAATATCAATGGTGTCCCGGAAGGCTTGGATTTGCGCATTGCTTCGCTGCCCTACCTCCTCATGTTCTTCCGGACGTAGAACCTCATTGAAATCTCTCGCGCACAGCCACGGCAAAGTGCTCAAAGTGCTGATGTTTTTTAAAACTGTCCACGTTTGATGTCTCAAGTGTGTTTGTGCCTCACCATACACACAGGTGAATCTCCACTCTTCCCGATTATGCTCCTCAATCTTAACATCCAAATGATAAACCGAGTAACCAAGAATCTCAACTTTTATTGCATTATTCCAGAATAATCCCATACCACCACTGCGGCCTTAACTACTGACCGCATAAGCATTATCATAACCCAACGTATTTGCTAACGCTTCTACCCTAACACCATCAATTTGTGTCTCAACAATACACAGAAGGGTAGGGGCAAATTGCCTCACGAAGTCGCGAAGCTCTCGAACTGTCGCGGCCTTGCCCATGCCGCGACAGTTCCAAACAAAGGTACTCATTGACCCCGGCGGCGCCCGTCAACCGGGCCCGCCAAATTCAGATCACCTTTCAGCTATGTCCCTGTTCTCGTCGAGCTGCTGTCTTCTGATTCCACAATTAGCTTCGCTCTCTTACGGTCCCGAGTGGTACTGGGCTGGCTGGAGCGTTAAAGGCGTGAAGAGCCACCGCTTAGGTTGCTCGGTGCTTGTTGTCGCTGGGTGCAAGCTAACTGTGCTAAGCGCCGCAGCCCTCTTTCTGCTATTTTCTGCATCTTGCATATCCAAATCTGCTTTGATGAACTCCCGTAACGGTTGCATACTCTGAACTGGCTTGGTCGTTCCTTCCGCGTCCTCCAGTACGACCGCCACGACAGCCTCCTCGCCGTCCTCCCCCATTGCCGGGTCCTCGGCCCGTCTTCAACGTCCAAGTTGCCCGCAAGTCCTTGAAAACTAACGCTGACGGAGGATGGACGCCATTGCCATGTTCTTTGAAGAGGTGGCTCAAAGATCCAAAGATATCGGCACACCGGGCCAGTGGACTGTGACGCACTGGTTGCCTCACCTTCGTCGGCCAAGGCCCACCCGCCAGATCCGGCCTGCCTGGCCTCCTCCTCCCCTAGCCGGGCCAAGAGCCCATGGTGAGCAGCCCAGTCCGCCCACCAGTTTCGGCCCAATGTAGTTTTTTTTCCATGTCTGCGATTTTGCTAATTATCCAGAAAACTGCATGTTTACAGATTGCACCCTCATGTGCATGCATTTAATAACTCACAATTGGTGCATCGGATTAAAATGTTTTAAACATGTAAAATGCTTAGAATTCTGTCTAGTTTCACAATATGCCACTTTCATCCATGTTTTAAATGTTTAAAATGTTGTTTGTTTAAATTTGTTCAAATGCCATGTTAAAATGATTTATTTTCATAACTAGATAACCGTAGCTCGGTTTTAAATAAACTTCATATGTAAATGGGGTGAAAAAATGCCTAGTTTAACATGGTGCAGTTTATTTTCCTGTTTAACAACAATAAAATATGTTTTTAGGGCAGAACAGTACCAAATCTAAAATATGCATATGGGGATTTTCCGGAATTGTTGTTTGTTGTTCCGGCCTCATTTAAATTTGCCTAAATAGTTACTTTACTTATGCTCCACCTCTTGCCATGGCTAACAACATTTAATATTGTTGAGTACCTAAGCGAGCGAACTAAATAACTTTCGAATGTGGTGTTTTGTCAAAATGCAACTTCGTTGCATATTGAGCTCCACTTAATTTGTAGTATTGTTTGTTGCACTTTGCCATGCCATGCCTCATTAAACCGGACATGCATCATACTTGATTGTGCATCGTGCCATGTTTATGCCTCGTGCATTTATCATGTTGTTTGTTTCTTTCCGGTGTTGCTTCTCGATTCGGTAATATTGCGATTGTGAGGATTCATTCGACTACTCCGTTCATCTTCTTCATGGACTCGTTCTTCTTCCTTATGGATTTCGGGCAAGATGACCGTCACCTTGGATATCATTACTATCATTGCTATGCTAGTTGCTTCGTTCTATCGCTATGCTGCGTTACCTACCATTTGCTGCTCAAGCCTCCCAAATTGCATGATAGCCCCTAACCTTTGTCACCTTTCCTAGCAAACCGTTGTTTGGCTATGTTACCGCTTTTGCTCAGCCCCTCTTATAGCGTTGCTAGTTGCAGGTGAAGATGAAGATTGCTCCATGTTGGATTATGTTTATGTTGGGATATCACAATATCTCTTATATTATTAATGCATCTATATACTTGGTAAAGGGTGGAAGGCTCGGCCTTATGCCTGGTGTTTTGTTCCACTCTTGCCGCCCTAGTTTCCGTCATATCGGTATTATGTTCCCGGATTTTGCGTCCCTAACGCGGTTGGGTAATTTATGGGACCCCCTTGACAGTTCTCTTTGAATAAAACTCCTACAGCAAGGCCCAACCTTGGTTTTACCATTTGCCTCACCACCACCTATACCCTTTCCCTTGGGTCGGCCAACCCGAGGGTCATCTTTATTTTATCCCCCGGGCGGTGCTTCTCTAAGTCTTTGGTTCGAACCGAGCTTTCTTGGGCCACCACAGGGAAACTCGAGGCCTGGTTTTACTCATAGCCTGTCTCATCCGGTGTTACCCTGAGAACGGGATATGTGCAGCTCCTATCGGGATTGTCGGCACATCGGGCGGTCTTGCTGGTCTTGTTTTACCATTGTCGAAATGTCTTGTAAACCGATTCCGAGACCGATCGGGTCTTCCGGAGAAGGAATATCCTTCGTTGATCGCTAGCTTATCATGGGCTAAGTTGGGACACCCCTGCGAGGTTTGAACTTTTCGAGAGCCGTGCCCATGGTTATGTGGCAGATGGGAATTTGTTAATGTCCGGTTGTAGATAACTTGACACCAGAATCTGAATTAAAACGCATCAACCGCGTGTGTAGCCGTGATGGTCTCTTTTCGGCGGAGTCCGGGAAGTGAACACGGTTTTGGGTTATGTTTGACGTAAGTAGGAGTTCAGGATCACTTCTTGATCATTGCTAGCTTCACGACCGTTCCATTTGCTTCTCTTCTCGCTCTTATTTGCGTATGTTAGCCACCATATCATGCTTAGTCGCTGCTGCAACCTCACCACTTTAACCCTTCCTCACCCATTAAGCTTTGCTAGTCTTGATACCCATGGTAATGGGATTGCTGAGTCCTCGTGGCTCACAGATTACTACATCAACAGTTGCAGGTATAGGTTATGCGATGATCATGACGCGAGAGCGATGTTTACTTGTTTTGGAGTTCTTCTTCTTCTTCGATCGGGGATAGGTTCCGTGTCGGCAGCCCTGGGCTAGCAGTGGTGGATATTGTTTGAGTTTCATTTACATTTCATTCGTAGTCGGATGTTGATCTTGTATATGATGTATTGTTGTATTCATGTGACATTGTATGTCTTGGTTGTATCCCCACTATTATGTAATGTTGATGTAATGATATCCACCTTGCAAAAGCGTCTTCAAGATGCGCTTCTATCCTTGGTGGGACCTTCGAGTTCCTTTAGGATAGGGTCGCATCTTGGGCGTGACAAAGATCCTGCATGGAAGTCTCCACATGCTTAGACAGCGGATTACATTGAGCGAAGTCTAATGATCAACATTTAACTTGATAATGCGTATTTTTTTTAGAAGAACAGGGAGGCTCCTCCCCGGTTTCATTATCAAATGAAACCCAAAGTGTCTTACATCAGCTCACTGACAGGAGCAGTTCAAAGGAAGGACTGCGGCGAAAGCCACTCAAGTTTAACGACAAGCTTACATAATCAAAAGCGGCAAAGACACGGGCCATAAGCGCCCACACACACACTACATGTTTTCTAAGTGCACTTGATAATGCGTATGTCCAGTGAACCTCCTTGAGTCCACGTGCACCGAGTCGGCGGGTAAAGGATAGAACGGATGCCATGGGTTTTCCAAGTCCACATTGGCGGGATAGTCCCAGCTCCTCGATTCCAAGTTCAGACGATGAGGCCGGTTTCGCCCACGTGACCCGGAGGGGTAGTAACATTGACCTTGCACCCGTGACATCCGCCTCGTGTCGATTAGTCAGGTGTGGGCAACGCCCCTGACGCATGCTACAAAGACGGGGCGGCGGCCTGCGCGGGCCTCGCCGGTGCCCACGATCAAGAGGAAGATGCTGCCGTCCTCCTCCGAGAATAGCAGGCGGCGGTGATCCTCCAGCGACTCCGGCATGGTGAACCGGTAGCACGTGTCGTACTTGATGTTCTCCGCCAAGGGCCAGCAGTGACCGTTGCACGCATCCGTGAGGTGATGCACCATGTCCGCCGGCGAGCCACAAAACGGCATCGGGCACTCATAGTAGTGGACGAAGGGCTCCTTGGAGGCATCGACCAGGCCGTCCATGAAACGGGAGTGGCTGTAGGGGACGTTGCGCCAGTTGAATATGTGAGCAAGTTACTACGAGATTTAATCCGAATAAGCACAAAATAAATCATGACGGCTATAACAGAGATGAAACTAATCATGTGGACTAGCATAGTAGTAGGATACGGAGTAGAAACATGAATTCTACCACGATTTCGAACAGGACGGAGAGAAACACATACGGTGCAACAGGAGTAGCACCGTTGGCGTTGAGGTTGTCGCCCATGTCATTGAGGAAGAGGTTGCCGAGGTTGGGGAAGAAGTCGTGGCTGCCAGCAGTCGTGAGGGTGCGCTCCCCAGATTTCAACAGCGCCCGCCGAATGGAGCGCAGGAGGGAGTGGGTCAGGGGACGTTATGGCCACGAATGGAGCGCAGGAGTAGCACACAAAGCAAGAGATGGTGTCCTTACTAGTACTCCCTAGTCTCTATCTATCTATATCTATATATATCTACTCTTCTGTAAAACCGAGTTGGTGATGATGGTTTGCCCGCCATCTTGTAATATAGACCGTCCGATCTATATCTGACGGATATAAAGCCAACTATGACAATTTTACAAAAGATACCCGCACCTCTCTCCACATTTATAGATAAGGCCTTACCTCGTGCTCCTCCCTATGTCTCTATCTCTACAAGTACTTTTTTTATAACAAATCGAATAGTGTTGCGCCGTCTGCTACACGCCCGGCTGAACACGCCTCCTCGCCTCCATTATCACCAACTAAGTCTTTTATAGGAGTATGAGTAGAGAAAAAACCGAGTTGGTGATGATGGTGTACCGTGCAATGCACGGGCATCTTGCTATTTTTTGCATATAAGTCCAAACACCACCTAGACACAGTCTTTGAGCACGGTTCATAGTCGTTCCACGATCGGGCATCGAAGTTTGTAACTATTTTAGATTAGAATATACTACTCCTCCGGTGCTAGTAGTAGAGCAGAGTCCTACTCTACTACTCTACTCTAGCAAGCTAGGGCATAGTACTATAGTAGAAACTATAGGGAGTACCAGTACTGTTATCACTCAAGCAAGTTGTCTGGCATCGATATGACCCTACGCTGCTGGTAAGTGTCTCGTAAGTCAAGCGGTGTGCTGTAGTCATCATCACCTGTCCACTTTCCGCAGCACATATTCGCTTCTCCATCTTTGTCCGCACATAATCTTGTCCAAGCTTCCATCCCCGCTAAGGCGCCTCCCCCCTCGTCCGAAACCCAAGCACTAACAATGGCAGAACCGAGCAGCGTCCGCCGAAAGAGTGGCTGGAATTCGCTCCCCACAGAGGTAATCAAGCTCATTGTTTCGCTGCGTGTGGACAATCTCGATACCATGCCGCTCGCCGCGTGCTCGTCGGGGCTGTACCGTTTACTCAAAGCCCTCGGGTCGGAGCTTTTTAAGCCAGCTCCTTGCTTGCTGATGCCGCCTGATCTTCAGAAACAGCGTGTCACGCAGCATAACGATCGTAGGGTGGCGAGCATCAATCCCCTTCACCGTGATCTGATCCCCGTCAGCCTCAGCTACATTAACGGTATGTACTGGGTCGGCATGAACACGTCTTGGATGATGCTCGTCGACGGTCGCGGCAGCTGGATGCTCGTGGAGGTCTACACCCAGCGATTGATCCCCCTTCCTTCGATTAACATTGTAACCTTTGCTTTGGCACCGCGGCCCGAATACTCTGAATCTTACAAGAGCCAACATGATACCAAGTTTGATTTGCTCAAGGTTGTAATCTGCCAAGTGCCCACAAGATCTGGGAATTATAAAGATTTTAGGCTAATTGCGTTCTTCAACCGCGGTCTCGCCTATCTGACAGGTCACTGCGGTAAGTGGATAAATTTGCACGTCCATCACAAGATCATACATCCTCCATGGTTCTCTGATGCCATTGAACACAAGGGCTTCATTTACGCTATCGACTCCTTCTATGGCCGGACGTATTGCTGGCCTACTCCAGTCATCGCTACAAACGGCTGTTACAGCAGTACGTTACTTTCCTATGATATCATGATGGCTTTCTTATATTACTATCAACATCTATTGAAAAAATATTCATGCTCATAACATGCTGTTCTTAAGATTGACTAAATCAAGAGCCCTTTTTTATTTGACTCCAACTTGATATGATGTTGTAGGTCACTTTGGTGTCCCTACCCTTCCTAATCCCGTAACCTTTCAAAGAAAAGCGGCATGGCGCTTGCAGGTGGTTCCTGGCTCGATCGTATCGATGGTGAAAGATTGATGATCGTTCGCACGCACCGCACGTGTTGTTTCATGGAATACGATCCACGATCCACTGCAAGGTCTTTGAGCAGATCCCAAATTCTCTCGGGCCTTCGTGAATTTTTGATCGGAGGCTAGTAAGTAGCCTTGGCACACACTCTCTATTTGTCGGACTGAATTATCCGATTAACCAGGAGATAACCGACGGCAAGGATCATGATGGCAGCGCGGTTTCGTTCATCAGGAAAAACTGTGTGTACACAGCGTACCATGCATCTCTGCATGCACCATACCCTGATATGTGCCGCCACGCTCTGCACCCCAAAGTAGGAGAGAGGGTCACAAGTATCAGACTTCGACCTGCTGGCTAGAGTTTCCCCCGTTAGTCACCCATCTGGTTCAAGCCGTCAGCCAATCTCCATAGCTTAATAAATAGTAACGTCTAACTGAGCCAGTTAGTTAGATGCGTACACTTGGTGTAGTAGGATCTTTATTTAGGTTGATGCATACACTTGTTCTTTTTTGGTAGCCCTTTTGTAATGATGGCTGATGTTTGGTTTGGAAGAGAGAGCTACGTCTTCACTCTTCTGGCTTGCTTACTGCTTCTGTTGCACCCCCAGCCCTGGTTGCTGCTGCTGTTGTTTTTGAATGTACAATCAGTAGTATATTTCGTCTGTTGGTTGAATATAAATGTGTTGTTAGAATGACAAACACAATGTTTTGGAAGTCGTTGCACGGTTCGATCCTTTAGTGCCCTGCATCTGCACGTAGCTCATACTATATTTCGAACATAACACATAATCAACTTGTTGATAACATGAAGCCCACTGATGAAGACCCAATAGAGAAGCCCATAATTAATCGGAAGGGACGCTCACATGAATCCGCCAGTACATACTCATGGTCCCCTAAACATAAATAAGTAAATAAATAAATAAAGCTAAATGCTCATGCACCAGTTCTTTGGGAAAATAGGTAGCCCAAGATTTATTTTTGAAGAATACCCAAGCTAGGCCTATTTGTTTTCTCCGAATTATCGGGTCAGTAAATCTTTCAAGACGAGCAAATGGGATATTAGTTTTTTTGAATTTTGTTCTTCACTGGTATCTTATACGTATTTCATTGGATTTAACATGACATAATACTAACTTATTTTTAAATTTGTTTTAGTATGGCTATTAATTTTTGGATTAAGAATATTTCGTTCCTCAAAGAAAAATTTCCCACATATTTAGTTAATTTTTTTACCCCGCATCGACTCGTAAAATGGCCGCAATTCTAAAAATGGAAAACGGGCTGCAATAAATTCCATATGAATTAGAAAATGAGTAAAAATTATAAAAATAATAGCAAATGGGCTGTACACGCCACAGATTTCGAGGCTGACTTGTTTACGCAAGGCTTTGTCAGTGAACACACGATTCTAGCCGCCGTGCTTCTTCAATCTCTGATCTTCCTGCTCTAGCCGCCTAAACTAGCGCCGCCGGGACTGCCTGCTCCCTCCTCTTGTGGCCCGCTGTGATGCCGGGCAGGCTTCCCCGGCCCACCCTACTCCCTCTGCTGGTCTAGCCGCACGCAATCAACTGCCTCCTTATTATGTGAAAAAAATGATTCCTCTCACTGACATCTGGGGCGCACCGGTTGGGAGGCTGACCTGTGGGCCTACTACATTGACGCATATGCAGGGCTTGTCAACTTAGTCAACAAACGATTCTAGCAGCAGTAACCGTTGGGTTTGAATCGAACGGTCCTGCTGCTTCTTCAATCGCTGCTCTTCTTGCACCAGCCGCCCAAAACCAGCGCCGGGGAGACCGCCGGCTCCTGCCTCCAGTGGCCGGTTGTGCTGCTGTTGAGGCCTCATCGCCCCCTACTACTCCCACCGCTAGCAAGGCCCTGCGGCGACGGCAGCCTCACACCGCAGCCGAACCAGTGAACCCTGGTACTCCTCTCCGCATGGGCATCCACTGCCGCGTCTTCCCCGGCTCCGCGTCGTCCCCTTATGAAAGTGCAACTATCCCTAGGTGGTTTTGGTAATTCATAACAACATATAGCTCATTGAGCTAATGCTATTCCAAGACAAATATTTCAGGAAAGCTCAATGAATGGCATGGCATGGATGATGAAAGCGGATCCTCAAAATATCAAGGACAAAGGATTGGCTCAAGCTCAAAAGCTCAAGACTCTACATTTTACATTTTAGTGATCCAAGATCACATTGAGTCTATAGGAAAAGCCAATACTATCAAGGAGGGATGAGGTGTTGCTTAATGAGCCTTTCGCTTCATGTGCTTAGTGATATGCTCCAAAACCCTCCACTACTTTCTCACATCCACATATGACCTAAACCTAAAGTCAATCTCGGCTCTACCGATTCTTTCTATCCGGTGCCACCGAGTTCAGATGTCTTAGCCACTGCCACAAACCCTAGGCAAATCGGTCTCACCGATAGGGATCTCGGTCTCACCAAGATGGGATTGTAATCTCCCTGTTTCCCTTCGTAACGTTTCGGTCTAACCAAAGTGAGCGATTGGTCCCACCGAGATTGCAATGTAAACTCTCTGTTTCCTTTCAGAACTTTTTCGGTCTCACCGAAAGAGCGAATCGGTCCCACCGAGTTTACTTGACCAACTCTCAGGTTAGCTAATTACCAAATTCGGTCTCACCGAGTTTGTGTAATCGTTCTCACCGAGATTACGTTATGCCCTAACCCTAACCATATCGGTCCTACCGAGTTGCTTGTCGGCCCCAATCGAAAACCCTAACGGTCACTAGGTTTACTAAATCGGTCCAACCGAGTTTGATGATTCGGTCCCACCGAGTTTGGTAAATCGTGTGTAACGGTTAGCTTTTTTGTAGAGGCTATATATACCCCTCCACCTCCTCTTCATCCGTAGAGAGAGCCATCAGAACAAACCTACACTTCCAACTTACCAGTTCTGAGAGAGAACCACCTACTCATGTGTTGAGGCCAAGATATTTCATTCCAACCATATGAATCTTGATCTCTAGCCTTTCCCAAGTTGCTTTCCACTCAAATATTCTTTCCACCAGATCCAAATCCTATGAGAGAGAGTTGAGTGTTTGGGAGACTATCATTTGAAGCACAAGAGCAAGGAGTTCATCATCAACACACCATTTGTTACTTCTTGGAGAGTGGTGTCTCCTAGATTGGCTAGGTGTCACTTGGGAGCCTCCGACAAGATTGTGGAGTTGAACCAAGGAGTTTGTAAGGGCAAGGAGATCGCCTACTTCGTGAAGATCTACCGCTAGTGAGGCAAGTCCTTCGTGGGCGACGGCCATGGTGGGATAGACAAGGTTGCTTCTTCGTGGACCCTTCGTGGGTGGAGCCTCCGTGGACTCACAAGAACTGCTACCCTTCGTGGGTTGAAGTCTCCATCAACGTGGAGGTACGATAGCACCACCTATCGGAACCACGACAAAAACATCCGTGTCTCCAATTGCGTTTGAATTCTCCAAACCCTTCCCTTTACATTCTTGCAAGTTGCATGCTTTATTTTTCGCTGCCTATATACTCTTTGCATGCTTGCTTGAATTGCGTGAAGATTGCTTGACTTGCTTAAGGATAGCTAAAATCTGCCAAAGTCTATAATTGGGAAAAGGCATAGCTTTTAATTGGTCCAAGAGTCTAATCACCCCCTCTAGACATACTTCAAGGTCCTACAAGTGGTATCGAGCTTTGGTCTCCATTTGCTTTGTTTTCCATAGCTTTTGGTGGTCATAGCCTTGGTTTCACAACCTAGGAGAGTATGGCGTCTAGCGAGGGAAATTATCACCGTGAGAGGTCCTTACTTTGATGGAACTAATTTTGCTAGTTGGAAGCATAAGATGAAAATGCATATTCTCGGACATAACCCCGCCGTTTGGGCTATTGTGTGTATTGGCTTGCAAGGTGAATTCTTTGATGGGAGAGAACCGAACCGTGAAGCTAGTGCGGAAGAGTTGAAGATGTTGCAATACAACACTCAAGCTTGTGATATTCTCTTCAACGGATTGTGCCCCGAAGAATTCAACAAAAATCAGCCGTCTTGAGAATGCAAAGGAAATTTGGGATACTTTGATTGATATGCATGAAGGTACCGACTCATCAATGAATCCAAGTTGGATGTGCTCCAAAGTCAGCTTGACAAGTTCAAAATGAAGGATGGTGAAGGTGTCACTGAAATGTACTCTAGGCTTGCTCTTATCACAAATGAGATTGCCGGCTTAGGAAGTGAAGAGATGACCGACAGATTCATCATCAAGAAGATCCTAAGAGCATTGGATGGAAAATATGATACCGTGTGCACATTGATCCAAATGATTCCAAATTACAAAGATCTCAAGCCAACGGAAGTCATTGGAAGAATTGTTGCTCATGAGATGTCACTCAAGGATAAGGAGGAACTTCACAACAAGTCAAGTGGTGCTTACAAAGCCTCATGTGAAGCCCCCACATCATCAAGTGAGAAACAAACCTTCAATGAAGAATTGAGCTTAATGGTGAAGAACTTCAACAAATTCTACAAGAGTAGAAGCAAAGAAAGAAGCTCCAAGTCAAGGTCCTACAATGACAAAAGATCTTCTAGTCGAGAGCGCAATTGCTACAATTGTGGGAGACACGGACACTATTCCAATGAGTGTACGGCACCCTACAAAAGAAGAGAAGATTCTCCCATGAGAAGAAGTAGAAGAGAAGAATCACCACCAAGAGAGAGAAGGAGTAGAGATGATCATTATGAACGAAGACCCTCACGGAGAAGCAAGGATTCAGAAAGAAAGGACAAGTCATCAAAGAGCTACACAAAACGAAGACATCAAGCTCATGTTGGTGAATGGGTATCCGGCTCCGACTCCGACAATCACTACGAGAGAAGCTATCACTCCGACTCCGAACACACTCAAGATGTAGGTGTTGCCGGTTTAGCACTTGTGTCAACCAACTCCTACGATATATTTGAATCACCAAATGAAGGAATTGGAAGATGCTTCATGGCAAAGGTCCTAAGGTAACACACCCCGAGTATGTTGATTTTAATAGTGATGAATATGACTTGCTAGATGATGATGATTTACTTGTTGACAACTCTAGTGATGAATACTATGATGAAACGTCAATTAATCATGCTAATCAAGATGAAACGAATGACAATGATAAGGAGAAAATTGAGCGTCTAACTAAAGAACTAAACACTCTTAAGTTAGCTCATGAAACTATCTTTGAAGATCATCGAGAACTTTTAAGGGCTCATGAGAAGTTACGCTTTGAAAAGCTCAATCTTGAGCAAGAGCATGAGTTTCTAAAAGCGATCAATGAAGATCTTCATAAGAAAAGTTCTTCTTACATTGCCAAGCGTTTACTCTTATCTACTTACATGCCTCAAGTCAAGTCTAGTAACAAGAACAAAAGGATTCTTCTTCTAGTAGTAACAATAACAATGCTAAACCCAATATTGTTGCTTCTAGTAGTTCTCTTGATTCCACTAATGACTCTCTTAGCCAAGTTACACTTGAGCAAGAAAACAGCTTATTGAAGGGAATTATAGAGAAAGGTGTATACAAGAGCCTTGCCGGGAGTAAGCAATTTGACGAAATTGTACGCAAGCAAGGAAGGCACCGGAAGAATCAAGGTGTTGGTTTTGAACGAAAGTTCAATGCCAATGGAGTTGAGTGGGAAAAAGATCAATACCCCAAGACGAAGTTTGTTCCTCAACAAGTGAAGTATGATCCTACTTCCTTCAAGGGAACACAAGCACAAGATGATCTTCCACCACAAGACCACAAGAACAAAGGCAAGGACAAGCTTCAAGAGGAGATTGATGCAGTTGAAGAAGCACCTAAGGCCTTGGTCAAGTGGGTTCCCAAGACTACGTCAAGTTCTACTTCATCAAGCACAACTACTACACCAAGGATTCCCATCAAGATGATGTGGATCCCGAAGAAGAAGAACTAGAAAGTTCTTGAGGGTGACTCCGCCAACATTTTTCACTCATATCATTATGGCAAGGACAAGTGCAATCAACTTCCATATCTTGCACTAGTTCAAGGAGTCACAAACCCTCATGTTGGTAAGGCAAGGGACAAGGTAACCTAATGTTTTCATGGACATCATTTTGTGTGTGCATCACTCTATGTCTATGGATATTATTGTTTGTTCCTTGTGGGACTAACCCGTGTAGGTATTGAAAGTGCAACTCACTCCAAAGGATTGCTCCAAAAGATCTACATCAACATTGAGCATCCACATCTTCAACACTTACATGAAGTCATCAACGACAACCCAAGGTTAGTTTATCCCTCTAAGGGGGGATCTCACATCTAGGGGGAGCTTAACTCTAATAATTGAGTCAAAGCAACTCTAATGATGTGAACACATAAATGCTTTATGTAAAAGTGGTAACCCCACTTGAGCTTAAACAATGAGTATGACCTATGATCAAATGTTCTCATTTGACTCCTAAGTCAATATACTCATATATAGATGACCTAGTCATCGCCAATTGTTTGATAGATGCTAGAATTGGTTGTGCATGCTTTGTCACATATTTCATTTGTCATTTTATTGTGTGAGCATGTTGGTTGCATATTTTACTCATTCGAGGACATCCACTTGTTGTTTGATTGATTGGTTTCTTTTCTTTTGCCAAGTGGATGGACAAGAATGCCTAAGAACCTTCTCTAGCTATCTATGCTTTTCTCGTCTCAAACTCTATTCATGCTACATCACAAAATTTGATCAAGTCAGATTCGAACCACTCTGTGTGAGGAGCACTCGGAGTCCCCGATTCGTCAGACTTAAACTTCCAAAACTTCTTTTTGATTTTTGGTCTGACTGATTCCTCCAGTTTGGTCATACCGAGATTACTAAGTCGATCTAGGTTTTCAATCTCGGTGCAACCGATTTTAACTTTTCGGTCACACCGAGTTGCTGTAACTGTTAACAGTTATGCATCTCGGTGCCACTGAGTTGTTCAACTCGGTCACACCGACAGCGTCGGGCTATATATACACACGGGCAAAATTTTGGAAAACGTTCTCCGAACTTCTCGCTCACAAGATAGCTCGCTCTGCCTACCAGGTCTCTACGGATCGTCGACAGCCGCCTCCTGTCAGCCGGGTCTCCGCCGCCGTCAACGGAATTCTCCTCCGCCCGTTGCCGCCAGAGCGAAGTTCGGCCACGAACTAGGGTATGAACTCGATCAACTGTGCTATCCTCGTCGATTCTCGGCACATTGTATTCGCAATGCATCTTGCCACGATTGAAACACTTCTGTCTACCAAAACAATCCTTAGAATAGGTATGATTCGAAAATTTAGGGTTAGGTTTCTGCCGAAACCATCTCGGACCCACCGAGTTGAAAAACTCGGTCCCACCGATTTGGCTAACGCCATTGCACTAGTAAGTCTCAGTCTGACCGAGAATTACAAATCGGTGTGACCGATTTTAGAACTTTGTGAAACCCTAGCAGTCTCGGTGCCACCGAACTGTGACTCGGTTTGACCAAGTTCACTAGTTTAGGTTCCAAAACTGCTTCGGTATCACCGAGTTTGAAAATCGGTAGATCCGAAATGCTTTCTGTGGGAAACTAAAACTAAGTTTTTTGAATCATTCTTTTGCAAAAATATCTGCATTTTGTGATCCTCATCCACTCTACCTCATCTATAACTATTCACAAGGTCAGCAGTCAGTGTGAGCAGCATGTCAGACCAAAGTGGCAGCCAGAACAGGACAGAGGAGCAGATTCACATGAGTGAGGGCACTAGTCCCTCTAGTAGCTCAGATGAGGGGAGCAGAAGCACTCCCAGTAATTTGCCCAAGGCTGCCACAAGGACAAGAAAGAAGAAGACCTCAGAGTCTGAGGATGAGGATTATGTGGCAGTTGAGGATGAGGCCAGTTCAAAGAAGAAAGTGCTCAAGAAGGAGTACAACTCAGCAGTTAAGCCTGGAATGAAGATCAAAAGGCCAGCATGAAGACAACCTGTCCAAAGCCAGAGTCTCCACTCAAGCTTCTTTGGAATCCCAAACCAAAGAGCCTGCTGCTGCTGAAGGAAAGAAAAGGAAGGAAAGGGTCAAGAAGACCATGGCCAGAGTGATTGGGAAACCATCTATGATGGAGGAAGAGGAAGAAGAAGAGGTTCTTTGAGCCTGCACCCAAGGCACAAAAGCTGATGGGTGATGCCATAAAGTCAGGGGCTGCAACTTCAAAGCCCAAAGCTGCCCCCAAGCCCAAGAGTGCACCAAAGAGGAATACCAGGAGTATACCAGCAACTGAGAAGAACAAGGCTCCAATGCCTGAGGTTGATGCTGAGGAAGATGAAGAAGGGCAGGTCCTAAGGAAGCTCAAACCCAAGATCCTGCATCACAATGATGCTCATCCTGTGGCTGAGAACATGAAGATCAGGAGAGATCAAGGGTTGAGGCTATGGAGAGAGTCAGATCCATATGCCACCAGGAGAAGGACTGTTGTGGATTACAGGTTCCACACCAAGGAATAGCAGGACTTCTATGAGACCATCTTATTGGATAAGAAGCCCATAGTTTGTGATATGAGGTGGGTCGACTAGACCTACATTCAGGAGAATGAAGAACACTATCCTGGAGTGTTTGACAGCTTCAAAGGCTTGTGGAGTTGCAGATTTTGTTGGGCGTAAGCTCACAAATTGGAATGATGAGCTCATAATGCAATTCTACTCCACAAAGACATTTCTATCTAGATGGCAGGATAGTTTGGATGTCGGAAGGAACGAGATATCACCAACCATAGAGGAATGGGCAAGTCTGATCAATGCCCCAAAGGAAGATGAAGATGACTTGGACATTTATGCCAAGAAGAAGATGGGTCACAACTCAATGTCACGCATGTACAAGGAAATCCCAGATGATGCACTTGAGACTTTCAAGTTTGGATCAGTTCATTATCTTCTGTCAGGGCTGCCTACAATCAACTGGATCCTAAGGCACACTCTTTTGCCCAAATCAGGTGACCACAACATGATCAGAGGGCATGCAATCAATTTGCTTCACATTTTTTATGTGCCTCAGAAATTCAAAGTCATGAGCCTCATAGTTGAAACTATCAAGAGGACTGCAGCAGACCAGAAGAGGAGCTGTGGATATGCCCCACAGATTCGGGAGTTTATAAACTCAAAGATGGGCACAGGGAAGTATCTGTTGGATAAGGAACACATGGTTCTCTATCCTGACTTTGAGGACAATCAAGTTGTCATGACTGAGAATGAACCAACATCAGTACAAGCGCAAGAGAAGAAGAAGAAAGCAAGGAAAGAGAAGGTTGCCAAGATGCCAACTCAAGCAGAGGCATCTGAATACTTTCTGAAGAACAAGCATGAGCAGCTTGGTTACTTGATAGCATCAACATCAAGGATTGAGAAGGGGTTGGCCACCCTAACTCAAAACCAGAGAGCCTGGAAAGAATCATGGAACAAAAATTCTATGATCTTGATGTCAAAGTAACTGAGATTCAGTCAGCTATGGAGCAGCTACAGGATGACATGCAGGAGAGGAAGGGCAGGACAACGACTGATGCATTTGCCAGAGTGCCACGAGCTCAGAGATCAGCTGCAGAGCCAATTCAAGACACCAGAGTCACTTCATCAGCTCCAGCTACAGCTCCAGCACCACCAGCTCCAGCACCAACTCCTTCAGCTCCTTCTACATCGACTGAAGCCTTCGTTCTTGGATTTCTCCGGACACCGCCACCACGAGAAGACCAAGCCTGAGAGACGATATAGTCCTATGCATTTTCTAGGAACTTTTTGGTAACTTGTTGCCAAAGGGGGAGAAAAATGTATAGATCATAGGCTTCGAGAGAGAGAGATTTTCTTTTGTTCTCTCGTGTCTTTTTGGTTGAACTTTATTTGCTTTTGATTGTTTGAGATACTATGCAATTACCTGTGAGACATTGATGATCATGTGTTTGATCATAAGCTACACTTATGCTTGTATGATATTATCTTACTTGTCCTTATATGATCATTCACTTTTCTTGGTGATGAGTGCATGTATTCAATCTTTGTTATTTTGAGCGCTTCACCAAGATGTATGTGACATGGAAGAGTAACCCATGAGCCTAATTCCTTGTGCATTTGCAGTCCAAAGCAAATATTAGTATGCACAAATTTAGGGGGAGCTCTTGCTTATCACATACCTCTCAAAGCGATGATGTTTTTCAAATTTTATTATCATTTGTCGAAGCTTTGATCTATATGTTGTCATCAATTACCAAAAAGGGGGAGATTGAAAGTGCAACTATCCCTATGTGGTTTTGGTAATTCATAACAACATATTGCTCATTGAGCTAATGCTATTCCAAGACAAATATTTCAGGACAGCTCAATGAATGGCATGGCATGGATGATGAAAGTGGATCCCTCAAAATATCAAGGACAAAGGATTGGCTCAAGCTCAAAAGCTCAAGACTCTACATTTTACATTTTAGTGATCCAAGATCACATTGAGTCTATAGGAAAAGCCAATACTATCAAGGAGGGATGAGGTGTTGCTTAATGAGCCTTTTGCTTCATGTGCTTAGTGATATGCTCCAAAACCCTCCACTACTTTCTCACATCCACATATGACCTAAACCTAAAGTCAAACTCGGCCCTACCGATTCTTTCTATCTGGCACCACCGAGTTCAGATGTCTTAGCCACTGCCACAAACCATAGGAAAATCGGTCTCACCGATAGGGATCTCGGTCTCACCGAGATGGGATTGTAATCTCTATGTTTCCCTTCGTAACGTTTCGGTCTAATCCAAGTGAGCGATCGGTCCCACCGAGATTGCAATGTAAACTCTTTGTTTCCCTTTCGTAACTTTTCGGTCTCACCGAAAGAGCGAATCGGTCCCACCGAGTTTACCTGACCAACTCTCTGGTTAGCTAATTACCAAATTCGGTCTCACCGAGTTTGTGTAATCGGTCTCACCGAGATTACGTTATGCCCTAACCCTAACCATATCGGTCCTACCGAGTTGCTTGTCAGTCCCACCGAAAACCCTAACGGTCACTAAGTTTACTAAATCGGTCCAACCGAGTTTGATGATTCGGTCCCACCGAGTTTGGTAAATTGTGTGTAACGGTTAGATTTTGTGTGGAGGCTATATATGCCCCTCCACCTCCTCTTCATTCGTAGAGAGAGCCATCAGAACAAACCTACACTTCCAACTTACCAGTTCTGAGAGAGAACCACCTACTCATGTGTTGAGGCCAAGATATTTCATTCCAACCATATGAATCTTGATCTCTAGCCTTTCCCAAGTTGCTTTCCACTCAAATCTTCTTTCCACCAGATCCAAATCCTATGAGAGAGAGTTGAGTGTTGGGGAGACTATCATTTGAAGCACAAGAGCAAGGAGTTCATCATCAACACGCCATTTGTTACTTCTTGGAGAGTAGTGTCTCCTAGATTGGCTAGGTGTCACTTGGGAGCCTCCAACAAGATTGTGGAGTTGAACCAAGGAGTTTGTAAGGGCAAGGAGATCGCCTACTTCGTGAAGATCTACCGCTAGTGAGGTAAGTCCTTCGTGGGCGACGGACATGGTGGCATAGACAAGGTTGCTTCTTCGTGGACCCTTCGTGGGTGGAGCCCTCCGTGGACTCGCGCAACCGTTACCCTTCGTGGGTTGAAGTCTCCATCAACATGGAGGTACGATAGCACCACCTATCGGAACCACGACAAAAACATCCGTGTCTCCAATTGCGTTTGAATTCTCCAAACCCTTCCCTTTACATTCTTGCAAGTTGCATGCTTTATTTTCCGCTGCCTATATACTATTTGCATGCTTGCTTGAATTGCGTGAAGATTGCTTGACTTGCTTAAGGATAGCTAAAATCTGCCAAAGTCTAAAATTGGGAAAAGGCATAGCTTTTAATTGGTCAAGTAGTCTAATCACCCCCCTCTAGACATACTTCAAGGTCCTACACCTTCCTAGGCCTCGCCGTCGTCCACCGCCTTGGTGCTCTCGCTGCGGCGTGGTCAATGTGGTCAACGATATTCCATCGGGAGAGTACTGTACGTGTAGAGGCTGACAGCTGGGTCCACGGCCACAACCCATTTCTTGTGATTTGCCAAGTAAGTCGCTTTGTCAGGCCGGTTGGGCTGCAAATCTTTCAAGACGAGGAGAGCTTTCATTCGGCTGGCCGAGAAAATGGCCCATCAGTAATGAGAAATGGGATGTACATTTTTAAAACACATCAAACAGGCAGTTAGTTTCAAATATCTTTTTTTCATTTCGAGATTTTAAATTACATTAATTTTTGTGCATGGAGAATTTGTTGGATTTTATATTGATATACATTTATTTTTAAAATCAGTTTGAATGTGAGTCGAAATTTCGGGATTAAAAACAGTTAGGAACGCACCGAAATATGGAAATTTTCGTATAAGTTTTTAACCGTGGCCACGATATGGGCTGTAATGCTAACAAAAAGAATATGGGCTCCAAAAAAAACCTTAAGAATTAGCAAATGGGCTGTAAATTATTAAAAATAATGGCAGATGGGTTGTATGATGTTTTCCACATATTTGAGGCTTTCCTCAAAAAAAGGTTGACGCACAAGCAGTGGCTGTTGGATGGCCATCCAACGGCCGTCGTGCTTCTTCAATCTCTGCTCTTCCTGCTCCCAAATTTCAAACAAGCGTTGGCGGGACTGCCTGCTCCTCCTCCTCCGGCCGGCTCGACAACTCGGACCCACCAGTTATATCTTCAGACGCAAGGAAGTGCCTCCTTATTACGCACAAAAATGAATACTCCCCTGTTAGCTGGGACCCAAAGTATAGTGGCAGGCTGACTTGTGGGCCTACTAAGTTGACGGGACGGAGGGCTTTGTCAACTTAGTCAATATGCACGATTCTAGCTCCAAAGGTGACCGTGACGATGTCCATCCAACGGCCGTAGTGCTTCTTCAACCTCGATCTTCTTGCTCCACCGCCCAAACCAGCGCCCGGTCGTGCCTCGTGCTCCTGCCTCCCGTGGCCGGCTGCGATGCGCGGAGGCCTCACCGCCCCCTACTACTCCCACCGCTGGCCAGGCCATCCCTCTACTCACCCACACCCCCTGTTATTCTGCGGCGACGGCAGCCTCATACCGCAGTGAACCAGTGAACCCTCGTACTCCTCTACGCGTGGGCATCCACTGTCGCGTCTTCCCCGGCATCGTGTCGTCCCCTTCCTAGGATCAAGCTACATCTTCGCACGCAAGGAAGTGCCTGACAGTCGGGACCCACCTGGTCGAAGCGTACGTAGCGTTGTCATTCTGGTCGCGAACGTGTACGTACATATATACTGGTGGATGTAGAGGCACGCACGTGTCATAGTAGAGGCGCGCACGTAGCATGTACACGTACGTACAGTAGCGAGGGTGAAAGAAAGAAAATACGGCCACGCACGTACATACAGGCAGGGTCTCTAACGCCTATCGCGCATACGTACATGGCTGGGTCGGAACGGAGAAACATCGTCGTCATCGTGTTCATGGGGAGCCAACCGGCTGGGTCGGAACGGAATGCGTGGTCGTGTTCATCGGGAGGGCTTGGACGGAACAGGTGATGGAAACGAGGCCTGGCGTACTGCACAACAGAGGAAACGGCCTTGTGTTCGACCGGCCACGTTCGAAACGGGGTTCTGTTGATCGGGAGGGCTGGCGCATCTGCAAAACGGAGGAAACGGACCTCCTACGGTCGAAACGGGGTCCCGTTGATCGGGAGGGGCCTGGCGTACCGCAAAACGGAGGAAACGGACCTCCTACGGACGAAACGGGGGTCCTGTTGATCGGGAGGGGTGTGGCGTACCGCAAAACGGACGAAACGGACCTCCTACGGTCGAAACGTGGGTCCTGTTGATCGGGAGGGGTGTGGCGTACCGCAAAACGGACGAAACTGACTTGTGTTGGAGCGCTACGGTCGAAACGGGGGGGAGGGGTGTGGCGTACCGCAAAACAGGACTCCACCGGATACTGTTCATCTCCACCATCGACCTCCTCCAGCCTCCACGGGCTCATGTTCATCCAGCATCCACCGCGCGCTACTCCACCGGCCATCGCTCAACCACCCTCCACGGGCACCCTCCACCGCTCACTGCTCATCCAGCCCTCCACACCACGGGTCCTGTTCAACCACCCTCCATCGCTCATCGCTCATCCAGCCCTCCACACCATGGGTTCCTGTTCATCCAGAGGCAACGCCACCGCTCACTATTCATCCAACCCCCCGTAACACTCACTGTTCATCCCAGAGGCAAGATCGATCGGCTTGATTAGCGGCGATGGCGAAGAATCGCTCCATCGGGTTCGATTAACAGCCATCGATCGATCGCTCGGGTTCGCATGTCGTAGCCTACGGTCGCGATCGCTTGGGTTCAGTTAGAGCCCAACGCGTCGCTCGGCTTCAGTTAGAGCCAACGCCTCGCACACACGCGCGTACGTACGAGAGAAACGCGCATCGCTCTCCCACCGTAACCGGCAACTCCCCGAAATTTTCCTCCCCCTCGCTTCTACCACGGTTTTTTCTGTCATGGACGGCCCAAAGAATGTCATGCAGTACCGTCTCCGCCCGCCCAGACAAAAATCCCATTTTCTCATCATGATTTTTGTCATAGAAGTAGGATCCCACCACATCTATGATGATACCGGGTTTTGTCACAATTATCGTCATAGAAGTGTCATATGTATGACAGAAAAAAATTCGTTCGGCCCAAAATGTCACGGATGTGTCTTTTTTTTGTAGTTAAGGGTAAGAGATAAAAGTAAAAGATAGGCCCTTCGCAAAGGGAAGCAGAGGTTGCCATCCGCTTTCAGGGTTTGATGCACAAAATCTTAATGCGAAAGAACATCACTTTATATTGCCACTTGTGATATGGACCTTTATTATGCAGTCCGTCGGTTTTATTTCTTCCACATCACAAGATCGTATAAAATCTTATTTCCTCCACACTAATCAATCATACATATTTAGAGAGCAATTTTTATTGCTTGCACCGATGACAACTTACTTGAAGGATCTTACTCAATCCATAGGTAGATATGGTGGACTCTCGTGGCAAAACTGGGTTTAAGGATATTCGGAAGTACAAGTAGTATCTCTACTTGGTGCTAAGAATTTGGCTAGCATGAGGGGGAAAGGCAAACTCAACATGTTGGATGATCCATGACAATATACTTTATTTCAGATATAAGAAAACATAACCCATTACATTGTCTTCCTTGTCCAACATCAACTCTTTAGCATGTCATATTTTAATGAGTGCTCACAATCATAAAATATGTCCAAGATAGTATGTTTATATGTGAAACCTCTCTTTCTTTATTACTTCCTATTAATTGCAACGATGACCAAAACTATGTTTGTCAACTCTCAACAACTTTTAATCATCATACTCTTTCTATGTGAAGTCATTACTCTCCATAAGATCAATATGATCTCTTTGTTTATTTTTATTCTTTTCTATTTTCTTTTATTCACTCAAGATCATAGCAAAATAATCAAGCCCTTGACTCAACACTAATCTTTATTATATAGCTCACGGACTTGATTACATAAAGGGATCATAAAGCTAAACTCAAAACTAGATCATACCAAAAACTTTATTCTACTAGATCAAGATACTACTAAAAGGATCGAACTAAGAAATACGGTAAAGATAGAGATGTGATGGTGATACGATACTGGGGCACCTCCCCCAAGCTTGGCAGTTGCCAAGGGGAGTGCCCATACTCATGTGATTAGTTCTCTTTTTTTTGGTGAAGAAGATGGAGGTGATGATGGATAGTCGCACATCGAGCATAAGAGGTCCTCCAACTTGTGGATAATGCCCTTGAGTGCGATGATATGCTCCTTCAACAAAATATTTTCATGTGTGAGATACTTGTTTTGTATACAAGCTAACTCAATCATCTTGAAAGCTTCGATCTCAGTTGGGGTAAGAAGATTGTGGTCAAGTTGAAGGATGTCTTCTTCTGTTGGAGCTTGGTCCTTCGTGGCCTTCTTGATCCCTTCATCCTTGTTGATCTTCATGCGTTCTTCCCTCTTCAGCTCTGTCTTCATTAGCCAAGCATCATTGTCACCATTGTTGGAGGAGGGATACGACATGATGCCTGGCCTTGACAACCCTGAAAGAAAATAGCTCGAAACAAGAACAGAGGATAATTGCGTGATACAGAGTCAAAACCTTCGGGAGATTATATAATGATTTTTTATCGACCAAAATACGTATCGTGCAAGAAAACAGAGTCCGGAGAGCACACGAGGTGCCCACGAGGCAGGGGGCGCGCCCAGGGGGGTAGGGCGCGCCCTCCACCCTCGTGGAGGCCTTGTGTCCTTCCCGGACTGCTTCTTATTATTCTATTTTTCTAAATATTCCAAAACTGAGAAAAATTGCCATTAGAACTATTTTCGAGTTGGTTTACTTACCGTACCACATACCTATTCCTTTCCGGAGTCTGAAACGTTCTGGAAAGTGTCTCTTATGTATTCCTCCGGGGTCACGGTTTCAATAACATTGGTTTCAACATTTATAGGATTACATGAGATATAATGTTTTATTCTTTGACCGTTCACCACCTTCGGATTTGTGCCTTCAAAGTTGTTGATTTTTATGGCACCAGAACGATAGACCTCCTCGATAACGTAAGGACCTTCCCATTTGGAGAGAAGTTTTCCTGCAAAAAAATTTAGACGAGAGTTGTATAGCAATACATAATCACCTACATTAAACTCACACTTTTGTATTCTTTTGTCATGCCATCTTGTAACTTTCTTTTTAACAACTTGGCATTCTCATAGGCTTGGGTTCTCCATTCATCAAGTGTGCTAATGTCAAATAACCTCTTCTCACCGGCAAGTTTGAAATCATAATTGAGCTCTTTAATAGCCCAATATGCCTTATGTTCTAGTTCGAGAGGTAAGTGACATGCTTTTCCATAAACCATTTTATACGGAGACATACCCATAGGATTTTTATATGCAGTCGTATAGGCCCATAATGCATTATCAAGTTTCTTGGACCAATTCTTCCTAGATCTATTAACTGTCTATTGCAAAATTAATTTGATCTCTCTGTTACTCAATTCTACTTGACCACTAGACTGTGGGTGATACGGAGATGCAATTCTATGATTAACATCATACTTAGCAAGCATTTTACGAAAAGCACCATGAATAAAATGTGAACCACCATCAGTCATTAAATATCTAGGGACTCCAAATCTCGGAAAAATAACTTCTTTATGCATCTTAATAGAAGTGTTATGATCAGCACTACTAGTTGGAATAGCTTCTACCCACTTAGTAACATAATCAACAACAACTAAAATATGTATATATCCATTAGAGGCAGGAAACAGTCCCATATAATCAAAGCCCCAAACATCAAATGGTTCAATAACAAGTGAATAATTCATAGGCATTTCTTGACGTCTACTAATATTGCCAATTCTTTGATATTCATCGCAAGATAAGACAAACTTACGAGCATCCTTGAAGAGAGTAGGCCAATAAAAACCGAATTGCAATACCTTATGTGCAGTTCTGTCTCCAGTGTGGTGTCCTCCATAAGCTTCGGTGTGACACTTACGTAGGATCTGTTCCTGTTCATGCTCAGGTACACAATGATTTAATTATAAATTCTATTGATTTAAATTATGCTAATAATATGCAAAACCCTAAGCTTGGGGATGCTAGTTTTGTTATGTCCTCTATTTGTTGTAATGATCATGATTGGGGGGATTCTTCTTATGATCTTGAAATTTTATTTAAGCCCCATGATGAATATGAGATTGATAATAGTGTTTGCAGTAATATTGAAAGTGGGTTTGGACGAGTGTCAACTTTAGATCCCACATATTTGGAGAATATTAGATCTTATGGTATTTTTTTATAAAAGTGGGTTTGGAGAGTTCATGACTTTAGTTAATGATAATCCCACTATTTTGGAAGAGTGTCAACTTCGCATGCATGTGGATCGTGTTAAGAATATGTTTTGTGATAGCTATATTGTTGAATTTTCTTATGATCCTACATTTATTTATTATGAGAGAGGAAAATATGGTTGTAGAAATTTTCATGTCACTAAATTTCCTCTCGTTATGTTGAGATCGCTATTGTTTCTCACTTCTTCCTTGCATATGCTAGTATTTGCTTGTCTTGATAATTTGTTTGTCTATAAAATGCCTATGCATAGGAAGTATGTTAGACTTAGATGTGTTTTTTCACATGCTTTATGATGCTCTCTTTGTGCTTCAATTCTTGTCTTTCATGTGAGCATCATCGAAATTATAAATGCCTAGCTAGGGGCGTTAAACGACATCGCTTGTTGGGAGGCAATCCAATTTTATTTTAGTTTTTTGCTTTTTGCTTCTGTTTAGGAATAAATATTTGATCTAGCCTCTGGTTAGATGTTTTTTTATGTTTTAATTAGTGTTTGTGCCAAGTTTAACCTATAGGATCTTCTTGGATGATAGTTATTTGATCTTGCTGAAAATTGCAGAAACTTTCTGTTCACGAAAATAATTGTTACAAATAATCAGTATGTGATAAAATATTGATTCCAATTTCTGATGATCAATAAACAAATTGTCTAGGTATTCCTATTTTGGTAGATTTTTTGTAGTTCCATAAGTTTGCGTTAGTTACAGATTACTACAGACTGTTCTGTTTTGACAGATTCTGTTTTTCGTGTGTTGTTTGCTTATTTTGATGAATCCAGGGTAGTAAAATAGCTTATAAACCATAGAGAAGTTGGAATACAGTAGGTTTAACACCAATATAAATAAATAATGAGTTCATTACAGTACATTGAAGTGGTGTATTGTTTTCTTTCGCTAACAGAGCTCACGAGATTTTCTGTTAAGTTTTGTGTTGTGAAGTTTTCAAGTTTTGGGTGAAAGATTTGATGGATTATGGAACAAGGAGTGGCAAGAGCCTAAGATTGGGGATTCCCATGGCACCCCAAGATAATCCAAGGACACCTAAAATCCAAAGCTTGGGGATGCCCCGGAAGGCATCCCCTCTTTCGTCTACTTCCATTGGTAACTTTACTTGGAGCTATATTTTTATTCACCACATGATATGTGTTTTTCTTGGAGCGTCTTGTATTATTTGAGTTTTTATTTGTTAGTTTACCACAATCATCCTTGCTGTACAAACCTTTTGAGAGAGTCACACTTGATTCTGAATTTGTTAGAATACTCTATGTGCTTCACTTATATCTTTTGAGATATATAGTTTTTGCTCTAGTGCTTCACTTATATCTTTTAGAGCACGGTGGTGGTTTTGTTTTAAAGAAACTATTGTTCTCTTATGCTTCACTGAGATTATTTTGAGAGTCCTACAGAACATCATGGTAATTTGCTTTAATTATGATAAGCATTCAAGATTAATAAAAAAATTCTTATGAGTATATTGAATACTATGAGAAGTTTGATGCTTGATAATTGTTTTGAGATATAAAGATGGTAATATTAGAGTCATGCTAGTTGAGTAGTTATGAATTTGAGATATACTTGTGTTAAAGTTTGTGATTCCCATAGCATGCAAGTGTGGTGAACCGTTATGTGATGAAGTCGGAGCATGATTTATTTATTAATTGTCTTCCTTATGAGTGGCGGTCGGGGAATGACGATGGTCTTTTCCTACCAATCTATCCCCCTAGGAGCATGCGCATAATACTTTGCTTTGATAACTTGTATATTTTTGCAATAAGTATATGAGTTCTTTATGACTAATGTTGAGTCCATGGATTATACACACTTTTCTTCCTTCCACCATTGCTAGCCTCTCTAATACCGCGCACTCTTCGCCGGTATCACATACCCACCATATACCTTCCTCAAAACAGCCACCATACCTAACTATCATGGCATTTCCATAGCCATTCCGAGATATATTGCCATGCAACTTACCACCGTTTCGTTTATCATGACACACTCCATCATTGTCATATTGCTTCGCATGATCATGTAGTTGACATTGTATTTGTGGCAAAGCCACCGTTCATAATTCTTTCATACATGTCACTCTTGATTCATTGCATATCCTTTACACCGCCGGAGGCATTCACATAGAGTCATATTTTGTTCTAAGTATTGAGTTGTAATTGTTGAGTTGTAAGTAAATAAAAGTGTGATGATCATCATTTTTAGAGTATTGTACCAAGTGAGGAAAGGTTGATGGAGACTATGATTCCCCCACAAGTCGGGATGAGACTCCGGACGAAAAAAAGAGGCCATAAAAAATAGAAGAAAAGGCCCAAATAAAAAAATGAGAGAAAAAGAAAGAAGGGACAATGTTACTATCCTTTTACCACACTTGTGCTTCAAAGTAGCACCATGATCTTCCTGATAGAGAGTCTCCTATGATATCACTTTCATATACTAGTGGGTAATTTTTCATTATAGAACTTGGCTTGTATATTCCAATGATGGGCTTCCTCAAAATTCCCTAGGTCTTCGTGAGCAAGCGAGTTGGATGCACACCCACTTAGTTCCTTTTGTGAGCTTTCATATACTTATAGCTCTAAGTGCATCCGTGGCATGACAATCCCTACTCACTCACATTGATATCTATTAATGGGCATCTCATTTCTTGACGTCTACTAATATTGCCAATTCTTTGATATTCATCATAAGATAAGACAAACTTACGAGCATCCTTGAAGAGAGTAGGCCAATAAAAACCGGATTGCAATACCTTATGTGTTGTTCTGTCTCCAGCGTGGTGTCCTCCATAAGCTTCGGTGTGACACTTACGTAGGATCTGTTCCTGTTCATGCTCAGGTACACAACATCTAATAACACCATCTACTCCTTCTTTATAAAGATGTGGGTCATTCCAGAATTAATGTCTTAAATCATAGAAAAACTTTTTCTTTTGCTGGTATGTGAAACTAGGTGGTATAAATTTGGCAACAATGTAATTAGCATAATCAGCATACCATGGAGCAGTACGAGAAGCATTTATGCCATTTAATTGTTCATCGGGAAAGCTATCATCAATATGTAGTGG
Source organism: Aegilops bicornis (assembly GCA_021605145.1). NCBI lineage: Eukaryota > Viridiplantae > Streptophyta > Magnoliopsida > Poales > Poaceae > Aegilops > Aegilops bicornis. The sequence goes on from CM038672.1 coordinate 538,231,522, forward strand.
GTCATTAAGAACATTTTCTAACCTAGACAAGTTGTCCGCAACGGGGTTCTCAGCTCCCTTTCTATCAATAATATGCAAATCAAATTCTTTAGCAAGAGAACTGATATGTCTCCAATGTATCTATAATTTTTGATAGTTCCATGCTATATTATATTCTATTTGGACATTAATGGGCTTTATTATACACTTTTATATTATTTTTTGGACTAACATATTAACCCGAGGCCCAGCCCAGAATTGCTGTTTTTTGCCTATTTAAAGGTTTCGCAGAAAAAGAATATCAAACGGAGTCCAAACGGAATGAAACCTTCGGGAACGTGATTTTCGGAACGAACGTGATCCAGAGGACTTGGACCCTACGTCAAGACATCAACCAGGAGGGCACGAGGTAGGGGGCGCGCCTACCCCCCTGGGCACGCCCTCCACCCTCGTGGGCCCCACGTTGCTCCATCGACGTACTTCTACCTCCTATATATACCTACGTACCCCCAAACTACCAGATACGGAGCCCAAAACCTAATTCCACCGCCGCAACCTTCTGTACCCGTGAGATCCCATCTTGGGGCCTTTTCCGAAGCTCCATGGGAAGGGCATCGATCACGGAGGGCTTCCACATCAACACCATAGCCTCTCCGATGATGTGTGAGTAGTTTACCTCAGACCTTCGGGTCCATAGTTATTAGCTAAATGGCTTCTTCTCTCTTTTTGGATCTCGATACAATGTTCCCCCACTCTCTTGTGGAGATCTATTCGATGTAATCTTCTTTTGCAGTGTGTTTGTTGAGACCGATGAATTGTGGGTTTATGATCAAGTTTATCTATGAACAATATTTGAATCTCCTCTGAATTCTTTTATGTATGATTGGTTATCTTTGCAAGTCTCTTTGAATTATCAGTTTGGTTTAGCCTACTAGATTGATCTTTCTTGCAATGGGAGAAGTGCTTAGCTTTGGGTTCAATCTTGCGATGTCCTTTCCCAGTGATAGTAGGGGCAGCAAGGCACGTATTGTATTGTTGTCATCGAGGATAACAAGATGGGGTTTATATCATATTGCATGAGTTTATCCCTCTACATCATGTCATCTTACTTAAGGCGTTACTCTGTTCTTATGAACTTAATACTCTGGATGCATGCTGGATAGCGGTCGATGTGCGGAGTAATAGTAGTAGATGCAGGTAGGAGTCGGTCTACTTGTCTCGGACGTGATGCCTATATACATGATCATACCTAGATATTCTCATAACTATGCTCAATTATGTCAATTGCTCAATAGTAATTTGTTCACCCACCATAATACTTATGCTCTCGAGAGAAGCCACTAGTGAAACCTATGGCCCCCGGGTCTATTTTCCATCATATTAATCTCCCGACAACAATCTATTTCTGGCGCCATTTTTATTTTGCTTTCTTTACTTTGCATCTTTATCATAAAAATACCAAAAATATTATCTTATCATATCTTTCAGATCTCACTCTCGTAAGTGACCGTGAAGGGATTGACAACCCCTTTATTGCGTTGGTTGCGAGGATTTATTTGTTTGTGTAGGTGCGAGGGACTCGTGCGTGGTCTCCTACTGGATTGATACCTTGGTTCTCAAAAACTGAGGGAAATACTTACGCTACTTTGCTGCATCACCCTTTCCTCTTCAAGGGAAAACCAACGCAGTGCTCAAGAGGTAGCAAGAACCCATCTAATAAGTCTAGGTTTAGCATCTTTCTTTTCCATAAGATATTTAATAGCAGCATGATCAGTGTGAATAGTTACTTTAGAATCAACAATATAAGGTCTAAACTTATCACAGGCAAATACAACCGCTAAAAATTCTTTTTCAGTAGTGGCATAATTTCTCTGGGCATTGTCTAGAGTTTTACTAGCATATTGAATAACATTTAATTTCTTATCAACTCTTTTCCCTAGAACAGCACCTACAGCATAATCACTAGCATCACACATAATTTCAAAAGGTAAGTTCCAATCAGGTGGTTGAACAATAGGTGCAGAGATTAATGCTTTCTTATGTATTTCAAATGCTTCTACACAATCATCATCAATGACAAATGGTATATCTTTTTGTAATAAATTAGTCAGAGGCCGAGAAATTTTTGAGAAGTCCTTAATGAACCTCCTATAAAACCCGGCATGACCAAGGAAACTTCTTATACCTTTGATGTCCTTGGGACATGGCATCTTTTCAATAGCATCAACTTTAGCTTTATCAACTTGGATACCTCTTTCAGAAATTTTATGCCCCAAGACAATACCTTCATTAACCATAAAGTGCCACTTCTCCCAATTCAAGACAAGGTTAGTTTCTTCAAATCTCTGCAAAACTCGATCAAGGTTGCTCAAACAATCATCAAAAGAGGATCCATAGACGCAGAAATCGTCAATGAAAACCTCACAAATCTTTTCACAAAAGTCAGAGAATATAGCCATCATGCATCTTTGAAAGGTAGCAGGTGCATTACATAAACCAAAAGGCATACATCTATAAGAAAAAGTACCGAAAGGGCAAGTAAAAGTGGTCTTAGCTTGATCATCAGCTGACAGAGGTATTTGAGAGAAGCCAGAGTAACCATGTAGAAAGCAAAAATGTGTATGTTTGGATAATCTTTCTAGCATTTGATCAATAAAAGGTAAGAGGTAATGATCTTTCTTAGTAGCTTTATTTAATTTGCGGAAATCAATTACCATCCTATAACCTGTAATAATTCCTTGTGAAATCAATTCATCTTTATCATTAGGAACGACAGTTATACCTGCCATCTTAGGAACACAATGGACAGGACTTACCAATGACTATCAGCAACGGGATAAATTATACCTGCCTCAAGGAGCTTTAGTATTTCCTTTCTTACCACTTCTTTCATCTTAGGATTCAGCCGTCGTTGGTGATCAATAACTAGTTTGGCATATTTCTCCAAATTTATTTTATGTTGACATAGAGTGGGACTAATGCCCTTAAGATCATCAAGAGTATATCCAATAGCAGCACGGTGCTTCTTCAGAGTTTTCAATAATTTTTCTTCCTCCTTCTCTGAAAGGTTAGCACTAATAATAACAGGATATATCTTCTTTTCATCAAGATAAGCATATTTAAGAGTATCGGGTAATGGTTTAAGCTCAAACACGGGATCACCCTTGGGTGGAGGAGGATCCCCTAGGATTTCAACAGGCAAGTTGTGTTTCAAAATAGGTCCCTGTTTAAAGAACACTTCATCTATTTCCCTTCTTTCATTCATAAACATATCATTTTCATGGTCTAGAAAATATTGTTCTAAAGGATCACTGGGAGGTACGGCAATTGAAGCAAGACCAATAATTTCATCTTTACTTGGCAATTCCTCTTCACAGTGTTGTCTATGAAATTTAGAAAAGTTAAACTCATGGGACATAGCACCCAAACTGTTGGGGATATGACTATTTGTGTAAGCCGCCCAGGAGGGGCCGGGTTACGCAAAGAGAGACTCATCAGAAGAAGCCCAAGACCAAGCATGAAGATGGCGGTTCAATAAAGGGTTTAAGGCCCATAGGCGACTTAAGGCCCATAGTGATAAACTGCCATGATGGCGTGACTTGTATTATAAGGTAGAATTAACTAGTCATCGAGCCGGACACTGTCTATAAGCCGGCCGACTCAGAAGCCGGGTCGTCAACCCGTGTATATAAGGGGACGACTGGCGGCGGCTTAGGGCAGGAAACAACTCATCGAGAGCCGGGCATAGTGTATCTCGCTCCCCGGTCATCGAAACATCAAGCAATACCAACCCAACTAGACGTAGGCTTTCCTTCACCGCAAGGGGTCGAACTAGTATAAAACCTCTCGTGTCCTTTGTCCCGATTAACCCCTTTTAAGCTTCCTAGTTGCGATGGCTCCACGACTAAGTCCTTGCAAGAGGACATCTGCCGTGACAATTCCATGACACAAACCAATAGTAACAACATCCTTTTTGCAAATTATTTTAGCATTAACAGTGTTTAAGAAGGGTCTACCAAATATAATGGGACAAAAGCTATCTTGTGGGGAACCAAGAACAAGAAAATCAGCAGGATATTTAGTTTTCCCACACAAGACTTCAACATCTCTAACAATTCCAATCGGAGAAATAGTATCTATATTGGCAAGCTTAATGGTAACATCAATATCTTCTAACTCAGTAGGTGCAATATCATGCATAATTTCTTTGTATAAGTCAATAGGTATTGCACTAGCACTAGCACCCATATCACACAAGCCATGATAACAATGATCTCCTATTTTAACAGAAATAACAGGCATGCCTACAACAGGTCTATGTTTATCTTTAGCACAAGGTTTAGCCATTCTAGCAGTTTCATCACAGATAAATAACATGCCCATCAATATTATCAGCCAAGAGATCTTTAACAATAGCAATATTAGGTTCAACTTTAACTTGCTCAGGAGGTGTATAATTTCTAATATTACTTTTACGAACCATAGTTGAAGCTTTAGCATGATCTTTTATCCTAACAGGAAAAGGTGGTTTCTCAACATAAGCAGTAGGAACAATAGGATCATCATAAGTGATAGTCTTTTCTTGAACTTTAATAGGTTCAGCTACTTTTACTTCTATGGGAGGATGATATTTAAACCACTTCTCCTTAGGGAGATCAACATGAGTAGCAAAGGATTCACAGAAAGAAGCTACTATCTCGGAGTCAAGTCCATATTTAGTGCTAAATTTACGGAAAACATCGGTATGCATAAAAGATTTAACACAATCAAACTTAGGTGTCATACCCGACTCCTTACCTTCATCGAGGTCCCAATCTTCAGAGTTGCGTTTAATTATTTCCAATAAATCCCATTTGAATTCAATAGTCTTCATCATAAAAGAGCCAGCAAAAGAAATATCGAGCATGGTGCGATTGTTGTCAGAAAAGCGAGCATAAATTTTTTGAATAATCATTTCTCTTGAGAGCTCATGATTGGGGCATGAATATAACATTGATTTAAGCCTCCCCCAAGCTTGAGTGATGCTTTCTCCTTCGTGAGGGCAAAAGTTATATATATAATTACGATCACGATGAACAAGATGCATAGGATAAAACTTCTGATGAAATTCCAATTTCAATCGTTTGTAGTTCCATGATCCCATATCATCACATAGCCTATACCATGTCAATGCATCTACCTTCAAAGATAAAGGGAAGACCTTCTTCTTGATAACATCATCGGGCATACCTGCAAGCTTAAATAATCCACAAACTTCATCCACATAGATTAGGTGTTCATCAGGATGTAATGTTCCATCTCCTGCAAATGGATTAGCTAGCAGTTTTTCTATCATACCCGAAGGAATTTCAAAGTAGACATTTTCATTTTCAGTAGGTTCAGTAGGTTGAGGAGCAACTCTTTGCTCTACTGGTCTGGGTGAAGATACCCCGAACAAGCTCCTCAGAGGATTACTTTCCATAGCAACAAGTGATAGGAAATTTCAGCACACTACATAAATTTTTCCTTACCAAATTCCACCTACCAAAGTCGCTTCACTCCCCGGCAACGGCGCCAGAAAAGAGTCTTGATGACCCACAAGTATAGGGGATCTATCGTAGTCCTTTCGATAAGTAAGAGTGTCGAACCCAACGAGGAGAAGAAGGAAATGATAAGCGCTTTTTAGAAAGGTATTCTGTGCAAGCACTGAAATTATAGGTAACAAATAGTTTTGTGATAAGATAGTTTGCAACGAGAAACGAGTAACAAAAGTAAATAAAGTGCAGCAAGGTGGCCCAATCCTTTTTGTAGCAAAGGACAAGCCTGGACAAACTGTTATATCGAGAAAAGCGCTCTCGAGGACACATGGGAATTATCGTCAAGCTAGTTTTCATCACGTTCATGTGATTCACTTTCGGTACTTTGATAATTTGATATGTGGGTGGACCGGTGCTTGGGTGCTGTCCTTACTTGGACAAGCATCCCACTTATGATTTACCCCTATTGCAAGCTTCCGCAACTACAAAAGAAGTATTAAGGTAAACCTAACCCTAGCGTGAAACATATGGATCCAAATCAGCCCCTTGCAAAGCAACACATAAACTAGGGTTTAAGCTTCTGTCACTCTAGCAACCCATCATCTACTTATTACTTCCCAATGCCTTCCTCTAGGCCCAAATAATGGTGAAGTGTCATGTAGTCGACGTTCACATAACACCACTAGAGGAGAGACATCATACATCTCATCAAAATATCGAAGGAATACCAAATTCACATGACTACTAATAGCAAGACTTCTCCCATGTCCTCAGGAACAAACGTAACTACTCACAAAGCATATTCATGTTCATAATCAGAGGGGTATCAATATGCATAAAGGATCTGAACATATGATCTTCCACCAAATAAACCAACTAGCATCAACTACAAGGAGTAACCAACACTACTAGCAACCCACGAGTACCAATCTCAGAGTTAGAGACAAGAATTGGATATAAGAGATGAACTAGGGTTTGAGAGGAGATGGTGCTGGTGAAGATGTTGATGGAGATTGGCCCTCTCCCGATGAAAGGAGCGTTGGTGATGACGATGGTGATGATTTCCCCCTCCCGGAGGGAAGTGTCCCCGGCAGAACAGCTCCGCCGGAGCCCTAGATTGGTTCCGCCAAGGTTCTGCCTCGTGGCGGCGGAGTCTCGTCCCGAAAGCTTGCTTATGATTTTTCTTCGGACGAAAGACTTCATATATCAGCAGATGGCCACCGGAGGGCCACCAGGGGGCCCATGAGGCAGGGGGCGCGCCCAGGGGGGTAGGGCGCGCCCCCACCCTCGTGCCCTGGGTGTGGGTCCCCTTTGGTATTTCTTCCGCTCAGTATTTTTTATTATTTCCAAAAATAACTTCCGTGAAGTTTCAGGACTTTTGGAGTTGTGCAAAATAGGTCTCTAATATTTGCTCCTTTTCCAAATTGTAATTCCAGCTGTCGGCATTCTCCCTCATTATGTAAACCTTGTAAAATAAGAGAGGATTGGCATAACTATTGTGACATAATGTGTAATAACAGCCCATAATGCAATAACTATCGATATAGAAGCATGATGCAAAATGGACGTATCGGGGCCCATAATACGTCTCCAACGTATCTATAATTTTTGATTGCTCCATGCTATATTATCTACAGTTTTGGGAAATATTGGGCTTTATTATCCACTTTTATATTATTTTCGGGACTAACCTATTAACCGGAGGCCCAGCCCAGATTTGTTGTTTTATGCCTATTTCAGTGTTTCGAGGAAAAGAAATATCAGACGGAGTCGAAACGGAACGAAATCAACCGGAGAAGTTATTTTTGGAAGGAAAGCCATCGGATAAACTTGGACTCTACGTCAGAAGATACGGGAGCTGGCCACGAGGGTGGGGGCGCGCCCACCCTCCTAGGGCGTGCCCCCTGCCTCGTGGGGCCCCCGTAGCTCCACCGACGTACCCCCTGCACCCATATATACCTACGTATCGTAAAACTTCCAGAACAGAGATTAGATCAGGAGTTCCGCCGCCACAAGCCTCCAGAGCCACCAAAAACCAATCGGGACCCTGTTCCGACACCCTGCCGGAGGGGGGAACCCTCACCTGTGGCCATCTTCATCATCCCGACGCTCTGCATGATGAGGAGGGAGTAGTTCACCCTCGGGGCTGAGGGTGTGTACCAGTAGCTATGTGTTTGATCTCTCTGTCTCGTGTTCTCTCTAGTGTTCACTCTATGGCACGATCTTGATGTATCCCGAGCTTTGCTATTGTAGTTGGATCTTATGATGTTTCTCCCCCTCTACTCTCTTGTGATGAATTGAGTTTCCCCTTTGAAGTTATCTTATGATCATGCTGGAAAAAATAGAAACTTTAGCGCTCACGAGATTAGCTAGAACTTTTTACTGGAGAGTGCTATTTAGTTGATTATTTTTGCAGATGATTACTAGATAAATTCCTCAGGTCGACCAATTTATTTTAGAATTTCTGGAGTTCCAGAAGTTTGGTTAGTTACAGATTACTACAGACTTTTCTGTTTTTGACAGATTCTGTTTTCATTGTGTTGCTTGCTTATTTTGATGAATCTATGGCTAGTAAAATAGTTTATAAACCATAGAGTCATACTTTATTCTAAGAATCGAGTTGTAATTGTTGAGTTGTTAAAAAAATAAAAGTGTGATGATCATCATTATTAGAGCATTGTCCCAGTGAGGGAAGGATGATGGAGACTATGATTCCCCCACAAATTGGGATGAGACTCCGGACGAAAAATTAAAAAAAGAGAAAAAAGAAGAAAAGAGGCCATAAAAAAAGGCCAAAATAAAAAAATAAAAAAATGAGAGAAAAAGAGAGAAGGGACAATGTTACTATCCTTTTACCACACTTGTGTGCTTCAAAGTAGCACCATGATCCTCATGATAGAGAGTCTCCTATTTTGTCACTTTCATATACTAGTGGGAATTTTTCATTATAGAACTTGGCTTGTATATTCCAATGATGGGCTTCCTCAAAATGCCCTAGGTCTTCGTGAGCAAGCGAGTTGGATGCACACCCACTTAGTTTCTTTTGTTGAGCTTTCATATGTTCATAGCTCTAGTGCATCCGTTGCATGGCAATCCCTACTCCTCATGTTGACATCAATTGATGGGCATCTCCATAGCCCGTTGATTATCCTCGTCAATGTGAGACTTTCTCTTTTTTGTCTTCTCCACACAATGCCCATCATCATATTCTATTCCACCCATAGTGCTATATCCATGGCTCACGCTCATGTATTGCGTGAAGGTTGAAAAGTTTGAGATTATTTAAGTATGAAACAATTGCTTGGCTTGTCATCGGGGGTATAGAAGTTGGGAACATCTTTGTGTGACGAAAATGAAGCATAACCTAACTATATGATTTTGTAGGGATGAACTTCCTTTGCCATGCTATTTTGAGAAGACATGATTACTTTGATTAGTATGCTTGAAGTATTATTATTGTTATGCCAATATGAACTTTTGTCTTGAATCTTTCGGATCTGAATATTCATACCACAAGTAAGAAGAATTACATTGAAATTATGCCAACTAGCATTCCACATCAAAAATTATCTTTTTTATCATTTACCTACTCGAGGACGAGCAGGAATTAAGCTTGGGGATGCTTGATACGTCTCCAACGTATGTATAATTTTTGATTGCTCCATGCTATATTATCTACGGTTTTGGGCAATATTGGGCTTCATTATCCACTTTTATATTATTTTTGGGACTAACCTATTAACCGGAGGCCCATCCTGCATTCTTTGTTTATGCCTATTTCAAAGGTTTCGAGGAAAAGGAATATCAGACGGAGTCGAAATGGAACGAAATCAACTGGAGAAGTTATTTTTGGAAGGAAAGCCACCAGATAAACTTGGACTCTGCGTCAGAAGATACGGGAGCTGGCCACTAGGGTGGGGGGGCGCGCCCACCCCCCTAGGGCGTGCCCCCTGCCTCGTGGGGCCCCCGTAGCTCCACCGACGTACCCCCTGCACCCATATATACCTATGTATCGTAAAATTTCCAGAACAGAGATTAGATCGGGAGTTCCGACGCTGCAAGCCTCCAGAGCCACCAAAAACCAATCGGGACCCTGTTCCAGCACCCTGCCGGAGGGGGGAACCCTCACCTGTGGCCATCTTCATCATCCGGCGCTCTCCATGATGAGGAGGGAGTAGTTCACCCTCGAGGCTGAGGGTATGTACCAGTAGCTATGTGTTTGATCTCTCTCTCTCTCTCTCTCGTGTTCTCTCTCGTGTTCCCTCTATGGCACGATCTTGATGTATCCCGAGCTTTGCTATTGTAGTTGGATCTTATGATGTTTCTCCTTCTACTCTCTTGTGATGAATTGAGTTTCCCTTTGAAGTTATCTTATCGGATTGAGTCTTTTTATGAGAACACTTGATGTATGTCTTGCCGTGCTTATCTGTGGTGACAATGGGATATCACGTGCCACTTGATGTATGTTTTGGTGACCAACTTGCGGGTTCCGCCCATGAACCTATGCATAGGGGTTGGCACACGTTTTCTTGACTCTCCGGTAGAAACTTTGGGGCACTCTTTGAAGTACTTTTATGTTGGTTGGATGAATCTGAGATTGTGTGATGCATATCGTATAATCATGCCCACGGATACTTGAGGTGACAATGGAGTATCTAGGTGACATTAGGGTTTTGATTGATTTGTGTCTTAAGGTGTTATTCTAGTACGAACTCTTTTATAGATCGATCCGAAAGAATAGCTTTGAGGTGGTTTCATACCCTACCATAATCTCTACGTTCGTTCTCCACTATTAGTGGCTTTGGAGTGACTCTTTGTTGCATGTTGAGGGATAGTTATATGATCTAATTATGTTATTATTGTTGAGAGAACTTGCACTAGTGAAAGTATGAACCCTAGGCCTTGTTTCCTAGCATTGCAATACCGTTTACGCTCACTTTTACCATTAGTTACCTTGCTGTTTTTATTATTTCAGATTACAAAAACCTATATCTACCATCCATATTGCACTTGTATCACCACCTCTTCGCCGAACTAGTGCACCTATACAATTTACCATTGTATTGGGTGTGTTGGGGACATAAGAGACTCTTTGTTATTTGGTTGCAGGGTTGCTTGAGAGAGACCATCTTCATCCTACGCCTCCCACAGATTGATAAACCTTAGGTCATCCACTTGAGGGAAATTTGCTACTGTCCTACAAACCTCTGCACTTGGAGGCCCAACAACTTCTACAAGGAGAAGGTTGCATAGTAGACATCAGCCCACGAGGCAGGCGGCGTGCCTAGGGGGTAGAGCGCGCCCCCACCCTCATGGCCAGGGTGTGGGCCCCCTCTGGTATTTCCTTCGCTTAGTATTTTTTATTATTTCCAAAAATAACTTCGTGGAGTTTCAGAACTTTTGGAGTTGTGCAGAATAGGTCTCTAATATTTGCTCCTTTTCCAACCCAGAATTCCAGCTGCCGGCATTCTCCCTCTTCATGTAAACCTTGTAAAATAAGATAGAATAGGCATAAGTATTGTGACATAATGTGTATTAACAGCCCATAATGCAATAAATATCGATATAAAAGCATGATGCAAAATGGACGTATTAGGGAGCATGTCGCACTTGGTCGAGTTCAAGTTTTACATGTGCCCACCGATCGGCCGTTCGCCGATGTTATGACGAAGGGACAATCCACCTCGACATTCAAGGGCTTTCGGTCCAGTCATTGCGTCACCGGCGACGCTTCGACTGTGGGGGGGGGGGGGGGTTGAACATGTGTGCACGTATCTAGGTCCGGGTTTTGTATGCCGCACCTGTAGTGTCTCTCTCCCTCTGTATTTACTTGTATTTTGGGAGATAAGACACCGGTCGCACCCCTTGTACCTATATATGTGCCTAGTGCACGATCAATGAGAATATCGATGCACACAATAAATTCTACAATAATGTTTTTTTGTGTGCAAATATACAATCATTTCATTGATAGAAGAAGAAGAGAAACAACAAAACTCTCAAAGCTCAAGCTCCTGTCGGGAAGGAAAAAAGGCGAGATACAGGGCATCTAGACCGTGTCACAGTCAATGCTTGAAACATCCGTCCCACAACCATGACCCCAGGACTGACCAGATCAACGTACCTCCCACCTCAAGCGCCTAGAGGATCGGCAAGTGGGTTGCCCGGACCGGACGGACAAGCCATGGAGAAGCGGCACCGATGTAGTGCATTGCGCCCCGGATGCCCACACCTTAAAGAGGAGCCTGAAACCAACATAGATTCCAAAGTCTCCAAATCCAACAATGAGCACACTGCGAGGAGCCAAGGCAGTGCCTTCATGAAGGGGACAACGTTAAGAAGTTGCCACCGTCCAATCCGGCGAATTGGACCTAGAGTTTCCTCCAGTACTCGAGAAGGGGCACGAGGTAAATGAGTTTTTTCTTCATGAAGGTGCTACGAAGTCGGCTCTCGCTCCCGCTAGGCTAGCCACGCTCTCGCTCCCGCCGATGGCCGCTCCAGCCACGGTGGCCACCCTAAACGTCCGCATGGCCCGCTCCTCCGCCAGCTGCTCCCGCCCGGGGCCCTCTTCCCGGCGCCGCTCCCCGCCCGCCTGTCGCGCTCCTGTATCATGCGGTCCGTCAAGGCCTCCCTCCCCGGCCTCGGCTGCATCAACGGTCTCCGCATTAGATCCGGCCTCGACGCCGCGTATCCTGCGGCATGACGGGCCGCTGTGGGCTGGGGCCGGCTCCGGACCGCCGGATCTAGGCGTCTCCCCCTGTTGCTAGATGTCAGTCTCAAATCCGTCATGGCATTCCCTTCTCCCTCGGCCACCCCTTCCTCTTCGGGCCAGGCCACAGGGGATGGCGGGGCATGGACGGTGGTCACCTCGCGGAAGAACTGGAAAGCTGCCTCTTCCACGACGGGTGTTGCGGAGCACCGCAAGAGGCCGTGCTCGGACCGGAGCCGTGGATTCAATGTGGCTGCCTGCCGCGAGTCTTTCTTAAGCCAGTTCCGAGGCAAATGTTTCCGCTGCCTGAGTGAGCTCCACCGCCGTGTCGACTGCAGAGACCCACTGCACTACATCATCTGTAAGCGAGCGGGGCATTTCGGCAAAGAGTGCCCTCAAAATCCTAGGAACGGGGGTCCAAGGAGGGACTTCCTGTGATAGGTTGGGGCCGCTGCCGCCCGGAGCTCCGGTGCGCGACCGCCTTCGCTTCCCGCCGACGCCCGCGCCGGCGCTAATGGACCGTCTCCTGCACTGCGACCCCGCGCTCCAGCAACAAGGTCGTCGTGGCGTCCCCCGACCTCGAGCATGTCGAGTTCATCCTATGGCAGCACGTAGTCACCCTCACCGCTACCGAGCGCCGCCACTCCACCAACTCGATGGCGGTGGGGAAAGCCATCCACGAGCAGCTCTACACCCCGCTGCACCAGCTTCGCGTCACAAAGCACCACCCGGAGGCCTTCCTCGTCCACTTTGATCTCCCTGCGCACCGCGGCAAAGCGATGCGGTGCGGCGTGATCAAGGTTGACGGCGGCAAGTACTTCATCAAGGCCAGGCATGAAGACGACCATGCGGAAATCCTCAAATACAACCTCCACGTGCGCGTCGTCGTTGAGGATCTGCCCATGCAGTTCTGGTCGCTCGCCGGGGCGGAGGAGGCCCTAGGCGACTTCGGGCGCGTCAATCGCATCGACTCGCGCACGCTCGAGAGGGGGCATACCAAGACATTCGCATGCTGGCTCTGGGTGTGGGATGTGGCCCACATCCCGACGAAGCGTGCTCTTTGGGTGCTCAAGCACGGCGCCGGCCGCGCCGACGAGGTGCTCGGTTTCGCGCCACTCGGTCGCCGCGTCCCCCCTCCCCCTGCCGCGCACCACTATGACCTCTTGGTGCACGTCGATCTGGTCGAGGACTCGACGCCACACTCGCCATGATCGTCGCACTCGGGGCAGAGCGGCCTCCCGTCCTCCTCTGACGATGATGACCGCCGATTGCCGCGCATCGAGCCGAGCACGTTGGTGGCACAGGTTGAAGATGGTCAAGGCCCGGCACGCCGCTCTGCCCCTCGCGGCCTGGCTGCAGGCTGCGATGGCCCCATCCTCGAGCATCAAAGGCGCGACCAGGACGACAGCGACAACATTGGTGGCTCGGGCCGGTCATGGAGAGACCGCCTGCTCGGTCGCGGGTGTAACACCAAGGACAGCGGCGCGGACGTTGTCGCTGGGGCGCACCGCCGCCGCAGCAGCACCCCGGTCGGACGGCGTAACGGGCACTTTCCCTCTGAGGATGCCTCCGGCGCGGCTGCCCCGGCTACACTCCGGGCCACGCCTCCTCCGTTAGGCTCCACCACCCCCTGCCCCAGCACCAGAAGACCCAATTGCGTGTTTCTTCAGCTTCTCCGACTCCGGCCGTGCGCTCTCCCCGCCGCCGCGCACGGATTGCATGCAACTGGAGATAGAAAACGCCATGATCAATGCCCTGCAGACCCCGCTCGCGTTCGAAGACGGCGACCGCCCCCCCCCCAACCCCCCCCCCCCCCCCCCGCTTCCCTCCCCGCAAGAGCTGGACAACCCCGAGATGATCCCCTGCCTGCTGCCCTGCGTCTCCTCCCCAGCGGTGGCCATCGCCGGCTTCCAGCTATTAGTGATCACAGAGAAGGTGGGCACTATCTAGATTGGCGTGGCGGGTGGCGACGAGCGGTCCGAGCTATTTGTTCCTGTCCCCCCGCCTGTCATCGGCGATCCGCCGGCCTGGCCTCGCCTCTCTGCTCCGCCAAAGTCCAGGGCCGTCTCCACCCCGTCTCGCCGCAGTGCCCACCAGGCCGCCGCGGCAAACCCAACACCGGTGGCTCAGCAGGCGGTGTTGCGCCTGGTGCAGGAGCTCAGCACGCTCGGGCCAAAAGACAGAATAACCCCGAAGGCGGTCGCCCTGCTCATGAAGCGTTTCCAAGAGCCACTGTCCGACGGTGACATTGCTGCCATCGCCAAGCTCAATGGGCTGGACCAGGCTACTCTCAAGGTCGCTGCGGGAATGGCCGGAGTCGCCGGCGCTGAGGAGTCCCTCCAAGTCTGATCATGTTAGCTAGCTCTCCGCTTAGTCTCCGTTGGCAGCTGGTCTTAAACCAGCTTGAGTTAGGGCTAGTCTTCATGTGTAGTGCTACTGGTGTGATCGACGACGACGGGGTTTTGGGTCTGTTGGTGGCCGTCATCGCCCCCCGGCATGTTTTAAGGTGTCCTGTTATGTCATGATTAGTAGATGTGCTCGACGGAGAACTGTATGGTGTTTTGATGAGTGACAACGAGTTAATCTTCATGTCCTGGAACGTCCACGTGTTAAATTACCTGGCGAAACGCACCACCATTAGAGATGTAGTTCAAGCTAACCGCGTTGCAGTTCTAGCGTTGCAAGAGACGAAGGTGGGAATCTGGTCACCTGCCACTACTATGGAGGTCGGCGACGCTCGCAAGGATGTGCAGTGTTGCCGACGCACGGGATGAGAGGCGGTGCGGCGATCTTCGAGGACAAACAAGTAGTCGACATAGTGTCACATCACTTAGGCAGCTTCTCCATTACGGCTAGAGTAGTGCCCAAGTTAGCGGGTGAGCCCTTCTGGATTACCACAGTCTATGGGCCGACGGACGACGCGCAGAAGGGCGGCTTCCTGGCTGAGCTCGCCGCTGCTGCACCACCGGCAGGCGAACCCTGGGTGATAAATGGCGATTTCAACATGATCTATCAAGCGAGCGATAAAAGTAACAGCAACATCAACAGGAGGATGATGGGCAAGTTTAGAAGAGCGTTGGACTGGGTTGGGCTGAAAGAGATCAAGTGTAGAAACAGAAAATTCACCTGGAGCAATGAACGGGAAAACCCCACCCTCTGCAGTATCGACAAATTCTTCTGCAACAACTCGCGGGATATGCGGCACCAGGATCACATGCTCATGGCAGCATCAACCTCTTTCTCAGATCATTGCTTGCTAATCCTTGCAAAGGCTTCCACGCTTGTCAGAAAACCAGATTCAGGTTCCCGAATTTCTAGCCAAAATTTCCCCACTTCACTGAAACGGTTTTGCGTGCCTGGCAGCGGCCTGTCCCGCACGACTGCCCTTTTGTGAGGATGAAAAGAAGGTTGGCAAGAGTTGCAACTGATCTCAACATCTAGAGCAGAGTGATGTTTGGCAAGGTCAGGCAGCAGCTGCACATCGCAAATGAGGTGATCCTGCAGTTTGATCTAGCGTAGGAGTACCGTACCCTCATGGCTGCAGAGAGAAACCTGAGGAAAACTCTGAAGCAAAAAGTGCTTGGCCTTGCTGCAATTGATCGGGTGAGAAAGAAACATGCCTCCAGAGTGAATTGGCTACGTGCGGGGGATGCGAGCACGCGCTTCTTCCATGCAAGAATGCAGTCCCGTCACAGAAAAAACTTCATCCATGTGATCTGCAGCAATGACAGAGTGGTAGTGGATCACGGCGAGAAGGAACATATCATCCTCGACCACTTCTCTAAAGCCTTGGGGCGCAGCAAGCAGTGAGGCTGCACTCTCAACTGGGATAGCCTGAACATTCCGGTTGTTGCTTCGTCAGAGTTGGACGGGCTGTTCTCCATGGCCGAGGTCTGGGCGGCAATCCTTGCGTCCCCCATAGAAACGGCCCCGGGGCCGGACGGTTTCACTGGGCAGTTCTATCACTCATGTTGGCCGATCATCAAGAGGTCATGGCTGTTTTCAACAAGTACTATTAGATGGCTGGGAACAATTTTGCCGAGCTAAACTCTGCGCTCATCGCCCTGCTGCCGAAGAAAGAAGGCGCGTCTGAGATCAGTCACTACAGGCCCATCAGTTTGATACACTCCATGGCAAAGTTAATCTCCAAAGTGCTTGCCCTCTGTCTATCCTCTGCTCTGAACGGAGTTATCTCGCCGGCACAGACGGCTTTTCAGAAGGGAAAGTGCATCCATGATAGTTTTTAGTATGTGCAAGGTTGCGTCATAATGCTTCACTGAGAAAAAAAGTAGGCTTTGCTGTTCAAGCTTGATTTCGCTCGCGCTTTTGACTCTGTTTCCTGGGCCTACCTAATTGAGCTTCTGCAGCGCACGGGTTTCTCACAGCGATGGAGAGATTGGGTGGCCCTATTGTTTTCCACTGTAACATCCTCTTGTCTGTTGAACGGGTCACCGGGGCCAAGTTTCTTCCACGCCTGCGGGCTCAGGCAGGGTGATCCGCTGTCCCCTGCTGTTCATCCTGGCTATTGATCCGCTGTACCATTTGCTAGAAGCGGCCATGGCAAGAAGATTGATTGCACCTCTGCCAGGGCGTGGGGCTAGCATACGAGTGAGTCTGTACGTGGACGACACGATACTCTTCGCCAATCCAATCAAGGAAGAGGTCACCACCTTGCTGAGTCTGTTGCATTTTTTGGTGAAGCTACGGGGTTGAAACTGAATCAGGCCAAATCTTCAGTGGTCCCGATGAACTGTGATGAGCTGCTACTGACAGAGGTTTTGCAAGGGTTTGGGGGATCGATCGCTCGCTTCCCCACAACCTACCTGGGCCTGCCTCTGTCCCCCAAGAAACTGCGGTTAGTGCAATTCCAATTCCTCATTGATCGTATCAAGTCGCGTCTCGCGGGCTGGAAGGGCAAGCTGATGTCGCTGGCAGGTCGGCACGTTCTGGTGCAGGCGGTGCTGTCTGCGCTGCCAACTTTCGCCATGACCGTGCTCAAGGTGCCAAAGAAGATCCTCAGGGAGATTGACAAGGCACGACGTCGGTTCTTATGGGCCCAAGACGAGGCACTGGCGGGCAGGAAGTGCAAAGTGGCTTGGAAGCAGGTGTGCACTCCAACGGAAAAGGGTGGGATGGGGATCCCTGACTTGCTTCGGTTCGGCTCGGCGCTCCGGCTGTGCTGGCTATGGGCATCCTGGCAACACCCGATGAGGCCCTGGACGGCCTTCCCCTTGCCATGCGACGACGGAGACCGGAAGCTGTTCGCTGGGGCAACGACGATCACGATCGGCGACGGCCAAAAGGCGGGGTTCTGGATGTGCCCCTGGCTCGACGGTGCACCTCTGAATATCGCCTTCCCGATCTTGTTCAAGCACTCGCGGCACAAAAACCGATCGGTTGCCGCTGCCCTTGCCAACGAGCAGTGGATCAGTGACCTCAGCCACGGCGACACGGCTTCCATTGTCGTCGATTTCCTCTTTCTATGGCGACGGCTTCAGCAGGCTCAGATCACCCTCGACAGCCAGGTCACGGACCGGATCGTCTGGACTGCAGGTGGAGGGGACCTGTACTCGACCGAGGCGGCGTACAAGATGCTCTTCAAGGATGCGCCTAGCACGAGCCACGGCACCGTCATTTGGAAGGGCTGGGCGCCGGGGTCCGTCAAGATGTTTGCATGGCTGCTGCATAATAACAGAGTCTGGTGCAACGACAGGCTGCAGAGGAGGGGTTGGCCGAACGGCTACTTATGTGGTTTGTGTCTGAAAAATCTCAAATCTTCGCTGCATCTGATCTAGGACTGCCCCTTCTCCAGGATGGTTTGGAGAACGGTTGCCACTTGGTCTGGCTGCGAGGCTTTGGGCTTGAGCAGGCGACCTTCTCATAGCTCTCTACTGCACTGTTTAACGATGATCACGCGCACACCAGCCGACCAGAGAAGAGGAACCAAATCAATGGCGATGCTGGTCGCTTGGCACATCTGGAAAGAGCGAAACGCATACCTCTACAGAGGGAAAACGCCACGGACTGACGATGTTCTTCAAGCCATAAATATCGATCTTGAGTCTTGGAGGTCTGCCGGAGCCGCATGCTTAGAGCCCCTGTTTGGGGACGCATTTGCGAGATAGATACTTCACTGTGGGCGTCTTTGGACGCCTCCCTAGCTGTCTTCAGTTTTCTTTTTCGTTCTCGCTCTTGAGCGCTTTTTCTGTTCGCCATGATCGATTGATCCCCACTTGTTTCCCGTATGCTTTCTCCTAAATCAATGATGCCGGCCTAAACTGGGTCTTTCAAAAAAAAGAGAAGGGGCACGAAGAGAAGGCCATGGAGTCGCCTCCATGAAGGAGATGGCACCCACAAGTGTCACCATCGCTAGCATCGGCAAGCCGAGCCCCGGCCTACCACGGAACACCCACAAGTAGGAAGGAGGGCCGCACCCCTCACCGAGCAAGGCGATATCAGGTGCCGCCGGGCACACCACCACGCGCGACCTCCATCAACGCTAGGAACCACCACTTGTAAGATCTAGGCGGGGGAGGCTCGAATCCACTGCCAATAGCACCACCACCACCAGCCCAAGAGGAGGTGGGCATGGTCGGGCTGAGCCGATGCCGCTGGGAGGACACCAGAATCAAGGCAGCCGGAGGTGCGGGAAGAAGGGTGGGAGGAGCATGAAGAAGCGGATCTTGGGCACGCCACAGCAGGGAACTACCCGTGACGGCGGATGGGAAGATATTTTCAGAATAATGAAAATGATTAATGATTAAAAAGAGTACATAGATGTACTCCATAGTGCATTTTCAGAAGTTTGTTTCACCGTGCTCAACTGATTTATAATCTGTTTTTACCATTAGAAAGACAATGAAGACAAAATGAGTACAGACAAACATGAGGTAACAGTACATTTTACTATGTGATCTTCACATTTCACATTCGTTTTTGGGGGGGGGGGGGGGGGTGTGCATTTGACATTGCTTATTAAAAGAAGTCAAGCTCATCGACTTGTTTTTCAATATTCCCCGCAAAAAAATCTTGTTTTCAATTTGGATATTTTGAGATTCATTTCAGAAATACCTTGAGAACTAGGCCCAAAATTTCCCTGCAAAAATGAGAAAACTACTCCCAACATTGACGGTTTTTTGAGACTCCGTGAGTTATTGTGGTGTTTCATTATTCCTCCGAGGTGACAGACAATGTGCCCCACGGTCATCGAAGGAGACATGTTCTTCGTTCCTACTCCCTCCCTCCGTTTCTAAATATTTGTCTTTCTAGATATTTCAACAAGTGACTACATACGGAGCAAAATGAATGAATCTATACTCTAAAATATATCTATATATATCCGTATGTTTTCGCAAATATATATATATATATATATATATATATATATATATATATATCTGTATGTGGTAGTCCATTTAAAATCTCTAGAAAAACAAATATTTAGGAACAGAGGGAGTACTTTTGTGCATGTGCCCGTTTTTTGTTGAGGGTGTGGACGTGTGGTGTTGCTAGCTTGTTACTGCTGGAGGCACTGTAGATGGTGATCCAACTATTTGTCAGTGTGTCTCAGTATATAGCTCACATTCTATATACCTAAGAGAGTTATCCTTGGTAATTTATTTATCTCAACATGCACGCATGTAACCTCGTTATACAAATATGAATAGGATAAGGCCTACCTCAACATTCAACCATGCATAGAAAAAAAAATCCACCACAACATTCAACCTTGCATGGAAAATATATTCCATTCAATTATTCCACTTATATTTGATAACTATTTACAACAATACATAATAAAATATAATATGTCATATGTATTTTTAATTTTGGTTCTTATTTTATCAACCTAAATTTTCATCAAGCAATTCCCATCGCAACGCAAGGGTATTTTCTAGTTTATGTTTTTACGGCCCAATAACCGTTTTGCGCCAGTCATTCTATCATCGCAGATACTTATCCAATTGAGGCGGTGAAAGATCATAAATAGTTATGCATTAAAGTCCTGTCTTGTGGAAGGAAATGGTGAAAAAGTAATGAATCACACACTGAAATCCCCAGCACAATCGGCCTTCCTCCAAACCAAGTGCATCCACAATAGTTTCCTGTACGTCCAGCATTGTGTCAAAGCACTTCACAGAAAGAAGACACCGGCTCTACTACTCAAACTAGAGATCGTCAAGGCCTTCGACAACGTCTCCTGGGAATACAGTCTTGGACTTCTGCAGAAACTAGGCTTTAGTGCTCGGTGGAGAGATTGGATCCCCCCCCCCCACTCTCTACCTCATCTTCTTCATTTCTCCTAAACGGCTCCCCGGGCCTGCAGATTCAACATCGTCGGGGACTCTGGCAGGGCCACCCCCTATCTCCTTTCATGTTCATCTTGGCGATCGACCCGCTTCATCACCTCCTAGAGGAAGCCACACAAAGACAAGTAATTGCCCCATTGCTTGGCTGTGAGCTCAAACTTAGAATCAACCTTTATACTAACGACGCTGTCATCTTTGCAAACCCAATACAGCACGAGATCGATGCACCCCTAGACATCCTCCATAGTGATGTCTACTACACAACCTTCTTCTTGTAGACGTTTTTGGGCCTCCAAGTGCAGAGGTTTGTAGGACAGTAGCAAATTTCCCTCAAGTGGATGACCTAAGGTTTATCAATCCGTGGGAGGCATAGGATGAAGATGGTCTCTCTCAAGCAACCCTGCAACCAAATAACAATGAGTCTCTTGTGTCCCCAACACACCCAATACAATGGTAAATTGTATAGGTACACTAGTTCGGCGAAGAGATGGTGATACAAGTGCAATATAGATGGTAGATATAGGTTTTTGTAATCTGAAAATATAAAAACAGCAAGGTAACAAGTGGTAAAAGTGAGCGTAAACAGTATTGCAATGCTAGGAAACAAGGCCTAGGGTTCATACTTTCACTAGTGCAAGTTCTCTAAACAATAATAACATAATTGGATCATATAACTATCCCTCAACATGCAACAAAGAGTCACTCCAAAGTCACTAATAGCGAGGAACAAACAAAGAGATTATGGTAGGGTATGAAACCACCT
Source organism: Aegilops bicornis (assembly GCA_021605145.1). Classification (NCBI taxonomy): domain Eukaryota; kingdom Viridiplantae; phylum Streptophyta; class Magnoliopsida; order Poales; family Poaceae; genus Aegilops; species Aegilops bicornis. Next base: position 538,252,798 of record CM038672.1, read on the forward strand.
CAAAGTTATTCTTTCCGATCAATCCATCGGGCTATTCCTATAAGTGTCACAAACAGCCCTAGAGTTCGTAGTAAAATAACACCTTAAGACACACATCAACCAAAACCCTAATGTCACCTAGATACTCCAATGTCACCTCAAGTATCCGTGGGTATGATTATACGATATGCATCACACAATCTCAGATTCATCTATTCAACCAACACATAGAACCTCAAAGAGTGCCCCAAAGTTTCTACCGGAGAGTCAAGAGGCAACGTGTGCCAACCCCTATGCATAGGTTCATGGGCGGAACCCATAAGTTGATCACCAAAACATACATCAAGTGAATCACGTGATATCCCATTGTCACCACAGATACGCACGACAAGACATGCATCAAGTGTTCTCAAATCCTTAAAGACTCAATCTGATAAGATAACTTCAAAGGGAAAACTCAATCCATTACAAGAGAGTAGAGGGGGAGAAACATCATAAGATCCAACTATAATAGCAAAGCTCGCGATACATCAAGATCGTGCCAAATCAAGAACATGAGAGAGAGATATCAAACACACAGCTACTGGTACATACCCTCAGCCCCGAGGGTGAACTACTCCATCCTCGCCATGGAGAGCGCCGGGATGGTGAAGATGGCCACCGGTAAGGGATTCCCCCTCTGGCAGGGTGCCGGAACAGGGTCCCGATTGGTTTTTGATGGCTACAGAGGCTTGCGGCGGCGGAACTCCCGATCTATTCGGTTGCCCGAAGGTTTTAGGGTATATTGGTATATATAGGAGGAAGAAATACGTCAGGGGAGCCACGAGGGGCCCACGAGGGTGGAGGGCGCGCCCAGGGGGGATACTTAGCGCCATGCAAACGTTTGCTCTAACTGTTCTGCAGGAGGAAGTTCTTATGGAAACGAGAGGAAGAGATCATCGGGGCAAGCTGCAGGTCAACTGGGCGACGGTGTGCACGCCCACCACGCATGGGGGGTCTGGGCATTCTTGACCTGGAGCGTTTCAGCCGCGCCCTGGGGCTGAGATGGCTTTGGATCGCTTGGACAGACCCATGCCTCCCATGGGTGGGCACAGTGCTGCCATGCAACGACGAGGGCAAAGCCATGTTTGCGGCTGCAACGACAGTAACAATAGGGGACGGCTCAATGGCTCTGTTATGGCACTCTCATTGGATTGGATCAAGCACCCTGGCCTCAGCATACCCTGGCCTCTACAATCACTCCAAACGGAAGAATCAGTCAGTGCGTGAGGCGCTCAGGGGCGGCACTTGGATCAAGGACTTGAGCCACGGAGACACTCAATCTTTTTTGCAGCGGTTCATTGGGCTAAATTGCCTAATCATAGCCATAGAAACGGTTCTCGGGGAGGGTGTTAGTGACACCATAAGATAGAACCAGGACGCAAAAGGCCAGTACACAGCAAGATCAGACTACAAGCTGCAGTTTCAGGGCAGGCTCTGGTCTAGCCTGGACGACCTCGTTTGGAAGGTTTAGGCGCCGGGGAACATTAAATTCTTCACTTGGTTGATGCTAAAAGATCTCCAATGGACAAACGACCGACTCCAGAGACGCGTATGGCCAAACAACTACTTCTACCAACTATGCGTCCGCAACCTGGAATCGGCACACCACCTGCTTTCACGCTGCCCCACTACTCTCGTAGTCTGGGATACGGTGGGGAGAAGAGAAGGATGCCTGCATCTCACCCCAAATGACTCACGGAACACCTCAAGCTCACTTGAGATAGTGCAGAAGATGATCGATGTGACGCAGCCGTCTTAGAGAAAAGGCACAAGAACTGTCATGCTCCTAACTTGCTAGGAGATCTGGAAAAAGCAGAACAACTGCACTTTCAAAGGTAAAGAGGCAGCAACACGAGACATCACGAGGTCCATCGACGGCTCCATCGAGCTTTGGCGGCAAGCTGGAGCAATTTGCCTACAGTGCCCCTTCTGGGATATGCCATGAGGAGTTGGCCACTGTAACATTCTTTTCTGCGGCCGGAAAATGCTGGACCGTTCTAGCGTGTTGTACACCGTATTTGTACTGGCCCTACGACGTGCGCCCCAAACTTTGGTTTCCCATTGCTTCCTGCTAATGATATGAAAAGCCAGCAATTGCTAGATATTTCAAAAAAAAGTAATGAATGCATATTTTTGGAACTCGGAAATGTGATTATTTCAATGTTTATTTTTCTGAAAGCCCCCTCCCCGCTTTTCATTAAGAAAACCATCAGGTCTCTACACAGCCAAAACAAACCTCCACCAACAGAGCTCATCTTGGGTTAAAGAGAACATGCCCAGAACAACCCCAGGATGAAAAACCTCTAAGCACAACTGATTATTTAAATGGTACATCGTGCTAATCAACATTTGTAGTTTTCCTACTTGACTTTGGATTATCTGGTTTGGTGTGAAGAAAACAATTTCAATTCTTGAGAGAGAACGTAAAGAACTGCATAAGGATAAATAGTTGAAGTCAGAAGTGTGTTTTGTAAATTAGACATGGATGCATAATGACAATCCGTTTGAGTTGTGGATAGGTGGTGGGGTGTCAGTTTTATGAAAAATGAGCACATCTCCAAATGTATAAACATTTATGATAGTATGTAGAAACCCACATACCAATGATAAGCATTTTTTGGCGGAGCACTAAAGGATTTTTGCGATCCCTATTTTCCAAAGAATGGTGACCGTTGCAAGAAAGTGGCCCGACACACAATTCAATAAACTCCGAAGTTCATTCTTTTGGTAGCCTCCGATGAGGTGTGGGAGAGGAGACCTCCCATTTAGCGCTACACGCGCCAGGAAGATCGAGGGGCGCTCATGCAGAATTCGCGTGAACGCGGCCTATTAGCACGCCACCTCTTCTATCGCTCGTGATGTCAGCCCTACTATCGTTCATGGGTGTGGTTAGGTCTCAGTCGATTGAGACTTAACAAAGTCTCATCAAGTCATATAACATGTATGAAAGGAAAAAGGAAAAACTAAAAAGAAATTTTTACATGGATCTCAATGTAAGGTCTTACGAGTATAACGTCAAGTGAGACTTAACCAAGTTTCAATCGACTGAGATTTAGCAAGACAGAATGCTCATTTGCTAGTTTTCGCTCTAGTGTTCGCAACGACCATTGACCGTTGACCAGGTCATTGACCATTGACTTTTCTAAAAAGTCCATGAAATTTGGAAAAACTCAAATTCAAAAAGAAAACCTTAGTTTGAAAAAGTTTGTGAATTTAAAAAGATCATGGATTTGAAAAGGTTCATAATTTGGAAAAAAGTTCACAAAAATGAAAAAGGTTCACGATTTTGAGAAAAAAGTTCACAAAAGTTTGGGAAAACTTTACAGTTTTGTGAAAAAGTGCGTGATTTTTGCAGAGAGTTCGTGAATTTGAAAACTGCATAATTTGAAAAAAAATCGCAAATTTTTTAAAAAATCACGGGTTTTTTCAGAAACAAATTTGAAAATAAGTTCATAAAAAAATAATAATAAGTTCACAAAATTTGGAAAAAAGTTTAAGAATTTTAGTGCTCACGCTTTGATGGCAACGACGACAGTTGGTGAGGGGAGAATTTGTGCAAACTGCAGCTGCATCTCCATCAAAGTTCCGTTGACAAATTTTATGCGAGCTGCTAGCTCAAAGTCTCCAAAGCGTAAACTGGATCAGATGTGGAAGAAGCCATCCAAAGGACCCGTTAAAATAAATGTTGATGCTTCATTCGTCGCTAAAACATTGTCAGGAGCTTCTGGTGCAGTGGCCAGAGATGAGAATGGCAATTTTATTGCGGCTGCCTCATAGCTCATGCCTCACGTTCCTAATGTAGACTCAGTGGAAATGACTGCGATCAGAAATGGATTCTATTTGGCGGCGAGCATTGGCTGTAGCAAGCTGATAACTGAATCTGATAGCTCTTTTGCATTGGTAGCTCTTTTGTTGTTGATGCTATGAAAGGTGAGAACGATTATGCAGGACCTTCCGTTCCAGTGATGATGGAGAGTAAACAACTGATGAAGGAATTTGGCCAAGTTAATTTCTTACATTGTTTCAGAGAGGCCAATGAGGTGGCGAATACTATAGCAAAATATGCTTTTAGCTCTAGTACCTCTTGTGTTTGGGATGCTATCCCTGACTTTATTTCATCTTCCCTTGTAAACGATCTTTCCATTATTTGATGAATAAAGTCTCTTGATATCAAAAAAAGGAAAGGAAATACAATGAAAAAAAAAACCAAAGAATAACCGGCCAACACGAAACACATAACCACCTAAAAAAACCACTACAGTGCGTTATATGGGCAGGACAGTTAGATCCTAGGGGTGCGCTAGTTGCCAAATGACCTTTATTTGACGCTTAAGGCACTTTGGGGTCAGAAAGGGCATGGCTTGGAAGAGGTTATGTAGGCCTTTTGACTATGGTGGGCTAGGCATTGTTGATCTGAAAAAAATAGTCGGGCTCTCTAAAGCAGATGGTTGTGGCTGGGGTTTACAGATGTGGAGAGGCCTTGGAAATATCTCCCTCTTCTTATTGATGAGCATGTCGTTTCTCTGTTCCAAGCTTCAACCAAAATTGAGATTTGGGATGTAACTAAGATTCTATTCTGGGATGATAATTGGTTGGATTACAGTGCTCCGAGGAAGTTGTTTTCGGACCTATTTTCTCACAGAAAGGAAAAGAAACGCTCGCTCCGTGATGGCCTACTCGTGGATCTCTGTGATCAAGCCCAGGCCAGGACTCAAAGTGTTGAAGGACTACCTTCAACTTTGGAATGCCACATAGGATATAATTTTGTAGCAAATACCTGATAAGATCACTTGGAGATGGATAGTAGATGGCTCCTACTCTGTGGCATATGCTTACAACATCCCATTCGTTGGCAGTTCTCCATCCAACCTTGAGGCCCTTATCTGGAAGGCCTCGGTGCCACCGAAGTTGAGGCTCTCTACCTGGCTATGCGTCCAAGAGCAATCGTCTTACCAAGCGTGGCAAGAAGCATGGCCCTCTTTGCCCCCTGTGTGCCAGTGCTCCAGAGACGCGTTCCACATCTTCATGCACCGCCCTTTCTCCATAGGGTTGTGGTACAGGGCATTCGACCTATTTAGTATCCTTCCAAACCTCACTCCGATGGCAGATACAATCTCATTCAGAGGTTGGTGGGAGCAGGGCTATGCTGCGACTGCCACCTAAACCCTAGCACATGGAGAGATGGTCGGCCGATGCAACCACTGTTTCTTGGTTCATATGGATCGAGCGGAGCGCACAGATTTTCAGGGCTACTACGCAAACTGCTAATAACATTATTTACAAAATCAGAGAGAAACTGTCAGAAATGGAGACTTGCCAAGATTAGAGGGGCTTCAATTCTATTGCCATCAGGTACCTAATGGAGATGATAAAAGGTCTTAAATTTTTGCGTTGTGACATGTTGCACGAGCTGCGACCAGTAAGATGGAAACCTCTCCATAGTTTTTCTCATGTTCAGTTTTTCTTTCTTACCCTTTGTAGCCTCTGTGGTTTAACCATGTAATTATGCAACATCATTTTCTTCCTTATTACACATGTAAGCAGCGCTTTGCTGCTCTTTGTCAAAAAAATGTTTTTGTTTCCATCCATATCCATAGAGAAACACACATGAGTTCGACGTGGTCGCCGGAGTAGCTATTGTGGTGGAGAGCTACAACCAAGTCTCAGAAATAATAGATGCTAAGAATATTCACTCCAGATCCCAGAAGCCCGCTAAGAATATATCATCTCTTGTCTCCCAGGTTGTGGTTCATGTGCATGCGATTAGTATTTAGTATCAATGGTTTTTTTATTGAACCAATTAGTATGGTACTTCCTCGGTCCCAAAATAAGTGTCTCAATATTTAGTGTAAAATTGTACTCTGTCCGATTTATATCATTTGTGGCTCGAATGAATGTATTTGATGTATTTTAGTATTAGGCTAGGTAAATGCCCGTGCGTTGCAACGGGGCATAATATTCTAGTGGTTTAACAATAATCACGAGGCACTACTTCTTTTCTTATTTTTCATCCACTGCTTTCATGTCTCCGCCTACCTAATTCAAACTTATCATCTTTGTCAATGGCGCATCGGGCTCACACCCCTTTCTCCACCCCATTTCAAACACACACAATATTTTCTTGGATACCCGTTTCTTATATTCGGCTTCTATCATTGGGCATCCAATCTAATCACGTCCCGTATTACCGAAGGATTAGATGTATTATATTTGCCACCACAACGGAGAAAAATAATGTCATGAAATCCGATTAAACCAGTATTACAAACCAAGTTCCAATAGCTTTAAGTTAACTTTATCATTGATATTTTTTTCATTATCCATTTCTTTAATCATGTCAGAATAATTATTTTGATATTACATTTTTTTGAACAAGGTACAGACGTCGGCGCTCATACATACACACATACATTCTCCCCTATGAACACACGCACGCACACCCTTCCTCCCACTAAATACGCATCGCCGAACGGCCTGAAATAAATCCAGGAAATGACGAGTACCAGGTTCAAGTCTAGGTGGACTGAAGATACCATTGTCCTCCTAACATCCAACCACATGCTGATTTGCATTTGACCTAACTATGTTTAGTAGACTCTGTTATTTTCAAGAGAACAAAAATATTTAAGAAGTGACATGGTGTTAACATAGAAAGTATGACAAAGCCAGAAAAGATTTAAGAGATATTACCAAAATCATGTAATAAATGTAGATTCGCTCCCGGGAACATAGAAAGTATGACAAAGTCAGAAAAGTTATACATGGTGTTAACATAAGCATTATTAGTCATCTATTACTCCCATTATGGCGGCAGCCACAGAATCCAATGTTTGTGAGGATGGCACAATATTTTCAAGTTTCTTACCAGTGAAGATGTTGGCTTGACCTCTCTTGTCAGTTACATGTTACTTGCGTATTTGCTAGATATAATCTACTGGGAAGAAAACAAAAAAGCTACGTCCGTGCACTTTGATGGTTATCCAAAAATACAATGGTAGTCTCAAATCGCATCGGTGTTCTCATCACTCAACAAATCCACGTAGGGATCCATTGTCGTGCCAAACAACAACAAAGCACTGCTCGACTCTCTCTCTCTCTCTCATCTGCATAGCAATAAGAAGAAATAGCAAAAACAACATCCCTGCAGCATACTATATCTCATCTCCTCTCTCTCTCTCTCTCTCTCTCTCTCTCTAGGATCAATTTCTTCCACTTCCTAAACTATCTTATATGTGAGTAGCATCAAGCAAATAAGCATAGAAAATATCATCTCATCTCTCACTCTGATCTCTCTCTCTCACTCCCTGCTAGCATTAATAGTTGGACGTAATAGATGGAAGCACAACAACACGTTAGTGTAGCCAAAAGAATCTCTCTCTCATCTCTCACCGATCTCCCTGCAGGTCTCCAGTGCCACGACCATCTTGGCCCGCTACAGCACCGTGCTCTCCTACCCCAGCGGCGGCCGGTCTCCCCTGCTCCAAAGCAAAGGAGTCAAGGACACCAGCATCAACGTCAGCATGTGCAGCAACGCGGTGGCCTGCCTCGGCATCCTTGTACGAGGAGAAGGCGACCCTCAGCCCCGTCGTGGTTAGGTCTCCTGTGAGCACGGGAAGGAGCAGGCTGGCATCCTCGTTCAGCGCTGCCGATGGCAGCACAAAGGCGGGGCGACAACCTCGTCTAGGGCACAACTTGGAAGCGGGGTGGCTCGAAAAGGGAGCACGCGTGCTCGTTTCTACTCGCCGCCACGTCATGCCGATCCACACCCACCACCACTGTCTCCCAATCCCATCATTGCGAAGAGGGAAGGAGAGCCTCACCGATGAGCACCGGGCAGAGAGAGTTGTTGGGACGGACGGGGGGCGGGCGACGGCGGCGGCTTCAAGAGAGAAGAGACGGGTATGTGTGGCGGCTGTGCTTAGGACGAGGAGGCAACACCCATGGCGAGGATAACGAGCGAGGGCATCAAATCAGATCGGGGACTGCATCCCGATAATTTCGGACGCGATGAATGTGCAAGGGGAAAAAGCTGTCGACGACGGCCGAGAGACGCATGGACTCCTGCATGCCTTTGTATCGGGCCTTTCTGGGCCTGCGCACAACGGCCACAGGGACCGGAACGAGCGAAGGCTGGACGAAGATCGACAACGTAAGACGGAAAACGGAACGTTCCGTATCTTTTAGGTAATATAAATAGAGAAGAGATAGAGATATATTTATTTAAACGACGAGTAATATGAATGGGAGGGAATATTAAAGTTAAGATATTTGTTTTGAGAAGGATGAAGTAGTTAAAAACTTGTTCTCGACGTTTCCAAAGGAAAGAAGCGGTCAGTTATGCACTTCAGTGCTCCGGGGGACATACATATGTTGCCTTGGAAGTACGTTAACAAAAACATATGCAAACGGTTATGTGGAGCATAAAATCGGAATATTGAGTGGAATATCTCCAGATCCGCCGAATGTGACGCAGTTCATGGCGAATGGCTGACGGTTCGTTATTGAACCAACGAAAAGTCCACATCAGGTCTCCCGTTACGCGGCACCCACTACCAGTCCAACGTATATAGCGGCGGCAGACCGGAGGCGCTTCCGGCACAAGAAATCACCTGCGGCGGAGGCGCTTCCAGCGCAACCGGTTCGCCGTTCGCTCACCGCCACACTCTTTTTCTCCTCTCCCTTATCATCTTCCCGTACGTCCACCTACATTCCACAGACCGATGGAGATAAACCACACGAATTTCCTGCCACGGTAGGCACAGTCCAGCTAGCTAGCGATCGACCATGGCGATCGCACTGGCAGCCTTCCTGCTGCTGCCGCTCTTCTGCCTCGGCGCCCTCCTCGTCCTCGGCGCGTGGAGGGTCGTCGACAAGAAGGCTGCGGCGCAGCGGCAGAGCGCGTCGGGGCTACTGCGACCGTACCCGCTGCTCGGCCACCTGCCGCAGTTCCTGGCGAACCGGCACCGCATACTGGACTGGCTCACCGAGGTGCTCGCGCGCCAGCCCACCTGCACGCTCGTGTTCCGCCGGCCGGGCGGCATCCGGGGCGTCATCACCGCCAACCCGGCGAATCTGGAGCACATCATGCGCGCCAGCTTCGACAACTACCCCAAGGGCCCGCGCTTCGCGTCGCTGCTCCACGACTTCCTCGGCCGGGGCATCTTCAACGCCGACGGCGAGGCGTGGCGCGCGCAGCGGAAGGCGGCCAGCTACGAGTTCAACACGCGCTCGCTGCGCCTCTTCGTGGCGCGAAGCGTGCACAGCGAGCTCCATGGCAGGCTCCTCCCGCTGCTGCGCCGTGCCGCCGGCTCCGGCGGCCACCTCGACCTACAGGACACGCTCGAGCGGTACGCGTTCGACAATATCTGCCGCGTCGCCTTCGACCACGACCCCTGCCAGCTCCCGGAAGGGGACGGAGACGACTGCAATTCTTGCCCGGAGGCCGAGAGCACCGTGACCGCGAGCAGCAGGTTCGCCGACGCGTTCCGCGACGCTGCCAATCTCAGCGCGGGCAGGTTCCGGTACGCCATCCCAGGATTCTGGAAGATAAAGAAGGCGCTCAACGTGGGTTCCGAGCGGCGGCTGGGCGAGTCCATCGCCATGGTGCATGGCTTCGCTGATGGCATCATCCGGTCGCGGCGGGAGGAGATGAGCATGGGATGCGAGAAGCACGACCTCCTGTCGCGGTTCATGGTGACCCAGGGCGAGAGCTACACCGAGAGGGCACTCCGCGACGTGGTGATCAGCTTCCTGCTCGCCGGACGGGAGACGACGTCCTCCGCGCTCAGCTGGTTCTTCTGGCTGCTGTCCTCGCGCCCGGACGTGGAGCGCCGCATCCGCGACGAGGTCGCTGCCGTGCGCGCCCGCCGAGCGATCGGCGACCTCGGCAGAGCAGGGTTCGATCTCGACGAGCTGAGGGAGATGCACTACGTGCACGCTGCCATCACGGAGTCAATGCGACTGTACCCGCCGGTGCCGGTGAACTCGCTGCAAGCGAAGGCCGCGGACGTTCTTCCGGACGGCACGGCGGTGGGGGCGGGGTGGTTCGTGGCGTACAACTCGTATGCAATGGGGCGGATGGAGTCCGTGTGGGGCGACGACGCGCAGGCGTACCGGCCGGAGCGGTGGCTGGACCCGGCGGAGGGGACGTTCCGGCCGGAGAGCCCGTTCCGGTACATGGCGTTCCACGCGGGGCCAAGAATTTGCCTCGGAAAGGAAATGGCGTATATCCAGATGAAGTCTATCGTGGCATGCGTGCTGGAGGAGTTCGAATTGGCGGTGGACGGCGCGTACCGGCCGCGGCAGGTGGCCTCGCTGACGTTGCGGATGGCGGACGGGCTCCCGGTGAGGGTGAAGGCTAGAGCGAATTGAGTAAGATGACGGAAAATCTGCTTTGGATGATAACCGTGTAGAAGAATGCCATTGAGTGAAAGATGGATTCACCGGGGCGGATGGTTTCATAGGGCGTTTCTACTTGGGCTGTTGGTCCATCATCAAGTTCGATCTTGTGGTGGCTTTTCACGCTTTGGCTCCCAAAGACTTCCATGGATTTAGTGCCATGGAAAGACAGTGATGGAGCCAGGATTTGCACATATAGGGAGACCAAATCAAGTTGATAAAATAACTATCCAGTGTGGAAAAAAAATATAATATACTAATATTACAACAAGGTTTTGCTTGGGCGCTATAAAAACATCATTACATTTGAATTAGTTCAAATTTGCCTTTATGCTTCCAACAAATCATATTTTTTTATTAATTTCATCAGGAGGTAGTTTAGTTGCTAATTATCTTTCAGTGTATATTATCATGCAATTGTGAAGCAAGTTGTCTCAAATTTTATTGCAAAGACGTGCCTTTGAATTTTAGTAGTTGGAAAAAAAGTCGCTTTGCGCTCGTCATTGAGACACGGAGAACTATATCTAGTCGCAACAACATGCTTAAAAATGAATTAATCTTCAGTTTTGCTAGAACTCATTTAGCTGAGTTTTAATTATGTCTCATTCACTTTTATAGCCATTGGATGTGATGCTATAAGATGCGTGTGTGCTGATGTGGGTTGGTACTCTTTTTCTATCTGTTTTGTCTTCCAGATGAATGATACTAAATTATATCTTATCTAAATGAGTTCTAGGTACTCCTATTAATCTTAGTGGTGTTTGACTGCCCTTTTCTCTTCAGAGTTTGAACTGCGTCTCCAAAATAGCTATATTGCATAAATCCACAATATGAAATCTTTGCGTCATTGATCTCTATTCTTAATGGAGCAGTTGATCGGATTGCATCCAGATTTTTTTTTCGTCCCATCACTTTCATCCGGTTTTTTGTCGACTGATTTTTTTGTCCCCTCCCCCACACCATTGGTTTAGTTTCGCTTCACCCTCTCACACAACAAAAAAAAACTGAACGGGTCAGAATTTTTCATTCTGGCGCAAGTTATTTAGTAATGTCTTTATATGAAAGAATCAATCACGATCAATCTCTAAAGATCAAATCTAAATTAATTAACCTTACCTTAAATCGCTCAATCACATTAATTAGGAAACAAAATAATCGATTTCAAGGAAATTAATGTGTAAATCATAACAAAGAAATCTCTATTATCTAAAAAACACGTAAGGTTCCTTTTCCTGCCAATGACCGCGTCTTGCCCTCCCTTCAGCGACCCACCCCCACGATCGTACCCTTTCCCCCTCGCCCCCACGTCGATAGCCCCTCGTGAAAAGCCCTCCAAGAAAAATAGGATCCCTCCCGATCCCACTTTCTCTCGCTGACCAAGCCCTATCCCCATCCCAATATGGTCGCCGCCACGATTGTCAACGTCGCGTACCCTCTCCATCTTCTCACGAGCGTCGGGACATGGCTGCCCTTAGGCAATGCGCTGCCCACCCACCGACGCCGCACACCTGCGACGACGATGTACCGTCTGCGACCCAGCGACTCGATGCGAAGCCCCGAGCTACTTCTCCAATGGCATTCGCCGTTCGTCGGCTTCATCCTGATCTTCAACCTCCTCTCATCTCTCTCGCGTGGCAACGACCTTGGATCGAGAGCAATGACGACTGGACCTAGGGCAGCTCCGGCGGCGACCCAGGTTTTTTTACGAAGCACATCACTATGTAATGCATATATTAATATTTACAGAAGGAGAAGAAAAACTAGATCTAGAGTATGTATAGGAAAGAACCTATAGGCTATAGAAAATTGTCTGCCCAGGCCTGGTTACAACAGCGTATTAAGCTAAGATTGTTCCTTGCAGGAATGTAAATAAGCGTTATGTGTTGGTCATGGCAGGAAAGAACAAGTAAGATTAAGACCAAATAAGCCTCCTACCAGGTTTTCATTCGGGTTAGAAGATAATGTTGTGTGTATTGTTTCAGACAAACCGTGAAGCAGCAGGTATGTGAAGCAACAGGTCTAGCAACCCTTAATGTCCTTCTTTGCATTTGTAAACATTGGCCTGATTGTTTTTAAAGATTGCTACGTTTCTCGTGGTCCAAATGCTCCAGCAGCCAAGGATGATCAACTCATGGTGAAAAGGTTTCTTCAGAGAGCCCTTAAGAGCAATGATCCATTGACTGGCAGAAGACAAATTGGTTTGTGATCAAGGGTGGGGCATAAATATCCCTAGCAAAGCCTTCCAAACGGCAACTCATGTATTGTTCATGTGGATATTCAAAGTGAAATTAGTTGGCTTGATTTGATTCATTTGGAAAACTAATTAGTCTAAATGAAGAAAGTTGAAGTGATATACGGTGGTTAGAGCATCTATAGTCGGGCGCCTCAAACCCTTCTCATACGCCCGGGCGGGCCGCCCGGTCACTATCCGGTCGCTATTTCTTTGACCCAGACGACCCCCTCAAACGGCCCTCAAACTCCCGGGTTGACCGGCACCCCTCATATCCAGCCCAAATATGGGGCAGATATGGGGGCATGATACATCTCCAACGTATCTATGATTTTTGATTGTTCCATGTTGTTATATTATCATTCTTGGATGTTTTACAATCATTTTATAGAAACTTTATATCATTTTTGGGACTAACCTATTGACATAGTGCCCAGTGCCAGTTGTTGTTTTTTACTTCGCAGGAAATCAATATCAAACAGAGTCCAAACACCGCCAAACTTTTTGAAGAACTTTTGTGGACCAAAACACCCAGGATGGGCCAGAGAAGTACCACAGGGGTGCCCCGAGGGGGGCACAACCCACCTGGGCGCGCCTGGGGGCCTAGGCGCGCCCTGGTGGGTTGTGCCCACCTCGGTGGCCTCCGCACCGCCTCTTTGCCCTATAAATTGTCAAATATTCCAAAAACCCTCGGGAGAACCCTAGATTAGAAGTTCCGCGCCGCAAGCCTCTGTAGCCACGAAAAACCAATCTAGACCCCGTTCCAGCACTCCAGTGGAGGGAAAAATCATCACCGGTGGCCATCTTCATCATCCCGGCGGCCACCATGATGAGGAGGGAGTAGTCCACCCTCAGGGCTGACGGTTTGTACCATAGCTATCTGTTTAATCTCTCTCTCTCTCCCTCTCTCTCTCTCTCTCTCTCTCTCTCTCTCGTGTTCTTGAAATGGCACAATTTTGATGTATCGCGGGCTTTGTCAATATAGTTGAATCATATGGTGGTTCTCCCTCTCTATCTTGTTGTGATGAATTGAGTTTTCACTTTGAGATTTCGTTTTATCGGATTGAGTACTTTTATGGATTTGAGAGCACTTGATATATGTCTTGTATATGAATACCCGTGGTGACAATGGGGTATTATATTGATTCACTTGAGATATGTTTTGGCACTCAACTCATGGATTCGAGGTGACATTGGGGTAATCTATGCATAGGGGTTGATGCACGTTCTCATCTTTTGTTTCTCCGGTAGAAATCTTGGGGCACTCTTTGAGGTTCTTTGTGTTGGGTTGAGTGTTATGAATCTGAATTTGCTTTGGTGTTATTTTAGTACGAACTCTTGATAGATCGATCAGAAAAAATAACGTCGTGTTATTTTAGTACAAACTCTTGATAGATCGGTCGGAAAGAATAACTTGGTGTTATTTTAATACGAACTCTTGGATAGATCGATCGAAAAGAATAGGTACAAACAATTTCTTCTTATGTTCTCCGCTCGATAAGAACTTTGGAGTGATTGTTGATCGCACTTTGAGGGATGGTTATATGATCCAATTATATTAGCATTGTTGAGAGATTGCACTAGCCAAAGTACGGACCCTAGGCCTCATTTTCAAGCATTGCAATACTGTTTGTGCTCCGTTTTATCAATTGCTACCTTGCTGTTTTTTATTGTTCATATTACAAAAATCAATATATACTATCATTACTACACTTCTATCACCATCTCTTCGCCGAACTAGTGCACCTATATAAATTACCATTGTATTTGGTGTGTTGGGGACATAAGAGACTCTTTGTTATTTGGTTGCAGGGTTGCTTGAGAGAGACCATCTTCATCCTACACCTCCCACGGATTGATAAACCTTAGGTCATCCACTTGAGGGAAAATTGCTACTGTCCTACAAAACTCTGCGCTTGGAGGCCCAACATGAGTCTACAAGAATAAAGTTGCGTAGTAGACATCAGGGCACCCAGGCACGCCCCCCACGTCGGACCCAACCCACGCAGGCTCACTCGACCCCACATAAATTTCTCCCCATCCGCTCGCCGGACCAAACCCTAGCCACTTCACTTCCCTCACCTCCACTCCCCTCCGCCACCCAAGCTCGTCTCCTGATCCTTTAGACCGTCTCCAGCATGGCGGGCAGCGGATTCGAGTCCTTCACCTCCAGATCCGTCGACCCCGAGCTCATTCCACGCGGTCTCGAGGAGGAGATGACCGTCCGGCTTGCGCTCCACAGCGCCCATGAGGATTCCCGTGCACGGCTGTGCTCGGACTCCATCCATCGGGAATCCATTACGTCCGTCCAAATGGTGCATGGAACCGTCCCTAGGCCAGCTGTAGATGCCTCGTCGGACATCGTGCGGTCCGTCTGGCGTCCGAATGCGGTGGCGGACGCGCAACCCCTTCGTTGGCACGCCGAGAATCGGGACGCATCATGGGCCTCATTCGGTGAGGTCATGGCACGACATGCTCGCCGTGCAAGGCAACAAGCGCGGGAGGCAGCGATGGACGTCGGCGAGGCGGAGTCGCATTCTCCGGTTTTATATGCATTACTATGCTATTTTATATTATTTTTGGGACTAACCTATTAACCTAGAGCCCAGTGCCAGTTCCTGTTTTCCCCTGTTTTTGAGTTTCGTAGAAAAGAAATACCAAACTGAGTCTAAACGGAATAAAACCTTCGCGATGATTTTTCTTGGACCAGAAGACAACCAGGAGACTTGAAGATGAAGTCGGAGGAGCCACGAGGCGGCCACAAGGACGAAGAGCGCGCCCAGGGGGTAGGGCGCACCCCCGCCCTTGTGGGCCCCTCGTGCACCTCATGACCTAATTCTTTCGCCTATATATTCCCATATATCCCCAAACCACGAGTGGCATCCACGAAAACACTTTTCCACCGCCGCAACCTTCTGTACCCGTGAGATCCCATCTAGGGACCTTTTCCGGCACCCTGCCGGAGGGGGATTTGATCACGGAGGACTTCTACATCAACTCTATTGCCTTCCCGATGAAGCATGAGTAGTTTACCACAGACCTACGGGTCCATAGCTAGCAGCTAGATGGCTTCTTCTCTCTCTTTGATTCTCAATACAATGTTCTCCTCGATGTTCTTGGAGATCTATTCGATGTAATACTTTTTTGCGTTGTGTTTGCCGAGATCCGATGAATTGTGGATTTATGATCAGCTTATCTATGAATATTATTTGAATCTTCTTTTAATTCTTTTATGCATGATTTGATATCTTTGTAATTCTCTTTGAACTATCGGTTTGGTCTGGCCAACTAGATTGGTTTTTCTTGCAATGGGAGAAGTGCTTAGCTTTGGGTTCAATCTTGCGGTGTCCTTTCCCAGTGACAGTAAGGGCAACAAGGCACGTATTGTATTGTTGCCATCGAGGATAAAACGATAGGGTTTTCATCATATTGCTTGAGTTAATTCCTCTACATCATGTCATCTTACTTAATGCGTTACTCCGTTCTTTATGAACTTAATACTCTAGATGCATGCTGGATAGCGGTTGATGTGTGGAGTAATAGTAGTAGATGCAGAATCGTCTCGGTCTACTTGACACGGACGTGATGCCTATATTCATGATCATTGCCTTAGATATCGTCATAACTTTGCGCTTTTCTATCAATTACTCGGCAGTAATTTGTTCACCCACCGTATTATTTTCTATCTTGAGAGAAGCCTCTAGTGAAACCTATGGCCCCCGGGTCTATTTTCCATCATATAAGTTTCCGATCTACAATATTAGTTTCCGATCTACTCTTTTTGCAATCTTTTACTTTCCGATCTATAAACTAAAAATACCAAAAATATTTACTTTATCGTTTATCAATCTCTATTAGATCTCACTTTTGCAAGTAACCGTGAAGAGATTGACAACCCCTTTATCGCGCTTGGTGCAAGTTGTTGATTTGTATGTGCAGGTACTCGGTGACTTGTGCATTTTCTCCTACTGGATTGATACCTTGGTTCTCAAACAGAGAGAAATACTTATCTCTACTTTGCTGCATCACCCTTCCCTCTTCAATAGAAACACCAACGCAAGCTCAAGAAGTAGCAGGAAGAATTTCTGGCGCCGTTGCCGGGGAGATCTACACCAAGTCAAGACATACCAAGTACCCATCATAAACTCTCATCTCTCGCGTTATATTATTCACCATTCGCCTCTCATTTTTCTCTCCCCCACTTCAAAAACGATTTTCGAAAAGATTTGCCTTTTTCTTCGCCCCTCTTCCGTTCGTCTTGTTCGTTTGCTTTCTGTGTGCTCGTGTGTTGGATTGCTTGCTTTGTAATGATGGCTCAAGAGAATACCAATTTGTGTGAATTTTCCAACACCAATAATAATGATTTTATTAGTACTCCGGTTGCTCCCGTCACTAGTGCGGAATCTTGTGAAATTAATGCCGCTTTGTTGAATCTTGTTATGAAAGATCAATTTTCTGGCCTTCCCTAGTGAAGATGCCGCTTCCCATCTAAACAATTTCGTTGATTTGTGTGATATGTAAAAGAAAAAAGATGTGGATAATGATATTGTTAAATTGAAGCTATTTCCGTTCTCGCTTCGAGATCGTGCTAAAACTTGGTTTTCAACTTTGCCTGAAAATAGTACCGACTCGTGGAATAAGTGTAAAGATGATTTTATTTCCAAGTATTTTCCTCCCGCTAAGATCATCTCCCTTACGAATGATATTATGAATATTAAGCAACTTGATCATGAACATGTTGCACAATCTTGGGAGAGGATGAAATTGATGATACGAAATTGCCCTACTCATGGTTTGAATTTGTGGATGATTATACAAAAAATTTATGCCGGATTGAATTTTGCTTCTAGAAATCTTTTAGATTCGGCCGCGAGAGGTACTTTTATGGAAATTACTTTAGGAGAAGCTACTCAAGTCCTAGATAATATTGTGGTTAATTATTCTCAATGGCATACTGTCGTGGTTTTGTCACGGCAGATGTCCTCATGAAAGGACTTAGTCGCGGAGCCATCGCTACGGGTTTAACTTAGAGGGGTTAAAGCGGACGCAAAGACACGAGAGTTATACTAGTTCGGCCCCTTCGATGAAGGTAAAAGCCTACGTCTAGTTTGTGATGGGATTGATGTGGTCTCGATGACTAGGGAGCAAACAGCATCGCCTAGGCCTCGAGTTGTTGTTGTCTGTCCCTAAACCGCCGCCGGGTCGTCCCCTTATATACATGGGTTGACGCCCGGCAGGTCTACAGAGTCCCGAGGCCGACTCGTACAAGCGTTCGGCTCGGTCTCTCCTTCCCTTATCTTACAAGCAGGACTATGGCGGTTTTACCATTATGGGCCCTAATCCGCCTTTGGGCTCTGGGCCTCTAAGTTTCATAGTAAAGCGCCATCTTCTGAGTCTTCGTGGGCTTCAATATATCTGAGGGTGAACCGGCCCCTCCTGGGCGGTTTACACTCGATGAGTTATCCCAACATTAGGCCCCAGATTGATTTGAACCTGTTCACGTCAATCTTCAATACTTTAGAAAAACTCTGTGAACATCTTCCTTCATTCCTCGTAAACCGCCATCTTGTTAAACCGCCATGACGTCATCCTCTGGACACATCAACAGATCATCTTGACGTCATCTCTATAAAAAAACGAAATAACAAGATTCCCTTCATTTAATATTATCCCGGAAATCGAGGCGGCGTCGCCATCTGCCACTTTCAGCTCCTCGATTCTCGCTACCACAATTACTCTACGCCTTATTATAAATAGACCTAAGGGCCCTTTCTCTTCTTCCCTTCCGTACTTCTTCTTCCTCGCGACGCCCAGCTCAAGCTCTGGCTGCTGTTGCCTTCGACCTTCGAACGCTGCATCAACAAAGGCCGCTGCATCAACCTGGTTGTACCAGAGATCCTCGGTGTCCCTCCGCTATCCTGCGCATCCGGTAAGATTCTTCCTCATACCCCTAGATCTGTATCTTAGGGCTCCTGCTCTCATCGGCGTTCATAGGTGTTCATCCCTAGTTTCTTCGTATTCGCTCTGCCATAGCTTCTTTAATTCAACTGTAGCATATATCTTGTGCGGTAGTTGCTCCGCATTCAGTTTAGCACTTAGTAGATCTTCCTTTTTGTTCAGAATCCCTTGATAGAACGCACGAACTTTTCTGCCCTTATTCAAAGCCTTTATAGATCGTAGAAAAATTTTCCTTACTGAATCTTTGGTAGATCCAAATTAATCCCGTCGATGTGTGAAACCTGTTTCTGTCAACACTTAGCAGATTTTTCAGCTTTGTCCCTTCTGCCTAAGGGCGGTTTAATTTTTGATAGCTAATCTTCCATACCTCATTAGTCCTCACTTAAACCGGCAACTGAAACTGAATGGCAATCTGCCGGTTTAACACTGAATAATATGCATAGACCGTTAACTATAAACCGGCCTTTACTTTTCCTTTCACAGTTTTTCTTCCGGAATGGCCAAACAATTCTCTGCCTGCAATTGGGTTCCGTCCAAGATCACTGAGACACAAATCAATGGATATGTCACCACTGGCGCTTTAGCGTCCAAAAGTGTCCTTCATTGGCGTGTTCCGGATTCTGAATGCCCTCCTGAACCTCAAGAGGGAGAAGTGATTGTATTTATGCAACACTTAGACCGGGGATTGAGCCCGCCCGGATCAAAGTTTTTCCGGGATGTCCTCGCAAGCTTCCAACTCCATCCACAAGATATTGGTCCGAACTCATGTCCAATATATGCAACTTTCAAGTCTTCTGCGAAGTCTATCTTCAAGAAGAACCAACTATGGAATTATTCCGAGATTTCTTTCATTTGAACTGCCGTACAGAGTTTTTGGACGGTCCTAACACAGAACTTGGTGGCGTTTCAATCCAAAAAAGGAAAGAAGTGGACTTTCCTCACGCCAAACATCACAGCCATCCGAAAGATTGGAATCAAACCTGGTTCTATTGCCGGAATACTGCTCCTAACGGAGAAAATCCCTTGCCGGGTTATCGCCCTCACCGGCTTAGCAACAATCACCCATTGCCTTCGCGCTTGACTGCCGCAGAACGGAAGAACTTTGCACCCCAAATTATCAAGCTCCGGGCTCTAATGGCCAATGGCTTAACTGGTATTGACCTTGTCCGCTGTTGGGTTTCTTGGGGCATCTTGCCATTAAGCCGCCGCCCCGGATTGATGCATGAATACACTGGTAACGTCATAGACCCTCAACAACATCACGAGCTATCAATAACTGAGCTTGAAGTTGCCGAGACAAAGTGAAGAAAATGCTCGATGAACCGATCTCATGTGCAGCCAAACCGGGTTGGCCCGTTCTGCGTCTCCAACAAACCGCCCGCAGAAGGCTCCACTCATTGCTCTACTGATTTTGATTCCCTATTGATTGTATTAATCCCTTATTAATTCTCGGGCTAACAGCTCCTTTTGAAACGAACGAAACCGCCCGGGTTCCTCGTGTAAAGACCAAGACCACCAAGAAAGCGGCAGAGGAAAACCGCCGAGTCTTACGAACCGCGGAGGATGAAGAATCGAATCTTTGAGGTAGAGCTTGATTTACTTTGCTTCTTTTTGTCATTCATCTTATTGATGATTACAATTCCTGTGATGACGCCGAGGCCAGCCATGCAGATCCTGTTGAGGTAATCCTTCTTTCTTCCGATTCTGATCTTGTACCGGTTAAAAGAATTACGCGCAAAGGCGGAAAGTGAAACAATCTCACTCGTGCTCATTTGAATCCAAAACTTTCTTTGAAGACACAAGAATCAAGAACGCCGTACGACCCGGCATAGCAGTCAACAAATTACGTCGTCCGGTTTAGCTGATACACCAACTCGGAAACGTCGTCCAGAGGTGACTTGTTCTCCTGAAAAGCGTTATCCTTTGAAAGGTTTCTTCCGATGTCCTCTCAATCCGTCTGACCCGAATTATTAGGCTTCTTCCAACTCGTCTAGCGGTTCATCAACCACTCAGTTGCCTCCTCTCAAAGTTGCCGCTGGGTAAGCATATTACTCCATTTGTTTTTTGCATTTGTCTGTTTATCATATTCTAACCCTTGATGTTGTAGCACGAAGGCTCGCCTAAGTAAGAAGGCGAAGACCCTCGACCCTACTGTGGATGTTGATCCGGAGAAGACTCCAGAGCATCATGGTGAAAATCCCGAAGTTGCTAAAAGCAACTCTGCTGGGGTTAATCAAGATGACAATGCTAACCCGCCAGAGGTTGAACCGGATGTCCAAGTTGAGACGTCACATCCTGCTCCCCCGAGTCCTGCAGCAGAACAACGGTATTCGGTTGCCCGGGTATGAAAGCACCAAGCCCAGGAAAAAATGCCAATCCGGCCAGCCCGACCAAAGATGACGATGTCGTAGTGACAGGCACCGCATATACCGCCCATGGCAATCCGGTTGCTCTATCAAAACACAGCGCCAAGGAAGAGTTTACTGCCATGAGTAAAGGGAAGGAAAAACTATCCGCTGCCTTATGACAATCTCTACGCCCAAGAACGTCACTCCGGCTTCCTGAACCGGCTCTACACAAGTCGTGATTTCGAAGCCGGTCTGGTAAATCTTATGAAGGAGCGCTATGAGGTAAGGAGTTATGCCTCGCTTGTACCTTCATTGCGTAGTAGCCGCCAAGGGCCGGTTCAACTTAGCTTAGTTAAACCGGGACTTAATAAAACTCAAACTTTTCAGACTTCATTGATGTAGCCCCCAAGGGCCGGTTCAACTTAGTATAGTTAAACCGGGACTATAGCTTGTATCGCCGTAGCAGAACATGTTCGAGCAGATAGCCATTAGCCCCCAAGTGCTAAGTTGAATACATGTATTGAGCTTGGGACTTTGTGATGAAACTACTAACGTGCTCCCTTTTGTCGAGTGAGATACGCCAAAAACCTCACAAATCAATGACCTTCATGTCAATCTGAAATCTCAACAAGCGAAGCCTCCAAGGCCAAGGATGAGCTGAAAACCGCCTTGACTACTATGGAGCAGCTCAAGGAGTGGTTTAAATCTGAGCAGGCCAAGCTGGGATCTTTGAGAAAGCTGGGTTGCTAAAGCGGGCGGAGGATGTCAAGCAGCTCTTAAACCGGTGACGGAAGAGCTCACCGGATTAAAGCACCAAATTAACGCCATGACCTCTGCAATATTTGGTAAGAACTGTTTCACCAAGGTTATGATTAATATTCCGTTTTGACATTTCCGCCGGTTTAACCTGAACTTTCTTAAACCGGTATAGGTAAGCGCATTGCTCATCTGGGCTCTGACATGCGGAAGAAACTCAAGGCCGCGTATACGCTAATTGAACAGCTGTATACCGGCACCCAACGAGTTATTTGCGCCACCTCTTATGATAACACAGCTCCGTCCTTGATCAAGGATACCTTTGGACCGGCTATCCATGATACCGCACAGCTAGAAGAATTGAAACGATCCACGTGCCGGGCTGGCACCTTATTGGCTCTAACTCGCGCCAAAGCATGGATAGCTGATCTTGATCCGGCTGACATAGCCAAAGGCTTCCCCAGTGCTCAAGAAAATGGCGAAGCATTTGATAATTATGCTCTCAAACGGGTAACCAGGGAGATGCGTCCTCTGGCGAGTCAACTGGCAGCAGAGGCCAACCTGACGGTTCACCGCTCCTTCTACGATGCAAACAATGACGGGTTGAAGCTATTATTCAAAGTGCGTAACCTTGTTCCACCAACCCGTAAGCACACTTATGCCCTCGACGTTGATCCGCTGAGCTTATAAGTGAAGAGGCTGTCTTCGTGCTTTAACCCGGATTGATCGACCACCAATGACTTCCGCCATTGGGTGGTGAGGAGGAAGAAGTTGAACCGACGCCAGACGACCCATCTTCTTCACGCCAACCCGGCAATGAAGCTTAATCCAAAAGCTGGTTGATGCATCGGTTGCCTGTCATGACGGCATTCCAAATTTTGGGCCTCTGAACGCCTTGTAATAGGATAGCCATCACTTTTGTTTTTAATATGCCTTCGCGCCCTGGTGCGGACTCCTTTGATTGAATGATCGAAACCTTCAATTTAAATTGCCTGTAGTTGCAAATCTTAAACCGCCCCAGCGGTCTGTGCCGCCAGTCGGTTTGTGACATTCATACATATATGAAATATGGAGGTATACAATCAAAATTTTGTGATACAAAATACCTGCCGTCGTTGAGCATGAAGTTGGCTTAGCCAATCTTGAAGCGGAGGTTGTATAAACCATTACTGTCAAAGGAGAGAACAGCTCCTGTGTTTATACTGCCGGTTTACCACGTACACCGTGCCGGGTTTAGAATAAGCCCCCTGTTACTCCATAACAGGATGTTAACAGAAAAACATCAAACCGGTGAAACTATCACCGGATTAAGAAAAATTGACCGAATTCCATTAACTGACAGCTTTGAAAACGGTTTAATAATGTTGTCGGTTTAAGAAACGCAACAAAAATCAAATAACAGTTGACAAACATGGGAGCAAAGGCAATGATAAACCGTTTGCAAAAGATAACGCTGTACTGAGCCGATCAGATGGTGTTACCATGGTCGGACACGACCAAGCTCCCTATAAGGTGTAGCCATGGTTCGAGTCAGCCAAGTCCCCAACTGAAACCGTGGCATTATGCCAATCAAGTGGCGTGGCAATGGTTCGGGTTCGACCAAGCCCCCAAGTGACTCTATGGCCTTAGGCCGATCAAAAAGCATGATTGGTTCAGATTTGACCATGTCCCCAAGTGATCTGGTGGCTTTCGCCTATCAAAAGGTGTTGCATTGGTTCGGACACGACCAAGCCCCCAAGTGATATCATAAAGCTTTTTAGAAAGCGAACTCAAGGGGTAAACCGGAGGCTGCTTTAAGACAGAACAACTCCATGTAACCACGCATGATGTAACAGAACAGATACCCCGCCTTAGCCGAGGCTCCGGTTTATTGCTTTATTCATAATATATACATTGTTATAATATGTACATAAGTAGAGCCGATGGCTCAGGTATAATAAGGCCGAAGATGAGCTATGTTCCACGGCCTGTTGGTCTCCTCTTCCGACGTATGTGAGTCTTTATGCTCTCGAACATCGATCAGATAGTACGACCCGTTGTGCAGATTCTTGTTGACCACGAAAGGTCCCTCCCAAGGTGGGGATAGCTTGTGCATATCTGTCTGGTCTTGAATGAGCCGAAGCACCAAATCTCCTTCTTGAAAGGTTCTGGTTCTGACCCGGCGACTATGATAACGACGAAGATCCTGCTGGTAAATCACCGAGCGGGCAGCTGCTATGTATCGCTCTTCATCCAGCCGATCCAAAGTGTCATGTCGTGCTGTCTCGTTATCCGCTTCAACATAGGCTGCCACACGAGGTGAGTCATGACGGACGTCGCTGGGAAGAACCGCCTCCGCTCCATAAACCATAAAGAACGGCGTGTATCCCGTGGATCTGTTAGGTGTAGTATTTATACTCCATAACACAAACGGTAGCTCTTCTACACAACAACCCGGCGTCCTCTCGCAAAGGGACCATAAGCCGGGCTTGATGCCTCTCGGGATCTCTTGATTGGCTCTTTCCGCTTGACCATTGGACCGTGGGTGAGCTATCAAGAAACGTCAAGCCGGATGTGCTCACGTTCGCAGAACTCCTTCATGGCACCTTTGGACAAATTGGTACCATTATCTGTAATGATACTCTGTGGAAAACCAAACCGGAAAATCACCTTTTTGATGAATTGAACCACCGTGGCTGCATCACACTTGCTAACAGGTTCTGCCTCTACCCACTTTGTAAATTTATCAACCGCCACCAACAGGTGTGTCTTCTTGTCATTGGACCTTTTGAAAGGTCCAACCATATCCAGCCCCCAAGTCGCAAACGGCCAAGTAATTGGAATCATCCTCAATTCTTGGGCCCGTACATGAGCACGCCCGAAAACTTTTGGCAACCATCACATCGTCTCGACCAGATCTTCCGCATCAAGATGGGCAGTCAACCAATAGAAATCGTGGCGGAATGCTTTAGCCACCAAGGATTTTGCACCGGCGTGGTGACCACAGTCTCCTTCATGGATCTCACGCAATATTTCACAGCCTTCCTCAGGGGACACACAACGTTGAAACGCCCCTGACACACTGCAATGATGTAACTCGCCATTAACAATGGTAATAGACTTAGACCGCCGAACTATCTGTCGGGCCAACGTCTCATCTTCTGGTAACTCGCCCCGGTTCATGTACGCCAGATAAGTGAGCGTCCAATCCGGAGTGACGCGCAGAGCTGCCACCAATTGAGCCTCCGGATCAGGAATAGCCAAATCCGCTTCACCGGGGAGCTTGACCGACGGATTGTGCGATCGTCGAGAAAAACATTAGGCGGGACGGTTTATGCGTTGAGAGCCCAACTGCTCAAAGCGTCCGCCGCTTCATTTTTCCGGCGATCCACGTGGTCCACCTGATAGCCCTTGAAATGACCTGCGACAACATCCACCTCACGACGATATGCAGCCATGAGTGGGTCCTTGGAATCCCAAGTGCCAGACACCTGTTGAGCCACTAGGTCCGAGTCACCGAAGCACTTAACCCGGCTTAGATTCATCTCCTTAGCCATCCGAAGACCATGGAGCAAGGCTTCATACTCAGCTGCATTGTTAGTACAAGGGAACATTAAGCGGAGAACGTAACAAAACTTGTCACCTCGTGGGGAAGTTAATACGACTCAGCCCCGAGCCCTCCAACTGCCTGGATCCGTCAAAATGGATGGTCCAATATGTATGATCCGGCTTTTCTTCAGGCGCTTGCAACTCCGTCCAATCATTAATGAAATCCACAAGTGCTTGAGACTTTACTGCCGTCCGAGGTACATACTTCAAACCGTGCGGCCCAAGCTCTATGGCCCACTTGGCAATCCGGCCAGTCGCCTCCCGGTTCTGTATGATATCACCTAAGGGAGCTGAACTGACCACCGTGATGGGATGCCCTTGGAAATACCGCTTCAGCTTCCGGCTTGCCATAAAAACTCCATACACCAGCTTCTACCAATGCGGATATCTTTGCTTAGATTCAATAAGCACCTCGCTGATATAATAAACCGGACGTTGAACCGGATGCTCCTTCCGCCTCCTTCCGCTCTACCACAATGGCTACGCTTAATCGCCCCGCATTAGCAGCAACATATAGCGTAAGCGGCTCCTTGCCGATGGGGGCGGCGAGTACAGCAGGTTGGCCAATTGCCGCTTAAGTCCTCCAACGCTTCATCGCCGGGCCGGACTCTGCATAAACTGATCTGTCTTCTTCAAAGATTCGGTACAAAGGGATGGCCTTCTCTCCGAGGCGGTGATAAACCGGCTCGGTAGCGGCAATCCGCCCGCCAAACGCTGGACATCATTAATACACTTTGGTTTAGCCAGGAGGTGATAGCCGTAATCTTCTCCGGATTAGCTTCAATCCCCTGTTGGACACAAGAAAACCCAATAACTTGCTCGCCGGAACACCAAAGACACATTTGGTCGGGTTGAGCATCTTCTTGTAAACCCGCAGGTTTTCATAGGTTTCTTTCAAATCATCAATCAGTGTTTCCTTCTTCCTTGACTTAACCACAATATCATCCACATAGGCATGCACATTACGGCCGATCTGTTCATGCAAGCAATTTCAGACGTTAACGCCGATAAGTTGCTTGGGCGCTCTTGAGCCCAAAAGGCATAGACACATAGCGTAAGGCTCCAAAGGGAGTGATAAACGCTGTCTTCTCCTGGTCCTTAACCGCCATCTTGATCTGATGATATCTAGAATACACATCCAAAAAGCTCAAACGCTCACAACCCGCAGTGGCATCAATAATCTGGTCAATGCGGGGGAGGCAAAAGGATCTGCTGGACAAGCCTTGTTAAGATCGGTGTAATCCACACACATGCGCCAAGTGCCGTTTTCTTAAGGACCGGCACCGGATTAGCAAGCCACTCTGGATGAAAAACTTCAACGATAAAGCCCGCCGCTAAGAGCCCGCAACCTTCTCTCCAATGGCCTTACGCCTCTCCTCGTTAAACCGGGCGGAGAAACTGCTTTACCGGTTTGTACTTGGGATCAACATTAAGAGTGTGCTCAGCGAGCTCCTCGGTACACCCGGCATGTCGAAGGCTTCCATGCAAAATGTCCCGATTCTCACGGATGAACTCGATGAGCGCCGCTTTCCTATTTTGGATCCAAGTTGGCACCGATGCCGAACTGCTTGGACGAATCGCCAGGTACGAAGTCAACAAGCTTAGTCTCAGCTGCCGATTTGAACTTCAGGGCTGGATCGTGCTCTGTAGTTGGCTTCTTCAATGGAGTCATGTCCGCCGGATCAACATTGTCCTTATAATACTTCAGCTCCTCGGTGGCACAAACCGACTCTGCGTAAGCCGCATCACCTTCCTCACACTCCAAAGCGATCTTGCGGCTCCCATGAACCGTTATTGTCCCCTTGTGACCCGGCATCTTGAGCTGCAAATATATATAACAAGGTCGTGCCATGAACTTGGCATAAGCCGGCCGCCCAAACAGGGCGTGATAAGGACTTGGAATTTTCACCACTTCAAACGTCAATGTTTCTGATCTGGAGTCATGTTCATCCCCGAAGGCCACCTCCAGAGCTATTTTACCAACCGGATATGCTGACTTGCCAGGCACCACACCATGGAACACTGTATTGGACGGTTTGAGATGTTTATCTGTTAACCCCATACGGCGGAAGGTCTCAGAGTACGTGATGTTGATGCTGCTCCCTCCGTCCATAAGCACCTTGGTGAACTTATAACCTCCCACCGAGGTGCCACCACCAGGCTAGCCGACCCGGATTGTCAACCCGGGAGGATGCTCCTCTCTACTCCACACAATGGGCTGCTCGACCAGCGTAGGTAATGAGGCACGGCCGGTTCAACAACGTTGATCGCCCGCTCAAGCTTCCGGTCTCGCTTGTCTAAGCCGGTGGTGAAGACGTGGTACTACCCACCATTCAACCGCTTTGGGTTGCTCGATAACCCGATCTGCTGCCGCTGATTGTAACCACCCCGGTTATTCTGATTGTTTTGATTGTTATGTCCGCCGGATTACCATTAAACCTCGACCGGAATTTCCTCCACCGTAATTCGGCCGGACCACGAACCGCCGCTGAACCTTGATCATACCAGAAAGCATTAGAACTTTTGAACTCCTGCATAATGTAACAATCCTTCCAGAGGTGATTTGCTGGCGCCTCCTTCGTCCCATGCTTCGGACAGGGTTGATTCAACAGATAGTTCAAACGGTCCGGATTGGGATTAGGTGCTCCACCTTGATTCGGCTGTTTACCCTTGCGCCGCTGGCCCTTGTCCTGCGCGTTAGTGTTGGCTACGAAGTCCATGTTGTCGTTTGCTTTACGCTTATTTCCACCATTACCTGCCGGGTGATGCTGCTGGCCTTTGGAGTTGCTGTTCTTCTTTCCCTTCCCTGTCTCATCATCATCATCCGACTCGGGATCCTTGGTACTATCAGAATCAACATACTTCACTAAAGCGCCCATGAGAGTGCCCATGTCATTGCAAAACCGCTTCATGCGTCCCAGCTTCAACTTTAAAGGTTTAAACCGGCAGTTGCCCTCTAGGGTCAAGATCGCAGAATCAGCGTTGATTTGGTCTGAAGAATGTAAGATTTCCGAGACACGGCGTACCCAATGGGTTGTTGATTCCCCCTCAGCCTGGACACAAGCTGCCAAGTCCACCACAGACTTGGGCTGCTTACAGGTATCTTTGAAATTCTGAATGAACCGGTCCGCAATCGGGCCCATAAACCGATGGAATTGGGTGGCAAGCTTTTCAACCAAGCACGGGCCGTGCCCTCGAGCATCATGGTGAAGTACTTCGCACACGCCGCTTCATCCACATCCGGCATCTCCATGGCCATCTCATAACTCTCTATCCATGCTTCGAGCCGGATCGGCGGTGTAATTTGGCACCTTGCGCGCCCCTTGAAATCCTTGGGCAGGCGTACATTGCGTAAAGCGGGACGAGGCAAGGCACCCCAAAGAGCTAGAGGTAACTCTAGGCTCAAAGATGGTCGGGCGAACCGGCGAAGCTGATAATCCCGATGTTTGTCGCTAACTCGGCCTCCCTACGTGCCCGAGCCTGGTCCACCACCTCCTGAGCATTGTCGAAACCACCCGCCGGGTTATTGCCACGGGGCGCACCGCGCCGTGCATTACTTGATACGGCCGGTTCATCCACGCGCCTGCTATAGCTCCGGCTTGGGCGGGGGGTAGAGTGGATCCGATCGCGCCGCATTTAATACGCTTCTGTTGGACCAGAGCTGTCCTAAGGAGTTCCTTGACCGGGCGCCTCTACCGCCTGTGGTGAATCGCCTTCAATTGAATCGCCTCCAACCGTGCCGCAGCTGCAACAAGGTTATCCATCGGGTTGGAGTAGTGACTGGAGGTGTTTGCACAACCCGAGGCGTGCGGTATGATGGCGAGGTAGATCTATTACGCTGGGCTGAACTGGCGCCGCCCGTGTGCTTCCGCCCGGTTTACCACCGGCGGATTACTGGTCCTCGCTTCCCGGGTGTTGAAGAGATCTTCCCTCGAAAACCAGGCAAACGGGATCAGTATTTCCTCTTCATGACTTCATGCGACGCTGCTCGATCCAAGATGAGCCTATAAGCTTGCGCATCCAAAGCGGCCCGTTCTGCCGCCATCTTGGCGTCTGCAGCTGCCAGATCCGCTTTAGCCTGAGTGATTTGTTCCTTCACCTTTGCAATCTCCGCATTATGAATGTCCTGGTCCGCCGGGTTAGCCCCTGCCATGAGCACAACCAACGCATCGAATAGTTCTGATAAAACTTGAGCCGGTGGGCGCATAGGGCCTCCTGCCCCGGCTGCCGTCGCCGCTGTTGAACCGGCGACCATTGTCGCAGCGGTCGAAGAGTGAAGCATCGCTGTACCGGCCATGAATATTCCAACCCGGTTGGGCAGATCAAAGGGGTCCGGAATACTGTTACCGTCGGAACAGCCCCCGATCTGGCCATCTTGCAGCTGATACAGAGACTCAATTTCCCCGGTCGACGACTCGTTATCAGAGTAGACGACGGTTTCGCCACCAGATGCTGATCCGTCCTCATAATTTCCTCCATCGATGACTCCCACGAAAGCATGCTTGACGGCCGGTTTAGCCTGGGCAGGTTGCGCACGCTGAGCCGTCTCGACGAGGTCGGTGCAGATGTCCGGCTCAGGCCCTGGCTCACCGATCTTGCCGATGAAAACGTGTATGCCACCAAAGGGGACCCAGTACCAGACTCAATCGAGCCGCCTCGGGCCCCAAACTGCATCGTCGATGTAGAGCTTGCCGCGACGACTCTTGGTCATCCGCCCAACAGTAGCCTTCGAGTCCTTCGAGCTTGCCCTCCAAGATCATCAAACCATCGTGCGATATCCCCACGGTGGGCGCCAACTGTCGTGGTTTTGTCATGGCAGATGTCCTCATGAAAGGACTTAGTCACGGAGCCATCGCTACGGGTTTAACTTAGAGGGGTTAAAGCGGACGCAAAGACACGAGCGTTATACTAGTTCGGCCCCTTCGATGAAGGTAAAAGCCTACGTCTAGTTTGTGATGGGATTGATGTGGTCTCGATGACTAGGGAGCAAACAACTTCGCCTAAGCCTCGAGTTGTTGTTGTCTGTCCCTAAACCGCCGCCGGGTCGTCCCCTTATATACATGGGTTGACGCCCGACAGGTCTACAGAGTCCCGAGGCCGACTCGTACAAGTGTTCGGCTCGGTCTCTCCTTCCCTTATCTTACAACACAAGTTACAGGACTATGGCGGTTTTACCATTATGGGCCCTAATCCGCCTTTGGGCTCCGGGCCTCTAAGTTTCATAGTAAAGCGCCATCTTCTGAGTCTTCGTGGGCTTCAATATAGCTAAGGGTGAACCGGCCCCTCCTGGGCGATTTACACTCAGTAGTTACATCCCCAACACATACCGAAAGATCTTCCACTAATAAAAAAGTGCATGCGATTGAAGAGATTAATGTTTTGAGTGGAAAGATGGATGAGCTCATGAAATTATTTGCTAGCAAGAGTTCTTCTATTGATCCTAAATGATATGCCTTTGTCTACTTTGATTGAAAATAATAATGAATCTATGGATATGAATTTTGTTGGTAGGAACAATTTTGGTAATAACCCATATAGAGGTAATTTTAATCCTAGGCCGTTTCCTAGTAATTTCTCTAATAATTATGGTAATTCCTACAACAATTCTTATGGAAATTATAATAATATGCCCTCTGGTTTTGAGAATAGTGTTAAAGAATTTATGAGTTCGCAAAAGAATTTCAATGCTTTGATTGAAGAAAAATTGCTTAAGGTTGATGATTTGGCTAGGAACGTAGATAGAATTTCTCTTGATGTTGATTCTTTGAGACTTAGATCTATTCCACCCAAGCATGATATCAATGAGTCTCTCAAAGCTATGAGAATTCCATTGATGAGTGCAAGGAAAGAACCGCTAAGATGCGTGCTAAGCGACATTGGTTTGTAAAAACGTGTTCTTCTAGTTTCCGTGAAAATAATGATGAAGATCTTAAAGTGATTGATGTGACTCCTATTGAATCTTTGTTTTCCAATATAAATCTTGATAAAGATGGGACTGGAGATGATTCAACTTTAGTTAAAAGGCGTCCCAATGATTCGGAGTTTTTAGATCTTGATGCAAAAATTGATAAAAGTGGGATTGGAGAGGTCAAAACTTTAAGTAGCAACGAACCCACTCTTTTGGATTTCAAGGAATTTAATTATGATAATTGTTCTTTAATAGATTGTATTTCCTTGTTGCAATCCATGTTGAATTCTCCTCATGCTTATAATCAAAACAAAGCTTTTACTAAACATATCGTTGATGCTATGATGCAATCTTTTGAAGAAAAGCTTGAATTAGAAGTATCTATTCCTAGAAAACTTTATGATGAGTGGGAACCTACTATTAAGATTAATATTAAATATTATGAGTGCCATGCTTTGTGTGATTTGGGTGCTAGCATTTCCATGATTCCAAAAACTTTATGTGATGTGTTAGGTTTCCGTGAATTTGATGATTGTTCTTTAAATTTGCATCTTGTAGATTCCACTATTAAGAAACCTATGGGAAGGATTAATGATGTTCTTATTGTTGCAAATATGAATTATGTGCCCGTAGATTTCATTGTTCTTGATATAGATTGCAATCCTACATGTCCTATTATTCTTGGTAGACCTTTCCTTATAACGATTGGCGCAACTATTGATATGAAAAAAGGAAACATTAGATTTCAATTTCTGTTAAGGAATGGCATGTAACACTTTCCAAGAAAGAAAATTAAATTGCCTTACGAATCTATTATGAGAGCTACTTATGGATTGCATGCCAAAGATGACAATACCTAAATCTATTCGTGTTTTATGCCTAGCTAAGGGTGTTAAACAATAGCGCTTGTTGGGAGGCAACCCAATTTTATTTTTTATTTTTGCTTTTTAGGTTCTGTTTTGCAATAAATAATTCATCTAGCCTCTGGTTAGATGTGGTTTATTGTTTTAATTAGTATTTGTGCCATGTAAGACCTTTGGGATGTCTTACGGTGATAGTTGATTTGATCTTGCTGAAAAAAAGAAACTTTTGCGTCCAGTCCCAGAATTTTTAAAAATCACAGAAGAGTGATAAAATTCTGATTTTTTTACAAAAGATTGATGTACAAATTTCCTCTGTTGTCCTAATTTTTCAGAATTTTTGGAGTTACATAAGTATTCGACTATCCAGACTACTACTGCATTACGCTTTTTGATGATTCTGTTTTCTATGTGTTGTTTGCTTATTTTGATGAATCTATGGGTAGTATCGGGGGGTATGAGCCATGAAAAATTGGAATATAGTAGATATTGCACCAATATAAATAAACTAGTTGACCCGTTGCACCAAATCGCACAGAGACCTGCTGAATACATGTTGTCGATGAAAGTAGTTTCATGCTGCAAGAACCTTCAACTAAAGCCATGTTCGCGATGAAAATAGTTTCCTTTACTAAGGACAGGCCATGCATATACAGTCGGTTTAGTTGTGGTCTGCTAAATCCATATGCGCCTTGAAAAAAAATATGGTTTAATTTACAGAGCCTCATGTGTTTCAAGTATGAATAAGAACTACGAACTCTTTTTGTGCGATTCAAACACATTTCCAGAGTTTTTATTTCTTAGTACATGTTGTCTAAAGTAACATTTGCCCACACACAGAGAGAGAGAGAGAGAGAGAGAGAGAGAGAGAGAGAGCGAGAGAGAGAGAGGCATACCCCTCTCATTATGATTATTATTAAAAGGTATTAAATTCAAAATAAACAATTTCATTTACTTGAAGCACTCGAAGAAAGAGAACGTAGACATACTTTTACGCAATGCTCATTTAACCTGTGAAGGACAAAAATATTCCATCATCTCTGAATGATGAACTAAACTAAATAAGGAATATATGCAGTAAATTCATTCAAAGTAGACAAGGGATCTTACATCAAATAAGCTATTACAACAAACATGGTGTAATCTTAGTAAAATAAATTACATCATTAGAAGAGAAAAGGGAAGAAAACCAAACATGAGATTGAGATTAATACATGTAGGAGGAGGTCGTAGACATCACTGTGATCATTTTGCGTCCTGGGGAGCAAGGATCCATGGTTTTTATATGCCTTGTCCGGCTGCTGGAGTAGATGACATGGAAACGTCGTCTCTACCATCTCGATGGCTTAGACCCTGGGAGCCGGATCTTCATCTCGGCCCTCGCCAGCTTCCATCAATGGATTTTTATAGTCAGGGTTAAAGACTGAGAGGCCCTATGCATGTTCACAAAAACACAATTTTGACAAATTATCTCTATTGTAAAATTGAGGGAGTAACTCATTATTCGAGAGAATTGGTCGTACATGAAGCATCAAGAACACACATGCAAAAATCTAATTCTTACTGAATTTAGCTTTCATTTGGCATTTCCTCAAACAATCAAGTGCACTATTATTATTTGGCTGACAAAGATATGAACACCAAACATGCCATCATCGTTAAGCAATTCAAGGATGTCTATGAATCGGACATGAAATATTTGGAGCATGGAATAAAAAACAGCACACTGTCTTCTGGCATAGATGCACAATAGATGATCTCCTTCAAATAGAGATCAATTTTCAGCTGAAACAATAGATGCACTCTTTCAAATATGCATCATAGTAGGTCCTACAAAAATCACGAGAAATTAGAGGATGCAACTTGACTGCCTTCTATATCATTTGGAGGACAAAAGAAGCTAGAAAAATTGTGATGAACCACCAATCCTTGTTAAAAGTAACTATCATTCCCCTGTGATATATGGATATATCAATCAAGAGAGAGAGAGGGGGGGGGGTTTATCCCAGGAAACACTTTGCAAACATAAGCTTTTAAACTGGTAGTCAACTTCATCACAACATGTAAGGTTGCCTCATTTCTGAAAAACACAAATCCACCCTAAATTTTCACATGAATAAAATGTAGATTTTCTCTTCTATCAAGATATTACATGTCTGATATCTTCTTGTAGGAACTGCTACCATCATTTTCTTGTTCTCACAAAGAATTCAATCCATAGTATGCCAAGAAGCTATGAAAAAATTGTAAGTTATTCAAAGAATAAAATACATTGCAGAAATAAAATACTCTATCAAAGAGTTGGCACGCGAGGTAGTAGGGACAAGAAGAGCAAGAACTAACTTTGAGAGGAGATGGGCAGACTCCTGCATCGTGCCCTCGCTGACCCCTACGCTTACGCCATGCCTCCTGTATCCATTCCTCATTTCTCTGTGCTGTGATAGAAATTCAGAATGGCAAATAAAAGTATTCTTAGATTGCAGCCTTAATTTCTTATCCTTTAGTAGATGCACATTTGATTCTATTCTTAGATTGCAGCCTTAATTTATTATCCTTTAGTAGACGCACATTTGATTCTGAAGGAAGAAGATGGGAAATATGCATATAGCAAGAAATAGTAAAAAGATGTTCTTTCAAACTTGCATGGCTATTTGTTTTTTTCTGTAAACATGCCAATCTACTGCCATCTCGCTGGCCTTAATTTCTTACCTTTTCATAGATGCAAATTTGATTTTGAGCAAGTAGAGAAGCAATATACGATAGCATACACACGACTATAATTTTTTCCTGTAAATACACTGATGTACTACCATCTCATTACAAATTATGTATCGTGCCAAGGAAAAATCGTTTTACTTTTCAGCATATATATACGATCATACGGTAGTCACACATATAAGCAGCACCACAAAATCAAACACACAAACACGACACCTGAAAAAATCAGGAATAGTGGAATTAACACGACAATAAGTAGTAAACAAATAGGGTAGAAAAGTGCAGTGCTTAGAAAAGAATGACAAGGACAAACCTTGACCAAAGGAACAGAGAAGGAGCAACCTTAGCGATTCTAGAGCCGACGAGTAATTTGGAACGAAGGGAGTACTAGATAACAATTTCATGCATAGTCAACATGCATCCTCAAGCAGTACAAGGTCATATCAACGGCGATCATCATATGTAGTTCTAGATGATATCGACGACAATCATCATATGTAGTTCTAGATGATATAGCCACACACATATATGTAGTTCTAGATGATATAGCCACACACACATATGTAGTTCTAGATGATATCAAAGACAATCATCATCCTCAAGCCTGGGCGGTTGGTGTTCCTGATAGTAATTAGGATGGCCTATCCAACACGAAGATTCTTGCCATCGAGGAATTTCTTCCACCCAACCGAGTTTAAATGTGTGTGACTGTCGGTGTTAAAACCGGCGGATCTCGGGTAGGGGGTCCCGAACTGTGCGTCTAGGCAGATGGTAACAGGAGACAAGGGACACGATGTTTTTACCCAGGTTTGGGCCCTCTCGATGGAGGTAAAACCCTACTCCTGCTTGATTAATATTGAGGATATGGGTAGTACAAGAGTAGATCTACCACGAGATCAGAGAGGCTAAACCCTAGAAGCTAGCCTATGGTATGATTGTTGTTCATCCTACGGACTAAAACCCTCCGATTTATATAGACATCGGAGAGGGCTAGGGTTACATAGAGTCGGTTACAATGGGAGGAGATCTACATATCTGTATCGCCAAGCGTGCCTTCCACGCCAAGGAAAATCCCATCCGGACACGGGACGAAGTCTTCAATCTTGTATCTTCATAGTCCAGGAGTCCGGCCAAAGGTCATAGTCCGACCATCCGGACACCCCCTAATCCAGGACTCCCTCAGTAGCCCCTGAACCAGGCTTCAATGACGACGAGTCCGGTGCGCAATTTGTCTTTGGCATTGCAAGGCGGGTTCCTCGTCCGAATACTTCATAGAAGATTTTGAACACAAGGATAGTGTCCGGCTCTCCAAAATAATATCCACATACCACCGTAGAGAGAATAATCTTTGCACAAATCCAATCTGCTGACGTATCCCGCAGTGTGACAACACACCACGGCCAAGCCTTTATTCGAATCGTTCTTACTGTCCCACCTCAGCCGTTTAGCGAGGCGGTTTCCTTGGCACGTCTTGTCAAAGCAGAGATCGTGTCCCCTTATTTCGGGATTCTCATCAATATGGGCGTGGGTAACCCAATCGTGCCCGTTGGGTCTGCCTCCTCTATCGGCGAGTCCCAAACGGTCACGGGGAGGGCTCTTGGTATTCAACCTCTTTATAAAGAGACCAAGGCCCTACTTCTTTCTTTCAATCTCAATCGAATCCGCCCCTCGCCTCGAGTTCCAACACCCAAAGCTCCAGATTCAGGCGCTTCGGACCTTTGATGATGTCCGACTCCGACCTTCAAGGCCGGTGGATGCCTTCCTCCGTTACAGAAGAAGACGTGCTAAAGCTAAGAGATGCCAGTACTTAATCGCGAAATTTCGCATAGGCTGCCTGCTCAAGGGCAGGTTATTCCCACTCCCAAGCCTGGTGAGAGCGTGGTGTTCGTGTCTCACTTCCTTCGGGGGTTAGGCTTCCCGACGGACCCCTTCGTGAGGGGGCTCATGTTTTATTATGGGTTGGATCCGGAGTCCATCCTCCACATCTCATCGTTCATTGTCGTATGCGAAGCCTTCCTCCGCATTACTCCTCACTTCGGATTGTGGCTTAAGACCTTCAAAGTGGAGCCGAAGATGATCAAGGGGCAATAAGCGGAGTGCGAAGGGGCTATTATAAGCAAGAACGCTGACGCTCCATGGCCCGAGGGCTTTTTCCAAGAGGAGTTCAGCTTATGGCAACGAGAGTGGTTTTATATCACAGCTCCCAGGGGCACCAAGTGGGCGGCACCACCTGCCTTTCGCTCGGGTCGTCCCCCGCGGCTGGCGTCATGGGTCAATAAAGGGCTTGACTAGGGGCCGTCCAAGGACGTGCCCTTGTTGCAGGGTCGCATTCAAGATCTCCTGGAAAGAGACATCAACCTGGCCGTAGTGACGCAGGTCATGTTGATTCGCCGCACTTTTCCCTGCAAACGCCGCCCCCTCCGCCTGTGGGAGTTTAATCCGGAGGGACCACGAGCTCTCCAACACTTTACGGGTGCGACACCCATGGAGATGTACAAATTGTTCTTCGGATCACAAGCAATGTGTCCGGACTTGACCGAGGAAGCAGGTCTAAGCTGCAATCGCCTGGATACTCAAGTAAGTAGCCATGTACCCGGACACGCTATCCGTATATTCATGATAAAATTGCCCTCAAAAGAGCTATCCCTTTAAACAGGAGTGGATATCGAAAGCAAAGCTAATCAGGTGTCCGGCCCCCCTCCCCGAGACCACGCCGGATCCCGTGTTAACAAGGATGCTGGAGGTTGTGCCTTTGGAAGAAGGCGAAGGGGGAACAAGGAAGCTACCGTCTCCCCGAAGGAGGCTGTCAAGAAAGGAGGAATCGAGAATCCATCCTTCCAAGGAAAGAAGAGGACCGCCTCTGAAGACCCGGAGACCATGGTCTCGAAGCGGGGGAAGAAATCTTCGTCAGAGGGTCCTGCGCTGGGAGGTACCTCGGCCACACTGTGCCCTCAAGGGGACCAGCCCTCCAGCGAGCCGTAAGTAGAGAGGGGAGTTTTTAAAATAAGAGACATCCCTATTCTATTCCCGAGAAAGATAACTGAATTTTTTACCTTGTAGTTCGGATCTCAGCCCTTCGCAGCAGAGCTCATCTTCAGGGGATCTTCGTCCGGAGATGATGGAGAGCGGAACGCCTCCCCCTGCCGTACCGCCTAGCAAGGCGGGCGACCCTGAGGTGTCGTCACGGAGGGTTTCTCCGAATCCGGCAAGACCGGAAAGCAATCGTATGGCTCCCCAAAGCCCTCCGTGTCCGGCCTTCAAAAAGGGCCATCGGACGAGTCCGACACCGTCCAGTGCATGGTCGGAGGAGCTGAAGGATCTGCTTGGGCGAGCATCTATCTCAGAAGAACACCGTGCATTGATGGGCACGGTGATTGAAAGGATTTCATCCGCGGAGAGCGGGTTGCACGAGGCCGTCAGGAGTTTACTGACAGGTTTTGAGGTACGTGAAATGATGTACCTTTTGACAGTTCTGCATATAAAAGATGCACCCTGTATAGATAGTAGCCCCTGAGACTCGGTGTGTTGTCAAAAATGACAGCGCGCCGAGGATCATAATCGCAGGTATAACATGTCGCTCTTCCTATGTAGGTGGCGAAGTGTCCGGTGGCTAGCCGGACTGATGAATTTGCCGAGCTAAAGCAGCAACTTGACGTGGCGGATGCCGACATCGCGCTTGTCAACAAGCGGCTTGACGAGTCACAAGGTATGCAATTTCTCCGCGGACACCTGGTAAGGGGGCTTGATGCCCGTGCCTTTCAACATGTATGCTTGATGCAGATGGTGCCGGTGCCATGGAGAACCTTCGCTTAAACTCGCCCGAGCCAAGGAGCAGGCCAGAAAAAGTAATGCGGCTGCCTTAAAGGCGGCCAAGAGCTGAAAGTCGAACAGGCTGCTCATCGCCAAGCAGGAAGGAAATGGCCGAGATGGTTGTGAAGTTGAAGGATGCTGCCGACCGCTGCAAGCTTCTTGAAAAAGAAGATCAGGCGGAACAAAAGGACCTGGAGAAGGCCACTACCGAGGCCAAGGATGCTCGCTCTGCAAAGAGAGCCATGAAGCAGGAGCTACGCCAGGCCGGAGATATCGCGGCTGGAAAGCCCTTTATGCTGCGGAGGAAGTTCGGGGATCCTAAATATGCTCAGTTGGACCGGCTGTGGAGTGCGGCAGATACTTATCTAGACTTGGCGGCAAGTGCCTTAGACGCGGCCGAACACTTCTGAGATCAACAGGATCACGAAGTGGAAAAGCTTTTTTGGTCGCAGTTCCACAATCCAGAGCGCCCACTTCCATTAACCGAGCGTCTGGCTGGATGGGCGGAGCTGAATAGGTTATCCGGACTCGCCATGAAGGATGTCGTGAGTCATGTGTGGCCGGAAAGGCCTGAGCCGAAGAGTTATTTTGGTTTGGTGCAGCAGTTCCTTGGTGCGGTGCCCCATATCAATGCAATGAAGAGGTCAGCATGCATAGAGGGTGCGCGGATGGCTCTTGCCCGTGTCAAGACATACTGGGCGGAGATGAAGACCACCGACGTTGGATCCCAAGATTCGGACGGTAGCCGAGTACCTGCCGAGCACTATTTTCAGGAAGTTCTGCAGGGCGCTCGTTCAATAGAGACGCAGTGCTCGAAGGATATCATGTTCGAATAACATGTATAATTGTAAAACAATGTTTCAATGGAATATAAAAGCTTTTTATACTTGTGCCTGCAAGAATTAAAATACCTCTTGTGTGCCGTTAATGTATATGTGTATATAACCCGAAGATGGCAGTTCTTGACATTCACGCATATAATGCGGGGGTGTTCGCAGAAGGCGCGTTTTCACACTTGATCCAACGTCTTGGTCCTATAAAGGAGGTGATAGCGCACCGAACTAGGCAACCGGACTATAATGCTTTATCACTTTCACTTAGCCATAGGAGTTTGACAGTGGGGTTGCTATAGAGCCCCTAGGGGCACCGCGCTCGCCCGAATTCGGGGCACGTGTGTGCCTGACCGGGAAACGGCCCTTCGTTAATGCGGAGGAATCCTAAAGATTCCGGTGGGTCATCGAGTGGTTGGCCAGTCTCACGCTACATCATGACAGTTAGTTTTCGGCTTTCTCCACTGAGGTGCTCGCTGGCGAACCGGGCACAATCGCAGTAGTTCTCCGGTCCCGCCTTAGCCGATAGAGCGGAATGTAAGGCAGAAAAACACAGGAGCCGGGCAAACCCAACATTTGACCAAAGACATGATTCGGAGCTGATGCATATAAGGCCAAACTCGCGACGCCGAACACTCCCTAAGGTATTCGGTCTTTATGAAAATGGGCTGAACAACGCCCTTAGTAATAAGCCCCTGGTGTCCAGGTACGCGCAAAATCCTGACGTGGCCAATGCCAAGACGCCAGCCTCCACCTCGGTTATAGCAAGAAACCGGGGGATGTATATCAACAAGAGACAGTCAAAAAGGTTTACGCAGGGTCTTAATCTGAAAAGAATCCTTGGAACGGGTCCCTACTGCACGTCTGTGCATGTGTCTCCGTTGTGCCGTATCCTGGACGGGTGTAGCACGGTGTTCATATGCGCGGAGCCCCTTGAACGGGGGTATGCGGCTAGTAAGCCCTTATATGTTTACGCCGAACTCGTCTAGCCATGTCCGGGGTCTGAACGACCTGTTTTAGGTGCTTCGATTAGTGAAGCCAGTTTAGTGTGTGGCTTGTAAGGCAGCCGCACAATCTTCCGCGCTCGAGGAACACTCGATATTTCCCTTTAATGAGATGATGCCTCGTGGACCGGGCATTTTAAGTATAAGGGATTCATAATGCGGTATTGCGTTAAAGCGGGCGAAAGCTTCGCGTCCCAGTAGTGCTTGATAGCTACTTGTAAATGGGGCGATGTGGAAGGTCAGCTTCTTGCGGTGGAAGTTGTCGGGTGAGCCGAACATAACTTCTAGCAGGAGATAGCCCGTACAATGGGCATCTGGGCCTGGCGTTACCCCTTGAAAGGAAGTGTCGCTATGGCGAATTGTTGTTGGGTCTATCCCCATTTTGCAGATTGTGTCCTGATATAGCAGGTTTAAATCACTGCCGCCGTCCATTTGGACTTGTGTAAAGTGGAGTCCGTCAATTATTGGATCTAATACCAAGGCAGTCCATCCTGCATTCCGGATACTTCTAGAGTAATCCTGATGGTCCAGGGTGATTGGTTTTAACAACCATCAAGTGGACTCCTCCGGGATAGGCCAGACGGTGCGTATCTCTATGGGCGCCACTGTTTCTCCCCTTTTGTCACGTGAAGTGAATTTACTGTTTTGACTTCTTGTGGGAAGTTCTTTTGTTTTCCTGCTCGCTTGTGGGGTTCGTCATCGTCCTCGCTTGGTGTGTCAAGCCCCTTGTGTTCGGTGTTAAGTTTGCCGGATTGCTTGAAGACCCAACAATCTCTGTGGGTATGGTTTGCAGGCTTCCCGGGAGTACTGTGGATTTGACATATCTTGTCCATGATTTTGTTTAGGTTAGATAGCTCGTCCTGTTATCCTTGAGGGGCAGCTTTTTCTTATTCTGCCGAGAGCTTTTGAATCCGGCGTTGATCGCCGTGCTCTTCGGCTGTTTCCCTTGGTCCGCGCTGGTCCTTGCTGCGTCATGTTTCCCGTTTCCATCCCTAACTTCGGATGTACTTGGGTCGCTGGTACTGCATCTTGCCAACCATCTATCCTCTCCTGCGCAAAAGCGGGTCATGAGGCTTGTTAGTGCGGCCATTGTTCTTGGCTTTTCTTGGCCGAGGTGTCTGGCGAACCATTCGTCTCGAACGCTGTGTTTGAAAGCTGCTAAGGCTTCGGCATCCGGACAGTCGACTATCTGGTTCTTTTTAGTAAGAAATCTGTTCCAGAGTTTCCGGGCTGACTCTCCGGGTTGTTGAGTTATATGACTTAGATCATCTGCATCCAGAGGTCGTACATAGGTCCCTTGAAAATTTGCCCGAAAAGCATCCTCGAGCTCCTCCCAACTTCCAATGGAGTTTTCGGGTAGGCTTTTGAGCCAATGCCAGGCTGGCCCTTTGAGTTTGAGGGGTAAGTATTTTATGGCGTGGAGATCATCTCCTCTAGCCATGTGTATGTGGAGGATGTAATCCTCGATCCGCACTCTGTGGTCTGTTGTTCCGTCAGATGCCTCTATGTTTACGGGCTTGAATCACTGAAATTCATGATCCAAAGACCTCATATGTGAAACATAGGGGGTGTGCGGCACCCCTATATCTGGGCGTTCCGCGATGTTCGGATATTTGATGTGTTGCATTGCTTACTAGAGCTTGCTTTCTTGGACCATAGATGGATTTGGCTGGGCCATCTTTTTGATGCGAATCCTTGTGCGGATCGCGTGCCGGCTTGTGTGCGGTGTCCTTTGCCGTACTGTGTTGGCCATGGGGTCGTTTGTCCGACCGGGTGGCTTCCTTATTTTTTGATTGCGGAGGCTCTAAGGCCTCATCATCAAATTCCGGCAGTAATTTTCGCTTTGGATAGCTCTTTGTTTGGCGATTGTCGCCGTATTTGTCTGCGGTGTTGAGTACTTTGCTCCATCTAATTCTGAGTGCATCTTCTGCTGTTTTGAGCTTCCGCTTCTGTTTTTTCAGGCTACGCGTAGTGGCGACGAGCCTTTTTTGGAGGTTCTTCTGCTCCAGCAACTTGTCCGGCGTGAGGTCGTCCGGATCATTGTCTTCTTCGCCGGGGACGGGTTGTTTATCCAAGTTTCCCTGTTCGGGCGGTTGCTCGATGGCATGTTCGTCGTCCGCCGGTTCGCCCTGCTCTATGGCTGGGTCTGTATGGCTGCTTTCTCTGCCGAGGTGGGGTTTGGAGCGACGCTTACGCCGCCGCTTTGATTGCTTTTCGAGGGAACGATCCCTTGTTGCGTCCCTTTGTTCCTCGCCGTCGTTTCCTTTAGGTGTATCCACCATGTATACATCGTGAGATGGGGTGGTTGTCCAGTGGCCTATAGGCGCTGGTTCCTGTTCGTCTCCTACATCGTCGTCCATACTGTCGATGTCTTGGTCGAAGTCGAGAATGTCGGTTAAATCATCGACAGTGGCTACAAAGTGGGTGGTGGGTGGGCTTTGAATTTCTTCGTCGTCCGCATCCCAACCTTGCTGACCACAGTCCGGCCAGGGCTCTCCTGATAAAGAGAGAGACTTTAGTGAATTCAGAATGTCGCCGAA
Organism: Aegilops bicornis; assembly: GCA_021605145.1. Lineage (NCBI taxonomy): Eukaryota > Viridiplantae > Streptophyta > Magnoliopsida > Poales > Poaceae > Aegilops > Aegilops bicornis. The sequence continues at coordinate 538,295,767 of CM038672.1, forward strand.
AGGCGAGTGCTAAAAGATGTCCACGGCGGTGAACTCCATGGTCGGCGCCCAATCGGACTCGATTGGCAAGGGGGCGCTGAAGGTTCGGAGTCCGGAGAGGAGTCCGCACCTTGAGTCACGAAGCCAGCAGAGGACAGTATAGTGTTCGCTCGATCGCCAGAGATTGCAGCCCCGAGGCGGTGTCCAGCCACCCGCCCTCGATTAGCGCATGATCGGCTCCGAGCTAAGGGTCGGAGCGGACATCGGTGCGGCCTCCGAGGCCTTTGCTCGGCGGCAGAGCTAGATCATGCCCATCGTGATCGGCGGGCGCGCTTGGCTGTGGCTCGAACCCGTCGAAGATCAAGTCTCCACGGACGTTGGCCGTGTAGTTTAAACTTCCAAATCTGACCTGATGGCCAGGGGTGTAGCTTTCGATCTGCTCCAGATGGCCAAGTGAATTGGCCCGCAGTGCAAAGCCATCGAATACGAAGATCTGTCCGGGGAGAAAAGTTTCACCCTGGACCGCATCGTTGTTGATGATCGGAGGAGCCATCAGGCCTAAAGATGATGACACAGAGGAACTCTCAATGAAAGCACCAATGTCGGTGTCAAAACCGGCGGATCTCGGGTAGGGGGTTCCGAACTATGCGTCTAGGCGGATGGTAATAGGAGACAAGGGACACGATGTTTTTACCCAGGTTCGGGCCCTCTCGTTGGAGTTAAAACCCTACTCCTGCTTGACTAATATTGAGGATATGGGCAGTACAAGAGTAGATCTACCACGAGATCAGAGAGGCTAAACCCTAGAAGCTAGCCTATGGTATGATTGTTGTTCGTCCTACGGACTAAAACCCTCCGGTTTATATAGACACCGGAGAGGGCTAGGGTTACACAGAGTCGGTTACAATGGGAGGAGATCTACATATCCAGACGCCAAGCTTGCCTTCCACGCCAAGGAAAATCCCATCCGGACACGGGACGAAGTCTTCAATCTTGTATCTTCATAGTCCAGGAGTCCGGCCAAAGGTCATAGTCCGGCCATCCGGACACCCCCTAATCCAGGACTCCCTCAGCGACCGTCCGTGTCCACGCGGTAAGTACAGGTTGTGACGGAGCCCCTTGCAGTAAGGCGTAGTCCAGTTGAGCCTTGTTCATCAGGCTCGATACCATAACTCACAGATATGCTCTTTGCCAATTTCTGAATAAGAAAAACATATCAACTAATAAATAGCCTCGCAAATAAGTACATATGGATTATCTACACTATTAATAGTTTCCTTAGATTCTACACTAATAAGCATGTGATCAAACTCTACACTAAAACATATCATCGACTAGATTCCACACAACATACCATATCATTGGACTGTACACTAAGTATTTCATCGGATAATTTGCATTTGTAAGTATAACATACCATATCATGTCGATCAACCATGGTATTTGTCAGGCGGGTCACGAATGGCACCCCGACAAAGTTAGCATGTGGCGGAATTATGTCCCACAGGTTGGACACCTCCTCCTCGCTCAGCCTTGTTCTTTGAGCTACGATGGCTTCATGAAGTGGGTCCTCATCATCTTCATCGAGTGGGTCCTCATTATCTTCATCATCTTCATCATCTTCGTCATCTTCATCATCTTCCACCAGGTTGAGATAAATGACAGCCAGCTTGGGTCTTTCTGCTCTGAAGGAGAAGCTGATCAACTCACCACCAGTAAGACGCATGCGAGCAACGAAACGGGCCCATCCATCTCCTCCAGTCTACGACATATTGCGTCCTTTCTCGACCTCCATAGTGTACGGCCCCCCCAGGAGCCTCAAATGTCACAATGTCTCTTGTCATCTTGTTGAATTTCAACCTCACATTGCATGGGACGATCTGTGTAAAATAAGCAAAATGACACAATGCAATAATGCCAACACTAAAAATAAAATAGTTATTACATTTCATCTAATTTCATCACCGCATGACTTAAAACTCGGCTAGAAGTAGATGCCGAATAGCTTGCTGGGCCAGGTAAGGTTGGCGCACCTTGACTTGCACAAATGACATAGTGGTGGTGGTGGTGGCGCCATTTTTCCTAAAGCAATATGAGCAAAGGATTAACGATCCACTTCACAGGAAAGAAAAACAGTAGCATGTGATATTTTTGGTTCTTCCGCGAGAAGCAATTTGATGGACATTTATAATCCCAAGATCTAGTAACATATTAGATGACAAGGTACCACCTACATTTTGCCAAAAAGTAACTTATTAAAAAAACAAAACCAACTATGTACCTATCCATGTACAGAAAAAATAACAATAAAATGGTGCATACTAAATCAACTAAATGAACTAGCCTACTAAATCAACGAAATCAAAATGTTCTAAATCAACTAAATCAACTAGCCTACTAAATCAACTAAATCATATCAACTAAATCAAAATGTTCTAAATCAACTAAATCAACTAGCCTACTAAATCAACTAAATCAAAATGTTGCATATGAACTAGCCTACTAAATCAAAATGTAGCAGGAAGGAGGGAGAAGGAGGGGCGACTCGAGGAGGAAGAAGAGAGTATACGGAGGAGGAAGGCGGAGCGAGGAGGGGCCGGCCGGCGTCCAGTGGAGGGAGGATGGAGGAGGAAGGAGGAGCGAGGAGGGGCCGGCCGGCGGCCAGTGGAGGGAGGACGGAGGAGGAAGGCGGAGCGAGGAGGGGCCGGCCAGCGGTGAGTGGAGGGAGGACAGAGGAGGAGGAGGCTGGTATCGAGTCCACCAAGGAGGAGGAGGAGGTGACGACGGCGCAGAGGGAGGAGGGGCGACGGGGGAGGACCGGCGCGGGGGATTGAGAGGGGATCCAGTGAGTGTGTGACTGTGAGTGGATCGGATAGAGGAGAGGGGGGGGTGGGAGATGGAATGGCTTAGCAGTAGCGCGCTATAGAGAAAGACGCTACTGCTAAACCACGTAGCAACAACGCCTTTCACAAATAAGCGCTACTGTTATGTGTCAGCATGTAAAAATAGACTTAGTTCAGTGTATCAAAAATACATTGATCATCAACGATCTTTTTGTGTACAATCTGATTTGTCAATATGAGTCCTCACCGGTTTAGGAACCGGTGAGGACTCATATTGCAGCCACAAATTCTACACATAGAGTTCAATGAAGACCAAGTGCTTGTCAAAGTTTGAGCAGTAACATATTTAAGGTGGTATAAACTCTCTTCACGGAGCGAGGTGGGACTAAATTTGTAGTAAACTTAGCAGTAGCGCTTATTGGAGAAATGCGCTGCTACTATGCTCAGAGCAAGAGCGCTGTCGTTATAACGCTGTTGTTGCTATAACTAGCCTCGGGCGGCCTCGTGGGAATTATAGCAGTAGTTCGTCTTTTGGGCGGCGCCATCGCTATATTTATTTCAGCAGCGAGTTAAGCTTGACCTCGCTACTGCTAATTAGCAGCAGCGCCTTATTTTAAAGCGCGCTGCTGATAAGATTCTGTGTATAGGCTTTTCTCTAGTAGTGTTATTTCAGCACAATGTGTCATGCATATTTAGAAACCGCGACATATATATCAACCGCACTAATATGGCAAACAATTAGCTAACCCTGGCATATTTACCTTTCGCCCGTGGTTGTGATCTTTTCACATTAATCTCCAATACTGAATCATCCACGATCTTAATGGATCCTTTAAAGGGGCCATGAGTGGATTCATACTTGAACATATGGGCCAACAAATGGGAGGAGGGGTGTTAACTTGAGCAGTGAAGGGAAGAATATAATGGCAGAATTAAATTTGTCAAATTCCGATGCGGAGAGAATCCCATCGATGATTTCTGTCATTGCACCTAATAATGTAAAAAGTAGGAACCCAATTACGCAAATTAGGTGTTAAGTAGTTTTTCTATGCTCGAAATACAAAGGCAACATGGTCTCGATGCAATTTTGATACAAAGTAGTACAAAACTAACTCTTTGCAAAACTATGAGTTCAACACCTAAACTTTGAGTTTCAGTTGCAGAAGTTCTCATAGCAAAAAATATGCAAATCATATAGCATTATTTCCTTACCATGTACTTAGCATCAATAAAAGGACTATTGACAGCCACAACTTCAATAACACCTCTACTGGAGCATTGATGCCTCTTCTCAAATCCTCAATGACTGAATGATCATTACTTTCTTCAATCCTCATAACTGAATATTTCTTATGTCTTTATGTCACTTGATTCACTCCCCGCCAGACAAGAGCAACATCAAGCAGGTCAACCGCATCAAGCAACAAAGTCAAGATACAACAAAGCATAGCTTCAGTAGCTTCATAGAAGATACAAACATTATACAAATATTACAGCAAAGCATCAACATCGTGCCATCAAGAGCCCAACAACCAGACAAAGCACCGAGCAACAAGCCAGCAAGTACGCACACAACAAGCAAGCACACATGCAGCACAGCAACAGCAAGCACACACACATCACACATGTAATAAGCAGGGCAAGAAGACCAGGAAGAGCAAGTGATTCATAGGAAGTTACCTCATTGGGACGGGATTCTGGCGGCAGTGGTGGAGTTGACTCGGGCGGCGATGGAGGTCACTTGAGGCGGCGCCTAAGGCGACTCCAGCGGCAGCGGTGGCGTGGCCATGCAGGCACCCTCGATCCAATCCACGCCTGCTCTTGTCAATGGGGCAACGATCATCACCTCCCACTGGCTGCAGCTCTTGTAATGTTGTGGCACCCACGCTGCTCTTGACGGTGAGCCTCCTCCCATGATGGCCGAGCATGGTGGGTGCAGAGGCAGCGGCTACGCTAATGGTGCAGTAGAGGCAAGCTGCTGCCTCCTTGGCTGGCATCCGCGCCTCTCATCCTTCTCTGGCCAGTGACGCCCAGCTGATCTCCTCCTTCCGCGGCTTCCTCGCGACCTGGGGTGGATAAGGACCTCGGGGAGGCGGTGGATCTCGTCGAATGCGGTGGCGGAGCTCCTGGGGCTGCGGGAAGGAGGGAGAGGGGAGGGGCGCGGGCGCCTGTGTTGACGAGGAAGTGAGGAGGGAGGATTGTGGCAGCTACGGGTTGGGGGCTAGCCGGCTAGGGTTCGTTCGGGCGTGCGCTCCCTCCACCGCCCCCTGACCTTCTTGATTTCCTCTGCTCCGCCTTTGCCTTCCTCTCCTCTCCCGAGGACTCGCCACGGCTCTCTGGCCTTGCCCTTTGAACTGGTGCGCGAACGGATGAGGTGAAGTCCGGGTGGGGTGGAAGAGGCGGGGCTCGGGGTGGAGCATGTGAGGACGGAGGAAGAAGGGCTCGGGGCAGACATAGACAGAGGAGGAAGAGCTCGTACCAGGGATGGAGGACGGATGCGGGTGGGCCGGCGGCTAGGGTTCGTGCGGCTGAGATGAGTGAGGGAGGAAGTAGGCGAGCGCGTGCGGCTGTGGGGTTTGGGCGACCAATGGGCTTTTCACGATGAATGACAAATCATACTGTTTGACCCCGCACCCAGCCAACACATCGCGACCCCATCGACGAAGCGGCCCACTCGTCATACACGCGTGAAAGAAATAGCAAGGTGAAACACACAGTGAATATCTAACGGATGGGGAGAGCCGAGGTGGGATTTTTACCCCGATCTGATGGCCACGAATGGCCCAATCGGGGGAGCCTTCTGGAGGTGAGTTGGCTAGCCTCATTATTGTTTTAAATAATGAGTTCACAACAGTACCAAAAGTGGTGATTTATTTTCTTATACTAACGGAACTTATGAGATTTTCTGTTGAGTTTTGTGTTGTGAAGTTTTCAAGTTTTTGGTAAGGATTTGATAGACTATGGAATAAGGAGTGGCAAGAGCCTAAGCTTGGGGATGCCCAAGGCACCCCAAGGTAATATTCAAGGACAACCAAGAGCCTAAGCTTGGGGATGCCCCAGAAGGGATCCCCTCTTTCGTCTATTGGTAACTTTACTTGAGGCTATATTTTTATTCACCACATGATATGTGTTTTGCTTGGAGCGTCTTGTATGATTTGAGTCTTTGCTTTTTAGTTTGCCACAATCATCCTTGCTGTACACACCTTTTGAGAGGGACACGCATTAATCGGGATTTATTAGAATACTCTATGTGTTTCACTTACATCTTTGAGCTAAGAAAGTTTGCTCTAGTGCTTCACTTATATCTTTTAGAGCATGATGGTGGTTTTATTTTATAGAAATTGATGAACTCTCATGCTTCATTTATATTATTTTGAGAGTATTTAAACAACATGGTAATTTGCTTTGGTTATAAATTTAGTCCTAATATGATAGGCATCCAAGAGGGATATAATAAAAACTTTCATATAAAGTGCATTGAATACTATGAGAAGTTTGATTCCTTATGATTGTTTTGAGATATGAGGATGGTGATGTTAGAGTCATGCTAGTGAGTAATTGTGAATTTGAGAAATACTTGTGTTAAAGTTTGTGATTCCCGTAGCATGCACGTATGGTGAACCGTTATGTGATGAAGTCGGAGCATGATTTATTTATTTATTGTCTTCCTTATGAGTGGCGGTCGGGTACGAGCGATGGTCTTTTCCTACCAATCTATCCCCCTAGGAGCATGTGCATAGTACTTCGTTTTGATAACTAATAGATTTTTGCAATAAGTATATGAGTTATTTATGACTAATGTTGAGTCCATGGATTATACGCACTCTCAACCTTCCACCATTGCTAGCCTCTCTTGTGCCACACAACTTTCGCCAGTACCATAAGCCCACCATATACCTTCCTCAAAACAGCCACCATACCTACCTATTATTGCATTTCCATAGCCATCCGAGATTTATTGCCATGCAACTTTCCACCGTTCCGTTTATTATGACACATTCCATCATTGTCATATTGCTTTGCATGATCATGTAGTTGACATCATATTTGTGGCAAAGCCAACGTTCATAATTCTTTCATACATGTCACTCTTGATTCATTGCACATCCCGGTACACCACCGGAGGCATTCATATAGAGTCATATTTGTTCTAAGAATCGAGTTGTAATTCTTGAGTTATAAGTAAATAAAAGTGTGATGATCTTCATTATTTGAGCATTGTCCCATGTGAGGAAAGGATGATGGAGACTATGATTCTCCCAAAAGTCGGGATGAGACTCTGGACGAAAAAAAGAGGCCAAAAAATGAGAGAAGGCCAAATTAAAAAAATAGAGAAAATAAAGAAGGGACAATGTTACTATCCTTTTACCACACTTGTGCTTCAAAGTAGCACCCTGGTCTTCATGATAGAGAGTTTCCTATGATGTCACTTTCATATACTATGAAGGAAATATTCCCTAGAGGCAATAATAAAGTTGTTATTATTTCCTTATATCATGATAAATGTTTATTATTCATGCTAGAATTGTATTAACCGGAAACTTAGTACATGTGTGAATACATAGACAAGAAGAGTGTCCCTAGTATGCCTCTTCCAGACTAGCTCGTTAATCAAAGATGGTTAAGTTTCCTAGCCATAGACATGTTATGTCATTTGATGAACGGGATCACATCATTAGAGAATGTTGTGATGGACAAGACCCATCCATTAGCTTAGGACTATGATCGTTTAGTTTATTGCTATTTCTTTCTTCATGACTTATACATGTTCCTATGACTATGAGATTATGCAATTCCCAAATACCGGAGGAACACTTAGTGTGCTATCAAACGTCACAATGTAACTAGCTGATTATAAAGATGCTCTACAGGTGTCTCCGATGGTGTTTGTTGAGTTGGCATAGATCAAGATTAGGATTTTTCACTCCGTATATCAGAGAGGTATCTCTGGGCCCTCTCGGTAATGCACATCACTATAAGCCTTGCAAGCAATGTAACTAATGAGTTAGTTACGGGATGATGCATTATGGAACGAGTGAAGAGACTTGCCGGTAACGAGATTGAACTAGGTATGGTGATACCGACGATCGAATATCGGGCAAGTAACATACCGATGACAAAGGGAACAATGTATGTTGTTATGCGGTTTGACCGATAAAGATCTTGGTAGAATATGTAGGAACCAATATGAACATGCAGGTTCCGCTATTGTTTATTGACCGGAGATGTGTCTCGGTCATGTCTACATAGTTCTCGAACCCGTAGGGTCCGCACGCTTAACGTTCGATGACGATTTGTATTATGAGTTATGTGATTTGAATACCGAAGTTTGTTTGGAGTCCCGGATGAGTTCGCGGACATGACGAGGAGTCTCGAAATGGTCGAGAGGTAAAGATCGATATATTGGAAGGCTATATTCGGACACCGGAATGGTTCGGGTCATTTCGGATAAGTGTCTGAGTACAGGGGGTTACCGGACCCCCCCCCCCCCCGGGAAACTATTGGGCTTCATGGGCCTTAGTGGAGAAGAGAGAGGGCCGGCCAGGAGGTGGCGCACGCTGATAATCCCCAAGTGCAGGGAATCATCGTAGCAATTCCCAAAGGTGGAAGTGATAAGTATGGAGTGTCGAACCCACAAGGAGCTATAGGTAAGATCAATATTCTCTCAAGTCCTATCTGCCACTGATACGACTCTACGTACACCGAACGTTTGCTTCCAACTAGAAACGAGAAATAAAACTATGTTGTGGGTATGAAGAGGATAACTTTGCATGATATCGGAGAGCTAAAACATAAAAATAGGTGCTGTTATCATAAAGTTAGAATATATTACTAAATATTATAAATAGCGAGTGTGGAATAATGATGGGTCGGTAAAAGGAATTATCCTGTGCAATCGTTAACAAGACCGGTAATCACTATTGCAATTTCATATGAGGGGGAGGCATAAGCTAACATACTTTCTCTTCTTGGATCATATGCACTTATGATTGGAACTCTAGCAAGCATCCGCAAATACTAAAGAACATTAAGGTAAAACCTAACCATAGCATTAAAGCATAAAGTCCCCTTTATCCAATACGCAACAAACCCCTTACTCGGGTTTATGCTTCTGTCACTCAAGTAATCCACTATAAGCGAATCATAAACGTATTACAACTCCCTACAGCGGAAATCCCTCACGCTTGCGCGACACGGAGGGCACAATAGGACAGCACCAAAATAAAACATACCAATCTATATCATCAATCAACCCAAAGACAAAGGATATCTTCTCAAAACATCATAGGATGGCAACACATCATTGGATCATAATATGTGGCATAAAGCACCATGTTCAAGTAGGGATTATAGCGGGGTGCGGGAGAGTGGACCGCGTAAAAGAGATGAGGATGGTGATGTTGATGAAGACGATCACCGCTGAGGGAGTCCTGGACTAGGGGGTGTCGAGATAGCCGAACTATCATCACGGCCGGACTCCAAGACTATGAAGATACAAGATTGAAGACTTCGTCCCGTGTCCGGATGGGACTTTCCTTGGCGTGGAAGGCAAGCTTGGCGATACGGATATGTAGATCTCCTACCATTGTAACCGACTGTGTAACCCTAACCTATCCGGTGTCTATATAAACCGGAGGGTTTTAGTCCGTAGGATGAACAACAATGATACCATAGGCTAGCTTCCAGGGTTTAGCCTCCTTGATCTCGTGGTAGATCTACTCTTGTACTACCCATATCATCAATATTAATCAAGCAGGAGTAGGGTATTACCTCCATCGAGAGGGCCCGAACCTGGGTAAAACATCGTGTCCCTTGTCTCCTGTTACCATCCGCCTAGGCCTTGCAGTTCGGGACCCCCTACCCGAGATCCGCCGGTTTTGACACCGACATTGGTGCTTTCATTGAGAGTTCCTCCGTGTCGCCACCGATAGGCCCGATGGCTCCTTCGATCATCAACAACGACGCGGTCCAGTGGTGAGACCTATCTCCCCGACAGATCTTCAGATTCGGTGGCTTTGCATCAAGGGCCAATTCGGCAGCCATCCGGAGCAGATCGAAATCTACGCCTGGCCGCCAGTCAGATTTGGAAGTTTGAACTATACGGATGATATCCGCGGAGACTTGATCTTTGACGGATTCGAGCCGCAGCCAAGCGTGCCGCTTTGTCTCGATAGGGCATGATCTAGCTCGCAGAATAAAGGCCCTCGAGGCCGCATCAAAGATCCGCTCCGACCCTTAATCCGGAGCCGGATTCCCCAATCGAGGACGAGTGGTTGGACACCGCCTCGGGGGCTACAATCTCTACGGCGATTGAGCCGAACTCCATCCTCAGCATTTTATGCGAAGACCTCGACTCCAGGGTACCGGACTCCTCTCCGGACTCCGAACCCTCCGCGCCCCCGCCAACCGAATCCGATTGGGCGCCGGTCATGGAGTTCACTGCCGCGGACATCTTTCAGCACTCGCCCTTTGACGACATCCTGAATTCACTAAAGTCTCTCTCTTTATCCGGAGAGCCCTGGTCGGACTACGGACAGGAAGGTTGGGATACGGACGAGAAGAAATTCAACGCCCACCCACCACCCACTTTATAGCCACTGTCGATGATCTAACCGACATGCTCGACTTCGACTCTGAAGACATCGACGGTATGGACGACGATGGCGGAGACGACCAAGACCCAGCGCCTACAGGGCACTGGAAGGCCACCTCGTCATATGACATATACATGGTGGACATCCCAAAAGATGGGAACGGTGATGGAACAACGGAGGATGACCCCTCCAAGAAGCAACCAAAGCGCCGACGTCAGCTGCGCCGCTCTAAACCCCGCCACAATAATAACGGTGATTCCGGCACGGGAGATAATAACACCCCGGACAGTGCCGAAGACAACCACCTCCAGCAGGACTCAGTGCAGGAGGAGGGAGAAGCAAGTCCGCACGACAGTGCGGTAGAAAGAGAGGTCGAGGATGATAATTATGCGTCTCCCTCCGAAGATGAGGCAAGCCTCGACGACGATGAATTTGTCGTGCCTGAGGATCCCGCCGAACAAGAGCGTTTCAAACGAAGGCTCATAGCCACGGCAAGCAGCCTCAAGAAAAAGCAACAACAGCTTAGAGCTGACCAAGACCTGCTAGCTGAAAGATGGACTAAAGTCCTTGCAGCCGAAGAGTATGAACTCGAACGCCCCTCCAAAAGCACCCAAGTCACCAGCGCACGACATGGCAGTCCGTTGCCTTGATCAGAGGAGGAAGCACCCAAGTCACCAGCGCACGACATGGCAGACCGGCCACCCCGTGGTCGTGACAGAGAAGCCTCTCGGCCCTCCGCTCAAGCCACACCCCGACGCCGCTCAAAAAGTACCAAGGCACGGGAAAACGCGCCGGACTTGCGAGATATATTGGAGGACAAGGCAAAATATACAAGATCGATCTACGGATCGCGTGGGCCTAACGACACGGGATGATTACCGTCGCGCGGATACAAAGAAACCCGGTCGGGCCGAACACGATGAGACAAAGCTCATATGAGCTACGCCGTGATATAGCCCAATCTGCAGGCGCCACACACCCACTATGCTTCACAGATGAAGTAATGGATCATCAAATCCCCGAGGGCTTGAAACCCGTAAACATCGAATCATACGATGGTACCACAGATCCTACGGTCTGGATCGAGGACTATCTCCTCCATATCCACATGGCCCGCGGTGATGATCTACATGCCATCAAATACCTCCCACTCAAGCTTAAAGGACCAACTCGGCATTGGCTCAACAGCTTGCCAGCAGAATCAATTGGTTGTTGGGAGGACCGGGAAGCCGCATTCCTTGATAACTTCCAGGGCACATACGTGCGACCACCAGACACCGATGACCTTAGCCACATAATTCAGCAGCCAGAAGAATCAGCTAGACAATTCTGGACACGGTTCCTAACAAAGAAAAATCAAATAGTTGACTGTCCGGATGCAGAGGCCCTTGCAGCCTTCAAACAAAACATCCGCGACGAGTGGCTTGCCCGGCACCTAGGACAGGAAAAGCCAAAATCCATGGCAGCCCTCACAACACTCATCACCCACTTTTGTGCGGGAGAGGACAGCTGGCTAGCTCGAAGCAACAACTTGGCCAAACACCCAGATGGTTCGAATACCAAGGACAGCAATGGCAGGTCGCGTCGCAACAAGAACAAGCGCCGCATTAACGGCGATAATGCTGAAGATACGACCATCAATGTCGGATTCAGAGGCTCTAAACCCGTCGTGGAAGAAGCCATTCAAAAGAAATACCCAGGCCCGTCCAACTTGGACCGAATACTCGATCGCTTGTGCGGATACATGGCACCCCGAAAACTAGCCAATCACACCAACAGGATTGTTGGGTGTTCAAGCAAGGTGCAAGTTAAGTGCCGAACTCAATGACAAGGGGCTGCATAGCGATGACGAGGAAGAGCCCGACCACCGAACAATAGAGGATGAAGGGCTTTCCCACACAAGTGCGGACGGTGAACATGATATACGCAACCCACATACCCAAAAGTGAGCGGAAGCGTGCACTAAGGGACGTATATGCGATGGAGCCAGTCGCCCCAAAGCTCAACCCATGGTCTTCCTGCCCGATCACCTTCGATCGAAGGGACCACCCCACTAGCATCCGTCACGGCGGTTTCGCCGCATTGGTTCTTGACCCAATTATTAACGGATTTCACCTCACAAGAGTCCTGATGGACGGCGGCGGCTTGAACCTGCTTTATCGTGATACGGTCGCCAAAATGGGCATAGACCCTCCAGATTAAACCTACAAAGACAACCTTTAAAGGCGTCATACCGGTGTAGAAGCCAGTTATGCGGGCTCGATTACACTCGAAGTGGTCTTCGGATCCTCGGATAACTTCCGGCGAAGAGTTAATCTTCGACTTCGTCCCATTCCGCAGCGGCTATCATGCACCGCTTCGGACGAACCGCATTGCAAAGTTCAATGCGGTACCGCATCACGCATACCTCAAGCTCAAGATGCCAGGCCCTCGAGGAGTAATCACGGTCAATGGAAACACCGAACGCTCTCCGAACGGAGGAGCACACGGCGGCCCTCACGGCGGAGGTACAAAGCAGCCTCTCACAGCAATTCTCGAGTCCGCCACTAAGCGTCCGGACACCGCTGCGCCCGAGTAACCTACAACAAGACCGCTGGCACGATTCAAGCATCGCCAGAGCAATCCGGCCCCAACCCCAGCCCTCGCGAAATTGCGAAGCCAGTACTGCGCATACATAACTACGCTTTGGAGATACCATGGGCATAAGGGGAGGGGCACGACCACGGCATGCCCGGAATGCGGCTCAACCGCATCAGGGGCTCCCGATTGTGTCATTCTTTTTCTTTCTTCCTTTTTCTTACTTTCAGGACTCCATTTTCCAGAAGTCATGTCCGGCACTAGAATCGCCGAAACTCACGATGCAACAGCCAGGGAAGCAGAAAGCCACGTCGAGTGTTCAGGTGGTCTCTATTACGAGCATTATACCTGTTTTACATACCATCCCGCAGCTTACCCCTGGAGGGGGACATGTTAGATAGTCCCATCTCTTGCTTATCGCACTATTTGTATCGTTCTGTTTTCATTGCAGTACCTTTTTGAATAAACAACACATAGCTTTTGCCTATTATTGCACTCTTTTCTTTATCTATATATATATGTTCATTTCATGACATTACGCACCCGTACACTTTGGTACGGCCAATACAAAAGGGGCTTAAGTACCCCAAAATTATGGTGTGATAAGTCCAAACACTTTCACAAGTGCGGCACCCCGAACTTATAGCATTATATGAATTGGCTCCGAATCATGTCTTGGGTCAATAGTTGGGTTTGCCCGGCTCCGTGTTTTGGTACCTTACGCCCGTTATATCGGCTAAGGTAGCACCGGAGAATCATCGCGATTGTGCCCAGCTTGAGTTGGGTCGAGCACCTCGATGGAGAAAGCTAAAACCGACTGGCCATGATAGGGCGAGAGCCGATCGCTGTTCGAGGGTTTTTCGGGTCCCTAAAGACTTATGCCTCTTAGAGCAAGGAACCGGAATTGTCCGCCAAGGCGTGGATAGCGCCTCAACACGGTCTTCCGAATACTAGGGGCTTCACGAAATTTAAAATTATAGAATTCTATGGCTAAGTGAGAGTTTTCAAGCATTATAAGTCTGGTTGCCTTGTTCGTTGTGTTGAGCGCCTCCTAGATGGACCCAAGAATGGGAACAAGAGTGCTCAAGTTTATCCCGAACACCCCAAAGACTCGTGGCATGGGGGCTGAAGCCAACGACTTGCCATCTCTCAAATTTGATAAACGGCCGCATTGAAGGTATTATTTTAAATTAACAAGCGTTGCTTAGCGCATATGAACAAGTTTTCAGCGTCTGAGGATAACAAATGTGAGTCTATTCAAAATTACATCTTTGGAGCACTCATCCACTATTCAAGGGCACCCTTCAGGAGGCCCTCATAGTACATTTCGGGCGTATGATGCTCCTTGCCCTTCGGTGGCCCGTCCGTCACAAGCTTCTCCGCATCCAGCTTGCCCCAGTGCACTTTAGCACGGGCAAGGGCCCGACGGACACCTTCAATGCAGACGGAGTGCTTGATGACTTTAATCTGTGGACAGGCGTCCACCAGCCGCTGCACTAAGCCGAAGTAGCTCCCGGGCATGGCCTACAATGGCCACAGCCGTGCTATAAGGCTCTTCATGGCCTGTTCGGCGACCTTGTGGAGCTCGACCAGCTGCTTCAGCTGGTCGCTCAGGGGCACCGGATGTCCGGCCTCAGCATACTGAGACCAAAACACCTTTTCCGTCGAGCTCCCCTCCTTGGCGCGGTAGAACGCGGCAGCATCAGACACACTCTGAGGCAAATCTGCTGCGAATGCTCTGAAGAGCTCGAATCCGGGTAAGTAATAGGTAATTCACTTTCACATGCTTGCTTTGCATAAAGAATGCCTTACCCCCCGCTATCTTCTTTAATGATTCAATTTCTTGGAGGGCTTTTTGGGCCTCGGCCTTAGCAGCTTTGGCACTCTCAAGAGCCGAGGCGAGCTCGGACTCTCGAGTCTTCGAGTCACGCTCCAAACTCTCGTGTTTTTCCACGAGATCTTGGAGCTCTTGTCGCATTTGGCCAGCTGCGCCTCCCCTTCTCTCGCTCGGTGCGTTCCATGCCGCTTTGTTTTCGCCCACGGACACCGCTTCCTTGTGGTCGCCACCTCGTTAAGTGGCCCTGCAGTACCATGTTATTCCTGTTATTTTTTGCAACTGAAACATTTCTATAAGGTATTTCTTTAGCAAGGTATTACTTACCCTCCTTGTCCTCGAGCTGCTTCTTGGCAAGGCCGAGCTCGTTCTCGGAACCCTCGAGGTTCTGCTTCAATGCAGTGATCTCCGCAGTCAGTGCGGCAGAGGTCAGCAGCGCAGCCTGCATTCCCATATTGACATACTTATGTTAGACTCCTGCGTATATCTTTTTAGATCCTTAGTCCGGCTTTTCTTTCCGAACACCGAACTAAGCATCGAGGCTACCGCTCTATGCGGTAATATTTTTACATATTCTAAACTTACCTCAAAGCCTGTTAGAAGGCTGGTACAGGCTTCGGTCAGCCCGCTCTTGGCGGATCGAATCGTCCGGATCACCGCACTCATAACAGTGCGGTGCTTCTCCTTGATGGAAGCGATGTTAAGCGCCTCCAGTAAGCTATCCGGTGCCTCCGGTTGGACGCAGGACACCGACGTCTTACCCTTCTTGCGAAGGGACCGCTTGCCGGACTCCCGAACCGCTCAAGGTTCCGGCATGGAGTCCGGACAAGGGTCGGGCTTAGAGCCCCTGGGGGTCTTGCACCCCACGCGCCTGGAGTCCGGGAGGTCGCCTTGTGGCGCTCCTGCGCCACCTCCTCTTGACCAGGCCCCCCTTGGGGCACCACCTCGGCGTCGTCCATAGCGTGAGGCGAGGAGGCGTTCGGAAGCGAAGTACTCTCCATTTCCGACGAACCCAGGGACCTGCTCGACGAAGTGGCGAACTCGCCCTTGGGCGGGCTGCATGATTGTTCGGCATTAGAGAACATTATGCAATGATAAAAAAGCCATGGGTATCCAGACACTTACGATCTCGCCAGGGGCTTGGACCTTGTTGGCCAATCCTCCTCGTCATTGTCGACGTTGGTGGAGAAGTCCGGAGGAAGGGTTCTTCCCTTCTTGGACCCTCCGGCCTCCCGGTTAGCGGCCTTCCTTTTCTCTCCTCTTCACCGGGGAGAAGCTTTTTCCTCCTCCTCGTCCTCGGGAGAAGATTCTGCCTTGAATCGACAAAGACTGGCGTCGGGAGCTCCTTCGAGTTCCCGTGGCCTCCTTCTTGGCCTTCTTATCCGGCACCACATGGGGTACCGGAGCCAGCAACCCCGTAATCAGGCGTCCGCTGGGTCTTCCGGCAAAGGAGCCGGACAGTTAATCTATCCGGACGTCTTCAGCCAGTCCTGTCAAAGATTAGGGAGTTTTAGATCCCACATAGAGTCAATCTACGAAAAAAGAGTCCCGTAAAGGGTAAAATAACTTACCTCGCCGGCTTGACGCCATGAGCTGTATCCGCGATCTTTGTTAGCGGATGTCAGCTTCAGCGCCCTTGAACAACACCTTCCGGGCATCTTCGTGCGTAGTGTCGAAGAGTCGGCTCAAGGTTGATCTTTGTGCGGTCGAACTCCCACAAATTAAAGGCCCGTTGTTGGCATGGGAGAATCCAGCGGATGAGCATCACACAGATTACGCCGACAAGCCCGAGATTCTTGTCCACCAGGTTTTCGGACGCATGTTTGGAGTCCGGATAGCTCGTCCGAATTCCCCATGTCCGCCCGTCTCTTTCCATGACGAGAGCCGTGTGGGAAGCCAGATCTGAATTCAGGGGCCGCCACCCATTCGGGGTCGCGTGGCTCGGTGATGTAGAACCACCCCGATTGCCACCCCTTTATTGTCTCCACAAAGGCGCCCTCGAGCCATAGGACCTTGGCCATCTTGTCGACCATGGCGCCTCCGCACTCCGCTTGACGGCCGCCCACTACCTTCGGCCGGACGTTGAATATCTTCAGCCATAAGCCGAAGTGGGGCCGGATGGAGAGGAAGGTTTCGCACACCCACGATAAACGCCGAGATGTTGAGGATAAAATTCAGGGCCAGGTCGTGGAAGTCCAGGCCGTAGTAGAACATGAGCCCCGGACAAATGGGTGAAGTGGAAAACCTAGTCCGCGGAGGAAGTGGGGGAGAAACACCACCCTCTCATGGGGCCTGGGGGTTGGAATGAGCTGCCCCGCGTCGGGCAGCCTGTGCGCGATGTCGCCGGACAAATATCCAGCCTCCCGCAGTCTTGTGATGTGCCCCTCCGTGACGGAGGAGGCCATCCACCTGCCTCCCGCTCCTGACATGGTTGGAGAAGGTTGAGGTGGGATGTGCGGACTTGGGCGCTGGAGCTCGAGTCTTGTGAAATGGATGAGCAAAGGAGGAAGAAGGCGTAGGTGAAAAAGTGGATCCTTATCCCCTTACATGGACGGACGAAGCTATGCGTCCCCCACCAGCCTAGTAAAACTTGCTTATCTCCCAAGCACTGTAATCGATGGCGCGGATGGGTTACCCACGTCCGTATTGATGAGAATCCCGGAATAAGGGGGCACGATCTATGCTTTGATAAGACGTGCCAAGAAAACCGCCTCGCTAAACGCGCTAAGGTGGAACGGTAAAAAACGATTCATATAAAGGCCTGGCCGTGGTGTGATGTCACGCCGCGGAATACGTCAGCAGATCTGTGCAAAAGTTATTCTCTCTACGGTGGTATGTGGAACTTGTTTTGCAGAGCCGGACACTATCCTGGTGTTCAAAACCTTCTATGAAGTATTCGGAGGAGGAACCCGCCTTGCAATGCCGAAGACAATATGCGCACCGGACTCGTCGTCATTGAAGCCTGGTTCACGGGCTCTTGAGGAGTCCTGGACTAGGGTGTGTCCGGATAGCGAACTATCATCACGGCGGACTCCAAGACTATGAAGATACAAGATTGAAGACTTCGTCCCGTGTCCGGATGGGACTTTCCTTGGCGTGGAAGGCAAGCTTGGCGATACGGATATGTAGATCTCCTACCATTGTAACCAACTCAGGTAACCCTAACCTATCCGGTGTCTATATAAACCGGAGGGTTTTAGTCCGTGGGACGAACAACAATGATACCATAGGCTAGCTTCTAGGGTTTAGCCTCCTTGATCTCGTGGTAGATCTACTCTTGTACTACCCATATCATCAATATTAATCAAGCAGAGTAGGGTATTACCTCCATCGAGAGGGCCCGAACCTGGGTAAAAACATCGTGTCCCTTGTCTCCTGTTACCATCCGCCTAGACGCACAGTTCGGGACCCCCTACCCGAGATCCGCCGGTTTTGACACTGACATTGGTGCTTTCATTGAGAGTTCCTCTGTGTCATCTACTCTTGTACAACCGCGGTGATGATTCCCCTCCCAATGGCACTTCGGCGCCACTGAGAGTGAGGAGGAGAGGTTCTCCCCTTATGCTTCCTCCTCCATGGATTCCCCCTAGATGGGGAGAGGTTCTCCCTCTCGTCCTTGGCCTTCATGGCGATGATTGCCCCTTCGGGATCCTCCTCCATGGCCTCTGGTGATGATGGCCCTCTCCTGCAGGGTGCCAGAGAGGGACTAGATTGATTTCTCGTGGCTACAGAGGCTTGCGGCGGCGGAACTTCCGATCTAGGTTGTTTTCTGGAGGTTTCTGTATTTATAGGAATTTTGGCGTAGGTCTCACGTCAGGGGGGTCTCCGAGTCGTCCACGAGATAGGGGACCACGCCCAGGGGGGTGGGCGCGCCCCCCACCCTCATGGACAGCCCAGGACTCTTCTGGACCAACTCTTTTACTCTGGGGGCTTCTTTTGGTCCATAAAAAATCATCAAAAGTTGGCACGTCAATTGGACTCCGTTTGGTATTCCTTTTTTGCGATACTCAAAAACAAGGAAAAAACAGAAACTGGCACTGGGCTCTAGGTTAATAGGTTAGTCCCAAAAATCATATAAAATATCATATAAATGCATGTAAAACATCTAAGATGGATAATATAATAGCATGAATACTTCATAAATTATAGATACGTTGGAGACGTATCAACATCCCCAAGCTTAATTCCTGCTCGTCCTCGAGTAGGTAAATGATAAAAGAAATAATTTATGAAGTGTGAATGCTAGCAGGTGCACAAGTTTGATCAACGATAATTTCAATCACCTTTTCTAGCATCATTATATGTCATAACAAAGTAGCTCATCTCATAAAACTTTTCATGATCAAGTAACAAGCTATTCACATGTTAAAGTATAGATCATAAACTTTCTTGAAAACTAACAAATAGTGCTCTTAGTCATCAAACAATTCAATTCATCTTATTTTCGGGAAGGGTCTATGTAAGAGCTTTGATTCAGCAAACTCCACATACTCAACTATCATTTAATCTTTCACAATTGCTAACACTCATGTGATATTTATGGTTCAAAGATTTAATTGGACACAGAGAAAGATAGGGGCTTATAGTTTCGCCTCCCAACCTTTTACCTTAAGGGTAATGTCAACAATAATAATTTATGAAAACCTACATCCAAGTGGATATATGTATCTGGATCGCTCCAACACAAAGTGCTTGCCAAAGGAAAAAGTGTAAAAAGGAAAGGTGATGATCACCATGACTCTTGTATAAGGGTAGAAGATAAAAGTAAAAGATAGGCCCTTCGCAGAGGGAAGTAGAGGTTGTGATGAAAGTTTATGGTTGGATGCACAAAATATTAATGCAAAAGAACGTCACTTTATATTGCCACTTGTGATAAAGACATTTATTATGCAGTCTGTCACTTTTATTTCTACCCTATCACAAGTTCGTATAAAGCCTATTTTCTTCGCACTAATAGATCATACATATTTAGAGAGAAATTTTTATTGCATGCACCGATGACAACTTACTTGAAGGATCTTACTAAATCCATAGGTAGGTATGGTGGACTCTCATGGCAAAACTGGTTTAAGGGATGTTCGGAAGCACAAGTAGTATTTCTACTTGGTGCGAAGAATTTGGCTAGCATGAGAGGGAAAGGCAAGCCCAACATGTTGGATGATCCAAGACAATATAACGTTTTGGGTATAGGAAAACATAACCCATTAAGTTGTCTTCCTTGTCCAACATCAACCTTTTAGTATGTCATATTTTAATGAGTGCTCACAATTACAAAAGATGTCCAAGATAGTATATTTATATGTGAAATCTCTCTTCCTTCAATATTATTTCATGAATTGTTCAAGTGACCAATTCTGCGTTTGCTAACTTTCAATAAGTTTACTACCTATACTTATTCTGTGTGAAGTCATTACTCCCTATGGTATAAGCATATGAAACATATATAAATTCAGATTTATGATATTCAATTCATTGAACCATTTACTCATAGGATATACATGAAGCACGTGAGTAAATGACAAACTACTCCAAAAAGATATACGTGAAGAACACTGAGTAGTCAAAAAAATTAACTAGCCATGGGAGGATTATTTTTCATTCAATATTTCAGATCCAATGGTTTTATTCAAACAGCAAGTAAAATTGAAAATACGCTCCAAGCAAAACACATATCATGTGACGAATAAAAATATAGCTCCGAGTAAGGTATACCGATAGTTTTGAAGACGAAAGAGGGGATGCCTTCCGGGGCATCCCCAAGCTTAGTCGCTTGAGTCTTCCTTGAATATTACCTTGGGGTGCCTTGGGCATCCCCAAGCTTAGGGTCTTTCCCCTCCTTATTCTCCTCATATCGATATATCACTCAAAGCTTGAAATCTTCAATCACACAAAACTTAACGGAACTTCTTGAGATAGGTTAGTATGATAAAGAGTAAACCATTCACTTTGGTACTATCAAAGACAACGTTCATAATTGTTCTCACACAATGCCTACTGTACCATACCATTTCTACAATTTATATTGAGAAATATAAGCCATAGAAACTAGAAAACAAGCAAACTATGCAATGAAAACAGAATCTGTCAGAACAGAACAGTCTGTAATGATCTGAACAGCAACCATAATTCCGCTACTCCAAAAATTATGAGATAAACTGATGGACGTGGGGAATTTTTCTATTAATCTTCTGCAAAAAGAATCAACTCAAAATCATTCTTCTGTAAAAAAATGGTAGCTAATCCCGTGAGTGCAAAGTTTCTGTTTTTTACAGCAAGATCACATTAACTCTCACCCAAGTCTTCCCAAAGGTCTTACTTGGCACTTTATTGAAACAAACAGCTATAAAACATGATTACTACAGTATCTTAATCATGTAAACACACAAAAACAGTAAGGGTAAATATTGGGTTGTCTCCCAACAAGCGCTTTTCTTTAATGCCTTTTAGCTAGGCACGAAGATTTCAATGATGCTCACATAAAAGAAAAGAATTGAAACATAAAGAGAGCATAATGACGAATATGACTAGGACATTTGAATCTAGCCCACTTACTATGCCTAGGGATTTTGTGAACACATAATTTATAGGAACAGAATCAACTAGCATAGGAAGGCAAAACAAGTATAACTTCAAAACTTTAAGCACATAGAGAGGAAACTTGATATTATTGCAACTCCTACAAGCATATATTCCTCCCTCATGATAACTTTCAGTAGCATCATGAATGAATTCAACAATATAACCATCACATAAAAGCATTCTTTTCATGATCTACAAGCATAGAAATTTTTCTACTCTCCACATAAGCAAAATTCTTCTCATTCGGAATAGTAGGATCACTAATTCCTAAAGTTGACACTCTTCCAAACCCGCTTTAGATGATAGTATTATTCATACTCCAAGCGATATAAGTGAAGTTCATGGAGTATTCTACAATTAATATAGACTAACCAATATCCAAGCTCAAAATATATAAGTGAAGCACAAAGAGCATTCTATAAGGTCATACTCAAAAGATATAAGTGAAGCACATGAATCATTCTATAAATAGATGAAGGGACATCTCATACTAGCATGGTTCTTAAAGAAAAATAAAAACACAAAGGACACAAATCATGTGAACAAAGCAAAAACCAGGTATACCGATAATTGTTGAAGAAGAGAGATGGGATGCCAACCGGGGCATCCCCAAGCTTAGATGCTTGAGTGCCTTGGGCATCCCCAAGATTGAACTCTTGCCTCTCTTTATTCTTCTCATATTGGTAGCTCCTCAATCTCCGAACACTTCATCCACACAAAACTTTAACAAAAACTTTGTGAGATCCGTTAGTATAATAAAGCAAATCACTACCTTTAGGTACTATTGAAAACTTATTACAAATTCATATTAGAACTGTATCTACTATATTCCAACTTCACCATGGTTCATACCCCCCGATACTACCCATAGATTCATCAAAATAAGCAAACAACACACGAAAAACAGAATCTGTCAAAAACAGAAAAGTCTGTAGTAATCTGGAAGTTTAGTAAACTTATGTAACTCCAAAAAATTCTAAAAAAATATGAAAATTTAAAAAATTTGTACAGAAGTAATGAGCAAAAAGTTCCAGACCCATTTGACTTTCCAATAAAAAAATTAAATTCACGCGCTACAGCCAAAGTTTTCGTTTTTGTACTGCACAAAGTAAACAAGCAATCTAATCATCCTAAAACCAAAGCTTGGCACATTATTTTTATAATACAATGGATATATACAAGGGGATAATTATTTTAAGTGAAGCTTCCATGAAATTTTTTACATTGTTTCCATGAGCATGAACACAAGTGCTCAAGGTCGACCCTCACTTCTTCAACGCATAATCTTCCAATCACTTCTCTTATTGAAAAACTTTTTAGGCATGAGAGGCAAGTAATTTTTTTGTAATTTCATTCTTTTAATTTTTTTATATGTTTCACCCACAACCAAACAGAAACAAAAAGTTAAAACAAAATCTACTTAGTGAATAAAGCAAACAAGCACACACGAGAATATCAACCCCACGCTATTGCTCCCTAGCAACGGCGCCAGAAAAGAGCTTGATAATCCCCAAGTGCAGGGAATCATCGTAGCAATTCCCAAAGGTGGAAGTGATAAGTATGGAGTGTAAAACCCATAAGGAGCTAAAGGCAAGATCAATATTCTCTCAAGTCCTATCTGCCACTGATACGACTCTACGTACACCGAACGTTTGCTTCCAACTAGAAATGAGAAATAAAACTACATTGTGGGTATGAAGAGGATAACTTTGCATGATATCGGAGAGGTAAAACATAAAAATAGGTGTTGTTATCATAAAGTTAGAATATATTACTAAATATTATAAATAGCGAGTGTGGAATAATGATGGGTCGGTGTGCGGAATTATCCTAGGCAATCGTTAACAAGACCAGTAATCACTATTGCAATTTCATATGAGGGAGAGGCATAAGCTAACATACTTTCTCTTCTTGGATCATATGCACTTATGATTGGAACTCTAGCAAGCATCCGCAACTACTAAAGATCATTAAGGTAAAACCCAACCATAGCATTAAAGCATAAAGTCCCCTTTATCCCATACGCAACAACCCCCTTACTCGGGTTTATGCTTCTGTCACTCAAGCAACCCACTATAAGCGAATCATAAACATATTACAAAACCCTACAGTGGGAATCTCTCCCGCTTGCGCGACACGGAGGGCACAATAGGACAGCACCAAAATAAAACATACCTATCTATATCATCAATCTACCCAAAGACAAAGGATATCTACTCAAAACATCATAGGATGGCAACACATCATTGGATCATAAAATGTGGCATAAAGCACCATGTTCAAGTAGGGAGTACAGCGGGGTGCGGGAGAGTGGACCGCGTAAAAGAGATGAGGATGGTGATGTTGACGAAGATGATCACCGCGGTGATGATTCCCCTACCGATGGCACTCCGGCGCCACCGACAATGAGGAGGAGAGGTTCTCCCCCTTGTGCTTCCTCCTCCATGGCCTCCCCCTAGATGGGGAGATGTTCTCCCTCTGGTCCTTGGCCTTCATGGCGATGATTGCACCTCCGGGATCCTCCTCCATGGCCTCCGGTGATGATAGCCCTCTCCAGCAGGGTGCCAGAGATGGCCTAGATTGATTTCTCGTGGCTACAGAGGCTTGCGGCGGTGGAACTTTTGATCTAGGTTGTTTTCTACAGGTTTCTATATTTATAGGAATTTTTGGCGTAGGTCTCACGTCAGGGGGGTCTCCGAGTCGTCCACGAGATAGGGACCCACGCCCAGGGGGCGCACCCCCCACCCTCGTGGACAGCCCGGGACTCTTCTGGCCCAACACTTTTACTCCGGGGGCTTCTTTTGGTCCATAAAAAATCATCAAAAATTTGCACGTCAATTGGACTCCGCTTGGTATTCCTTTTCTGCGATACTCAAAAACAAGGAAAAACAGAAACTGGCACTGGGCTCTAGGTTAACAGTTAGTCCCAAAAATCATATAAAATATCATATAAATGCATATAAAACATCTAAGATGGATAATATAATAGCATGAATACTTCATATATTATAGATACGTTAGAGACGTATCACGCGCCCCCCTTGCCCCAATCCGAATTGGGCAAGGGGAGGGGGCGGCGCCCCCTCCTTCATTCTCTCCTCCTCCTCCTTCCCCCTTCTCTCACTTAGAATAGGAAAGGGGGGGGAGAATCCTACTAGGTTTGGAATCCTAGTGGGACTCCCTCCATGGCGGCCTCCCCCCTTGGTCGGCCTCCTCCTCCCCCTCCTTTATATACGTGGGGAGGGGGGCACCCTAGGACACACCAAAGTTTCTCTTAGCCGTGTGCGGTGCCCCCCTCCACAGTTACACATCTCGGTCATATCGTCGTAGTGCTTAGGCGAAGCCCTGCGCCGGTAACTTCATCATCACCGTCACCACGCCGTCGTGCTGACGAAACTCTCCCTTGGCCTCAACTAGATCAAGAGTTCGAGGGACATCACCGAGCTGAACGTGTGTAGATCGTGGAGCTGTCGTATGTTTGGTACTTGGATCGTTTGGATCGCGAAGATGTTCGACTACATCAACCGCGTTAAAAAGCTTCCGCTTTCGGTCTATGAGGGAACATGGACAAACTCTCCCCGCTCGTTGCTATGCTCCTCCTAGATAGATCTTGCGTGATCGTAGGATTTTTTTTGAAATACTACGTTCCCCAACAGTGGCATCCGAGCCAGGTCTATGCGTAGATGTTACATGCACGAGTAGAACACAAAGAGTTGTGGAATAGTCATACTGCTTACCAGCATGTCATACTTTGATTCGACGGTATTGTTGGATGAAGCGGCCCAGACCGACATTACATGACCGCGTTCATGAGACTGGTTCTATCGCCGTGCTTCGCACACATGTGGCTAGTGGGTGTCTGTTTCTCCAACTTTAGTTGAATCGAGTGTGACTACGCCCGGTTCTTGTTGAAGGTTAAAACAACACACTTGACGAAAAATCGTTGTGGTTTTGATGCGTAGGTAAGAACGGTTCTTGCTAAGCCCGTAGCAGCCACGTAAAACTTGCAACAACAAAGTAGAGGACGTCTAACTTGTTTTTGCAGGGCTTGTTGTGATGTGATATGGTCAAGATGTGGTGATATATAAATTGTTGTATGAGATGATCATGTTTTGTAAAAGTTATCGGCAACTGGCAGGAGCCTTACGGTTGTCGCTTTATTGTATGAAATGCAATCGCCATGTAATTGCTTTACTTTATCACTAAGCGGTAGCGATAGTCGTAGAAGCAATAGTTGGCGAGACGACAACGATGCTCCGATGGAGATCAAGGTGTCAAGCCGGCGACGATGGTGATCATGACGGTGCTTTGGAGATGGAGATCAAAGGCACAAGATGATGATGGTCACATAATATCACTTATATTGATTGCATGTGATGTTTATCCTTTATGCATCTTATTTTGCTTAGTACGGCGGTAGCATTATGCTTCCTCTTGAGCACTGCGTTGGATTTCCTTGAAGAGGAAAGGATGATGCAGCAAAGTAGTGTAAGTATTTCCCTCGGTTTTTGAGAACCAAGATACAATCCAGTAGGAGGCTATGCGCGAGTCCCTCGTACCTACACAAAGCAAATAACTCCTCGCAACCAACGCGAATAGGGGTTGTCAATCCCTTCACGGTCACTTACGAGAGTGAGATCTGATAGATATGATAGATAATATTCTTGGTATTTTTGTGATAAAGATGCAAAGTAAAATAAAAAGCAAAGTAAAAGCAAAAGCAATAATAAAGTGATGGAAGACTAATATAATGAGAATAGACCCGGGGGCCATAGGTTTCACTAGAGGCTTCTCTCAAGAGCATAAGTATTTTACGGTGGGTGAACGAATTACTGTTGAGCAATTGATAGAATTGAGCATAGTTATGAGAATATCTAGGTATTATCATGTATATAGGCATCACGTCCGAGACAAGTAGACCGACTCCTGCCTGCATCTACTACTATTACTCCACTCATCGACCGCTATCCAAAGATGCATCTAGAGTATTAAGTTAATGAAAACAGAGTAACGCCTTAAGCAAGATGACATGATGTAGAGGGATAAATTCATGCAATATGATAAAAACCCCATCTTGTTATCCTCGATGGCAACGATACAATATGTGCCTTGCTGCCCCTACTGTCACTGGGAAAGGACACCGCAAGATTGAACCCAAAAATAAGCACTTCTCCCATTGCAAGAAAAACCAATCTAGTAGGCCAAACCAAACTGATAATTCGAAGAGACTTGCAAAGATAACCAATCATACATAAAAGAATTCAGAGAAGATTCAAATATTGTTCATAGATAACCTTGATCATAAACCCACAATTCATCGATCTCAACAAACACACATAAAAACAAGATTACATCAAATAGATCTCCACGAGAGAGGGGAGAACATTGTATTGAGATCCAAAAGAGAGAAGAAGCCATCTAGCTACTAACTATGGACCGAAGGTCTGAGGTAAACTACTCACACTTCATCGGAGGGGCTATGGTGATGATGTAGAAGCCCTCCATGGTGGATTCCCCTTCCATGAACTCGGAACAGGCCCCAAGATGGGATCTCGTGGGTACATAAGGTTGCGCGGTGGAATTAGGTTTTGGCTCCGTGTCGATCGTTTGGGGGTACGTAGGTATATATAGGAGGAAGAAGTACGTCGGTGGAGCTTCGTGGGGCCCACGAGGATGGGGGCGCGCCCTAGGGGGGTAGGCGCGCCCCCCTACCTCGTGCCCACCTCGTGGCTTTCTTGATGTAGGGTCCAAGTCTCCTGGGTCATATTCGGTGAGAAAATCACGTTCCCGAAGGTTTCATTCCGTTTGGACTCCGTTTGATATTTCGTTTCTTCGAAACACTGAAATAGGAAAAAAAACATCAATTCTTGGCCGTGCCTCTGGTTAATAGGTTAGTCCCAAAAGTAATATAGAAGTGGAAAATAAAGCCCAATATGGTCCAAAACAGTAGATAATATAGCATGGAGCAATAAAAAATTATAGATACGTTGGAGACATATCAGGCATCTCCAAGCTTAATTCCTGCTCGTCCTCGAGTAGGTAAATGATAAAAAGAGAATTTTTGATGCGGAGTGCTACTTGGCATAATTTCAATGTAATTCTTCATAATTGTGGTATGAATATTCAGATCCAAAAGATTCAAGACAAAATTTCATATTGACATAAAAATATAATACTTCAAGCATACTAACAAAGCAATTATGTCTTCTCAAAATAACATGGCCAAAGAAAGTTATCCCTACAAAATCATATAGTCTGGCTATGCTCTATCTTCACCACACAAAGTATTTAAATCATGCACAACCCCGATGACAAGCCAAGCAATTGTTTCATACTTTTGAAATTTTCAGAACTTTTTCAATCTTCACACAATACATGAGCGTGGGCCATGGATATAACACTATATGTGGAATAGAATGGTGGTTGTGGAGAAGACAAAAAGGGAGAAGATAGTCTCACATCAACTAGGCGTATCAACGGGCTATGGAGATGCCCATCAATAGAAATCAATGTGAGTGAGTAGGGATTGCCATGCAACGGATGCACTAGAGCTATAAGTATATGAAAGCTCAACAAAAGAAACTAAGTGAGTGTGCATCCAACTCCCTTGCTCATGAAGACCTAGGGCATTTTGAGGAAGCCCATCATTGGAATATACAAGCCAAGTTCTATAATGAAAAATTCCCACTAGTATATGAAAGTGACAAAATGAGAGACTCTCTATCATGAAGATCATGGTGCTACTTTGAAGCACAAGTGTGGTAAAAGGATAGTAACATTGTCCCTTCTCTCTTTTTCTCTCATTTTTTATTTGGGCCTTTTCTCTTTTTTTAAGGCCTCTTTTCTTTTCTTTTTTTATGTGTCCGGAGTCTCATCCCGACTTATGCATAGTCTCCATCATCCTTTCCTCACTTGGGACAATGCTCTAAAGATGATGATCATCACACTTTTATTTTTCTTACAACTCAACAATTACAACTCGATACTTAGAACAAAATATGACTCTATATGAATGCCTCCGGCGGTGTACCGGGATATGCAATGAATCAAGAGTGACATGTCAGGACCGGATTTTCGGGATATTAATTTCCAGAAAATGGCCCTTGTGCTCACCAGCCCCAGGATTACTGTTAGCTGATGAGGCACCAACTTGATACAGAAATTCCAAGCAAAATACATAATATGTAGTACAAGACCATTCTGGCCTATGAGTACAACAAATGGTTTCTAGTGGTTGATGGCGGAAGCGGTTTGCGAATCATCAGCGTCTATGGGACTCCAACTCCCACAGGAACAGCTGAACAGGTTAACTCCTATCTTCGCGAGGCTGCTATCACCATTGCTTAGGTTCCGGGGCTGTCATCGCAACGCTCCTCTCCAAGCAAGAAATCTGGCCAAGACAATAGCCAGGGACAAGCCAGTGAGTACTTTTAAATGTACTCGCAAACATTATGAACACAAGTATAATATACCAAACGATAATCATGCTCTGAAATATTCTATGATCACAACGTCAGTCATAAAATAAAATCCCTGATGCATGCAAGCAGGTTATTTATATACAACATGAATATGCAATAACAGAGTAGTGATAAAATGCACCGATCGGGTGTCTGAAGCGACGCCTCGAAAGGATAGTAAATAACGAGCATGCCTCAGTCGGGCGTCTGAGCGACACCGCATAAAGGGCTCATAAAGTAAATAATTAACAGCATGCCACAGTCGGGCGTCTGAGCGACGCCACATAAAGGGCTTATAAAGTAAATAAATAACAAACATGCCACAGTCGGGCGTCTGAGCGACACCACATAAAGGGCTTATAAAAAAACAATCACAGTGAATATCCAGGAGGTAGAACCGTCCCAAGGATACTCAATAATTCAAGTAATAAAATGGGTTAGTCCATAATAATAATAATCGCAATCATCATAATCAACACAAGTCACAAGTCATGATCCATGTTCTGGTTTAACAGTTTCTCCTCCAAAAACCGACACTAAGACCGACACTTGACCCATCCCAGACTGTAGCCCTTAACCATGGACACGGCTATTTGAATAGATTTAACCTCTGCAGAGGGTGTACTCTTTACCCACGAGTAACGGATTCCTTTAGTCCATCGGAACTAATTCCATTTACAGTCTTTTAGTTGAGAACACACCTGACCGCACACACCAGCTTAACTTACCGGTGTCTGGAATCACCCACAACACTTGTTAAGCAAAACTCTAAGTGGGGAGGCTACAGCCTCGCGTAGCATGGGATCAAATTTATATCGCGCGCTCTAAGGGGTGCCCCCTCTCGGTCCCAACCGGAAACACCCATGCCCCAGGAACAGGTGGCATGCCTACCAGCTGCAGTCGGTATCTTCCACCATGGCCTCTCTATACGGTGTGTGCTAGAAAGGGGTTGACAACTTACTGAACCGTACCCTACCTGCTGCAGGGACAAGTGGCAGTACGAAACAAGTATGGGGGTTACTGGAACAAGAATCGGTCTACGGTCGACTCAGGAGGTTTAAAAATTTCCTGCATGATTAGCATGACGAATATATTTCAACCAACAGAATCACCACTCATTATACCTTACTATGCCATACCGGACATAACCGTCCCGACGAACACCGGAGACAAGCTCACGCCTACCCAAGGCAGAGGCTTTCCGGATTTCTTTCGGCATGCATGCAAGGCATCTGAGGACGATTACCGTCACAAGTATATCCACTTCCAACAGCAAGGAGTTTCCAATATGCATTCATGCAAATGATCGTATCACCACATAAAATAACGAAGTTCTCCGTATTAAGGTGGTGTTATAATCGTATTAATCCAACACACAAAAATATCATGCCAGGGTTCAGAATGCTTGCCTTCAAGAGTATGCAAGTGGGGTGTGCCCTTTGAAAGTTGACTTCTGCTCCAAAACCTAATTTTGAAATTATTCAAATTAACACATAGCTTTAAAACAGTACAAGAAAGTTGTCTAAAAACTTTTCAAATAAATCTTAAAATAAACTAGACTAAATTTGAGAGAGGTAGGAAAAATAATCAACTCATTTGGAGTTTTATTTTAAAAGATATAGCCAGTCAAAGTTTTGGTCAAAATCTGTTTTTAAAATAAAACAGAAAAAAAAAACGTTTCGAAAACTAAACACGTCGAAGGCGTACTCTGGCTTTACGTCTCCACTTACGCCTGTGTGGACTGGCGTTGGGTCACTGACAGTGGGTCCAGCGGGCCCACTGGTCAGGTTTGACTAGTCCCCCGCCTTCTTCCTCCTCTGTCCGAGCCGAGGCGGGGGCTCCGGCGATCGACGCCGGCGAACGGCGGCTCCTCGCGGGGCTCTGAGGGCGGGGATGGATCCGCCACTCCAGGGTGGTCCTCCCGGTGGTTGAGAGGGTGGTGGGGATGGAGGGAGTCGCCGACGGCGAGCTCCGCGGCGGACGGCGGCTTCGGGTGAGTTGGGGGTTTGGGCTACGGTTGGTCCCCATCGAAGTTGAGTGGTTGGGCGGCTCCGCGAGATCGAGGCGAACCAAGTGGTGGTATTGGAAGGGTAGGGGAGGGCCTATTCGCGGCGAATGGTGCCAGAGTGTGACGGCGGCCGAATATGCCGGAGACGGGGAAGGCGGCCTTCCCTGGTCGATGGCTGGCCATGGGGGCTCGGGAGGAGTGGCCTGAGGTCGCCTGAGTGCTCGGATGAGCTCGGGGGTCCCCTTTTATAGCGCAACGAGGTCGGTTTCGCGACGGCTGTGGATAGGGACGCCGGCGAACCGCCGTTCCGTAGCTAGGGGCGACGTGGAGGTGGTTGGAGCTAGTCGGCGCACTGCGACGAACTCCAGCTCAAGGGGCGAGCTGGCGCGCGGGTGTGGCTCGGGCGGCACCGTCCATGGCAGAGCTGTCGGGGCGGCGGCGCCGGCATGCGGTGGTGATGCTGTGGTGCGCCAGGAGGGGGGGGCAGGGTGGCTCTGTGGCGAGGGAGGGGTCGGGACACTGGCTGCAAGTGGAAGGGGCCAGAATGGGTGCGGGGGAGGCGGCAGCGAGACGCGGCGGCTCAGGCGCACGCACGTGCAAAATGCGCGCTCTGGCCGCGCCCAGAGCACGCATGCCAATCGTTCGGCCAAATGCCAGCGTGTGCTAGAGGGCATAGGAGGGGCTGGTGACCAACAGGTCTAGGCTAGTGGTAGCTGGGATGCTAGTGGACATGCTCGTTTGGTCACTGTGGCAAGTCTGTAATGCAAACTCATGAGCATGTCAATTATGTTCATGAACTCAAGGTGTTCGACAGAATGTCAGGAGCCTCTAGGCAGCTCTTGGGGTGGCCAAAGTCCCCAGATCATAGTCTCTTTGGATGAATAAGAGGGTGGTAAAGTTAGTTTGTCAAAAACAGAAACTTGTTAGTGCAAGTTTTGCAAATCTTCTGTTCTGGACAGAAGGTAAATGGCATCATTGTAAGCACTTAAAATCCTCCAATGGGTACACTCTACTGGACTTAGGGGTTTGGTAGGGTGGTCTACAATCAGAAGAAAGAATCAAGGGAAAAAGAGCAAGCAAAATTATGGTTGCAGTACCAATCACCAAGTTGAACCAGAATGCAAATGAGGATGATTCACTCAAACTTTTCAAAGGACATAGCTGGGTTTTTTTTGCATAAAGATGAATAATATACTCCTATTAACATCCCATAATTTTGGTGGAAGTTTTAAAGAAATATTTAATTAGGTTGTAGTGCAAAATTGCCCACTGGACCAGATTTGACAAGTTGGTGTCGAACTCAAAATATCCAATGAATGAAATATATTTTTGCATAAAAGTGATTTAAAAACATCACATGACATCCCCAAATTTTGGTCAGATTTTTAAATGTATTTCTAAAAGGGTTGCAGTGCAAATGGGAATCTAAACTTATGAAAAACCCTTTTAGGGAAATAAAGCTCAGGGAAAAATAATTATATAAATAATCCCACTGATAAAAGAATTGTTTTATTTGAGAGGGTAAATAAGTCCAATAATGATTGAAAAGTTTTCACTTGGGGTAAAAACTCCATTATAGTAAGGAAAAGAATGGTTCTGAAATCAAAAGGAAATCCAGAAAATAAAAGTTTAAGTTTCCTGGCAAAATTTTAATAAACAAAACATGGTTAAATTTTGGGGGCGTCACAACACTACCCCCCTTAAGAAAAATCTTATCCTCGAGATTTGTTAAGAGTTGTTTTCGAAAATATCTTTCCTGTTAGTTGAAACCAAAAAGTTTACTCATAGCACAAACTTTGTGTCGTCGAAGTTGGCAGCTATGCCCGGGTCATATTTGCAAACGCACGCCAACGTACTTATGCGTGGCTATTATTTAAAAATAGGGGCGTACAAGCAAATAACATTTAATTACGGCGATACAGGATCACACAATTACACGGCGTGGACGTACTAAGA
Source organism: Aegilops bicornis (assembly GCA_021605145.1). Taxonomy (NCBI): domain Eukaryota; kingdom Viridiplantae; phylum Streptophyta; class Magnoliopsida; order Poales; family Poaceae; genus Aegilops; species Aegilops bicornis. The sequence continues at coordinate 538,328,598 of CM038672.1, forward strand.
CTTGGTACTACTCGAGCGACTCTAATCTACCTCGTTAATATCTAAGCGGGCTTGCCTTTTGGACGTCGAGGCTTCTCCATGGTTTTCACCATCGGGATTAGCTGGAGGGGGTTGAGGGACTGCAGGGTCGGGGTAGAGATGATGACCATCTCGGGGATTGTTGGCCACAATCCCGCTGGAGTGTGTTGCCAAAAGGCGACGAAGCACTTCTGGGGTCATCAAGGTATTTTGGTCGATGACTGGGCAGACCTCAGGGGCTCGATCGGTTGTCCGAACAACACGACTGGGCTGTCGGTGCCGGGCTCCTCTTCTCTTCTTGCCGGGGCTCGGCGAATCAGCTCTCCACGAGTTGTGATCAGATCAAGGGTGATTTGATCGAACATATCCTCTAGTGTATTTACATAGCGCACCAGATGCAACAATGCAGGATCCGTCTCGTGATCTCCGTTGGCAACTTGGGGTGGTCTACCATACCCGTCACGGCTGGGGTAGTAGTAGAATGAGCGACAGTTAACTCTGGGCGACAAGTGCCGGAGTTGAACTATAGCCTCTCAGCTGCTAGTTGGATGGCTTGTGCCTCAAAGGAAGTTGTCCTTCCGGTGAACTCAGAAGGCGTTCTGGCGACAGACCCCTACCATAGATGTGCACTGTGGCCCAGAATTGACGGCTCTCACCGCTCATGGGTCCTTGGTACACAACATATTCTGGGGGCTCTTCTAATGCAAAGGCACGGCGTGTGAGGTTTGCTAGCACGGTCACAAAGCCTCCAAGGTTGTTTGCCGTGGTTTCATTGTGCATGACGGGGCCAGGCATTATAGCTCGATTTGGGGAAAGGGTTTGTGTTGTGCTGTGTTGAGGCTAGCGTGCCCTTTTTATAGAAAAAAAAGGGACGAAGTCTTCCTTCGCACGCTTGCGAATGGGACAATTTAGGTGTCGGTCACTAGCGCGTGATCGACAGGTTAGGCTGATAGGTTGGGCATCGACTGCCAAAAGTGTCGGGGTCACTGTGTGGCTATCTTGCACGAGAAGCTTGGCCAGGGTTTGGTTAAGGTCTGGTGGGTTGGTTTACCTAGGTTTTTTGACCTGGCTAAGATAGGATTAGCCAATGGTCGGCTGACTCTGATACCAAGTTTGTCGGGACCGGATTTTTGGGATATTAATTTCCGGAAAATGGCCCTTGTGCTCACCAGCCCCGTGATTATCAAGTGATGAGGCACCAACTTGATACAGAAATTCCAAGAAAAATACATAATATGTAGTACACGACCATTCTGGCCTATGAGTACAACAAATGGTTTCTAGTGGTTGATGGCGGAAGCGGCTTGCGGATCATCAGCGTCTATGGGACTCCAATTCCCACAGGAACAGCTGACCAGGTTAACTCCTATCTCCGCGAGGCTGCTATCACCGTTGCTTAGGTTCCGGGGCTGTCATCGCAACGCTCCTCTCCAAGCAAGAAATCTGGCCAAGATAATAGCCAGGGACAAGCCAGTGAGTACTTTTGAATGTAATCACAAACATTATGAACACGTGTATAATATACCAAACGATAATCATGCTCTAAAATATTCTATGATCACAACGTTAGTCATAAAATAAAATCCCTGATGCATGCAAGCAGGTTATTTATATACAACATGAATATGCAATAACAGAGTAGTGATAAAATGCACCGATCGGGTGTCTGAAGCGACGCCTCGAAAGGATAGTAAATAACGAGCATGCCTCAGTCGGGCGTCTGAGCGACACCGCATAAATGGCTCATAAAGTAAATAATTAACAGCATGCCACAGTCGGGCGTCTAAGCGACGCCACATAAAGAGCTTATAAAGTAAATAAATAACAAACATGCCACAGTCGGGCGTCTGAGCGACACCACATAAAGGGCTTATAAAAAAACAATCACAGTGAATATCCAGGAGGTAGAACCGTCCCAGGGATACTCAATAATTCAAGTAATATTATGGGTTAGTCCATAATAATAATAATCGCAATCATCATAATCAACACAAAGTCACAAGTCATGATCCATGTTCTGGTTTAACAGTTTCTCCTCCGACACTAAGACCGACACTTGACCCATCCCAGACTGTAGCCCTTAACCATGGACACGGCTATTCGAATAGATTTAACCTCTGCAGAGGGTGTACTCTTTACCCACGAGTAACGGATTCCTTTAGTCCATCAGAACTAATTCCATTTACGTTCTTTTAGTTGAGAACACACCTGACCGCACACACCAGCTTAACTTACCGGTGTCCGGAATCACCCACGACACTTGTTAAGCAAAACTCTAAGTGGGGAGGCTACAACCTCGCGTAGCATGGGATCAAATTTATATCGCGCGCTCTAAGGGTGCCCCTCTCGGTCCCAACCGAAACACCCATGCCCACTGGACCAGGTGGCATGCCTACCGGCTGCGATCGGTATCTTCCACCATGGCCTCTCATGCGGTGTGTGCTAGAAAGGGGTTGACAACTTACTGAACCGTACCCTACCTGCTGCAAGGACAAGTGGCAGTATGAAACAAGTATGGGGGTTACTGGAACAAGACTCGATCTACGGTCGACTCAGGAGGTTTAAAAATTTCCTGCATGATTAGCATGACGAATATATTTCAACCAACAGAATCACCACTCATTATACCTTACTATGCCATACCGGACATAACCGTCCCGACGAAGACCGGAGACAAGATCACGGCTACCCAAGGCAGAGGCTTTCCCGGATTTCTTTCCGGCATGCACGCAAGGCATACGAGGACGATTACCGTCACAAGTATATCCACTTCCAACAGCAAGGGAGTTTCCAATATGCATTCGTGCAAATGATCGTATCACCACATAAAATAATGAGTTCTCCGTATTAAGGTGGTGTTATAATCATATTAATCCAACACACAAAAATATCATGCCGAGTTCGAATGCTTGCCTTCAAGAGTATGCAAGTGGGGTGTGCCCTTTGAAAGTTGACTTCTTCTCCAAAAACGATTTTTGAAATTATTCAAAATAACACATAGCTTTAAAACAGTACAAGAAAGTTGTCTGTAAATTTTTCAAATAAATCTTGAAATAAACTAGACTAAATTTGAGAGAGGTAGGAAAAAGAATCAACTCATTTGGAGTTTTATTTTAAAAGATATAGCCAGTCAAAGTTTTGGTCAAATCTGTTTTTAAAATAAAACAGAAAAAGAAAAGAAAAACGTTTCGAAAACTAAACACGTCGAAGGCGTACTCTGGTTTTACGTCTCCACTTACGCCTGCATGGACCGGCGCTGGGTCACTGACAGTGGGTCCAGGGGGCCCACTGGTCAGGTTTGACTAGTCCCCCGCCTTCTTCCTCCTCTGTCCGAGCCGAGGCGGGGGCTCCGGCGATCGACGCTGGCGAACGGCGGATCCTCGCGGGGCTCTGAGGGCGGGGATGGATCCGCCCCTCCAGGGCGATCCTCCCGGTGGTTGAAAGGGTGTCGGGGATGGAGGGAGTCGCCGGCGGCGAGCTCCGTGGTGGACGGCGGCTTCGGGTGAGTTGGGGGTTTGGGCTACGGTGGGTCCCCGTCGAAGTTGAGTGGTTGGGCGGCTCCACGAGATCGAGGCGAACCGAATGGTGGTGCTGGAAGGGTAGGGGAGGGCCTGTTCGCGGCGAATGGCGCCTGAGTGTTCTGTAGCGGCGGCAGTGGATAGGGACGCTGGCGAACCGCCATTCTGTAGCTAGGGGCGACGTGAAGGTGGTTGGAGCTGGTCGGCGCACTCCGACGAACTCCACACTGCTCAAGGGGTGAGCTGGTGCGCGGGTGTGGCTCGGGCGGCGCCGTCCATGGCAGAGCTGTCGGGGCGGCGGTGGCGGCACGCGGTGGTGATGCTGTGGTGCGCCAGGAGGGGGGGTAGGGTGGCTCTGCGGCGAGGGAGGGGTCGGTACGCTGGCTGTGAGTGGAAGGGGCCAGAACGGGTGCGAGGGAGGCGGCAGCGGGACGCGGCGGCTCGGGTGCACGCACGTGCAAAACGCGCGCTCTGGCCGCGCCCAGAGCACGCACGTGCAAATGCCAGCGTATGCTAGAGGGCATAGGAGGGGCTGGTGACCAACAGGTCTAGGCTAGTGGTAGCTGGGATGCTAGTGGACATGCTCGTTTGGCTGTTGTGGAAAGTCTGTAATGCAAACTCATGAGCATGTCAATTATGTTCATGAACTCAAGGTGTTCGACAGAATGTCAGGAGCCTCTAGGAAGCTCTTGGGGTGGCCAAAGTCCCCAGATCATAGTCTCTTTGGATGAATAAGAGGGTGGTAAAGTTAGTTTGTCAAAAACAGAAACTTGTTAGTGCAAGTTTTGCAAATCTTCTGTTCTGGACAGAAGGTAAATGACATCATTGTAAGCACTTAAATCCTCCAATGGGTACACTCTACTGGACTTAGGGGTTTGGTAGGGTGGTCTACAATCAGAAGAAAGAATCAAGGGAAAAAGAGCAAGTAAAATTATGGTTGCAGTACAAATCACCAAGTTGAACCAGAATGCAAATGAGGATGATTCACTCAAACTTTTCAAAGGACATAGCTGTTTTTTTTGCATAAAGTTTAATAATATACTCCTATTAACATCCCATAATTTTGGTGGAAGTTTTAAAGAAATATTTAATTAGGTTGTAGTGCAAAATTGCCCACTGGACCAGATTTGACAACTTGGTGTAGAACTCAAAATATCCAATTAATGAAATATATTTTTTGCATAAAAGTGATTTAAAAACATCACATGACATCCCCAAAATTTGGTGAGATTTTTAAATGTATTTATAAAAGGGTTGCAGTGCAAATGGGACCCTAAACTTATGAAAAACCCTTTTAGGGAAATAAAGCTCAGGGGAAAATAATTATATAAATAATCCCACTGATAAAAGAATTGTTTTATTTGAGATGGTACATAAGTCCAATAATGATTGAAAAGTTTTCACTTGTGGTAAAAACTCCATAATAGTAAGGAAAAGAATGGTTCTGAAATCAAAAGGAAATCCAGAAAATAAAAGTTTAAGTTTCCTGGCAAAATTTTAATAAACAAAACATGGTTAAATTTTTGGGGCGTCACATGACATGTATGAAAGAATTATGAACGGTGGCTTTGACACAAATACTATGTCAACTACATGATTATGCTAGCAATATGACAATGATGGAGCGTGTCATAATAAACGGAACGGTGGAAAGTTGCATGGCAATATATCTCGGAATGGCTATGGAAATGCCATGATAGGTAGGTATGGTGGCTGTTTTGAGGAAGGTATATGGTGGGTGTATGATACCGTGAATAGTCTTGTGATATTAGAGAGGCTAGCAATGGTGGAAAGAAGAAAAGTGCGTATAATCCATGGACTCAACATTAGTCATAAAGAACTCATATACTTATTGCAAAAATCTAGAAGTTATCAAAGCAAAGTATTACGCGCATGCTCCTAGTGGATAGATTGGTAGGAAAATACCATCGCTCGTCCCCGACCGCCACTCATAAGGAAGACAATCAATAAATAAATCATGCTCTGACTTCATCACATAACGGTTCACCATACGTGCATGCTACGGGAATCACAAACTTTAACACAAGTATTTTTTTCTCAAATTCACAACTACTCAACTAGCGTGACTCTAATATCACCATCTTCATATCTCAAAACAATTATCAAGCATCAAACTTTTCTTAGTATTCAACGCACTCAAAAGAAAGTTTTACAAATCTTGAATACCAAGCATATTAGGATTGTTTAAGCAAATTACCACGCTATTTAAGACTCTCAAAATAATTTAAGTGAAGCATGAGAGATCACTAGTTTCTATAAAACAAATCCACCACCGTGCTCTAAAAGATATAAGTGAAGCACTAGAGCAAAACTATATAGCTCAAAAGATATAAGTGAAGCACAAAGAGTATTCTAACAAATTCCAATTCTTGTATGGCTCTCTCAAAAGGTGTGTACAGAAAGGATGATTGTGGTAAACTAAAAAGCAAATATTCAAATCATACAAGACGCTCCAAGCAAAACACATATCATGTGGTGAATAAAAATATAGCTCCAAGTAAAGTTACCGATGGAAGTAGACGATAGAGGGGATGCCTTCCGGGGCATCCCCAAGATTTGACTTTTTGATGTCCTTAGATTATCTTGGGGGTGCCATGGGCATGCCCAAGCTTAGGCTCTTGCCACTCCTTGTTCCATAATCCATCAAAATATTTCACCCAAAACTTGAAAAGTTCTCAACACAAAACTCAACAGAAATCTCGTGAGCTCCGTTACCGAAAGAAAACAAAAGACCACTTCAAGGTACTGTAATGAACTCATTCTTTATTTATATTGGTGTTAAACCTACTTCCAACTTCTCTATGATTTATAAACTATTTTACTAGCCATAGATTCATCAAAATAAGCAAACAACACACGAAAAACAGAATATGTCAAAAACAGAACAGGCTATAGTAATCTGTAACTAACGCAAACTTCTGGAACTCCAAATATTCAGAAAAAATAGGAAGACCTAGGCAATATGTTTGTTGATCAGCAGCAATTGGAATCACTATTTTATCACGTTCTGGAGATTTTTAATAATTGTTTTTGTGAACAGAAAGTTTCTGGAAATTACAGCAAGATCAAATAACTATCATCCAAGAAGATCCTATAGGTTTAACTTGGCACAAACACTAATTAAAACATAAAACCACATCTAAACATAAGGTAGATGGATTATTTATTCCTAAACATAAGCAAAAGCAAAAAAACTAAAAATAAAATTGGGTTGCCTCCCAACAAGCGCTATCGTTTAACGCCCCTAGCTAGGCATAATAGCAAGGATAGATCTAGGTATTGCCATCTTTGGTAGGCAATCCGTAAGTGGCTCTCATGATAGATTCATATGGTAATTTTATTTTCTTCCTAGGGAAGTCTTCCATGCCTTTCTTTAATGTAAATTGGAATCTACTATTCCCTTCCTTCATATCAATAATTGCACCAATCGTTCTAAGGAAAGGTCTACCAAGAATAATAAGACATGAAGGATCGCAATCTATATCAAGAACGATAAAATCTACGGGCACATAATTCCTATTTGCAACAATAATAACATCATTAATTCTTCCCATAGGTTTCTTAATAGTGGAATTCGCAAGGTGCAAGTTTAGAGAGCAATCATCAAAATCACGGAAATCTAGCAAATCGCACAAAGTTTTGGGAATAGTGGAAACACTAGCACCCAAATCACATAAAGCATAAAATTCATGATCCTTAATATTAATTTTAATAGTTGGTTCCCACTCATCATAAAGTTTTCTAGGGATAGAATCTTCCAAATCAAGTATTTCTTCATAAGATTGCATCAAGGCATCAACGATATGTTTAGTAAACGCTTTATTTTGACTATAAGCATGAGGAGAATTTAGCACGGATTGTAACATGGAAATACAATCAATTAAAGAGCAAATTTCATAATTAAATTCCTTGAAATCCAAAATAGTAGGTTTAGCAACATCTAGGGTTTTGCTTTCTTCAATCCCACTTTTATCAATTTTAGCATCATAATCTAAAAACTCCGAATTTCTGGAACGCCTTCTAGGTAAAGGTGGATCATATTCAGTCTCATCATTATCAAGATTCATATTGCAAAACAAAGATTTAATAGGGGACACATCAAAACTTTTAGATCTTCATCTTTATTTTCATAGGAATTGGAAGAACACGCTTTAATAAAGGCATCTTTCGTAGCACGCATCCTAGCGGTTCTTTCCTTGCACTCATCAATGGAAATTCTCATGGCTTTGAGAGACTCATTGATATAATACTTAGGAGGAATAGATATAATCTTTAAAGAATCAACATCAAGAGAAATTCTATCAACGTCCCTAGCCAATTCATCAACTTTAAGCAATTTCTCTTCAAGCAAAGCATTGAAATTCTTTTGAGAATTCATAAAATCTTTAACACTAGTCTCAAATTTAGAGGGCATCTTATTAAAATTTCCATAAGAGTTGTTGTAGGAATTACCATAATTATTAGGGGAATTACTAGGATAAGGCCTAGGATTAAAGTTTCCTCTATACGCGTTGTTACCAAAATTATTCCTACCAACAAAATTCACATCCATAGATTCATTATTATTCTCAATCAAAGTAGACAAAGGCATATCATTAGGATCAGAAGAAACACTCTTAGTAGCAAATAATTTCATAAGTTCATCCATCTTTCCACTCAAAACATTGATTTCTTCTATCGCATGCACTTTTTATTAGTAGATCTTTCAATTGTGCCATTGAGAATAATTAACCATAATATTATCTAGGAGTTTAGTAGCGTCTCCTAAAGTGATTTCCATTAAAAGTGCCTCCATGGCCGAATCTAAAAGATTTCTAGAAGCAAAATTCAATCCGCATAAAAATTTCAGATAATCATCCACAAATTCAAACCATGAGTAGGGCAATTACGTATCATTAATTTCATTCTCTCCCAAGCTTGTGCAACATGTTCATGATCAAGTTGCTTAAAATTCATAATATCGTTTCTAAGAGAGATGATCTTAGTGGGAGGAAAATACTTAGAGATAAAAGCATCTTTGCACTTGTTCCAAGAATCAATACTATTTTTAGGCAAAGACGAAAACCAAGCTTTAGCACGATCTCTAAGAGAAAAAGGAAATAGCTTCAATTTAACAATATCATTATCAACATCTTTCTTCTTTTGCATATCACATAAATCAACGAAGCTATTTAGATGAGTAGCGGCATCTTCATTAGGAAGGCCGGCGAATTGATCTTTCATGACAAGATTCAACAAAGCAGTATTTATTTCACAAGATTCAGTATTGGTAAGAGGAGCAATCGGAGTGCTAAGGAAATCATTATTGTTGGTATTGGTAAAGTCACACAATTTGGCATTATCTTGAGCCATAGTGACAAGCAAGCAATCCAACACAGGAGCAAACAAAAAGGCAAGCGAGAAAAAAGGCAAACGGAAAAGAGAGGGCGAATAAAACGGCAAGGGTGAACTGGGGAAGAGGAAAACGAGAGGCAAATGGCAAATAATGTAATGCGAGAGATAAGGGATTGTGATGGGTACTTGGTATGTTGACTTTTGCGTAGACTCCCGACAGCGGCGCCGTAAATTCTTCTTGCTACCTCTTGAGCCTTGCGTTGGATTTCCTTGAAGAGGAAAGGATGATGGAGCAAAGTAAGCGTAAGTATTTCCCTCAGTTTTTGAGAACCAAGGTATCAATCCGAGAGGAGGCTACGCGAGTCCCTCATACCTACACAAAGCAAATAACTCCTCGCAACCAACGCGAATAGGGGTTGTCAATCCCTTCACGGTCACTTACGAGAGTGAGATCTGATAGATATGATAGATAATATTTTTGGTATTTTTGTGATAGATATGCAAAGTAAAATAAAAAAGCAAAGTAAAAGCAAAAGCAATAAATAAAGTGATGGAAGATTAATATAATGAGAAAAGACCCGGGGGCCATAGGTTTCACTAGTGGCTTCTCTCAAGAGCATAAGTATTTTACGGTGGGTGGAGGAATTACTGTTGAGCAATTGACAGAATTGAGCATAGTTATGAGAATATCTAGGTATGATCATGTATATAGGCATCACGTCGGAGACAAGTAGACCGACTCACCTTTGCATCTACTACTATTACCCCACTCATCAACCGCTATCCAGCATGCATCTAGAGTATTAATTTAATGAAAACAGAGTAACGCCTTAAGCAAGATGACATGATGTAGAGGGATAAATTCATGCAATATGATAAAAAACCCATCTTGTTATCCTCGATGGCAACAATACAATACGTGCCTTGCTGCCTCTACTGTCACTGGGAAAGGACACCGCAAGATTGAACCCAAAGCTAAGAACTTCTCCCATTGCAAGAAAAACCAATCTAGTAGGCCAAACCAAACTGATAATTCGAAGAGACTTGCAAAGATAACTGAGGGAGTCCTGGATTACGGGGTGTCCGGACGGCCGGACTATGACCTTTGGCCGGACTCCCGGACTATGAAGATACAATATTGAAGACTTTGTCCTGTGTCCGGATGGGACTTTCCTTGGCGTGGAAGGCAAGCTTGGCGATACGGATATGTAGATCTCCTCTCATTGTAACTGACTCTGTGTAACCCTAGCCCTCTCCGGTGTCTATATAAACCGGAAGGTTTTAGTCCGTAGGACGAACAACAATCATACCATAGGCTAGCTTCTAGGGTTTAGCCTTTCCGATCTCGTGGTAGATCTACTCTTGTACTACCCATACCATCAATATTAATCAAGCGGGAGTAGGGTTTACCTCCATCGAGAGGGCCCGAACCTGGGTAAAACCATCGTGTCCCTTGTCTCCTGTTACCATCCGCCTAGACGCACAGTTCGGGACACCCTACCCGAGATCCGCCGGTTTTGACACCGACATTGGTGCTTTCACTGAGAGTTCCTCTGTGTCATCATCTTTAGGCCCGATGGCTCCTCCGATCATAAACAACGATGCGGTCCAGGGTGAGACTTTTCTCCCCGGACATATCTTCGTATTCGGCGGCTCTGCACCGCGGGCCAATTCGCTTGGCCATCTGGAGCAGATCGAAAGCTACGCCCCTGGCCGTCAGGTCAGATTTGGAAGTTTGAACTACACGGCCGACGTCCGCGGAGACTTGATCTTCGACAGGTACGAGCCATAGCCAAGCGCGCCGCACTGTCACGATGGGCATGATCTAGCTCTGCCGCCGAACAGGCCCTGGAGGCCGCACCAGTGCCCGCTCCGACCCTTAGCTCGGAGCAGGCTGCGCCAATCGGGGACGGGTGGCTGGACACCGCCTCGGGGGCTGCAACCTTTACGGTGATCGAGCCGAACACCATATCTGTCCTTGGGAAGCTCGTGACTCCAAGGTGCCGGACTCCTCTCCGGACTTCGAACCTTCCGTGCCCCTGCCAATCGAATCCGATTGGGCGCCGATCATGGAGTTCACCGCCGCGGACATCTTTCAGCACTCTCCTTTCGGTGACATTCTAAATTCACTAAAGTCTCTCTCTCTTTGTCAAAAGAGCCCTCGCCGGATTATGGTCGGAAAGGTTGGGATGCGGACAACGAAGAAATTCAAAGCCCACCCACCACCCACTTTGTAGCCACTGTCGATGATTTAACCGACATGCTCGACTTCGACTCCGAAGACATCGACGGTATGGACGACGATGTAGGAGACGAACAGGAACCAGCGCCTATAGGCCACTGGACAACAACCCCATCTCACGTTGTATACATGGTGGATATACCTAAAGGAAACGACGACGAGGAACAAAGGGACGCAACGAGGGATCGTTCCCTCGAAAAGCAATCAAAGCGGCGGCGTAAGCGCCGCTCCAAACCCCACCTCGACGGAAAGCAGCCATACGAGACCCAGCCATAGAGCGAGGCGAACCGGCGGACGACGAACATGCAATCGAGCAACCGTCCGAACATGATAACTTGATAAACAACCCGTCCCGGCGAAGACAACAATCCGGACGACCTCACGCCGGATAAGTTCTTTGGGCAGAAGAACCTCAAAAAGGCTCGTCGCCACTTTGCACATAGCCTGAAAAAGCGAAGCGGAAGCTCAAAACAGCGGAAGATGCCCTCGAGAATTAGATGGAGCAAAATCTTGAACACATGAGACAAATACGGCGTCAGTCGCCACACAAAGAGTTATCCGAAGCGAAAATTACTGCCGAAATTTGATGATGAGGCCTTAGAGCCTCCGCAATCAAAAAATAATGAAGCCACCCGGTAGGACAAACGACCCCATGGTCAACACAGTGCGGCAAAGGACGCCGCACACAAGCCGGCATGCGATCCGCACAAGGGTTCGCATCAAAAATATGGCCCCGCCAGATCTATCTATGGGCCAAGGAAGCAAGCTCTAGTAAGCAATGCAACACATCAAATATCCGAACATCATGATGCGCCCAGATATAGGGTGTCGCACACCCCTATGTTTCACCATGAGGTCCGGATCATGAATTTCAGTGAGTTCAAGCTCGTAAACATAGAGGCATACGACGGAACAATAGACCCTGGAGTCTGGATTGAGGATTACATCCTCCACATACACATGGCTAGAGGAGATGATCTCCACGCCATAAAATGCTTACCCCTCAAACTCAAAGGGCCAGCCCAGCATTGGCTTAAAAGCCTTCCCGAAAACACCATTGGAAGTTGGGAAGAGCTCGAGGATGCTTTTCGGGCAAATTTTCAAGGGACCTATGTCCGACCTCCGGATGCGGATGATTTAAGTCATATAACTCAACAACCCGGAGAGTCAGCCGGAAACTCTGGAACAAATTTCTTACTAAAAGAACCAGATAGTCGATTGTCCGGACACGAAGCCTTAGCAGCTTTCAAACACAGCGTTCAAGGCGAATGGCTTGCCGGACACCTCGGCCAAGAAAAGCCAAGAACAATGGCCGCATTAACAAGCCTCATGACCCGCTTTTGCGCGAGGAGAGGATAGCTGGTTGGCAAGATGCGCATACCGATGACCCAAGTACATCCGAAGTTAGGGATGGAAGCGGAAACCGCGACGCAGCAAGGACCAGCGCCGGACCAAGGGAAACAGCCGAAGAGCACGGCGATGGCGGATTCAAAATCTCGGCGAGAATCGTAAAAAGCTGCCCCCAAGGATAACGAGGACGAGCTAGCTAACTTAAACAAAATCTTGGACAAGATATGTCAAATCCACAGTACTCAGGAAGCACGCAAACCATACCCACAGAGATTGTTGGGTCTTCAAGCAATCCGCAAACTCAACACCGAACACAAGGCTCGACACACCAAGTGAGGACGATGACGAACCCCACAAGCGAAAGCACTTTGGAAATCAAAAACTTCCCACAAGAAGTCAAAACAGTAAATTCACTTCACATGACAAAGGGGAGAAACAGTGGCGCCCATAGAGATCTGGCCATACGGCCTATCCCAGAGGAGTCCCGCCACTGGTTGTTAAAACCAATCACTTTCGACTATCAGGATTACTCTAGAAGTATCCGGAACGCGGGCTGGACTGCCTTGGTATTAGATTTGATAATTGACGGACTCCGCTTTACACAAGTCCTAATGGACGGCGGCAGTGATTTAAACCTGCTATATCAGGACATAATCCGCAAAATGGGGATAGACCCAACAACAATTCGCCATAGCGACACTTCCTTTCAAGGGATAATGCCAGGCCTAGATGCCCATTGTACGGGCTCTCTCCTGCTAGAAGTTATGTTCAGCTTACCCGACAACTTCCGCCGCGAAAAGCTGACCTTCCACATCGCCCCATTCACAAGTAGCTATCAAGCACTACTGGGACGCGAAGCTTTCGTCCGCTTTAACGCAATACCGCATTATGCCTCCCTTACACTTAAAATGCCCGGTCCACGAGGCATCATCTCATTAAAGGGAAATATCAAATGTTCCTTGAGCGCGGAAGATTGTGCGGCTGCCTTAACAGCCACACACTAAACCGGCTTCACTAATCAAAGCACCTAAACAGGTCGTTCTGACCCCGGACATGGCTAGACAAGTCCGGCATAAACATACAAGGGCTTACTAGCCGCATATCCCCGTTCAAGGGGCTCCGCGCATGTACAACAAGAGACAATAAAGCTCAATTTTATTCATTTTTTTAAAAACGTACTTTGTTTATTTAATATAACATACATTTTCGCACGATCTTTTTCAACCAAGTCCCTCTCTTTTACAGATGAACACCGTGCTACACCCGTCCAGGATACGGCTACTTGAAGACACACGGTAGCGCAGGCGTGCAGTAGGGACCCGTTCAAAGGATTCTTTTCAGATTAAGACCCTGCGTAAACCTTTTTTACTGTCTCTTGTTGATACACATCCCCCGGTTTCTTGCTATAACCAAGGTGGAGGCTGGCATCTTGGCATTGGCCACGTCAGGACTTTGCGCATACCTGGACACCAGGGGCTTATTACTAAGGGCGTTGTTCAGCCCATTTTCATAAAGACCGAATACCTTAGGGAGTATTCGGAGTCGCGAGTTTGGCCTTATATGCATCAGCTCCGAATCATGTCTTTGGTCAAATGTTGGGTTTGCCCGGCTCTTGTGTTTTGCTGCCTTACGTTCCGCTCTATTGGCTAAGGCGGCACCAGAAGAACTACTGCGATTGTGCCCCGGTTCGGCCGGGCGAGCACCTCAGTAGAGAAAGCCGAAAACTGACTGTCATGATGTAGCGTGAAACTAGTCAACCACTCGATGACTCACCGGAATCTTTAGGATTCCTTCGCATTAACGAAGGGCTGTTTCGGTCAGCACACAGCGCCCGAATTGAGCGGACGTGGTGCCCCTAGAAACTATATAGTAGCCCCACCGTCAAACTCCTATGGCTAAGTGAAAGTGATAAAGCATTATAGTCCGGTTGCCTAGTTCGCTACGCTATCACCTCCTTTATAGGACCAAGACATTGGATCAAGTGTGAAAATCGCCTTCTCTGAACACCCCGCATTATATGCGTGAAATTTGAAGCCAGACTGCCATCTTTCAGGTTATATACACATATACATTAAACGGTCGTACATGAGGTATTTTAATTCTTGTAGGCACAAGTATAAAAAGCTTTTATATTCCATCGAAACATTGTTTTACAATTATACATGTTATTCGAACATGATGTCCTTCGAGCACTGCGTCTCTATTAAACGAGCGCCCTGCAGAACTTCCTGAAAATAATGCTCGGCAGGTACTCGGCTCCCGTCCGAATCTTGGGATGCAACGTCGGCGGCCTTCATCTCCGCCCAGTATGTATTAACACGGGAAAGAGCCATCCGCGCATCCTCTATGCATGCTGACCTCTTCATCGCATTGATATGCGGCACCGCACCAAGGAACTGCTGCATCAAACCAAAATAACTCTTTGGCTCGGGCCTTTCCGGCCACAGATGACTCACGACTTCCTTCATGGCGAGTCCGGATAACCTATTCAGCTCCGCCCATTCGGCCAGACGCTCGGTTAATGGAAGTGGGCGCTCTGGATTATGGAACTGCGACCAAAAAAGCTTTTCCACTTCGTGATCCTGTTGATCTCGGAAGTGTTCGGCCGCGTCCGCGGCACTTGCCGCCAAGTCCAGATAAGTATCCGCCACACTCCACAGCCGGTCCAACTGAGCATACTTAGGATCCCCAAACTTTATCCGCAGCATAAAGGGCTTTCCAGCCGCGATATCTCCGGCCTGACGTAGCTCCTGCTTCATGGCTCTCATTGCAGAGCGAGCATCCTTGGCCTCGGTAGTGGCCTTTTCCAGGTCCTTTTGTTTCGCCCGATCTTCTTTTTCAAGAAGCTTGCAGCGGTCGGTAGCATCCTTCAACTTCACAGCCATCTCGGCCATTTCCTTCCTGCTTCGGCAGTGAGCAGCCTGTTCGACTTTCAGCTCTTCAGCCGCCTTTAAGGCAGCCGCATCACTTTTTCTGGCCTGCTCCTTGGCTCGGGTGAGTTCCGTCCGAAGGTTCTCCATGGCAGCGGCACCATCTGCATCAAGCATACATGTGGTAAGGCACGGGCATCAAGCCCCCTTACCAGGTGTCCGTGGAGAAATTGCATACCTTGTGACTCGTCAAGCCGTTTGTTGACAAGTGCGATGTCGGCATCCTCCACGTCAAGTTGCCGCTTTAGCTCGGCAAATTCATCAGTCCGGCTAGCCACCGGACACTTTGCCACCTACATAGGAAGAGCGACATGTTATACCTGAGATTATGATCCTCGGCGCGCTGTCATTTTTGACAACACACCGAGTCTCGGGGGCTACTATCTATACAGGGCACACCTTTTATATGCGGAACTGTCAAAAGGTACATCATTTCGCGTACCTCAAAACCTGTCAGTAAACTCCTGACGGCCTCGTGCAACCCGCTCTCCGCGGATGAAATCCTTTCAATCACCGTGCCCATCAATGCACGATGTTCTTCTGAGATAGACGCTCGCCCGAGCAGATCCTTCAGCTCCTCCGACCGTGCACCGGACGGTGCCAGACTCGTCTGATGGCCTTTTTCGAAGGCCGGATACGGAGGGCTTTGGGGATCCATACGGCTACTTTCCGGCCCTGCCGGATTCGGAGAAACCCTCTGTGACGACACCTCAGGGTCGCTTTGCCTGCATAAGTGATGCAGGAGGAGGCATTCCGCTCTCCATCATCTCCGGACGAAGATCCCCTGAAGATGAGCTCTGCTGCGAAGGGCTGAGATCCGAACTACAAGGTAAAAATTCAGTTATCCTTCTCAGGAATAGAATAGGGATGTCTCTTATTTTCAAACTCCCCTCTCTACTTACGGCTCGCTGGAGGGCTGATCCCCTTGAGGGCACAGTGCGGCCGGGGCACCTCCCGGCGCAGGACCCTCTGACGAAGATTTCTTCCCCCGCTTTGAGACCATGGTCTCCGGGTCTTCAGAGGCGGTCCTCTTCTTTCCTTGGATGGAGGGATTCTCGATTCCTCCTTTCTTGATAGCCTCCTTCGGGGAGACGGTAGCTTCCTTGTCCCCCCTTCGCCTTCTTCCAAAGGCGCAACCTCCAGCATCCTGGTTAACACGGGACCCGGCGTGGTCTCGGGGAGGGGGGCCGGACACCTGATCAGCTTTGCTTTCGCTATCCACTCCTATTTAAAGGGACAACTATTTTAAGGGCAATGTTATGATGAATAAACGGATAGCATGTCTGGGTACAGGGCTACTTACTTGAGTATCCGGGCGATTGCAGCTTAGACCTGCGTTCTCGGTCAAGTCCGGACACACTGCTTATGATCCAAAGAACAATTTATACATCTCCATGGGCGTCACGCCCGTAAAATGTTGGAGAGCTCGTGGTCCCTCCGGATTAAACTCCCACAGGCGGAGGCGGCGTTCTGAGGCAAAGTCTGGCGAATCAACATGACCCTCGCCACTACGGCCAAGTTGATGTCTCTTTCAGAGATCTTGAATGCGGCCTGTAACAAGGGCACGTCCTTGGGCGGCCCCAGTCAAGCCCTTTATTAACCCATGGCGCCAGGTGTGGGGAGGACCCGAGCGAAAGGCAGGAGGCGCCACCCACTTGGTGCCCCTGGGAGCTGTGATATAAAACCACTCTTGTTGCCATAAGCTGAACTCCTCTTGAAAAGAGCCTCGGGCCATGGAGCATCAGCATTCTTGCTTATAACAGCCCCTCCGCACTCCGCTTGCTGCCCCTTGATCATCTTCGGCTCCACTTTGAAGGTCTTGAGCCACAATCCTAAGTGAGGGGTAATGCGGAGGAAGGCTTCGCACACGACAATGAACGATGAGATGTGGAGGATGGACTCCGGATCCAAGTCGTGAAATTTTAACCCATAATAAAACATGAGCCCCCACACGAAGGGGTCCGTCAGGAAGCCTAACCCCCGAAGGAAGTGAGACGCGAACACCATGCTCTCACCAGGCTTGGGAGTGGGAATAACCTGCCCTTGAGCAGGCAGCCTATCTGAAATTTTGCGGTTAAATACAGCATCTCTTAGCTTTAGCACGTCTTCTTCCGTGAAGCGAAGGCATCCACCAGCCTTGAAGGTCGGAGCGGACATCATCAAAGGTCCGGCGCTGAATCTGGAGCTTTGGGTGTTGGAACTCGAGGCGAGGCGGAATTCGATTGAGATTGAAAGAAAGTAGTAGGGCCTTGGTCTCTTTATAAAGAGGTTGAATACCAAGAGCCCTCCCGTGACCGCTTTGGGATTCGCCTTCGATAGAGGAGGCGTGCCAACGGGCACGGTTGGGTTACCCACGTCCGTATTGAGGAGAATCCCGGAATAAGGGGACACGATCTCTGCTTTGACAAGACGTGCCAAGGAAACTGCCTCGCTAAACGCGCTGAGGTGGGACAGTAAGAACGACTCGAATAAAGGCTTGGCCGTGGTGTGATGTCACACTGCGGGATACGTCAGCAGATTGGATTTTTGCAAATATTATTCTCTCTACGGTGGTATGTGAAAATTATTTTGCGGAGCCGGACACCATCCTTGTGTTCAAAATCTTCTATGAAGTATTAGGAGGAGGAACCCGCCTTGCAATGCCAAAGACAAATTGCACGCCGGACTCATCGTCATTGAAGCCTGGTTCAGGGGCTACTGAGGGAGTCCTGGATTAGGGGGTGTCCGGACGGCCGGACTATGACCTTTGGCCGGACTCCCGGACTATGAAGATACAAGATTGAAGACTTCGTCCCGTGTCCGGATGGGACTTTCCTTGGCGTGGAAGGCAAGCTTGGCGATACGGATATGTAGATCTCCTCCCATGGTAACCGACTCTGTGTGACCCTAGCCCTCTCCGGTGTCTATATAAACCGGAAGGTTTTAGTCCCTAGGACGAACAACAATCATACCATAGGCTAGCTTCTAGGGTTTAGCCTTTCCGATCTCGTGGTAGATCTACTCTTGTACTACCCATACCATCAATATCAATCAAGCAGGAGTAGGGTTTTAACTCCATCGAGAGGGCCCGAACCTGGGTAAAAACATTGTGTCCCTTGTCTCCTGTTACCATCCGCCTAGACGCACAGTTCGGGACCCCCTACCCGAGATCCGCCGGTTTTGACACCGACAATAACTAATCATACATAAAAGAATTCAGAGAAGATTCAAATATTGTTCATAGATAATCTTGATCATAAACCCACAATTCATCAGTCTCAACAAACACACCGCAAAAAGAAGATTACATCGCATAGATCTCCACGAGAGAGGGAGAACATCGTATTGAGATCCAAAAGAGAGAAGAAGCCATCTAGCTACTAACTATGGACCCGAAGGTCTGAGGTAAACTACTCACACTTCATCGGAGGGGCTATGGTGATGATGTAGAAGCCCTCCATGGTGGATTCCCCTTCCGACGGAGCTCCAGAACAGGCCCCAAGATGGGATTTCGTGGGTACAGAAGGTTGTGGCGGTGGAATTAGGTTTTTGGCTCCGTATCTGATCGTTTGGGGGTACGTAGGTATATATAGGAGGAAGAAGTACGTCGGTGGAGCTTCGTGGGGACCACGAAGGTGGGGGGCGCGCCTCCCTACCTCGTGCCCACCTCGTGGCTTTCTTGACGTAGGTTCCAAGTCTCCTGGGTCATATTCGGTGAGAAAATCACGTTCTCGAAGGTTTCATTCCGTTTGGACTCCGTTTGATATTCCGTTTCTTCAAAACACTGAAATAGGCAAAAAAAAAGCAATTCTGGGTTGGGCCTCCGGTTAATAGGTTAGTCCCAAAAGTAATATAAAAGTGGAAAATAAAGCCCAATTTGGTCCAAAACAGTAGATAATATAGCATGGAGCAATGAAAAATTATATATACGTTGGAGACGTATCACATTATAAGATGATCTCTCACTAAATTTCAAGGTACAAGTGTTCTCCCTGAGTATGCACCGTTGCGACAGTTCTTCGTGCAGAGACACCACACGATGATCGGGTGTGATAAGCTCTACGTTCACATACAACGGGTGCAAGCCTGCTTTTCACACGCAGAATACTCGGGTTAAACTTGACGAGCCTAGCATATGCAGATATGGCCTCGGAACACTGAGACCGAAAGGTCGAGCGTGAATCATATAGTAGATATGATCAACATAGTGATGTTCACCATTCAGAACTACTCCATCTCACGTGATGATCGGAAATGGTTTAGTTGATATGGATCACGTGATCACTTAGATGATTAGAGGGATGTCTATCTAAGTGGGAGTTCTTAAGTAATATGATTAATTGAACTTTAATTTATCATGAACTTAGTACTTGATAGTATTTTGCATGTCTATGTTGTTGTAGATAAATGGCCCGTGCTACTGTTCCGTTGAATTTTAATGTGTTCCTAGAGAAAGCTAGGTTGAAAGATGATGGCAGCAAATACACGGACTGGGTCCATAACTTGAGGATTATCCTCATTGCTGCACAGAAGAATTACGTCCTGGAAGCACCGCTAGGTACAAGACCCGCTGCAGGAGCAACGCCGTACGTTACGAACGCCTAGCATAGCAAAGCTGATGACTACTCGATAGTTCAGTGTGCCATGCTTTACGGCTTAGAACCGGGACTTCAACAATGTTTTAAACGTCATGGATCATATGAGATGTTCCAGGAGTTGAAGTTAATATTTCAAGCAAATGCCCGGATTGAGAGATATGAAGTCTCAATAAGTTCTACAGCTGCAAAATGGAGGAGAATAGTTCTGTCAGTGAACATATACTCAAAATTTCTGGGTATCATAATCACTTGACTCAACTGGGAGTTAATCTTCTGGTTGATAGTGTCATTGACAGAGTTCTTCAATCACTGCCACCAAGCTACAAAAGCTTCGTGATGAACTATAACATGCAAGGGATGGATAAGACAATTCCCGAGCTCTTTGCGATGCTAAAGGCTGCGGAGGTAGGAATCAAGAAGGAGCATCAAGTGTTGATGGTTAACAAGACCACTAGTTTCAAGAAAAAGGGTAAAGGGAAGAAGGGGAACTCCAAGAAGAACGACAAGCAAGTTGCTGATCAAGTGAAGAAACCCAAGTCTGGATCTAAACCTGAGACTGAGTGCTACTACTGCAAAGGGACTGGTCACTAGAAGCGGAACTGCCCCAAGTATTTGGCGGATAAGAAGGATGGCAAAGGGAAAGATATTTTTGATATACGTTTTATTGATGTGTACCTTACTGCTACCTCTTGAGCACTGTGTTGGTTTTCCCATGAAGAGGAAAGGGTGATGCAGTAAAGAAACGTAAGTATTTCCCTCAGTGTTTGAGAACCAAGGTATCAATCCAGTAGGAGGCCATGCACGAGTCCCTCGTACCTACACAAACAAATAAATCCTCGCAACCAACGCAATAAAGGGGTTGTCAATCCCATCACGGTCACTTACGAGAGTGAGATCTGATAGATATGATAAGATAATATTTTTGGTATTTTTATGATAAAGATGCAAAGTAAAGAAAACAAAATAAAGACGGCGCTAGAAATAACTTGTTGACGGAGATTAATATGATGGAAAATAGACCGGGGCCATAGGTTTCACTAGTGGCTTCTCTCAAGAGCATAAGTATTACGGTGGGTGAACAAATTACTGTTGAGCAATTGACAGAATTGAGCATAGTTATGATAATATCTAGGTATGATCATGTATATAGGCATCACGTCGGAGACAAGTAGACCAACTCCTGCCTGCATCTACTACTATTACTCCACACATCGACCACTATCCAGCATGCATCTAGAGTATTAAGTTCATAAGAACATAGTAACACTTTAAGTAAGATGACATGACGTAGAGGGATAAACTCATGCAATATGATATAAACCCCATCTTGTTATCCTCGATGGCAACAATACAATACGTGCCTTGCTGCCCCTCATCCTTTGGGAAAGGACACCGCAAGATTGAACCCAAAGCTAAGCACTTCTCCTATTGCAAGAAGGATCAATCTAGTAGGCCAAACCAAACTGATAATTCGAAGAGACTTGCAAAGATAACCAATCATACATAAAATAATTCGGAGAAGATTAAAATATTGTTCATAGATAAACTTGATCATAAACCCACAATTCATTGGTCTCAACAAACACACCGCAAAAGAAGATTTCATCGAATAGATCTCCACGAGAGAGGGGGAGAACATTGTATTGAGATCCAAAAATAGAGAAGAAGCCATCTAACTAATAACTATGGACCCGAAGGTCTGAGGAAAACTACTCACACATCATCGGAGAGGCTATGGTGTTGATGTAGAAGCCCTCCGTGATCGATGCCCCCTTCGGCGGAGCTCCGGAAAAGGCTCCAAGATGGGATCTCACAGGTACAGATGGTTGTGGCGGTGGAATTAGGTTTTTGGCTCCGTATCTGGTAGTTTGGGGGTACGTAGTTATATATAGCAGGAAGAAGTACGTCGGTGGAGCAACGTGGGGCCCATAAGGGTGGAGGGCGCGCCTGGGGGGGTAGGCGCGCCCCCCTACCTCGTGCCTTCCTGGTTCATGTTCGTTCCAAAAATCACATTCCCGAAGGTTTCATTCCGTTTGGACTCCGTTTGATATTCTTTTTCTGCGAAACTCTGAAATAGGCAAAAAAACAGCAATTTTGGGTTGGGCCTCCGGTTAATAGGTTAGTCCCAAAAATAATATAAAAGTGTATAATAAAGCCAATTAATGTCCAAAACAGAATATAATATAGCATGGAACAATAAAAAATTATAGATACGTTGGAGACGTATCAAGCATCCCCAAGCTTAATTCCTGCTCGTCCTCGAGTAGGTAAATGATAAAAACAGAATTTTTGATGTGGAATGCTACGTAGCATAATTTCAATGTAATTCTCTTAATTGTGGTATGAATATTCAGATCCGAAAGATACAAGATAAAAGTTTAATATTGACATAAAAGTAATAGTACTTCAAGCATACTAACTAAGCAATTATGTCCTCTCAAAATAACATGGCCAAAGAAATTTCATCCCTACAAAATCATATAGTTTAGTCATGCTCCATTTTCATCACACAAGAATGCTCTCATCATGCACAACCCCGATGACAAGCCAAGCAATTGTTTCATACTTTAGTAATCTCATACTTTTTCAACCTTCACGCAATACATGAGCGTGAGCCATGGATATAACACTATGGGTGGAATAGAATATAATGATGGGGGTTATGTGGAGAAGCAAAAAGGGAGAAAGTCTCACATCAACGCGGCTAATCAACGAGCTATGGAGATGCCCATCGATTGATGTTAATGCAAGGAGTAGGGATTGCCATGCAACGGATGCACTAGAGCTATAAATGCATGAAAGCTCAACAAAAGAAACTAAGTGGGTGTGCATCCAACTTGCTTGCTCACGAAGACCTAGGGCATTTGAGGAAGCACATTGTTGGAATATACAAGCCAAGTTCTATAATGAAAAATTCCCACTAGTATATGAAAGTGAAAAAACAAGAGACTCTCTATCATGAAGATCATGGTGCTACTTTGAAGCACAAGCGTGGAAACAAAAGGATAGTAGCATTGTCCCTTTTTATTTATTTTTTTATTTTTTTATTTTTTTTGGGCCTTCTTTTTTTTGGCCTTTCTCTTTTTCTTTTTTTGGGGACAATGCTATATGAATGATGATCATCACACTTCTATTTATTACAACTCAATGATTACAACTCGATGCTAGAACAAAGTATGACTCTATGAATGCCTCCGGCGGTATACCGGGACAGCAATGAATCAAGAGTGACATGTATGACAAATTATGAACGGTGGCTTTGCCACAAATACGATGTCAACTACATGATCATGCAAAGCAATATGACAATCATGAAAGTGTCATGATAAACGGAACGGTGGAAAGTTGCATGGCAATATATCTCGGAATGACTATGGAAATGCCATAATAGGTAGGTATGGTGGCTGTTTTGAGGAAGATATAAGGAGGTTTATGTGTGAAAGAGCGTATCATATCACGGGTTTGGATGCCTTTGGCGAAGTTTGCACCAACTCTCAATGTGAGAAAGGGCAATGCATGGTACCGAAGAGGCTAGCAATGATGGAAGGGTAAGAGTGCGTATAATCCATGGACTCAACATTAGTCATAAAGAACTCACATACTTATTGCAAAAATCTACAAGTAATCAAAAACCAATCACTACGCGCATGCTCCTAGGGGGATAGATTGGTAGGAAAAGACCATCGCTCGTCCCCGACCGCCACTCATAAGGAGGACAATCAAAGAACACCTCATGTTTCAAATTTGTTACATAACATTTATCATACGTGCATGCTATGGGACTTGCAGACTTCAACACAAGTATTTCTCAAATTCACAACTACTCAACTAGCACAACTTTAATATCACTACCTCCATATCTCAAAACAATCATCAAGCAACAAACTTCTCTTAGCATTCAGCACACTCATAAAAAAGTTTTTTACTAGTTTAAGAAAATTACCATGCTGTTTAAGACTCTCAAAATAATATAAGTGAAGCATGAGAGAATAATAGTTTCTATAAAACAAAAATAACCGCCGTGCTCTAAAAGATATAAGTGAAGCACTAGAGCAAAAACTATATAGCACAAAAGATATAAGTGAAGCACATAGAGTATTCTAATAAATTCCGAATCATGTGTGTTTCTCTCAAAAGGTGTGTACAGCAAGGATGATTGTGGCAAACTAACAAATAGAGACTCAAATAATACAAGACGCTCCAAGCAAAACACATCATGTGGTGAATAAAAATATAGCTCCATGTAAAGTTACCGATGGAAGTAGACAAAAGAGGGGATGCCTTCCGGGGCATCCCCATGCTTTGGCTTTTAGGTATCCTTAAATTATCTTGGGGTTCCATGGGCATCCCAAAGCTTAGGCTCTTGCCACTCCTTGTTCCATAATCCATTAAATATTTTACCCAAAACTTGAAAACTTCACAACACAAAATTTAACAGAAAATCTCGTGAGCTCCGTTAGCGAAAGAAAACAAAACACCACTTCAAGTTACTGTAATGAACTCATTCTTTATTTATATTGGTGTTAAACCTACTTTAATCCAACTTCTCTATGGTTTATAAACTATTTTACTAGCCATAGATTCATCAAAATAAGCAAACAACACACGAAAAACAGAATCTGTCAAAAACAGAACAGTCTGTAGTAATCTGTAACTAACGCAAACTTCTGGAACTCCAAAAATTCAGCCAAAATAGGACGACCTAGACAATTTGTTTATTGATCATAATCAATTTGAATAAATATTTTATCACGTTCTGGTGATTTTTAACAATTATTTTCGTGAACAGAAAGTTTTTGGAATTTTCAGCAAGATCAAATAACTACCATCCAAGAAGATCCTATAGGTTAAACTTGGCACAAACACTAATTAAAACATAAAAACACATATAACTAGAGGCTAGATCAAATATTTATTCCTAAACAGAAGCAAAAAGCAAAAAACTAAAAATAAAATTGGGTTGCCTCCTAACAAGCGCTATCGTTTAACGCCCCTAGCTAGACATTGATAATTTTAATGATGCTCTCATGAGAGACAAGAATTGAAGCACAAAGAGAGCATCAAATAGCATGTGACAAACACATCTAAGTCTAACATACTTCCTATGCATAGTCATTTTATAAGAAAACAAATTATCAAGGCAAGCAAAAACTAGCATATGGAAGGAGGAAGAAAGAGACGATAGCAATCTCAGCATGACGAGAGGTAATTTAGTAACATGAAAATTTCTACAACCATATTTTCCTTCCCTCATAATAATTACATGTAGATCATAAGCAAATTCAACAATATATCTATCATATAAAAAAATTCAACACGATCCACATGCATGCAAAGTTGACACTCTTTCGAAATAGCGGGATTAACATTAACTAAAGTCATGACCTCTCCAAACCCACTTTTATCAAAAATTTCATAAGATTGAATATTCTCCAAATATGTGGGATCTAAAGTTTAAACTCTTCCAAAAACACTTTTAATATTATTGCAAACAATATTATCAATCTCATATTCATCATGGGGATTAAATAAATTTTCAAGATCATAAGAAAAATCACCCCAATCATGATCATTGCAACAAATAGTGGACATAGCAAAACTAGCATCCCCAAGCTTAGGGTTTTGCATATTATTAGCACAATTGACATCAAAATAATTTATAGTAAAATCATTGCAATCATGCTTTTCATCAAACGAACTATCAAGCATGGGTGCAATAGCAACGATCTCATTTCTAACATAAGGAACTATAGCAAATTCGTCTTCATAAATATTGGCATCATGGCCACAAGAATAGCAAGCATCATGTTCATCAAGGGATATTTCAACCAAATCATCGGAATCATCATTATCCATAGATTCATGCATATCATTATTTTCTTCCAAAGCAACGATCATTCTTTCAATAAATTCTTGGACATAGACATTATGAGCAAAGTTTTCATTGCAATATTTAAGTATGATGGAATTTTCAGATTTGTTGAGAGTAAAATCATACTTTTCAATCAAAGAAGCAACTTCATGAGCACCCTTAAAAACGAAAAATTCTTCAATTTGTTCGATATCATAGTAACTATAAACACCCTTTGCATAAGAAGATAAGATTTCATTATCATTGAACTCACATAGGTAGGGAAGGTGTTTTTTAGGGTTCTTAGAGCAACAAGTAAAATAACAAATTTAACAAAGATTCCAAGCATAGCATAGCAAACCATTTATATGATACCATAAGAGCTTCCCTTTTTCAGACAAACGATGACGCACAAAATGAGCATGCTCATCTAAAGATTTCCCATCAACTAGGCTAGTTGGGGTTTCAAAGACGAAAGATAAGGATCAAGATGATCCAAGTAGAACACTTTAAGTGGATCCATATCAATAGATTTTCAGCAAGCGAAGATGCAAGCATATAGAAGGCACAAGGAAACACAAACAAAGATACATACGGGAAGAAGGCGAACGAAAAAGAGAGGGCGAACAAAACGGCAAGGGTGAAGTGGGGGAGAGGAAAACGCGAGGCAAATGGCAAATAACGTAATGCGGGAGATAAGGGTTTGTGATGGGTACTTGGTACGTTGACTTTTGCGTAGACTCCCCGGCAACGGCGCCGGAAATCCCTCTTGCTACCTCTTCAGCACTGCGTTGGTTTTCCCCTGAAGAGGAAAGGGTGATGCAGTAAAGCAACATAAGTATTTCCCTCAGTTTTTGAGAACCAAGGTATCAATCCAGTAGGAGGCCACACACGAGTCCCTCACACCTACACAAACAAATAAATCCTCGCAACCAACACAATAAAGGGGTTGTCAATCCCTTCATGGTCACTTACGAGAGTGAGATCTGATAGATATGATAAGATAATATTTTTGGTATTTTTATGATAAAGATGCAAAGTAAAGAAAACAAAATAAAGACGGCGCTAGAAATAACTTGTTGACGGGAGATTAATATGATGGAAAATAGACCGGGGGGCCATAGGTTTCACTAGTGGCTTCTCTTGAGAGCATAAGTATTACGGTGGGTGAACAAATTACTGTTGAGCAATTGACAGAATTGAGCATAGTTATGAGAATATCTAGGTATGATCATGTATATAGGCATCACGTGCTGAGACAATAGACCGACTCACCTGCATCTACTACTATTACTCCACACATCGACCGCTATCCAGCATGCATCTAGAGTATTAAGTTCATAAGAACAGAGTAACGCTTTAAGTAAGATGACATGATGTAGAGGGATAAAGTAATGCAATATGATATAAACCCCATCTTGTTATCCTCGATGGCAACAATACAATACGTGCCTTGCTGCCCCTACTGTCACTTGGAAAGCACACCGCAAGATTGAACCCAAAGCTAAGCACTTCTCTTATTGCAAGAAAGATCAATCTAGTAGGCCAAACCAAACTGATAATTCAAAGAGACTTGCAAAGATAACCAATCATACATAAAAGAATTCAGAGAAGATTCAAATACTGTTCATAGATAAACTTGATCATAAACCCACAAATCATCGGTCTCAACAAACACACCGCAAAAGAAGATTACATCGAATAGATCTCCCCGAGAGAGGGGGAGAACATTGTATTGAGATCCAAAAAGAGAGAAGAAGCCATCTAGCTAATAACTATGGACCCGAAGGTTTGAGGAAAACTACTCACACATCATCGGAGAGGCTATGGTGTTGATGTAGAAGCCCTCCGTGATCGATGCCCCCTCTGGTGGAGCTCCGGAAAAGGCCCCAAGATGGGATCTCACGGGTACAGAATGTTGCGGTGGTGGAATTAGGTGTTTGGCTCCGTATCTGGTAGTTTGGGGGTACGTAGGTATATATAGGAGGAAACTACGTCGGTGGAGCAACATGGGGCCCACGATGGTGGAGGGCGCGCCCCCTACCCCGTGCCTTCCTGGTTGATGTCTTGACGTAGGGTCCAAGTCCTCTGGATCATGTTCATTCCGAAAATCACGTTCCCGAAGGTTTCATTCCGTTTGGACTCCGTTTGATATTCTTTTTCTGTGAAACTCTGAAATCGGCAAAAAACAACAATTCTGGGCTGGGCCTACGGTTAATAGGTTAGTCCCAAAAATAATATAAAAGTGTATAATAAAGCCCATTAATGTCCAAAACAGAATATAATATAGCATGGAACAATAAAAATTATA
Source organism: Aegilops bicornis (assembly GCA_021605145.1). NCBI lineage: Eukaryota > Viridiplantae > Streptophyta > Magnoliopsida > Poales > Poaceae > Aegilops > Aegilops bicornis. The sequence goes on from CM038672.1 coordinate 538,356,750, forward strand.
GATACGTTGGAGACGTATCACTTATTAATTCCCGTAGTAGCGCCTGGGTATTTGATATTGGTTCTGTTGCTCATATTTGCAACTCGAAATAGGGGCTACGGATTAAGCGAAGATTGGCTAAGGACGAGGTGACGATGCGCGTAGGAAATGGTTCCAAAGTCGATGTGATCGTCGTCGGCATGCTACCTTTACATCTACCTTCGGGATTAGTTTTAGACCTGAATAATTGTTATTTGGTGCCAGCGTTAAGCATGAACATTATATCTTGATCTTGTTTGATGCAAGACGGTTATTCCATTAAAGAGAGAATAATGGTTATTCTATTTATATGAGTAATATCTTTTATGGTCATGCACCCTTGATGAGTGGTCTATTTTTATTGAATCTCGATAGTAGTGATACACATATTCATAGTATTGAAGCCAAAATATATAAATAATGATATTGCAACTTATTTGTGGCACTTCCGTTTAGGTCATATTGGTGTAAAGCACATGAAGAAACTCCATGTTGATGGGCTTTTGGAATCACTTGATTATGAATCACTTGATGCTTGCACACCATGCCTCATGGGCAAGATGACTAAGACTCCGTTCCACGGAACAATGGAGCGGGCAACAGACTTGTTGGAAATAATACATACTGATGTATGCGGTCCAATGAGTGTTGAGGCTCGCGGCGGGTATCGTTATTTTCTGACCTTCACAGATGATTTGAGCAAATATGGGTATATCTACTTGACGAAACATAACTCTGAAACATTTGAAAAGTCCAAAGAATTTCAGAGTGAAATGGAAAATCATTGTAACAAGAAAATAAAATTTCTACGATCTGATCGTGGAGGTGAATATTTGAGTTACGAGTTTGGTCTTCATTTGAAACAATACGGAATAGTTTCACAACTCACGCCACCCGGAACACCACAACGTAATGGTGTGTCTGAACGTCGTAACCGCACTTTATTAGATATGGTGCGATCTATGATGTCTCTTACTGATTTACCGCTATCGTTTTGGGGTTATGCTTTAGAGACGGCTGCATTCACGTTAAATAGGATACCATCTAAATCTGTTGAGATGACACCATATGAATTGTGGTTTGGCACGAAACCCAAGTTGTCGTTTCTTAAACTTTGGGGCTACGATGCTTATGTGAAAAAGATTCAACCTGATAAGCTCGAACCCAAATCGGAGAAATGTGTCTTCATAGGATACCCAAAGGAGACTGTTGGGTAAATCTTCTATCACAGATCCGACGGCAAAATATTCGTTGCTAAGAATGGATCCTTTCTAGAGAAGGAGTTTCTCTCAAAAGAAGTGAGTGGGAGGAAAGTAGAACTTGATGAGGTAATTGTACCTGCTCCCTTATTGGAAAGTAGTTCATCACAGAAATCAGTTCCAGTGATTCCTACACCAATTAGTGAGGAAGCTAATGATGTTGATCATGAAGCTTCTGATCAAGTTACTACCAAACCTCGTAGGTCAACCAGAGTAAGATCTGCACCAGAGTGGTACGGTAATCCTGTTCTGGACGTCATGTTACTTGACCATGACGAACCTACGAACTATGAGGAAGCTATGATGAGCCTAGATTCTGTGAAATGGCTTGAGGCCATGAAATCAGAGATGGGATCCATGTATGAGAACAAAGTGTGGACTTTGGTTGACTTGCCCGATGATCGGCAAGCCATAGAAAATAGATGGATCTTCAAGAAGAAGACCGACACTGATGGTAATGTTACTATCTACAAAGCTCGACTTGTTGCAAAAGGTTTTCGACAAGTTCAAGGAGTTGACTGCGATGAGACTTTCTCACTCGTAGTGTTGCTTAAGTCTATCTGAATCATGTTAGCAATTGCCGCATTTTATGATTATGAAATTTGGCAAATGGACGTCAAAACTCCATTCCTGAATGGATTTCTAGAAGAAGAGTTGTATATGATGCAACCAGAAGGCTTTGTCGATCCAAAGAGTGCTAACAAAGTGTGCAAGCTCAAGCGATCCATTTATGGACTGGTGCAAGCCTCTCGGAGTTGGAATAAATGTTTTGATAGTGTGATCAAAGCATATGATTTTATATAGACTTTTGGAGAAGCCTGTATTTACAAGAAAGTGAGTGGGAGCTCATGGCATTTCTAATATTATATGTGGATGACATATTGTTGATTGGAAATGATATAGAATTTCTGGATAGAATAAAAGGATACTTGAATAAGAGTTTTTCTATGAAAGACCTCGGTGAAGCTCCTTACATATTGGGCATCAAGATCAATAGAGATATATCAAGACGCTTAATTGGACTTTCACAAAGCACATACCTTGATAAGATTTTGAAGAAGTTCAAAATGGATCAGTCAAAGAAAGGGTTCTTGCCTGTGTTACAAGGTGTGAAGTTGAGTGAGACTCAATGCCCCACCACTGCAGAAGATAGAGAGAAAATGAAAGTCATTCCCTATGCCTCGGCCATAGGTTCTATCATGTATGCAATGCTGTGTACCAGACCTGATGTGTGCCTTGATATAAGTATAGTAGGGAGGTACCAAAGTAATCCAGGAGTGGATCACTGGACAACAGTCAAGAACATCCTGAAATACCTGAAAAGGACTAAGAATATGTTTCTCATTTATGGAGGTGATAAAGAGCTCGTCGTAAATGGTTACGTCGATGCAAGCTTTGACATTGATCCGGATGACTCTATATCACAAACCAGATACATATTTATATTGAATGGTGGTGGTGTCAGTTGGTGCAGTTCCAAACAGAGCGTCGTGGAAGGATCTACGTGTTGGGGTACACAGTAATTTCAAAAAAATTCCTACGCACACACAAGATCCATCTAGGTGATGCATATCAATGAGAGGGGAGAGTGTTGTCCACGTACCCTCGTAGACCAAAAGCGGAAGCGTTATGACAACGCGGTTGATGTAGTCGTACGTCTTCACGATCCGACTGATCCTAGTACCGAAAGTGCGGCACCTCCGCGGTCTGCACGTACACGTTCAAATCGGTGACGTCCCACGAACTCTCGATCCAGCTGAGTGTCGAGGGAGAGCTTCATCAGCACGACGGCGTGATGACGATGATGATGAAGTTACCGGCGAGGGCTTCGCCTAAGCACTGCAATGGTATGACCGAGGTGGATTATGGTGGAGGGGGCATCGCACACGGCTAAGACAATGTTAACTTGTGTGTCTATGGGGTGCCCCCCTCCCCCGTATATAAAGGAGTGGAGGAGGGGGGAGGGTCGGCCCTCTATGGCGCGCCCTGGAGGAGTCATACTCCCTAGTTGGGCTAGGAGACGAAGGAAGGGGGAGGAAGGAGGAAGGAAAGGGGGGCCCGCCCCCCACCCAATTCGGATTGGGCTTGGGGAGGCTCGCCCTCCTAGGCTCCCTTCTCCTCTCTCTCCCAGTATGGCCCAATACGGCCCATATACTTCACGAGGGGTTCCGGTAACATCCCGGTACTCCGGTAAATGCCCGAACTCACCCGGAACCATTCCGATGTCCAAACATAGTCATCCAATATATCGATCTTTATGTCTCGACCATTTCGGGACTCCTCGTCATGTCCGTGATCATATCCGGGATTCCGAACTGCCTTTGGTACATCAAAACACATAAACTCATAATACCAATCGTCACCGAACGTTAAGCGTGTGGACCCTACGGGTTCGAGAACTATGTAGACGTGATCGAGACACGTCTCCGGTCAATAACCAATAGCGGAATCTGGATGTTCATATGGGCTCCCACATATTCTACGAAGATCTTTATCGGTCAAACCGCGTAACAACATATGTTGTTCCCTTTGTCATCGGTATGTTACTTGCCCGAGATTCGATCGTCGGTATCTCAATACCTAGTTCAATCTCGTTACCAGCAAGTCTCTTTACTCATTTCGTAATGCATCATCCCGCAACTAACTCATTAGTCACATTGCTTGCAAGGCTTATAGTGATGTGCATTACCAAGAGGGCCCAGAGATACCTCTCCGGCAATCGGAGTGACAAATCCTAATCTCGATCTATGCCAACTCAACAGACACCATCGGAGACACCTGTAGAGCACCTTTATAATCACCCAGTTATGTTGTGAAGTTTGGTAGCACACTAAGTGTTCCTCCGGTATTCGGGAGTTGCATAATCTCATAGTCATAGGAACATGTATAAGTCATGAAGAAAGCAATAGTAAATAAACTAAACAATCAAGTTATAGGCTAACGGAATGGGTCAAGTCAATCACATCATTCTCTAATGATGTGATCCCATTAATCAAATGACAACTCATGTCTATGGCTAGGAAACTTAACCATCTTTTATTCAACGAGCTAGTCAAGTAGAGGCATACTAGTGACACTCTATTTGTCTATGTATTCACACATGTACTAAGTTTCTGGTTAATACAATTCTAGCATGAATAATAAACATTTATCATGATATAAGGAAATATAAATAACAACTTTATTATTGCCTCTAGGGCATATTTCCTTCACCACATGTGAAGCGGAGTACATAGCTGCTTCGGAAGCAGCGAATGAAGGAGTCTGGATGAAGGAGTTCATATCCAATCTAGGTGTCATATCTAGTGCATCGGGTCCAATGAAAATCTTTTGTGACAATACTGGTGAAATTGCCTTGGCAAAGGAATGCAGATTTCACAAGAAAACCAAGCACATCAAGAGACGCTTCAATTCCATCCGTCATCAAGTGTCGGAAGGGGACACAGAGATTTGCAAGATACATACGGATCTGAATGTTGCACACCCGTTGACTACGCCTCTCTCACGAGCAAAACATGACCAGCACCAAGCAGACTCCATGGGTGTTAGAATCATTACTATGTAATCTAGATTATTAACTCTAGTGCAAGTGGGAGACTGAAGGAAATATGCCCTAGAGTGTAGCGACCCGACCTCAGACGGTCAAGCCTACGTATTCTTGTGCCATCCACAGATCGGTATCTTTGGCACACACAGTACATCAATGTATATATCAAAGTGCAATCACATGCATAAATAACGTAAAACTGATATATACCTCATAATACTCAGCGGAAACAAACAAGCGGGTGTGGAGTCCCATCAACGCCATCGGCGGAGTTGAGTGTAGACCGTAACCTGTATCGTAACTCTTACTCGTCGAGGAAATATACGCAACATGATACGTTGCAGCCGTGTAGGTCAGTACATTGAATGTACCGGCAAGATCACAACATGAATAAACAGATGATAAAACTATACTATATGCAATTTGGCTTTGTGGCTCTGTATCTGAGTTTTGTTTGCGTAAAAGCTGATTTTATTTTCCCTACATCAAAGGAATAAATGAAGTCTGTACTAAGGAGTTTTCTATCATGACATGGTTCCACCAACCGATGTCTCATAGCCCAAAATTCATCATATGTTGCCCACAATTAAGTTATCAATCCGGTGTTGAGAGTTCCGAGATAGATCCAAGTCCGGATGCTCAAAATTGTCCGTAAATCGGGGACACGGCTAATCGATTAGGTTATAACCCTCTGCAGAGGTTTGTACACTTTACCCGCAAGATTCGATCCCTCTCTTTACGTTCTCGCACTTGAGTGTTTGAGAACAAGATGAACGAAACATGGTCTTCCAAAGAGTTCCTCGACCACCGTCCGTACCCATCCAATCCTACCGTAGTTCTACATCTGCTAGCACCGTCCCAGCCGGAGTCACAACTAAGGTCAACCAAGCGAGCCCATAATGACTTGCGGTTGCACGGGTAAGCTTCCGAGGCGTGAAGTATTCTTCCGTCTCTTTGAGTCTGGGTGAAGCTTTCCGCAAGATGTCATGGCGCTTCTCCATGCATCCGGCCAACCACTGGGTTCTCCAGGTGCCCGTCAACCGTCCTTCACCCAGTAGTGTGTATTGAATTCTTGTCTCGAGTCTTGAAGTCTTGAGGTCTTGAAGATGCAGTCCTTGCAGATTCCATCATGGAGTTGTCATCATTGACGTAGAGTCCTCCTTCTTCACACCACTCTCGTGCACTCATACCAAACCCGTCTACTATAGCGTAGCATTGAAATAAAATATCGTCCGGGCTTGGTAACAGGGTGATGGGTTCCTACCTCATGCATACTACTCAACTACAAGAATTTCAATATCACTCTTGAGGGGTGGTTGCAAAGATGCCACTAAATGCAATAAAAACATAGGTATGAAAGCAATGATCAAAGTGAACTTGCACAGTTGTGATCTTGAAAAACTAGGGTTTCGTAGTAGCAATCTTCGCACTCAGGAAATTCTACCGAGGCAAACAATAACTATAATAAGCACATAGCATAACATCACTTAACACAATAACATAACAATAGCAACATAACACAACAAAACAACCAAACCAAATCCAAAAAGAAAAACTCAAAGAAAGGCCACTCAAAGTTTCCCTACTTCAAACCATAGCAAAAAATAGTTTTTATATAATAAAAATTTCTTAATATAACCTAATCATGGTTTTAGGTTAACTTAACGAGAAAAGGTTGCACTAAGCAACTAGGAGCAAAAAGAATTAATTAAAAAGCTATTATAAAACTCATTTTAGGCCTAATCCAATTTCTATTAAGAAAAATAATTTAAAACTTTTATTAATTATAAATAAAAGTTCATCTACTAGAATGACAGAAACTAACCTAGAATAACTAATCACAAGTTAAAAATAAATTAATTTACTAATTAATATATTAGGAAAAACAGCAACTAGCTAATTAATTAGGATTAATAGGATTCTGCTTAGAACTAATTATTTATTAATCCTAAAATACCCAAATTAATTTCTAGGGTTTGGCAATGTCAAAATAAAGTGGTTACAAAAAGAATCATGCAAAAATAATTTTTCTAACTAAAGTTATAGCAGATTTACTATTCTGGCTAAAACAATATTAAAGCATTTTAATTATTTTTAACATAGCTAAATATGTATTCTACAGAAACTACATAAAATTTGCAATCCAACAAAAAAAGAATCACTCAAAATATTAAACAGAATAAAAGATATGAATTTTTGAAAATGTAAACTATTCTGCTAAAACAGAAAATCAAAATAAAAGAAAAAGGCCTAATGGGCCTATACTGTGCCCTGTGCGTAATTTAGTCTAAACGGGCCTCGGGTTGAAAAATAAAAACGGGCCGGCTAATTGACTAAAACTCTAACTAATAAACCGGACGAACCGGCCGGTTCTTTTTATAAAAAGGTACCCCTTCGGGGGTTCTAATCGTGGCCGTCCGTTGGAGATCGGACGGGGAGGAGTTCTCCGGTGGCTTACCGGAGTCCGTGACAATGGCCCGGCGGAAATCTTGTCAGGCGTCCGGGCGTCAGCGAAGCTTATGATCGTCGGGAGATGCGCACGAGGTCGTGGAGGGTTCAGTGGTGTTAGGGGTGGTCGGGTGGACTAGGGTGGCGTCGGCGGCGACTTTGGCGGGCGTGGCGTTCGGTGATCGGCAACAGCGGTGTTCGGCTCTGGAGGCTCGAGGCGAGGGCACGGGAGGTGTGGTCGGCGAGGGAGTCCGAGGTGGTCTCGGTGGGGTCGGGAAGGTGTAGGGCGGCGGCGGAAATGGCGGCGGGGGAGGTCCGGCTCCGGAGCGTGAGAGAGAGGGAGGGTTCCATGAGGGCTAGGGGGAATGGGGAGAGAGGCTTAAATAGCCAGGGGCTCGTCGGGGTAAGGGAGGCGATCGGGGAATCGGCATCCGGGTCCTTGGGATCCGTGATCTATGACGGGCAAGCGTGGCGTGGGGCGGGGAGGAAGAAGGCGGGTCCCATTGTCGAGAGAGAGGCAGGGTCTTGGTGAGGCGGCCAAGGGTTTTGGTGAGGGCGAGTGAGGCCGGCTCGGTGGCTCACAGCCTCTGGGCCTCGGTGGGCCCGGCCGGTGGGGGTTTTGGCTGGCTGGGCAGAGGCCTAAATGGCGCTGGGGAGGGTTTTTTATTTTTAAAATTTATTTTTTTAAATAAAACAAAAACAGAAATAAAACAATATCTATAAATATTTTATATAGGACATATATATACCAAAATGATCAGGGGAATATTCCCTATCATTTGAACATTTTTCCAAAGGCAAAATCCAAACTTTATAAAAATTCATTTTTTTCAAATTCAAATAAATCTCAAGTTTGAATTCAAAACTTTTGGCATTGTTTTCCTCTGATATTTTTGGAGTGTCATATTTACTCCTCTCATACTTTTGCTCAAGTATTTATCAGGCATATATTTTGAAATGATTCCCACTTGCCAATGTTTGAATTCAAATTCCAAAACTAAATTTGAAAGAGGGTTTCAAGGCACTTTCAAATGACTTTCAACTTGATACTTTTTAACTTCCAACTCATATTTCATATGATTGAAGAAGTCATTTTATCTTCCCTCATGAAAATCATTGAGTTGCATAAAGCTTTGAATTTGAAATCTTCCCTAATGAAATTCAAATCTTTTCCAAAACCCTATTCATTTCAAAATGGAAGAAGTCATGTCATCTTCACTCTAGGCTTTGGTGTTGGAATGAATTTGAATTCATTGAGATCCAAAAGGCAAAGGAGAAAGTTTTGGGAAAGTCATTTCATTCCCTCTCATTCAACTTTCAAAAGTTTTCAAATTTCACTCAGTTTCACTCATTCAATCAAACCAACAATCAGACAACAAGCATAGTTATTTATTTAATATAACATTCCAAAATTTAGATTTTGGGATGTTACATAGAGGCAATGATAAAGTTGTTATTTATATTTCCTTATATCATGATAAATGTTTATTATTCATGCTAGAATTGTATTAACCGGAAACTTAGTACATGTGTGAATACATAGACAAACAGAGTGTCCCTAGTATGCCTCTACTAGACTAGCTCGTTAATCAAAGATGGTTAAGTTTCCTAGCCATAGACATGTGTTGTCATTTGATGAACGGGATCACATCATTAGAGAATGATGTGATGGACAAGACCCATTTGTTAGCTTAGAACTTGTTGGGGATCGTAGCAGAAATTTAAAATTTTCTACGCATAATCAAGATCAATCTATGGATAATCTAGCAACGAGAGAGAGAGAGAGAGGAGTGCATCTACATACCCTTGTAGATCGCGAGCGGAAGCGTTCAAGAGAACGGGGTTGATGGAGTCGTACTCGTCGTGATCCAAATCACCAATGATCCTAGCGCCGAACGGACGACACCTCCGCGTTCAACACAGTGCAGGCGGAGACGTCTCCTCCTTCTTGATCCAGCAAGGGGGAGGAGAAGTTGATGGAGATCCAAAGACCTGACGGCGTGGTGGTGGAAGCAGCGGATTCCAGCAGGCTTCGCCAAGCGCTCTTGGAGGAGGAAGAGGTGTCACGGGAGGGAGAGGGTGGCGCTAGGGCTTGAGGTGCGGCTGCCTCCCTCCCTCCACTATATATAGGGGCTGAGCGCATGCCCCTTGGAGATCCCATCTAGAGGCGGCGGCCCCTCGGGGGGCAACGGCCCCCTTAGGGTTTCCAACCAGGGGGCGCATGCCCCTCGGGGGGCAATGGCCCCCTAGGGTTTCCAACCCTAGGCACCTTGGGCACTTGGGTGGGGCGCACGAGCCCACCAGGGGCTGCTTCCCACACCACTTCAGCCCATGGGGCACTCCGGGATAGGTGGCCCCACCCGGTGGACCCCCGGGACCCTTCCGGTGGTCCCGGTACAATACCGGTGACCCCCGAAACTCTCCCGATGGGCGAAACTGGACTTCCTATATATAAATCTTTACCTCCGGACCATTCCGGAACTCGTGACGTCCGGGATCTCATTCGGGACTCCGAACAACTTTGGGTTAACCGCATACTAATATCTCTACAACTCTAGCGTCACCGAACCTTAAGTGTGTAGACCCTACGGGTTCGGGAGACACGTAGACATGACCGAGACAACTCTCCGGTCAATAACCAACAGCGAGATCTGGATACCCATGTTGGCTCCCACATGGTCCACGATAATCTCATCGGATGAACCACGATTTCGAGGATTCAATCAATCCCGTATACAATTCCCTTTGTCTATCGGTACGATACTTGCTCGAGATTCGATCGTCGGTATACCGATACCTTGTTCAATCTCGTTACGGAAAGTCTCTTTACTCATTCCCGTAACACATCATCCCGTGAACAACTCCTTGATCACATTGAGCTCATTATGATGATGTCCTACCGAGTGGGCCCAGAGATACCTCTCTGTCATACAGAGTGACAAATCCCAGTCTCGATTCGTGCCAACCCAACAGATACTTTCGGGGATACCCGTACTGTACCTTTATAGCCACCCAGTTACGTTGTGACATTTGGCACACCCAAAGTACCCTTACGGTATCCGGGAGTTGCACAATCTCATGGTCTAAGGAAAGGATACTTGACATTAGAAAAACTTTAGCAGACGAACTACACATTCTTGTGCTATGCTTAGGATTGGGTCTTGTCCATCACATCATTATCCTAATGATGTGATCCCGTTATCAATGACATCATATGTCCATGGTTAGGAAACCGTAACCATCTATTGATCAACGAGCTAGTCAACTAGAGGCTCAGTAGGAACATGTTGTGGTCTATGTATTCACACATGTATTACGATTTCCGGATAACACAATTATAGCATGAACAATAGACAATTATCATGAACAAGGAAATATAATAATAACCCTTTTATTATTGACTCTAGGGCATATTTCCAACAGTCTCCCACTTGCACTAGAGTCAATAACCTAGTTACATTGTGATGAATCGAACACCCATAGAGTTCTGGTGTTGATCATGCTTTACACGTGGAAGAGGTTTAGTCAACAGATCTGTGACATTCAGGTCTGTATGCACTTTACAAATCTCTATGTCTCCATCTTGAACATTTTCACGAATGGAGTTGAAGCGACGCTTGATATGCCTGGTCTTCTTGTGAAACCTGGGATCCTTGGCAAAGGGCAATAGCTCCAATGTTGTCATAGAAGAGAGTCATCGGGCCCGACGCATTGGGAATAACTCCTAGGTCGGTAATGAACTCCTTCATCCAGATTGCTTCATGTGTTGCCTCCGAGGCTGCCATGTACTCCGCTTCACATGTAGCTCCCGCCACGACAATTTGCTTGCAACTTCACCAGCTGACTGCTCCACCATTCAACATATACACGTATCCGGTTTGTGACTTGGAGTCATCCAGATCTATGTCGAAGCTAGCATCAACGTAACTCTTTACGATGAGCTCTTCGTCACCTCCATAAACGAGAAACATATCCTTAGTCCTTTTCAGGTACTTCAGGATATTCTTGACCGCTGTCCAGTGTTCCATGCCGGGATTACTTTGGTACCTTCCCACCAAACTTACGGCAAGGTTTACATCAGGTCTGGTACACAGCATGGCATCATAATAGGCCCTATGGCTGACGCATAGGGGATGACACTCATCTTTTCCCTATCTTCTGTCGTGGTCGGGCATTGAGCCGTGCTCAATCTCACACCTTGCAATACAGGCAAGAACCCCTTCTTGGACTGATCCATATTAAACTTCTTCAATATCTTGTCAAGGCACGTGCTTTGTGAAAGACCAATGAGGCGTCTCGATCTATCTCTATAGATCTTGATGCCTAATATGTAAGCAGCTTCTCCAAGGTCCTTCATTGAAAAACACTTATTCAAGTAGGCCTTTATGCTTTCCAAGAGTTCTATATCATTTCCCATCAATAGTATGTCATCCACATATAATATGAGAAATGCTACAGAGCTCCCACTCACTTTCTTGTAAACACATGCTTCTCCATAAATCTGCGTAAACCCAAACGCTTTGATCATCTCATCAAAACGAATGTTCCAACTCCGAGATGCTTGCACCAGCCCATAGATCGAGCGTTGGAGCTTGCATACCTTGTCAGCATTCTTAGGATCGAGAAAACCTTCTGGCTGCATCATATACAATTTTTCCTTAAGGAAACCATTAAGGAATGCCGCTTTGACGTCCATTTGCCATATCTCATAATCATAGAACGCGGCAATTGCTAACATGATTTGGACAGACTTCAGCTTCGCTACGGGTGAGAAGGTCTCATCGTAGTCAACCTCTTGAACTTGTCGATAACCCTTAGCGACAAGCCGAGCCTTATAGATGGTTACATTACCATCCGCGTCTGTCTTCTTCTTAAAGACCCATTTATTATCTATGTCTCGCCGATCATCGGGCAACTCTGTCAAAGTCCATACTTTGTTTTCATACATGGATTGTATCTCGGATTTCATGGCTTCAAGCTATTTGTCAGAATTCGGGCCCGCCATCGCTTCTTCATAGTTCGAAGGTTCACCATTGTCTAACAACATGATTTCCAGGACAGGGTTGCCGTACCACTCTGGTGCGGAACGTGTCCTTGTGGACCTACGAAGTTTAGTAGCAACTTTATCTGAAGTTTCATGATCATCATCATTAACTTCCCCTCTAGTCGGTGCAGGCACCACAGAAACATTTTCTTGAGCTGCGCTACTCTCCGGTTCAAGAGTCAATACTTCATCAAGTTCTACTTTCCTCCCACTTACTTCTTTCGAGGGAAACTCTTTCTCTAGAAAGGATCCATTCTTGGCAAAAAAGATCTTGCCTTCGGATCTGAGGTAGAAGGTATACCCAATAGTTTCCTTAGGGTATCATATGAAGACGCATTTTTCCGATTTGGGTTCGAGCTTTTCAGGTTGAAGTTTCTTGACATAAGCATCGCATCCCCAAACTTTCAGAAACGACAACTTAGGTTTCTTCCCAAACCACAATTCATACGGTGTCGTCTCAAAGGATTTCGATGGAGCCCTATTTAAAGTGAATGCAGCAGTCTCTATAGCATAACCCCAAAATGACAGCGGTAGAACGGTAAGAGACATCATAGATCACACCATATCCAATAGAGTGCGATTACGACGTTCGGATACACCATTACGCTGAGGTGTTCCAGGCGGCGTGAGTTGTGAAACAATTCCACATTTCCTTAAGTGCGTGCCAAAGTCATGACTCAAATATTCTCCCCCACGATCTGATCGTAAGAACTTGATTTTCCTGTCACGTTGATTCTCAACCTCACTCTGAAATTCCTTGAACTTTTCAAAGGTCTCAGACTTGTGTTTCATTAATTAGACATACCATATCTACTTAAGTCATCAGTGAGGGTGAGAACATAACGATAACCACCGCGAGCCTCAACGCTCATTGGACCGCATACATCAGTATGTATGATTTCCAATAAGTTGGTTGCTCGCTCCATTGTTCCGGAGAACGGAGTCTTGGTCATTTTGCCCATGAGGCATGGTTCTCACGTGTCAAATGATTCATAATCAAGAGACTCCAAAAGTCCATCTGCATGGAGTTTCTTCATGCGTTTGACACCAATGTGACCAAGGCGGTAGTGCCACAAGTATGTGGGACTATCATTATCAACCTTACATCTTTTGGCATTCACACTATGAATATGTGTAACATCACGTTCGAGATTCAATAAGAATAAACCATTGACCAGCGGGGCATGATCATAAAACATGTCTCTCATATAAATAGAACAACCATTATTCTCATATTTAAATGAGTAGCCATCTCGCATTAAACGAGATCCAGATACAATGTTCATGCTCAAAGCTGGTACTAAATAACAATTATTGAGGTTTAAAACTAATCCCGTAGTTAAATGTAGAGGTAGCGTGCCCACGGCGATCACATCGACCTTGGAACCATTCCCGACGTGCATCGTCACCTCGTCCTTTGCCAGTCTCCGCTTATTCCGCAGCTCCTGTTTTGAGTTACAAATATGAGCAACCGCACCGGTATCAAATACCCAGGAGCTACTACGAGCGCTGGTTAGGTACACATCAATAACAGGTAGTATATCACATATACCTTTGGTATTGCCGGCCTTCTTATCCGCTAAGTACTTGGGGCAGTTCCGCTTCTAGTGACCGTTTCCCTTGCAATAAAAGCACTCAGTCTCACGCTTGGGTCCATGCTTTGGCTTCTTCCCGGCAACTGGCTTACTGGCTGCGGCAACTCCCTTGCCGTCCTTCTTGAAGTTCTTCTTACCCTTGCCTTTCTTGAACTTAGTGGTTTTATTCACCATCAACACTTGATATTCCTTTTTGATCTCCACCTCTACTGATTTCAGCATTGAATATACCTCGTGAATGGTCTTTTCCATCCCTGCATATTGAAGTTCATCACAAAGCTCTTGTAGCTAGGTGGGAGCGATCAAGGATTCTCATTAACGATCGCATCATCCGGGAGATTAACTCCCGGTGAGATAAGCGGTTGTGCAACCCAGACATTTTGAGTATGTGCTCACGACGTAACTATTCTCCTCCATCTTACAATCAGAACTTGTTGGAGACTTCATATCTCTCGACCCGGGCATGAGCTTGGAAACCCATTTTCAGCTCTTGGAACATCTCATATGCTCCGTGCTGCTCAAAACGCTTTTGGAGCCCGGTTCTAAGTCGTAAAGCATGCCGCCGAACCAGGAGTAATCATCACTACGCTGATCGCCAGCGTTCATAACGTCTTGAGTTGCTGGGAAAACAGGTGCTTCACCTAGCGGTACATCAAGGACATATGCTTTCTTGGCAGCTATGAGGATAATCCTTAGGTTATGGACCCAGTCCGTGTAGTTGCTGCCATCGTCTTTCAGCTTGGTTTTCTCTAGGAACGCGTTCAAGTTGAGGGCAACATTAGCGTGGGCCATTTGATCTACAAGACATATTGCAAAGTTTTAGACTATGTTCATGATAATTAAGTTCATCTAATCAAATTATTTAATGAACTCCCACTCAGATAGACATCCCTCTAGTCATCTAAGTGATACATGATCCGAGTCAACTAGGCCGTGTCTGATCATCACGTGAGACGGACTAGTCATCAACGATGAACATCTTCATATTGATCGTATCTTCTATACGACTCATGTTTGATCTTTCGGTCTTCCGTGTTCCGAGGCCATGTCTGTACATGCTAGGCTCGTCAAGTCAACGTAAGTGTATTGCGTGTGTAAATCTGGCTTACACCCGTTGTATGCGAACGTTAGAACCTATCACACCCGATCATCACGTGGTGCTTAGGAACAACGGACCTTAGCAACGGTGCACAACTAGGGGGAACACAATTCTTGATATTTTAATGAGGGATCATCTTATTTATGCTACCGTCATTCTAAGCAAATAAGATGTAAAAACATGATAAACATCACATGCAATCAAATAGTGACATGATATGGCCAATATCTTTTTGCTCCTTTTGATCTCCATCTTGAGCGCCATGATCATCATCACACCGGCTTGACACCATGATCTCCATCATCATGATCCTTGGCATCGTGTCTTCATGAAGTTGTCTCATCAACTATTACTTCTACTACTATGGCTAACGCTTTAGCAATAAAGTAAAGTAATTACATGACGTTTATGTTGACACGCAGGTCATAAATAAATTAAGACAACTCCTATGGCTCCTGCCGGTTGTCATACTCATCGACATGCAAGTCGTGATTCCTATTACAAGAACATGATCAATCTCATACATCACATATATCATTCATCACATCCTTTTTGGCCATATCACATCACACGGCATATCTTTGCCAAAAACAAGTTAGACGTCCTCTAATTGTTGTTGCAAATTTTACGTGGCTGCTATAGGTTTCTTAGCAAGAACGTTTCTTACCTACGCCAAAACCACAACGTGATATGCCAATTTCTATTTACCCTTCATAAGGACCCTTTTCATCGAATATGATCCGACTAAAGTAGGAGAGACAGACACCCGCTAGCCACCTTATGCAACTAGTGCATGTCAGTCGGTGGAACCTGTCTCACGTAAGTGTACGTGTAAGGTCGGTCCGGGCTGCTTCATCCCACGATGCCGCCGGATCAAGATAAGACTAGTAACGGCAAGTAAATTGACAAAATCGACGCCCACAACAACTTATGTTCTACTCGTGCATAGAAACTACGCATAGACCTAGCTCTGATACCACTGTTGGGGATCGTAGCAGAAATTTAAAATTTTCTACGCATCACCAAGATCAATCTATGGAGTCATCTAGCAACAAGAGAGAGAGAGAGGAGTGCATCTACATACCCTTGTAGATCGTGAGCGGAAGCGTTCAAGAGAACGGGGTTGATGGAGTCGTACTCATCGTGATCCAAATCACCGATGATCCTAGCGTCGAACGGACGGCACCTCGGCGTTCAACACACGTACGGAGCGGATACGTCTCCTTCTTGATCTAGCAAGGGGGGAGGAGAAGTTGATGGAGATCGGCTGACACGACAGTGGTGGTGGAAGCGGCTGATTTCAGCAGGGCTTGGCGCTCTTTGGAGGAGGAAGAGGTGTCACGGGAGGGAGAGGGAGGAGCTAGGGCTTAGGGTGCAGCTGCCCACCCTCCCCTCCACTATATATAGGGGCTAGGGGGCGCATGCCCCCTTGGAGATCCCGTCTAGGGGGGCGGCCCTCGAGGGCAACGGCCCCTTAGGGTTTCCAACTAGGGGCGATGCCCCTCGAAGCAACGGCCCCTAGGGTTTGCAACCCTAGGCGCCTTGGGCCCTTGGGTGGGGCGCACCAGACCACCAAGGGCTGGTTCCCACGCCACTTCAGCCCATGGGGCCCTCCGGGATAGGTGGGCCCACCCGGTGGACCCCCAGGACCCTTCCGGTGGTCCCGGTACAATACCAGTGACCCCCGAAACTCTCCCGGTGGCCGAAACTGGACTTCCTATATATAAATCTTTACCTCCGGACCATTCCAGAACACCTCGTGATGTCCGGGATCTCATCCGGGACTCCGAACAACTTTTGGTTAACCGCATACTAATATCTCTATAACTCTAGCGTCACCGAACCTTAAGAGTGTAGACCCTACGGGTTCGGGAGACACGTAGACATGACCGAGACAACTCTCCGGTCAATAACCAACAGCGGGATCTGGATACCCATGTTGGCTCCCACATGCTCAACCATAATCTCATCGGATGAACCACGATGTCGAGGATTCAATCAATCCCGTATACAATTCCCTTTGTCTATCGGTATGATACTTGCCCGAGATTCGGTCGTCGGTATACCGATACCTTGTTCAATCTCGTTACGGCAAGTCTCTTTACTCATTCTCGTAACACATCATCCCATGAACAACTCCTTGATCACATTGAGCTCATTATGATGATGTCCTACCGAGTGGGCCCAGAGATACCTCTCCGTCATACGGAGTGACAAATCCCAGTCTCGATTCGTGCCAACCCAACAAATACTTTTGGGGATACCTGTAGTGTACCTTTATAGCCACCTAGTTATGTTGTGATATTTGGCACACCCAAAGTACCCTTACGGTATCCGAGAGTTGCACAATCTCATGGTCTAAGGAAAGGATACTTGACATTAGAAAAACTTTAGCAGACGAACTACACGATCTTGTGCTATGCTTAGGATTGGGTCTTGTCCATCACATCATTATCCTAATGATGTGATCCCGTTATCAATCACATCCTATGTCCATGGTTAGGAAACCGTAACCATCTATTGATCAACGAGCTAGTCAAATAGGGGCTCACTAGGGACATGTTGTGGTCTATGTATTCACACATGTATTACGATTTCCGGATAACACAATTATAGCATGAACAATAGACAATTATCATGAACAAGTAAATATAATAATAACCCTTTTATTATTGCCTCTAGGGCATATTTCCAACAGAACTATGATCGTTTAGTTTATTGCTATTGCTTTCTTCATGACTTATACATGTTCCTATGACTATGAGATTATGCAACTCCCGAATACCGGAGGAACACTTAGTGAGCTATCAAACGTCACAACATAACTGGGTGATTATAAAGATGCTCTACAGGTGTCTCAGATGGTGTTTGTTGAGTTGGCATAGATCGTGATTAGGATTTGTCACTCCGTATATCGGAGAGGTATCTCTGGGCCCTCTCGGTAATGCACATCACTATAAGCCTTGCAAGTAATGTAACTAATGAGTTAGTTACGGGATGATGCATTACGGAACAAGTAAAGATACTTGCTGGTAACGAGATTGAACTAGGTATGGTGATACCGACGATCGAATCTCGGGCAAGTAACATATCGATGACAAAGGGAACAACGTATGTTGTTATGCTGTTTGACTGATAAAGATCTTCGTAGAATATGTAGGAACCAATATGAGCATCTAGGTTCCGCTATTGGTTATTGACCGAAGATGTGTCTCGGTCATGTCTACATAGTTCTTGAACCCGTAGGGTCCACACGCTTAACATTCGATGACGATTTGTATTATGAGTTTATGTGATTTGATGACCGAAGGTTGTTCGGAGTCCCGGATGAGATCATGGACGTGACGAGGAGTCTCAAAATGGTCGAGACATGAAGATTCATATATTACAAAGGTTATATTCGGACACCGGAATGGTTCTGGTCGTTTCGGATAAGTTTCGGAGTACGGGGGGTTACCGGACCCCCCCCCCCCCGGGAAGCTATTGGGCCTCATGGGCCTTAGTGGAGAAGAGAGAGGGTCGGCCAGGAGGTGGCGCGCGCCCCCCTTGCCCAATCTGAATTGGACAAGGGGAGGGGGCGGCGCCCCCTCCTTCCTTCTCTCCTCCTCCTCCTTCCCCCCTTCTCTCACTTGGAATAGGAAAGGGGGTGAATCCTACTAGGTTTGGAGTCCTAGTGGGACTCCCCCCCCCCCCATGGCGCGCTGATGGCAACTAGAACTGCGTTGGTATTTCCCCAGAGAGGGAGGGATGATTTAGCACGGCGACCATAGAGTATTTCCCTCAGTTATGAAACCAAGGTATCGAACCAGTAGGAGAACAAAGCAACACAACGTAAAAAGTACCTGCACACAAACAACAACACCTCGCAACCCGACGAGTTAAAGGGGTTGTCAATCCCTTCCGTGGTACGGCGCCTCAAGATAGGCAAGTGGACGTGAGGTAAATTTAGTAGATTGATAGATCGAACGCAGCAAGGTTTTTTTGTATTTTTAGTTTAATAGATCTGAATAAAAATGCAAAGGAAAAGTAAATCGCAAGGCAAATATATGAGAAGAAAGACCCGGGGGCCGTAGGTTTCACTAGTGGCTTCTCTCGAGAAAAATAGCAAACGATGGGTAAACAAATTACTGTTGGGCAATTGATAGAACTTCAAATAATTATGACGATATCCAGGCAATGATCATTACATAGGCTTCACATCCAAGATTAGTAGATCGACTCCTGCCTGCATCTACTACTATTACTCGACACATCGACCGCTATCCAGCATGCATCTAGTGTATTAAGTTCATGGTAAAAAGGAGTAATGCAATAAGAACAATGGCATGATGTAGACAAGATCCGTTTATCTATATGGCGGTAGATATAGATCCCGTATTTTTATCCTTAGTAGCAATGATACATACATGTTGTTTCCCCTTCTGTCAGTGGAATCGAGCACTGTAAGATCGAACCCACTACCGGGCACCTCTGCACATTGCAAGACAAATAGATCAAGTTGGCCAAACAAAACCCAAATATTGGAGAAGAAATACGAGGCTATAAGAGATCATGTATATAAGAGATCAAAGAAACTCAAATAACTTTCATGGATATAAAAAGGTATGACTGATCATAAACTCAAAGTTCATCAGATCCCAACAAACTGTTGGCGAACGCAGTAATTTCAAAAAAAAATCCTACGAACACGCAAGATCTATCTAGGTGATGCAAAGCAACGAGTGGGGAGAGTGTGTCCATGTACCCTCTTAGACCGAAAGCGGAAGCGTTTTATCAACGCGGTTGATGTAGTCGTACGTCTTCATGATCCGACCGATCCTAGCACTGAACGTACGGCACCTCCGTGTTCAGCACACGTTCAACTCGATGGCGTCCCTCGTACTCATGATCCAGTTGAGGCCGAGGGAGAGTTTCGTCAGCACGACAGCGTGGCGACGGTGATGATGAAGTTACAGGCGCAGGGCTTCGCCTAAGCACTAGGACGATATGACCGAGGTGTGTAACTGTGGAGGGGGCACCGCACATGGCTAAAAGATCAACTTGTGTGTCTTTGGGGTGCCCCCCTCCCACGTATTTTAAGGGGGGGGAGAGGAGGATGGCCCTAGAGGGGGCGCGCCAAAAGGGGGGGTCTTACTTGGACTCCCACTCCAAGTAGGATTCGCCCCCCCCCCCCCTTTCCTATTCCATCTTGGAGAAGGAAGGGAAGGAGGAAGAGGGAAGAAGGAAGGAGGGGGCCCGCCCCCTCCTAGTCCAATTCGGACCAGCCCATGGGGGGGGGGGGGCGTGTGGCCACCCCTTGAGGCCCTTCTCTCCTTTCCCGTATGGCCCATTAAGGCCCACTACTTCCCCCCGCGAATTCCCTTAACTCTCCGGTACTCCGAAAAATACCCGAATCGCTCGGAACCTTTTCGATGTCCGAATATAGCCTTCCAATATATCGATCTTTACCTCCCGACCATTTCGAGACTCCTCGTCATGTCCGCGAACTCATCCGGGACTCCAAACAAACTTCGGTATTCAAATCACATAACTCATAATACAAATCGTCATCGAACGTTAAGCGTCACGGACCCTACGGGTTCGAGAACTATGTAGACATGACCGAGACACATCTCTGGTCAATAACCAATAGCGGAACCTGGATGCTCATATTGTCTCCTACATATTCTACGAACATCTTTATCGGTCAAACCGCATAACAACATACGTTGTTCCCTTTGTCATCGGTATGTTACTTGCCCGAGATTTGATCATCAGTATCATCATACAAGTTCAATCTCGTTACCGGCAAGTCTCTTTACTCGTTCCGTAATGCATCATCCCATAACTAACTCATTGGTCACATTGCTTGCAAGGCTTATAGTGATGTGCATTACCGAGAGGGCCCAGAGATACCTCTCCGAAACACAGAGTGACAAATCCTAATCTCGATCTATGCCAACCCAACAAATACCTTCGGAGACACCTGTAGAACTTCTTTATAATCACCCATTTACGTTGTGACGTTTGATAGCACACAAAGTGTTCCTTCGGTATTCGGGAGTTTCATGATCTCATAGTCTGAGGAACATGCATAAGTCATGAAGAAAGTAGTAGCAATGAAACTATAACGATCATAATGCTAAGCTAACAAATGGGTGTTGTCCATCACATCATTCACCTCATGATGTGATCCCGTTCATCAAATGACAACACATATCTATGGTTAGGAAACATAACCATCTTTGATAAACGAGCTAGTCAAGTAGAGGCATACTAGGGACACTTATGTTTTGTCTATGTATTCACACATGTACTAAGTTTCCGGTTAATACAATTCTAGCATGAATAATAAACATTTATCATGAAATAAGGAAATAAATAATAACTTTATTATTGCCTCTAGGGCATATATCCTTCAGTCCCCCACTTGCACTAGAGTCAATAATCTAGATCACATCGCCATGTGATTTAACACCAATAGTTCACATCACCATGTGATTAGTTCACATCGCCATGTGACTAATACCCAAAGGGTTTTACTAGAGTCAATAATCTAGTTCACATCGCTATGTGATTAACACCCAAAGAGTACTAAGGTGTGATCATGTTTTGCTTGTGAGAGAAGCTTAGTCAATGGGTGTGTCACATACAGAGTCGTATGTATTTTGCAAATTTTCTATGTCTACAATGCTCTGCATGGAGCTACTCTTAGCCAATTGCTCCCACTTTCAATATGTATCCAGATTGAGACTTAGAGTCATCCGGATTGGTGTAAAAGCTTGCATCGACGTAACTCTTTACGACGAACTCTTTATCACCTCCATAACCAAGAAATATATCCTTATTCCACTAAGGATAATTTTGACCGCTGTCCATTGATCTACTCCTAGATCACTATTGTACCCTCTTGCCAAACTCATGGTGAGGTTAATAGGTCTGGTACACAGCATAGCATACTTTATAGAACCTAAGACTGAGGCATAGGGAATGACTTTTCATTCTCTTACTATTTTCTGTCGTGGTCGGGTTTTGAGTCTTTACTCAACTTCACACCTTCCAACACAGGCAAGAACTCCTTCTTTGACTGTTCCATCTTGAACTAATTCAAAATCTTGTCAAGGTATATACTCATTGAAAATCTTATCAAGCGTCTTGACCGATCTCTACAGATCTCGATGCTCAATATGTAAGCAACTTCACCGAGGTCTTTCTTTGAAAAACTCCTTTCAAACACTCCTTTATGCTTTCCATAAAATACTACATCATTTCCGATAAAAAATATGTCATCCACATATACTTATCAGAAAGTCTGTAGTGCACCCACTCACTTTCTTGTAAATACATGCTTCATCGCAAGTCTGTATAAAACTATATGCATTGATCAACTTATCAAAGCGTATATTCCAACTCCGAGATGCTTGCACCAGTCCATAGATGGATCGCTGGAGCTTGCATATTTTGTTAGCACCTTTAGGATTGACAAAACCTTCTAGTTGCATCATATACAACTCTTCTTTAATAAATCCATAAAGGAATGCAGTTTTGTTTATCCATTTGCCAGATTTCATAAAATGCATCAATTGCTAACATGATTCAGACAGACTTAAGCATCGCTACGAGTGAGAAAATATCATCGTAGTCAACACCTTGAACTTTGTCAAAACCTTTTTCGACAAGTATAGCTTTGTAGATATTAACTCTACTATCAGCGTTCGTCTTCCTCTTGAAGATCCATTTATTCTCAATGGCTTGCTAATCATCGGGCAAGTCCACCAAAGTCCATACTTTGTTCTCATACATGGATCCTATCTCAGATTTCATGGCCTTAAACCATTTTGTGGAATCTGGGCTCATCATCGCTTCCTCATAGTTCATAGGTTCGTCATGGTCTAGTAACATGACTTCTAGAACCAGATTACCGTACCACTCTGGTGCGGAACGTACTCTGGTTGACCTACGAGGTTTGGTAGTAACTTGGTCTGAAGTTTCATGATCATCATCATTAACTTCCTCAATAATTGATGTAGGCATCACTTGAACTGATTTCTGTGATGAACTACTTCCCAATTCAGGAGAAGGTACAATTACCTCATCAAGTTCTACTTTCCTCCCACTCACTTCTTTCGAGAGAAACTCCTTCTCTAGGAAGGATCCATTCTTAGCAAGGAATATCTTGCCTTCGGATCTGTGATAGAAGGTGTACCCAACAGTTTCTTTTTGGGTATCCTATGAAAATGCAATTCTCCGATTTGGGATCGAGCTTATCGTATTGAAGCTTTTTCACATAAGCATCACAGCCCTAAACTTTAAGAAATGACAACTTAGGTTTCTTGCCAAACCACAGTTCATACGGTGTCGTCTCAACGGATTTAGATGGTGCCCTATTTAAAGTGAATGCAGTTGTCTCTAATGCATAACCCCAAAACGATAGTGGTAAATCAGTAAGAAACATCATAGATCGCACCATATCTAATAAAGTACGGTTGTTGTGGTGTTCTAGGTGGCATGAGTTTGTGAAACTATCCCACATTGTTTTAATTGAAGGCCAAACTCGTAACTCAAATATTTGTCTCCGCGATCAGATCATAGAAACTTTATTTTCATGTTCCGATGATTCTTCACTTCACTCTTAATATTTTTGAACTTTTCAAAATGTTTGAGACTTGTGTTTCTGTAGCGACCTGACCCAAAATCGGTCAAGTCTCTGTGTTTGTACCATCCCAAGATCATGCTGGCACTCACAGTACATTGATGAAATAATCAAAGTTCAATCACACCTGAATTTATTACACGATTCTCATATCGAGTCTTTATTACAATGGAATAAATTTGGCCGAAGGCCAACTCATGAGAAATAAACTAAGTAAAGCTGCGGGCGTAGAAGAATAGCGAGTCCATCCGACTCCAAAGGGCAATCGCCAAGCGGATCGTAGCCTCAATCCCGATCGAATACTCCTCGCAACATAAGACATTGCAGCCGTGTAGGTCAAGATTTTGAATATGCCGGCAAGTCATGAAGAGAGAACAATAATAAAATTACTAACACTATATGCAATTTGGTACGTGGGGCTCTAAGTTTCATCATTTTGCGAAAAGCCTGTTTTTTCCTACAATAAGGACTTGTTTGCAAAAACTACAAAATTGTTGGTAGTTATTGAGATGGTTCCACCAACCAATGTCTCATTCCCAAACTATTAAGTCATAACCCCCTCAATTCATTAATTTTAGTGTTGAGATTTCCGAATACTTCCAAGTTCCAGAGGCTCAAATTGTCCGTAACCGGGGACACGGCTAATCGATTAGATCTTTTCTCTGCAGAGGTTTGCGCACTTTACCCGCAAGTATCGTTCCTCCTTTTAAGTCTTCGCACTTCATGGTGTTTGAAGACGGGACGAACGAAACAGGGTCTTCCGAAGAGTTCCTCTGGCCACTGCCGGTACCCATCCAATCCTACCGATCTTCTACATCTCGTAGCACCGTCCGCCAGAGTCACAACTAGGGTTGACCAAGCCGAGCCCATAATGGCTTCCATGCACATGTAAGCTTCCGGTCAATGGGGTATACATCCGCCTCTTCGTGGCTGGGTGAAGCTTTCCGCAAGATGTCATGGCACTTCTCCATGCATCCCGGCCAACCAATCGGATTCTCCAGGTGCCCGTCAACTCCTCCACCCAAAGAGTGAATCCCAAGTCCATCTTGAGCTTGAAGTTCATGGGGTTGTCATCATCTTGACTCTCACATCTCCCTTATGAATTCACTCAACCAATCCCGTCTACGAGCATAGCAATAATAAACTACTTCGTCCAGGGTCATGGTAACAAGGGAATTGGTTCATCCTACCTCATGATACTACTCAAGTACATAACTTCAAAATTTCACCTACTGCATGCATGGTGGGGAGGTATAATTATAATGCAACAAAATCATAGGTATTGTAAAGAAACATGATCAATGACTTGCCTTTGCCGACGATCTTCGTAAGCTAGGGACTCGTGGTAGCAAGCTTCAGACTCCGGAAATTCTACCGAGGCAAACAACAATCATAATAAGCATATAGCATATGATCACTTACATAACAGCTTGCTAATATGAAACACACAAAACAATCGAATCAAAACCCAAAAGAAAACTCGAAGAAATCCAACTCAAAGTTTTCCTACATCAAGCAACAATTAAAAATAGTTTTGCACTACAAAAATTTTTCTTAACAGAACCTAAGCATGGGTTTATGCTACCTAACATAAAAGAATTCATCAAGCAACTAGGAGCAAAAAGAATCACCTTAAAATCTATTATAAAACTCCTATTAGGCCTAAAGCAAATTCTAGGAGGAAAAATAAAATAAAAGTTTTATTTATTATAAATAAAAGTTCATGCTCTAAAGTTACAGAAACTAACCTAGAATAATCTATCACATAGGAAAAATAAATTTATTTGCTAATTAAAACAATAGGAAAAGCAGTAGCTAGTTAAATAATTAGGAATAACATGATCCTGGTTAAAACTATTTTTTATTAATACTAAAATGCCCAAATAAATTCCTACGGTTAAGCAATGTCAAAACAAAGTTGTGACAAAAAGAATCATTAAAAAATAATATTCCTAACTCCTTTTATAGCAGATTTACTATTCTGTCAAAATCTAAAATAAAGCAATTTTAAATAATTTTAACATGACTAATTATATTTTCTACATAAACTATAAGAAATTTTCAAACCAACAAAAAAATAATCACTTAAAAATATTAAGTAGATTAAAAGATATGAATTTTTCAAATCTGAAACTATTACATTAAAACAGAAAACGAAAAATAAAGAAAACGGGCTAATGGGCCTATCTAGCATACAGGCGTAATATAACTAAATCGGCCCTAGTGGTTAAACCGAGTCGGCCGGTTTAATGAAAAACCTAACTAACCGATCTAAACTGAAATAAACCGTTCATTAAAACTAAACCTAAATAAAACGTATTCTTCTGGGGATCTAATCCTAACCGCACGCTTTGGATCTAACGGCGAGGAGGACTCGGCGACTCACCGCTGAGGAAAGACGACGGCGACGGTCGGCGGCGGCTCAGGCGACCTTTATGCGCGGCTCGGTGGTCGGGGACGACGGCGGGACCTCCCAGGTCTTGGCGTGGCGAGGTGAGCTCAGGTGGAGTCAGGCGAGGTCGAGGGGTTCGGGATGGCGGTCTTGAGTTAATGGCGGCGGCAGCCGGGTGCTCCGTGAGGTTGTGTGTGGCGAGGAGAACGTCGGGTGAGGCGAGGGAGCAGGGGAACGGGGTCGGGGGTATAAATAGGGGGGGGCCTCGACTTGGAGGAGGGGCAGGTCGAGCGAGGGGATCGGGGAGGATCCCGGAGATCTCGGGATTTCTGGCGAGCGGCGGCGCGATGGCGTCGGCTTGGGGAGGAAGAAGGTGGCGGGGTCCACCTGTCGGCGAGAGGGAGGGAGGTGTGTTGCGGTCGGGCGACCGAACGGTAGGATTCGGGCAGGGGATCGGTCGGCCGGGCGGCTCAAGGGTTTTGGGCGGTCGGTCGGCTTGCTACCTGGTGGGCCTCAAGCTGGGCTGGCCTGGCTGGCGCCTGGGTCCTTTTCTTTTCTTTTTTTTTGAATTTAGAGAGAGAGAGAGAAAAACATAATAAATATAAATATTTTATATAGGACATATATATATCAAAATGATCAGGGGAATATTCCCTATAATTTGAACATTTTTCCAAGGGCAAAAATCAAACTTAAAAAAACATTTTCTAGAAATCCCAAATAAAAATCAAATTTGAATTCAAACTTTTTGGCAAAGTTTTTCTTGACATTTTTGGAGTGTCATGTTTACTCCTCTCATACTTTTTCTCAAGTATTTGTCGGGGCATTGTTTCGAAATAAATTTCAACTGCCAATTTGAATTCAAATTCCAACAAACTCAAAAGCCTCTGAAATAATTCAAATGTCACTCAATTCAAACAGTAATGCATAGATGCTTAGCTATAATTGTAAAACATTCCAAATAGGAAATTTGGGATGTTACAAACCTACCCACCTTAAGGTGAATCTCGCCCTCGAGATTCGGGTTGGCTAGCAAATAGGTGCGGGTGGTCTCGAAGGAGGTCTTCTTCTCGCCTCCGTGTGGCTTCCTCCTCGGAGTGATGACTCCTGACACCTTGCAAAACTTGATGATCTTGCCGCGGGTGACTCTGTTCGCAGTCTCGAGAATTCGGACGGGTTTCTCCTTATAAGTCGATCACCGTCGAGCTGTATGGCCTCTAGGGCACTGTGTCTCTCAACGGAATATCGGCCATGTCGGCATGACACTTCTTCACCGAGAAACATGGAAGACATCATGAACTCCGGACAATCCTTCCGCAATTCCAACTTGTAAGCAAATTCTCCACGACGTTCGAGGATTTTGTAGGGGCCAATGAACCGGGTGCTAACTTTCCTTTGACACCAAACCTCTTGATTCCACGAGTGAGACACACGAAGGTATGCTCGGTCTCCCGCTTCGTAAGTTACTTCCTTGCGTTTACTGTCGGCATAACTCTTCTACCTCGACTGAGCTATCTTGAGTCTATCCCGAATCAGCTTGACTTTCTCTTCAGAATCTCTGATAAGATCGGAACCGAAAAGTGTTCGATCTCCAACACCATCCCACAGCAATGGTGTTCTGCACCTCCTTCCGTATAGAGCTTCGAAAGGGGCCATCTTCGATCGGTCTGATAACTGTTGTTGTATGAGAACTCTGCGTACGGCAAATTATCATCCCAGCTAGACCCATAGTCTAGCACACAAGCTCTCAACATGTCCTCCAGAATTTGGTTGACTCTCTCGGTCTCTCCATCTGTCATGATGAAAGGTCAGTACTAAACTCCAGCCTCGTACCCAAAGTTTCATGCAACTGATTCCAAAACTTTGAGGTAAATTGTGTTCCTCTATCGACACGATACTCCTCGGAACTCCGTGCGCATAAACGATCCCTGGTCATGTATATCTTGGCCAACTTAGCACTCGGTATAGGTAGTCTTCACGGGAATGAAGTGGGCTACCTTGGTCAAACGATCAACCACTACCCAGATGGAATCATAGCCTGAGCGGGTCCCGGTAATCCCGTGATAAAGTCCATTCCAAGTTTTTCCCATTTCCAATCGGGAATCGGCAAAGGTTGAAGTAACCCTGCCGGGCTTCGATGTTACGCCTTTACTCTTTGACAAACATCGTGACATCGCTACGTACTCGGCAATATCTTTCTTCATACATCCACCAGAAACTTTCCTTCAAATCCAGGTACATCTTAGTGTTACCGGGGTGAATCGAGTACGGTGAATCATGAGCCTCTTGAAGAATTATCTTCCTGAGTTCGGGATCATTGGGTACATAAATGCGATCCTCGAACCATATAGCTCTGTATTCATCCTTACGGAACCCTTTAGCTTTTCCTTCATTCATCTTTTTCTTTATCTCATCAATTTCCTTGTCCGACTTCTGGGCTTCACGAATTACAGGCCAAAGTGGACTGAACTTCCGGAGTTGCAACATATCCTCTCTGAACTATCTCCCGATGGAGATCTCCGAGGTCATCGAGTAACTCTGGGGTAATCCTCCTGCTATAAGAGTATTCACATAACTCTTACGGCTCAAAGCATCTGCTACAAAATTAGCCTTTCTTTGGTGGTAATGCAATCTCATGTCATAGTCCTTTATTAACTCTAGCCATCTCCTCTGCCTGAGGTTCAACTCTTTCTGCGTGAAAATATACTTCAAGCTCTTGTGATCTGTGTAAACATCACAACGGTTTTCGATGAGGAAATGTCTCCAGGTCTTGAGTGCATGCACTACTGCTGCTAACTCCAAATCATGTGTGGCATAATTCATCTCGTGAGGTCGTAGCTGTCTGGAGGTATAAGCTACAACTTTTCCTTCCTGCATGAGTACTCCTCCGAGTCCTTGGCGAGAAGCGTCACAATATACCTGGTAATCCTTGTGTATGTCCGGCAAAATCAGTACTGGGGCTGTAACCAAACGTTTCTTCAATTCCTGAAAAGTGGCTTCACAATCCTCAGTCCAAATGTACTTGGCGTCCTTCTTCAACAGCTCAGTCATGGGCTTGGCAATCTTCGAGAAATTCTCAATAAACCTCCGATAATATCTTGCGAGTCCGAGAAAATCATGGATCTCCTTGACCGAGGTGGGTGATCGCCAATCGGTGACCGATTCAACCTTGGTGGGGTCAACTGCTATTCCTTCTCCTGAAATAACATGTCCGAGGAATCCAACTTCCTTCAGCCAAAATTCACATTTGCTGAACTTGGCATACAATCGATGTTCTCGGAGTTTCTCGAACTAGACGCAAATGTTCCTTATGCTCTTCCTCGCTCTTGGAGAAAATCAAGATATCATCGATGAACACCATGACAAATTTGTCCAGATATTCCATAAATACCTTGTTCATCAAATTCATGAAGTATGCAGGGGCATTAGTCAATCCGAATGACATGACGGTATACTCATATAAACCATACCTGGTGGTAAATGCTGGTTTGGGTATATCCGTTTCACGGATCTTCAACTGATGATACCCTGATCGAAGATCGATCTTGGAGAATACCTTGGCTCCAACTAGCTGATCAAATAGATCATTAATCATCGGCAGAGGGTACTTGTTCTTGATGGTCTCGCTGCTCAACGAACGATAATCCACAACCATTCTCGTGCTTCCATCCTTCTTCTCTACCAAAAGAACTGGGCTCCCCAAGGTGATGATCTTGGCGAATATATCCCTTCTCCAATAGCTCATTAATTTGCTTTTGATCTCTTCCAATTCGTTCGGGGCGTCCGATAGGGTCTCTTGGATATTGGGGTTGTGCACAGCAATAACTCAATCAGAAATTCAATGTCTCTGTCCGGTGGCATTCTCGTAATTCCTCCGAAACACATCGGGAAAATCTTGCACTCGGCACTTCCTCTGAACAACTCCCATGAGGGAATTCACCTGATTGTTCATCGGGATACGTCTGGATACATACTTGATCCTCTTCTGCTCGGAGTGGTGAGCAGAATTGACTTGGGGGCACAGTCTATGTTTCCTTCAAACTTCGTCAACCAATCCATGCCTAGGATTACATCCAAGGTCTGGGTTTCCAATACTATGAGGTCTGCTGGGAATTTATGGTTTCCGATGTTAAGGGTTGCATGACAGCCTAATCTCGCCATCATTTCTCCTCCTGCGAATCGACGCGTGAAGAGGGCTTCTAAGGGTTCTAGTGGGCAACCCGTACTTTTCCACAACTACCCTTGATATAAATGAATGCGTTGCACCGTAATCAAAGAGTACCAATACTGGATGTGAATTTAATAAAACTTACCAACCACGTTGTTCCGGCTGATCATAGACGCCCTCCACGCCAATGTGGTTCACCCGAGCACGAGGAAAAGGGTTGGGCTTCTTTGCTGAGCTCCCATTGCCGCTTCCATTCCTCCGCTTGGCCTCCGGGCAGTCGGTGGCATAGTGCCCTGCTTTTCCGGCACTTGAAACAGTGATGTGACTCAGATCCTTCGAGCCGGGCAGGACGATGCTTTGGTTACCATTGCCGCTTCCATTGCACGACTTGTTGTTGTGGTTGCGGTTGTTCCCATTCCCTCCATGGTTATGTCCTCCATGATTATGTCCTCCATGGGTGTGATGGGTATGCCCTCGAGTATGGGGCATAACGGGGCTTCTGCGGAGCTCCAGAGTTGTACTTCCCCTGGCCATACTTTCGCTATGGCTATCAATCTGCTGTTGCTTGCCTTCAAGTATGGTGGCCTTGTCTACCAGCTCCCGGTAGTTGGTGAAGGTAGCCACCAAGAGCTGCATACCCAGCTCGTCATTGAGTCCTCGAGAAACTTTTTCCGCTGCGGCATCTGTGGCCACATCATCCGGGGCATAGCGGGCTAACTTGCTGAACTCATCCACGCATCGTCCCACAAGACGGTTTCCTGGCGTAAGTTGCGGAACTCACGCTTCTTGCACTCATGGCTCCATTTGAAACATGAGCGGTGCGGAAGGCTTCGCTGGAACTGATCCCACGTGATGGTGCCGATGGGATAAGTGGCGGTGTAGTTCTCCCACCAAGAAGCTGCAGGTCCATCAAGTTGATGTGCGGCAAAGCGCACCTTCTCTGCATCTGTGCATCCAGCAGTGGCTAACTCTCTTCCGACCTTGCGGAGCCAATCATCGGCCACAATCGGCTCAAGGTCAGCTAGAGAACACCGGCGGATTCAGCCTTAGGAAGCGGGTCAAGTTGTCAACAGGGGTGGTGGCGGTGGATTGTTGTTGTTGTTGTTCGTTCGATGAGCATCTGCATGAGGGCATTCTCGCTGGATCAGCCGGGTGAGCTCCGCGGAAAGTTGAAACCGGGTCACGCCTCGGAGGCATCCGGTGTTTTGGAGTGGATGAGAAAATTAGAATAGAACAAGGGTCTAATGAGAAAATATCACTACCCATATGAATGCACAATCATAATCACACCAATCATTTATTCAATCATCTCAAACATGGTTCAATCTCGGATTACAAATTCTCATGACTAATCGAAAATAACGGCCTAACTGATCGACGGAAAATAAAATAACAAGGCGGTCGACTAAATGTCTTCATCAATAATCCTTGCGTCCTCTGGTGCGATGTCCTCCGGTGTGGCGTCCTCTGATGCGGCGCCTCCTCTTGCGGCTTTCTCCAGTGGAACTCCCTTCATAATCCTGATCATTGCTCACGAGAGGTCCGTCATCTCCACTCGGAAAAAGGTCCTCTCCCAAGTCCATCTTTTCCTCTAACGCGACAACCTTCATTTTCAGGTCGTCGACTCTCTCCATGAAGTCCGCGATTTCTTCCTCATGGTCAAGGAAGTCTGCGTGTGCCTTCTCTTCCAGCCCGATTCACGGAACAACAGCCTCCTGTATACCTTCGAAGTTACAGTGAGTCCGGATCTCCCGCTTCTGAGGAGACACTCCAAGTCTTGGACATACGAGAGAATGGAGTCGTCCTCTACGGTACGGATGATATCTCCATTCCTTGCTCTGCGAGAAACCATGGCGAGGTCTGATGGATCGAGCTCGGCCATGTACTCTTCTCGGAGATGTCCAAGTGCACGATAAATCGCCATGTCTCTTTCGAGGATCCAGTTGAAGTCGGTAAACTCCAAGTCAATAGGCTCTGTATGTCCTCCGAAGGTTCTCCCTGGAATGTGCACCTCGATCCTGTAGCGGGTATCCGTCGGAAGTGCATTGGTAGGCTTCCCGGTGATCGAGGGTAGAGCAATCTTCAGCTTCTTCACGATCTGGACCAGCTTCCCGCCAAGGGCATCGTCTCATCTGGCCGGCAAAACTCCGTAGCAAACCGGGGTGAACTCGGACCATCTAGAATGTTGAAAATCGGAGAGAATTCAGAAATGAACAGGAAGAATTACGGAATGATAAGGACATAAAATAAATAGTCTCTTCCTATGGCTTTCCAATCCTAGGGGTTACGTCCCCACGGTCACAGGTGCTCGATACCATCTCTGTAGTGACCTGACCCAAAATCGGTCAAGTCTCCGTGGTTCCGTACCATCCCAAGATCATCTTTGGCACTCACAAAGTACATTGATGAAATAATCAAAGTTCAATCACACCTGAATTTATTACACGATTCTCATATCGAGTCTTTATTACAATGGAATAAATTTGGTCAAGGCCAACTCATGAGAAATAAACTAAGTAAAGCTGCGGAAGCGTAGAAGAATAGTGAGTCCATCCGACTCCAAAGGGCAATCGCCAAGCGCGGATCGTAGCCTCAATCCTGATCGGAATACTCCTCTGCAACATAAGACATTGCAGCCGTGTAGGTCAGCATTTTGAATATGCCGGCAAGTCATGAAGAGAGAACAATAATAAAATTACTAACACTATATGCAATTTGGCTGTGGGGCTCTAAGTTTCATCATTTTGCGAAAAGCCTGTTTTTTCCTACAATAAGGACTTGTTTGCAAAAAGTACAAAATTGTTGGTAGTTATTGAGATGGTTCCACCAACCAATGTCTCATTCCCAAACTATTAAGTCATAACCCCCTCAATTCATTAATTTTAGTGTTGAGATTTCCGAATACTTCCAAGTTCCAGAGGCTCAAATTGTCCGTAACCGGGGACACGGCTAATCGATTAGATCTTTTCTCTGCAGAGGTTTGCACACTTTACCCGCAAGTATCGTTCCCTCCTTTTAAGTCTTCGCACTTCATGGTGTTTGAAGACGAGACGAACGAAACAGGGTCTTCCGAAGAGTTCCTCTGGCCACTGCCGGTACCCATCCAATCCTACCGTTCTTCTACATCTCGTAGCACCGTCCGCCAGAGTCACAACTAGGGTTGACCAAGCCAGAGCCCATAATGGCTTGCGGCTGCACATGTAAGCTTCCTGGTCAATGGGGTATACATCCGCCTCTTCGTGGCTGGGTGAAGCTTTCCGCAAGATGTCATGGCACTTCTCCATGCATCCCGCCAACCACCGGATTCTCCAGGTGCCCACAACCGTCCTCCACCCAAAGAGTGAATTCAAGTCCATCTTGAGCTTGAAGTTCATGGGGTTGTCATCATCTTGACTCTCACATCTCCCTTATGAATTCACTCAACCAATCCCGCTTCACGAGCATAGCAATAATAAACTACTTCGTCCGGGTCATGGTAACAAGGGGAATTGGTTCATCCTACCTCATGATACTACTCAAGTACATAACTTCAAAATTTCACCCATCGCATGCATGGTGGGGAGGTATAATTCTAATGCAACAAAATCATAGGTATTGTAAAGAAACATGATCAATGACTTGCCTTGCTGACGATCTTCGTAAGCTAGGGACTCGTGATAGCAAGCTTCGCACTCCGGAAATTCTACCGAGGCAAACAACAATCATAATAAGCATATAGCATATGATCACCTACATAACAGCTTGCTAATATGAAACACACAAAACAATCGAATCAAAACCCAAAAGAAAACTCGAAGAAATCCTACTCAAAGTTTTCCTACATCAAGCAACAATTAAAAATAGTTTTGCACTACAAAATTTTTTCTTAACAGAACCTAAGCATGGGTTTATGCTACCTAACAGAAAAGAATTCATCAAGCAACTAGGAGCAAAAAGAATCACCTTAAAATCTATTATAAAACTCCTATTAGGCCTAATGCAAATTCTAGGAGGAAAAATAAAATAAAAGTTTTATTTATTATAAATAAAATTTCATGCTCTAAAGTTACAGAAACTAACCTAGAATAATCTATCACATAGGAAAAATAAATTTATTTGCTAATTAAAACAATAGGAAAACAGTAGCTAGTTAAATAATTAGGAATAACATGATCCTGGTTAAAACTATTTTTTATTAATCCTAAAATGCCCAAATAAATTCCTACGGTTAAGCAATGTCAAAACAAAGTTGTGACAAAAAGAATCATTAAAAAATAATATTCCTAACTCCTTTTATAGCAGATTTACTATTCTGTCAAAATCTAAAATAAAGCAATTTTAAATAATTTTAACATGACTAATTATATTTTCTACATAAACTATAAGAAATTTTCAAACCAACAAAAAAATAATCACTTAAAAATATTAAGTAGATTAAAAGATATGAATTTTTCAAATCTGAAACTATTCTGTTAAAACAGAAAACGAAAAATAAAGAAAAACGGGCTAATGGGCCTATCTAGTGCCCTGGGCGTAATATAACTAAATCGGCCCTAGTGGTTAAACCGACTCGGCCGGTTTAATAAAAAAACCTAACTAACCGATCTAAACCGGAAATAAACCGGTTCATTAAAACTAAACCTAAATAAAACGTATTCTTGGGGATCTAATCCTAACCGCACGCTTTGGATCTAACGGCGAGGAGGACTCCGGCGACTCACCGCGGGGAAAGACGACGGCGACGGTCGGCGGCGACGACGGCGGGGACCTCCGGCGGGTGCGGCGTGGCGAGGTGAGCTCGGGGGTGGAGTCGGGCGAGGTCGAGGGGTTCGGGGATGGCCGGTGCGGAGTTAATGGCGGCGGCGGCGCTCGGGTGCTCCGGCGGGGTTGTGCGGCGAGGGGAGAACGTCGGGTGAGGGGGCGAGGGGGGAACGGGGTCGAGGGGGGGTATATATAGGGGGGGCCTCGACTTGGAGGAGGGGCAGGTCGGGCGAGGGGATCGGGGAGGATCCCGGAGATCTCGGGATTTCCGGCGAGCGGCGGCGCGGTGGCGTCGGCTTGGGGAGGAAGAAGGTGGCGGGGTCCACCTGTCGGCGAGAGGGAGGGAGGTGTGTTGCGGTCGGGCGACAGAACGGTAGGATTCGGCGCGGGATCGGTCGGCGCTGGGCCGGGTCTTGGGCCGGGTCGGTCGGTCACTGCGCTGGTGGGCCTCTGTTGGCCGGGCCGGGCTTCGCGGTTGGGTCGGCAGTCGGTCATGCCTGGTGGGCCTCAGCGGGCTGGGCTAACTGGCCGGGCGCCGGGTCCTTTTTAATTTAGAGAGAGAGAAAAACATAATAAATATAAATATTTTATATAGGACATATATATATCAAAATGATCAGGGGAATATTCCCTATAATTTGAACATTTTTCCAGGGGCAGAACTCAAACTTAAAAAAAAAACATTTTCTAGAAATCCCAAATAAAAATCAAATTTGAATTCAAACTTTTTGGCAAAGTTTTTCTTCTGACATTTTTGGAGTGTCATGTTTACTCCTCTCATACTTTTTCTCAAGTATTTGTCATGCATAGTTTTGAAATAAATTTCAACTGCCAATTTGAATTCAAATTCCAACAAACTCAAAAGCCTCTGAAATAATTCAAATGTCACTCAATTCAAACAGTAATGCATAGATGCTTAGCTATAATTGTAAAATATTCCAAATAGGAAATTTGGGATGTTACAGTTTCATTAAGTAGATATACCCATATCTGCTCAACTCATCTGTGAAGGTCAGAAAATAATGATAACCGTCGCGAGCCTCAACACTCATCGGATCACATAAATCAATATGTATTATTTCCAATAAGTCAGTTGCTCGTTCCATTGTTTCGGAGAACGGAGTCTTAGTCATCTTCCCATGAGGCATGGTTCGCAAGCATCAAGTGATTCCAAAAGCCCATCATTATGGAGTTTCTTCATGCGCTTTAAACCAATATGACCTAAACGTCAGTGCCACAAATAAGTTGCACTATCATTATTAACTTTGCATCTTTTGGCTTCAATATTATGAGTATGTGTACCACTACGATCGAGATTCAATAAACCATTTATATTGAGTGTATGACCATAGAAGGTTTTATTCATGTAAATAGAACAACAATTATTCTTTGACTTAAATGAATAACCGTGTTGCAATAAACATGATCCAATCATATTCATGCTCAACGCAAACACCAAATAACATTTATTTTAGGTTCAACACTAATCCTGAAGGTAAAGGGAGTGTGCAATGGTGATCTTATCCTTGGAATCACTTCCAACACACATCATCACCTTGCCCTTAACTAGTTTATGTTTATTTTGCAACTTCTGTTTTGAGTTACTACTCTTAGCAACAGAACTAGTATCAAATACCGAGGGGTTGCTATAAACAGTAGTAAAGTACACATCAATAACATGTATATCAAATATACCTTTGTTCACTTTGCCATCCTTCTTATCCGCCAAGTATCTAGGGGCAGTTCCGCTTCCAGTGACCATGTCCATTGCAGTAGAAGCACTCAGTTTCAGGCTTAGGTCTAGCTTTAGGCTTCTTCACGGGAGTGACAACTTGCTTGCCATTCTTCTTGGAGTTCCCTTTCTTTTCCTTGCCCTTTTACTTGAAACTAGTGGTCTTGTCAACCATCAACACTTGATGCTTTTCTTAATTTCTACCTTCACTAATTTCAACATCGCGAAGAGCTTGGGAATCATTTTCGTCATCCCTTACACAATATAGTTCATCATGAAGTTCTAGTAACTTGGTGATAGTGACTAGAGAACTCTGTCAATCACTATCTTATCTGGAAGATTAACTCCCACTTGATTCAAGCAACTGTAGTACTCAGACATTCTAAGCACATGCTCACTGGTTGAGCTATTCTCCTCCATCTTGTAGGCAAAATACTTGTCAGAGGTCTCATACCTCTCGACTCGGGCATGAGTCTGAAATACCAATTTCAGCTCTTGGAACATCTCATATGCTTTGTGACATTTCAAAACATTTTTGAAGTCCGGTTCTAAGCCGTAAAGCATGGTTCCCTAAACTATCAAGTAGTCATCATACCGAGCTTGTCAAACGCTCATAACGTCTGCATCTGCTCCTGCAATAGTATTGTCACCTAGCGGTGCATTAAGGACATAATTCTTCTGTGCAGCAATGAGGATAATCCTCAGATCACGGACCTAGTCCGCATCATTGCTACTATCAACTTTCAACTTAGTTTTCTCTAGGAACATATCATAAATAAAACGAGGAAGCTATACGTGAAATATTGATCTACAACATAGATATGCAAATACTATCAGGACTAAGTTCATGATAAATTAAAGTTCAATTAATCATATTACTTAAGGGCTCCCACTTAGATAGACATCCCTCTAGCCATCTAAATGATCACGTAATCCATATCAACTAAACCATGTCCGATCATCACGTGAGATGGAGTAGCTTTCAATGGTGAACATCACTATGTTGATCATATCTACTATATGATTCACGCTTGACCTTTCGGTCTCAGTGTTCCGAGGCCATATCTGCATATGCTAGGCTCGTCAAGTTTAACCTGAGTATTCTGCGTGTGCAAAACTGGCTTGCACCCGTCGTATTTGAACGTAGAGCTTATCACACTCGATCATCACGTGGTATCTCGGCACGATGAACTGTCGCGGCGGTGCATACTCAGGGAGAACACTTATACCTTGAAATTTTAGTGAGGGATTATCTTATAATGTTACCGCCGTACTAAGCAAAATAAGATGCATAAAAAGATAAACATCATATACAATCAAAAATATGTGACATGATATGGCCATCATCATCTTGTGCCTTTGATCTCCATCTCTAAAGTACCGTCATGATCTCCATCGTCGCCGGCATGACATCATGATCTCTATCATCTTGATCTCTATCAACGTGTCGTCACATGGCCGTCTTGCCAACTATTTATTTTGCAACTATTGCTATCGCATAGCGATAAAGTAAAGCAATTATATGGCGCTTGCATCTTATGCAATAAAGAGACAACCATAAGGCTCCTGCCAGTTGCCGGTAACTTTAACAAAACCTGATCATCTCATACAACAATTTATATCTCATCACGTCTTGACCATATCACATCACAACATGTCGTGCAAAAACAAGTTAGACGTCCTCTACTTTGTTGTTGCAAGTTTTACGTGGCTGCTACGGGCTTAGCAAGAACCATTCTTACCTACGCATCGAAAACCACAACGATTTTTCGTCAAGTGTGTTGTTTTAACCCTCAACAAGGACCGGGCGTAGTCTCACTCGATTCAACTAAAGTTGGAGAAACAGACACCCACTAGCCACCTGTGTGCGAAGCACGGCGGTAGAACCAGTCTCATGAACGCGGTCATGTAATGTCGGTCTGGGCCGCTTCATCCAACAATACCGCCGAATCAAAGTATGACATGCTGGTAAGCAGTATGACTATTATCGCCCACAACTCTTTGTGTTCTACTCATGCATATAACATTTATGCATAGACCTGGCTCGGATGCCACTGTTGGGGAACACAGTAATTTCAAAAAAATTCCTACGAACACACAAGATCTATCTAGGTGATGCAAAGCAACGAGCGGGGAGAGTGTGTCCACGTACCCTCATATACCGAAAGCGGAAGCGTTTTATCAACGCGGTTGATGTAGTCATACGTCTTCACGATCCGACCGATCCTAGCACCGAACGTATGGCACCTCCATGTTCAGCACACATTCAGCTTGATGGCGTCCCTCGTACTCTTGATCCTGTTGAGGCCGTTGGAGAGTTTCATCAGCAGGACGATGTGGTGACGGTGATGATGAAGTTACCAGCACAGTGCTTCGCCTAATCACTACAACGATATGACCGAGGTGTGTAACAGTGGAGGGGGGCACCGCACACGGCTAATAGATCAATTTGTGTGTCTTTGGGGTGCCCCCTCCCATGTATATAAAGGAGGGGGAAGAGGAGGCCGGCCCTAGAGGGGGCGGGCCAAAAGGGCGAGTCCTACTTGGACTCCCGGTCCAAGTAGGATTCGCCCCCCCCCCCTTCCTATTCCAACTAGGAGAAGGAAGGGAAGGAGGAAAAGGGGAGAAGGCGGGAGGGGGCGCCGCCCCCTCCTAGTCCAATTAGGACCAGCCCATGGGGGGCGTGCGGCCACCCCTTGAGGCCCTTCTCTCCTTTCCCGTATGGCCCATTAAGCCCACTACTTCCCCCGACGAATTCCCGTAACTCTCCAATACTCCGAAAAATACCCGAATCACTCAGAACCTTTCCGTGTCCGAATATAGCCTTACAATATATCGATGTTTACCTCTCGACCATTTCAAGACTCCTCATCATGTTCGTGATCTCATCCGGGAGTCCTAACAAACTTCGGTCATCAAATCACATAACTCATAATACAAATCGTCATCGAACGTTAAGCGTGCGGACCCTACGGGTTCGAGAACTATGTAGACATGACCGAGACACATCTCTGGTCAATAACCAATAGCGGAACCTGGATGCTCATATTAGCTCCTACATATTCTACGAAGATCTTTATCGGTCAAACCGCATAACAACATACGTTGTTCCATTTTTCATCGGTATGTTACTTGCCCGAGCATCGATCGTCGGTATGATGATACCTAGTTCAATCTCGTTACCAGCAAGTCTCTTTACTCGTTCCGTAATGCATCATTCCATAACTAACTCATTAGTCACATTGTTTGCAAGGCTTATAGTGATGTGCATTACCGAGAGGGCCCAGAGATACCTCCCCGAAACATGGAGTGACAAATCCTAATCTTGATCTATGCCAACCCAACAAATACCTTCGGAGACACCTGTAGAGCATCTTTATAATCACCCATTTATGTTGTGACGTTTGATAGCACACAAAGTGTTCCTTTGGTATTCGGGAGTTGCATAATCTCATAGTCTGAGGAACATGCATAAGTCATGAAGAAAGGAGTAGCAATGAAACTAAACGATCATAATGCTAAGCTAACAAATGGGTCTTGTCCATCACATCATTCTCCTAATGATGTGATCCCGTTCATCAAATGAAAACACATGTCTATGGTTAGGAAACATAACCATCTTTGATAAACGAGCTAGTCAAGTAGAGGCATACTAGGGACACTTATGTTTTGTCTATGTATTCACACATGTACTAGGTTTCCGGATAATAAAATTCTAGCATGAATAATAAACATTTATCATGAAATAAGGAAATAAATAATAACTTTATTATTGCCTCTAGGGCATATTTCCTTCACAAACACACCGCAAAAGAGTTACATCATATGGATCTCCAAGAGACCATTGTATTGAGAATTCAGCGAGAGAGAGAGAGAGAGAGAGAGAGAAAGCCATCTAGCTACTAACTACGTACCCAAAGGTCTACAAAGAAATACTCACGCATCATCGAAGATGCACCAATGGAAGTGGTGAACCCCTCCGTGATGGTGTCTAGATTGGATCTGGTGGTTCTGGACTCTGCGTCACCGGATGAATATTTCGAAGCTTGTTCTAGGGTTTCTAGAATATTGTGGTATTTATAGAGCAAAGAGGCGGTCTGGGGGGGCACCTGAGGTGGGCACAACCCACCAGGGTGCGCCTGGGCTTCCTGGCGCGCCCTGGTGGGTTGTGACCCCTCGGGGCACCCCCCAGGTGCAACCAGGGCCCATTTCCTTCCTTATGGCCCATAAAAAATCATCATGGAGTTTCGTGGCATTTGGACTCCATTTGATATTGATTTCTTGCGATGTAAAAAACATAGAAAAAACAGCAACTGGCACTTGGCACTATGTCAATAGGTTAGTAACAAAAAATGATATAAAATGACTATAAAATTATTATAAAACATCCAAGATTGATAATAAAACAGCATGAAACAATAAAAAATTATAGATACGTTGGAGACGTATCAGCACCCCCAAGCTTAACTCCTACTCGTCCTCGAGTAGGTAAGTGATAAAAACAGAATTTTTGATGTGGACTGCTGTTCATCAAGTCAAATCATATTCTTTTCTTTATAGCATGGACATTTGGACTTTTATGTGATTCAAAGCAATAGTCTAGTTTTGACATAATAATTTAGATACTCAAGCATATCAACAAGCAACCATGTCTTTCAAAATATCAATGCTAAAATAGGTTATCCCTAGCCCATCATGCTCAAACATTGATCCATTCATGAAACACACTCGAATATTAGCTACACCCAATACTTAAGCATGATCATATTGCCTCCTAGTTGGTGCTTTTTTTAAGAGAAGATGGAGACTCAAAATAAAAATAAAAATAAAAATTGCATAAACTAAAAGAAAGGCCCTTCGCGGAGGGAAGTAGGGATTTGTAGAGGTGCCAGAGCTCAAAGCGAAAAAATTTAAGATAAAAACATTTTGGGAGGTGTATCCATCCCACCAAGAAAACGACTTAGAGCTACGAACACTTTCCATGCTAGATATGCCATAGGCGGTTCCCAAACAGAAAATAAAGTTTATTCCTTTTTCCACCATTATTTCACTTTCCATGGCTAGCCGTATCCACGGGTGCCCTCCATACCAACACTTTCCAAGGAATTTATTATTTGACAACATAAAGTAAATATTTTTGCATTTCGGGACTGGGCATCCCTAAGACCTTTGCCTTTCTCTCGTGCAATGACAAGTGAATAAACACACATCTAGCATGGAAAATATTAGCCACCCGTTACCGTTCCGCGAGCGAAACAAACACACAAATGAGAAGTTTATTTTGAAAATTAGAGATGGCACATGCAAATTTGCTTAGACCGGCAAAAGAATACCGCATATAGATAGATATAGTCTCATGTGGCAAAACTGGTTTAAAGGACTTTGGATGCACAAGTAGAGGTCATACTTAGTGCAAAATGAAGGCTAGCAAGATATTAGGAAGCAAGCATTAAGCATAATTAACACTGAATAATGCACCATAAGTAGGATATAATTTTCATTGCATGATTATTGACTTTCGTGCATGCATAGGGAATCACAAACCTTAACACCAATATTCTTACTAGAGCACAATTGCTCATCAACATAACTCACATATCACATCATCATATCTCAAAACTATTACTAAGAATCAAGTTTATTTTGTCCAATGATCTTCATGAAATTTTCTTTTCTTTATCCTTCTTGGATATCTATCACTTTTGGACTAATTTTCATGTGTTGCTTTTCATAAGCTCAAACAAATATAAGTGAAGATCACGAGCATAACAAATTTTTCTTTCTCTCAAAATAATTTAAGTGAAGCAAGAGAGAATTTCTTAAAAAATTTACTAACTCTCAAATAAATCTAAGTGAAGCAAGAGATCATTTCTTCAAAAATAACAAAGCACACCGTGCTCAAAAAGATATAAGTGAAGCACTAGAGCAAGTCCTAGCTCATAAAAGATTTAAGTGAAGCATAGAGAGCAATTCTAACAAGTCATGACATAATTTTGGCTCTCTCAAATAGGTGTTTCCAGCAAGGATTGATGACTTAAAACACAAAATAAAACAAGCAAAGACACATATCATACAAGATGCTCCAAGCAAAACACATATCATGTGACGAATAAAAATATAGCCTCGAGTAAAATATCGATAGTTGTTGGAAGAAAGCGGGGATGCCACTCGGGGGCATCCCCAAGCTTAGTTGGTTGCTCATTATGGGATAATAGCTTGGGATGTAGGGGCATCCCCAAGCTTAGGCTCTTACATCCTTCCTTCATCCATCGTAAGATAACCCAAAACTTGAAAACTTCAATCACACAAAACTCAACAAAACCTTCGTGAGATCTGTTAGTGTAAGAAAAATAAATCACTACTATAAGTGTTGTATCAAACCAATTCGTATTTTGTTTTTGTATTATATCTACTGTATTCCAACTTTTCTATGGCAAAAACTCATCAAAGAAAACCATAGAGCCATCAAAATAAGCACACAACACAAAGAAAACAGAATCTGTCAAAACAGAACAGTCTGTAGCAATCTGACTTTAACAAATACTTCTGGAACTCCAAAAATTCTACAAAATTAGGACGACCAGGGAAATTTGTATATTAATCTTCTGCAAAAATAATCAGGGCAAAATCTCTTTTCCGTGATTTATGAAAATTATTTTCGTGAGCACAAAGTTTCTGTCTTTTTCAGCAAGATCAAACAACTATCACCCAAGAAGATCCTAAAGGCTTTACTTGGCACAAACACTAACTAAAACATAAAAAATACAATCATAACAGTAGCATAATTGTGTTAACACACACAAAAGAACAGAAACACAAAGCAAAAATAAATTTTATTCATTGGGTTGCCTCCCAACAAGCGATATAGTTTTACGCCCTTAGCTAGGCATAAAGCAAGGATCTAAGTTTTGTCATCTTTGGTTCGAGATCCATAAGATGCCATCATGATTGATTAATAAGGTGGCCTGATTTTTGTTCTAGGAAAGTGTTCCATCCCTTTCCTCAAAGGAAATTGGAACTTAATATTGCCTTCTTTCATATCAATCACGACACCGATAGTGCGTAAAAACGGTCTACCAAGAATAATTGGACAAGACGGATTGCAATCAATATCAAGAACAATAAAATATATGGGCACATAGTTTCCATTTGCAATAATAAGAACATAATTAATT
The DNA here is from genome assembly GCA_021605145.1 of Aegilops bicornis. Classification (NCBI taxonomy): domain Eukaryota; kingdom Viridiplantae; phylum Streptophyta; class Magnoliopsida; order Poales; family Poaceae; genus Aegilops; species Aegilops bicornis. The sequence continues at coordinate 538,400,599 of CM038672.1, forward strand.
CTTCCCATAGGCTTTTTAATAGTAGAATCCGCCAAGTGCAAATTCAAAGAACATTCTTCAAGATTGGTAAGACCAAGCACATCACATAAAGATTTCGGAATTGTAGAAACACTAGCACCCAAGTCACACAAAGCAAAACACTCATAATTTTTAATCTTGACTTTGATAGTAGGTTCCCATTCATCATGCAATTTTCTAGGAACTGAAACTTCTGATTCTAACTTTTCTTCCAAAGCTTTCATCATAGCATCAACTATATGTTTAGTTAAAGCTTTGTTTTGTTCATATGCATGGGGTGAATTTATCATGGATTGCAACAAAGAAATAAAATCAATAAAAGAGCAACTATCATAATTAAATTCTTTGTAATCCAAAATAGTGGGTGCATCACTAGCTAAAGTTTTGACCTCTCCAAACCCACTTTCATCAATTTTCTCAACAAGATTTTCACCCTCCGAAATATTGGGATGCCTTCTACCTAAAGTTGAGTCTTCTACAGTCCCTTTTTCATCATTCTTAATTTTACTAAACAAGGAATCAATAGAATAAACACCAATCTTTTTAAGATCTTCATCACTTTTGCAAGAATAATCACTAGAAAAAGCTTTCTCTAAAAATTCTCTTTTAGCTCTAAGCATAGCAGTTCTTTTCTTACTTTCATCCATAGAAACATAAAGAGCTTTAGTTGATTCATCTACTTTTGGCACAAAATAATTCATCTTGAGATTTTCCACATCATGAGCAATTCCATCAACACTTCTAGACAAATCATCAATTTTATTCAACTTTTCTTCTATGGAAGTGTTGAAAACTTTTTGCGTGTTGATAATGTCTTTAATATTATTCTCAAGATCAGAGGTATTCCTATTATTATTATAAGATTTATTTCCATAGGAATTACCATAATTATTAGAGGAATTACTAGGAAAAGGCCTAGACTAGAATTTCCTCTATAAGCATTGTTGTTGAAATTGTTTCTAGAGATAAAATTCACATCAATGGCATCACTATTTTGCTCAATAAAAGTAGACAAAGGCATATCATTAAAATCAACAGGAGCACTTTTACTAGCAACCAATTTCATAGGAGCATCAACTTAATCACTCAAACAAGAAATTACTTCAACCAAACTAACTTTTTTACTAGTAGGAGCTTTTTTGGTATGCCATTGTGAGTAATTTGCTATGATATTATCAAGCAATTTGGTGGCTTCACCCAAAGTAATTTCCATAAAAGTACCACCCGCGGCAGAATCTAAAAGATCACGAGAAACAAAATTCAACCCCGCATAAATTTTTTGTATGATCATCCAAATATTTAACCCATGAGTTGGGAAATTCCTTATCATCATTTTCATCCTTTCCCAAGATTGTGCAACATGATCATGTTCAAGTTGCTTGAAATTCATGATCTGGGTTCTAAGGGAAATAATTTTTGCGGGAGGAAAATACTTGGTGATAAAAGCATCCTTGCACTTGTTCCAAGAATCGATACTATTGCGAGGCAAAGAAGAGAACCAAATTTTTGCAGAATCATGCAAAGAGAACGGAACTAATTTCATCTTGACCACATCATTGTCCACATCTTTTTTCTTTTGCATATCACATAATTCCACGAAGGTATTAAGATGGGACGCGACATCCTCATTAGGAGTACCGGAAAATTGGTCTTTCATAACAAGATTTAGCACAGCAGTATTAATATCACAAGTCTCCGCACTAGTGGCGGGAGGAGCAAGCGGAGTGCCAATAAAATCATTGTTCTTGGTATTTGAGAAATCACATAATTTGGTGTTCTCTTGAGTCATGATGACCACACAACAAGACTGCACTCAAAAACAGATCCGGCAAGAAAACGGTGAACGAAAAAAGAGAGGCGAATAAAACGGCAAATTTTTGTGAAGTGGGGGAGAGGAAAACGAGAGGCAAATGGCAAATAATGTAAATTGCAAGGAGCTGAGATTTGTGATTAGGAACCTGGTTATGTTGAAGATCCTCCCCGGCACCGGCGCCAGAAAGGCACATGGCTGGGAGACTATCTTGACTTGATCCTCCCCGGCAACGGCGCCAGAAATTCTCCTTGATGGCAGCTGGAACTATGTCGGTATTTCCCCGGAGAGGGAGGGATGATGTAGCACAACGACGGTAGAGTATTTCCCTCAGTTATGAAACCAAGGTATCGAACCAGTAGGAGAACCAAGCAACACAACGTAAACAGTACCTGCACACAAACAACAACACCTCGCAACCCGACGAGTTAAAGGGGTTGTCAATCCCTTCTGGGGTACGGCGCCTCAAGATAGACAAGTGGACATGAGGTAAATTGTAGTAGATTGATAGATCGAACGCCAAATAAAATAAATAAAGATAAAACGCAGCAAGGTATTTTTGTATTTTTAGTTTAATAGATCTGAATAAAAATTCAAAGGAAAAGTAAATCGCAAGGAAAATATATGAGAAGAAAGACCCGGGGGCCGTAGGTTTCACTAGTGGCTTCTCTCGAGAAAAATAGCAAACGGTGGGTAAACAAATTACTGTTGGGCAATTGATAGAACTTCAAATAATTATGACGACATCCAGGCAATGATCATTCCATAGGCATCACGTCCAAGATTAGTAGACCGACTCCTGCCTGCATCTACTACTATTACTCCACACATCAACCGCTATCCAGCATGCATCTAGTGTATTAAGTTCATGGTAAAATGGAGTAATGCAATAAGAACGATTTCATGATGTAGACACGATCCGTTTATCTATATGGTGGTAGATATAGATCCCGTCTTTTTATCCTTAGTAGCAACGATACATACATGTTGTTTCCCCTTCTGTCAATGGGATCGAGCACCTTAAGATCGAACCCACTACCGGGCACCTCTTCCCATTGCAAGACAAATAGATCAAGTTGACCAAACAAAACCCAAATATCGGAGAAGAAATACGAGGCTATAAGAGATCAAAGAAACTCAAATAACTATCATGGATATAAAAAGGTATGACTGATCATAAACTCAAAGTTCATCATATCCCAACAAACACGCCGCAAAAGAGTTACATCATATGGATCTCCAAGAGATCATTGTATTGAGAATTCAGCGAGAGAGAGAAAGCCATCTAGCTACTAAGTACGGACCCAAAGGTCTACAAAGAACTACTCACGCATCATCGGAGAGGCACCAATGGAAGTGGTGAACCCCTCTGTGATGGTGTCTAGATTGGATCTGGTGGTTCTGGACTCTGCGGCGGCTGGATGAATATTTCGACGCTTGTTCTAGGGTTTCTGGAATATTGTGGTATTTATAGAGCAAAGAGGCGGTCCGGGGGGCACCCGAGGTGGGCACAACCCACTAGGGCGTGCCTGAGCCTCCTGGCGCGCCCCTGGTGGGTTGTGCCCCCCTCGGGGCACCCCCAGGTGCAACCATGGCCATTGCCTTCCTTCAGGCGCATAAAAAATCATCGTGGAGTTTCGTGGCATTTGGACTCCGTTTGATATTGATTTCCTGCGATGTAAAAAACATAGAAAAAACAGCAACTGGCACTTGGCACCGTGTCAATAGGTTAATACCAAAAAATGATATAAAATGACTATAAAATTATTATAAAACATCCAAGGTTGATAATAAAACAGCATGGAACAATAAAAAATTATAGATACATTGGAGACGTATCACGCGCCTCCCCCCTTGGCCTGCCTCCTCCTCCCCCTCCTTTATATACGTGGGGAGGGGGCACCCTAGGACACAACAAAGTTTCTCTTAGCCGTGTGTGGTGCCCCCTCCATAGTTACACACCTCGGTCATATCATCGTAGTGTTTAGGCGAAGCCCTGCGCCAGTAACTTCATCATCACTGCCACCACGCCATCGTGCTGACGGAACTCTCCCTCGGCCTCAACTGGATCAAGAGTACGAGGGACGTCACCGAGCTGAATGTGTGCAGATCGCGGAGGTGTCGTACGTTCGGTACTTGGATCGGTTGGATCGCAAAGACGTTCGGCTACATCAACCGCGTTACTAAACGCTTCTACTTTCGGTCTACGAGGGTACGTGGACACACTCTCCCTGCTCGTTGCTATGCTTCTCCTAGATATATCTTGCGCGATCGTAGGATTTTTTTTTTTGAAATACTACGTTCCCCAACATACTAGTGGGAATTTTTCATTATAGAACTTGGCTTGTATATTCCAATGATGGGCTTCCTCAAAATTGTCCTAGGTCTTCATGAGCAAGCGAGTTGGATGCACACCCACTTAGTTTAGCTTTCATAAACTTATAGCTCTAGTGCATCTGTTGCATGGCAATCCCTACTCACTCACATTGATATCTATTGATGGGCATCTCCATAGCACGTTGATACGCCTAGTTGATGTGAGACTATCTCCTTTTTGTCTTCTCCACAACCACCTTCTATTCCACCTATAGTGCTATGTCCATGGCTCACGCTCATGTATTGCGTGAAAGTAGAAAAAGTTTGAGAACATCAAAAGTATGAAACAATTGCTTGGCTTGTCATCGGGGTTGTGCATGATTTGAATATTTTGTATGATGAAGATGGAGCATAGCGAGACTATATGATTTTGTAGGGATAAGCTTTCTTTGGCCATGTTATTTTGAGAAGACATAATTGCCTTGTTAGTATGCTTGAAGTATCATTGTTTTTATGTCAATATTAAACTTTTGTTTTGAATCTTACAGATCTGAACATTCATGCCACAATAAAGAAATTACATGGATAAATATGTTAGTTAGCATTCCACATCAAAATTCTGTTTTTATCATTTACCTGAGGACGAGTAGGAATTAAGCTTGGGGATGCTTGATACGTCTGCAACGTATCTATAATTTTTTATTGTTCCATGCTATTACATTATCTGTTTTGGATGTTTTATATGCATTAATATGCTATTTTATATTATATTTTGGACTAACATATTAACATAGAGCCCAGTGCCAGCCCTGTTTTTGAGTTTCGAAGAAAAGGAATAGCAAACGGAGTCCAAACAGAATAAAACCTTTGCGATGATTTTTCTTGGACCAGAAGACAACCAGGAGACTTGGAGATGAAGTCGGAGGAGCCACGAGGTAGCCACAAGGACGGAGGGCGCGCCCCCACCCTTGTGGGCCCCTCGTGCACATCCTGACCTAATTCTTTCACCTATATATTCCCATATATCCCCAAACCACCAGAGGCATCCACGAAAACACTTTTCCATCGCCGCAACCTTCTGTACCCGTGAGATCCCATCTAGGGACCTTTTCCGGCACCCTGTCGGAGGGGGATTCGATCACGAAGGACTTCTACATCAACTCTATTGCCCTTCCGATGAAGCGTGAATAGTTTACCACAGACCTACGGATCCATAGCTAGTAGCTAGATGGCTTCTTCTCTCTCTTTGATTGTCAATACCATGTTCTCCTCGATGTTTTTGGAGATGTATTAGATGTAATACTTTTTTGCGATGTGTTTGTCGAGATCCGATGAATTGTGGATTTATGATCAGCTTATCTATGAATATTATTTGAATCTTCTCTGAATTCTTTTATGCATGGTTTGATATCTTTGTCATTCTCTTCGAACTATCGATTTGGTTTGGCTAACTAGATTGGTTTTTCTTGCAATGGAAGAAGTGCTTAGCTTCAGGTTCAATCTTGCGGTGTCCTTACACAGTGACAGTAGGGGCAGCAAGGCACACATTATATTGTTGCCATCGAGGATAAAAAGATGGGGTTTTCATCATATTGCTTGAGTTAATTCCTCTACATCTGTCATCTTACTTAATGCGTTACTCCGTTCTTTACGAACTTAATACTCTAGATGCATGCTGGATAGCGGTTGATGTGTGGAGTAATAGTAGTAGATGCAGAATCATTTCGGTCTACTTGACACAGACGTGATGCCTATATTCATGATCATTGCCTTAGATATCATCATAACCTTGCGCTTTTCTATCAATTACTCGGCAGTAATTTGTTCACCCGCCGTATTTGTAGCGACCCGACCTCAGACGGTCAAGCCTCTGTGTTGCTGTGCCATCCCTGGATCAGTATGCGGTATGAAGGAAGAAGTACTATTGGATTTACAGGAGATGTAATGTTGGAATATGGAATGATAATCCTAGGAAGGATGAATTAAACTTGTACAAGAGTTGAAGTGGGCCCATAACCCACAGGCCTAGGAGATAATAATAAGCAAGCACACTCTTGCTATAGGAGCATATTCCGGAAGAAAACTCCGAGTTTAATCATCCGACATTTTTAGGAGGATACGAAACCCGAGGATTGTGAAGAACAATAGATGTCTTGTTCAGCTTGCGAAACCATGGATTTATACGAACTTGGTTCGTCGACAAGAGAAATCTGCAATGCTTGTGAGAGTGCCCAAGTGTTAGAATACGTGATTCGATATTACGTATGTGGTAATGATTCAAGTATCGGGATGGATTGGCCCCATACCGGAGACTTCTATCATGAACTATCATATGTTGATGGAAAATCGAGAGCCTTGAAAACCTTAGAAGAGTGTCGACGCGATAAGCCATAAAACCATAGAATGGTAGTACGATGGAACCCTTTTACAGCAACCGCTTAATCGTAGGTTATACGGTGAAGTTCAACCTGCACCGTTTCTGCAGGAGAAACCATTAATGGTAGACCACCATGAGTGTTTCGATAGTTGTCTAGAATGGACACAGACCTATCGACTAAGAAGATCCGGTCTCGCATTTAACTTCAACTTTGACGAACCGACCCAAGATTTTGAGGAAAACTCTATGCTTCGGCGTAAGAGCGCTAATGAAGGAGCTATTGTAAGATATGTGAAGAGACATACATTGTCGGCACTCCGGAGGAAGTATCTGAGTTTATTGGAACCGTAACCATGCTTTTTAAGTGTGGTAGCACCTGACCTTCCGACCAAACGCTTGCTAGCGGACCCCCAACCCCTAACCTTTCTTGTTAGCCTCTTGAATCTCGAGGACGAGATTCATTTTAAGTGTGGTAGGTTTGTAACATCCCAAAATTCTAAATTTTGGAATGTTATAATAAATAAATAGTTTTGATTGATTGATTGTTTGTTGTGTGATTGATTGAGTGAAATTGATTTGGAATTTGAAACTTTTGAAAGTTGAATGAGAGGGAATGAAATGACTTTCCCAAACTATCCCCTTTGCCATTTTTGGATCTCAATGAATTCAATTTCATTCCAACACAAAACCCTAGAGTGAAGATGACATGACTTCTTCCATTTGAAATAAAAAGGTTTTGAAAAGATTTGAATTTCATTTGAGAATATTTCATATTCAAGCTTTATGCAACTCAATGATTTTCACGAGGAAGATAAAATGACTTCTTCAATTATATGAAATATGAGTTGGAAGTTAAAAGAATCAAATTGAAAGTCATTTGAAGGTATTTTGAAACTCCCTTTCAAATTTGGAATTATTTGGATTTTATTCAAAATTATTTTTCTCCTAAAAATAAATAAATGGAAATATGGGTAAAATGATTCCCTTCAATGGAAAATTAGGAGAAAATAAATTTGAAGTCATTTTGGTATTTTTAAAATGATTTTTATTGGATTTTATTAGAGCAGAAACACTCTTTGTTTTATTTGAATTTTTGTGTATTTTATTTGAACTTGAAAAAATAGTTCATGTTGTAGGAAATATTTTTCTGAAAATTTTGATATATATATATGTCCTATATAAAATATTTATATTTTATATATATTTTGTCTGATTTTATTTTCAAAAAAAATTAGAAAAAAAATACCCAGGCCCAGCCGACTGACCCGGCCTGGCGACCACCGAGCCCACCGGCCAAAGCCCGAGCCCATGAGCAGTGCCCGAGCCCGAGCCCAAGGCTGAAACCCCTTCGGACCGGTCGCCCGACCCCCCGCTTCCCTCTCACCGGATGTGGACCCCCACCGTCTTCTTCCTCCCCACGCCACACCCCATGCCGCTCGGATCCGCCGGATCCGGATTCGCCGATCCTCCCAATCCTCCCGATCCGCCTCGCCCAAGTCCCCCTATATAAACCCCTCGACCCCGTTCCCCCTCGCCCCTCGACCTCTCCCTCTGCCACACGCTTCGCCGAACAGCGCCGCCATGCCATTAACCCGTCGCCGACGCCTTACCACCCTCGAGCTCCACCGAGTCGACCTCGAGCTCCTCGTCGCGCGCACCACGGAGCTCCCGCCGACGCCCCGACCACCGGAGACGCCGACACACTCGCCGCCCGAGCCACCGCTGTTCGATCTCCAGAAGCCACCGAGTTCCTCGCCGTTAGATCCCGAACGGACGTGAGATTAGAACCCCCGAAGGGGTAAGTTAGTTCAAATAAAACCGGGTTTTAGTTCCGGTTTAGTTTAGTTAGGTTTTTTTATTTGAACCGGCCCGATTCAGTTTAAACCCTAGGGCGTAGTTTAGTTATTTAACGTCGAAGCGTTAGTTAGGCCCATTAGGACATTTTTCTTTTATTTTCATTTTATGTTTTAACAGAATAGTTTCAGATTTGAAAAATTCATATCTTTTAATCTACTTAATATTTTTAAGTGATTCTTTTTTTGTTGGTTTGCAAATTTCTTATAGTTTCTGTAGAAAATATAATTAGCCATGTTAAAATTATTTAAAATTGCTTTATTTTAGATTTAGACAGAATGGTAAATCTGCTATAAAATGAGTTAGGAATATTATTTTTTAATGATTCTTTTTGTCACAACTTTGTTTTGACATTGCCTAACCGTAGGAATTTATTTGGGAATTTTAGGATTAATAAAAATTAGTTTTAATCAGAATCATGTTATTCTTAATTAATTAACTAGCTATTGTTTTCCTATTGTTTTACTTAGCAAATAAATTTATTTTTCATGAGGGATAGATTATTCTAGGTTAGTTTCTGTAACTTTAGAGCATGAACTTTTATTTATAATAAATAAAACTTTTATTTTATTTTTCTTACTAGAATTTGCTTTAAGCCTAATAGGAGTTTTATAATAGATTTTAAAGTGATTCTTTTTGCTCCTAGTTGCATAATGCATTCTTTTCTGTTAAGTTAGCATAAAACCATGATTAGGTTCTGTTGAGAAAACTTTTGTAATGCAAAACTATTTTTAGTTGTTGCTTGAAGTAGGAAAACCTTGAGTTAGATTTCTTTGAGTTTTTCCTGTGGGTTTTGATTCGTTTGTTTTGTGTGATTGTGTTATGTTAAGTGATCATATGCTATATGCTTATTATGTTTGTTGTTTGCCTCGGTAGAATTTCCGGAGTGCGAAGCTTGCTACCACGAGTCCCTAGTTTTCGAAGATCGTCAGCAAGGCAAGTTCACTTTGACCATGCTTTCATACCTATGTTTATTGCATTTAGTGGCATCTTTGCAACCACCCCTCGAGTGTTATTGAATCCTTGTAGTTGAGTAGTATGCATGAGGTAGGAACCCATCACCCTGTTACCAAGCCCGGACGTTATTTGTTTTAATGCTACGCTATAAGTAGACGGGTTTGGTATGAGTGCACGAGTGGTGTGAAGAAGGAGGACTCTCGTCAATGACGACAACTCCATGATGGAATCTGCAAGGACTGCACCTTCAAGACCTCAAGACTTCAAGACTCGAGACGAGAATTCAATACACACTCTTTGGGTGAAGGACGGTTGTGGGCACCTGGAGAACCAAGTGGTTGGCGGGATGCATGGAGAAGCGCCATGACATCTTGGAAAGCTTCACCCAGACTCAAAGAGACGGAAGAATACTTCATGACCGGAAGCTTACTGCGGCAACCGCAAGTCAATATGGGCTCGCTTGGTTGACCTTAGTTGTGACTCTGGCTGGGATGGTGCTAGCAGATGTAGAACTACGGTAGGATGGGATGAGCACCGGACGGTGGTCAAAGGAACTCTTCTAAGACCATGTTTCGGTCATCTTGTTCTCAAACACCTCAAGTGCGAGAACGTAAAGAGAGGGATCGAATCTTGCGGGTAAAGTGTACAAACCTCTGCAGAGGGTTTAAACCTAATCGATTAGCCGTGTCCCCGGTTACGGACAATTTGAGCCTCTGGACTTGGATCTATCTCGGAACTCTCAACACCGGACTGATAATTTAATTGTGGGCAACTTATGATGATTTTGGGCTATGAGACATCGGTTGGCGGAACCATGTCATGATAGAAAACTCCATAGTACAGACTTCATTTATTCCTTTGATGTAGGGAAAATAAAACCAGCTTTTACGCATAAACAAAACTCAGATACAGAGCCATAAAGCCATATTGCATATAGTATAGTTTTATCATCTGCTTTTCTCATATTGTGATCTTGCGGTACATTCAATGTAATCGACCTACACGGCTGCAACGTATCATGTTGCAGATATTTACTCCGACGAGTAAGAGTACAGTGCAGGGTTACGGTCTACACTCAACCTGCCGATGGCGTTGATGGGACTCCATACCCGACTATTTGTTTCCGCTGTGACTAATGAGGTATATATCAGTTTTACGCTATTCATACATGTGATTGCACTTTGATATATACATTGATGTACTGTGTGTGCCAGCATACTAATCCAGGGATGGCACAGCAACACAGAGGCTTGACCGTCTGAGGTCGGGTCGCTACAGTATTATTTTCTATCATGAGAGAAGCCTCTAGTGAAACCTTTGGCCCCGGGGTCTATTTTCTTTATCGTTTAAGTTTCCGATCTACAATATTAGTTTCCGATCTACTCTTTTTGCAACCTTTTACTTTTCGATCTATAAACTAAAAATACCAAAAATATTTACTTTATCGTTTATCTATCTCTATCAGATCTCACTTTTGCAAGTAACCGTGAAGGGATTGACAACCCCTTTATCGCGTTGTGTGCAAGTTATTGATTGTTTGTGCAGGTATTCGGTGACTTGTGTGTTGTCTCCTACTGGATTGATACCTTGGTTCTCAAACTGAGGGAAATACTTATCTCTACTTTGCTGCATCACCCTTTCCTCTTCAACGGAAAAACCAATGCAAACTCAAAAAGTAGCAGGCTCCGACAACGAAGAGTAGGGCATGGGAGACGGCGACGCCTTGAGTCCCGTGAGCCGGCGAGTGTCCCATGCCCTACTCTACCTTGTCGGCGAGTGTCCCATGATATTCTACCTTGCCGGCGACCAGACAAACACTCTGGGGAGCGCAATTGGCCGCCGGAGGCAGAGTGGCGGGCGGGAGCGGAACCGGATGAAGCTCCGGTCAAAGATCACTACGTTGCATGTAATAATATGGATTTGAGGTATCCGGATGTGGCATGCATTTTGAGGGGTGACCAGTCACTGTCCGCGGACATGCCCCGGCGCGTCCGCGGACGTTTGAGGGGTTGGATTTGCCAAGTCCGGCTATATATGGTCTTAGTGGAGCAAGAAGATGTCGATGTTTGTTGGGTTGTGGTGTAGGTTGGGATTATGGACTTAAAATGGATGAGCCTTGGCACTTGTGGTGGTTGGGGACTAACTTTGTATTGAGATCCAAAGAGAGAGAAGAAGCCATCTAGCTAATAACTATGGACCCGAAGGTCTGTGGTAAACTACTCACACATCATCGGAGAGGCTATGGTGTTGATGTAGAAGCCCTTCGTGATCGATTCCCCCTCCGGCGGAGCGCTGGAAAAGGCCCCAAGATGGGATCTCACGGGTACAGAAGGTTGCAGTGGTGGAAAAAGTGTTTCGTGGCTCCCCTGGATGTTTTCAGGGTATAAGAGTATATATAGGCGAAAGAAGTAGGCCGGTGGAGCCATGAGGGGCCCACAAGGGTGGGGGCGCGCCTACCCCCCCTGGGCGCACCCTCCTGCCTCGTGGCCGCCTCGTTGCTTCCTTGACGTCTACTCCAAGTCTCCTGGATTGCGTTTGTTCCCAAAAAGATACTCGCGAAGGTTTCGTTCCGTTTGGATTCTGTTTCATATTCCTTTTCTGCGAAACATTGAAATAGGCAAAAAAATAGCAATTTGCATTAGGCCTTCGGTTAATAGGTTAGTCCCAAAAATAATATAAAAAGGTATATTAAAGCCCATTATACATCAAAAACAGATAATATAATAGCATGGAACAATCAAAAATTATAGATACGTTGGAGACATATCTAGCATCCCCAACCTTAATTCCTGCTCGTCCTCGAGTAGGTAAATGATAAAAACAAAATTTTTGATGTGGAATGCTACTTAGCATAATTTTCAATGTAATTTTCTTTATTGTGACATGAATGTTCAGATCCGAAAGATTCAAGACAAAAGTTTAATATTGACATAAAAATAATAATACTTCAAGCATAATAACTAAGCAATTATGTCTTATCAAAATAACATAGCCAAAGAAAGCTCATCCCTACAAAATCATATAGTTTGGCCATGCTTCATTTTCTTCGCACAAAAATGCTCTCATCATGCACAACCCCGATGACAAGCCAAGCAATTGTTTCACACTTTAGTATTCTCAAACTTTTTCAACTTTCACGCAATACATGAGCGTGAGCCATGGACATAGCACTATGGGTGGAATAGAATATGATGATGGGGGTTGTGTGGGGAAGACAAAAAAGGAGAAAGTCTCACATTTACGCGGCTAATCAACGGGCTAGGGAGATGCCCATCAATTGATGTCAATGCGAGGAGTAGGGATTGCCATGCAACAGATGCACTAGAGCTATAAATGTATGAAAGCTCAACAAAAAGAAACTAAGTGGGTGTGCATCAAACTTGCTTGCTCACGAAGACCTAGGGCATTTGAGGAAGCCCATTGCTGGAATATACAAGCCAAGTTCTATAATGAAAAATTCCCACTAGTATATGAAAGTGACAAAATAAAAGACTCTCTATCATAAATATCATGGTGCTACTTTGAAGAAGAAGTGTGGAAAAAGGATAGTAGCATTGTCCCTTCTTTTTTTTATTTTTTTGGGCCTTCCTTTTTTTATTTGGCCTTTCTCTTTTTTTCAGCCTTTTTTTGTCCTTTCCTTTTTTCACACAGGAATATGTGATATGTCTCCAACGTATCTATAATTTTTTATTGCTCCATGCTACTTTATCTATTGTTTTGGACTATATTGGGCTTTATTTTCCACTTTTATATTACTTTTGGGACTAACCTATTAACCGGAGGCCCAGCCCAGAATTGTCGTTTTTTGCCTATTTCAGTGTTTCGAAGAAACGGAATATCAAACGGAGTCCAAACGGAATGAAACCTTCGGGAACGTGATCTTCTCACCGAACGTGATCCAGGAGACTTGGAGCCTACTCCAAGAAGTGCCAGAGGCGGTCACGAGGGTGGAGGGCACCCCCCTAGGCGCGCCCCCTGCCTCATGGGCCCCCTAACGCTCCACCAACGTACTCCTTCCTCCTATATATACCTACGTATCCCCAACTGATCAGATATGGAGCCAAAAACCTAATTCCACCGCTGCAACTTCATGTATCCACGAGATCCTATCTTGGGGCCTGTTCTGGAGCTTCGCCGGAGGGGGCATCCACCACGGAGGGCTTCTACATCAACACCATAGCCCCTCCGATGAAGTGTGAGTAGTTTACTTCAGACCTTCGGGTCCATAGCTAGTAGCTAGATGGCTTCTTCTCTTTTTGGATCTCAATACAATGTTCTCCCCCTCTCTCGTGGAGATATATTCGATGTAATCTTCTTTTTGCGGTGTGTTTGTTGAGACCGATGAATTTTGGAGTTATGATCCAACTTATCTATGGAAAATATTTGATTCTTCTCTGAATTCTTTTATGTATGATTGAGTTATCTTTGCAAGTCTCTTCGAATTATCCGTTTGGTTTGGCCAACTAGATTGGTAGTTCTTGCAATGGGAGAAGTGCTTAGCTTTGGGTTCAATCTTGCGGTGTCCTTACCTAGTGATGTAAGGGGTTGCAAGGCACGTATTGTATTGTTGCCATCGAGGATAACAAGATGGGGTATTTATCATATTGCATGAATTTATTCCTCTACATCATGTCATCTTGCTTAAGGCGTTACTCTGTTTTTAACTTAATACTCTAGATGCGTGCTGGATAGCGGTCGATGAGTGGAGTAATAGTAGTAGATGCAGAATCGTTTCGGTCTACTTGTCTCGGACGTGATGCCTATATACATGATCATTGCTGGATAACCTCATAACTATGCTCAATTACATCAATTGCTCAAAAGTAATTTGTTCACCCACCGTAGAATATCTATGCTCTTGAGAGAAGCCACTAGTGAAACCTATGGCCCTGGGTCTATTCTCATCATATCAATCTCCATCACTTTATTTACTTGCTTTGCTTTTACTTTTCACTTTGCATCTTTATACCAAAAATACCAAAATATTATCTCTATCAGATCGCACTCTCGTAAGTGACCGTGAAGGGATTGACAACCCCTAATAGCGTTGGTTGCGAGTAGCTATCGTTTTGTGCAGTACGAGGGACTTGCGCGTGGCCTCCTCTTGGATTGATACCTTGGTTCTCAAAACTGAGGGAAATACTTACGCTATTGTGCTGCATCATCCTATCCTCTTTTGGGAAAACCTACGCAAGCTCAAGACGTAGCATGTAGGATTTCTGGCGCCGTTGCCGGGGAGTCTACACAAAAGTCTACGTACCAAGTACCCATCACATTCCCTATCTCTCGCATTACATTATTTGCCATTTGCCTCTCGCTTTCCTCTCCCCACTTCACCCTTGCCGTTTTATTTGCCCTCTCTTTCCCAATCTCCTCCTCTTTTCCCTTTGCCTTTTGTTTGCTCGTGTGTTGGATTGCTTGTTTGTCGCGATGGCTCAAGATGCTACCAAATTGTGTGACTTCACCAATACCAATAATAATGATTTCCTTAGCACTTAGATTGCTCCTCTTGCCAATATTGGATCTTGTGAAATCAATACTGCTTTGTTGAATCTTGTTATGAAAGATCAATTCACCGGCCTTCCTAGCGAAGATGCCGCTACTCATCTGAATGGCTTCGTTGATTTATGTGATATGCAAAAGAAAAAATATGTCGATAATGATGTCGTTAACTTGAAGCTATTTCCTTTCTCGCTTAGAGATCGTGCTAAAGCGTGGTTTTCATATTTGCCTAAAAATAGTATTGATTCTTGGAACAAGTGCAAAGATGCTTTTATCTCTAAGTATTTTCCTCCCGCTAAGATTATCTCTCTTTGGAACGATATTATGAATTTTAAGCAACTTGATCATGAACATGTTGCACAAGCTTGGGAGAGAATGAAATTAATGATACGTAATTGTCCTACTCATGGTTTGAACTTGTGGATGATTATACAAAATGTTTATGCTGGATTAAATTTTGCTTCTAGAAATCTTTTAGATTCGGCCGCGGGAGGCACTTTTATGGAAATCACTTTAGGAGATGCTACTAAACTCCTAGATAATATTATGGTTAATTATTCCCAATGGCATACTGAAAGATCTACTAATAAAAAAGTGCATGCGATAGAAGAAATCAATGTTTTGAGTGGAAAGATGGATGAACTTATGAAGTTATTTACTAATAGTGTTTCTTATGATCCTAATGATATGCCTTTATCTACCTTGATTGAGAATAATAATGAATCTACGGATGTGAATTTTGTTGGTAGGAATAATTTTGGTAACAACGCGTATAGAGGGAATTTTAATCCTAGGCCTTATCCTAGTAATCCTTCTAATAATTATGGAAATTCCTACAACAACTCTTATGGAAATTTTAATAAGATGCCCTCTGAATTTGAGAGTAGTGTTAAAGAGTTTATGAATTCACAAAAGAATTTTAATGCTTTGCTTGAAGAGAAATTGCTTAAAATTGATGATTTGGCTAGGAATGTTGATAGAATTTCTCTTGAAGTTGATTCTTTAAAGCTTAGATCTATTCCTCCTAAGCGTGATATCAATGAGTCTCTCAAAGCAATGAGAATTTACATTGTTAAGTGCAAAGAAAGAACCGCTAGGATGCGTGCTTCCAAAGATGCCTTTATTAAAGTGTGTTCTTATAATTCCTATGAAAATCAAGATGAAGATCTAAAAGTTATTGATGTGTCCCCTATTAAATCTTTGTTTTGCAATATGAATCTTGATGAAACTGAATATGATCTTCCTTTACCTAGAAAGCGTTCAAAGAATTCGGAGTTTTTAGATCTTAATGATGAAATTGATAAAAGTGGGATTGAAAGAAATAGAAATCTAGATGTCGCTAAACCCACTATATTGGATCTCAGGGAATTTAATTACGAAAATTGCTCTTTAATTGATTGTATTTCCTTGTTGCAATCCGTGCTAAATTCTCCTCATGCTTATAGTCAAAATAAGGCTTTTACCGAACACATTGTTGATGCCTTGATGCAATCTTATGAAGAAAAGCTTGAGTTGAAAATTTCTATCCCTAGGAAACTCCATGATGAGTGGGAACCTACTATCAAAATTAAAATTAAAAATTATGAGTTCCATGCTTTGTGTGATTTGGGTGCTAGTGTCTCTACTATTCCCAAAACTTTGTGTGATTTGCTAGATTTCCGTGATTTTGATAATTGCTCTCTAAACTTGCATCCTGCGGATTCCACTATTAAAAAGCCTATGGGAAGAATTAATGATGTTCTTATTGTTGCAAATAGGAATTATGTGCCCGTAGACTTTATCGTTCTTGATATAGATTGCAATCCTTCATGTCCTATTATTCTTGGTAGACCTTTCCTTAGAACGATTGGTGCAATTATTGATATGAAGGAAGGAAATATTAGATTCCAATTCCCTTTAAAGAAGGGCATGGAACACTTTCCTAGAAAGAAAATAAAATTACCATATGAATCTATCATGAGAGCCACTTATGGATTGCCTACCAAAGATGGCAATACCTAGATCTATCCGTGTTTTTATGCCTAGCTAGGGGCGTTAAACAATAGCGCTTGTTGGGAGATAACCCAATTTTATTAGTTTTTTTGTTTTTGCTTCTGTTTAGGAATAAATAATCCATCTAGCCTCTGATTATATGTGGTTTTATCTTTTAATTAGTGTTTGTGACAAGCTGGACCTATTGGATCTTCTTGGATGATAGTTATTTGATCTTGCTGTAATTTCCAGAATCTTTGTGCTCAAGTCTTAATTTTTATAAATCACCGTAAGTGATAAAATACTGATTCCAATTGCTGCTGATCAATAATTTTTTCCCAGGTCTTCTAATTTTGGTAGAAGTTTTTGGGTTCCGTAAGTTTTGCGTTAGTTACAGATTACTACAGATTACATTTTTGACAGAATCTGTTTTGCGTGTGTTGTTTGCTTATTTTGATGAATCTATGGTTAGTAAAATAGTTTATAATCCATAGAGAAGTTGGAATACAGTAGGTTTAACACCAATATAAATAAAGTTCATTACAGTACCTTAAAGTAGTCCTTTGTTTTCTTTCTCTAACAGAGCTCACGAGATTTCTATTGAGTTTTGTGTTGTGAAGTTTTCAAGTTTTGGGTGAATTCTTTTGATGGATTATGGAACAAGGAGTGGCAAGAGCCTAAGCTTGGGGATGCCCATGGCACCCCCAAGATAATCCAAGGACACCAAAAGGTCAAAGCTTGGGGATGCCCCGGAAGGCATCCCTCTTTTCGTCTACTTCCATCGGTAATTTACTTGGAGCTATATTTTTATTCACCAACATGATATGTGTTTTGCTTGGAGCGTCTTGTATTATTTGAGTCTTTGCTTGTTAGCTTACCACAATCATCCTTGCTGTACACACCTTTTGAGAGAGCCATATATGAATTGTAATTTGATAGAATACTCTATGTGCTTCACTTATATCTTTTGAGCTTGATAGTTTGCGCATAGTGCTTCACTTATATCTTTTTGAGCTTGATAATTTTTGCTCTAGTGCTTCACTTAGATCTTTTAGAGCACGGTGGTGGATTTGTTTTAAAGAAACTTGATCTCTCATGCTTCACTTAGATTATTTTGAGAGTCTTTAATAGCATGGTAATTTGCTTAATGTTAATATACTTGGTATTCAAGATATGTGAAACTTTCTTTTGAGTGCGTTGAATACTAAGATAAGTTTGATGCTTGATAATTGTTTTGAGATATGGACGTGATAATATCAAAGTCATGCTAGTTGAGTAGTTGTGAATTTGAAAAATGCTTGTGTTGAAGTTAGTAAATCCCGTAGCATGCACGTATGGTTAAAGTTGTGTAACAAATTTGAAACATGAAGTGTACCGGCTTGTGCATCCTTATGAGTGGCGGTCGGGGACGAGCGATGGTCTTTTCCTACCAATCTATTCCCCTAGGAGCATGCGCATAGTACTTGATTTTGATGACTTCTAAATTTTTGCAATAAGTATATGAGTTCTTTTGACTAATGTTGAGTCCATGGATTATACGCACTCTTACCTTTCCGCCATTGCTAGCCTCTTCGGTACCGTGCATTTTCTCACATTGAGAGTTGGCACAAACTTTGCCGGTGCATCCAAACCCCATGATATGATACACTCTATCACACATAAACCTCCTTATATCTTCCTCAAAACAGCCACCATACCTACCTATTATGGCATTTCCATAGCCATTCCGAGATATATTGCCATGCAACTTCCATCATCATTATTATGACATACATTACTTTTGTCATATTGCCATTGCATGATCATGTAGTTGACATCGTATTTGTGGCAAAGCCACCATGCATTATTTTCATACATGTCACTCTTGATTCATTGCAACATCCCGGTACACCGCCGGAGGCATTCATATAGAGTCATACCTTGTTCTAGTTTCGAGTTGAAATAATCAATAGAAGTGTGATGGTCATAATTATTAGAGCATTGCCCAATAAAAAAAGGCCAAAATAAAAAAATAAAGGCCAAAAAAAAAGAAAAGAAAAGGGCAATGCTACTATCTCTTTTTCCACACTTGTGCTTCAAAGTAGCACCATGTTCTTCATGTAGTGAGTCTCATATATTGTGCTTCAAAGTAGCACCATGTTCTTCATGTAGTGGGTCTCATATATTGTGCTTCAAAGTAGCACCATGTTTTTCATATAGTGAGTCTCATAAGTTGTCTTTTTTTCATACTAGTGGGAATTTTTCATTTTAGAACTTGGCTTATATATTCCTACGATGGGCTTCCTCAAATGCCCTAGGTCTTCATGAGCAAGCAAGTTGGATGCGCACCCACTAGTTTTCTTTTGTTGAGCATTCATAGCTCTAGTGCATCCGTTGCATGGCAATCCCTACTCCTCATGTTGACATCAATTGAGGGGCATCTCCATAGCCCGTTGATTATCCTCGTCAATGTGATACTTTCTCCTTTTTTGTCTTCTCCACACAATCCCCATCATCATATTCTATTCCACCCATAGTGATATATCCATGGCTCACGCTCATGTATTGCGTGAAGGTTGAAAAAGTTTGAGATTATTTAAGTATGAAACAATTGCTTGGCTTGTCATCGGGGGTATAGAAGTTGGGAACATCAATGAAGCATAGCCTAACTATATGATTTTGTAGGGATGGACTTTCTTTGGCCATGTTATTTTGAGATGACATAATTATTTTGATTAGTATGCTTGAAGTATTATTATTTTTATGTCAATATGAACTTTTGTCTTGAATCTTTCGGATCTGAATATTCATATCACAATTAAGAAGATTTACATTGAAATTATGCCAAAGTATCACTCCGCATCAAAAATTCTCTTTTATCATTTACCTACTCGAGGACGAGCGTGAATTAAGCTTGGGGATGCCCGATACGTCTCCAACGTATCTATAATTTTTGATTGCTCCATGCTACTTTATCTATTGTTTTGGACTATATTGGGCTTTATTTTCCACTTTTATATTACTTTTGGGACTAACATATTAACCGAGTCCCAAATTTCGTAATTGCTGTTTTTGCCTATTTAAGTGTTTCAAGAAACGGAATATAAAACGGAGTCCAAACGGAATGAAACCTTCGAACGTGATCTTCTCACCGAACGTGATCCGGGAGACTTGGACCCTACTCCAAGAAGTGCCTGAGGCGGTCACGAGGGTGGAGGGCGCGCCCCCTGCCTCGTGGGCCCCCTGACGCTCCACCGACGTACTCCTTCCTCCTATATATACCTACGTATCCCCAACAGATCAGATACGGAGCCAAAAACCTAATTCCACTGCCGCAACTTCCTGTATCCACGAGATCCCATCTTGGGGCCTGTTAGAGCTCACGTGAGGGGGCATCCACCACGGATGGCATCTACATCAACACCATAGCCCCTTTGATGAAGTGTGAGTAGTTTACATCAGAACTTCGGGTCCAAAGCTAGTAGCTAGATGGCTTATTATCTCTATATGGATATCAATACAAAGTTCTCCACATCTCTCGTGGAGATCTATTCGGCGTAATCTTCTTTTTTGCGGTGTGTTTGTTGAGACCGATGAATTGTGGGTTTATGATCCAGCTTATCTATGGAAAATATTTGTTTCTTCTCTGAATTCTTTTATGTATGATTGAGTTATCTTTGCAAGTCTCTTGAATTATCCGCTTGGTTTGGCCAACTAGATTGGTAGTTCTTGCAATGGGAGAAGTGCTTAGCTTTGGGTTCAATCTTGCGGTGTCCTTACCTAGTGATGTAAGGGGTTGCAAGGCACGTATTTTATTGTTGCCATCGAGGATAACAAGATGGGGTATTTATCATATTGCATGAATTTATTCCTCTACATCATGTCATCTTGCTTAAGGTGTTACTCTGTTTTTAACTTAATACTCTAGATGCATGCTTTGGATAGCGGTCGATGAGTGGAGTAATAGTAGTAGATGCGTAATTGTTTCGGTCTACTTGTCTCTAAGCGTGATGCCTATATACATGATCATTGCTGGATAACCTCATAACTATGCTCAATTCATCAATTGCTCAACAGTAATTTGTTCACCCAATCAGAATATCTATGCTCTTGAGAGAAGGCACTAGTGAAACCTATGGCCCCCGGGTCTATTCTCATTATATCAATCTCCATCACTTTATTTACTTGCTTCGCTTTTACTTTTCACTTTGCATCTTTATACCAAAAATACCAAAAATATTATCTCTATCAGATCTCACTCTCGTAAGTGACCATGAAGGGATTGACAACCCCTAATCGCGTTGGTTGCGAGTAGCTATCGTTTTGTGCAGGTACGAGGGACTTGCACGTGGCCTCCTACTGGATTGATACCTTGGTTCTCAAAAACTGAGGAAAATACTTACGCTACTATGCTGCATCATCCTCTCCTCTTCGGGGACAACCAACGCAAGCTCAAGACGTAGCAATATGCTCTAATAATGATAATCATCACACTTCTATTTATTTACAACTCAAAGATTACAACTCGATATTAGAACAAAATATGACTATATGAGTGCCTCTGGCGGTGTACCGGGATGGGCAATGAATCAAGAGTGACATGTATGAAAAATTATGCAAGGTGGCCTTGCCACAAATACGATGTCAACTACATGATCATGCAAGGCAATATGACAATGATGAAGCGTGTCATGATACACGGAACGTTGGAAAGTTGCATGGCAATATATCTTGGAATGGCTATGGAAATGCCATAATAGGTAGGTATGGTGGTTGTTTTCAGGAAGATATAAGGAGGTTTATGTGTGATAGAGCATATCGTATCACGGGGTTTGGATGCACCGGCGAAGTTTGCACCAACTCTTGAGGTGAGAAAGGGCAATGCACGGTACCGAAG
Organism: Aegilops bicornis; assembly: GCA_021605145.1. Classification (NCBI taxonomy): domain Eukaryota; kingdom Viridiplantae; phylum Streptophyta; class Magnoliopsida; order Poales; family Poaceae; genus Aegilops; species Aegilops bicornis. Next base: position 538,422,280 of record CM038672.1, read on the forward strand.
AGGCTAGCAATGATGGAAGGGTGAGAGTGCGTTTAATCCATGGACCCAACATTAGCCATAATGAACTCTCATACTTATTACGAAAATCTACAAGTCATCGAAACCAAGCACTACACGCATGCTCCTAGGGGGATAGATTGGTAGGAAAAGACCATCGCTCGTCCCCGACCGCCACTCATAAGGAGGACAATCAAAGAAACACCTCATGCTTCAAATTTGTCACTAGCAGTTTACCATACGTGCATGCTATGAGACTTGCAAACTTCAACACAAGTATTTCTCAATTCCACAATTACTCAACTAGCACGACTCTAATATTACCATCTTCATATCTCAAAATAATTATCAAGTATCAAACTTCTCATAGTATCCAATGCACTATATATGGAAGTTTTTATTATACCCATCTTGGATGCCTATCATATTAGGACTAATTTTATAGCCAAAGCAAATTACCATGCTGTTCTAAAAGATTCTCAAAATAATATAATTTAAGCATGAGAGATCAATTATTTCTATAAAATAAAACCACCACCGTGCTCTAAAAAGATATAAGTGAAGCACTAGAGCAAAATTATCTAGCTCAGAAGATATAAGTGAAGCACCTAGAGTATTCTAATAAGTTTCGATTCATGTGTGTCTCTCCAAAAGTTGTGTACAGCAAGGATTATTGTGGTAAACTAAAAAGCAAAGACTCAAATCATACAAGACGCTCCAAGCAAAACACATATCATGTGGTGAATAAAAATATAGCCTCAAGTAAAGTTACCGATGGACGAAGACGAAAGAGGGGTTGCCTTCCGGGGCATCCCCAAGCTTAGGCTTTTGGTTGTCCTTGATATTTACCTTGGGGTGCCTTGGGCATCCCCAAGCTTAGGCTCTTGCCACTCCTTATTCCATAATCCATCAAATCTTTACCCAAAACTTGAAAAGTTCACAACACAAAACTCAACAGAAAATCTCATGAGCTCTGTTAGTATAAGAAAACAAACCACCACTTTAAGGTACTATAATGAACTCATTCTTTATTTATATTGGTGTTAAACCTACTGTATTCCAACTTCTCTATGGTTCATACCCCCCGATACTAGCCATAGATTCATCAAAATAAGCAAACAACACACGAAAAACAGAATCTGTCAAAAATAGAACAGTCTGTAGTAATCTTTATCAAACATATACTTCTGTAACTCCAAAAATTCTTAAATAAATTGGTTGACGTGATTAATTTATCTATTAATCATCTGCAAAAAGAATAAACCTAAAATCACTCTTCAGTAAAAAATGGCAGCTAATCTCGTGAGCGTTAAAGTTTCTGTTTTTTACAGCAAGATCGCAAAGACTTCACCCAAGTCTTCCCAAAGGTTCTACTTGGCACAAACACTAATTAAAACATAAAACCACATCTAAACAGAGGCTAGATGAATTATTTATTACTAAACAGGAACAAAAAGCAAAGAACAAAAATAAAATTGGGTTGCCTCCCAACAAACGCTATCGTTTAACGCCCCTAGCTAGGCATTGAGATTTCGATGATGCTCACATAAAAGAGAAGAATTGAAGCACAAAGAGAGCATCATAAAACACGTGAAAACACATCTAAGTCTAACATACTTCCTATGCATAGGCATTTTATAAGCAAACAAAATAACAAGGCAAGCAAAAACTAGCATATGCAAGGAAGAAGAAAGAGACGATAGCAATCTCAACATGAAGAGAGGTAATTTAGTAACATGAAAATTTGTACAACCATATTTTCCTCTCTCATAATAATTACATGTAGGATCATAAGAAAATTCAACAATATAGCTATCACATAACATATTCTCTAGATGATCCACATGCATGCGAAGTTGACACTCTTCCAAAATAGTGGGATTATCATTAACTAAAGTCATGACCTCTCCAAACCCACTTTTATCAAAAATACCATAAGATCAAACATTCTCCAAATATGTGGGATCTAAAGTTGACACTCTTCCAAACCCACTTTCAATATTATTGCAAACACTATTATCAATCTCATATTCATCATGGGGCATAAATAAATTTTCAAGATCATAAGAAGAATCACCCCAATCATGATCATTGCAACAAGTAGTAGACATAGCAAAACTAGCATCCTCAAGCTTAGGGTTTTGCATATTATTAGCACAATTGACATCAAGAGAATTTATAGTAAAATCGTTGCAATCATGTTTTTTTATTCAAGGAACTATCGTGAATCTCTTCCTATATTTCTTTATCACAATTTTTAGTTTCACGAATTTCAAGCAAAACCTCATAAAGATAATCTAGTGCACTCAAATCACTAGAAATTGGTTCATCATAATTGGATCTCATAAAAAGATTAGCAAGGGGATGAGGATCCATAAAATTTTAGCAAGCGAAGATGCAAGCAAAAAGAAGGCATATGGTAACACGCGGACGGAAGGAAGGCGAAGAAAAGGCAAAGGTTTTTGAAAACCATTTTAGAAGTGGGGGAGAGGAAAACGAGAGGAAAATGGCAAATAATGTAATGCGAGGGACAAGAGTTTGTGATGGGTACTTGGTATGTCTTGACTTGAGCGTAGATCTCCCAGGCAACGGCGCCAGAAATCCTTCTTGCTACCTCTTGAGCATGCATTGATTTTCCTTGAAGATGAAAGGGTGATGCAGCAAAGTAGCATAAGTATTCCCCTCAGTTTTTGAGAACCAAGGTATCAATCCAGTAGGAGACTACACGCAAATCGCCTAGTACCTGCACAAACAATCAAGAACCTTGCAACCAACGCAATAAAGGGGTTGTCAATCCCTTCACGGCCACTTGCAAAAGTGAGATTTGATAAAGATAATAAGATAAATATTTTTGGTATTTTTGTTGTATAGATTGGAAAATAAAGATTGCAAAATAGTAAACTAGAATTATAAATCGGAAACTTATATGATGTAAAGTAGACCCAGGGTCCATAGGTTTCACTAGTGGCTTCTCTCAAGATAACATATATTACGGTGGGTGAACAAATTACTGCCGAGCAATTGATATAAAAGCGCAAAGTTATGATAATATCTAGGCATGATCATGAACATAGGCATCACGTCCGTGACAAGTAGACCGAAAGGATTCTGCATCTACCACTATTACTCCACACATCGACCGCTATCCAGCATGCATCTAGAGTATTAAGTTCATAAGAACAGAGTAACGCATTTGGCAAGATGACATGATGTAGACGGATAAACTCAAGCAATATGATATAAAACCCATCTTGTTATCCTCGTTGGCAACAATACAATACGTGTCGTTTCCCTTTCTGTCACTGGGATCGAGCACCGCAAGATTGAACCCAAAGCTAAGCACTTCTCCCATTGCAAGAAGGATCAATCTAGTAGGCCAAACCAAACTGATAATTCTAAGATACTTGCAAAGATATTAAATCATGCATATAAGAATTCAGAGAAGAATCAAATATTGTTCATAGATAATCTTGATCATAAACCCACAGTTCATCGAATCTCGACAAACACACCATAAAAGAATTACATCGAATAGATCTCCAAGAAGATCGAGGAGAACTTTGTATTGAGATCCAAAGAGAGAGAAGAAGCCATCTAGCTAATAACTATGGACCCGAAGGTATGTGGTAAACTACTCACACATCATCGGAGAGGCTATGGTGTTGATGTAGAAGCCCTCCGTGATTGATTCCCCCTCCGGCGGAGCGCCGAAAAAGGCCCCAAGATGAGATCTCACGGGTACAGAAGGTTGCGGCGGTGGAAAAAGTGTTTCGTGACTCCCCTGGATGTTTTCAGGGTATAAGAGTATATATAGGCGAAAGAAGTAGGTTGGTGGAGCCACGAGGGTGGGGGCGCGCCTACCCCCCTGGGCGCGCCCTCCTGCCTCGTGGCCGCCTCGTTGCTTCCTTGACGTCCACTCCAAGTCTCCTGGATTGCGTTTGTTCCAAAAAAGATCCTCGCGAAGGTTTCGTTCCGTTTGATATTCCTTTTCTGCGAAACACTGAAATAGGCAAAAAACAGCAATTTGCACTGGGCCTTCGGTTAATAGGTTAGTCCCAAAAATAATATAAAAAGGTATATTAAAGCCCATTAAACATCCAAAACAGATAATATAATAGCATGAAACAATCAAAAATTATAGATACGTTGGAGACGTATCAACGGGCATTTTACTAGTATGAACTAGTGGCTTATAATTTGCATCAAAATGATTCCTAGAGCACGTGCAAGATTGAAACTCTTCACATCATCACAAATCACACATTCAGTAATTAAAACATGAAGTATAAGTTCGACACAGTCACCAGTTCACATAGCCTGACTTTATAGATAAAGCATAAGGTCATTTAACAAAGGTCATCAGTTCACATAGACAAACACCCATAGGGGCAGTATACATGAATAAAGTGTACGGCTGCACATGCAACAATAACATAAAAATACGACCCACCAGCCATCAACCTACGCAAAAGACCGACCAACTCGCGGAGCACCAACTACTCCTCTATTCCATAATGTAATGCGCCTGCGCTTTTCGAGATTTAAGTTTGACCATAAACTTAACCAACACAGGCGCACTACATTGTGGAATGGAAGGAGTACATCCTAAGGCACAAGAGCTTGATCCGAAAGATAGATGGTGGGTATCATCGTAGCTCGGACGCGGGAGATCAATAGCTCCGTAGCCTCTTTGTCTCTAGCTTTAGTCAATGGTTTCATAAAAAAGATAAGAAGTTTGCAAAGGAAATCACCGGGCTTGTTAGGAAAAGAATGTTCACCTGTGAATTTATTTCTAGTCGTCCACATCACCTAGCACATGGCAAAAAAACAAGGTCCCAAAGAGAGGACGTAATTTAGCAAAGGAAGTGGGAGTCCAAATCACGCCCAGTCATGAATGGATGCAACTCCATAACAAAGCAGCCAAATCACACATGAACAAGATGTGGTCAGTGTCTTCCCACACAGCACAAAGCACACAAACTCAGAAGTTGGCCCATTTTGTTTGCGAATTTGGTCCAAGGCCGACAACCTACCACGCATGGCTTGCCACAAGAAAATTTTTGGTCCAAGCGGTGGTTGTTTGACCTCCGTGATTCGTTATCACATGCACAATTTGTTAGGGTGGTTGTGACTTTATGGGCAATATGGACTGCTAGAAGAAAGGCAATACATGAAAATATATTTCAAAGTCCGATGGCTACTCATTTGTTCATTGGACGCTTCATCAGTGAACTTGATTTTGTCAAGGTGATCAACCCCCCATCGCCTCCTCGAAGAACCGTTCGACCTAATGCTCCACTGTGGAAGCAACCAGCTGAAGGTTTTTGCAAAATACATGTTGATGGTGGGTTGTCAACTGAACTGGTGCCTCCGCAGCAATCTACAGAAATAGAGATGGAAGCTACATGGGTTCCTCATCACTTGTTCTTCCTGGAGCTACAAACCCGACGACTTTGGAGATGCTTGCATGTCGTGAGGCATTGGCTTTAGCTGAAGATCTCTCGCCGTCGAAGATCGTTATTTCATGTGAATGCAAGACAGTGGTGGAGGATATTACAAAGGGGCGAGGAGGCTCCTATGAGACTATTGTAAAAGAGTTTTTACTTAGATCTAGTTCTTTTTTCAGTTGCCTAGTTACTTTTGAAGGTAGAGCTTCGAATACTGAAGCACATGATATTGCCAAACACGCTGCTATGCTTGATCAGGGTCACCATGCGTGGCTTATTTCTCCTCATGACCCAACTTGTATTCGCTTAAACATCATCAGTGATCAATAAAGTGTTGGCAAAATCTAAAAAAACATGAAAAATTTTATCTTCAAGGAATCCGACACGCCAATTATCCTTAAACTTGTTGGTAACATAACCCTCAATATTTCAATAAGTCTAGAGTACATCGACTTAACGGTAAAGCACCCAGATGAAGAATGGGCCAGGTCATTAAGTCACCCATCTTCGAAAGCACATAAACGATGACAGTGAGACGATACCACTCTTACAACTCTACAAGAGATAGAACCTAATTAACGAAACTCAAGGTCCCAATAATTGTGAGAGAGCTCCAAGATGGAAATCCCCGGGGAGGAACAATAGGAGAAGAGCACAGGGAAGGAAGAGCTTAAAGGAGCATCACCATGCCATCAGTCCAGCCATCTCCAACAACAAACTTAACATGTGAGCGAAACTCTTCACAAATTTTAACGAATTTTCGCCAGAACTGGAAGCCCCCAACTGCAGAAGCAAACGGAGGGCTACGGTTAGGGAAGTATTTGGCTTTAAGAATATCAAACCATATCACCCCACGAGCACTATTAAGAATTGTGCACCACCACTTTAAACGGAGAAGCAAGAAAGTATCATAAATCATTATTTTCAACTAGAATGATCGTATCATTCACATCCTGTGAGCATTTTCGATGTTCATGAAACTTCCCCACGGATTGATGGTTTAAAGGCCAAACTTCCGTACGCAGTCCACGTTGTTGCTCCGAGACCGTCCCCATGGCGGCACCGACCCTCCCGTCGCCGTTGCTTCATCCCTTCGGGCCGTAGGCCGTGACACATGGTCTATGCCGCCGCCTCGAGGTCTTCTGCCGTTGCTCCGACCGGCATGCTACCGATGCGTCGTCCCTTTGGCCGTAGCAGCACGACACGTGGTCCACTCCGCCGCATCCGCGCGCCGACTTTCACGTGGTATGCGCCGCACTATCTTCCTTGGCACGGGAGCACCATCGGCCGCGTCAGTCTTCATCACACTGTTGGGTTCTCCTCGCCTACTTCAAGCACCTCCGCCGTGCTCCTAGCCTAGCCTCCGCCGCCACCTCCTCGGGCCGGCCGCTCTGCTCCCTCGGCGACGCTGCCGCTCACTCACCCAAGTCGTGCCGCCTGCCCTTCGTCTTCGCCCAATATCTGCTCATCGGCAGCGTCACCGTCATCTTCCTCGACCACTTCATCTACTCCGACAACCACGGCTGACATCAGCACCTTCTACCCTACGTCGACCGGCGCCGCAACCGTCGTGGAGTCCTTCTCTGCTAGCACCCTCGACATGGAGAGCTCGTGCAGGTCCTGTCTACGCATGCTCGGTGCTGGCAACACCGACGCGTGGCTTCGTCCACGGCGTGTCTCCGGGCCTGGCAAGCCTGGTGTGGCACCTCGTTAACACCGTCTTCGTTCGTCTACACATGCCCGGTGCTGGCAACACCGATGCGTGCCTTCGTCCACGACGTGTCCCGGGCTTGGCAAACCTAGCGAGATGCCTCGTCAACACCGTCTTCTTCCTGGTGCACCACTACCTCGACACCACTGCACCAATGACTAACTGGGCGTCTCCTTGCGCCCGCGGCTCCACGGCGACTACCTCGACACCGACCACCCCGACTCGGCATCGACCACGGCGTCCCTCGCACGGCTACCACGACCACGGCTACACCACCCTGCGCTCTCGGCTACATCGACATCAGCACAAAGGGCTACCCCTTGCTTGAGCAACCTTATCGGTTTCCACTCCAGCCACGACATCCGCGATGCATCGACCATTACGACTGTGGGGGGAATGTCCATCGGCTTACCTTCGGATTCTTCTCCAGTCTCACCGTTTGCGTCGCTACCGTTGTGACTGTGTGAGGGTGTTGAGTATTATAATTATTAGCAAAGATAAGATAGCGTAGGATCTTATTCTACATTGTCTTGTACTTCAAGTTGATCATTGTACTTCTATATGTATACCCATGAAGCTCAAGCAATTAACGAATAATTCCACCAATTCCCTCTCTATTCCCCTCTACAGTACCAAAATACGTTAGGTTTGGTGATAATTTATCCTTCAGACAAAAAAAAACTATGATAAGAACTACCATGTGGAGGTTGCAGCTCTAGTTGAAGTTACGTGCATGCATGTTCATGCCTTGCACGCCTTAGCTACTACTCCCTCCGTTCCTAAATAATTGTCTTTCTAGATATTTTAACAAGTGACTATATACGGAGCAAAATGAGTGAATCTACACTCTAAAACATGTCTACATACATCCGTATGTTGTAGTTCATTTGAGATGGCTAGAAAGACAATTATTTAAGAACGGAGGAAGTATACATTAATACATATCAAGCAAAGAAATGCCGGCTGCATGCATAAACATCAAATGTTTTTTTTTTTTGAAATTATAAACATCAAATGTTGAGACAAAGATCTCTCCCTATCCGCCGAATGTGACAGAGTTCAGTGGAATGGGCTGCCGATTCGTTGCGTACAAAGTTCCCATTTCGCAGGACAACATAGGTGCGGGCTGCGGCAGACCGTTGGCACGTGTGCGGTCAGCACAAGAACTCACCAGTGGCGGACCGGCTCGCTCACCACCACGCTCTTTTCCTCCTCTCCCTTATCTTCTTCCCCTTCACCTACACTCCACAAAACCAAACGATGGAGATAATCAGATTAACCCTACCAATTTCCTCACACGGTAGGTAGAATCCAGCTAGCGGCCATGGCAATCGCACTGGGAGCCTTCCTCCTGATACCGCTCTTCTCCCTCGGCGCAGTCTTCATCCTCCGTGCGTGGCGACTCGACAAGAAGGCGGCGGCGCAGCGCACGCCGAGGACGCGGCCGTACCCGCTGCTCGGCCACCTGCCGCAGTTCCTGGCGAACCGGCACCGCGTACTGGACTGGCTAACCGAGGTGCTCGCGCTCCAGCCCACCTGCACGCTCGTGTTCCGCCGGCCCGGCGGCGTCCGAGGCGTCATCACCGCGAATCCGACCAACCTGGAGCACATCATGCGCGCCAGCTTCGATAACTATCCCAAGGGCCCGCGCTTCGCGGCTCTGCTCCACGACTTCCTCGGCCGGGGCATCTTCAACGCCGACGGCGAGGCGTGGCGCTCGCAGCGGAAGGCGGCCAGCTACGAGTTCAACACGCGCTCGCTCCGCCTTTTCGTGTCCCGAAGCGTGCACAGCGAGCTCCACGGCAGGCTCCTCCCGCTCCTGCGCCGTGCCGCCGGGTCCGGCAGCCAGCTCGACCTCCAGGACACGCTCGAGCGGTACGCGTTCGATAATATCTGCCGCGTCGCCTTCGACCACGACCCCGGCCAGCTCCCGGACGGAGACGGCGGCTGCGGCGCTCGCCCAGAAGTCGAGAGCGCGGCGACGACCGCGAGCAGCAGCTTCGCCGACGCGTTCCGGGACGCGGCCAATCTCAGCGCGGGCAGGTTCCAGTACGCCGTCCCAGGATTCTGGATGATCAAGAAGGCGCTTAACCTGGGCTCCGAGCGGCGGCTGCGCGAGTCAATTGCCATGGTGCACGGCTTCGCCGATCGCATCATCCGGTCGCGGCGGGAGGAGATGAGCATGGGCTGCGAGAAGCACGACCTGCTGTCGAGGTTCATGGTGAGCCAGGGCGATAGCTACACCGAGACGGCCCTCAGGGACGTGGTGATCAGCTTCCTCCTTGCGGGGCGAGAAACGACGTCCTCGGCGCTCACCTGGTTCTTCTGGCTGCTGTCCTCGCGCCCGGACGTGGAGCGCCGCATCCGCGACGAGGTCGCCGCCGTGCGCGCCCGCCGAGCGATCGGCGATCTCGGCAGAGCCGGGTTCGATCTCGACGAGCTGAGGGAGATGCACTACGTGCACGCGGCCATCACGGAGTCGATGCGGCTGTACCCGCCGGTGCCGGTGAACTTTCTGCGGGCAGAGGCCGCCGACGTCCTGCCGGACGGCACGGCGGTGGGGGCAGGTTGGTTCGTGGCGTACAACTCGTACGCAATGGGGCGGATGGAGTCCGTGTGGGGCGAGGACGCGCGGGCGTACCGGCCGGAGCGGTGGCTGGACCCGGCGGAGGGGACGTTCCAGCCGGACAGCCCGTTCCGCTACATAGCGTTCCACGCGGGACCCAGGATTTGCCTCGGGAAGGAGATGGCCTACATCCAGATGAAGTCCATCGTGGCATGCGTGCTGGAAGAGTTCGAGCTCGCGGTGGACGGCGCATACCGGCCGCGGCAGGTGACCTCGCTGACGTTGCGGATGGCGGACGGGCTCCCGGTGAGGGTGAAGGCTAGAGTGAATTGAGTACGACAAGATGGAGGGAAATTTTGTTTTAAATATGGTAACCGTATAGAAGAACGTCAGTGAGTGGAAGATGAATTCCAGAATACACAATGGTGTTTTTCTTAGGAGAGTGGTTTTTTCTACGCCCACCAACATTCCACCTGATGCACGCGTGACCGGAAACATAGCAAAAAAAAAACTCAGAAAGATCTGAAACTTGATTGCTTTGATTATGACCAAATGTTTCAGGTGCTTGTAAAATTTCGAGGCCAAATGACGTCCGAGGAGCTCTCTCCAAAGAACAAATTTTGTGCTCATGCGTATATGCACTTTCAAGCAGAATTTGTATTTCGTTTGTACAAAGATCATTTAATGTTATTTGGCCACCAAGCTTTGTAAGCACCTAAAACATTTGTTCATAATCAATGCCTTGAAGTTTTAGACTTAATTTTTTACTTTTTATTTTACTGTTTGTTGTGGGTACAATGAGCTTGGTGTACCACTACTTTCCTTTTTCTTAGCTAGATATCATTTGAACTGTTGTTCCCTTAGGAACCCGGCTTCCATTTGGGAGAGAAAAGCGTATGGGGAAAAGACTAAATATTCAATGGCACATCCAGAATTTTAACAATAGAAAAGAATTAAGTCGGCTAAAATAAGTAAGAAGTGGAGTGCAAATTGTTTACTAAAGTCTTATAGAATCATATTCATCAGACACAGGTAAAAAAAATATGCCCAAACTGGTGTACAAATAGTTCTAGCACAGTCTTCGATGAAATAGAAGATGATAAAAATAATTCAGATATGTCATTTCAACACCAATACCACTAAAGGAAAGCCTAAACCATGGAGCAACAACCTGCGCCCCAAAGTTGAAAGTTGGACACGCAACTTCAATGTCGATCTTCATCTAACCAAGAAAGCCAGGCGCCTTGAGGAGAATGAGGAGAACCCCTCATAAAGGGAATGTGGACGGAGAACGAGGAGAACCACGAATGGGTCTGCTCGCTAACCCGACTACGGATAGAACGATGATACCTCTCCCCAAGTATTATAAGCACACCCAGTGCACCGCGGCCATGATACATGATGCACGCTGAATTCCGTCGTCAGTGCACCCAAAACTGATTTGTAATCTACCGAGAATGGAACAAGATGACATAGTCCTAGCATGACTAACTGACAGTAAGCCTAACCAACTCATGCCGAACAACAGAGTTCATCATCATCCATCTCAATACATTGCCAATTGATATTTTTGATTTCACGAAGTATTTATCTCAAGCGTGATTCTGGATACTAGTTGTACCGGCTACATGTTTGTCGAAATTATCGGGTTTGCCCCAATTTCTCCATCCACCATTTACAAAGTTGTGACCCCTCTGTTGTTGTTGTAGATAGGGTTGTGTTGGATGAAGAGCATCCACATTCAAATATCACGTCGTAAGCATAATGGCAACACACCAAATGACGGTAAATCCTAGAACCAGTCGTCTTTTTTGACAGGTAGAATCGGTTGTTTTGCTAAAGAAGGAGGAGATTAAGGAGGAAGCACAAGGGGAAATGAGAGATGACACTTCAGGCATCTGAACATCGATGCCTTGTCTCTCGGCTCCGTTGTGCTTAATTCTAACGCCACACACACATGTGGGCTTAATAGTGTTGGGAAACATAGTAGAAAACAAAAAAAATCGCCCTACGATCACCTAGGAACACTATAAAGATGAGATTTGGACCGCATCGTTAGACCTTCGAGTTGCGGTGGAAGAAGAGTCGGTGTAGATTGTTCTTGGAGTCCCTCGAACCGTAGATGAACAATCCCGCGAACCGCCCACGAAGAGTGCCTCGAACGTAAGACTGAAAGCACGGCCTCTCCAAAGATTGCAAGCGTACGGTCTTCACGATCTGGCAGTGCTTCGCCATGCAGAGCTAATCGTCGCTTGAGAATTAGAGGGAGGAGATTAGAACCACACTAGACTTCTATTTATGAGGATTTGAGAAACTAGATCTGACTCTAATTGGAACTAGACTAGAGAGCTAGAGGATGTTGCAAAACTTGTATATCTCAAAAGTGTCCAAAACCTCTAGTATATATAGGTTAGAGGGGGCGCCACACAATGGGGGAATGACTCCTCCCTTGCGCTGGCCTAGGGGAGGGGAATCCCTCCCCAATTATGCCTCCCCTCCCTGGGAGAGGGGTGCGCCTCCCCTATTGGGCCCTTGTGACCCAATTCTCCTTCCACCACTTGACCTTTGAAGGCCCGTTGATATGAAATTAAATATAGAAGTCTCATAAAAATTACTAGAGCCTTTTATTATTAATTTAACATCACCGAAAACATTTTTCACCTATGTATTATTTATTGGAAATTCCCGGCATTGCCCGATAAACTCTGGAACCCTTCCGGTGACCCCGGAACACTTCCGGTTCCTCTCGAAACTATTTTGAATATTAATGGAACTATTTCACAGATGTATTCTCATTATTACCATCCTACTGACACTCAACAGATTGTGATTACCTTAAGCCCGTGTCCCATTATTCGTTAAAACATAGACATGAGCAAAATTCCTTTTGTTCATTGACCGATAGCGGAACCATGGACGTCTGTATCGATCCCTATGAGTACACGAATGATATTCAAGTGAACCTTTGGTTATCATGTGTGGTTCCCTTTGCTTCGCGATACTTTAACAAACCCAAGGTGAGATATATCGGTATCCTCTTGAGTCATACACATGCTCACTATACCAGTCTCCTCGTTACCGGTTTTGATCTTATTTCTCGTTGACATGTACCGGCATCCCCATGACATAGTCACCTATGTCAGGCCAGACGATGATGATTGTCGTCACACCGAGAGGGACCTAAGAATATCTCTCCATCGTTGTAGGAGAAAATTCCTCTCTCGAGTTATCTAGTCCCTTGTCAAACTTTAGGATGAACCTATAAGTTGTCGTTATGATCACCGTGTTACAAATGACGTTTGAGCAACCCCGAAGTTCATTGTACGGTAAGAAGTGACTACGATACTCTCATGGTCTAAGAAACTAAATCACACGTTAACACTCCGTGTTATAATGATTGACTTATGACGATATTATCTCAAAGTATAACAAACAAGTTTGGATCAATTCAATATGATCGTTCCTCTAACGTCATATTCTCAATGTTGTTTTGAGACTATCGTTACACTTAACGATATCTCAAGATTCAGAAAATGTGATTACTTAGCAAGACTTAAGCTAGTCTTAGAGGCGATACTAGGAATCTTTTTTTTACCGATTGTCATCCCACACGTGCATATGAGTTTTTCACTAAATCACATATTCTAGGATCATAGAAGTTATAACATAGAATATAAAATTGTTAATTATGAACAGAGAAATATAATAATACAATATTATTGCCTCTAGGGCATATTTCCAACAAATAGGTACAAAGTTACAAGGCAGTTTAGCCCATGACGGCACACACATGCCCAACTCTTCAGAAGAGCATCCTCTAGTGACTCCTTGCTATTTATACCGCATCAACCAGTGATGAAGAAGATGATGCTATCTGCCTATATTCTCTACCTTGCCTTCTTGATAACTAAAGCAGGAAAAATATCGTCTTCTCATTATCTCAACAATATGTAATGTGCAGAATAACACTAATATTTCAATCACCACGGGATGAGGGGTGGTCACAGTACACCAATTTTTTGAATTAAGCAATGAGTGACACACAATCAGCCAATCAAGCATCGGGAGGGGTGGCGTTGGGATGACTTTACAGTTACGCTTAAGCGGTGGCAGAGAGGATTGAAGATGAAAAAATTGGCACTATACCGTCTGCTGGAGTCGAGGTTGCTTCGTTGTAGCACAGTCTCGCCATTGCCCGGGGCCGCCACCTGGTCTCGTCAATGGATTACATGATGAGGCAGCGAGGGGGGACATTATTCCAACCGTCGGAGGCGAGAGTGCATCGACACATCCTGCACCCCTGCTTGCTTAGGATGGGCCCTATCTCTGATGAAGAATAGATGAAGGTTGTGGGGAGTCAGGAATGGGACGCTGTAATAGGTTCAAGCTAAAATAATGGTGGTGACTATGCCATTGTTGGTTGACAGGTTTTGATTTATTTTCATAGTTGACAGGTTGACATGCCGGTTGTGTATAAGGTCATCTCCTATTCGGCGCTTATGGCGCGCTATTTGTAGGAAGCGCTCATGTATGTTCTGCATGGCCCCAATATAAGTTTGGCCCCGGTCTCTGAATCTGCGAGAAACTTTTGTTTCATTTTTTTACCCAGTCCATTTTCTCGAAACTTCCAGACTGTTTTTTCAGCCTATTTTTTCTATGTGTTTTGGCCAGGGTTTTTTCGTTTTTTACTTTTTTGTCTTTAAAAAAATTAATGATCTTTTTTCTATTTTTAAACATTTTTTAGAATTAGTGCACTTTTAAAAAAAATTCACGGTCTTTTTTAACTTCTAGAAAAAAATTGAAATGCACGAACTTTCTCTACTTCGCAAACCTTTTTTAACATTGTGAAGTTTTTCAAGCGTGCAATCTTTTTTCAAGATCGTTAAATTTTCCCAGATTAGCTGATTTTTAATTTCGTGATTTTTTTATCAATTTAAATCTTTTACTGAATTCATGAACCTTTTCAAATTCATCAACATTTTTTCACATGCATGATTGTTTTTCAAGTTCTAGGAAACTTTCCAAAATTTTAAACCTTTTTCAAAATTCACTATTTTCTTTACGATTTAAAAAAAATAACCGAGAAAACTGGACACTTGTTACTTGATAAAAATACTGGACACTCGATAAAAATAACAAGCGAGTCGAAGCTAGCTATAAAAAAACAGCGAGGCTAAGCAAGTCCTCTGCTAAGCGAGCAAAGGAAGAAACAAACAAGGAGGCTGCTGAGCGAGCGGAGGGCAATGTACTGGGCCAAATCCCGCGTGGACGCCCCTATGCGCTGCTGCGCCAACTGGCGCACAAGGCGTCGAAGATGGAAAATCATACGAAATGATTTGTTAGTTAAGATTACACCTTGCAAAGATCACTTTCACCTTCTCAGACACAGACAAGTGACACACAGACAAGTGACACACGTAGATTATTTTTTCCAAACGTTCTATCTCTTAAACCGTGCATCCAAATCCGGTTGTATTTCTCGCGTCGAGATCTTCGAGATTGGATTCCATGTTAATAGATTTTGACGAAACTTTTCACAAAAAAAAGACCTAGGAAAAATCAAAGAGAAAAACCGAGCCGGAAGCACAGTATTTTTTCTTCATTTTATTCCGTTTTCGAGAAGCATAGTTATGATTCTCACGGAAGCAAATCTATGCATCCATGAGAAGCAAATCTGTGTTTTTCGTGGAAGCACATATTTTCTTTCCTTTCTAAGAAGCACAATCACGAAAGCAAATTTACGCCTTATGTGCTTCTTCTGGAAGCACATTTTTTTTTCCATTCAAATAAGCACAGAGCAAATCTATGCCTCCATGAGAAGCAAACATGTGCTTCTCGTGGAAGCTAATTTTTTTTTCACTTTCTGAGTTGTGCTTCTCCCGAAAGCAAATCCGTGTTTCTTGTGAAAGCATAATTTTTTGCAAAAAAAATCATGATTTTTTCTACAAAGCCTAGGGAAACCCGGGCGAAAACCTAAAAGCCTAAAAAGCACGAAAAAAAATCTAAAACCCACAAAGAGTAAAAAGTAAAAAAAAACACATAGGGAGCATCCAACACATGACATGTGGCAGCGCCTGCATGCACCACTTGGCATATCTAAGTGCACTAAAAGTGGCCTCTGAAGTCCCCCGCAAGTGGTAATCTCCAGTTAGTTGCCCTCATCCTACGAAATCACTAATTAGCTCAGTTATAGCGAGAAATGGATTGTAATCGCATAAAGGGAGCTAGTAAAAGGTCGGCACCGTTAGTTCTTCACTACATTAATTAGTTTGCTACGGTGGCTCATTGTTTGTATTTTTTTCCTTTTTTGTTTTTTAACATTATTTACAATTTTGAAATGAAAAGCACCACATTTTCTTAAAAAACTTAAATCAAGAATTTCAAAAATGTCAACGTAGTAATTTTTTTGTTAGCATGACTAAAAAAATGTTGATAGATCTAGAAAATATTTGTGACATTTCGAAAATGTTCACAAATGTAAAAAATGTTTATGCAATGTATAAAAAATGTTCATATAATTCAAAAATGTTAAACATGTGCGGAAAATGTTACAGATATATAAGAAAACTGTATGATGCGTAAGAATTTAAATATAATTTTTTTAAATGTTAATCATATATAAAAAATTGACATCAAAACATTTATTTTTTTGTATATTTTGATGTTTTGATGTCACAAATAAATGTATTGATGTCAATTATTTTCATACATATTTGTACATTTTTATATACATCTGTGAACATTTTCACACTCGGATTAGTCGCTCGAGATCTTCAAAACTAGATCTTATGTTGATAGGTTTCGACGAACGTTTTTTTCAAAAGTAATCTAGACAAAAAAACTGAACCAGAAGCATGTTTTTCCCTTTCCGACCGTGCCTCTCACGAAAGCAAATCTGTACCTCCACGGCAAATAAATCCATGCCTCTCACAGAAGAGAAAAAACATCGCGTTTTTTCCTTTTCTGGGAGGCACGGCCTTGCCTCTCGCAGAAGTAAATCCGTGCCTCCACGAGAAGTAAATTGTGTCTCTCACAGAAGGGAAAGAAAAAGAGAACACATTTTCCCTCCTTTAGCGAGAGAGCAAGAGGCACGGCCGTTGAGAGCGCTCCTAGTGGTGCGCTCCCATCCCACCCCACCCCAAGTAACCCTTGGGAGGGCTCCCGTGTAAATGACGCCCGCAATGCTGATGGCATCCCTGCCGGAGCCCCTGTTTGGGCCGGCACACGGCGACCTTCACTGAAGTTGTTTCTTTTCTTTTCTTATTTTTATATATTTTTCGTTTCTCTTTGTCTACTTTCCAACTTTTCTTTCTTTTTTCATGTGTATTATACAAAAGTTCATTGTGTATTAAGAGTTCACCATGCACTATAAATATGCATTCTATATTAAGAAAATTTTCAGATACCACGAATGGTCACCATGTATTTGAAATTTGCTAAACAAATATTACACAAATTTAAATGTGTATTCAGAAATTGTACAAGTACATTGCAAAAATTTCAATGCGTATTTAAAAATCAACTGGCGTATATATTCATATTTTTAAAAAGTTAGAAATAAAAACCGAGCAAAAAAAGGGGGTGATAATGTGAACCGGATGTTACAGTAGCGTTTAGCTGCAGTCAATCGGACACTACAGTGACGGACCACTAACGTGATGAGTCTACACATTGTATGGAAAAAATAGACGTCGAAACACATATTCAAAAATGTTAATTATGTATTTATAAAATGTTAAACTAATATAAAAATGTTACTGGTGTTTATAAAAAATGTACGATGTGTATGGAAAAATGTGGACACAATAAATATACTCCCTCCGTCCCAAAAAATGTGGACACTTATTTTGTGACGGAGGTAGTATGTTTAAAAAGAATTCAGTCATATCTTTAAAAATGTTAAACCTATATAGGAATAATATTGTTGATGGATACAAAAAATATATATAACGTGTATGAAAAAAAGAGACATAACAATATGTGTTTTAAAAAATGTTAACCATGTTTTTTAAATAGTTGTATTTAATAAAATTTAAATACTATACATAAAAATTGAAAAGCTTGAAGCGAGGGTAGCATACATCTCGCTGACGCGAAATATAGGTCCTGTCACTCTTGTGTATAAGGCACTTCTCTTGCCAGGGGAGGCCGAAGAATGTCCAGATTGTGAATGTATGGGCCGAGACAAAGGCTAAGAGAAATGCCTCCTTCTCTGGTCCAAAAACAAATTTCTTCGTTCTCGGGGTAACCTTCCGAAGTTATACATGATTGTCTGAAAAACATGATTGTCTCAAAAAAAGTTACTTTTAAAATTGAACTTTGATTATTAATTTAATTAATAAAACATGTGTCAATGGTATAATTTTTATCACGCATAACCCGCATTGGTTGGTCAAATTGATGATCATAGTTAAATTTTCAAATGCGTGCATGATTTATTCATTAGATGAAGGGAGTATGTGCTAAAAAAATACATTTT
This sequence comes from Aegilops bicornis, assembly GCA_021605145.1. Lineage (NCBI taxonomy): Eukaryota > Viridiplantae > Streptophyta > Magnoliopsida > Poales > Poaceae > Aegilops > Aegilops bicornis. Next base: position 538,440,480 of record CM038672.1, read on the forward strand.
ATGTTAGAGAGATAAATTGTGCAGCTCATGTCATAGGCAGCTGCATAGGCGACTAGGAAATCCTAGCCGCCACCCTTGTTCTCTCCCTCTCGCTGCCGTCTAGGAACGTTACCAGGCGAATCCCGCGTGGCGTCGGCGGGGAGCTCTTTTTCGGGGACATCCCATTGTGGAGGATTGGAGGTTGTTATGATGTGGCGAAGGAGATGCGGTTTCGAGTGATCTGCATGAGGCCGTGCTCGACGGCAGTGTTAGTGAAGCTGACGGTGGGTGACGAGATCTAGCGCGACAATCTTCAATAGCGAGCTGCCTTGGTTAGGTTACCTGAAAGAGGGCGTCGTCAAACAGGTTTGGGCACCGACAAGCTAGACATCATATGCATACCTATCGTGCAACAACATGGGTGATTTTTTTTCCAGACTTTGTTTAGAAAGTCTTCATGCTTGGTTTGGGGAAGAGAGGAGGGGCTGATGTCCCAGTGTAGGAATAATGTTCTCCCCGCTCTTTCCCTATTATGTTGGTGTTCTTCCGTCGACGGAGGGTGTGCGGAGCCGTGTCTCCGATGGGCCCTCCGGTATTTGGTCGGTTTAGATTTTCGGTGGATCCGTCTGAATTCAGCCAACTTGCATGGTCTTTGGAGTTTCTACAGGCCCTTATCTGTGTTTTCTTCTCGGGGCGGTGATTTGCTTCACAGATCGCGGCCGCCTGCGTTTTTTGGTCCGCACCGATGACTTTTCGAACACTCCTTCTACAAGATCCAGGGTTTATTAAAGTTAGCTTCATCGAGGCGGAGGTCTAGGGGCGGCATCGAGCTATACTCACGGCACCAAGAATGCATTTTCTTTTAGTAAGGGCTAAAATCACTTTTTACCTCATATTGTAGTGTGGATCTTGAAAGATAGGAAAGATCTCCTTTCAAGCCGTACATACGACTTTCATCAAATACGCCTCCCCGTCGAGGAGGCCTGAAAGGTGGTGATTTACCCTATGGCAGATCTCAGCGGTTCGAGTCTGCTTATCTCCAGCCTGTGAACTTAGCGAAAACTATGATAGCAATGGCACCAAATTTTGCCAATCCAACAGTTCGATCTATGATTTCACATTCATCGATGTTGATAAGATGCTGACAACACGTCATCGATGGATGTAGGAGGAAGAAGACTTCGACACTTCCAAGTATTTGATTACAATTTTATCTTTTTGTGCAGATGTGAATGTAAGGACTCGTGATACTTAATATCTGGCTTTATGCCTTTTGACAAAAGACAAAAAGAATTGTGCAGCTCATATCCTAGCTCATACTCCCTCCGTCCTTTAAAGAGTGTACTTCCAACTTTCTTGGAAAGTCAAACTTTTTTATGTTTGACCGTGTTTATATAATACATCAAAATTTATGCCATCAAATTAGTAGCATTAGATTCGTGATAAAATATACTTTCATCATATACCTATTTGATTTCACAAACATTGATATATTTTTGTACAAACTCGGTCAAACTTTGAGATAGTTTGACCCTTCAATAAAGTTAGAAGTACATTCTTTAAAGGACGGAGGAAGTAGTTTCTTGCTCCTACCGACCTTATATAATATATGTTTTTGTGAATTCTCACATACTATAATAGTACTTTACTCTCCTCAATGAAAGAAATGGCGGCGCTCCCGTAGGTTGCTGGAGAAGATATTTAATAAGTGTAACAAAATACTAAAATTGCTTTTGGAGCTCGGCCTCCAAATTCCAAGTTCAAATTTCATATTTTTACGTTTCAAAAGATTTAAAAAAATAAAGATATGCATGAAGGCATAACACAAATGTGTGTAAATTTTCAGGGCAAAATACGTTGAAATGAGGGCTGTGCAAAAAACAAACTGAGACTGTTTAACACATGATACTATTCATCCTCCAATGTCATGAATTTGTCTTTTTTGTATAGATCGCATTTCAAGGCACTTCATACTTAAAATTTACACACATACACATAACATCCTTGTTTACCTTCATAATTTGTTTCAGATATTTTTGAAAGCGAAAGTTTGATTTTTGATTTTTTTTAAATCGAGCTCCGGTGAGCTCGGTCACCAAAGCGACGGAGGAAAACGTAAGACACTGATTAAATCAAGAACTTGAGGACTCTGTGTCTCCGTGACCGGATCACGGGCACTCACAAAGCACTCGACTGCTGCTCCTTCTATATGCCTAATTTATTTATTTTTTGCGGGAATGCCATATGCTTATATATGATATGTGTACATGTGACTAAACTAAGCTCTCTTATTGTTGTACGATTAGCAAGTCTGAGCTAACCGTCTCTTTCTTGGTCATGCGTTGCTTCCAACTTTCCCTTCTCCCGATAAAGAACACACGCACTCCCTGCTGCTTTGTGCGTTCCCTCTGCCTGTTGCCCCCATCGAAACGGGCTTTGCGTTGCCCGCAAGGCTTCCACTGTTTCGATTCCATTTCGACAACAAGACAAAGTCGCCCTGCATCTGCTAAGTATGCAGGCCTGCAAGTGTGCCCACTGAGCAGAACCAGGACACTGCTAACCCAGTTAATTAGGCTACCTGCAGCGACACTGCAAGAAAGAAAAGGGGGCTAGGAATTAGGGAGCAATCAGAATCAATCATCAACCAAAATATTGCCGACACAGAAGCATCTGCGAGTTCCATCACCCAGCGCACGTTCACTGTGACCAACGAACGATTCTTTCTTTTGTCCTGAAAGATTATTGTTAGTCTGTGTGTACAGGTTGTTAATTAGCTCTGCTCACTGCTTGATATAACAGTATACTTAAACAACAATAATCTCTTGGTGATGGGCTAACTGGCCATTTGTCTATTCTGTCAGCGATGACTATTGAAACCGCCTCTCAGGAGGAGCAAATGCGGCGGGTGTCAGGGGTGAGTCACCCTGCGATTTGGGCCGTTCCGTCCTGAAGAGGGCAAAGCGGATGTTGATCTAGCTAGGTAGTTGCGGTTTGTGGGGGGAGTAACCTCGATTCCAAACTACTACTGCATGATCATATTCATACGTGGGTTTGGACATGCTTCGTTTTCGGCATTAGGCAGTGCGTTTCTTTCACCGTTTGATCAAGTAAAGCAGGGAGATGCCTGCGTCTAATGGCGCATTTGAGTTTGACAGGCACGATACGGCCAGCAGTACAATGTCCAGGGTTCAGCTGACGTGCACACATCAGCATATAGTCAAACTATGTGATGTATATATGTTTAAGGGCATGTACAATGGTTGATAAAATAATTTTATCTTAAATCTTGTATATAATTTTGATATGACATAAAATATGTCTACAATGGGTCATTTCTTAGGCTTATTTTTATTAGTCATTCCTAAAAACGTGGTGAGATATATTGTGCTAAGAGATAATCTCTTGTCTTCTCTTAAATAAGAGAAGACAAGCCTTTTCTTATGAGTTCTCTCTCCTCCACCTCATCATTTATTCTACGTGGTACTCCTAACATAGCATCATTGTACATGCCCTAAGAAGAAGGTAGCTGTTGATGGTCAGTGGGAATTTCAGCTTCTACAAGAATTTGCTTGTTGGAAAATGGAACTAGATGCTTAAATTTGCCGGTAAAAAACTGACTCAATACTTGTCAAAGTTCAAAATTAGGTGTGGGGCATGTTCGGAAACCCAATCCTAAAATGAAAAGCCCGATCCCAAGTTCCCAGCCCGGTTCAAAGCCTGGAAAGCAAGTAATCCTTCGTGAATAAGTGTACATCTACTTTTCATTTAAAGTTAAAGTTTTAAAACTTTGCTCAATTTTATAGAGAAAAGTAGCAGCACTTTACGACACTAAATTAGTACCACTAGATTCATTTTGAAATACACTTTTATTAACATACCAATTTGATGTCATATATGCTATTACTCATTTTTATAAAGCTGGTCATTTAAAAAAAATGACTTAGGACAAAACGTAGAAGTACAATTATTCACAACATATACTTGAAAGTTCAATACATTAATCTTTTGAATAAAAAGTTCAACACTAGCAATTTTATTAATATAAGAGAACATAAAAAGGTGTGCCAAATTTATGTACACATGAAAAAAAAATAAAGGATTGTATGTCAGCATTTTAACACAGTACAAACTTAGACGCTCATACTCTCACCTCTATGAACACGCACGCACACCCTACCCCTATGAGCATTTCAAGAGACTGTGCCGGCACATTATCTTGAGATTGATAAAATCACGGCATACGCCTTCGTAGTTGACGAGAACTTCTCCTTCTATCGGACGCACATTGCCGAAAAGCCTAAAATAAATCCAGAAAAGTGCAACCACCAATGACAAATTTAGGTCTTGAACCCTGATAGGTTGGTTCCACCACAAAGAACCAAACCAGCTGAGCTACGCTCAATTTGCATACGAAGCCCAACTTATAAAAGGTCCTTCACAAGAAAAGCGAGTCAGCTGAGACCTCCCAAAAAATCGGCCCCAATATTGCTCTTGGCGACTCGGGCAACGCCTCTAGGTTGAAGCCACCAGCTCCCTCTCCTCCATGCATCCTCCCCTCGTCGATGCTTCTGTGCCCCTCGACAAAGCCCACATGATGGGTGGCGGCGAGGCGACGCGTTGGATTCTTCTGATCTCGGCAACAACCATCATGGTTGCACATTTGAAGGCAGTGGCAATTCTGGTGGATCTGTGCGGTGCTAAGGTAGGGGGCCTGGAGGAGGCTTTGCCGAATGTGGTAGGCGGGCCGATGTGCGGCTGCCCGTCAAGAGGCAAGGCAACAAGAGTGGTCGAGGCTGGCATAATTGATGCTCTTTGAGATCTGGTTTAGATAGCGAAAATTCCCTACCTTTTTCTTAGGGAGTGAGTTTGAGTTATCGAACCAACGAGAGGATGTGCACTACAACAATGGCGCTCACAAGTTATTATTAGCGAATTAAATTTCAGCTTTTTAATTGGACCTTCAACAACTTTTAGGGGGTGTAAACACTAGTATTAAAACAGGCATGTGTATAAGGTCTTACTCTCACAACCTTATATTTGCGCTCGGGGTCTTAATGATATTAATTTGTGCTCTGGAAGACAACCTTTATGATGTGCTTGCGATGCGAAGATGTGAGGATGTGTATATTCGGCCGATCTGGCTGAGATATTCGGCAATCTCAGGAAGTTCAACATGAGGCTTAATCCCAAGATGTGCATATTCGCGGTCCCAGCGGGAAAGCTACTCAGTTATATCGTTTCTGAGTGCGGAATTGAAGGCAACCCTGATAAAATTGAGGCCATACTCAAAATGGATCATCTCGAGTGCGTAAAGGATGTTCAAAGGCTTACCGAGTGTGTTGCGGCTCTAGGTCATTTCATATCGTGGCTCAGGGAAATAATGTCACATTAGCTCGATAGCTCGACATGATATAATATGCATAATAATACTATTATATGTTTGAAAACAAGGATAATTTATTACCATATATCCTTTATATGTGATAAGCAAACATGGAAGATTAATCAAGTGCATAGAAAGATTAGGCCTTAATATAATATGTGGTGAGGTATTGTGGTTATTGGCCAAAGTTTGAAAGAACCGCATAAATCATTCAAACTACTTTGAAGAAAAAATATATTATATTTTTATTCTAATAGTTTTTTGTAGTGTTTTCTTTGTTGTGGTGGTCTCCTACTCGAAGAAATCGCCCTAGACCAGGGGCAGATCTAGTGGGGAGAGGAGTGCCAACCCTCTGAAATTGCGAAATAATTTTTCTTTTATATTTAAAACTAAATATCTAACAAGTAATGCAATTTAAATATAATTTTTCAAGATTAGGATGATGTTTAGATCAAATTATACTATGTGTAGTGTAACTTTTCATAGGTTTTGAATTGTGGCACCCCTAAATATGATATTCTAGGTCCACCATTGCCTTAGATTGTAGAGCTCGAGGTCAACTTGAGATCGTTACAAGCTGAGTACAAGCCATTTATGCGACTTGGCCTTGAACTCTAACCTGTTTGAGCTCATTCGAATTTTAGCATGAGCCTAGTCTAACTCGCTCTAGCTCGACTCATTTTGCAGCGTTAGTTGCGTACTCAAGATGATGTGAATATCTTGAAATGTAAAAGATTGACCCCTTTTTTATGGATGCCCTTGTATGACATTCCGAAGGATAAGGTATTTTTTATAAAACAAATGAAAGGCTAAACCTAACAACATTATCGTTCAGGCGGGATTAGCCTCCGACTTGTGTCATGGCATAATCTTTTATCCTGGCTGGATTCGATTAACCTGACACAAGCCCAGGATCTGTTTCGCTAGAACCTTACTACATCAGGGTCTTTCACTGTAGATTCTATGTACCATGCGCTCACACATTCTGAGGTGCCAGTGAGTAATAACCAAAAAAATTGGAACTAAAAGTGAAAATTTCATGTGGTAGGGGAGTTGTGTTAACCAAAAACGACCTCGCAAGGCGCAACTGGCAAGGGAGTAAGAAGTGTTGTTTTTGTACTCATGACGAGCCAATCAAACAACTCCTTTTCCAATGCAAGTTTGCACGTTCTACGTGGCCAGTCATCCGAATAGCGTCAAATTTGTATCCATCCAAAAACGTTGCCAATATTTTTTATCATTGGTTGGACGGTATTTCAAATAGGTTCAAAACGCTAATAAGGATGGGAGTGTATGCCTGAATTTGGTCGCTTTGGCTACGTAGAAACGATTTGGTTTTTAATGAAAAAATGCATCTTCTCTGTAGGTTATATTCCGGTGAACGACTCGTTACGTATGTGGTCTATGTTACAACGACAGGAGGACCAACCGCTGTTCAAGGCGATGTGTGATTGGAGCAGGTGGCTACAGAGGGTTTTTCTCAACATGGGTGACAACATAACCAGGGTTTTTCTCAACATGGGTGACAACATAACCTTCGGATCGATCCACCACCTTTTTCGACATAGGCATAGTGTCGGTCTGGAGGACTCTCCTGTTGTTGATTTGTCGGTTTTTATTTCATGAATTTTTGTCAGACTTTTATATTAGACTGTGTGCATCCTAATTATGCAGAGGCTAGGTGTTACTCGTAATGCTTTGTATCCACTTGACGCTATATTTTAAGATGAGGTAATATCGCTTAAAGTCATAAAACTTGTGCTCCATATTCAGTTTGATACTAAAATTTTGAAAATACGAATTTCTGGTCATCTAACTTGCGTTCGCATGCAAATACGGTGACTTTGCTCATATCCAGCCGTATGGCCGGCCCATGTGGCGCGTCAGCCCTGTAGAGGCCCATCTATCAGCACTTGACATGTGTGTGTGCGTTTTTTTCCAGAAGAGCCCCTCGCCCTGTATTTAATTAAGAGGAAGCTCCTCAATAACACATGTGGGTTCCACTTGTCTGAACAAGGTGTTGGGCCGGAGAAATGGCACGCGCGGGGATTCGAACTCCGGACGTCAGGTACACACATGCACTAGCCAAACACTACATCAACAACATACGGATGTCTATAAAGAGATACAGTTGGTTATATATCGGCCGGAGTTTGTTTACTTCTAGATTCCTTTTTTTCCGCGCTCGGCCAGAAAAACCAATTTCTGAAAATTCTTGCCTTTCTCAGCAAAAGAATTCAAATGAAAATAAATTAAAAACCGCGTCAAAATGAATATTATTGAACCTATAAAGTACAAAACTATTTCATGAGCGAGATTTTTTTATTCCTTCTTTCCCTAGAAGAGGCCGGAAAATCAAGGTTTCAAAATATCTCGGTGATTCTAGTTTTTTTCGCCTGAAATTTTGAAATGAATTTTGAATTCAAATCCTATTTAACATCTGAATACATTTAGTTTAAAAAATAATTCAAATAAGTACTTCCAGTTACAGTGGTTAGCTCGGCTTCTCTCTTATATAAGGTCGCGAGTTCAATTCGTCGTTACAATAACGAGACCATTTTTTTAATGAGCATGAATAACACAAAGAAAATCATAATAGATGGAATAGAACCTTGGACCCTACCACTAATCTAACTGCGCCGAAAAACTATTATATTCAACATATTTTTTGTTTTTAAATTCAAAAATTTTGGGCGATAACAAATTTTAGGGACCACCGAAATTTCCGGTAACCAATCGGTTATCAGATATTGGGTCCGAGAGAAAGAAAAATCTGAATACATGTAGTTGTCTTGGCCAAATATAAAAGAAGTTTTTTTTTAGGGAAAGCCGTCATGGCGGTTTATATTTCATGCGCAAAAAGTGATACATCGTTTGTTAACACATCTACTAGAAACCCCGGAGGCTCCGATTTCCAAACAATTGTATGAGAGAACTCCGAGTTTCTAGCCAATAAATCTGCCGCCGCATTGGCCTCCCTAGGGCAGTAGGAAAGCATAATAAAAATAAAATTTCTAGCAAGAAAAGAACATTCTTCATAAATTGCGGCTGCCAGGCCTAGCGAATTACCACCCCTTGCATGACTTCGACGACCTCCATGCAATCGGACTCGACGCAAATTTTATTGCACCCAACTTCATTTGCGAGTAAGAGCCCATCTCGCATACCTCTAGCTTCTGCCGTAGCCGCGTCTTCCACAAAAGGGATATTACTGCATGAAGCTGCGGCGAAGAAACCAGCTTCGTCTCGTAATATTGCACCCGTACCCCTGTTCCCCTATCAGGATCAAAAGTGGCATCGACATTAAGTTTGATAACTCCCTCCGGTGGCTTACTCCATCCATATCTTCTCGGTTTCGCTTGCTTCGACTTTGCCTTGGAAAAATTCTTAGCAAGAGCTAAAATTGCTTGCACTGACCTGCTTGGTTCATACACATATTCACCATGAGTGTAGCAGCGTCTTTCCCACCAAACGTACCACACTGTAGTGGCCACAAGGTCATTGCGTTGAACATCAGTCATATGAGCCATGTTATCGTTTGTTGATAGAAGAAGATCAGCCAGCACCGATCCGCCATCCCTTTCCAGCGCACACATCTCCTGAACCACATCTTGCAGTCCCAATATCCTCCAGATTTCTTGAACTCTAGGGCACAAGAACATGGCATGTCTAATACTCTCACAATCCAAAGTGCAGAGAGGACATTGAGAGCTTGTGATCATATGCCTGTTAGCAAGGACTCCATTACAAGGGATGGCGCCAAGCAAAGTTTTCCATACATGAATTTTTATTTTTGCCGGCACATAATTTCCAAATGGTACGCCAAACTGGACTAGTACTTGAGGCTTGTATAGAGTTAGTCATCCTCAACTTTCGTCCGTGTTGATGCTCCCACTCTTCATGGTATGCCGATCTAACAGAAAATATTCCACTTCTATTATGGTGCCATGACACAAAATCATCCATCATCCCCAAAGCCAGTGGGATATTTAATATGTGTTGCACATCAATAGGCCAAAAAAACTCCGATATCAACTGTTCATCCCACACTCTATTTTCTCTATCAATGAGTTCATAAACTTTTGTGATCAGAATGTTACCTCTTGGCATCATTAACTTTCGAGTAGGACTACTTGGTATCCAAGGGTCTCCCCAGATGTTAATTTGTGCCCCATCTCCCAAATATGCCCTCGCTTAAAAGACTGAATTCCACTCTATAGACTCTGCCATGTATAAGAACTACCCTTCTTAAGGCCGCAGTTAAGAAGGTCTCCATCAGGAAAATATTTGGCTCTCAAAACTCTAGCACATAAAGAATTTGGTTCACATAACAACCTCCAACACTGCTTTGCGAGAAGAGCCAAATTAAAACAATGCAAGTCTCTAAAACCCATTCCACCCTTTTCCTTTGGGACACACATTTTCCACCAAGCAAACCAGTGCATGTGTTTTTGCAGATCATCATCTTCCCACCAATATTTAGACATAGCCGTGGTGATACTATTGCAAACCTGTTTGGGTAGTTTAAAAACTGACATAGCGTAAGAAGGAATAGCTTGTATGACAGCTTTAAGTAGCACTTCCCTACCTCCATAGGATAACAATTTCTCCTTCCAACCTCTTATTCTACTCAAAACTCTGTCAATGAGGTGTTGAAAACAATCTGTTCTGTCCACACCTACAATTGGAGGCGATCTCAAATATTTATCCGTGATGGCTTCCACCATGATATTTAGTGCAGTGCAAACCTCCACTCTAATATCAACAGGGGTGCAAGGACTAAAGAAAATACTGGACTTGGCCTCGCTCGCCATTTGTCCAGAAGCTGCACAATAATCATCAAGTGCCACGGAGGCTGATAGCATTAGTGGCGTACGCTCGCATAAGGATAAGAGAGTCATCCGCAAATAAAAGATGAGATACCGAAGGAGCATCACGACACACCTTCACTCCCATAATATTACCAGCCTCCTCCTCATATGTGATCAAGCTTGTTAGGCCCTCAGCACAGAGCAAAAAACAAGTATGGTGATAAAGGGTCTCCCTGTCGGAGTCCCCTGGAAGGGACAAAAAAATCAGTTAACACATTGTTTACTCGTACCTGATATTTCACTATACGTACACATTCCATGATCATTGCCAACCAGTTTGGTGTGAACCCTAGACGCAAAAGTATGGTCTCCAAAAAAATCCACTCGACCCTGTCATATGCCTTGTGCATGTCAAGCTTAACCGCACATGTCCCATATTTACCCGTAGTCTTCTTTTTGATTGCATGATATGACTTCAAAGCTACCAAAAAGTTATTTGTGATAAGACGTCCCGGAACGAACGCGCTTTGATTAGGAGATATAATCTCGCACAAAATATGTTTTAGACGATTAGCTAGTAATTTTGAGATCACCTTATACACCACGTTGCATAAACTGAATGGCCGAAACTGAGTTATGACTGATGGATCATCAACCTTCGGTATGAGCACGATAGTGGTATCATTCCACCCTTCTGGAATCTTCCTAGAATTAACAGCCATCAGTACTTCATCAACCAAATCCTCACCAATGATATGCCAAAATCGTTTGTAAAAAACAGCATGTAACCCATCCGGACCAGGAGCTTTTAAATCACCGATATTAAATAAAGCTCTTTTAACTTCCACTCTTGTATAGGGCTTATTCAGCTCGTCATTCATTGCGTTAGTCACTCTCGGCTTCACCTTCTCAACAACATTCAAGTCTGGAGCAAGCACACCCCCGTGAATAAGTTAGAGAAGTACGTTGCAGCATGTGTTCTAATTGCCTCCTGGTCCTCGATCCATGAGCCATTATCTTCCTGTAAGCGCTTAATGAAAATTTTCTTGCGCCGTCCATTTGCTGCTCTGTGAAAAAATGTAACGCCCCGGATCTGATGCGCTAGGTGTCTGCCAGTTATTCGCCGTCGTTGCCATGTCATGTGCTTGCGTGTTGCACTTTGCCAGGTCATCATCTGCATTTTTATCATGTCATCATGTGCATTTCTTTTGCATACGTGTTCGTCTCATGCATCCGAGCATTTTCCCCGTTGTCCGTTTTCCAATCCGGCACTCCTATGTCTCCCGGCGCCCCCTTTTACCTCTTTTCGTGTGCGGGTGTTAAACGTTCTCGGAATGGACCAAGGTTTGTCAAGCGGCCTTGGTATAGGACCGGTAGACCGCCTGTCAAGTTTCGTGCCATTTGGAGGTCGTTTGATACTCCAACGGTTAACCGGGTAACGCAAAAGCCTCTTTTGTGTTGCAGCCCAACATCCTTCCAAAGTGGCCCAAAACCCACCTAACTCCCCTCCATGCTCTCGGTCGTTCGCTCACGATCGCGTGGCCGAAAACCGCACCTTATTTGGACTCTCCTAGCTCCCTCTACCTATATATATGTGATCCCCTCCGAAATTCGCGGTCTAACTCCCCCAAAACCCTAGCCTTCCCTACGCCTCGCGCTGGGCGAAAAACCCCGCCCGGACGTGTCCGCCCTCCGCCGCCGCCTCCGTGTAGCCAGCGCGCATCCTGCCTCCCGCCCGCCTTGCGCCGGGCAGGGCCCGGCCTCCATCCCGTCTGGCGCCCGCCGTATTCTTCCCATCCCGCCGCGTTGCGGCCGGGTCGCCGCCGCCTCGCGCCCGCTCCGCCCAGCGGCGCCGCGCGCCGCCGCCCGCCTTGCCAGCGCCCGTCGGCGCCCGTCCGTCCGCCCATGCAGCCGGCCCCCGCCGCCAGCGGTTGGCCGCCTCCTCCGGCAGCCCGCCACCTCGCCGGCGCCCCGACCTCCCCGGCCCCGTATCCGGACGTCTCCGGCGATCCCCGCCATCTCCGGCGAGTGTCCCGGCGAGATCCGCCTCGCCTCGTAATCCGTGCCTCGGTTGACCTCTTTCCCCCCGAAATTCCCTAAGTATTTTATTCTGCAGTTATTTTTATGCATTTTCATCATGCCATAGCTCTGCATCCGTAGCTCCGTATCGTGTGTGTAATATGTAAAATTGTTCGCCTCGAAGAGTAGATCATTTCATCTCATTGCATCATTTTCATTTGAGCTCATCTTGATGCCCTAAATTCTGTTGGAAGAGTGCTATGTGATGTTAGTTTCTGATTCTTATCAGAACATGCACTTTTGTCATTTTTTCCATGATTGATGTGTGCACCCTATGAACTTAAGTCCTACATGTGTTTTGTAATATGCCATGCCATATTTACATGGGTGTATGCCATGTATTTTTGTGATCTCTGTGGTGACTAGCACAAGCATGCAAACTAGGCTTCTTGATGTTGCTGATTTCAGCCCTGTTTTGCTGATATTTTTATGCCATGTTAACTTGATGCTACAGAGAGTTCCATGCATATTTTGAGATACTTCAGTAAGGATGTTTTGTTACACATGTCTTGCTCTATCCATCAATGCCCTTGTTTGAAATTATGGAGTGCCATAGCTTGGGTCAATCGAGCTCTACTTTTGCTATAAAATGTTTCCTGGCAGATTGTTTACATGTTATTCAATTTTGCCAAGGTTGTTGTAGTTGATCCGTTTATGCTATGATGTTGTTATTGCCATCTATAGTTTCTATGCCATGTCTTCTTACTGTTGGTTGCCTTGCCATGCCATCTATTGCTCTGTGGTGAGTGGTTCAAGCTGACCAACATGCCTACTTATCGTTGTTCCTGCCATGTATGAATCTGTAATATAACTTGCCATGTTTACATGTGTTCCATCATATTTTCTGGTCCTTTTTGGCTTATGGTCAGTAAGGGACTTTTGTTCTATGATTTGAGTAGATTCATGAAATGCCTTTATTTGCCATGTTAAGTTCCTGTAACATGTTGTTTGATAGCTCTAAACATTGCAACCTGATGTTATTTCTGCCAATGCCTGAAACTGTTATTATTTGCAATCTTGCCATGTGTTTTTGAGCATGTTCTAGTTGTTTCTGGAGATAGCTCAGTGTTCATGTTTTGTCATGCTTTACCTGTAGATCATGCCCATGGCTTTTGTTATTACGTTGAGATGCTGTAGCATGTTGTTTTGATGCTTGCAATATGCCTAGTTGCTGTTTTGGACAGATTGTTGCTAGAACTTGTATTGTGTGTATGTGTTGAACCGTTGCTCCGTTTTGAGTGTGCTTTATATGAAACTTGCTTGATTTTGCATGTAGTTTCATATTATCATGTTGCATCCATGTTTTGAGAGTGTTTGCTTGATGTTTGTATGCATTTTGCATCAATGCCATGTTTATCTTGTTTTGCTCATATCTTCTAGGCCGTAGCTCCGAAACTAATGAACTTTATATGTAACTTGACTAGAATTTCGTGTAGATCGTCGTGGTGCATCTTAACTTGCTGTTTAACAACTTGAACATAAGGTTTATTCAGATCTGGACCAATTTCGAAATTTGCATATGAGGACTTAGGAATTGTTCTATGTTGTTTCGGCCTCATTTAAACTTGCCTTGATGTGTTGCTCTTGTTTGCATCATCTCTTGCCATGAGTAGCTTCATGTAGCTTTGTCATGCATCATGCTTGTTGTGCATCTTGTCATGTTCATGTGTGGTGTGTTTACCTATGTTGTGTGCTTCTTCTTGTTAGTTCCTGTTTCGTTGCGATCGTGATGATTCGTTCGTCTACGCTTGGTTCGGCTTCATCCGTTCGTCTTCTTCATGGACTCGTTCTTCTTCCTTGCGGGATTTCAGGCAAGATGACCGCTACCCTGGATCTCACTACTATCATTGCTATGCTAGTTGCTTAGATTACCCGCTATCTTTGCGCTACCTATTACCTGTTTATCAAGCCATCCCAATTGCCATGTCAGCCTCTAACCTCTTGCACCCTTCCTAGCAAACCATTGTTTGGCTAGGTTACCGCTTTGCTCAGCCCCTCTTATAGCGTTGTTAGTTGCAGGTGAAGATGAAGTTTGTTCCTTGTTGGAACATGTTTACTTGTTGGGATATCACAATATATCTTATTTTATTAATGCATCTATATACTTGGTAAAGGGTGGAAGGCTCGGCCTTATGCACAGTGTTTTGTTCCACTCTTGCCGCCCTAGTTTCCGTCATATCGGTGTTATGTTCCCGGACTTTGCGTCCCTAACGCGGTCGGGTGATTTATGGGACCCCTTGACAGTTCGCTTTGAATAAGACTCCTCCAAAGAAGGCCCAACATTGGTTTTACCATTTGCCTCACCTAGCCCTTTTTCCCTTGGGTTTCCGGAGCCCAAGGGTCATCTTATTACCCCCGGGCGGTGCTCGTCGTGAGTGCCGGTCCAAACCGTCGACCGCCCGGTGTACCGGGGGCAACTCTGGGTTCGCCTCTAGGAAGTTTGGACAATCCGGTGTGCCACGAGACCGAGATATGTGCAGCTCCTATCAGATTTGTCGGCACATCCGGCGGCTTTTGCTGGTCTTGTTTTATTCTTTGTCGAAATGTCTTGTAGCCGGATTCCGAGACTGATCGGGTCTTCCCGGGAGAAGGAATATCGCTTCGTTGATCGCGAGAGCTTATCATGGGCTAAGTTGGGACACCCTGCAGGTATAAACTTTCGAGAGCCGTGCCACGGTTATGTGGCAGATGGGAATTTGTTAATATCCGGTTGTAGTAAACTCAAAGTAAACTCTTCTAAAATACACCAACCGTATGCGTAACCGTGAGTGTCTCTTTTGGGGTTGATCGAGAGGAGAACACGGTTTTCGGGTTATGTTTGGCGTAAGTAGGAGTTCGGGATCACTTCTTGATCATTACTAGTTGTGACCGTTCCTTTGTTTCTCTTCTCGCTCTCATTTGCGTTGGTTAGCCACCATATATGCTTAGTCGCTGCTGCAACCTCACCACTTTACCCCTTCCTTTCCCTTTAAGCTTTGCTAGTCTTGATACCCATGGTAATGGGATTGCTTTGAGTCCTCGTGGCTCACAGATTACTACACCACCGATTCAGGTACAGGTTTGCGATGATCATGGCCGCGAGGCGATGTTTGCTTGTGTTGGAGTTCTTCTTACGCTTCTTCTTGATCGGGGTTAGGTTCCAGTCGGCAGCCTGGGCTAGCGAGGTGGATGTCGTTTGAGTTTCTGTTTATGTTTCAACCGCAGCCGGATGTTGTTCTCGTATATGATGTTGATGTATTCTTGTGGCATTTGTGCCTTATGTATGTATCCCCATCTATTATGTAATGTTGATGTAATGATATCCACCTTGCAAAAGCGTTTCAATATGCGGGTCTATCCTTGGTGGGACCGTCGAGTTCCTTTTGGATAGGGTCGCATATTGGGCGTGACAAAAAATTCAGAGTTTCGATCCCCGCGAGTGAGCCAATCCGCTCGGCCCCGTTGCATCCAGTAAAGCTCCTCCTGCTCTAGTAGCTTCTCAATTTCCAAGTGTAGTTCATGTTGTCTAACCATCGCATCATCTGTTAAGGGACCCGAGAGAACCTCATTTAACTTCTTACAGAACTCCACGAGTCTAGTACGTGGTCCCTTAAGAACCTCCCTATCCCAACGATTGTAATGCATGATGCACATCAGCCGTGAGCACAGCTCATGATGTTGTACCAAAAGATTTTCGAGTATCCCATGCCGTTTGAAAACTCGTCTCTATACTCTCTACTGCTAAACGTCGTGCTTCAAATTTCCTATGTCCAGACGGCCCCTCATACTGCAAGTCTGACAAATGATCTGTAGTAATAAGAATTGGCCTATGGTCTGATTTATCAAACTCCTCATTACTTACACTAAAACCAGGGGAAAGATCAGCCCACTGCAAATTTCCAATTGCTCGATCTAGCCGTTCTCTTATCTGCCCACGGCGCCAAGAAAATTTGTCGCCCATGTACCCGAGATCATCCAAGCCGCAATCACTTAAGGCGTCGTTAAAAACTTGCATACAACACTGAGGATGTGCAGCGCCACCGTCTTTCTCATCAGCGTGTAAAATCTCAATGAAATCACCAGCCACGAGCCATGGCAGGTTATTCATCGCATGCAACTGCCTTAGATAATCCCAAGACAAGAGCTTCGTCAGCCATTTCGGTTCTCCATAGAACCCTATAAAGCGCCACCCTCGATAATATTTTCATTAATTCGGATGTCAATATAGTTTGGTTGCACATCAGTTGATGTGACACCAAGACAACTAGACCAGAACATGACCAAACCTCCGCTTCTCCCATCGCTTTCTGAAACTTCCATTACATCAAAACCAAGCCTCCTTCTCAACTTTTCTGCCTTCTTTTCCAGGGATCAACATCCAACTGAACTTGTACCCGAACAATTCTGCCATTGCCCCATCTAGGGTTTAACATCACGCTAGTAACCTTCCCTACCTTCTTTGCCAGGGATCTAATGATCGCATCCTTCCTGTACAGCGGAGGGAGATCAACTATTTGGATCCAGACTGAGAGCCTATTAAGGACGACTTCATCAAAATTGGTAAAACCATCATAGCTTTCAATTAGAACACCGTGATCACGGAAGAGTCAAGGGCCCTCCTCTGTAACTCGTTTCCAGTCCCCCAAACAATTCACCGTGATAGTGAATAGATTCTCACCAACAGCAGTAAACGTCGCACCCTGTGCCAAGCTCCATGCTATACACATCTGACCATAGAAAGCACCACGGCTGAAGGTTCTATCAGTGTGCACCCTCGCAATTACCATGAATTCTGCCCCATCCGCCTCGTCCGGGAATTCCTCCTCGAAGTTCAGGTCATCTTCCTCCCGCTCCTGGAGATTCAGTTTGCCTAACAATTCATCCACACCCGCAGGTCTCCCCGCCACCTTCGCGCTGTTCGCCGAGGACTAAGACCCCGCCATCGCTAGCCCCGCAGGAACAAGCCTCGTCGCAATGAACAAATCTTCAAAGGTGGGCTTTGGAGCACGAAACAATCTGAACCCTAAAACGTCACCGCTAGGGGATATAGCGAACCCTAGACGTTGCCGCCAGGGGAATTTATCACAGGCTGACCCTAGTTATCTCGATAGGAAAGTTTCTTTCCCAAATATAAAACAAGTTGTTTCTAGGTGTAGACAGTAATCTGTTGTTGGTGTAGTTGTTTTCCTGTGTTTCCACGTTGAAGTCAAGAGATCGAATCACCCAGCCCCCTTATTTTTCTAAAAATTATTCATGCGCCCAGGTTAAGAACTCCTGGTCAGCGTTGGGCAATAATTTTAGTTGTGCATGTTAACCATCGACCAACACTGGTAGGATGTTGTACGACGGAATATTTTATTAACGGGTTGTTGGTTCAAACCCCGTCAGCACAATATATTTTTCTTTATATTTGAATGGTTATATGCATAACTAAATAAATTGCAAGGTGTTTTCTGCAAAACAACCGGCGTTAGGCGCTAAAATATGGGCCTCTGCCAGGATGGCCCTCTAGATAGGTAGGCCATACGTCTGGATACGAGTGAAGTGACTGTATTTGCACGAGAACGCAAGTTAGATGACCAAAAGTCCGTATTTTTAAAGTTTAGCACCAAACTAAACATCTAGTGCAAGTTCTATGACCCCGGTGATATTAGCTCTTTTAAGATATAAAATCGCCCTTTATAAAAAAAAACAGCACTACTGTTTAATTAAGGATGATTCTTTATCTATTTGTCAACTCATTTATCCTCTCATTTTTTGGCTCTCCTCTTCCGAGTCTTCTCCCTTGAGACGGGTTCTGTTGGAAATATTAGCACTTTTCCGACTAATCTAATCCACGAGTAAATAGTAAGCATGGCAAATACGGTATGCATCTCATACCGATACCTAAGCATGTGAGCACGTACAGTACATAGAACCGAAACATTTATGAACAACATATATACAGCTAGCACATGAACGAGCAAATATGGGATGAGCAGGTCATACCCTCCGGTTGGCGAATAGCAGCGTGATAGCAGCAGTCTCGGCATCAGCCAAGGCCTTCTTCTTGGCGACTTCATCGTCAGGCATGGAGTCGAAGTAGAGGAAGTAGTGGAAGCAGAGGCGGATGAAGACGGGGACGGATCGGGAGCAGTCGCGTCGAGACGCTCCCCAAAAACCTTATTGCCGTTCTCCCGGGCAGGATCTCGAACGATAGGGTTCCGAAGGCACCTGCTCTCCCGACCAACCGCTGGAAGCAGCACACCGAGAGGAACAGTAGATGACGGCTAGGGTTGTACGAGAGGGAGTGAATGAACTGAGTTAGGGTTCACTCCAGCGGCGCCTTCTTATATAGGCTGTCGGTGGATGGGCTGGGCCGGGCCTGACCGAAGTCCATGAACAACCCACGGTCCAACGTCTCGGACGATGGCGCTTCAGTGGCGACTTCGTTAATCAATTAACAATTAATTAACCATTCTGGCCGGCAAAAATAAGCTTGGCTCGGCTCATTCCCGCAACCAGCGGCCTTGTGTCGTGTGAGACGAGGCGAGGCGGTGGATGGAGGAGGAGGAGCGCGCGTGTACATCTCCTATTCCCAAGCTCCCAATAGCAAGTGGTGGAGCAGCCCTTATAAAGAGGTCTCACTCTTCTTACTGTAGCAGTATGGGACTAAACTTCCCACACTTCCCACACTTCCCACCACTTGCCGTACACATGCATGGGCCTTAGAGATTAACTAGGGATTATTGTCTTATATGGGCCTAAGCCCATCCATAATCCATCAATCCCCCACCAGATCTCGAGGCACATAAGTTTGTCAACTGTTCCAAACAATGTTTGATATACCGAATTTTCGGTGGAGGCTGTTAAGTTGAACTTCCACCTAGAGCAATTGGATTAGACTTCTTCTGGCCCGAACAATGGACTATGCTTGAATTGTCAGTTTGGCGTGTAGAAGTTTTGCCTATTGTAGATGATATGTGGCTGCCGAAGGCTAAACCCCACGGGTGGAGCTTATTAGTCATACTCCGTACCTTCTCATGAGCTTCCTAGAGATCACCCAATCTCATAGGTTGTGACCAGCAGTTGGGCTCACATAGGTGTGTTCCTCCAAAGAATGCTCTGTAGGTTAGCAGCTTGCTTACATAAGCTTTGGAACACATTAAGACGAAAGTCAGCTGCCTTCTGAAATTGAGAGTATTATTGCATCTCCAGCGGAGTGGGATAATTAAGGATACTCTCCTCGATTGACCCTGGATTGTTTTCCAGGTCCTAATTCACGGGATCTCCGATCACATAGGTTGGAGTTACCCCATGGCAACTTACGTGGGTCTCATACCCATCTCCTCGATGCATTTTCTATCACAATCCGTGATAGCCCTTTAAATAAAAAGTGCACTTGATTCTTAGCCGTCTAGATATAATCCAACGCTATTACTCAGGAGGTTCTTGATTTTATGAGTGATTTCAATCTTCTTCTTATGTGCTTTGTGGATTTCATGTTGTCCTTTGAACTCTTAGCCTTGGCAATGACTGTTTGATTGTCACAGTTCATAAGGACAGCCCGCACTGGTTTATCAACCACAGGCAAATCTATCAAAAGCTCTCGAAGCCATTCTGCTTTGGCGCATGATGTGTCTAATCTTTGTGAGCTCTGCTTCCATAGTCGATCTGGTTAAGATAAATGCAGCTTGCAAGACTTCGAGGAAGCAGCACCGCCACCAAGTGTGAAGACATGTCCACTTGTGGCTTTCATCTCATCGACATCGGATATCCAATTTGAATCACTATACCCCTCAAATCTTTGTCGGGTGCCGAATAGTGAATCCCATAGTTTGCAGTACCTTGCAAGTAACACATCACTCGCTCATATGCATGCCAATGCACATCTCCCGGATTTGAAACAAACCGGCTCAGTTTGCACACAACAAATGAGATGTCAGGACGAGTAGCACATGCTAGGTACATCAGTGAACCAACCACTTGAGAATATCTCAATTATCTACAGCCGTGCCTTGAACTTTCGAATCCATGCGCTAGGATCATATGGTGTTGCAGAAGGTTTGCGGTCCGAATATCCAAAAGCGGCTCAAAATCTTCTCAACATAGTGGGATTGCAAAAGTGTAATTCCACCCTTAGTATTTCTCAGTAGCTTGATGTTCAAGATAACATCAGCCACGCCCAGGTCTTTCATCTCAAAGTTATGAGATAGAAAAGCCTTGACCTCCTCAATTACTTTGAGGTGGGTCCCAAATATCAGTATGTCATCAACATACAGACACAGTATAACTCCTTCGCCCCCACCATAGCGATAGTATACACATTTGTCAGCTTCGTTCACAACAAAGCCAGCAGATGTCAGAGTAGTGTTGAACTTCTCATGCCATTGCTTAGGCGCTTGTTTTAGGCCATATAAAGATTTCACTAGCTTACACACCTTTCTTTCCTGACCATTTACTACAAAGCCATCTGGCTGTTGCATGCAAATTTCCTCGTCTAGCTCTTCGTTAAAGCCGTCTTAACGTCCATCTGATAAACGAGAAGACCATGCGAGGCAGCCAAAGCGAGTAACACTCGAATCGCTGTCAGTCTAGCGACAAGTGAGTAAGTATCGAAGAAATCCTCTTCTTCTTTCTGGGTATAACCGTTGACCACAAGCCTAGCCTTGTACTTCTCAACCGTACCATCAGGCCTAAGCTTCCTTTTGAACTCCCACTTGCATCCCAATGGTTGGCAACCATAAGGACGATCAGTGATCTCCCATGTCCCGTTAGCCAAGATGGAATCCATCTCGCTTCTGGACCGCGTCCTTCCGATGGTCGGCATCACGAGATGCATAAGCTTACGAAATGGGCTGGGGTGTCATCATCCACGAGGTACAGGGAAATTATCACCAAAAGACTTTGCGGTCCTTTGTCTCTTGCTCCTAACAGAGCTTCCTCGTCATCCTCGATGAACTTTCATCACTTTTGTGTTCATAATATTCCATCGAATGGCGAGGTTCGAAGTCTCATCAGATTCCAGTCTAGAACTGCTTTGCATATCTCTCATGGGGAAAATATCCTCAAAGGATGTAGCATTCTTAGACTCTATAATTGTACCGACCTTCTGGTCAGGTACCTCGGATTTCACCACTAGAAATCTATAGCCAACGCTATTCTTAGCATAGCCCAAATTAACGCAGTCCACGGTCTTTGGTCCAAGCTTACGCTTTTTGGGGATCGGCACATTGACTTTTAAGCCAAACAGCCCCAAGTCTTGTAAGTAAGAGAGTGTAGTTCTTTTCTTTTCCCATTGCTCATAGGGAGTAGTCTCATTATCCTTCAGGGAACTTATTCAGGACATGACATGATGTCAATACAGCCTCCCCCCACCATGCCTTGGATAAACCCGATGTATCTAACATGGCGTTAGCCAAATCTGTTAGAGTGCGGTTTTTCCGTTCGGCAACCCCATTTGACTGGGGTGAATAGGGAGGTGTCCTCTCATGAATAATACCATGTTCCGCATGAATAAATCAAACTCACTAGAAAAGTACTCTCCACCATGATCGAGACCCGGACTCGTTTAATTTTCTTCTCAAGTTGGTTCTCAACTTCAGCCTTATAGATTTTAAAGTAGTGTAGAGCCTCATCCTTTGTATTTAACAAATACACATAATGTAACCTAGTGGAATCATCAATCGAGTCATGAAGTATTTCTTTCCACCTTTAGTCAACACACCATTCATCTCACAGAGATCTGAATGTATGAGCTCTAGTGGTGCCAGGTGTCTCTCTTCGCAGGCTTGTGAGGCTTACGAGGTTGCTTTGCTTGCACACACGCATGGCACTTAGAGCCTTTGGCTAAAGTGAAACTCGGAATTAGATTCATCTTAGCTAGCCGCGTCATACAACCGAAATTTATGTGACAAAGACGTGAATGCCAAACCTCACATTCATTCACATTAGAATGAATTTGGTTCACAACTTTATTACAGAAATCCTCCAGGGAAAGGCAGAACAAACCACCACAATCATATCCTTTTCCAACAAATAGTCCATACCGAGATACGACTACTTTGTTAGACTCAAATACTAACTTAAACCCTTCTTTACATAGAAGGGAGCCACTAACGAGATTCTTCTTGATGGCGGGGACATGCTGCACGTTCTTCAGTTGCACGATCTTTCCCGAAGTAAACTTCAGATCTACCGTGCCAACACCATGAGCGAAGCATGCGAGCCATTCCCCATCGAAGCGGAACAATCTAAATGCGACACGGTAGGAAGGAAACAAAGACACATCAGCACACACATGAATATTGGCCCCAGTGTCAACCCACCAATCGGTGGACTAACAAACTGAAAGTATGATAAACAGATTACCATACCCAGATGCCGCATCATTGTTGCTCAAAGTGACATTCACAGACTTGGAGTCCTGTGCTGGCTTCTTATACTTGTTTGGGCACTTGTTTGCCCAATGTTCATCTGAACCACAAGTAAAGCAGCCATCTCTCCTTTTGTCTTTCTTCTTACCCTTCTTCTTAAAGGTAGTATTCTGCTGGACAGAGATCTTTCCCTTGAACTCGTGGAAGTTCTTCTGCACCACATTGGCACTAGAAGAACCCTCTGCCTCTTTTACGTGTGAGTCCTTTGCTCTCGAGTTCTGCTGAACACTGAGATGACCAATGACATCCTCAACAGAGAATTCGCGTCTCAAGTGCTTGAGAGAAGTAGCAAAGTTCCTTCAATTAGGAGAGAGTTTTGCAATAATGCAACCCGCGACAAACTTGTCCGGTAACTCACACTTCAGGAGCTCCAGCTCCTTAGCGATGCATTGTATCTCATGGGCCTGGTCCAATACAGAACGATTATCAACCATTTTGTAATCATGGAACTGCTCCATAGCATAAAACTCGCTTCCAGCATCGATTGCGCCGAACTTAGCTTCGAGCGCATCCCACAAATTCTTGGCAACGCGCATATGGAGATATGCGTCGGCTAGCTTGTTTCCGATCACAGTAAGAACGGCTCCAACAAAGATGGTGGTTGCCTCCCTAAACGCATTCTCCTGTTCAGAGCAATCGTTCTGATGGGAGACACACCGCCAACCCAGAACATGTTCATTCTGTGAGCCACAAGGTAGTCCTCGTCATAGCAGCTTAAAATGCGTTCGATAAACTTTTCGGTTTGAGTGGCGGCGAAGCCATGAGTCGAGAAGTGCCTAAAATAAGGTTTTTGGATTGTTGGAAATATTAGCACTTTTCCGACTAATCTAATCCACAAGTAAGCGATAAGCATGGAAATACGGTATGCATCTCATACCGATACCTAAACATGTGAGCACGTACGATTACATAGAACCGAAACATCTATGAACAACATATATCTGGCTAGCACATGAGCGAGAAAATATGGGATGAGCGAGTCATACCCTCCGGTTGGCGAGCCAGCGGCGGCGATAGCGACAGCCTCGGCATAGGCCTTCTTCTTGGCGACTTCGTAAATCGGGCATGGAAATCGATGTAGAGGAAGTAGTGGAAGCGAGGCGGATGAAGGCGGGGACGGATCGGGAAGCGATCGCGTCGAGGCGTTCCCAAAAACCTTATTGCCGTTCTCCGGGCGGGATCTCGAGCAGCAGGCTCCGGAGGCACACTGCTCTCCCGACCAACCGTGCACGCGGTCGTCGGGATGGGATCGCCGGAAGCAGCACACCGAGAGGAACAATAGATGACGGCTAGGGTTGTACGAGAGGGAGCGAACAACCCACGGTCCAACGTCTCGGACAATGGCGCTTCCGTAAGCGACTCGTTAATTAATTAACAATTAATTAACCATTCCTGAGCGGCAAAAATAAGCTTCGGCTCGGCTCATCCCGCAACCAGACGAGGCGAGGCGGGCGGTGGAGGAGGAGGAGCGCGCGTGTACAGCTCCTATTCCCAAACTCCCAATAGCAAGTGGTGGAGCAGCCCTTATAAAGAGGTCTCACTCTTCTTACTGTAGCAGTATGGGACTAAACTTCCCACACTTTTCACCACTTGTCGTACACATGCATTTGCCTTAGAGATTAACTAGGGATTATTGTCTTATATGGGCCTAAGCCCATCCATAATCCATCATGTTCATTGCATGCCGGTGCCAGCCATAGGACGAATTGATTTTTTGCTTGAACGGCTATACATAAAACGGATTGCTTTGCATCGTCAACTCTCCACATGCAGTTTAATTTCCCTGAACGTGTTTGTCCATTCTTTTATTAATTGCTCAACGCAACTAGAAAACCGTCTAAATCGCACATTAACGCTCCTTCGGCAGATCGGTTCCAAAAAGTAAAATAGTGTAAGAAAAACTTGAGCCAGCGTCTAAAACTTTTCTTCAAGGACCACTCCAATCTTGAAATAAAAAAAATTCGAACCAACGTCTATGTTGCAACTCGCAAGCATTAGTTTAACAACAACAATTTTAAAAACCAGCACAAGGCCCAGACCACCTCCTCCCTACCCCTTGACCTATGGCGAATATATGAAATCGAAAACCTTAGCCGGCCGGCGGATATCACATCATTGCAACCAAACGGGAATTTCACAGCTCACTCTTGTGACCCATATGCGCAAAGATCATGCGTGTCCGATCCAGGTCACTTCTTCACGTGGACGCGCCGGGGATGTGCTGTGCGGTGCGCCACCGGTGCGCGGCAGCGAGAGATAGAGAAGCCACCGCCGTGGAACGGGGAGCGAGCACGCCGAAAGAATTCGGAGGCGGAGAGGGGCCATTGCTGTCGCTTCATTATAGGTCGCGGATTCAGGTCTAGATTAGGTGAGCAGCTAAGACTAGCCACAGTGGGAGTAACTTCAGCGGTAACTTCAAGTCTAACTCAGCAAATTTGTCTATGTGACAATGAGTTAATGAAGAAAGAGGTAGTTCTAGTAACTTAGCTAGTTACTGTAACATCACATATATCAAAGCAAGATGAGTCTATAGCATAATAAATAAAGTATTACATATTACCACACATATGTTACTTCCCACTATAGAGGTAGTAACATAAAGTAGTAACATGCCCATGTTACTATTCTATGTTACTACCCATTGTGGCTAGTCTAAGGAGTGGCCAACATATGGGGCTGGCTCATCGACGAAACAAGTCAAAAGGTCGACCTAGCTAGCTTTTATCTCCCCTTGGTCCTTGGAGTTGTACCAACTCTGATCAGCGAACTGTTTGATAATTGGCCTCTCTTTTTTACCTTTCTTTTTTTGTCACCGTAATCACGTCATAATATTACATTTATAATTCAGTTTTGAACGGTTACTGCTACTATCCCGAGTGAGAGACATACTAAGTATAGAATTCAAAACAATTGAAATGCCCGTTTGAAAAAAAGGACAATTGAAATGTCCGTTTCATTTCTTTTTTTTTATCCACAAAAAAAAGAAATGAAAGTCTAATAAACAACGATGGGGACTCCAAACTGGATTAACTGATCCAGGATGAGGACAGGAGAAACTCACGAAGAATAGGGGCCGGAGAATCTCACGAAGCATTTCCGGTGGCCGAAGCCAAAAAAAAAGACAGGGCTTTTCAGCTGTATGCCAGGTGAGAAGCGACGTCTCACGTACGCCAGATGTAATGCTCTTCACCGAGTGCTAAAACACGGATACCTGGCAAAACAAACTCTGCCGAGTGCCACTTTCGGAACTTAATTGCAGAAAACTACCACACTTCAGCACGTCGTAATGAATCAATATCATTAGTCATTTTTTTGCCATGCAGTACCAACTCTAAGACTAAGTGTTGCAAAAAGGTCTGACAGCCGTATAAGCACGTATCTGACCGAGTGGCCCCACCTGTCAGGTGACACATGGCATATTTTTTTTCGAAAAGCCCCTCGCGCTATACTTAATCACGTACATGCCCTTTATGAAAATCTAAAAATAATGCCGCGCGGGCGGAATTCGAACCGGCGACCTACTGCGTCACGCGCGCTCGACCGACCACTACACCAGCCTCGGTGGTATGTTCCAAGTACGATACCAGACTATATTATTATACCTTTGAACAAATAAAATATAAAACGAAAAAATGATGCTGCATCTGTATGCAATCCTGCCCTAAACAAAAAAATGACGCATGCACCCTAATCAACAAGCCACGCACATGCTCGAGTCAAGCTTGATTCATATCTAGTTCGGACACGTCCTGACCTTTCCCCTTATTTTGTAAATATTTTTTTCGATTTCTTTTATCTTTTTACAGATCTTCGTTATTACTCGGGTTTTCATGTTTTCATTTTTTTACATTTCTTTTGTATATATTATAGGTTTAATACGCAATATTTTTTGCAAATACACACTGAACATTATTGTATAAATACACAATGTACATGTTTTTAGGATCACAATGAACATTATTGTATAATATATGATGAACATTTTTGTTAAATACATTGAACATTTTTTAAATATATGATGAATTTTTTAAAATATATAAATTCTATATTTCTGTTTTGGATTTGTTGTATTCTTTTTCAGATCTTCATTATTCTTCGGGTTTTCATGTTTTTCATTTTTTTCAATTGCTTTTTATATAGGTTTAGTGTGCAGCATTTTTTTGGTAAATACCCACTGAGCATTATTGTATAAATATACAATGAAATATATTGTTTAATGTATGATGAACAATTTTGGTCTATACATATAGAAACCACGTGAATTCTTTGGGAAATTACACTGCAACCAAGACATATAGTTGAGAATAGAAGCCAAAAAATTTCAGGAATTACATAACTGAAACATTAAAAGTACACTGTAAATAAGGGCAAGAACACACTGTAAAATACATATAATTACACAGTAACTCTGGCACAAATTACAAGAAATTCTAAACTGAAACTATGGGATAAATTGCACTAAAACTCAGGGGAAAATTACACTGTAAATTATACAGAAACTGTAGAGTCAATTATGCAGTAACTCTGGGATAAATTACACAGCAATTCTACTGTATATCACACTGAAGCTATGGGGTGAATTACACGGTAACTCTTGGACAAATTACACAGTAATTCTAGTGTATATTGCACTGAAACTATACAGTATCTCTAGAGCAAATTAAACAGTAATTCTAGTGTATATTTCGCTGAAACTATGGGGTTACACAACAACTCTGAGATACACTCTAAACCTGCAGCAGAAATACAGTTCAATCACCCAGGGGCACTAAAAAGGAGAAGCTTATAGGAATTACATTACAAAAGCACACAAAATATAGAGAAAAGCACTCAAAGGCCAATATAGGGCTAGAACACAGAAATGAAACACCAAAAACAGAGCACAGATGCATCACGGCTCGGGCTCAGGTTCGAATCGTGGCGGCATCATCATTTTTTTTTGGTTCCATTTTATTTGTTTAAAGGCGAACGAATATAAAGCTTTAGTATCCTAATTTTACAACTAAATGAGACTGTTGTAGTGGTTGGGAGGTGCGTGCAGCGTGCGTAATGCGCCAGGTCTACGGTTCGAATCCTGCCTACGCAAGATTTTAGTTTTCTACAAAGGGTATGTGCGTGATTAATAGTAGTGCAAGGGAAAGAATATAAAGCGTCAGTATCCAATTTAACCACTGAATGAAACTGGTGTAGTGGCTGGGAGGTTAAATCAAATGTAGCGACAGGTCAGCGGTTTGAATCCGGTTGCATAAGATTTTTAGTTTTACGCAAAGGGCATGTGCGTGATTAATAGTAGTGCAAAGGACTTTTCTGCAAAAAAGCATATGCCACTTGTCACCTGTCAGGTGGGGCCACTCAGTCAGATACATGGTCAGTACGTGCTTATACGGCTGTCAGACCTTTTTGCAACACTTAGGCTTAGAGTTGGTACTGTATGGCAAAAAAAATTACTAATGATACTGATTCGTTACGACGTGCCGAAGTGTGGTATGTGCGTGATTAATAGTAGTGCAAGGGAAAGAATATAAAGCGTCAGTATCCAATTTAACCACTGAATGAAACTGGTGTAGTGGCTGGGAGGTTCGTCCGTAACGCGACAGGTCGACGGTTCGAATCCCGGTTGCGCAAGATTTTTAGTTTTACACAAAGGGCATGTGCGTGATTAATAGTAGTGCAAAGGGCTTTTCTGCAAAAAATCATATGCCACTTGTCACCTGTCAGGTGGGGCCACTCAGTCAGATACATGGTCAGTACGTGCTTATATGGCTGTCACACCCTTTTTGCAACACTTAGGCTTAGAGTTGGTACTGCATGGCAAAAAAATGACTAATGATACTGATTCGTTACGACGTGTCGAAGTGTGGTAGTTCACTGCAATTAACTCCACTCTCGGCAAACCCAGCTTCACGGCAAACTGCCATCTTTGTCGTCACTGCCTCACGGCAAAGAGGCACCGCACGGCAAACCCTGCAGACGCCGAGAGCCGCTCACGGCAAAGAGGAGCCACGTGGTGTAACACCCCGGATGTAACTTTCCATATTTGTAACTCCAACTCTTGCCATTTTCGGCATTGTGATATGATATTCCCTCCGTGGTTGGGTTTTTCTTCATTTTTGCATTTTGTCCATGTAATGCATTTCATATCATGTCATCATTTTCATCTCTTTTGCATACGTGTTCGTCTCATGATTAGAGCATTTCCCCGTTGTCCGTTTTGCAATCCGACACTCCTATGTCCCCCGGCGTCCCCTTTTACGTTTTTCCGTGAGCGGGTACTAAACTTTCTCGGAATGGACCGAGGTTTATCAAGTGGCCTTGGTATACCACCGGTAGACCACCTGTCAAGTTTCGGGTCATTTGGAGCTCGTTTGGTACTCCAAGCGGTTAACTGCACTCTCTCAAGAAAAGCCTCTTTTAAGTTGCAGCCCAACACCCCCTCAAAACAGCCCAATAACCCATCTAAGTCACTTCCATGTCCATCGCCGTTCGATCACGATCGTGTGGGCGAAAACTACACTCCATTTGGAGCTTCCTAGCTCCTTCTACCTATAAATATAGGTCCCTTCCCCGAAATCCGGATCCACAAATCCTAGCCCGGCTCCTCCACATGGCCGGACACGTCCGATCCTTGCGCGAATGAGCTCCCGCCGCCGCCCGGACGAACAGCAGCCTGCCACGTGGCCCTCACGCCCGCGCCCGCGCCGCCCGGCCAGCCGGGCGGCGAACGCCCAGCCAGCCTTGCGCCGCGCCGCCGCCGCCGCGGATCTCCTCCGGCCGGTCGCCGCCCGGTCCCGCGAGCTCGCCGGCCGCCTCCCGCGGCCTCCGCCGCCGTTCTGCGTCGCCCGGTCGCCCGGCCTCGTCAGCCGCGCCTCGCGTCGGTCCCGTCGGCCCACCGCCGGCCTCACGCCATGAGCGCCGCCCGCGCCTCCTCGGCGGTCCCCTCCTCCGGCGCCCGTCCCCGGCCGCCGCTGCTCCGGCGAGCCGCCGGCCGCCTCGCCCCGATCGGATCTTAGATCCACCAACCGACGAGGGTTGACTTTCTCCTTCCCTCCGAATTCATCGAAGTCTTTAATTCTATGATAATTTGTTGTATGTTCATCGTGCCATAAGTCTGCACCCGTGGCTCCGTTTTGTGCGTGTAATATGTCAAATTGTTCGGCTCGAATAGTAGATCATTTCATCTCATTGCATCATTTTCATTTGAGCTCGCCTTGATGCCCGAAATTCTGTTGGAAGAGGGCTATGTGATGTTAGTTTCTGTTTCTTAACAGAACATGCACTTTTGTCATTTTTGCCATGATTGATGTGTGCATCCTATGAATTTGAGTCCTACATGTGTTTTGTAATATGCCATGCCATCTTTCGAGGGGTGTATGACATGTATTTTTGTGATCTCTGTGGTGACTAGCACAATCATGCAAACTAGGCTTCATGATGTTGCTGATTTCAGCCCCTGTTTTGCTGATATTTTTATGCCATGTTAACTTGATGCTACCGAGAGATCCATGCATATTTTGAGATACTTCAATAAGGATGTTTTGGACATATCGTTATGCTCTAACAATCCATTCCCTTGTTTGCAATTATGGAGTGCCATAGCTTGAGTCAATCGAGCTCTACTTTTGCTATAAAATGTTTCCTGGCAGATTGTTTACATGTTATTCAATTTTGCCAAGGTTGTTGTAGTTGATCCGTGTGTGTTATGATGTTTTTCTTGCCATGTATATCTTCTATGCCCTGTCTTCTTGATGTATATATGCTTTGTTTATCATTAAATGCTCTGTAGTGAGTGCATCGAGCTCTTAAACATGCCTACTTGTTATCTGTTTTTGTCATGCCCTGTTGCTGAATCTGTTAACGAAACTTGCTATATTGCATATCACATCTCGCATATCATGCCATGTATTGCATCATGTTGCTTGTGCATTGCACCGTGATTTATTGTGGTTCCTTTGTTTGTGTTCTTGCTTTGGGTAGAGCCGGGAGGCGATGCGTGAGCGAGGAACTGTTGAGAACGCTACGAGGATCAAGCTTTCGACAACTCGAGAACTTTGCGAGCAAGATGACCATACCCTCGAAATCACTTCTATCTTTGTTATGCTAGATGCTCGCTCTTTTGCTATGCCTATGCTACGATGCCTATCACTTGCTATATCATGCCACCCATATTGCCATGTCAAACCTCTAACCATCCTTTCCTAGCAAACCGTTGATTGGCTATGTTACCGCTTTGCTCAGCCCTTCTTATAGCGTTGCTAGTTGCAGGTGAAGATGAAGTTTGTTCCTTATTGGAACATGGAGATGTTGTTCCTTGTTGGAACATGTTTACTTGTTGGGGATATCACAATATATCTGCTATAATTAATGCATCTATATATTTGGTAAAGGGTGGAAGGCTCGGCCTTATGCAGTGTTTTGTTCCACTCTTGCCACCCTAGTTTCCGTCATACCGGTGTTATGTTCCTTGATTTCGCGTTCCTTACGGTTGGGTGATTTATGGGACCCCTTGACAGTTCGCTTTGAATAAGACTCCTCCAAAGAAGGCCCAACTTTGGTTTTACCATTTGCCACCTAAGCCTTTTTCCCCGAGGTTTCGCGAGCCCGAGGGTCATCTTTATTTAACCCCGGACCGGTGCTCCTTCGAGTCTTTGGCCCAACCTGGGCGATGTCCGGCGCCTGGCAATCCGAGTCTATGCCAATCCGACGTCTGGCCCATCCGGTGTGCCACGAGAGCGAGATATGTGCGGCTCCTATCGGGATTTGTCGGCACATTCGGCGGCTTTCTTTGGTCTTGTTTTATTCTTTGTCGAAATGTCTTGTAGTCCGGGATTCCGAGACTGATCGGGTCTTCCCGGTAGAAGGAATATCCTTCGTTGACCGTGAGAGCTTATTATGGGCTAAGTTGGGACACCCCTACAAGGTATTATCTTTCGAAAGCCGTGCCCGCGGTTATGAGGCAGATGGGATTTTGTTAATGTCCGGTTGTAGAAAACCCGAAGTTGACCTTGATTAAAATACACATCAACCGCGTGTGTAACCGTGATGGTCTCTTCTCGGCGGAGTCCGGGAGGTGAACACGGTGTTGGAGTTATGCTTGGCGTAAGTAGTTCAGATCACTTCTTGATCGCTACTAGCTTCACGACCGCGCTTTGCTCCTCTTCTCGCTCTCTCTTGCGAATGTAGCCACCATATATGATAGTCGCTTGCTGCAGCTCCACCTCACAACTCTGTCCTTCCTATAAGCTTAAATAGTCTTGATCTCGCGGGTTTGAGATTGCTGAGTCACCGTGACACACAGATTCTACCAAAAGCGAGTTGAGTGCCGGCGATGCGGTCACGGTGGCCGCAACCGAGCTCAAGTGGGAGTTCGACGAGGCGTGGTTGTTACTATGTGTCTTTTCACGATGATCGGTAGTGGAGCCAGTTGGGTCGATCGGGGATCCGTAGCATTTGGGGTAGTCTTCTTTTATTTTGGTTCCGTAGTCGGACCTTGAGTGTAATCTGAATGATGGATGCTTATTTATGTATTGTGTGAAGTGGCGTGTAAGCCAACTATGTATCTTTTTCCCTTATGTATTACATGGGTTGTGTGAAGATTACCTCACTTGCGACATTGCTTTCAATGCGGTTATGCCTCTAAGTCGTTAACCCGACACGTGGGAGATATAGCCGCATCGAGGCGTTACAAGTTGGTAATCGAGCCATCCCGACTTAGGATCCCCTCGCTTGATTGTTTGTCATGGCGTTGTTGAGTCTCGAACGGAAAATGTTTTGAGTCTTAGGATTATATATATCGGAGAGTAGGATTCTTTTTACTCCCCAGTCTCTTCGTCGCTCTGGTGAGGTCTCCTGACGTAGAAGTTTTGACTCTCCTCTCCTCAAATTTCACTAAATTTTTTTTTAAGATCACGCGGGTATCTTGGGATCGTTCCGATGGTTTTGTGACGAGAACATTGTTCTTGGTGCCTCGACATTTAGGGGTTGTGGCGGTGTCCCGGGAGTTGAGCTCCGAGGTGTTGTCGTCACAATTTTATCGTTGCGATTCTGGAATACACGAGTTTTGCCGACATCGAAAATCTCTTTTGTGCAGTTGTTGGTGAGATAACCCGATAACCCGATCTTTGGGCGAGCTCGGGAGTATTGCCATGACTTCGTATAACGGATGCTTTTCGAAGGTCGAGGTACCACGATTTCCGAAGGTTTCTTGGTTATGTGTTGACGGATGGATACAATTTGGATCTAGGTATTGTTAGTTTGGGTGATATATTTTGTGTCCTGTATCCTCAACACCAGTTGCATAACCTGTGAAGTTTCGGGAGTTTATAGGTGGGATTCAAGTAGCTCCTAGCATTTCTTCCCGCAGATATTTGGTTTGTGATTGGGTAATCCTTACCACTTATTTGTTCCAGTCGTACCTTGTTTTTTTTCATCAACCCTTAATCAAGTGGCTTCTCACCTTAATGGATGTGTGATGTTAGCTTTTGGAATTCATTCGTTCATCCTTGTTCGAATGTTTATTGTGAAGACTATATGTTGCAATTTCTATCCGTTGATTCAACTTGTCTATACATCTATCAAAGTGCTAACGGATGTCACCCTCTTGAGGATGGCTCCGCCAGCGTCTGAATCCGGATCGCAATGATGAGAGTCGATCGAACCTCCACCTCCACCTCCACCTCCGGGAGGCATGGCAAGCTATCATGGCAGCCACCAATGCCAATGCTCAGATGATTTTGCAACTCTTGCAAGAGCGTACCCAAGGGCAAGGCAATCAAGGAAATCAAGGTCAAGGCAACAACCAGCCGCACTTTGCTACCCTCAATCAGTTCCTCGCTAATCAGCCGAAGTCTTTCGGTTTACGTGCC
Source organism: Aegilops bicornis (assembly GCA_021605145.1). Taxonomy (NCBI): domain Eukaryota; kingdom Viridiplantae; phylum Streptophyta; class Magnoliopsida; order Poales; family Poaceae; genus Aegilops; species Aegilops bicornis. The sequence goes on from CM038672.1 coordinate 538,473,988, forward strand.
GAGGCCACAGGGCGCCGATGATTGGCTTGTGGACATCTGCAAACATTTTGAATGTAGCAATGTCGGACACGAGGACTTTGTCAAGTTTGCTTCGTTTCAACTCAAGGACCAAGCTGCCGAGTGGTTCCGACAATACAAAGATTCGAGAGGAGGTCGTGTCATTACAGGATGAGTTCCGCCGAGATTTCAGAGCTCACCACATTCCGAAAAGTGTTGTTGAGAGCAAGCGTGAGGAGTTCCGCAATCTCAAGCAAGGCAACATGTACGTGTACCAATACAATATCCGATTCGAAACTTCGCCGCTTCGCTAAGCAAGGCGTCCACGATGAAAAGAGTATGATCTATCAATTCAGAGGTGGTCTCGAGAGAATATTTGCAATTAGCTCTTGTGCTTTTTGAGCCGTAAAAGTATGATGAATTCTACAACATGGCACTTTGAAGCAAGAAGCTGCCCAGCTCAAATGTGAGGCTTCTAAGAAGAGAATCGGGGATGCGATTCAGTCTTCTTCTTCCTCTCAAGTGGCAGCTAAGCAGCGAAGTTCTACCTTCCTCCTCCTCCGTTCCGCCACCTTATCGGCCAGAAGAACTCAGGTGGTCATGGATCTTCCCACCCACCCAACCCAGGCTATCGAACAAGTCTAATTCTCAAGCTCCAAGGTCAAATGCTCCTTATCACCGTCGCTCTCGGAGGTGACTTGCAACAAATGTCGTGAGAAAGGTCACTATGCGAACAAGTGCTTCAATCAAAGGCGCCTTCCGCCTCCTCCTCTGTGAAATCTTCCCGGCAATGCGGTGGTCAAGCATAATCCAAAGTGCGCAAAGGTGAACATGATGAATGCAAAGACAAGCAGAGGTTTCTTCTGATGTGATTATGGGTAATCTCTCAGTTAATGATATTCCTGCAAAAGTCTTATTTGATACTGGTGCATCTATTTCTTTCATATCAAGACCTTTTGCATCCATGAACAATTTGCATACTGTCGATCTGCCTAAGCCGATAGCGGTTTCCTCTCCGGGTTTGTTCATGAATACAAAAATGATGGCTCGGATGTTTCTATCAAGATGGGCAACTATAGATTTCTTTCTTCTCCAATGGTTCTTGGTGACTCGGATATTGATCTTATTCTTGGGATGGATGGCTTTCTCGGCAAAGCTTCGGCTTGATTGTGCTTTGCCGGGGAAATTCAATTGACTCACTCTTCTAATGATGTGATCATCTATGCCGCTTCGTGATGAAACCATTCGGTTGTTTTCTCTCAATGAGAAGGGCGAATTGGATGCTATCTCTCGATTCGATCGTTTGTGAGTACCAAGATGTCTTTCCGGAAGAGCTTCCGGGAATGCCTCCTCACCGGCCAGCTTGAGTTCGTTATCGATCTTGAGCCCGGCATCGAACCCGTTGCAAGCGTCCATACAAGCTTGGACCTAATGAGCTGAAGGAATTGAAGAAGCAGCTCGATGAACAAGAGCGTCTGGGTTTGATCGGACCGAGTTCATCTCCTTGGGGTTGTGGTGTTCTTTTGTCCGGAAGAAGGATGGCACGGACCGACTTTGTGTCGATTACCGTCCATTGAATAAGAAGACTATCAAGAACAAGTATCCACTTCCCAACATCAATGAGCTTTTCGAGCAACTCAAAGGTGCTAAAGTGTTCTCCAAGCTTGACCTTCGTATGGGTTATCATCAAATTCGCATTCGTGAACAAGATATTCCCAAGACAGCATTCAGGACAAGCTTTGGTTCTTATGAATATATTGTCATGTCTTTCGGCCTTGTCAATGCTCCTCCAACATTCTCTCGAATGATGAACTTCATCTTCAACCCCTACACCAATGAATTCGTCTTGGTCTATCTTGATGATATTTTGGTCTTCTCCAAGCATAAGAAGGATCATGCCAAACATTTGCGATTGGTGCTCGACAAGCTCAGTGAGTATCAATTATATGCGAAGTTCTCCAAATGTGAATTTTGGCTTGATGAAGTGCTTTATCTTGGTCACATCATCTCCGCCAAGGGCATCATTTATTAATCCCGAGAAGGTGTCCGCATGATTGTGAATTGGGAACCTCCTCGAATGTCAAGCGACTTAGCGATTTCTTGGTCTTGTAAGATATTGCGAAGATTCGTTGAGAACTTCTCCAAGATTGCAAAGCCTCTTTCCAACCTCCTCCGAAGCATGTGAAGTATGTACGGTCTCACGAGTGTGACGTTGCTTTCAATACTCTCAAAGAGAAACTCGTCACAGCTCTGTCTTGACTCCTCTGATGAATCCAAGCCATTCAAGTTTTCTGTGATGCTTCTCTTCAAGGTCTCGGTCTTTGTGTTAATGCAAGAGAAGAGAGTTGTGGCTTATACCTCTCGCCAACTGAAGCCCAACGAAAAGAACTACCCCACTCACGATCTTGAGTTGGCAGCAGTTGTCCATGCATTGATAACATGGAGACATCTCTTGTTGGGAAGGAAAGTGGACATTTTCACCGATCACAAGAGTCTCAAGTATATCTTCACTCAACCCAACCTCAACCTCGAGCAAACTCGATGGGTCGAAATGATTCAAGAGTACAACCCAAGTATTGAATATACTCCGGCAAGGCCAATGTCATTGCAGATGCTTTGAGCGGAAGGCTTCTTTAGCAGTTTAATCCTCAAGCCCTTCCAACGGATCTTTGTGAAGCTTTCCATAAGCTGAATCTTCAAGTTGTTCCTCAAGGCTTTCTTGCCAACCTCATAGTCTCTCCTACTTTGGAAGATCAGATTCGTGAGGCTCAACTCCTGGATACCATGGTGAAAAAGGTGAAACGTGGTATCGACAAGGGCATTTCCAAGTACAAGTGCTTCCACATTGATGACAAAGATACTCTTTTCTCCGAGGACCGGATTGTGGTTCCAAAGGGTGATCTACGTAAAGTCATTATGAACGAGGCGCATAATTCCCTTCTATCCATTCATCCTGGAAGTACGAAGATGTACCATGACCTCAAGCAGTCATATTGGTGGACTCGAATGAAGCGAGAAATTGCTCAATTCGTGAATGAGTGTGATGTCTGCAGAAGAGTGAAAGCAGAACACCAAAGACCAGCTGGTCTCCTACAACCTATTGCTATTCCAGAATGGAAGTTTGATCATATTGAGATGGACTTCGTGACTGGATTTCCTAAGTCCAAGCGTGGAAATGATGCTATCTTCGTTGTCATTGACAAGCTTACTAAAGTGGCTCATTTTCTTCCTATCAAAGAGTCTATCACAGCATTTCAGTTGGCAGAGCTATACACCTCCAGGATTGTCTCCTTGCACGGCATTCCACAATTGATATCTTCAGACCGTGGTAGCATCTTTACCTCCAAGTTTTGGGATTCTTTTCAGAAGGCCATGGGCACCAACATTCGTTTCAGCACAGCTTTCCACCCTCAAACAAGTGGCCAAGTCGAGCGAGTCAATCAAATCCTTGAAGATATGCTCAGGGCTTGTGTCATTCCTTCGGTATGAAGTGGGAAGATTGTCTCCCATATGCCGAGTTCTCCTACAACAACAGCTTCCAAGCGAGTTCGGGCAAGGCCCCATTCGAAATTCTCTATGGCAGAAAGTGTCGTACTCCTTTCAACTGGCCCGAGACAATTGAGCGCCAACTTCTTGGCAATGACTTGATCACGAAGCCAAGAAATGTGCAAAGTCATTTGTGAGAATCTCAAAGCAGCATAATCGCGCCAAAGAGCTATTATGATGACAAGCACCGTGATGTGGCTTTTGAAATCGGAGACCATGTCTACCTCGCGTCTCTCAATGAAAGGCACTCGTCGCCCGGTATCAAAGGGAAGCTTGCCCCTAGATACGTGGGTCCTATCAAGATCATTGGCAAAAGAGGCGATCTAAGCCTATCAACTTGAGCTTCCTCCAACCGCCAAATGTGCACGACGTGTTTCACGTGTCACAGCTTCGCAAGTGCTTCAAGACTCCTGACGCACTATCAACTTGAAGAAATTGACCTTCAAGAAGATCTCTCTTATCATGAGCACCCGTTGCTATTCTTGAAGAAACCGGCGCAAGACTCGCAACAAGTCAATCAAATTCCTGAAAGTGAAGTGGTCACACCATTCCGACCGAGAAGCCACACAGGGCGCGAGGATCACCTCCGTTCCGAATATCCGGAGTTCTTTCAGTCCTAGATCTCGGGGCGAGATCCTCTTGTAGTGGTGGAGTGTTGTAACACTCCGGATGTAACTTTCCATATTTGTAACTCCAACTCTTGCCATTTTCGGCATTGTGATATGATATTCCCTCCGTGGTTGAGTTTTTTCTTCATTTTTGCATTTTGTCCATGTCATGCATTTCATATCATGTCATCATGTGCATCTCTTTTGCATACGTGTTCGTCTCATGATTCCGAGCATTTTCCCCGTTGTCCGTTTTGCAATCCGACACTCCTATGTCCCCCGGCGTCCTCTTTTACGTTTTTCCGTGAGCGGGTACTAAACTTTCTCGGAATGGACCGAGGTTTGTCAAGTGGCCTTGGTATACCAACGGTAGACCACCTGTCAAGTTTCGGGTCATTTGGAGCTCGTTTGGTACTCCAACGGTTAACCGCACTCTCGCAAAAGCCTCTTTTAAGTTGCAGCCCAACACCCCCTCAAAACAGCCCAATAACCCATCTAAGTCACTTCCATGTCCATCGCCGTTCGATCACGATCGTGTGGGTGAAAACTACACTCCATTTGGAGCTTCCTAGCTCCTTCTACCTATAAATATAGGTCCCTTCCCCGAAATCCGGATCCCCAAACCCTAGCCCCGCTCCCTCCGCGCGCCGGACACGTCCGGTCCGCGCCAGACGGAACCCGCCGCCGCCCCGGACGAACAGCAGCCTGCCACGTGGCCCTCCGCGCGCCCAGCGCCGCCAGCCGGGCGAACCCGCCAACCAGCCCGTCCGCGTCGGCCTTGCCGGACTCCGCCGCCGCCGCGCGGATCTCCTCCGGCGAGTCGCCGCCCGGTCCCATGAGCTTCGCCCGGCCGCCTCCAGCCTCCGCCGCCGTTACCGTCGCCCGTCGCCGCCTCGTCGGCCGCGCCAGCCATCCGTCGACCTGGCCTCACGCCGTGAAACGCGCCGCCGCGCCTCCTCGGCCAGTCCCCTCCTCCGGCGCCCGTCCCCGGCCGCCGCTGCTCCGGCGAGCCGCCGGCCGCCTCGCCCCGATCGGATCTCAGATCCACCAACCGACGAAGGTTGACTTTCTCCTTCCCCCCGAATTCATCCGTCTTTAATTCTGTGATAATTTGTTGCATTTTCATCATGCCATAACTCTGCACCCGTGGCTCCGTTTCGTTCGTGTAATATGTCAAAATGTTCGCCCTGAAGAGTAGATCATTTCATCTCATTGCATCATTTTCAGTTGAGCTCATCTTGATGCCCGAAATGCTGTTGGAAAAGGGCTATGTGATGTTAGTTTCTGTTTCTTAACAGAACATGCACTTTTGTCATTCTTGCCATGATTAATGTGTGCATCCTATGAATTTGAGTCCTATATGTGTTTTGTAATATGCCATGCCATCTTTCCAGGGGTGTATGCCATGTATTTTTGTGATCTCTGTGGTGACTAGCACAAGCATGCAAACTAGGCTTCATGATGTTGCTGATTTCAGCCCCTGTTTTGCTGATATTTTTATGCCATGTTAACTTGATGCTACCGAGAGATCCATGCATATTTTGAGATACTTCATTAAGGATGTTTTGGACATATGGTTATGCTCTATCCATCCATGCCCTTGTTTGCAATTATGGAGTGCCATAGCTTGAGTCAGTCGAGCTCTACTTTTGCTATAAAATGTTTCCTGGCAGATTGTTTACATGTTATTCAATTTTGCCAAGGTTGTTGTAGTTGATCCGTGTGTGCTATGATGTTGTTCTTGCCATGTATATCTTCTATGCCCTGTCTTCTTGATTTATGTATGCTTAGTTTATCATTAAATTCTCTGTAGTGAGTGCATCGAGCTCTTAAACATGCCTACTTGTTATCTGTTTTTGTCATGCCCTGTTGCTGAATCTGTTAACGAAACTTGCTATATTGACATGGGTTTTATTATATTTTCTGATCCTTTTTGGCTTGTGGTCAGTAAGAGACTTTTGTTCTATGCTTTGAGTAGATTCATGCCATGCCTTGTTTTGCTATTATAAGTTCCTGTAGCATGTCGTTTGCTTGCTCTGAACATTGCTTCCTGATGCTGATTTTGCCATGTTCAGTAATTTCACCAAGTCTGTGAAGTTGATATATTTTGCACTTTTGCCATGCTTGTTAGGACCTGTTATGATGTGATTTAGCCATAGCTCAGTGTTCATCTTTTGTCAAACATCTTGAGTAGATCACTGCCATATGCTTTTCTGGTACGTTTGGGTGCAGTAGCTTAATTTCTTGTTGCTTGCTATGTGGTATCATGCTGTTAATGGCAGATTTGTGCTATTCTTGTTTTGCTTGTCATTTGCAAACCGTGCATCCGATTCCGGTGATCTTTATATCGATTTCAACCGAAATCATCTCATCTTTCCAGCTGCATACTTGGTTTGACAAGTTGATGCCTGGTTCATCATTTTCCTTCCGGAGCACGCATATCATGCCATGTATTGCATCATGTTGCTTGTGCATTGCACCGTGATTTATTGTGGTTCCTTTGTTTGTGTTCTTGCTTTGGGTAGAGCCGGGAGACGAGTACGTGAACGAGGAACCTGTTGAGAACGCTTACGAGGATCAAGCTTTCGACAACTCTGAGAACTTCTTGAGCAAGATGACCATACCCTCGAAATCACTTCTATCTTTGCTATGCTAGATGCTCGCTCTTTTGCTATGCCTATGCTACGATGCCTATCACTTGCTATATCATGCCACCCATATTGCCATGTCAAACCTCTAACCATCCTTTCCTAGCAAACCGTTGATTGGCTATATTCTTTGCTTTGCTCAGCCCTCTTATAGCGTTGCTAGTTGCGGTGAAGATGAAGTTTGTTCCTTATTGGAACATGGAGATGTTGTTCCTTGTTGGAACATGTTTACTTGTTGGGGATATCACAATATATCTGCTATAATTAATGCATCTATATATTTGGTAAAGGGTGGAAGGCTCGGCCTTATGCACAGTGTTTTGTTCCACTCTTGCCACCCTAGTTTCCGTCATACCGGTGTTATGTTCCTTGATTTCGCGTTCCTTACGGTTGGGTGATTTATGGGACCCCTTGACAGTTAAGCTTTGAATAAGACTCCTCCAAAGAAGGCCCAACTTTGGTTTTACCATTTGCCACCTAAGCCTTTTTCCCCGGGTTTTCGCGAGCCCGAGGGTCATCTTTATTTTAACCCCGGACCGGTGCTCCTTCGAAGTCGGGCCCAACTGAAGCGATGTCCGGCGCCCCTGGGCAATCCAGGGTCTATGCCAACCCGACGTCTTGCCCATCCGGTGTGCCACGAGAACGAGATATGTGCAGCTCCTATCGGGATTTGTCGGCACATTCGGGCGGCTTTTGCTGGTCTTGTTTTATTCTTTGTCGAAATGTCTTGTAGTCCGGGATTTGAGACTAATCGGGTCTTCCGGTAGAAGGAATATCCTTCGTTGACCGTGAGAGCTTATTATGGGCTAAGTTGGGACACCCTGCAGGGTATTATCTTTCGAAAGCCGTGCCCAGCGGTTATGAGGCAGATGGGATTTTGTTAATGTCCGGTTGTAGAAAACCCGAAGTTGACCTTGATTAAAATACACATCAACCGCGTGTGTAACCGTGATGGTCTCTTCTCGGCGGAGTCCGGGAGGTGAACACGGTGTTGGAGTTATGCTTGACGTAAGTAGTTCAGGATCACTTCTTGATCGCTACTAGCTTCACGACCGCGCTTTGCTCCTCTTCTCGCTCTCTCTTGCGAATGTAGCCACCATATATGATAGTCGCTTGCTGCAGCTCCACCTCACAACTCTGTCCTTCCTATAAGCTTAAATAGTCTTGATCTCGCGGGTGTGAGATTGCTGAGTCCCCGTGACTCACAGATTCTACCAAAACAGTTGCAGGTGCAGACGATGCCGGTCAGGTGGCGCAACCCGAGCTCAAGTGGGAGTTCGACGAGGAACGTGGTCGTTACTATGTGTCTTTCCTGATGATCGATGAGTGGAGCCCAGTTGGGTCGATCGGGGATCTGTGTAGCATTTGGGGTAGTCTTCTTTTATTTTGGTTCCGTAGTCGGACCTTGAGTGTAATCTGAATGATGGATGTTTATTTATGTATTGTGTGAAGTGGCATCGTAAGCCAACTATGTATCTTTTCCCTTATGTATTACATGGGTTGTGTGAAGATTACCTCACTTGCGACATTGCTTTCAATGCGGTTATGCCTCTAAGTCGTGCTTCGACACGTGGGAGATATAGCCGCATCGAGGGCGTTACACGTGGCATGCCCGTTCGCAACAGACAGCTCCATCAGTTACTGCGTACATTACCGAGAGCCGCCATACGACACTCGGCAAAGTATATGCCACATCCTATTTTTTTGTGTGTTCTTTCTAACTGACATGTGGTCCCACTGGTCACATTTATTAGTAAAAGTTTCAAATAACTTGCTAAATATTTTTGAAAAAAATGACGATATCTTTGCCGAGAGCGGCTCTCGGCAATCCTCTGACCGATGGGACAACGTGGCCCACATGGCAGTGACGGTTTACATATCTTTGCTGAGAGCTAGTCTCGCAATGCTCGCTTTCTTTTTCCGAGAGCTGCTCTCGGAGAAGTTGTGGCACAACAGTAGTGTCTCCCAGACGACCAATTTTTAGAGAGGTGCTCTCGGTAGTATATCGTTTTCCGAGTGTTGCTCTCGGAAATCTTTCCCATCCATTCTGCTGTTAAGCTATTTCTTTTCTGATCCATGTAGATAAACACAACTAAAGTGCAATTTGATCATATATAGGCATAATTTGATCTAGTCCACATATATATGCATAATTAGAGATAGTCCACATATTGTTACACACAAGTCAAATGTATTATCCTAGTGGACGTCACACACAAGTCGCAAATTCATACATATTGTCACTACTTGCAAAACACGTGCACGTCACAATAGAAGTACGGATGTTCATATATAGATCATCTTGAGGAGGAGAGGCCATCAGGTTAACATTCCGAAGGAGGAGGAGGGGCATCACTTGCACCACTTCGAGATTGCATAAGAACCTATCAGTTATTGCGGTTGGGCGACTCCGTATGGACGGAGTTGTGCTGGTGCTCGACGCGCGTATCTCGTGCAGCTTGCGATGCGAGGAGGTGGTGATCGACCCGTTGCAAAGGAGGTGGCGGCCATGGCCCTTCCCCTGGCCAGCAATGATGAGAAGCTCAGGATCAAGGGGCTTGGATGTAGGTTGGGTTCCTGCCCGTGCACCTCCTGGAAGACCTCTTTGAAGGTCCCCTACTTCTCCTCCGCCAACTCGTTGCAAAACTCGGCGTCATCCTCCCCCTTGTGGCCTTCTATCCAGGCTTCCAGGATGTGGACCGGGCGACCAACCTTCGCCTCCTACAAAATTAACCAGCAAGTTTAATGAACCAAGATGCATCATGCGAAAAAGTTAACATCTTAATCCACATACCATGTGTTGCTTGAGAGCGGTTAGGTTCCGGCTCCCCTGGACATGACCCGGGCCTGTCATTTTGGCTCGATCGTTTCCCTTCTCCACATGTTGCTCCATGCTTTGGGTCACACCACATGTCAACCAGGGCCTCCCAACAATCGTCCTTCATCCAGGGTTCCTTCACCTAGTCAGACAAAATTGAATAATTGAGGAACAAGAGGGATGAATCAAAGTACTTGCAACCGATGTAGTCACTTACCACTGACAGGTATTCTTCTCGCGACAAGTTGGTCTGGCAAGCAGTCTTCCTTGTCATCTTCTCTCCCTTCTCATCGAGTGGCCTACACTTCATCACGGCTTTGTACCAAAGCGTGTGCTTGAGGTCAGAGAGTATCTTTCGGGCAGATTTCATGATGCCTTTGATCGCCTTCTGCTGCTCACCATCCACGCAAGCAAATGTTTCCTACAAGAAAGAATATGGCATCTTCTCACCATCCACGCAAGCAAGGATTTGGATATGAAAAAATGCAGTGGTCGGAGCGAAGATACTTACAAAAAAAGCATTGATGACCCGAGTGTCCATGGTGACATCATGCTCATCCTTGTTGTGTAGGTAATGCTCCCAGGTTAAATCTGGTGACGGCGGATCGTCATCACCCGGCTTGGACAATCCAGGGAAGTGCTTCCTCAAGAGGGAGCCGATGACGTGGTTCGGTGGGCGTGCCCCCTTAGGTTGTATCAGGATAAATGCCCACTGACTGCATGATATAAAGACAAGCATATGTGAATGTCAAAGCTGTGGCATCCAAAATATGATGCAAATGAAATGCTTGCTTACCCCTCTACTGTCGGGCAAATGATGGGGCCAGTTCTTTGGCGATGGTTGGTTCGGGACCGTCCCCGGGCCACGCCCGGATTTCTTCCTCTCGGAAGTGTTGCTCGAGGTATACCCCGAGCCGTCCGAGGTCTCCATGTTGCCCGACTCGGTAGCGAGCAGATTTGGTGCATCTAAGTCCACTCTGACATCGCCATCCGATGATGATGATCCTCGGTTGTGGCCTGATGGGAGGCGGACGAGTCGGTCCTACCACTCGGGACTCTCCGGTACTTACTAGCAGTGCTCCCATCAGAATCTGAAAAACAAAATATATATGGTGAATATTAACCATACCACTTCAATAGGCATCAGACAGTGTTTGCTCTTGAAATTTTGAATCATACTACTCTAGGCATTGGTTACAAGATTGGCATATATTTACATGTACATTACTCCAAACTTCCAAAGCAAAATATCCTATAAGATATTGGTTACTCTCAGTTCCAAAGCAAAATCTTCCTAATCTAAGTGTCATATCATATATGGCAAAAAATAACACAAATAGCTCAATCAATTCTCAGAATATTATGTTTCAGAAAATAATTTCAAATTTGTGAAATCACAATACAAATAGTCTTGCATGAAAGATACACAAGAATAACTTCGGTTTGCCCTTCAGCAGCAACTTTTTTTATTTTGACCTCTTCGTCTTGACTTATGCAAGTACAACAAAATAAGAAGTAATAGTCCTACAATTACAACAAAACGGTGACGGTTGTTTTGTTCAAAGGATAAATATTCTTTATGTCTTTAAACAAACAAGCATGTGGGATTAAATGGGCTGCAATGTCCTATTTCCACGGACCAGCGGGCGGGTGATGCGGGCGAACCATGCATCCGGCTGGTCAATGGCAATCGTTTCGGGGCGGACGGCCGGTGGCGAAAGATGGGTAAGGGACCGGGCGACAAGGCGAGCGGCCGAGGGGAGGGAAGCACGATGAGCGGCGATGTCCGAAATGCAGACGAGCAATCGAGGGCATCTCCAGAGCGATCTAAAACATTGGTTTTGAGAATTTGAGATCCCTAAACTAAAGTTGGCTGGTTTTCTACTAACCTGGGGGCATCTCCAACTGCCGCACTACCGGAGGAGCTCCACTGCAGCGACTGTCCTTAGGACGCATCGAAGAACCGCCGCCCCGGCCGCCGGCCATGAAGGTTGGGGCGGTGGCCGTAGTTGGGGGCGGTGGAGGAGGGGATGGCGGTGGCTGCAGTTGGGAGAGGTGGCCGCGGCAGTTGGTGGCGGTTGAGGGCGGCAGTTGGTGGCGGTGGCGATTTTGGCGTCGGCGGCGGCGGCGGCGCAGGGAACAGAGAAGGAGAAGAATGAAGATAGAAAGAAAGGGGAACGGTTAAGATCTAGGTTAGATTCTTTACCGAGAGTTCCTCTCGGAAAAAGTAGCCATTACCGAGAGCCGATAATCAACCCTCGGTAACCACTGCTCTAATTGTTTTCCTTCTATTTTTGTTTTTTGTTTGGCACTATCTTTTTTGTATCTCATATTTCATATGTTTTTACGACCAAAGTTTGAAAATTCCATGACTTTTGATGATTTTTTTCGATAAAATACTTTTGACGCACTCATATGTCAATCAAGGTATATATATATATATATATATATATATATATATATATATATATATATATATATATATATATATGCTTTTGGGGTTAGATTTGTTCAAAACTCAACTTTAAAGAGTGTAAAGTAAAAAACATGAGAATGAGCAGTTGTTGACCGTGGCCTACCCCCTCTCTCGGTGCCGGTCAACTTTCTAGACCGGCACCGAGAGAGAAGTTTAAAGAGTGTAAAGTAATAAACATGAGAAGAAGCGATTATTGACCGTGGCCTACCCCTCTCTCTCTGTGCGGTCAACTTCCTAGACCGCAGGGCCACGGATAGCCCATGCATATACATGCGATGGCCTCCTTCGAGAGCACAAGAAGTTTCGAGGCCAGCGAGCAACATGACCCGCACTTCCTGCACAAACCGGACACATTCCCTCTCGATACCCATAGACTATCTCGAAGAACGGGCCTAGACTTGGTCTGTCATCTCGCGATGATATGCACTAACATGGAGAAGCAGTTATTCACCATGGACTACACCCTCTCGGTGCCGATCAACGCCCTAGACTGCCGGGGCCACCGGATGGGTGCTTGATATAGAGACCGCCCGAGGGGGGGGGGAGGTCACCCCTACATGTGTTTGGCCCATGCATATGCATGCAGGGGTGGTGTGCTATTTGAATAAGTAACGCACGTCCTTGACGTGGCACGTGCCTCACAAACCACACATGCGTGCGGGAACGTCGAGGACAAACTGCGTTAAATGCGCGAGACGAGTCTTGATGGGTGATCCCGTGGCGAATGAGCCTAGACTTGGTCTGTCATCTCGCGATGACATGCACTAACACGGAGAAGCAGTTATTCACCATGGACTACACCCTCTCGGTGCCGAACAACGCCCTAGACCGCCGGGGCCACCGGATGGGTGATCGATCTAGAGACCGCCCGATGGGGGGAGGGCACCCCTACATGTGTGTGGCCCATGCATATGCGTGCGGGGGTGGTGTGCTATTTGAATAATCAACGCACGTCCTTGACGTGGCACGTGCCTCACAAACCACACACACAGGCGAGAACGTCAAGGACCGGCTGCGTTCGTCCCCGAGACAGAGTCTTTGGTGGGTGATCCCGTGAAAGAACGGGCGTAGACTTGGTCTGTCATCTCGCGATGACATGCACTAACACGAAGTAGGAGTTATTCCCTGTGCCCTACCCCCTCTAGGTGCCGAACAACACCCTAGACCGTCGGGGCCACCGGAGGGGTGCCGATCTCTAGAACCGGGCGAGGTCCATCTGAAAAAGAAAACACAAGACGGTAATTATGATGTGCTAAGGTTGTTTGCCAAGCATCGAAGAAAACAACAAAAAAAGTATAATACATATTATCGAGAATGCACAAGAAGGAAGGAGATCTAGGTTAGATTCTTTACCAAGAGTACCTCTCGGAAAAAGTGTCCATTACCTAGTGCCGATAATCGACCCTCGGTAACCACTGCTCTAATTTTTTTCCTTCTCTTTTTGTTTTTGTTTGGCACTATCTTTTTTGTATCTCATATTTCATATGTTTTTATGACCAGAAAATTCCATGAATTTTGATGATTTTTTTCGACAAAAGACTTTTGATGCACTCATAGATATATATATGCTTTTTGGGTTAGATTTGTTCAAAACTCAACTTTAAAGAGTGTAAACTAAAAAAACATGAGAAGCAGTTGTTGACCGTGGCCTACCCCCTCTCTCGGTGCCGGTCAACTTTCTAGACTGGCACCGAGAGAGAACTTTAAAGAGTGTAAAGTAAAAAACATGAGAAGAGGCAGTTGTTGACCGTGGCCTACCCCCTCTCACGGTGCTGGCCAACTTCCTAGAACGGCACCGAGAGAGAACTTTAAAGAGTGTAAAGTACAAAACATGAGAAGAAGCAGTTGTTGACCGTGGCCTACCCCCTCTCTCAATGCCGGTCAACTTTCTAGACCGGCACTGAGAGAGAACTTTAAAGAGTGTAATGTAATAAACATGAGAAGAAGCAGTTATTGACCGTGGACTACCCCCTCTCTCGGTGTTGGTCAACTTCCTAGACCGCAGGGGCCACCGGATAGCCCATGCATATACATGCGATGGCCTCCTTTGAGAGCACAAGAAGTTTCGAGGCCAACGGAGCAACAAGACCAGCACTTCCTGCACAAACCGGACACGTTCCCTCTCGATACCCATAGACTATCTCGAAGAACGGGCCTAGACTTTGTCTGTCATCTTGCAATGACATGCACTAACACGGAGAAGTAGTTATTCACCATGGACTACACCCTCTCGGTGTCGAAGAACGCCCTAGACCGCCGGGGCCACCGGATGGGTGCTCGATATAGAGACCGCCCGAGGGGGGGGGGAGGGCACCCCTACATGCTTGTGGCCCATGCATATGCATGCAGCAGTGGTGTGCTATTTGAGTAAGCAACGCACGTCCTTGACGTGGCACGTGCGTCACAAACCACACACACGGGGTGGAAACGTCGAGGACCGGCTGCGTTCGTCCATGAGACAGAGTCTTCTGTGGGTGATCCCGTGACAGAACGGGCCTAGACTTGGTCTGTCATCTCGCGATGACATGCACTAACACGAAGCAACAGTTATTCACCGTGGCCTACACCCTCTTGGTGCTGAACAACGCCCTAGACCGCCGGGGCCACCGGATGGGTGCTTGATCTAGAGACCGTCCGGGGGGGGAGGGCACCCCTACATGCGTGTGCCCATGCATATGCATGCAGGGGTGGTGTGCTATTTGAATAAGCAACACACGTCCTTGATGTGGCACATGCCTCACAAACCACACACACAAGCGGGAACGTCGAGGACCGGCTGCGTTCATCCCCGAGACAGAGTCTTCAGTGGGTGATCCCGTGACAGAACGAGCCTAGACTTGGTCTGTCATCTCGCGATGACATGCACTAACACGAAGAAGCAGTTATTCCCCGTGGCCTACCCCCTCTAGGTGCCGAACAACGCCCTAGACCCTCGGGGCCACCGGAGGGGTGCCGGTCTCTAGAACCGGGCGAGGCCCATATGAAAAAGAAAACACAAGACGGTAATTATGATGTGCTAAGGTTGTTTGCCAAGCATGGTAGAAAGCAAAAAAAGTATAATACATATTATCGAGAATGCACAATAAGGAAAGAGATCTAGGTTAGATCCTTTACCGAGAGTCCCTCTCAGAAAAAGTGGCCGTTACCGAGAGCCGATAATCGACCCTCGGTAACCACTGCTCTAATTTTTTTGCCTTCTCTTTTTGTGGCACTATCTTTTTTGTATCTCATATTTCATATGTTTTTACAACCAAAGTTTGAAAATTCTATGACGTTTGATGAATTTTTTCGATAAAAGACTTTTGATGCACTCATATATGCTTTTTGGGTTAGATTTGTTCAAAACTCAACTTTAAAGAGTGTAAAGTAAAAAACATGAGAAGAAGGAGTTGTTGACTGTGGTGACGGTGTCCTGGACTAGGGGGTACTCATCACGTCGTCTCCCGATCAGTTGGATTGGGCCGAGGACCCCCATGGCCGTATACTCATGGGCAAGTTTGGACAGCTTCCGCATACATGGAAGATTCCACAAGACTTAGTGATCAAGACAAGGACTCCTCCCCACCGGCGTATTCGGCTAGGACTCTTGTTATCCTAGGCCTCTGGTGCATTTTATAAAATGAGGCTAGGCTAGTCGATAGATATATACAACAATCATACCATAGGCTAGCTTCTAGGGTTTAGCCTCTAAGATCTCGTGGTAGATCAACTCTTGTAATACTCATATCATCAAGATCAATCAAGCAGGAAGTAGGGTATTACCTCCATCGAGAGGGCCCGAACCTGGGTAAACATCGTGTCCCCCGCCTCCTGTTACCATCCGCCTTAGACGCACAGTTTGGGACCCCCTACCCGAGATTCGCCGGTTTTGACACCAACATTGGTGCTTTCATTGAGAGTTCCGCTGTGTGATCGGCAAAAGGATCAATGGCTCGCCCGCAGGTCAACCGCGACGCCGGCATCTTCGTCGCTGGCTCGACCGGTCACCTTGGCTCGACCGAGGACCGCGCTCCGTCTCCGACCGTCATGTTCGGACGGGGGCCTTCATCGACATCGACTCCGATCTCTATCAAGATCATGGAGGAATCATCCAGGGAGCCTGGGGGCTCAATGTCAACACTGCCCTCAGGCGACCGTGCTGTTTTTCTGGACAGTGAACTTGTATCTGCCGCCACCGCCTCCACAAGTGTCGTTTTAACGATTTCTTTAGTGGAATTGTGCGGAATTGAGTCTACAACAACCCTGGAAAATTTCGTCGAGTTCCGATGAAGGAATCTCTGGCAATCCGCGATATACCGGAGCCCTGTCAAATCTGGACGGGAATCTGGACAAGTTTAGGGCGTGGTGTCTAGCTTCTAGCTCGGACGTCCTTTGGAAGATCTAACCGTTGATCGGCTGGGGAATTCCTATATCAACCACCCCTCAAAATTTCAGCTCGATCCGACCGTCCAAACTCCGGGAACCTTCCGATTAGTGCATCACTTTTCGGATCTGTTTTCTACGTGAAAACGAATCCGACCCGAGTTCGTCTTTTTTATGAACGGGATTTCGGACATCCTTTTTGAAAAGTTTTGTATGGGGTATTGTGTTTTGTTCCCGAACACATCCCACTAACTTTAAAATCTTTTGAACATGATCTTCAACATCATGCTGGTGTCAAACCAGTCCGGCAATATTGCTCCACGGCTGCCGACACATGCTGAACCGTCGTCACTTTGTTGAGCCAAGCTCAACTTCTTCGGATCATCATCTCGGCAAGCCGAACAAGAGTTCGGCATCGCGAAGGATAAATCATCACCAACATCGCCGCCCCACGGATTAGCCGGAGCGGGCACACCGGCATCGTCGCACGATCACTTCATCAAGCCGGCATTGACCACGTCACGACCTGCATCGGCGAGCCGCCTTATTGCTCCTTCAAGCCGGTGTCCATCACGCCGACCTACTTCGACTCATCGGCGGACATCGAGGCTTCGACATCTCGGCTGGACCGGGGGCTTCGCCATCTTTTCATCAACCTACTCCAGAGACTTTGGCGTCACTAGCCGACCAGCTCCGTTACGTTAGCTGGACCAAGGGCTTTGCCTCGGCGAGCCAACCTTTGCCAGCATCACCATGCCGTCGCTTTATCGCCCATCAGGCAATGGGTGTGCGGATCGAGTCCCAATTTTGGGAATCACCTTTCTTCAGATTGCTACAACAAACAAACCAGGTGCTATTAATCCTAGTATTTTTTGCTTGTTTGGGTTCATTTTTTCCAAGGAATTATTACTCTGGTTTGTCCATTCATAGGTCTATCAAATGGTGGCCGCATTAACGACGGTCGCATGGTGGTTCGGTCAGTTTCCGTACATAGTCCGTGACGCCCGCATCCGAACTTCGGACCGACACAGTGAATTCAGGCTTTGCCATGCCTTCACCACATCACGCCGACGCCCTGCATCGACATTCACTTCGGCGCAAAAATGATATGGGTTGGGCAGTATCGTCAACTATTGTCACCTCAGCTGGACGGGGGGTTTCGTCAACACTTCATTACCCCATGCCGGGGACTTCGGCATCACTCTGCCGGCCCACATTGACCGTGCTATGCCACCACTTCGGAGTGCAGAGCTCTTTGCTCCGCCACCTCGGGACCAGCTTGCGGAATGGAACCTTGTCCTGCATCAAGCTCGGACCGCGTCATCAATGCCGAACACATTAACCAGCTAAGTTGCCTTCATGCTCAAAGTTTTAAATTTTTAACTTGTGTTCGGTTCGACCAAGCATTATACCTTTTTGGCAAAAAGTTGTTTGTGAAAAAATTCCTTGTCATAACCTTGTTTGTGACACACAACTTCAAATACCCCGCTTACTTGGGGGCTTCCTTTATGAAGTTTTTCCTCTTGCATATTATTATACTTGTACGGCTTCGTTCCTTGTTCGTGTATTACGCCACAATATGCACCATATTGACTTAAGCGATTTGCAAGCTGGGCTGCCTCGCTCCTGTGTTTACCCCTACGTCCCTGATTGTTCAGCTAGGGAGTAAAGGGAGCACCTCTGCGATTGTCACGATCGGGTCATCCGAGCCGAACCTCAGACTGGGTGAAGCCGAAAGCTAGCGCTCTTATTGCTTTCAATTATGGTCGGCACACAACGGAACTCATGAGTACAAAAAATCTATTGCACAAGTCTCATAGTAACAATGAGCACCGAAGAAAGGTATCGGTTGGGGTACTATTTTCTTCGAAGATGCTTCTTACACTTCGTCAGTAATATAGCATAAGTTCCCTGGCGCTTTATGCATTACAGCCTTATGGCCTGATTGCCTGGTTATCGGAAACACCGTTGATATTCTCGATAGGTGGAGTACATAACACTTTTCAGTCCTTGACCGAAGAGGGAGAAGCCGACGGTCGGTTAAGACGCGTTTAAAGTTCGGGTGAACACATATATGATATACGTACTTAGGTACACAAAATCATTTTACATAAAATTCTTTTACCCAAGTCACTTGGGGGCTCTTAAATTTATATGAGCCATTTTATAATAAGTGTTCTTCTTCTTAGTCGTTGCAAAGTTTTTATTATTATTACTATTTATCACTCCTTTTTTCGACACGAGTGTGTGGTCACTAGCCGGGGAGCCTAATTTCTCTCTCAAAGCCGCTAGAGTTTAGTTTGCTAAACTGGCCTAATGAGAAGTACTCCACCTTCGGGATAGGAGGTTGAAGCCGTAGGCTGACCCGCTTGAAGTCTTGAGATAGGATGTGTCATGTTAAAACACGACAGAAGCACTTTTTTTAAAGCCCAATTTTTAGATTGGCACCGAACACTTGATCTTGTTCGGACGTCAGTTTTTCACTGACGTTTTTTGGTTTTCCAAGCCTATGGCACTTTTAAGCTATTTGTGTGTTTCCAGCATTAGTCTCGTAGTGCAATGCCGAACACCTTTAGAGATTCGGCAAAAACATTCTCGGATATTGCCATATATGCATCGGTTTTGAATTGTGTCTTCGGTCAATAGTTGGGTTGCCCGGCTCCTGTGCTTGCCTACTACGTTCCGCTTTGTTCGGCTAGGTGTGCAAAGGGAGAACCACTGCGATTGTGCTTCCAGCTTGCATGGTTAAGCACCTCAGTGGAGAAAGAAAACCGATCATTACAACAGAACTGGTCAGCGATCCGATGACTATGTTAAATGACGGGCCGTTCGTAACATTGGCTGAAGTGTTTACGGCTTGACCTCGACTGTCGTCGAACACTAACCGGAGGCTAGTAACTGGCCTTCCAACTTTAAGCTCCTATGACTAAGTGAAAGTTATAAAGCCCGCATATCTGATTGCCTCGTTTCCGCTAACACAACCGCCTTCGGGCACCGAGACGTCGGCTAAGGGTTGTTTTGTTATGGCGGAAACACCCTGCGTAGTATCTACCAAGGGGTAGAAGCCGATGATGGGCCACTTTCAACTGATAAAACGGTCGTAATGGAGTCAAAATAATGATGTAAAGTGCTTGGACACATAGAATCATTACACATAATCTGTGATTTTACTCTGGATATCGATCCTTAATTCGGCCACCCGTGCCCACATTAAGGCTCGGGGGCTACTGGGCTTCGTGCTCATTATTTGTAAATACTAAAAGGGGCACATCGATCCCCTGATTTGGTGTTGCCACCCGACCAGTGTCTCGGGGGCTACTGCATTGGCAATCCAATGCAGAAGCGCAATATATTTTTCGAGGAGATTTTTATCCTCAGGTTGGTCGGCCGCACCCAACCTGAGTCTCGAGGACTTTGCACACCGCGTTTCTATTCCTAAGTATGCCGCCGAGCTGGGAATTGACCCTTAGGCTGATTTTATGAATCGGCCTGAGTCTCAGGGGCTACTAGGGTCAGCGGTTTGTTTATCCGTTCAGGTGCATCCCGGATATTAGGCCAACATGCACCTTGAGGGCTACTGGCTATACATCTCAGCAGAGATTACATTGCACAATTCGGATTTAAATTCATAAAAATCATCCCATGGTCGAGGTGGTGCACCACCTCGGATACAGTCCGGCGTTGGTGCTCGACTATAATAGACACCCCGTAAGCAGTCCGGCATAAAGCTCTGACGCCAGTGGCTGGCTCCGTAGAGGGCATTTCCGGTATTAAGCTCGGCTAAACTCCTTTAACTTTTTTGAACCAGGATGATCTATGACATCTTGGATATAGTCCGGCGTTGGAGCTCGGATACATTTCGGCGTTGGAGCTCGGAAGCGGTCCAGCATTGGTGCTCGGCTGCAAAACACACCTCGAATGCAGTCCGGCGTGAGAGCTCGGACGCAAGAGGACACTGCCGCCTGGGAACAACTTCAAACCCGAGGCGTGGCATAAAAATAATAAGGCATTGATAAATGCCGAAAACTTAAAGGGGCTCCTCGGATACCCGACGTATAAACTCATCGGATGCACTTCGGCGATCCTCAAGATCGAAGATGAGAAGATTTGTTGAACCAGTTTTCAAGACCGACGACCGAAGATGAAGAACAGTTCGGAAGAATCAAGGAGCGTCCCCAACTTGAAGACCGGTTCAGCGGACTCTGGCGGTGTCCTGGACTAGGGGTACTCATCACGTCGTCTCGATCAGTTGGATTGGGCGAGGACCCCATGGCCGTATACTCATGGGCCAAGCAGACGGATGCCGCATACAAGAAAGATTCCACAAGACTTGGTGATCAAGACAAGGACTCCTTCCCACCGGCGTATTCGGCTAGGACTCTTGTTATCCTAGGCCTCTGGTGCATTATATAAACCGAGCCCAGGCTAGTCGATAGATATATACAACAATAATACCATAGGCTAGCTTCTAGGGTTTATCCTCTACGATCTCGTGGTAGATCAACTCTTGTAATACTCATATCATCAAGATCAATCAAGCAGGAAGTAGGGTACTACCTCCATCGAGAGGGCCCGAACCTGGGTAAACATCGTGTCCCCCGCCTCCTGTTACCATCCGCCTTAGACGCACAGTTCGGGACCCCCTACCCGAGATCCGCCGGTTTTGACACCGACACGTGGCCTACCCCCTCTCTCGTTGCACGTCAACTTCCTAGACCGGCACCGAGAGAGAACTTTAAAGAGTATAAAGTAAAAAACATGAGAAGAGGCAGTTGTTGACCGTGGCCTACCCCCTCTCTCGGTGCCGGCCAACTTCCTAGAACGGCACCGAGAGAGAACTTTAAAGAGTGTAAAGTAAAAAACATAAGAAGAAGCAGCTGTTGACCGTGGCCTACCCCCTCTCTCGGTGCCGGTCAACTTTCTAAACCGGCACCGAGAGAGAACTTTAAAGAGTGTAAAGTAATAAAAATGAGAAGAATAAGGTGTTGACCGTGGTCTACCCCCTCTCTTGGTGTCGTTCAACTTCCTAGACCGCAGGGGCCACCGGATAGCCCATGCATATACATGTGATGGCCTCCTTTGAGAGCACAAGAAGTTTTGAGGCCAACGGAGCAACAGGACCCGCACTTCCTGCACAAACCGGACACATTCCCTCTCGATACCCATAGACTATCTCGAAGAACGGGCCTAGACTTGGTCTGTCATCTTGCGATGACATGTACTAACACGAGAAGCAGTTATTCACCATGGACTACACCCTCTCGGTGCCGATCAACGCCCTAGACCGCCGGGGCCCTGGATGGGTGCTCGATATAGAGACCGCCCGAGGGGGGGGGGAGGGCACCCCTACATTTGTTTGGCCCGTGCATATGCATGCAGGTGATATGTGCTATTTGAATAAGAAACGCACGTTCTTGACGTGTCACGTGCCTCACAAACCACACACACGTGCGGGAACGTCGAGGACCGACTACGTTCGTCCCCGAGACAGAGTCTTCGGTGGGTGATCCCGTGACAGAACGAGCCTAGACTTGGTCTGTCATGTCGCGATGACATGCACTAACACGGAGAAGCAGTTATTCACCATGGACTACACCCTCTTGGTGCCGAACAACGCCCTAGACCGCCGGGGCCACCGGATCGGTGCTCGATCCAGAGACCGCCCGAGGGGGGGGAGGGCACCCCTACATGCGTGTGGCCCATGCATATGCATGCGAGGGTGGTGTGCTATTTGAATAAGCAACGCACATCCTTGACGTGGCACGTGCCTCACAAACCACACACACGGGCGGGAACGTCGAGGACCGGCTGCGTTCGTCCCCGAGACAGAGTCTTCGGTGGGTGATCCCGTGACAGAACGGGCCTAGACTTGGTCTGTCATCTCGCGATGACATGCACTAACACGAAGAAGCAGTTATTCCTCGTGGCCTACCCCCTCTAGGTGCCGAACAATGCCCTAGACCGTCGGGGCCACCGGAGGGGTGCCGGTCTCTAGAACCGGGCGAGGCTCATCTGAAAAAAAACACATGACAGTAATTATGATGTGCTAACGTTGTTTGCCAAGCATGGAAGAAAACAACAAAAAAAGTATAATACATATTATCGAGAATGCACAAGAAGGAAAGAGATCTAGGTTAGATTCTTTACCTAGAGCCCCTCTTGGAAAAAGTGGCCATTACCGAGAGCCGATAATCGACCCTCGGGAAGCACTTCTCTACCGAGAGTCCTCTTGGCATAACTGCAACAGCCAAGTGCCTTCAGCTACCAGCGCATGCCTCTTTGCCGAGTTCCGCCCTCGGTAAAGTTTTGCTCCTAGTTCTGTTCATACTGTTTTTTGCTCGAGTCGGTGCAGCAAAAACATTTATACAATACTCAAACTTGCATTTCAAGTCACACAGGTTAACAACAAACTCACATAAGCATTAATCCATAAATAGTTCACACAAGCTTCATTTAAAATCACAAAGTAGCTCTTTAGTACAAGTGCCTACTTACTAATAAACAACAAAGTGGTCTACATGCATGCACCATATGATAAAAAGCAACACCACAATTTTGACAAACTGAAAGAGAATTATGAAGTTCTTCAATCCACTGAACCAGCTAAGCCGTGTGTGGTTTGCACCATTGCGTAATTCCGTTTTTCTCTTTTGCTTAAGCAAATACTGATTGTAATGATACTCTGCCATCTCTCTATTGTTGAATGAGTCGTGGGAGTTGCCTTCATAACGAAGTATTTGTTCATTGCATTCCGACCATGAATCCTAGACTCATGGACACCGTCCTCTGTAAACCACATACCACTTCATCTACAAAAGAACAAGAAATAATGCACATCATACATAATCAACATAAGCATTCATCACTCATACAATCAAAAGCATCGCAAGTGGCCATCCAAGTCCATATCAGCAGGTACATAACTATACCACTAAATTAACGTCAAACTATCTAGGTGACTACTCTGAGCTGTAGTTGGTGAAACCAGTGATCGTCGAGTCAGAGCACGTGGGGGCATCCCCCACAGTGGAGGACCAAGTGTCGTCGGGAATGATCGTCGGTAGACTCAATGGCTCCTTATGTGGTGGAGCTTTGCCCTCCTTAGCTGGGGATTCTTCTTGGCCAGATCCACAAAAAACTTCATTAGGATCAGTTGTGGGTTCTTCTCAAGGAGTTCCTCCAAGCGGTCCTTGGCACTCTTCTCCGTGTCCGTGGAGTCGACCCTAATCGAAGGTTTGCCGTTGGAGGAAGCCATAGCCAAAAAATTGATCGATGCTAACACCTTTCATCACACAATGGAAAATAACATAAGAATCAAACATGAAAGATATAACATGAAGAGCTCACGTAGATCGACCGGCATCATCAAAAGTCGATTTTCTTCCTCCAAGAACAACTCTCAACGACACTCTCTCACGTATATACTATGGACACTCTCGCTGGTTGTGGTATATATGATGGACACTCTCTCACGGGTATTTCAACTTTCGGTGATGGTTGAGCTAGGTGAGCCCCTCATGTGTTATCAAGATACAACATGAGGAGCTCACACAGATCAACCGTCACTGCTCAAAAGTTGATTTTTCTTCCTCCAAGAACAACTCTCATCAACACTCTCTCACGTATATATGGTGGACACTCTCGCTGGTGGTGGTATATATGGTGGACACTCTCTCACGGGTATTTCGACTTTCGGTGATGGTTGAGCTGGGTGAGCCCCTCGTGCGTTATCAAGATATAACATGAGGAGCTCACACAAATCAACCGTCATCGCTCAAAAGTTGATTTTTCTTCCTCCAAGAACAACTCTCATCAACACTTTCTCACGTATCTCATTGGTCACATCCACACATAGCATCCATGCATACAACATTATCAACAATTATCTACATTTTTTCTTTTGATAAAGAAAAAATGTATCTACATGGGATCCATCCATCCATCTATCTATGCATCCATCTATCAATCCATCCATCTATCTATGCATCCATCCATCTATCTGCATCCATCTATCAATCCATCTATCTATGCACACATGGAGAGGAGGAGGGGCCCGGGGGCTCACCAGAGGGAGGAGCTCGGTGTGGTGTGGGGGGCGGCAGTGGAGGGGGCGCCGGCCGGTGGAGGGGCGCCGGTCGGTGTGGAGCAGAGGAGAGGAGAGGAGTCGAGGGTGCCGGTCGGTGGGGAGCAGAGAGAAGAAACAACAAGGAGAATATGCTTAAGTAGTCGACGTCACCTTTACCGAGTGCTTGTCGGTGCGGATCACGGAAAAGAAATCAACTACAGATCTAGGTTACACTTTTACCAGGAGTAACTCTCGAAAAATATGTCCCCCTAGATCTAGGTTAGCTGCGTTACCGATAGTCCCTCTCGGAAAGGTGGCCATTACCAAGAGCCAATAGTCGACCCTCGGTAACCATTGCTCTAATTTTTTCCTTCTCTTTTTGTTTTTGTTTGGCACTATCTTTTTTGTATCTCATATTTCATATGTTTTTACGACCAAAGTTTGAAAATTCCATGACTTTTGATGAATTTTTTCGATAAAAGACTTTTGAAGCACTCATATATATATATATATATATATGTATATATATATATGTATATATATATATACGCTTTTTGGGTTATATTTGTTCAAAACTCAACTTTAAAGAGTGTAAAAAAGTAAAAAACATGAGAAGAAGCAGTTGTTGACCGTGGTCTACCCCCTCTCTCGGTGCCAGTCAACTTCCTAGACCGGCACCGAGAGAGAACTTTAAAGACTGTAAAGTAGAAAAACATGAGAAGAGGAAGTTGTTGACCGTGGCCTCCCCCCTCTCTTGGTGCCGGCCAACTTCCTAGAACGGCACCGAGAGAGAACTTTAAAGAGTGTAAAGTAAAAAACATGAGAAGAAGCAGTTGTTGACCGTGGCCTACCCCCTCTCTCGGTGCCGGTCAACTTTCTAGACCGGTACCGAGAGAGAACTTTAAAGAGTGTAAAGTAATAAACATGAGAAGAAGTAGTTGTTGACCGTGGCCTACCCCCTCTATCGGTGCCGATCAACTTCCTAGACCGTAGGGGCCACCGGATAGCCCATGCATATACATGTGATGGCCTCCTTTGAGAGCACAAGAAGTTTCGAGGCCAACAGAGCAACAGGACCCGCACTTCCTGCACAAACTGGACACATTCCCTCTCGATACCCATAGACTATCTCAAAGAACGGGCCTAGACTTGGTCTGTCATCTCGCGATGACATGCACCAACACAGAGAAGCAGTTATTCACCGTGGACTACACCCTCTCGGTGCCGAACAATGCCCTAGACCGCCGGGGCCACCGGATGGGTGCTCGATATAGAGACCGCCCGAGGGGGGGGGGAGGGAACCCCTACATGCTTGTGGCCCATGCATATGCATGCAGGGGTGGTGTGCTATTTGAATAAGCAACGCACGTCCTTGACGTGGCACGTGCCTCACAAACCACACACACGGGGCGGGAACGTCGAGGACCGGCTGCGTTCGTCTCCGAGACAGAGTCTTCTGTGGGTGATCCTGTGACAGAACGGGCCTAGACTTGGTCTGTCATCTCGCGATGACATGCACTAACACAAAGAAGCAGTTATTCACCGTGGCCTACACCCTCTCGGTGCCTAGCAACGCCCTAGACCGCCGGGGCCACCAGATGGGTGCTCGATCTAGAGACCGCCTGAGGGGGGGGAGGGCACCCCTACATGCGTGTGGCCCATGCATATGCATGCAGGGGTGGTGTGCTATTTGAATAAGAAACGCACGTCCTTGACGTGGCACGTGCCTCACAAACCACACACACGGGCGGGAACGTCGAGGACCGGCTGCGTTCGTCCCCGAGACAGAGTCTTCAGTGGGTGATTCCATGACAGAACGAGCCTAGACTTGGTCTGTCATCTAGCAATGACATGCACTAACATGAAGAAGCAATTATTCCTCATGGCCTACCCCCTCTAGGTGCCGAACAACGCCCTAGACCCTCGTGGCTACCGGAGGGGTGCCGGTCTCTAGAACCGGGCGAGGCCCATATGAAAAAGAAAATACAAGACGGTAATTATGATGTAAGCATGGAAGAGAACAAAAAAAGTATAATACATATTATCGAGAATGCACAAGAAGGAAAGGGATCTAGGTTAGATCCTTTACCGAGAGTCCCTCTCGGAAAAAGTGGCCATTACTAATAGCCGATAATCGACCCTCGGTAACCACCGCTCTAATTTTTTTTGCCTTCTCTTTTTGTTTTTGTTTGGCACTATCTTTTTGTAACTCATATTTCATATGTTTTTACGACCAAAGTTTGAAAATACCATGACTTTTGATGAATTTTTCGATAAAAGACTTTTGTTGCACTCATATATATATATATATATATATATATATATATATATATATATATATATATATATATATATATGCTTTTTGGGTTAGATTTGTTCAAAACTCAACTTTAAAGATTGTAAAGTAAAAAACATGAGAAGAAGCAGTTGTTGACCGTGGCCTACCCCCTCTCTCGGTGCCGGTCAACTTCCTAGACCGGCACCGAGAGAGAACTTTAAAGAGTGTAAAGTAAAAAACATGAGAAGAAGCAGTTGTTGACCGTGGCCTACCCCCTCTCTCGGTGCTGGCAAACTTCCTAGAACGGCACCGAGAGAGAACTTTAAAGAGTGTAAAGTTAAAAACATGAGAAGAAGCAGTTGTTGACTGTGGCCTACCCCCTCTCTCGGTGCCGGTAAACTTTCTAGACCGGCTCCGAGAGAGAACTTTAAAGAGTGTAAAGTAATAAACATGAGAAGAAGCAGTTGTTGACCGTGGCTTACCCCCTCTCTCAGTGCTGGCCAACTTCCTAGACTGCAGGGGCCACCGGATAGCCCATGCATATACATGTGATGGCCTCCTTTGGGAGCACAAGAAGTTTCGAGGCCAACGGAGCAACAGGACCCGCACTTCCTGCACAAACCAGACACGTTCCCTCTCGATACCCATAGACTAGCTCGAAGAACGGGCCTAGACTTGGTCTGTCATCTCGCGATGACATGCACTAACACGGAGAAGCAGTTATTCACCATGGACTACAACCTCTCGGTGCCGAACAACGCCCTAGACCGCCGGGGCCACTGGATGGGTGCTCCATATAGAGACCTCCCGAGGGGGGGGGAGGGCACGCCTACATGCGTGTGGCCCATGCATATGCATGCAGGGGTGATGTGCTATTTGAATAAGCAACACATGTACTTGACATGGCACGTGCCTCACAAATCACACACACGTGCCGGAACGTCGAGGACCGGCTGCGTTCATCCCCGAGACAGAGTCTTCAGTGGGTGATCCCGTGACAGAACGAGCCTAGACTTGTTCTGTCATCTCGCGATGACATGCACTAGCACAGAGAAGCAGTTATTCACCATGGACTATACCCTCTCGGTGCCGGTCACCTTTATAGACCGACACCGAGAGAGAACTTTAAAGACTGTAAAGTAATAAACATGAGAAGAAGCAGTTGTTGACCGTGGCCTACCCCCTCTCTCTCGGTGCCGGTTAACTTCCTAGAACGCAGGGGCCACGGGATAGCCCATGCATATACATGCGATGGCCTCCTTTGGGAGCACAAGAAGTTTCGAGGCCAACGAAGCAACAGGACCCGCACTTCCTGCACAAACCGGACACGTTCCCTCTCGATACCCATAGACTATCTCGAAGAACGGGCCTAGACTTGGTCCGTCATCTCACGATGACATGCACTAACATGGAGAAGCAGTTATTCACCACGGACTACACCCTCTCGGTGCCGAACAACGCCCTAGACCGCCGGGGCCACTGGATGGGTGCTCGATATGGAGACCCCTGAGGGGGGAGGGCACCCCTACATGCGTGTGGCCCATGCATATGCATGCAGGGGTGCTATTTCAATAAGCAATACATGTACTTGACATGGCACATGCCTCACAAATCACACACGTGTGCGGGAACGTCGAGGACCGGCTGCGTTCGTCCCCGAGATAGAGTCTTTAGTGGGTGATCCCGTGACAGAACGAGCCTAGACTTGTTTTGTCATCTCGCGATGACATGCACTAGCACAGAGATGCAGTTATTCACCATGGACTATACCCTCTCGGTGCCGGTCACCTTTCTAGACCGACACCGAGAGAGAACTTTAAAGAGTGTAAAGTAATAAACTTGAGAAGAAGCGGTTGTTGGACCGTGGCCTACCCCTCTCTCGGTGCGGTCAACTTCCTAGACCGTGAGGGCCACCGGATAGCCCATGCATATACATGCGATGGCCTCCTTTGAGAGCACATGAAGTTTCGTGGCCGACGGAGCAACAGGACCCGCACTTCCTGCACAAACCGGACACATTCCTTCTCGATACCCATAGACTATCTCGAAGAACGGGCCTAGACTTGGTATGTCATCTCGCGATGACATGCACTAACACGGAAAAGCAGTTATTCACCATGGACTACACCCTCTAAGTGCCGATCAACGCCCTAGACCGCCGGGGCCACCCGACGGGTGCTCGATATAGAGACCGCCCGAGGGGGGGGGTGTGGGCACCCCTACATGCTTGTGGCCCAAGCATATGCATGCAGGGGTGGTGTGCTATTTAGCAAGGCACATCCTTGACGTGGCACGTGCCTCACAAACCACACACACGTGCGGGAACGTCGAGGACCGGCTGCGTTAAATCCCGAGCAGAGTCTTGATGGGTGATCCGTGATGAAACGAGCCTAGACTTGGTCTGTCATCTCGCGATGACATGCACTAACACAGAGAAGCAGTTATTCACTATGGACTACACCCTCTAGGTGCCGAACAACTCCCTAGACCGTCGGGGCCACCGGAGGGGTGCCGGTCTCTAGAACTGGGCGAGGCCCATCTGAAAAAGAAAAAACAAGATGGTAATTATGATGTGCTAAGGTTGTTTGCCAAGCATGGAAGAAAACAACAAAAAAAGTATAATACATATTATCGAGAATGTACAAGAAGGAAAAAGATCTAGGTTAGATGCATTGCCGAGACTGGCTCTCGGAAAATGTGGCCATTGCCGAGTGCTGTTGGCCGACCCTCGGTAACCACTGTCGGTGCAGCTCTCGGAAAAGCCCCCGAGATCTAGGTTAAGACTTTTACCGAGTGTCGCTAAAAGTTTGCTCTCGGAAATGTTTCCCGCAGGACTTATGCAAAATTTTCCCCTCACGCGGGCTCACTCCTCTCTTCTCTCTGTTTCTCTCGCCCCTGCCCCCTCTGTCCATCGCCGCCCCTCAGCGCTGCCGCCCCATCCTGCGAGCTCTTCTGCCGCCGCCACCTCCGCCGCTGCCGCCATCGGGAGTGCCTCAAAATTTCCTTGCCAAGCTACATGAAACAGATTTCCGGACGTCCATAGAAAGATTATTGCTAATTGCCCAAAGTGAGAAGAAAAATGTTCTGACCCCGACCCCTCCACCTCCATCGAGCCCCCCCACCGCCACCTCCACCGAGCTCGTCCACCGCCACCATCTCGGCCAAGCTTCACTGAGCACCACCGGCGCGGCATCCCCTCCACTGAGCTCTACCACGTCCGGCATCCACCTCCCCCGCCGCCCCTGCCCCGTTGGTGAGCCCCTACTCAATCTCGTTTTTTTTTAATAAAAGGGGTTTCCCCCCTCTCCATTAGAACAAAAGGTGTATATATCTGCATTGTGAATAATGTGTGTGAGTGTGTGCTTTGTATGTGTGTGTGTCAGTGAGTGATGTTGGTGTATGTGTGGGTGGATGTGTTATTGACACTACTCATTCTTTCATGCAGTACATGCATCTATTTTGACAATAGAGAGAGTGAATTTCATTGCACACTTCAAGGGTAATCTCTTCCCGTTCATGTGTAGGTTTTCATTAATTGTAGATCACCTAAATAGTCGCGTTACCTAGGTGTCTCCCGTTCAGAAGGGTTGTATTTATAAATATGCAAGTCTTTGCATATTTATAACCTCAACTCTTTCGACTTGTCCACGTTTTCCATGGACAGCCCGAGGATGTGTAGGTGGGTCGTTTTCATGATGTATTTAAATCTGAGACAGAATTTCGACAGTGTCTCCTTGTTGTTCTCTAGATACACATCCTCTTGGCTTATTGCTGAGACGTGTATTTGGAGAAGAACGGGGAGGTGCTGCCGAAATTTTGCCTCGGGTCGGAGTACGGCATGGAAGCGGACCCAGCCTACACATTCTCGGGTGGGATTAGGACCGTAGCTCAGTGCATGTCATAAAAATTGACGGAACCACTTGTTACATAAAAAAATATGTGTGTGTTTCACTTTATATCAGAGGATGGAAGAACGTGAGTGGATGTGGACATCCCAGCATGGAGGGTATGACCCCTGAGTGGAGGTCGAAGACCAATGATTTCCTGGAATTAGTATTTGCTGGAGAAACGCCAGTTCGTGGAATTTGGTGCCCATGCACGGAGTGTGATAACCAGACTGAAAGAGATAAGATTACTATGAGTAAACACTTAGCAAATATGGGTTTACGCCAGACTATTACCGGTGGATCTTTCACGGTGAGACAGAACAGTCCAGGGCGGAAGTGGTGCGACAACGCACCTGCGAATATGATACTCGGATTGAAAACCTCTTATATGACATTCGCCGTGCGGATCCGCGGGAGGACTCGAACTCCGAGGAGCCGCCGGAAAGCCCCGAAGAGTATCATGCAGCTTTGTTTGCGGCATAGAAACCCCTTCATGCCCATACAGAGGTTACTCAACTAGATGGCATTGCATGCCTAATGGCCCTGAAGGCAAACCATAACATGAGCATAATTTGCTTCAATGAGTTATTGTCAGTTATTGCTAGCCTATTGCCTAAATAAAATATATTGCCAAAGAACATGTACAAGTCGAACAAAATCCTCGGTTCACTTAAGATGCCGTATGAGCAAATACATGCTTGTCCAAACAAATGCATGTTATTTAGAAATGAACATAAAGATACGAATTATCGTGTCAAGTGCAAATCCTCTAGGTATATTGAGGTAATAGATGATGATGGTTGCAAGAGGCAGCTCACAATTGCCATCAATATCCTTCGATATCGTTCATTCACAGAAAGGATTCAGAGGCTTTATATGACCGAGGAAACTGCCCAATATATGAGATGGGCCACCGAAGGGAAGATGTACAATACAAAAAAAATGCAACATCCACGGGATGGTGAAGCATGGAAGAAATTTGTTGAAATTCATAAGAAAATAGATGACAGGAAGAGTGTAGCTGTTGGGATAACAACCGACAGGTTCAATCCATATGGTTTGATGGCTGCCATATACAGTTGTTGGCCAATATATGTTATCCCCCTGAATATGCCCCCTGGCGTTTGCATGCAGCGACATCACATGTTCCTGACGTTGATAATTCCAGGTCCTAACTATCCCGGGAAGCGTATGAATGTGTATATGGAGCAATTGGTGGACGATTCACTTGTTGCTTGGAACAATGGGTCCGGACATACGATGCCGTTTCAAAGAAGCACTTCAATATGCATATCTGGTACCACACATCGCTACATGACCTACCGGCACGTGTGATATTTTGTGGTTGGTGTGTAAAGGGGAAGTGGCCTTGCCCAGTGTGTCGACAGTGATGTGACTTTCATTTGGTGGCTAAGGGTCACAAGTATGTATGCTTTGACCAACATCGGCAGTTCCTTCGTCTTGATCACCCATACAGACAAGACACTATGCACTTCCAAAAAGGTGTTATTGTTGATGACCCGCCACCACCTATTATGACCGGTGCCCAGCTTAAGGATGAGTTAGATGCTCTCGAGGAAAAGCTCGATGGTAAAGGTTTTGTGGGATATGGAGAGACACACCTGTGGACTCACATTCCAAGCTTGTGGAGGCTCCCTTACTTTAAAGATCTTCTACTTCCACACAACATTGATGTAATGCACACTTAAAAGAATATTGCGGAGGCCTTACTCGGCACGCTCCTCGACACCGAGAAGTTAAAGGATAACATTCAAGCTAGGATCGATCAAGCCAAGCTATGCAACAGGCCAAAATTAAATTTGGTGCCTCGTGCAAAAGGTAATTCTTGGAAGAAGCCACCATCCCCTTTCACCCCTTCAATGCCCCAAAGGAAGGAAATTCTCCAATTGATTGTGAACAACTTGTACTTCCCTGATGGATATGCAGCTAATATCATGAGGGGAGTGAATATAGCCACAAAGCGAATAGGAGGCCTCAAGAGTCATGACTACCATGTATGGCTTGAGCGGATAATGCCTGTGATGATTCGAGGGTATGTCAGAGAGGATATTTGGCGAGTGCTGGCGGAGTTGAGCTACTTCTTCCGCCAGCTTTGTGCCAAAGAACTAGATTATGAAGTGGTTGCAAAGTTGGAGGAACAAGCACCTGAGTTGCTATGCAAGTTAGAGATAATATTTCCGCCAGGTTTGTTTAATCCGATGCAACATATGATCTTACATCTCGCGTATGAGGCTAGAATGGGAGGACCTGCGATTCGATGGCGATATGCACTGAGCAGGAGTTCAAGCATCTTCGTGGGAAATGTAAGAATAAAGCCCGCATTGAAGCCTCCATAGCGAGGCATACGTGAACGAGGAGGTGGCCACGACCACGACAAAGTACTATCATGACGGATTCATACTAGGTTAAATCCGACTCCTCGTTACAATGAAGAACCCACCAAGATGTGTTTTCGACCTTAGCCTCTTGAAGGCCAAGGTGGCAAAGCAAGTGGACCGAAGCCCAAGAACTTTTCACCCTCTTGGTGGTCGACTATTATGATCTATGTCTTGACCAACATGGAAGAAGTGCAACCGTACATAAAGTAAGTGTAGAACACCTTTATTGACAACTGCTCACTAGTCTTGAGTTCTAACTCGAATTCTTCCCATTGCTAGGGAATTCCAGAATGAATTCTGGAAGCTACCACGGCCCCCTAGCGACGAAGAATCAACAAACCTTCTTGAAGATACCAATGCTGATGGCGGTTTCATTTCTTGGTTCTCAAGAAAAGTAACTTTTCTAACTTTATGTTACTTCAAGTTGATCTTACTTGCCGTAATGCTTCCACTAATGAACCGCACAATATCCTATTAATCTTGTAGGCATATCAGGAGGTTGATATGGATGCCAAAGTGAGAGAAGTAGCCAAAGGTTTTGAATACGAGGCCAAGTCATTTAAGGCTTACGACATGAATGGGTATCACTTCCACACTGATAAACACACGCGTGAGAGGCCCAACCGAAGGTCAATAAATAGGGCGGTCTATTGTCTAGGGACAGATGGACGTCACTACTATGGAACCATCAAAGAAATTTATGAGCTGCAATATTGTGGTTTACAAGGAGTGAAGCCCATCATATTCAGATGCAGCTGGCTCAATCCTGAGAAAGTGAGACGAACCCCTAGTATTGGCTTGGTCGAAGTTGAACGAGCATCGAAATATGTAGGAAATGATGTCTATATTATGGCTCAACAGGCTACGCAAGTGTTTTTTCTCCCATACGTGTGCACATCTACGGAATATATCGATCTCTTGAAGTGGGATGTCGTGTACAAGGTACCCCCGCGTATCAAGGTACCTACCCCAAACAAGGACGATTACCATATAAACCCTAACACATACGAGGGAGAGTTCTTTCAAGAAGCAGACACTGACGAAGACGAAGATGATGTAGAGGAAGATTATGGCGTGCATCACGAACGTGATGCTATGGAACATGAAGCCATGGATGACATGGAAGTAGATAATGCAGAGAGCGAATACAAGGATGTTTCTAACCCTCGAGATTTGGCATTACTTCAAGAGGCGGGCGTGATACATGAGGCTAGATGAGGATGAGGGCCCCCCTGAAGACTTCGAGGATGAATGTATGAACGGGCGTGATAGCTCGCCCCGGGCATAAAAACCGAAGACGAAATACTGAACCCGAAAAGACCGAATTAGAAAAGACTAGATAAAAAAGGTCTGTGCAAATAGAAGACCGAACTAGTTTCGGTCTGATCGGTCATGCTTTGTTTAGGACCAAATAGCCGTACAGACCGATTAATAAAAGCCCATCCTAAGGCCCGTCCGGCCAAGCCCAATGGTCACGCACAAGACCCAACTACAGAGTCTAGTACACGACCTCACATCCCGATTCACAGAAGCCACCGGCAGCCAATCTCTCGTTCTCCCACTGCTAACCCTAGCCGCCGCCTGCTGCTTGCCTCGATGCGCGCCGCGCGCCCCTGAACGAAGACCGGCGCCCGAGCGGCGGCCCTGGCCGGTGAAGAACGGCGCCCAAGCGGCAGCCCTGGTAGGTGAAGACATGCGCTGCGAGCGGCGTCCCTGACCGTGAAGACTGTCGCCCCGCGCCGCCGCCAACCTCAACCTCCCGTCGGTCGCTCTACCGCCTCGTGGCCATCCTCCGCCGGTGCTCCACCTCCCGACGACCAGTTCAACCACCGCAGTTCATCACGACTCACCACTACCCGTCCTCTTCCAGGCCACTCGCAGCTGAAGGTGAGCTACCCCGTCGCTCTGTAAACCTGTGATTCCCACGAAAATAAGCACTCCTGCAGAATGTATTTTGTAGGCAATGCATGCCCTTGCTTTGTGTCAAATATTAGCACTTGGGGACAGCAAATAGAACACTGTATTTGTGCTTGTTTTGTGTCAAATGTTAGCAGCTTCAATACTTTAGTACTGCATACACAGTAATGCATTTGTGCTTGTTTCCTGAAAAATAATATACATGGTGTATATTTATGTAGTGATTTGATCAGGTCAATGTTGTTTGACAGACCAATGTCCTATTTTTTTAGATGTTTTCTGAACATGATGAGGAACTGAATGAGAATGAAGATGCACTTATGAGTGTAGAAGCAGAGGCAGGTGCAGAAGCAGCAGATGCAGAAGCAGGAGATGAATCCGTTTTGCATGGTATTATTGAAGATGAAGATGCCGAACCAACAGTTGTCATATGAATATTGTTACTTGCTCTCAAATGTAAACATGTACTTGTACATTGTTACTTGATGTTGCATATAAACATGTATTGGTACATTCTGCCCTCAAATATAAACATGTATTGGTACTGGAAGTAACATGAATATGAGCTGTAGCAAATTAATTTGGTCTATTTGGTCTGGACCGAAGACCGAATAGTAAAGACCGAAGACCGAATAGTGAAAAACTGAAAAGACCAAAATTATTTCGATCTTCAATTCTGGAAGACCGAATTATTGGAAGACCGAAAAGACTGAACCGAACAAACCGAAAAGACCGAACACCCAGGGCTAGTGATAGCGATGATGAAAGCCCTGATCCAAATGTTGCACCTAATATTGACTCTTATTTCTAACAACTCCATGTAATCGTGTGAGAACTCTATGTATGTGTGTCACAACTTTATGTATTCGTGTGTGTAAGAACTCTATGTATTCGTGTGTGCAGCAACTCTATGTATTCGTGTGTGCAACAACTCTATGTATTTGTGTGTAACAACTATATGTATTATTGTGACAATTCCATTTATTATTCATATGTGATATATTTATTGTATTTACATCAAGTTGTATCATCTGCACTAACTGGTTTGTTCTTCTTCGTATCCGGTGATTGAAACATGACAGGTAGCAACAAGAACCCAAAGGAAAGTTTGAAAAAAGTGAATGATCTGTACAATGATCAATTTGCTCGACCGGTGAAAGCGGTGGCCGCTCCTTCATCGGTTGCCACAACCACCAAGAAGGCCAAAGGATTGGCGGATCTAGACACCCGTCCAAAAAAACATGTGAAACAAGGTCGAGTACCATGCGGGGGAGGAGTAGGAGGCGGACGAGGTGGAGGCGGACAAGGAGGGGGAGTAGGTGAGGCATGAGGGGGAGTCGGACGAGGAGGTGGACGAGGAGGGGGAGTAGGTGAGGCAGGAGGAGGAGGCGGATGAGGAGGCGGACGAGGAGGGGGGGGTAGGTGAGGCAGGAGGAGGAGGCGGACAAGGAGGGAGACGAGGAGGGGGAGTAGGGGGACGAGGAGGGGGAGTAGGAGGGGGAGTAGGGGGACGACGAGGGGGAGTAGGTGAGGCAGGAGGAGGAGGCGGACGAGGAGTACGTAAAGCAGCCCGGAGTAGAGCACCTCTTTCTTCTCCTGGACCCTCTGATGCAGTGCTTCTTCATGCCCATGAGGAGGAAACAGAGGATGGGGATGAGGCGAGTCAGGAGGAGGACGAGGAGGATTTTGCGGAGGAGGTGGTGGAGGATGATGAGGAGGAGGTGGCGGAGGACGACGCCGCCGAGAGGAGGCTGGTTGTTCGTCGGGTTTACGAGGGTGGGATGGACTCTCACGGGTGTGAGCACCACGAGGTGAGCGGCTCGCAACCGAGCGGTTCGACTATCAGCACTACTTCCAGAGGGAAAGTGTGGCTGCGTGGTCCTTCAAAGCTTCCAAGACGTCCATATGTGCATAGAGACGTGTTGGTTAAACCAATAGGAGAGAAGTACGTGGTTATCTCAACTCATCCCATATAAATTGTACCTTTTGTCATTTCCTCACATATAATATGACTTCACTCTTCGTAATGCAGAAGCTTAGTAAAAGGTGGTGAGAGGCGCCTGCCATGGTCGCCGAGTGGCATCATTGGGGGTCTTTGTAGGTTAAGTTATCCTTGACTGGTCACTTTGCCGAACGGTATCATTGAGCCAGCTTTGTCATGGGATCAGTACAAACTTGCACCGGATTTCCTGGTTATGCGTCAGAGGGTTTATGATAACAGAGCCATGCGAGTGGTCACGATTTATGGGTAAGTCATTTCAAACACCTAAATGTCAATACCAAAAGGTTTAAATTTGCCATAGTCATGATTTAACCCTTCTCACGTGTATGCATGTTTGTAGGATTTCTATACATGCGTTGAGGTTCAGAAGGATTGTAAAATTTGGTGGTTGAGAATATTGCCAAGAAACTAGTCCACGACATGCACTATGAGGAGCGCGTCCGGTTAGTGGTCAAGTATCACGCGGACTATCTCAACCATAGGATTTCCAAACTGGAGGCTCGAGGGAAGCATCTTTCATGGGACAATTACTTCAAGGCAAGTGACGATGGATGCTTGCTATTCCCTACATTACCGCAAAATTAGAATCCTTACTAAGATGTATTTGTTTAATTTACAGGTGATTCCTCGGTGGTGCGCTGACAAACGTCTGTGCTGGGAGAAGATCGTCGAACGGTGGACAGATCCAGGGTGGCAGGATGTGAAGGAAATATGCCCTAGAGGCAATAATAAAGTTATTATTTATTTCCTTATATCATGATAAATGTTTATTATTCATGCTAGAATTGTATTAACCGGAAACATAATACATGTGTGAATACATAGACAAAAAGATAGTCACTAGTAAGCCTCTACTAGACTAGCTCATTAATCAAAGATGGTTGTGTTTCCTAACCATAGACATGTGTTGTCATTTGATTAATGGGATCACCTCATTAGAAGAATGATGTGATTGACATGACCCATTCCGTTAGCTTAGCACTTGATCGTTTAGTATATTGCTATTGCTTTCTTCATGACTTATACATGTTCCTGTAACTATGAGATTATGCAACTCCCGTTTACCGGAGGAACACTTTGGGTACTACCAAACGTCACAACGTAATTGGGTGATCATAAAGGAGTACTACAGTGTCTCCAAAGGTACTTGTTGGGTTGGCGTATTTCGAGATTAGGTTTTGTCACTCCGATTGTCGGAGAGGTATCTCTGGGCCTTCTCGGTAATACACATCACATAAGCCTTGCAAGCATTACAACTAATGAGTTAGTTGTGAGATGATGTATTACGGAACGAGTAAAGAGACTTACCAAGAATGAAGATTGAACTAGGTATTGGATACCGACGATCGAATCTCGGGTAAGTAACATACCGATGACAAAGGGAACAACGTATGTTGTTATGCGGTTTGACCTATAAAGATCTTCGTAGAATATGTAGGAACCAATATGGGCATCCAGGTTCCGCTATTGGTTATTGACCGAGAATGGTTCTAGGTCATGTCTACATAGTTCTCGAACCCGTAGGGTCCGCACGCTTAACGCTTCGATGGCGGTTCATAATGAGTTTATAATTTTTGATGCACCGTTGTTTGTTCGGAGTCCCGTATGTGATCACGGACATGACGTGGAGTCTCGAAATGGTCGAGACATAAAGATTGATATATTGGAAGCCTAAGTTTGGACTTCGGAAAGGTTACGGATGAAAAGCGAAGTTCTTAACACCGGGGTTACGGAACCCCGAGGTCAATGGGCCTTGATGGGCCATAGGGAGAAGAGGAAAGGGCCGGCCAGGCAGGCCACGCCCCCTACCCCTCTAGTCCGAATAGGACAAGGAGAGGGGGGGCGGCGCCCCCTTCCTTCTTCCCCCTCCCCAATCCTAATCCAACTAGGAAAGGGGGGGGGGGGAGTCCTACTCCCGGTGGGAGTAGGACTCCTCCAGGCGCGCCTCCCCTAGGGCCGGCCGCACCCCCCCTTGCTCCTTTATATCTGAGGGGGGGGCACCCCATGACACACAAGTTGATCTCTGGATCATTCCTTAGCCGTGTCTGGTGCCCCCTCCACCATATTCCACCTCGGTCATATCGTCGCGGAGTTTAGGCGAAGCCCTGCGCCGGAGAAGTCATATCGTCAGCGGAGCTTAAGGCGAAGCCCAGCGTCGGTGGAGCATCATCATCGTCACCACGCCGTCGTCTTGTGGAACTCATCCCCGACGCTTTGCCGGATCGGAGCCGGGGATCGTCATCGAGCTGAGCGATGTCTGAACACGGAGGTGCCGTACATTCGATGCTTGGATCGGTCGGATCGTGAAGACGTCTGACTACATCAACCAGCGTTGTTATAACGCTTCCGCTTTCGGTCTCTGAGTGCGTGGACGGACACTCCCCTCTCGTTGCTATGCCATCACCATGGTCCTGTGTGTGCGTAGGAAATTTTTGAAATTACTACGTTCCCCAACAGTGGTATCAGAGCCTGGTTTTATGCGTTGATGTCATATGCACGAGTAGAACACAAGTGAGTTGTGGGCGATACAAGTCATACTGCCTACCAGCATGTCATACTTTGGTTCAGCGGTATTGTGAGATGAAGCGGCCCGGACCGACATTACGCGTACGCTTACGCGAGACTGGTTTCACCGCTCTGAGCACTCGTTGCTTAAAGGTGGCTGGCGGGTGTCTGTCTCTCTCACTTTAGTTGAACTGAAGTGTGGCTACGCCCGGTCCTTGAGAAGGTTAAAATGGAGTCTATTTGACGAAGTATCGTTGTGGTTTTGATGCGTAGGTAAGAACGGTTCTTGCTCAGCCCGTAGCAGCCACGTAAAACTTGCAACAACAAAGTAGAGGACGTCTAACTTGTTTTTGTAGGGCATGTTGTGATGTGATATGGTCAAGGCGTGATGCTAAATTTTATTGTATGAGATGATCATGTTTTGTAACCGAGTTATCGGCAATGGCGAAAGCCATATGGTTGTCGCTTATTGTATGAAATGCAAGCGCCATGTAATTGCTTTACTTTATCACTAAGCGGTAGTGATAGTCGTAGAAGCAACAACAGTTGGCGAGACGACAACGATGCTACGATGGAGATCAAGGTGTCGCGCCCGGTGACGATGGTGATCACGACGGTGCTTTGGAGATGGAGATCACAAGCACAAGATGATGATGGCCATATCATATCACTTATATTGATTGCATGTGATGTTTATCCTTTATGCATCTTATCTTGCTTTGATTGACTGTAGCATTATAAGATGATCTCTCACTAAATATCAAGAAGTGTTCTCCCTGAGTATGCACCGTTGCCAAAGTTCGTAGTACCCGGACACCACGTGATGATCGGGTGTGATAAGTTCTCGTCCATCTACAACGGGTGCAAAACAGTTGCACACGCGGAATACTCGAGTTAAACTTGACGAGTCTAGCATATAACAGATATGGCCTCGGAACACGGAGACCGAAAGGTCGGCGTGAATCATATAGTAGATATGATCAACATAGTGATGTTCACCATTGAAACTACTCCATCTCACGTGATGATCGGACATGGTTTAATTGATTTGGATCACGTAATCACTTGGATGACTAGAGAGATGTCTGTCTAAGTGGGAGGTTTTAATATGATTAATTAAACTTAAATTTATCATGAACTTAGTACCGATAGTATTTTTGCTTGTCTATGTTTACTTTGTAGATAGATGGCTCGTCTTTGTTGTTCCGTTGAATTTTAATGCGTTCCTTGAGAAAGCAAAGTTGAAAGATGATGGTAGCAATTACGGACTGGGTCCGTAACTGAGGATTATCCTCATTGCTGCCTGAAGAATTAAATCTGGAAGCACCGGCTGGGTGCGAACTGCTTTGCGAGAGCTGCGCGAAGTTGTGAACGTCTGGCGAGCAAAGTCGATGACTACTCGATAGTTCGATGTGCCATGCTTTACGGCTTAGAACCGGGTCTTCAACGACGTTTTGAGCGTCATGGAGCATATGAGATGTTCCAGGAGTTGAAGTTAATATTTCAAGCAAATGCCGGATTGAGAGATATGAAGTCTCCAATAAGTTCTATAGCTGCAAGATGGAGGAGAATAGTTACATCGGTGAACATATACTCAAAATGTCTGGGTATAATAATCACTTGATTCAACTGGGAGTTACTCTTCCGGATGATAGTGTCATTGATGTAATTCTCCAATCATCTTGCCACCAAGCTACAAGAGCTTCGTGATGAACTATAATATGCAAGGGATGACCAAAACAATTCCGAGCTCTTCGCAATCTTTGAAAGCAGCGGAGGTAGAAATCAAGAAAGAGCATCAAGTGTTGATGGTCAACAAGACCACTAGTTTCAAGAAAAAGGGCAAAGGAAAGAAGAAGGAAACTTCAAAAGAACAGCAAGAAAGTTGCTGCTCAAGAGAAGAAACCCAAGTCTGGACCTAAGCACTGAAACCGAGTGTTTTTACTGCAAGCGATTGGACCTTTGGAAGCGGAACTGCCCCAAGTATTTGGCGGATAAGAAGGATGGCAAGGTGAACAAAGGTATATGTGATATACATGTTATTGATGTGTACCTTACTAGAGCTCGTAGTAGCACTGGGTATTTGATACTGGTTACATTGCTAATATTTGCAACTCAAAACAGGGACTACGGTATAAACGAGCAGCGGCAAAGGACGAGGTGACGATGCGGCGTGGGAAAGCGGTTCCAAGGTCAATGTGATCGCGGTCGGCACGCTACCTCTACATCTACCTTCGGGATTAGTTTTAGACCTAAATAATTGTTATTTGGTGCCGCGTTGAGCATGAACATTATATCTGGATCTTGTTTAATGCGAGGACGGTTATTCATTTAAATCGAGAGAATAATGGTTGTTCTATTTATATGAGTAATATCTTTTATGGTCACGCACCCTTGAAGAATGGTCTATTTTTATTGAATCTCGATAGTAGTAATACACATATTCATAATGTTGAGACCAAAAGATGCAAGAGTTGATAATGATAATGCAACTTATTTGTGGCACTTGCCGTTTAGGTCATATCGGTGTAAAACGCA
Organism: Aegilops bicornis; assembly: GCA_021605145.1. NCBI lineage: Eukaryota > Viridiplantae > Streptophyta > Magnoliopsida > Poales > Poaceae > Aegilops > Aegilops bicornis. The sequence goes on from CM038672.1 coordinate 538,516,034, forward strand.
TGAAGAAACTCCATCTTGATGGGCTTCGGAATCACTTGATTATGAATCACTTGGTACTTGCGAACCGTGCCTCATGGGCAAGATGACCAAAACACCGTTCTCCGGAACTATGGAGCGAGCAACTGATTTGTTGGAAATCATACATACTGATGTTTGTGGTCCAATGAATGTTGAGGCACGCGGCGGGTATCGCTATTTTCTCACCTTCACAGATGATTTGAGCAGATATGGGTATATCTACTTAATGAAACACAAATCTGAAACATTTGAAAAGTTCAAAGAATTTCAGAGTGAAGTGGAAAATCATCGTAACAAGAAAATAAAGTTTCTACGATCTGATCGTGGAGGAGAATATTTGAGTTACGAGTTTGGTTTACATTTAAAACAATGTGGAATAGTTTTCAACTCACGCCACCCGGAACACCACGGAGAAATGGTGTGTCCGAACGTCAGTGTCGTACTTTACTTGATATGGTGCGATCTATGATGACTCTTACTGATTTACCGCTATCGTTTTGGGGATATGCTTTAGAGGCGGCCGCATTCACGTTAAATAGGGCACCATCTAAATCCGTTGAGGCGACACCGTATGAACTATGGTTTGGCAAGAAACCAAAGTTGTCGTTTCTTAAAATTTGGGGCTGCGATGCTTATGTGAAGAAACTTCAACCAGATAAGCTCGAACCCAAATCGGAAAAATGTGTCTTCATAGGATACCCAAAGGAGATCATGGGTACACCTTCTATCACAGATCTGAAGGCAAGATTTTCGTTGCTAAGTTCGGATCCTTTCTAGAGAAGGAGTTTCTCTCGAAAGAAGTGAGTGGGAGGAAAGTAGAACTTGATGAGATAAATGTATCTGCTCCCTTATTGGAAGGTAATTCATCACAAGAAATGGTTCCTGTGACAACTACACCAATTAGTGAGGAAACTAATGATATTGATCATGAAACTTCAGATCAAGTTGCTCTTGAACTTCGTGAGGTCAACCAGAGTAAAATACGCACCCAGTGGTACGGTAATCCTATTCGGAAGTCATGTTACTTGACCATGGCGAACCTACAAACTATGAAGAAGCGATGGTGAGCCCAGATTCCATGAAATGGTGGAAGCCATGAAATCTGAGATGGGATCTATGTATGAAAACAAAGTATGGACTTTGGTTGACTTGCCCGATGGTCGGCAAGCCATTGAGAATAAATGGATCTTTAAGAAGAAGGCGGCGCCGATGGTAATGTAACTGTCTATAAAGCTCGACTTGTTGCAAAAGGTTTTCGACAAGTTCAAGGGGTTGACTACGATGAGACTTTCTCACCCGTGGCGATGCTTAAGTCCTGTCCGAATCATGTTAGCAATTGCCGCATTTTATGATTATGAAATTTGGCAAATGGATGTAAAACTGCATTCTTGAATGGATTTCTAGAAGAAGAGTTGTATATGATGCAACCATAAGGTTTTGTTGATCCAAAGGGCGCTAACAAAGTGTGCAAGCTCCAGCGATCAATTTATGGTCCAGTGCAAGCCTCTCGGAGTTGGAATAAACGCTTTGACGGTGTGATCAAAGCATATGGTTTTATCTGAGACTTTTGGAGAAGCCTGTATTTACAAGAAAGTGAGTGGGAGCTCTGTAGCATTTACGATATTATATGTAGGCGACATATTATTGATTGGAAATGATATAGAATTTCTGGATAGCATAAAAGGATACTTGAACAAAAGTTTTTCAATGAAAGACCTCGGTGAAGCTGCTTACATATTGGGCATCAAGATCTATAGAGATAGATCAAGGCGCTTAATTGGACTTTCACAAAGCACATACCTTGATAAAGTTTTGAAGAAGTTCAAAATGGATCGAGGCAAAGAAAGGTTTTTACTGTATTACAAGGTGTAAGATTGAGTCGGACTCAATGCCCGACCACAGCAGAAGATAGAGAGAAAATGAAAGATGTTCCTATGCTTCAGCCATAGGCTCTATCATGTATGCAATGCTGTGTACCAGACTGACGTATGCTTAGCTGTAAGCTTGGCAGGAAGGTACCAAAGTAATCCAGAGTGGATCATGGACAGCGGTCAAGAACACCCTGAAATACACGAAAAGGACTAAGGATATGTTTCTCGTATATGGAGGTGACAAAGAGCTAGTCGTAAATGGTTATGTCGATGCAAGCTTTGACACCGATCCGGACGTTCTAAATCGCAAACCGGATACGTGTTTTTGTTAAAGCGGTGGAGCTGTCGGTTGGTGCAGTTCTAAACAAAGCGTCGTGGCGGGATCTACATGTGAAGCGGAGTACATAGCTGCTTCGGAAGCGACAAATGAAGGAGTCTGGATGAAAGAGTTCATTTCGATCTAGGTGTCATACCTAGTGCATCGGGACCAATGAAGATCTTCAGTGACAATACTGGTGCAATTGCCTTGGCAAAGGAATCCAGATTTCACAAGAGGACCAAGCATATCAAGAGGCGCTTCAATTCCATTCGGGACCAAGTCCAAGTGGGAGACATAGAGATTTGCAAAATACATACGGATCTGAATGTTGCGGACCCGTTGACTAAGCCTCTTCCACGAGCAAAACATGATCAGCACCAAGACTCCATGGGTGTTAGAATCATTCTTGTGTAATCTAGATTATTGACTCTAGTGCAAGTGGGAGGCTGAAGGAAATATGCCCTAGAGGCAATAATAAAGTTATTATTTATTTCCTTATATCATGATAAATGTTTATTATTCATGCTAGAATTGTATTAACGGAAACATAATACATGTGTGAATACATAGACAAAAAGATAGTCACTAGTAAGCCTCTACTAGACTAGCTCATTAATCAAAGATGGTTGTGTTTCCTAACCATAGACATGTGTTGTCATTTGATTAATGGGATCACCTCATTAGAAGAATGATGTGATTGACATGACCCATTCCGTTAGCTTAGCACTTGATCGTTTAGTATATTGTTATTGCTTTCTTCATGACTTATACATGTTCACGTAACTATGAGATTATGCAACTCCGTTTACCGGAGGAACACTTTGGTACTACCAAAGCGTCACAACGTAATCGGGTGATCATAAAGGAGTACTACAGGTGTCTCCAAAGGTACTTGTTGGGTTGGCGTATTTCGAGATTAGGTTTTGTCACTCCGATTGTCGGAGAGGTATCTCTGGGCCTTCTCGGTAATACACATCACATAAGCCTTGCAAGCATTACAACTAATGAGTTAGTTGTGAGATGATGTATTACGGAGCGAGTAAAGAGACTTACCGATGCTTGAGATTGAACTAGGTATTGGATACCGACGATCGAATCTCGGGTAAGTAACATACCGATGACAAAGGGAACAACGTATGTTGTTATGCGGTTTGACCGATAAAGATCTTCGTAGAATATGTAGGAACCAATATGGGCATCCAGGTTCCGCTATTGGTTATTGACCGAGAATGGTTCTAGGTCATGTCTACATAGTTCTCGAACCCGTAGGGTCCGCACGCTTAACGCTTCGATGGCGGTTCATAATGAGTTTATAAGTTTTGATGTACCGAAGGTTGTTGAGTCCCGAGATGTGATCACGGACATGACGAGGAGTCTCGAAATGGTCGAGACATAAAGATTGATATATTGGAAGCCTATGTTTGGACTTGGAAAGGTTCCGGATGAAAGCAGGAAGTTATTCTGAACAGGGGTTACGGAACCCCGAGGTCAATGGGCCTTGATGGGCCATAGGGAGAAGAGGAAAGGGCGGCCAGGGCAGGCCGCACGCCCCCTCCCCCTCTAGTCCGAATTGGACAAGGAGAGAGGCGCGCCTTCCTCCTTCTTCCCCTCCCAATCCTAATCCAACTAGGAAAGGGGGGAGTCCTACTCCGGTGGGAGTAGGACTCCTCCAGCGCCGCCTCCCCTAGGGCCGGCCGCACCCCTTGCTCCTTTATATCACGGGGTAGGGGGCACCCCATGACACCTAAGTTGATCTACGGATCATTCCTTAGCCGTGTCGGTGCCCCCTCCACCATATTCCACCTCGGTCATATCGTCGCGGAGTTTAGGCGAAGCCTGCGCCGGAGAAGTCATATCGTCGCGGAGCTTAGGCGAAGCCCAGCGTCGGTGGAGCATCATCATCGCCACCACGCCGTCGTCTTGTGGAACTCATCCCGACGCTTTCTTTGGATCGGAGCCGGGGATCGTCATCGAGCTGAGCGTGTCTTTGAACACGGAGGTGCCGTACATTCGGTACTTGGATCGGTCGGATCGTGAAGACGTACGACTACATCAACCGCGTTGTTATAACGCTTCCGCTTTCGGTCTACGAGGGTACGTGGACAGACACTCTCCCCTCTCGTTGCTATGCCATCACCATGGTCCTGTATGTGCGTAGGAAATTTTTTGAAATTACTACGTTCCCCAACAGGATGAACACAAAGTAATATCTGAACGGCGTAAGTTTATGGGTTGTCGAGGACACCGTCAAGGCAACCTCACCATCCCAGGTGTCATCTCAAAACATGTAGGCAACCACATCCTTTTCTTTCCATCATGTTCTCTTTCATTTGTGAGCATTCCCTTGATTGTTTGGATCGCTTTCTTTTGCAGAAAGAAGACACTGGCAAGGATATCACTTACTTCGAGGCATGGACCATCAAACGTACCAAAGACGACAAGGGTGATGACCCACAAGTATAGGGGATCTATCATTGTCCTTTCGATAAGTAAGAGTGTCGAACCCAACGAGGAGCAGAAGGAAATGATAAGCAGTTTTCAGCAAGGTATTCTCTGCAAGTACTGAAATAAGTGGTAACAGATAGTTTTGTGATAAGGTAAATTGCAACGAGCAACAAGTAACAAAAGTAAATAAAGTGCAGCAAGGTGGCCCAATCCTTTTGCAGCAAAGTACAAGCCTATACAAACTCTTATAATAGGAAAAGCGCTCCGAGGACACATGGGATTATCATCAAGCTAGTTTTCATCACGTTCATATGATTCGGGTTACTTTGATAATTTGATATGTGGGTGGACCGGTGCTTGGGTGATGTTCTTACTTGAACAAGCATCCCACTTATGATTAACCTCTATTGCAAGCATCCGCAACTACAACAAAAGTATTAAGGTAAACCTAACCATAGCATGAAACATATAGATCCAAATCAGCCCCTTACGAAGCAACGCATAAACTAGGGTTTAAGCTTCTATCACTCTAGCAACCCATCATCTACTTATTACTTCCCAATGCCTTCCTCTAGGCCTAAATAATGGTGAAGTGTTATGTAGTCGACGTTCACATAACACCACTAGAGGCTAGACAACATACATCTCATCAAAATATCGAACGAATACCAAATTGACATGACTACTAATAGCAAGACTTCTCCCGTGTCCTCGGGAACAAACGTAACTACTCACAAAGCATATTCATGTTCATAATCAGAGGGGTAATAATATGCATAAAGGATCTGAACATATGATCTTCCACCAAATAAACCAACTAGCATCAACTACAAGGAGTAATCAACACTACTAGCAACCTACTAGCACCAATCACGGACTTGGGGACAAGAATTGGATACAAGAGATGAACTAGGGTTTGGAGATGAGATGGTGCTGGTGAAGATGTTGATGGAGATTGCCCTCTCCCGATGAGAGGAGCATTGGTGATGATGATGGCGATGATTTCCCCCTCCCGGAGGGAAGTGTCCCCGGCAGAATAGCTCCGCCGGAGCCCTAGATTGGTTCCGCCTAGGTTCCGCCTCGTGGTGGTGGAGTCTCGTCCCGAAAGGTTTCTTTTGATTTTTTTCTCACTGAAAGACTTCATATAGGAGAAGATGGGCATCGGAGAGCCACTAGGGGCCCCACGAGGTAGGGGGGCGCGCCCCAGGGGGGGGGCGCCCCCACCCTCGTGAGCAGGGTGTGGGCCCCCTGGCCTTCATCTTTGGCGATGTTTTTTCTTTATTTATTTTAAGATATTTCGTGGAGTTTCAGGACTTTTGGAGTTGCACAGAATAGGTCTCCAATATTTGCTCCTTTTCCAGCCCAGAATTCCAGCTGCCGGCATTCTCCCTCTTCACGTAAACCTTGTAAAATAAGAGAGAATAGCCATAAGTATTGTGACATAACGTGAAATAACAGCCCATAAAGCAATAAATATCGATATAAAAGCATGATGCAAAATAGACGTATCAACTCCCCCAAGCTTAGACCTCGCTTGTCCTCAAGCAAAAAGCCGATAACAATAAATATGTCCTCATGTTTAGAGGTAGAGGCGTCGATAAAAATAAAATACGGACATGAAGGCATCATGATTATTCTCATAACAGCAACATATATAGATTTCGTCATATGATTACTTATGTTCAAGTGATGATCTTTTCACAATGCAAAAGTATGAATCAGAAACTTTATTGGGTACTAGCAAATTACAACCTCAGTCATTGAAGCAATTGCAATTTATCATAACATCGGAAAGAGTCTATGTCAGAGCTTAAAAGCAAGTCCACATACTCAACTATCACTGAGTCCTTCATAATTGCTAGCACTCACGAAATACTTGTGGTTACGGAGTTTTAATCGGACACAGAGAAAGATAGGGGCTTATAATTTTGCCCCACAACCTTTTACCTCAAGGGTAATGTCAACAATAACAATTCATGCCCCCCTACATCCAATTAGATATATATATCATGTTCTTTCCAACATGCTGGGCTTGCCAAAGGATAAAATGAAAAAGGAAAGGTGAAGATCACCGTGACTCTTGCATAAGGTAGAAGATAATAATAAAAGATAGGCCCTTCGCAGAGGGAAGTAGAGGTTGCCATGCGATTTTATGGTTGGATGCACAAAATCTTAATGCAAAAGAACGTCACTTTATATTGCCCCTTGTATGTGGAACTTTATTATGCAGTCCGTCGCTTTTATTACTTCCACAACAAGTTCGTACAAAGCTTATTTCTCTACATTAATAAGTCATGCATATTTAGAGAGCAATTTTTATTGCTTGCACCGATGACAACTTACTTGAAGGATCTTACTCAATCCATAGGTAGATATGGTGGACTCTCATGGCTAAACTGGTTTAATGGTATTTGGAAGCACATGTAGTATCTCTACTTGGTGCTTTGAGAATTTGGCTAGCATGAGGGGAAAGGCAAGCTCAACATGTTAGAGGATCCATGACAACATACTTTATCTCAGATACAAGAAAACATAACTCATTATGTTGTCTTCCTTGTCCAACATCAACTCTTTAGCATGTCATATTTTAATGAGTGCTCCTAATCATAAAACATGTCAATGATAATATATCTATATGTGAAACCTCTCTCTCCTTATTACTTCCTATTAATTGCAACGATGACCAAAGCTATATTTGCCAACTCTCAACAACTTTTAATCATCATACTCTTTCTATGTGAAGTCATTACTTTCAATAAGATCAATATGAACTCTTTGTTTCTTTTTATTCTTTTCTTTTATTCACCCAAGATCATGGCAAAATAATCAAGCCCTTGACTCAACGCTAATCTTTATCATATATAGCTCATGGAATCGATTACATAGAGGGATCATAAAGCAAAACTTCAAAACTAGATCATGCCATGACTTTATTCTACTAAATCAAGATACTACTAATAGGATCGAACTAACAAAAACGGTAAAGACAGGAGTTGTGATGGTGATACGATACCGGGGCACCTCCCCCAAGCTTGGCAGTTGCCAAGGGGAGTGCCCATGCCCATGTGATTATATCTCCTTCTTTTTTGTTGGTGTAATATTCTTGGCGATGATTCCCCTCAAGATACGGTTCTCCTCCTCGAGCTTATTGACTTGCTGCTTGAGGTCCATTATTTCCTTGCGAAGCTTTCCTCAGAACGGCTACAGCTCCTTGCACCCAAGGGTGTTGCATAGCTGCGGGAGAACAAGAGACACTCCTCCTCATATTTTCATAAGAAAGAAATCTAACATTGGGAGGGATAACCGAGTTTGGAATAGCTGAGCTCTGTAGTTCCCCCATCGTGAACCCCGCTCGGAGGCGAGAGGTGACTTCTTGATCCTCCATGGCATCTACCCTCATCAAGTCGGCCTCCATATCTTCCTCCGTTCTTTGGCCCAAAGTGGTCAGCGTCGCTGTTTGCCCTTGGTTCCGGTGTCGGATTAGATACTCGGCTCTCCCCGACTGACTCTTGGGAAGACATCTTGCTCTAATCTGCAGCAGCAACGGCTTGAAACAAGAACAAAGAATATTTGCGTGATACGAGAGTCAAAACCTTCAGGAGAATATATAATGAATTTTTACCGACCAAAATACGTATCGTGCAAGAAAATGGAGTCCGGAGGGCACACGAGGTGCTCTCGAGGTAGGGGGGCGCGCCCAGGGGGGTAGGGCGCGCCCTCCACCCTCGTGAAGGCCTTGTGTCCTTCCGGACTTCCACTTCTTTTTCTATTTTTCTAAATATTCCAAAACGGAGAAACATTGCCTTAAAAATTGTTTTGGAGTTGGTTTACTTACCGTACCACATACCTATTCCTTTTCGGAGTCTGAAACGGTCTGGAAAGTTTCCCTTATGTATTCTTCCGGGGTTATGATTTCAATAATATTGGTTTCAACATTTATGGGATTACCTGAGATATAATGTTTGATTCTTTGACCGTTTACCACCTTCGATTTGTGCCTTCGAAGTTGTTGATTTTTATGGCACCAGAACGATAGACCTCCTTGATAACGTAGGGACCTTCCCATTTAGAGAGAAGTTTTCCTGCAAAAAATCTTAAACGAGAGTTGTATAAAAATACATAATCACCTACATTAAACTCACGCTTTTGTATCCTTTTGTCATGTCATCTTTTAACTTTTTCTTTAAACAACTTGGCATTTTCGTAAGCTTGGGTTCTCCATTCATCAAGTGAGCTAATATCAAATAACCTCTTCTCACCGGCAAGTTTGAAATCATAGTTGAGCTCTTTAATAGCCCAATATGCCTTATGTTCTAGTTCGAGAGGTAAGTGACATGCTTTTCCATAAACCATTTTATACGGAGACATACCCATAGGATTCTTATATGCAGTTCTATAGGCCCATAATGCATCATCAAGTTTCTTGGACCAATTCTTTCTAGACCTATTAACAGTCTTTTGCAAAATTAATTTGAGCTCTCTATTACTCAATTCTACTTGACCACTAGACTGCAGGTGATATGGAGATGCAATTCCGTAATTAACGTCATATTTAGCAAGCATTTTATGGAAAGCACCATGAATAAAGTGTGAACCACCATCAGTCATTAAATATCTAGGGACTCCAAACCTCGGAAAAATAACTTCCTTAAGCATTTTAATAGAAGTGTTATGATCAGCACTACTAGTTGGAATAGCTTCTACCCACTTAGTAACGTAATCAACAACAACTAAAATATGCGTATATCCATTAGAGGCAGGAAAAGGTCCCATATAATCAAAGCCCCAAACATCAAATGGTTCAATAACAAGTGAATAATTCATAGGCATTTCTTGATGTCTACTAATATTACCAATTCTTTGACATTCATCACAACACAAGACAAACTTACGGGCATCCTTGAAGAGAGTAGGCCAATAAAAACCGGATTGCAATACCTTATGTGCAGTTCTATCTCCAGCGTGATGCCCTCCATAAGCTTCGGAGTGACACTTGCGTAGGATCTGTTCCTGTTCATGCTCAGGTACACAATGTCTAATAACACCAGCTACTCCTTCTTTATAAAGATGTGGGTCATCCCAAAAGTAATGTCGCAAATCATAAACGAACTTTTTCTTTTGTTGGTATGTGAAGCTAGGTGGTATAAATTTAGCAACAATATAATTAGCATAATCAGCATACCATGGAGGCTACGAGAAGTGCTTATGACATTTAATTGTTCATCAGGAAAGCTATCATCAATAGGTAGTGGGTCATCAATAACATTCTTTAACCTAGATAAGTTATCTGCAACGGGGTTCTCAGCTCCTTTCCTATCAACAATATGCAAATCAAATTCTTGCAGCAAGAGAACCCATCTAATAAGTCTAGGTTTAGCATCTTTCTTTTCCATAACATATTTAATAGCAGCATGATCGGTGTGAATAGTTACTTTAGAATCAACAATATAGGGTCTGAATTTATCGCAAGCAAATACAACTGCTAAAAGTTCCTTTTCGGTAGTAGCATAATTTCTTTGAGCATTGTCTAGAGTCTTACTAGCATAATGGATAACATTTAATTTCTTATCAACTCTTTGCCCTAGAACAACACCTACAAAGATAATCACTAGCATCACACATAATTTCAAAGGGTAAATTCCAATCGGTGGTGAACAACAAAAGTGTAGACTAATGCTTTCTTAAGTATTTCAAATGCTTCCACACAATCATCATCAAAGACAAATGGTACATCTTTTTGTAGTAAATTAGTCAGAGGCCGAGAAATTTTTGAGAAGTCCTTAATGAACCTCCTATAAAACCCGGCGTGACCAAGAAAACTTCTTATACCTTTGATGTCCTTGGGACATGGCATCTTTTCAATATCATCAACCTTGGCTTTATCAACTTCAATACCTCTTTAATAAACTTTGTGCCCCAAGACAATACCTTCATTAACCATAAAGTGGCACTTTTCCCAATTCAAGACAAGATTAGTTTCTTCACATCTCTGCAAAACTCGATCAAGATTGCTCAAGCAATCATCAAAAGAGGAACCATAGACGGAAAAGTCGTCCATGAAAACCTCACAAATCTTTTCACAAAAATCAGATAATATAGCCATCATGCATCTTTGAAAGGTAGCAGGTGCATTACATAAACTAAAAGGCATACATCTATAAGCAAAAGTACCAAAAGGGCATGTAAAAGTAGTCTTTGATTGATCTTTAGCCGACACGGTATTTGAGAGAAACCGAATAACCATCTAGAAAGCAATAATGTGTATGTTTGCATAATCTTTCTAGCATTTGATCAATAAAAGGTAAGGGTAATGATCTTTCTTAGTAGCTTTATTTAATTTGCGGAAATCAATTACCATCCTATAACCTGTGATAATTCTTTGCGGAATCAATTCATCTTTATCATTAGGGACAACAGTAATACCTCCCTTCTTAGGGACACAATGGACAGGACTTACCCACTGACTATCAGCAACGGGATAAATTATACCTGTCTCTAGAAGCTTGAGTATTTCTTTTCTTACAACTTCTTTCATTTTAGGATTCAAACGTCGTTGAGGATCACGAACTGGTTTAGCATCCGCTTCCAAATTTATTTTATGTTGACATAGAGTGGGACTAATGCCCTTAAGATCATCAAGAGTATATCCAATAGCGGCACGGTGCTTCTTCAGAGTTTTCAATAATCTTTCTTCTTCATGCTCTGAAAGGTTAGCACTAATAATAACATGATATATTTTATTTTCACCAAGATAAGCATATTTAAGACTATCAGGCAACGGTTTAAGCTCAAACACGGGATCACCCTTGGGTGGAGGAGGATCCCCTAGGATTTCGACAGGCAAATTGTGTTGCAGAATAGGTTCCTTTTTAAAGAATACTACATCTATTTCCCTTCTTTCATTCATGAACATATCATTTTCATGGTCTAGCAAATAGTGTTCTAAAGGATCACTAGGAGGTACGGCAATATAAGTAAGACCAATAATTTCATCCTTACTAGGCAATTCTTCCTCACGATGTTGTTTACTAAATTTACAGAAATTAAACTCATGAACCATATCATCTAAGCCAATAGTAACAACATTCTTTTCATGATCTATCTTAGCATTAACAGTATTCAAGAAGGGTCTACCAAATATAATGGGACAAAAGCTATCTTGTGGAGCACCAAGAACAAGAAAATCAGCGGGATATTTGGTTTTTTCACACAAGACTTCGACATCTCTAACAATTCCCATTGCAGAAATAGTATATCTATTGGCAAGCTTAATTGTGACATCAATTTCTTCTAACTCAATAGGTGCAATATCATGCATAATTTCTTTGTATAATTCAATGGGTATTGCACTAGCACTACCGCCCATATCACATAAGCCATGATAACAATGATCTCCTATTTTAATGTAAATAGCGTGCATGCCTACCACAGTCTATGTTTATCTTTAGCACAAGGTTTAGCAATTCTAGCAGTTTCACGGAGAATTGAATAACATGCCCATCAACATTATCGGACAAGAGATCTTTAACAATAGCAATATTAGGTTCTACTTTAACTTGCTCAGAGGTGTATAAGTTCTAATATTGCTTTTACTTAACAACAGTTGAAGCTTTAGCATGATCCTTTACTCTAACAGGGAAAGGTGGTTTCTCAACATAAGAGGTGGGAACAATAGGATCATTATAAGTGACAGTCTTTTCTTCAACTTTAATAGGTGCAGCTACTTTTACTTCTATGGGAGGATGATATTTAAACCACTTCTCCTTAGGGAGATCAACATAAGTAGCAAAATATTCACAGAAAGAAGCTACTATCTCAGAGTCAAGTCCATATTTAGTGCTAAACTTACAGAAAATATCGATATCCATAAAAGATTTAACACAATCAAACTTGGGCGTCATACCTGACTCCTTACCTTCGTCGAGGTCCCAATCTTCAGAGTTGCATTTAATTCTATCCAATAAATTCCATTTAAATTCAATAGTCTTCATCATAAAAGAGCCAGCACAAGAAGTATCGAGCATGGTGCGGTTGTTATCAGAAAGCCGAGCATAAAAATTATGAAGAATTGTCACTCTTGAGAGCTCATGATTGGGGCATGAATATAACATTGATTTAAGCCTCCCCCAAGCTTGAGCGATGCTTTCTCCTTCGCGAGGCCAAAAATTATATATATAATTGTGATCACGATGAACAAGATGCATAGGGTAATACTTTTGATGAAATTCCAATTTCAACCTTTTATAGTTCCATGATCCCGTATCATCATATAGCCTATACCATGTCAATGCGTCTTCCTTCAAAGATAAAGGGAAGACCTTCTTCTTATCAACATCATCGGGTATACCTGCAAGCTTAAATAATCCACAAACTTCATCCACATAGAGTAGATGTTCATCAGGATGCTTTGTTCCATCTCCTGTAAAAGTATTAGCCGACAGTTTTTCCATCATACCGAAGGAACTTCAAAAGGAGTTTCATTTTCAATAGGTTCAGTAGGTTGAGGAGCAACTCTTTGCTCTCTTGGACAGGGTGAAGATACCCGAACAAGCCCCTCAGAGAATTACTTTCCATAGTAACAAGTGACAGAAAATTTCAGCACACTATATAAATTTGTCCTTACCAAATTCCACTTACCAAAGGCGCTACACTCCCCGGCAACGGTGCCAGAAAAGAGTCTTGATGACCCACAAGTATAGGGGATCTATCATTGTCCTTCGATAAGTAAGAGTGTCGAACCCAACGAGGAGCGAAGGAAATGATAAGCAGTTTTCAGCAAGGTATTCTCTGCAAGTACTGAAATAAGTGGTAACAGATAGTTTTGTGATAAGGTAAATTGCAACGAGCAACAAGTAACAAAAGTAAATAAAGTGCAGCAAGGTGGCCCAATCCTTTTTGCAGCAAAGTACAAGCCTATACAAACTCTTATAATAGGAAAAGCGCTCCCGAGGACACATGGGATTATCATCAAGCTAGTTTTCATCACGTTCATATGATTCGCGTTCGTTACTTTGATAATTTGATATGTGGGTGGACCGGTGCTTGGTGATGTTCTTACTTGAACAAGCATCCCACTTATGATTAACCTCTATTGCAAGCATCCACAACTACAACAAAAGTATTAAGGTAAACCTAACCATAGCATGAAACATATAGATCCAAATCAGCCCTTACGAAGCAACGCATAAACTAGGGTTTAAGCTTCTATCACTCTAGCAACCCATCATCTACTTATTACTTCCCAATGCCTTCCTCTAGGCCCAAATAATGGTGAAGTGTTATGTAGTCGACGTTCACATAACACCACTAGAGGCTAGACAACATACATCTCATCAAAATATCGAATCTAATACCAAATTGACATGACTACTAATAGCAAGACTTCTCCCGTGTCCTCGTGAACAAACGTAACTACTCACAAAGCATATTCATGTTCATAATCAGAGGGTAATAATATGCATAAAGGATCTGAACATATGATCTTCCACCAAATAAACCAACTAGCATCAACTACAAGGAGTAATCAACACTACTAGCAACCTACTAGCACCAATCCCGGACTTGGGGACAAGAATTGGATACAAGAGATGAACTAGGGTTTGGAGATGAGATGGTGCTGGTGAAGATGTTGATGGAGATTGCCCTCTCCAGATGAGACGAGCATTGGTGATGATGATGGCGATGATTTCACCCTCCCGGAGGGAAGTGTCCCCGGCAGAACAGCTCCGCCGGAGCCCTAGATTGGTTCCGCCAAGGTTCCGCCTCGTGGCGGCGGAGTCTCGTCCCGAAAGGTTCCTTCTTATTTTTTTCTCATCGAAAGACTTCATATAGGAGAAGATGGGCATCGGAGAGCCACCAGGGGGCCCACGAGGTAGGGGGCGCGCCCAGGGGGCGCCCCCACCCTCGTGAGCAGGGTGTGGGCCCCCTGGCCTTCATCTTTGGCGACGATTTTTCTTTATTTATTTTAAGATATTCCGTGGAGTTTCAGGACTTTTGGAGTTGCACAGAATAGGTCTCCAATATTTGCTCCTTTTCCAAATTTGTAATTCCAGCTGCTCGCATTCTCCCTCTTCATGTAAATCTTGTAAAATAAGAGAGAATAGCCATAAGTATTGTGACATAACGTGAAATAACAGCCCATAAAGCAATAAATATCGATATAAAAGCATGATGCAAAATGGACGTATCAAAGGGCAAGGACCCTCTCCACCCGGAGAGGGACTGCATCATCTCTAAAGCCCGTTTAGATGGAGAGAACTACACCCAAAAATTGAAGGAGACGTACGGGCCTGACCCTGATCCTCACGTGCTACCGTTTGACCCTCTTGTGGCCATTGCCGCGGCAGGCGGTAGACCGAATGGCCGGATGGCGGTTCACCTCGATTCTGTCATAACCTCCTCCCTTCCGAGAGTCAACACGCTCCGTGCTATGAGTACTGGCTCCACTCCTACCGTAGAGCGTCACGTACCACATTCCGTGAGCATTGTTGAGGATATTTAGGTCAGTGCTTCTTCATTGTTCCTTCATGGTTCTGCATATTTCCATTTCAACATGAATGACATTTGCATTGCCATATTGTAGACTCGACTGATTGACACCGAGAAAGAACGAGATGAAAACCGGGCCAAGCTGAAGGCACAAGATGATCTAGTGAAGTCTTTACAACATATGGTGGACAATCTTTATTCCATGAAAGGCCAACCAGTGCCAGAGATGCCACCGACGCCAGAGTGGAACATTGTGAGTTTCATTCAAACTATTTCTATCACCATTTTCGGCATTACCATATGCATTCATCTCCTTTGTTGGGTCAATCCATCACAGCTCAACCCATCACAAGGGTCGAACAATGTTCGGTAGCTCCACCTCAAGTTGGTGGAGTTGGGGCAGCAAACGGAATGATGCCTTCTAATGTTGATGTTATCACTCCGATCTCCAAAATCGCGTGAACTTCATGTTATGTTATGTTTAAAACTGTTCCTTGTATGTTGAGAAGTCTTGCATCTTGAGACTTGTAAACTTGTGGTAGTCGAGTGTCTTGACTACTATTTCACCTTTTATGCACTATTGCTTTTATGTGAAATGTTTTTCAGAATCATTGCTTCTTTTGTTCAATGATGCCTATATGTGACATGTTCTATATGTGATGAACTATATGCTGCTGCTGTATATGTTTCGCTACAGGAAAGAAACAGAAATGAAAAAGGCTGCTGGGCACACCATTACCGAGGGTGCCTCTCGATAACGACTGTGAAACTGGACCAACATGCACCCTTACCGAGAGGCCTCTCGGTAAAAGTGTACCAACCAGTAGAACCTGACACCTTCACCGAGAGGCCTCTCGGTAAACATAATAACCTGTGGTGCCCCTGACAACTTTACCGAGAGGGCTCTCGGTAAAGGGAAAAGGATTGCCGACGGTGGCTCTCGGCAAAGTTGGCCCTCGGCCTGTTCTCGTGGGCCCACATGTCAGGACACGACACGTGTCAGCCTCCTATAGGTTCTCTTTGCCGAGAGTGGCTCTCGGCAAAGTTGGCCCTCGACCTGTTCTCGTGGTCCCATATTTCAGGAGGCGACAGGTGTCAGCCTCCTACTGGTTCTCTTTGCCGAGAGTGGCTCTCGGCAAGTTGGCCCTCGGCCTGTTGTCGTGGCCCCACATGTCAGAACACGACACGTGTCAGCCTCCTACTGGTTCTCTTTGCCGAGAGTGGCTCTCGGCAAAGTTGGCCCTCAGCCTGTTCTTGTGGTCCCACATGTCAGGAGGCGACAGGTGTCAGCCTCCTACTGGTTCTCTTTGCCGAGAGTGGCTTTCGGCAAAGCTGGCCCTTGGCATGTTGTCGTGGTCCCACATGTCAGGACACGACACGTGTCAGCCTCCTACTGGTTCTCTTTGCCGAGAGTGGCTCTCGGCAAAGTTGGCCCTCGGCCTGTTCTCGTGGTCCCACATGTCAGGAGGAGACACGTGTCAGCCTCCTACTGGGTCTCTTCGTCGAGAGTGGCTCTCGGTAAAGTTAGCCCTCGGCCTGTTGTCGTGGTCCCACATGTCAGGACACGGCACGTGTTAGCCTCCTAGTATTTCTCTTTGCCGAGAGGGGCTCTCGGCAAAGTTGACGTGGTCCCACATGTCTAGAGCTAACGGACTATTATCCGTTAGCTGCTTTATTTTGCCGAGACGGGCTGTTTAGCTCTCGGCAAAGGCTTTGCCGAGTGCCCGTGTTCTGGCTCTCGGCAAATTCCTGTTTGACGAAGAGGTGTACGCCGGGTGGCTTTTGCCGAAGGTGACACTCGGCAAAGGCGTTGTGGCGGTTTTTGGGCCTTTGCCGAGTGTCCGTGGCACTCGACGTATAGGGCGATTCCAGTAGTGTACGTTGCTGGCCGAGCAGCGCATACTGACCAGTCTAGCTCTTCGCTTCCTGTAATTCTCCTTGCTACTCATCACGAATATTACTCCCTTCATTAGTGTAGTGTGTATAGATTTAAAAAAAAACTTCAACCAAGTTCTAACATAAACCCTTCAATCCATAATAATTATTGCTGATTTTGTACTCCTTCCCTAGAGAATGTAATCCTGATTTAGTGATCTAAGCACTTTTTATGATGTGCATAGATTACCTTGGTCTTTCAGCCTACAAACCACGTTCCATTTAATTAGTTTGTATATATATTTTCACTATCTCCTTGTCAAAAGAATCTAGACCTGAAATAATCCAGCCTTTGCAAGACCCTTCGGGAGTTGGAAAAAATAAAGCATATGAAGAATCATAATTGTAAGGGCAGAATTGGTCAAGACTAGACGTCCTTCAACAGAGAGCAACTTCCCTTTTCAACCGCTCAACCGTTTTTCTAAGTGTTCTTCTACATGTTTTCACTCTGCATTAATGAGACGCTGATAATGAATCAAAATTCCCAAATATTTAATTGAGAACTGGCCTTGCGCACAACCAAACAAGTCAGCATAATCAGCCGCCGCCTCACATGCTTCTCCAAAGCAGAACAATTCGCTTTTATGTAACATAATTTTAAGACCAGGCATTTGCTCAAATGGTAAAACCAAAACCTTCAGGTTTCGAGCCTTTTCTAGGTCATGTTTCATAAAAATAATTGTGTCATCGGCATATTGCAGAATAGAGAGGTCACCAACCACAAGATGTGGAACTACTCCTGCAATCCGCCCGTCCTACTTGGTGCGCTCAATCAAAATAACCAACATGTCTGCAACAATGTTAAATAACATCGAAGACATGGGGGCACCCTAACGTAGTCCTTTTTGTCCGAAAGTAATGGCCTATGTAACAAAATTTTATTGTCACACTGCCTCCAGTAACAAAATTTTGATCCACTGACCCTGTTTATCGAAGAAACCTTTCATTCTCAGGGTCTGTTGAAGGACAGACCATTTGACCTTGTCATAGGCCTTTTCAAGGTCAATCTTGCAAACTACTACACTCATGTTTTTCCGGTGCATCCCGTGGATGGTCTCATGTAGGATTACTACTCCATCGAGTACATTTCTTCCTTGCATGAAACTCATTTGACATAGCCGGACAATATGGTCAGCGACTGTGTTGAGCCTATTAGAGCATCTACAACCGCGATGGGAAAATCCGGCCCCTCAAACGCCAGCGGACGCGCCGGACAC
The DNA here is from genome assembly GCA_021605145.1 of Aegilops bicornis. Classification (NCBI taxonomy): domain Eukaryota; kingdom Viridiplantae; phylum Streptophyta; class Magnoliopsida; order Poales; family Poaceae; genus Aegilops; species Aegilops bicornis. Next base: position 538,534,327 of record CM038672.1, read on the forward strand.
TAACTGGTCACCCCAAATAACGCAATCCACATACGGACACCTCAATTATCTTATTTCAAATCCATACAAACTCATGAAATTATGTCGATGCATTACACGCATCGTCCGACTTCTCCATCACAACTAACATGCCATCGGACTACCAAAATTTGGCATGTTTGGCTATGGTGGAGATCATCCAAGGCTACCCTTGCCCTTCCCGGTGCCCTTGCCATCCTTCCCGTGGAAGTACCGGTCGAAGATGCAGTGAGATCGAGCCAGATCTTCTCGTCGTTGGAGCTGTCCTCACTGTCGCTGTCTGCCTTCTTCTCCTTCGGTGGCAGTCCGACCATGGCACGGACTGCCCAATTCTGCTCCCGGGCGAGGGCGCACGTGTTCCTCCGCTGCCGTTTCTTCATAATGCGGGCGTGGATGAATTCCTCCTCTATGGCCGACCGCGCCGCCGCATCGGCCTCCTTCGCTGCCACCTGATACGTCTCCGTCGTATCTATAATTTTTTATTGTTCCATGCCAATATTCTACAACTTTTACATACTTTTGCAACTTTTTATACTATTTTTGGGAATAACATATTGATTCAGTGCCCAGTGCCAGTTCCTGTTTGTTGCATGTTTTTTGTTTCGCAGAAGATCCATATCAAACGGAGTCCAAACGGGATAAAAACCGACGGAGATTTTTTCTGGAATATATGTGAATTTTTGGAAGTGGAATCAACGCGAGACGATGCCCGAGGGGCCCACGAGGGTGAGGGCGCGCCAGGAGTCAGTGCGCCACTGGGCCCTCGTAACCACCCGTAAAGGCGGTTGGTGCCCTTATTTTTCCATAAGAAATCCAATATCCGGATAAAAATCGTGTCCAAATTTCAGCCCAATCGAGATTCACGGATCTCCGGAATTTAAGAAAGCGGTGAAAGGGCACAACTGTCGGGGCCTTGAAATAGAAGGAAACAGAGAGAGATATCCAATCTCGGAGGGGCTCTTGCCCCTCCGCCTCCATGGAAGCCAAGTACCAGAGGGGAAACCCTTCTCCCATCTAGGGGGAAAGTCAAGGAAGAAGAAGAAGAAGGGGGGACCTCTCCCCCTCGCTTCCGGTGACGCCGGAACGCCGCCGGGGCCATCATCGTCACCACAATCTACACCAACACCTCCGTCATCTTCACCAACATGTTCATCACCTTCCCCCATCTATCTACAATGGTCCACTCTCCCGCAACCCGCTGTACCCTCTACTTGAACATGGTGCTTTATGCTTCATATTATTATCCAATGATGTGTTGCCATCCTAGGATGTCTAAGTAGATTTTCGTTGTCCTATCGGTAATTGGAGAATTGCTATGATTGGTTTAATTTTCTTGTGGTTATGTTGCCGTCCTTTGGTGCCCATCATATGAGCGCACGCGTGGATCACACCATAGGGTTAGTTGTATGTTGATAGGACTATGTATTGGAGGGCAAGAGTTACAGAAGCTTCAACCTGCATAGAAATTGATGCATACGGGATTGAAGGGACCAATATATCTTAATGCTATGGTTGGGTTTTACCTTAATGAACGTTAGTAGTTGCAGATGCTTGCTAATAGTTCCAATCATAAGTGCATAGAATTCCAAGTCAGGGATGACATGCTAGCAGTGGCCTCTCCCACATGAAACTTGCTATCGGTCTAGTAAAGTAGTCAATCGCTTAGGGACAATTTCGCAACTCCTACCACCACTTTTCCACACTCGCTATACTAACTTTATTTCTTCTTTATCTAAACAGCCCCTACTTTTTATTCACGCACTCTTTATTATCTTGCAAACCTATCCAAAAACACCCACCAAGTACTTCTACACTACCAGGGAAAAGCCTAGCAGCAGCTCGGGCTCTAGGTATATCAGTAGTGCGGGGACCGGCGCTACTAATAAGGCGCTACAGCTAACCCATAGCAGCAGCGCGTGCGCGCCCGCGCTATTGCTATACAAGTGTAGCAACAGTGTGCTCTTGTGAGCTCGCTCTTGTTAATAGCTCTAGCGCCGCTTTGTGCAGACGCCATCACTCTTTGTCACGCTGCTGCTAACTTTTCTCCCCTCGCTACTGCTAATTTTAGTAGTTTCTGAAGAAAAAAATCTGCATATTTGTTTTGTATTTGAACAGGCTTTATACAAGAATCTTTAGCAGATACAAATGTGATCATGATACACATACAAATGGCTGCGGGACCACAAATGTAATCATAGCATATACATAGAAATAGTCTCATCATAATCATCATCCAACACAGTGGTATCTCGTCATCATCTCAAAATTAGCGATACATGCAAGTCTCGAATGCTTGCAACTACAACGTCATCCATCTAAACAATGGTATACGTGAGAAGAGGTATCACTATGAGTGAGAGCGGAACTATGCAGTACATGAGGCGGCGGTTCCGAGTCCTCTCTCGCGCTGGCGTGAACCTCAACTAACTAGCATCTCCTTCTTATGCCTTTTGAAGCCTTTATGGCTGGCGCCCGAGACCCCATTCACTTGCGCTGACACTCATGCCACTCGTTGTACACCCCAGAACCTTCCCTTTGTACACGACATATAGCACCGCCATCTCGCCATCAAGAAACTAGGTACCTGTTAGAGATGCATCTTCATCAAGAGGATGTACAATCATATGCAACAAAATATATTAGAGCAACACGAAAAAGTAAGGGTTAGCAACTAGATGCAACATACAGTACGCAAACTAATTAACTAGAGGTACGCAGGTCATCGTACCCAAACTAACAAAGTAGCGTTACGCCAAGTTCGGCGAGGACCGTGGACATCACAAAGTTCCATCGCTACAGAAAGTATACAAGTTCAATCGACACATATCATCATCATCGGCATCAGAATCACTAGAAGTTCCATCCTTCCATATCATCGAGGATGGACCCTAGCTTCTTGAACGGCGTGAGGTCTTGACGTTGCATGCCTATGCGAGTTCGGACGTCATCTCGCGATATAGGGCCGTGGTGGAACATCCCCTTGTCATCGACGACTTCTTTCATGATGATCGTCGCAATGTCCCTTTGGATGGGAAAGAAGTCATCTCTAAGTTTATAATCCGCTTCTCCATGAGATTCTAGCCACTTGTGGATATGATCATCATTTCTGCTTGTCATGCGAAGCTTTTGGTGATCCATGTTGAACTCAATCATGAGATGGAGGATGTAGAATCCATCCTTCTTGCTTGGTTTTGGGACATGGATGCAGCAGAAGTTAGTTTTATGCGTGAAACCCATCTTGTTGTTCCTTTGTTTCCTGATCTGCATGTGGCCACCTCTAATGCTGAATCCTTGGAGAGCATCATCTAGAATATTCATTATGTGGGTGTAGTCCTTCTTCTCGTAGTCTCTGGAAGGGTCGAAATACACGGCGTGGGAGACTTCATGGGTAAAGAATGATAAGGACGGTAGCGCCCGTTACTTACTGGGGAAAAAGACACCTCAAATTATTCTCCATATGAGCGAGAAGGAATGATTGAAATATACAAAAGGGTTGTCCGGAACTGACTTACTTTGGATGATAAGGCAGGAGGACAATTTCCTGGTCCTTATTCTGTACCATGAAGTTTTGGAGGTAGTCCCTAGCAGTTTCACGCTCACAGTCGCAGAGACTCAAGAAAGACTCGTGCATGTAGTACGGATCTGCCACATAGATTTGCAGGACTTCTTCTCTCTTCATGACGGAGCTCATATGTAGCGCAAAAAGGCGGACGATTGTAAAATCGAGCCGCCTTGTCAGAAACATCTCAAAGATATGGTCAAACTGCAGGAAGAACACCTCCGCGGGCCGTGTGTCGACGTAGCACCTCCCCTCAGGCACACGAGCCGCGTATGTCAGATATCCTGGATCCTTCGAGGCTGGTAGGCTTTTCTCAGTTGACAACACATGGCCGTGCAGTCTCCTGAGATCCCCTGATAGTGCCTCAGCGGTTTTGGCGGTAGCATCGGCTCGCCTGTGAGATGGAACATGGCCGCACCTTTCACAGGTACATGCTCTTCAGAATCCATCGTCTGGCTGCTATGTGCTCTGGCTTGTTTGGAGGCAGCTATCTTCCCCGATCTTGTCGGATTTCGGGTTCCGCCAAACCCTCTAGGTTCGAACTTTGGGGTGCACACGGAGATCTCACCCCCTACCTACCTGCACCTCGTCGCCTCACAAGGATCTAAAACTACACGAAGAGCAACACAAGGGACACAAGGTTTATATTGGTTCGGGCCACCATTGTGGTGTAACACCCTACTCCAGTGTGTGGTGTGGTGGATTGCCTCTTGGGCCGATGATGAACAATACAAGGAAGAACAGCCTCGCGAGGGTGAGGTGTTCTTGTGGTTAGGCTCTCGATCGGATTGGATCAAGCTAAGATGAGATGCCTCTACTGTGGTGGCTAGCTCTACTTATAGGCAGAGGCCCTGGGCCTCTTCCAAAATATTGAGCGGGAAGGGCGCCAACAATTGGCCATTTTGAAGGGGAACATCTAGTACACTTATCCTGACTAAAGTTGGTCCTCGCCTGTCAAAGGCTCTGGTGACGCCTGCTTGGGCTCCACGATGACCTCCTTCCTGCCGTTCTGACGGTCTTGGTCTTGTTGCACCGAAAGCGGCTGCCTTTGCTTGATACTCTCGCTGCGCTTGCCTCCTTTGCACCAAAGAGGAAATGAGGACATCTTGTGGTGGCGCCCGCTGGCGCTGTGGTAAATCATGGCTTGCGTCATGGGCACCTCGTGAGGTACCCGCCTTGATCTCTCCACCTCCTCACGAGCCAGCCTGACGAGGCCGTGCACGAGGAAGCTTCACGTCATCCGCCCCAATCTCAGCCCCTCGCGAGGGTCTTGAGCTGGTGCTGATGAAGATGGGCCGTACTGGGCCACCCCTTGAGCCACGCCGCAGGCCGCACGCAGGCAAGTCTGGGTACCCCCGTTCCTAGAACGCCAACAGTAGCCCCCGGGCCCAAGGCACGCCTAGACTTGGCTTAGCAAAGAAGCGAAGGGGCAAGTGCGAAGCGCCGCGGGACCTAACAGGCTGCGGCCTTGGGTGCCGCGTGGCGGTTGATTGGACGTGGGCGTCTCCACTTCCCCAGGACGCCTCGACAACTGCACGAATTGACAAGTCCCTGCATGCGAAGCGGGTCATGATTACCTGCGATCGTGGAGGTCGACGGTTGGCCTTCCCCGACTATAAGTATGGAACGGCGTGTGCCCTTCCAGTCCATCTCTTCTTGCTTCTCCTTCTTCTCCATGGCTCCACTGAAGAGGTTCTCGGCCGCGGAGAAAGGAAAGGCCCGCCAGGTGGAGCCTGACTCTCCCCCGGCCAAGCGCGGTCGAGGCCGTCCTCGCAAGCACCCGGTGGCTCCCATAGCGGCTTCCCGCAGCCATGGAGGCGATCTCCCGCGCGGCGACGGGCGTCAGGCCATTGATGGGGGGCGCGCTACGGCCGCGCGACCCCCTAGGCCATGCTTCCGATCGGCAGAGGTGCTGCCGGAGTTTGTCGTGTGGTCGGTGGAGCCGACCAGCACCCGGCTCCAGCTTCCCCGCTTCCTCTTAGGTGAACTTCCGGCCGGCGCCCCGGGCGGCCTCTGGCTCCAGGCGGACGGTTGCTGCAGCCGGGCCTCCTGGGCTTCGCTGGAGGTCTCCGCAGCCGGGAGTGTGGCCCTGACCCGCGGCTGGCAAATGTTTGCCCGCACACGTGGTCTGAGCCGGCGGTGCACCCTGCCCTTCAAGTTCGACGGTGATGCCACCCTCTACGTGAGAGTGTTCGGGGAAGACGGTCGCCGCGCAGGGTGCTGCCCCGAGGACGACGACCGCGGCCATGGGCCTAGCCCCGGCACTGATGAAGATGACAGCGCGCGCGTGGTCGGCGGCGCTCGGGGTTCGTCGAGCTTTGGCGTCTCTTCTTTGGACAGCGACTCCTCCAGCGGTGGCCGCGACCAGCCCCCGCGCCGCCGCGCCCGCCTGGAGGGAGGTAGCGGGTCTGCCCGCCGTCGCGCCTCGGTGAAGCGCGAGAGGGAGTCCGCCTGAGCTCCGGAGGCAGTTCGAGCTCTCGCCGCGAGTTGGTGTCAGGCGAGTCGCGCCTGTTTTGTTCTTTTCCTTTTCCTGTGCAAGGAGACAGTAGTGTAGGGCCCCGCGGGGGCGTGCTTGGACTATTGTTGTTAATTATCATACTATTCCCGCTATTTCTATATTAGGTTTCTGTGCCACACGCCTGCGCGTAGAAATTACTTAGCTTGGGGGCGACCTGTCGCGGTCTTCGCCTCCCGAGGCCGAGGCCTCATCGAACGCTTCATGCCCTACAAAGATTAGCCAGGAGAGGTAGCTTCCGGCCTCAGTCGTGGAGGCGACCGACCTAGGTCCGGTGTTCGCGTCGCGGTGCCCGTGGGGCACGGACTGGAGGGGCGCTCCCGTAGTGGACCCGGTTGGGGAAGCCTCAAACAACAGGGGTAGAAAACACTCATGAGGGTGCCAGCGTTGCTCCCTTGCGAGACTTCATGAGAGAAATTGAAATTTGGAGAGCGAAGAAGGCAAAGAGTCACAAGCCAAAGACGGCAACCACTTCAATAAAACTTCAAATGGGAATGAACAAGCCAACTGCAGAAAGCAAATGAAAAAAGCCACGTCTGGCACCTAATCTAGTCTTCGACGTCTTCTCACCAGCGCGGAGCTAAGTGCTGCCACTGGGCGTGGGAGGGAGCCCTAGGGCCTGAGGCCGGCGCTCCTGAGACTCCGGGGCGTGTACAGCCCCAACTCATTATTACGTGAGAGTGTCACGAGAGGCGAGCTTCACAGGCATTGGCCTTCTTCACAGGCTCCAGGCCTTTCTTAGAAAAATAAGCTTCACAGGCGTTTGCCTTCTTCACAGGCACCGGGCCTTTCATAGAAAGATAAGGTTCACAGGCGTTTGCCTTCTTCACAGGCACCGGGCCTTTTCCAAAACGCAACGCTTCAGAGGCATTCGCCTTCTTCACAGGCACCGGGCCTTTTCCAAAATGCAACGCTTCACAGGCATTTGCCTTCTTCACAGGCGTCGGGCCTTTTTAGGGGTAAAACCTCCGGAGGTGCTGGATGTTCCACGCGTTCTGGACGGGCACCCCCTCCTGAGTCTCCAAGCGCACGGAGCCGGGCCTCAAGAGTCCTGGGGCGAATGTTGCGATAGTGGTATCGCCGCAGTGCTTGTTGGTATCTTGCCGCTCATAGCGCGGCTTCCCGACGATGCTCCTCCCCCAGCATGAGGTCTGTCCCCCGCATGGCGTCCTGCTGCGCCTCGTCGAATGCCAGGACCCGTGTGGAACGACGTCTGACCTCGTGAGGGAGGACTGCTTCAGCTCCATAGACCAGGAAGAACGGGGTCTCGCCAGTCGGCTTGGTCGCGGTCATGCGGATGGACCACAATACGGACTGAAGCTCATCGTACCAGCCTCTGCCGCAGGCCTCCAACTTCTTCTTGAATGTCCCGCTCGGCCAGACCGTTGCTCCGCGGGTGCGCTACCGACGTGTAGCATACCTGCGTCCCAAGGTTAGCACAATATGTTTTGAAGAGGTTACTGGTGAACTGCGAACCATTGTCGGTGATGATGCGGTTCGGCACCCTGAACCGGCTTACGATGCCCTTGATGAACTTGACCGCAGAACCTGCGGGGATGGTGCGGACGGCTTCCACTTCAGCCCACTTGGTGAACTTGTCCATAGCGACGTAGAGGTAACGATAGCCTCCTAGCGCCCGTGGGAACGGGCCCAGGATATCCAGCCCCCAGACTGCGAATGGCCACGAGAGGGGTACATGTCGCTGGGTCTGATAACATTGAAGACGAAGGGATGCTGAAGTAGCAGACTTCGTGGGCTGCAGAAGCCGGTCTTCACGAGCCCCCAGGCCCAGGAGCCTCGGGAGGCTCCGGAGGCGCTGGTGGCTCCTCGCGGACCATCTCCAGCTCCGCCAGGACTGCGGAACGCCTGGCCTCTTGAGCCTCCGGATGCTCCTCAGGAGGCGCGGGCGCGCGGCAGCAGCGTCTGGCATGCCGTAGGGCATGCGAATGTAGCCTGGGGTGGACCTTCTGGCGCCCCACGCGTGAAGGCCAGGCGCCTCGAGAGGCGGCTCGGTTGAGCCCCTGGTATGTCGATGCAGATGAGCAGCCCACCATCCTCGCCTGGATGGGGAGCTACGGCGGGTAAGCGGCGGCTGCCACTGATGACTCTTGACTCCTGCAGCTCCTGAATGATCTGGCTAACGAACTCCTGAGGGTTTGGCCCTCCTTGCCTCCAAGTGGTGCCCAAGCGCCTCCCTCGTGACCTTAGCAAGGTCGGTGGCCCTCCAGGAGAGAGCCCCCGAGCCTTGGTCGAGGAGGGCGCCGGGCGCGCCTTCCTATGCGACAGAAGGAGGTGCCCCTGGACAGGCGCGGACCCTGAGGGGCCTGCCTCCCAAGGGGTCGGGCCAGGCGATGTCTTTTTCTTCTTGGGAGTAGCCTCGGGGAGCCTCCCGCTCCTGCGATCTGGGTCTTCAAGTGACGCGGCTTGAAAAGCACGCTCCAGGGAGCACACCGCATCTCTCTCTTCACAAGGCACCGTGATGACTCCACCGCTCCCCGGCATCTTGAGGACGTTGTATCCGTGATGAGTCACGGCCATGAATTTGGCCAGAGCTGGGTACCCGAGGATGGCATTGTATGGCAGGCGAATGTGAGCGACGTCGAAGTCGATGAGCTCGGTGCGGTAGTTGTCGCGCGCCCCGAAGGTGACAGGGAGGCGGACCTGCCCAATCGGAACTGTGGAGCCATCGGTGACTCCGGAGAAAGGCTTGGTTAGCTGAAGCTGATTGTAAGGCACTTGGAGATTGTTGAATGTCTCTACGGACAGGACATTGAGCCCTACTCCGCCATCGATGAGGGTCCTGGTGACTTGCACGTTGCTGATGATTGGGGAACAAAGCATCGGGAGGACTCCGGCTGTGGCCGCGCACTCGAGTTGATCTGCCGAGCTGAATGTGATGGCGCACGCTGACCACCTGAGAGGGCGCGTGGCTTCGAGCTTGGGGAGGACCGCATTCACTTCGCGGGCGAACTGCTTGAAGATGCGCTGAGAGGCTGGGGCTTAAGCTCCGCCCAAGATGCAAGCGATTGCGCGCGGCTCCTGGAAGCCCCCAGCCCCTCGTCCTGACGGTGGTCCTCATTTCTCCTTGGCTGTGGTGGCAGAGGAGGGAGGCCTGCATTGCCTTGGGGGCGATCCTCGCGAGGCTGATCCCTCCAACCTCCCTCGCGAGGCTGATCCTGCGAGCGGTCCTCGCGAGGTTGGTCGCGCCACCCTTGGCGAGGGCCATGGTCTTCCCAACGTCCTGCGTTTCTTCCTCCTCCTCGGCCGTAGCCTCGATCGTTGCGGTCGTGGCGTCGACCAATTCGCCCTTCTCGCACGGCTCGGAGTTCTTGACATTCGTTGGTCTTGTGGGTGTGGAGGTCGTGGTACACACAGTACCGGCTGCCCTTAGAAGACTCGGGCTGATCTCTGCCTCGCTTGGTATCTGGTTCTGCCGCGAGCACGGCAGCCCCCTTGCGCTTCACGTCCTTGACCATGAGCTTCTTCTCTTCTGGGTCTGCGGCTGGCAGCTCGAGGAGGGAAAGGCGTCCTTCCTCAGCCCTGGCGCACTTGATCGCCAAGTTGAACAGCTCCAAGGATGTGCACAGATCTTCATGCATCGCCAGCTCCTCCATCATCTTGGCGTCACGCACACCGTCAGAGAAGGCTGAGATGATGGCCTCCTCGGTCACCTTGGGAATCTTGAGGCGTGCGTTGTCGGGTTACCGGATGTACTTCTGCAGGTCTCTCCCGGCTGCTGCTTGATGCGGCGCATGTCTCTCACGGCAGGGGCGGTCGCGAAGTGCCTTGGGCGTTGGCGGCAAGCGGGTGTGCATCTCGTCCCCGGAGGAGATCGTGCGAGAGCCGAGTTCAGAGCCAAGTGCGGGCACCGTCCTTGAGCGCCATGGGAAGCCAGTTCACCATGACCTTCGTCCCGTTGGTGGCCCGATGCCCAGCTCAGAGCTGGAGGAACTCCGCAGGGTCGGCCGTGCCGTCGTAGCGAGGAGGCAGGTCTGGCTTGAACTTGCCGGGCCACGCGACGCTGCGCAGCTCGGTGGTGAAGGCGCAGCAACCTCCTGTGGCCACGGGAGGCCTTTGGTGACGAAGGGCCTGGTCTTGCGGGTCCCCATGCTGCCCGGCTGGGAGCAGCGTGGTCTTGTCGTCTTTGGAGCAGAGGCCTTGATCGTGTGGGCAGCGCGAGGAGCACTCGGGCAGCTTCTTAGGGGCGAGGGACCTCTTGACAGCTCTGCTCTTGCTGCTTGGGTGCCGGACGGAGTGGGTTCCGCCCAGGGCCACGCGCCTTTGGGGCGGCGCCTTCTTGAGGGAGAGGCGGCTGAGGCGCCTCGAGCTTCATCGCCCCGCAAGGCGGGTGCGGTCTGATGAGAAGGACGGCGCTGGGAGCCCCTGCGGCGCTGGACGAGCTCGGCGACGCAGTCGAGCCACTCTTCGTGAGCGTCGTCGGCAGGCGGTGGCGTGGGGGCTTGTTTGCCGCGATGAGCGGCTCGAGCCTCCATGGTAGCGGGCCTTGCGAGATGAAGAACCAGCTTGGGCGAGTGAAGGAGTAGCGGTACGGCCGTCTCGCCTCACGGACGGATGCTGGGACGATGCTTGTGCTACGTCTCAAGCTTGCGTTGGATTTCCCCGAAGAGGAGAGGATGATGCAGCACAGTAGCGTAAGTATTTCCCTCAGTTTTTGAGAACCAAGGTATCAATCCAGTAGGAGACTACGCCCAAATCCCTCGTACCTGCACAAAACGATAGCTACTCGCAACCAACGCTTAGGGGTTGTCAATCCCTTCACGGTCACTTACGAGAGTGAGATCTGATAGAGATAATATTTTTGGTATTTTTGGTATAAAGATGCAAGGTAAAAAGTAAAAGCAAAGCAAAAGTGATGGAGATTGATATGATGAGAATAGACCCGGGGGCCATAGGTTTCACTAGTGGCTTCTCTCAAGAGCATAGATATTCTACGGTGGGTGAACAAATTACTGTTGAGCAATTGACAAAATTGAGCATAGTTATGGGGTTATCCAGACAACGATCGTGTATATAGGCATCACGTCCGTGACAAGTAGACCGAAACGATTCTGCATCTACTACTATTACTCCACTCATCGACCGCTATCCAGCATGCATCTAGAGTATTAAGTTAAAAACGGAGTAACGCCTTAAGCAAGATGACATGATGTAGAGGGATAAATTCATGCAATATGATAAAAACCCCATATTTTTATCCTCGATGGCAACAATACAATACGTGCCTTGCAACCCTTTCTGTCACTGGGTAAGGTCACCTCAAGATTGAACCCAAAGCTAAGCACTTCTCCCATTGCAAGAACTACCAATCTAGTTGGCCAAACCAAAGCGGATAATTCAAGAGACTTGCAAAGATAACTCAATCATACATAAAAGAATTCAGAGAAGAATCAAATATTTTCCATAGATAATCTAGATCATAAACCCACAATTCATCGGTCTCAACAAACACACCGCAAAAAGAAGATTACATCGAATAGATCTCCACGAGAGAGGGGGAGAACATTGTATTGAGATCCAGAAAGAGAGAAGAAGCCATCTAGCTACTAACTATGGACCCGAAGGTCTGAAGTAAACTACTCACACTTCATCGGAGGGGCTATGGTGTTGATGTAGAAGCCCTCCATGGTGGATGCCCCCTCCGCGGAGCTCCGGAACAGGCCCCAAGATGGGATCTCGTGGATACAGGAAGTTATGGCGGGGGAATTAGGTTTTTGGCTCCGTGCACCGATCTATTGAAGTGCGTGAGTATATATAGGAGGAAGGAGTACGTCGGTGGAGATTCAGGGGGCCCACGAGGCAGGGGGGAGGGGCGCGCCCCCACCCTTGTGACCGCCTGTGGCACTCCTTGGAGAAGGGTCCAAGTCTCCTGGATCACGTTCGGTGAGAAAATCACGTTCCCGAAGGTTTCATTCCGTTTGGACTCCGTTTGATATTCCGTTTCTTCGAAACACTGAAATAAGCAAAAAACAGCAATTACAGGCTGGGCCTCCGGTTAATAGGTTAGTCCCAAAAATAATATAAAAGTGGAAAATAAAGCCCATTGTAGTCCAAAACAATAGATAAAGTAGCATGGAGCAATCAAAAATTATAGATACGTTGAAGACGTATCAAGCATCCCCAAGCTTAATTCCTGCTCGTCCTCGAGTAGGTAAATGATAAAAAAGAATTTTTGATGCGGAGTGATACTTTGGCATAATTTCAATGTAAATCTTCTTAATTGTGATATGAATATTCAGATCCAAAAGATTCAAGAAAAAAGTTCATATTGACATAAAAATAATAATACTTCAAGCATACTAATAAAAATAATTATGTCATCTCAAAATAACATGGCCAAAGAAAGTTCATCCCTACAAAATCATATAGTTAGACTATGCTTCATTTTCGTCACACAAAGATGTTCCCAACTTCTATACCCCCGATGACAAGCCAAGCAATTGTTTCATACTTAAATAATCTCAAACTTTTTCAATTTTCACGCAATACATGAGCGTGAGCCATGGATATAGCATTATGAGTGGAATAGAATATGATGATGGGGATTGTGTGGAGAAGACGAAAAAGGAGAAAGTCTCATATTGACGAGGATAATCAACGGGCTATGGAGATGCCCATCAATTGATGTCAACATGAGGAGTAGGGATTGCCATGCAGCGGATGCACTAGAGCTATGAATGCTCAGCAAAAGAAAACTAGTGGGTGTGCATCCAACTTGCTTGCTCATGAAGACCTAGGGCATTTGAGGAAGACCATCGTAGGAATATACAAGCCAAGTTCTATAATGAAAAATTCCCACTAGTATGAAAAATACAACTTATGAGACTCACTATATGAAAAACATGGTGCTACTTTGAAGCACAATATATGAGACTCACTACATGAAGAACGAGGTGTTACTTTGAAGCACAAGTGTGGAAAAAGAGATAGTAGCATTGCCCTTTTTTTTTGGGCCTTTCTTTTTTTTGGCCTTTCTCTTTTTTTTGGGCAATGCTCTAATAATGATGATCATCACACTTCTATTGATTACAACATGAGGATTACAACTCGAAACTAGAACAAGGTATGACTCTATATGAATGCCTCCGGCGGTGTACCGGGATGGTGCAATGAATCAAGAGTGACATGTATGAAAATAATGCATGGTGGCTTTGCCACAAATACGATGTCAACTGCATGATCATGCAATGGCAATATGACAAAAGTAATGTATGTCATGATGATGATGGTGGAAGTTGCATGGCAATATATCTCGGAATGGCTATGGAAATGCCATAATAGGTAGGTATGGTGGCTGTTTTAAGGAAGATGTATGGAGGTTTATGTGTGATAGAGCGTATCATATCACGGGGTTTGGATGCACCGAAGAAGTTTGCACCAACTCTCAATGTGAGAAAGGTCAATGCACGGTACCGAAGAGGCTAGCAATGGCGGAAAGGTAAAAGTGCGTATAATCCATGGACTCAACATTAGTCAAAAGAACTCATATACTTATTGCAAAAATTTAGAAGCCATCAAAAATTCAAGCACTACGCGCATGCTCCTAGGGGGATAGATTGGTAGGAAAAGACCATCGCTCGTCCCCGACCGCCACTCATAAGAATGCACAAGCCAGGTACACTTCATGCCTCAAATTTGTTACACAACTTTAACCATACGTGCATGCTACGGGATTTACAAACCTCAACACAAGCATTTCTCAAATTGACAACTACTCAACCAGCATGACTTTTATATTATTACCTCCATATCTCAAAACAATTATCAAGCATCAAACGTATCTTAGTATTTGACGCACTCAAAAGAAAGTTTCACATATCTTGAACACCAAGTATATTAACATTAAGCGAATTACCATGCTATTAACGACTCTCAAAATAATCTAAGTGAAGCATGAGAGATCAAGTTTCTTTAAAACAAATCCAACACCGTGCTCTAAAAGATCTAAGTGAAGCACTAGAGCAAAAATTATCACGCTCAAAAAGATATAAGTGAAGCACTATGAGCAAACTATCAAGCTCAAAAGATATAAGTGAAGCACATAGAGTATTCTATCAAATTTCAATTCATATATGGCTCTCTCAAAAGGTGTGTACAGCAAGGATGATTGTGGTAAACTAACAAGCAAAGACTCAAATAATACAAAGACGCTCCAAGCAAAACACATATCATGTTGGTGAATAAAAATATAGCTCCAAGTAAATTACCGATGGAAGTGGATTTAAAGAGGGATGCCTTCCGGGGCATCCCCAAGCTTTGAATTTTTGGTGTCCTTGGATTATCTTGGGGGTTCCATGGGCATCCCCAAGCTTAGGCTCTTGCCACTCCTTGTCCCATAATCCATCAAAAGAATTCATCCAAAACTTGAAAACTTCACAACACAAAACTCAATAGAAATCTCGTGAGCTCCGTTAGAGAAAGAAAACAAAAGACTACTTTAAGGTACTGTAATTAACTCATTATTTGTTTATATTGGTGTTAAACCTACTGTATTCCAACTTCTCTATGGACCATAAACTATTTTACTAGCCATAGATTCGTCAAAATAAGCAAACAACACACGCAGAACAGAATCTGACAAAAACAGAACAGTCTGTAGTAATCTGTAACTAACGCAAACTTCTGGAACCCAAACAATTCTACCAAAATTAGACGACCTAGAAAATTTGTTTATTGATCAGAAGCAATTGGAATCAATATTTTATCACGTTCTGGTGATTTTTAACAATTCGGGCACTGAGCACAAAGATTCTGGAAATTACAGCAGGATCAAATAACTATCATCCAAGAAGATCCAATAGGTCCAACTTGGAACAAACACTAATTAAAAGATAAAACCACATCTAAACAGAGGCTAGATGGATTATTTATTACTAGGCATAAAGGATAAATATTGGGTTGTCTCCCAACAAGCGCTTTTCTTTAAAGCCTTTTTAGCTAGGCATTGAGATTTCGAAGATGCTCACATGAAAGACAAGAATTGAAGCACAAATAGAGCATCATATAGCATGTGACAAACACATCTAAGTCTAACATACTTCCTATGCATAGGAATATTATAGGCAAACAAATTTGCAAGGCAATCAAAAACTAACATATACAAGGAAGAAGAAGGTAACGATAGCAATCTCAACATGAAGAGAGGTAATTTAGTAACATGAAAACTTCTACAACCATATTTTCCTCTCTCAAAATAATTACATGTAGGATCATAAGAAAATTCAACAAAATAGCTATCACATAACATATTCTTAGCATGATCCACATGTATGCAAAGTTGACACTCTTCCAAAATAGTGGGATTATCATTAACTAAAGTCATGATTTCTCCAAGCCCACTTTTATCAAAAATTTCATAAGATTGAATGTTATCCAAATATGTGGGATCTAAAGTTGAAACTCTTCCAAACCCACTTTCAATATTATTGCAAACAATATTATCAATCTCATATTCATCATGGGGCTTAAATAAATTTTCAAGATCATAAGAAGAATCACCCCAATCATGATCATTGCAACAAGTAGTAGACATAGCAAAACTAGCATCCCCAAGCTTAGGGTTTTGCATCTTATTAGCACAATTGACATCAAAAGAATTTATAATAAAATCATTGCGATCATGCTTTTTATTCAAAGATCTATCGTGAGTCACCTCACGGATTTTAGGCAAAACCTCATAAAGATAATCTAGTGCATCCAAATCACTAGGAATTGGTTCATCATAATTGGATCTCTTAAAAAGTTTGGCAAGCGGATCATGATCCATAGATATTGGCTTCTTTGTTTGCGAATAAATAAGCATCTCATCCAACCAAACGAGAAACGAAAGGGCAAGCAAAAGAGAGGAGGAGATTGGGAAAGAGAGGGCAAATAAAACGGCAAGGGTGAAGTGGGGGAGAGGAAAACGAGAGGGAAATGGCAAATAATGTAATGCGAGAGATAGGGATTGTGATGGGTACTTGGTATGTTGACTTTTGCGTAAGCCTCCCCGGCAACGGCGCCAGAAATTCTTCTTGCTACGTCTCGAGCTTGTGTTGGATTTCCCCGAAGAGGAGAGGATGATGCATCATAGTAGCGCAAGTATTTCCCTTAGTTTTTGAGAACCAAGGTATCAATCCAGTAGGAGACTACGCGCAAGTCCCTCGTACCTGCACAAAATGATAGCTACTCGCAACCAACGCTTAGGGGTTGTCAATCCCTTCACGGTTACTTACGAGAGTGAGATCTGATAGAGATAATATTTTTGGTATTTTTGGTATGAAGATGCAAGGTAAAACGTAAAAGCAAAGCAAGTAAATAAAGTGATGGAGATTGATATGATGAGAATAGACCCGGGGGCCATAGGTTTCACTAGTGGCTTCTCTCAAGAGCATATATATTCTATGGTGGGTGAACAAATTACTGTTGAGCAATTGATGAATTGAGCATAGTTATGAGGTTATCCGGACAATGATCATGTATATAGGCATCACGTCCGTGACAAGTAGACCGAAATGATTACGCATCTACTACTATTACTCCACTCATCGACCGCTATCCGGCATGCATCTAGAGTATTAAGTTAAAAGCGAACGCCTTAAGCAAGATGACATGATGTAGAGGGATAAATTCATGCAATATGATAAAAACCCCATCTTGTTATCCTCGATGGCAACAATACAATACATGCCTTGCGACCCTTTACATCCTTTGGGTAAGGTCACCGCAAGATTGAACCCAAAGCTAAGCACTTCTCCCATTGCAAGAACTACCAATCTAGTTGGCCAAACCAAGCGGATAATTCAAGAGACTTGCAAAGATAACTAAATCATACATAAAAGAATTCAGAGAAGAATCAAATATTTTCCATAGATAATGCTGGATCATAAACCCACAATTCATCGGTCTCAACAAACACACCGCAAAAGAAGATTACATCGAATAGATCTCCACAAGAGAGGGGGAGAACATTGTATTGAGATCCAAAAAGAGAGAATAAGCCATCTAGCTACTAACTATGGACCCGAAGGTCTGAAGTAAACTACTCACACTTCATCGGAGGGGCTATGGTGTTGATGTAGAAGCCCTCCGTGGTGGATGCCCCCTCCGCGTGAGCTCGGAACAGGCCGAAGATGGGATCTCGTGGATACAGGAAGTTCTGACAGTGGAATTAGGTTTTTGGCTCCGTCCCGATCTGTTGGGGAATGCGTAGGTATATATATGAGAAAGGAGTACGTCGGTGGAGCGTCAGGGGGCCCACAAGGCTGGGGGCGCGCCCCCACCCTCGTGACCGCCTCTGGCACTCCTAGGAGTAGGGTCCAAGTCTTCTGGATCACGTTCGGTGAGAAAATCACGTTCCCGAAGGTTTCATTCCGTTTGGACTCCGTTTGATATTCCGTTTCTTCGAAACACTAAAATAGGCAAAAAAACAGCAATTACAGGCTGGGCCTCCGGTTAATAGGTTAGTCCCAAAAATAATATAAAAGTGGAAAATAAAGCCCATTATAGTCCAAAACAATAGATAAAGTAGCATGGAGCAATCAAAAATTATAGATACGTTGGAGACGTATCAGCTTGCTGCTTGTTTCCCGCCGGGCCGGTGGCGGTGTTGACGGCAAAGCACGTAGAAACGGCGGGGGCGGCCGCCGACGGGGGCCGTCTGGGCGACGCGGGTAGCGAGAGCGGCTCGGCGCTCGGTGCGGGCCCGACGAGCGTCTGACATGGATGCGATGGGCGGCGAAGAACAGGGCGGCGGAAGACGGATTCCGGTGCACCCCTACCTGGCGCGCCAAATGTCGGATTTCGGGTTCCGGCAAACCCTCTAGGTTCGAACTCTGGGGTGCACGCGGAGATCTCACCCCCTACCTACCTGCACCTCGTCGCCTCGCAAGGATCTAAAACTACCAAGAGCAACACAAGGGACACAAGGTTTATACTGGTTTGGGCCACCATTGTGGTGTAACACCCTACTTCAGTGTGTGGTGTGGTGGATTGCCTCTTGGGCTGATGATGAACAATACAAGGAAGAACAACCTCGCGAGGGTGAGGTGTTCTTGTGGTTAGGCTCTCGATCGGATTGTATCAAGCTAAGATGAGATGCCTCTACTGTGGTGTCTAGCTCTACTTATAGGCAGAGGCCCTGGGCCTCTTCCCAAATATTGAGCGGGAAGGGCGCCAACAATTGGCCATTTTGAAGGGGAACATCTAGTACACTTATCGTGACTAAAATTGGTCCTCGCCTGTCAAAGGCTCTGGTGGTGACACCGGCTTGGGCTCCACGATGACCTCCTTCCTGCCGTTACGACGGTCTTGGTCTTGTTGCACCGAAACGGCTGCCTTTGCTTGATACTCTACGCTGCTTGCCTCCTTTGCACCAAAGAGGAAATGAGGACACTACGCTGGGCTGGCGCCACCTGGCGCTCTGTTGTCGCCATGGCTTGCGTCATGGGCACCTCGTGAGGTACCCGCCTTGATCTCTCCGCCTCCTCATGAGCCACCTGACGAGGCCGTGCACGAGGAAGCTTCCTGTCGTCCGCCCCGCGAGGCTTGGCCCCTCGCGAGGGTCTTGAGCTGGTGCTGATGAAGATGGGCCGTACTAGGCCACCCCTTGAGCCACGCCGCAGGCCGCAGGCAGGCAAGTCTGGGTACCCCCATTGCCAGAACGCCGACAGATCTCTTCCTCTCCTTTTTCTTGGGCACACCTTCCTGACCCTCCCTTAACCCCTGCCCTAGTGTTCTCGAGCTAAGCACTGTACGACCCTCGGCTAGTTGAGCCTGTGTTGAGGCGGCATCTTCAGGCGTGTCCTGTGAGGATTTCATGAAGAGAGACTTTTTGCAATCCCTGCTACGACCTTCCTGCCCGGGCAGATCATCCATATCCTCATTAGCATGCTGATAGCACAATTCATCATATGGTTGACTCATCATATCTATGTCACAGTCATACGCGTTTGTATTGAGGAAATCCATTGGGTCGACCTCCGTCTCATCATCCATTCTATGTTCTACAGGACCAATTACATCAGCCAGTACTATTGCACCCCCTTCATCACGTGGTCCGCCGCTCTCACCCGGCACTACAGGAGATGGTAATTGCGTAGGTGGGGTGGTGGTCTCCGCACATGCTTGTTGATGTGTGGTTATTGGTGTGCTCTCGGCCGGCTCCAGACGAATAAGATTCTTCGGCCATAGCAGCACCCAACCCTTGCAGCTTCCAATCCGCGGCGGGGTCTCGTCGTCCTCTCCCACATGCTGTACTGGAGGAGGCAAATCCTCGTGCCCCGATTTCACACTGGACAAGTTAACCTTGAAGTGCCCAGCAGGAATCGGCTGGTTGTGGAACGTGGGTTGCAAGGGGTTCATTATCATCCCCTTTCCCACGTCCACCTTCTGGCCTTTGTTCAAGTAGAGTATGGTGCACGGGGTTTCTTCGGCCTGCAAACACATGTATGTGGCGTAAAACATCCGAAAGGCAACGAAAATGGAATATTCTATATATATATATATATATATATATATATATATATATATATATGTTGGTGCGACATGTAATTACCGTGAGGGCGTCGAGCTCAGCCAAAGACGAAGGCCCACCTAGCGCGCCAGAGACTGAGGACGGGCTGCTATGAGCGGGAGCGACTGCGAGAGGAGGCCCAGTTGCGTGAGCAAGTGATGGTGCGGTGGTGTTGTTGTTCACGGAGTTGCTCCCGACGAAACTGGGCAACGGGAAATCATGTAACGTCTTGTCTGGATTTTCCTTCGTCCAGTTGACGATAACTAGAACCAAGTTAGTAGCGAAATCATTTCTGCATGCAATTACAACTGAATTGACTGCCTGCTGTAGCAACTCATTTTTCTCCTCGGCTGTTTTTTTCGCGTCGTCAGCTGCTTTTTTCTCGACCGAAAGCTTCACCTTCGCATTGTTGTCTGCCTGACTAAACTTCTTTTTCTGCTTCTTGGCCTCCGGGCCCTCGTTGTAAAACACCTTCCACGCGGCGCCGTCTTCAGCGCTGTGCACACGACCATATTGCGGCCGCTGGCCCAAAGGGAGTCCCTAAAGTTCGTTCAAGGCCCGGTTGAGAGGGGTGTCCCACTTGGGCCTCATCGGAGAAGTAGGGCTTTTGGCTGCAAGCTGGTGTTGCTTCTCCTGCAAAAGGAGCGTGAACCATTTAGGAATGTGTAGTCGACTAGATCTGGAGGTAAATGTAAGGTGGTAAAAGAATAATTACCAGTAGTCTAACCAATTTCCTCGTGATCTGGTATGTGTAAAAAACCTTCTTTTCCTTGTCCCACTTGTAGCGGGCCCTGATGAAGTCACGCTCCAAGGGGTTGGTGAACTTCGCGAAGGGTGCAGGATACCCGCGGCTTCACGTTCCGCGTCCTCCTTATCCCATATGGGCCTTTTACCGAGGTAGCCACGGCTTCCGAGGCGATGCTTCCCCGTGTTCCTTTGCTGAAGGCTCTTGAATTTCGCAGCCTGAGCTTTGGTTGCCTTGGTATCGCAAGTGTCCTTGAACTTTTCGAACTCCTCTTCCGTAAGTGTCGGATTTTCCTCCAGAATCTTGGACAGGGGTTCCTCGGCCTCAATAGCTTGTTTCACCCTCCCTTTCCGGAGGCCAAATCATTCTTGAACATGCCCATGGCGTGATTGTTAATCTTTTCATCTTCGGATCATCCCACGGTTGTTCTACGTTATCATCTCGGTCGGGAACTTGAATCTCTTGTGCAACTTCGTCCGAGCAACCGCGTCAAATGTTCTTTACTCCTTAAGTCATAAATCGTTGATGCTCGCGCATTCCCGTAGGATGCATCCTAGTTGGTTCCCATAGCACTTGCGAGGTTCTTCCGGCTCTAATGTCTCAAACTTGCCAGGTGCCATCTTTGTGATGACCAGTCGTCCAATCCCTAGTTTGTTAGGTTTTTGTATCCTCTGCTTCTTCTGCTTCTTCTTTTTGGTAGCGGCATCGGCGCCGGTACCTTCCCCGCCGGTATCTTCCCTGCCGGTACCTTCTCCGCCGGTCTCGGCGCCGCCATCGGTGTCGATGTCGGCGTCAGTACCATCATCGAGGCCAACCTGCAAACCTTGACTTTGCAATTTCTTAGCAGTCAAATAGTCGAGGTACTCTTGTTCACCCTTATAATCCATCTCGTCTGCATCTTGGTCACAAGGCCCAGTTTCTTTGTTGTTTGACATGTTTCCTATGATTAAGTCTCCTCGTTTAATTCTAAAACTATGAAAAAAATGAGAAATGACATAAAAAAGAAATCTATGTTTGCCGGAATGTCGTTTCCCAGCACTCGATATGCCTACTATCTAGCACAACCATGCCAAAATTCACGGAAAATTTCGGCATGACCTTTGCTAAAAAATGGACATATCAAGCGCCTGATATTCACCGGAACGGAAATGAATCAACATTCCGGCGTAACATAGGCCACTCGGATCATTTACCCTACACATAATCATCATGTCCAAATTTCCAAATATGACATGTCCAAAATATCACATGTCCACATATCACATGTCCACTTCAAATTTGCATATAAAAGGAAGAAAAATATAGAACTTGAAGAAAAAACCTAGCTAAATTCATAACTAAATATATAACCTAATCAACTATCTGCCCTAACTAAAACCTAACTAACTTAACCAAAAAACCTAGCTACCAGAGAGAGGAGGAGCGGTGTGGGCTTACAGAGGGTGCAGGCCCGACGAGGGCCGAGGTTGGGAGGGGTCGGGGTTGGGGTTGAGCACCGGGCCGGAGCCGGGTCGGGGTCGGGGCCGGGGGCCGTGGCGGCCTTGAGGCCGGAGCCGGGTCGGGTCGGGGCAGGGCCGTGGCGGCCTTGAGGTAGAGGTCGAGGTCGGGAGCCGGGCAGGCGCCAGGTCGGTCGAGGTGTGAGGCGCGACGAGGCAGGGCTCGGCAGTAGCGATGGGGAAGAGAGAGTGTGGGGATTGGGGGAAAAGAGGCCGGATGAAGAGAGGAGTGGGGATTTTGGGGGTTAAGTGGGCGTAGTAGTAGCGCGTTTAGGAAAAACGCGCTATAGCTACTCCAGGTAGCTATAGCGGTTTCGTGTAGAAACCTGTACTGCTATCTTGACTAGCTGTAGCTCTTTTCTCGCAAAAGCGCTGCTGCTATAACCAGTACCTATATAACAGTTTTCCTGTTTGTTTCCTTCTATTTTCTTTTCCATTATTATCTCTCACTTTTCTTTTCTTTCTTTCCGAGAGCAGTGAACGAAGGGAATTGAAGGCGATATATATTGCATCATTTGACGGTTAAATATGTATACAAAATAGGAACATATATATTACATCATTGGACCCATGAATAATAATGGCTAGGTGTGTATACAAAATAGGACCATATATATTACATCATTTGACCGTTAACATACGGTTCCTCAGCGTTGACGTTTTCATTTTTGAGTCAGCTTCTTTCCCTTCTTGTTTGTTGAAGAATAATTGAGCCACTCATTGTGACTTTGCCTTTTCCATGGAGTACGATTTTTCTTTGATAATGTAGTATTGATTCATATTTTGACGTATACTTCATCATCATCATCATCTTCCCTCATTGGGTTGCCGTACTGATCGTAGTCTTCCTCGTTGGCGACTCCATCCATTCCAATGATGTTCCTTTTGCCTCTCCTCACGACAACACGGGTGGCATTGCGCGGGTCGGTTATGAAGAAGCATTGTGTCACATGCTTAGCGTGTACCCATGGCTCGTTTTTTGCGATAGCGCTCACGGTAGTGCTCTTGACGTCAGGTATAGTCATGGTAGTGAAATTCCGGTTTTCTCTTTCGACATTCTTAGCCCATCTGACACGGAACATCATCGTGTTGTGCAGTCCAGAGTAGTCAAGCTCCTAGATCTCCTCAACCCTTCCATAAAATCTTTCAGTTGCACCGTTGTCGCTGCCGGTCATGCATTCCATCGTCACCCCTGAGTTCTGATCATCACTGTCCATATCTTTGGCCTCCGTCTAGCACGTGTATCCGTTGATATCATATGCCTGATAGGTTAGGAGGTTGGGCGAGGGGCCATGTGCTAAGGCGTGTATGAGCAATCCGTCCGTAGAGCCCTCCTCCGGGGGATTAGCCATAATATGCTCTTTGAACCAATGTAGGAAAGTGGAGTTGTGCTCTCTAGTAACTTCGGCGTCCGTCCTGCATACCCCGGTCACGATACTTCTTTGCGATAATTTCTTTGTGCAGTGCCACGAAAGGATCTACCTCGTCTAGGTGTTGTAGCACTACCAAGTTTGCTATGTCAAAGTCGCTGCGTCGATCTGAGTATGCCACGTGCAGTTCCCTGCGACCGTTGGAGTGACCTTCTCCTTCGAGCCTCCCATCGTGCTTGTTAACGGGCAAACCAACACTAACACCAGGCAGCTGGTCTGCGCCAAATAGAAAATTCTCGCAGAAAGAGATGCACTCTTGTGTCAGATAGCCCTGTACGATGCTTCCATCCGGACGGGACATGTTATGAACGAATCCTTTGATGATCCCATTCATCCTCTCAAACGACATCATGTTGTGCAAAAATGACGGCCCCAGGTCTATTATGTCGTCCACAATATGGACACACAGATGCACCATCACGTCAAAGAACGCGGGCGGAAGTACATCTCAAGCTCATTCAAGATCACAACAATCTCTTCCTCAGTAGCCTTGAGCTGCTTCAGACTGATCGACTTTTGAGAGATGACGTCGAAAAAGTTGCGAGACCAATAAAGCGTGTCACGGACGTGCTTGTCCATTATCCCTCTAAGGGCAACAGGTAGTATCCGCGTCATCATCACACATGACAGTCATGGGACTTCATCCCGCTGAACCTTTTCTTGTCCGTGTCTAGATATCTGCTTATCTTGCTACGATGCTTAGGAACTAACTTTGACTCATTAAGGCACTTAAAGAATTGACCGATCTCAGCCTGACTTAAGGTGAAGCAAGAAGGGGGGAAATAATCCTCTTTATTTATTTTCTTGCCCTTCTTCTCCCGCGCCTCTGTCTCCGTCTCTGTCTCGTCTGACTTTTTATGGGGCGGCATGTGCAGATCTTCCCTGATATTCAAATCTTGCAAGTCTTTTCTTGCCTTCGGCCCATCCTTGGTCATATCCGACATGTTCATCAGTGTCATGAGAAAGCTCTCAAGGACATTCTTACAGATATGCATTTGATCAAGGCAATGAGGTGTATCGAGTTTGTGCCAGTACTCCAATTCCTAGAACACAGACCTCGTCTTCCATACCTTCAGCAGCGGCTCCGACGCCTTTTTCATCGCCTTTCCTGGCGCGGGGCACTCCTTCCAGTTTTTCAACAGCTCATCGATTTTGGCACCGCTCCGCTTACGTGGAGGTCCTCGATGCTCAGCGTGACCATTGAATAGATCTCCACGGTTTCTCCACGGATCGTCTGTTGAGCCATCTTCGATGCCCCATGTACACGATTTTCCCAGACCCGCCATCTTTCCTTGACGTTAGCTGCTGAGACATCGTATCATCCATGCACCGCGTGCATCCGCAATATCCATGGCACACCTGGCCCGCGACATATTGTAACCGAGATAGTCATGCACCGTCGTGATCAGCGCGACTCTCATGTAGAAATACTCGCCTTTGCTGGCGTCCCATGTCTTGGCCGGTGTTTTCCATAACGTGTCTAACTCCTCTTGAAGTAGCCCCAGATACAAATTAATACTATTTCCTGGTTGTTTCGGCCCTTGAATAAGCATGCTCATGTGAATGTACTTCGACTTCATGCACAACCAGGGGGAAGGTTGTACATCCATACAAACACGGGCCATGTGCTATGGTTGGTGTTCTAGTTGCCAAACGGATTCATGCCATCAGTACACGCGTCGAGCACGATGTTCCTTGCATCACATTTGAAATACCGATAGAATCTGTTCAACGCTCTCCACTGGCTTCCATCCTTGACGTGTCTCGACGGATCATCTCCATCGTCAGGCTTCTTCCTCTCCACGTGCCAGCGCATTAGCTTTGCTTCCTTGGGCTCTACGAAATACCGCTAGAGACGGGGAGTGATCGGTAAGTACCATACAACTTTTTGGGGACATTTCTTCCCGGCCTTCTTGTATCGAGAAGCATTGCACACCGGACAGCTTGTTTTTTCCGCGTGTTCCATCCGATAAATTATGTAATCGTTGAAACATGCATAGTATCTAACGTGCGGCAGATCAAGAGGGCACACGATCTTCTTGGCCTCATCAACACTAGTAGGACAGAGATTCCCCACGGGAAGAACATCCTTTAGGTACTTGAGATGCTCATCGAGGCTAGTGTTGGTCCATTTGTTTTTAGCCTTCGTCTTCAGGAGTTGGAGCGTGAAACTCAAGCGGGTCACCTCAGGATTGCAACCATCTTACAATGGAGTGTTCGAATCTACCACCAGTTGCTCCAGCTTAGCCTCCTCTCTAGAAGCAGCTCTCGCGGTACTCGTTTCCTTGCGAAGCAGTGCTTGAACATGAGGGTCCCGCACGATTGAACTTAGTACCGACGCACTCTGCTACGTGGAGTCCACGTTCTCTCCGCCGCCATGTCCGGCCCCTTCTACTCCGCCATGTCCGGCCCCTTCTCCGCCGCCATGTCTGGCCTCTTCCCCGCCGCCATTATCGATCATCTCTTCGTCTTGCCCCGTGTCGTCATTGCCTGCCCCGTTGGCGTCCTCAACATTGTCATCCTCATCTTCAATTATCCTCCGAGTATAGCCATCCACGAAACCAGTCATGAGCAGCTGCGCTTCTACACGACCATCGTCATAGGGGTCGGGCCAAACTATTCCTTTGCATTTTCGACACGGACATAAAACCTCTGTCCGGTTATTTTCTTTCATGTCCTACGCCGCCGACCGCAACCACCTGTCCACCATCGTTCCACTGACCATCATGAACGTATGCACGGTAATAATAAACAAATTGATTATAAAAATGCGTGCATGCATCAAAGTCATACAAAATTCGGCATGACCTTCCCTAAAAATAGGACATATATAGATCTAGAGTTTGCCCGGAATTCGCCGAAACGGAAATAAATCGACATTTCGGCAAAACATAGACAACTCAAAAGCACAATTTGGCGCCAACTCATGCCACACACACAGTTTCCATCATATTGCCCAATTACCATATCACACACACATACACATATTTCCATTTTGCAAAAGCATGAAATTTTAATCACCTCTATCTCGAGATCGAGCACACGGTGGAGATGATGATGTAGGGAGATCAAAAGTGCACAAAGCTATTCTTGACAAAGATAGATCTTGTTAGGGGCAAATAGGTCACTTAACTAAATGCTACATCTACCTAGCTAGCTAATTTGGGAGGAGACAACTTCAACTAGTGGAGGGTGAAGGAAAAAGAGAAAGGAGATGCATTAATGGAGGTGGTGTAGTTAGCTAGGAGTAATGAAGAGAGAGAAAGGTAGGTAGAATAGGGAGAGTTATGGGGGGAGATGTATTGAGGAAGAAGAAGAGTGAGAGAGGGAGGTCGTGGGTGGTTGGGGAAAGGGAGGAGAGGATATGGGGGAGGGAGGACGGGTGGGAAAAGGTGGTGGGGTCTTGCGTCTTAGCGATGGCCTTGAGGAAAAGCAGCGCCATCTGCTAAGAGCGTAGCAGCAACGCGCTTTTCTCACACGCGCTACTGCTAAACGGGGCCAACCGTGCGGACAATTTCAAAATTAGCAGCAGCGACGTGAGTATTACTACTATTGCATTATCAGTAGCGCTCGTCTTGACACCGTGCTGCTGCTAAACTTAGGTTGTGGGTTACTGTCGGTCGATTTTTGTAGCAGCGCGGTTTAGCCCTCACGCGCTACTGCTAAATTTGCATCAGTAGCAAGTTTTTCCTAACCCCGCTACTGCTAATTAGCAGTAGCGCTTCTTTTTGTGCCGCGCTGCTGCTAAGATTCTGTGTATAAGGTTTTCCCTAATAGTTCTAGTTTCATACTTGTTCTAGGTAAAGCAAACATTAAGCATGCGTATAGTTGTATCGGTGGTCGATAGAACTTGAGGGAATATTTGTTCTACCTTTAGCTCCTTGTTGGGTTCCACACTCTTACTTATCGAAAGAGGCTACAGTTGATCCCCTATACTTGTGTGTTATCAAGACCTTTTTCTGGCGCCGTTGCCGGGGAGTTATAGCGTGGGGTGAATATTCTCGTGTGTGCTTGTTTGCTTTATCACTAAGTAGTTTTTATTTTCTGTTCTAAGTTGTTCTATATCTTTAGTTATGGGTTGGAAACGCAAAATATCAAAAAAATAGTGGTACCTACTGAACCAATGGTTGAAGAACCACTCAAAATCTATCACACTACTGAAGCTTTTTACTTGGATCATCTTCAATCCCTGTGTGCTCGGGCTGAAACCCCAACTAGCTTAGTTGAGGGCAAATCTTTAGATGAGCATGCTTGTTATGTGCGACACCGCATATCTGAAAAAGGGGAACTTTTACTGGATCAAATTCATCGTTTGCAGTGCTATGCTTGGAATTTATGTGAAATATATGATTTTACTTGTTGTTCTGAAAACCCTAAGAAACACCTTCCCTACCAATGTGATTTTAGTGATAATGGAATCATATCTTCGTATGCTAAGGGTGTTTATAATTACTATGCTGTTAAACAAATTGAAGAATTTGTTGCTTTTAGGGGTGCTTATGAAATTGCTTCTTTGATTGAAACGTATGATGCTACTCTTTACAAATCTGAAAATTTTGCCATATTTAAGTATTTTTATGATAATTATACTTCTAATGCCTATGTTAAACCATATATTGAGGACTACTCCGCTGTCCAAGAAGAGACTAATATTTTGCAGGAGTCTATGGAAGAAGAAATTAATAACATTGTGAGCTCATTGGATGAAAAAGATGAGGAGGAGAGCGAAGAACAAAAGGAGGAAGAGCGGATTGATCACCCGTTCCCACCATCTAATGAGAGTAACTCTTTGTCCCATACATTGTTTAATTTCCTTTCGAATTTACCGAATGATGAATGCTATGATGATTGTTATAATCCCGTTGATTCTTTTGAAATATCCCTTTTGGATAACGCTTGCTATGCTTGTGGCCAATATGAATTATGCTTATGGAGATGAACTTGCTATAGTTCCTTATGTTAAACATGAAATTGTTGCTATTGCACCCATGCATGATAGTCCTATTACATTTTTGAATTCTCCCGACTACACTATATCGGAGAAGTTTGCCCTTATTAAGGATTATATTGATGGGTTGCATTTTACTATAACACATGATGATTTTGATAGATATAATATGCATGTTCTTTCTGCTCCTACTTGCAATTATTATGAGAGAGGAACTACATCTCCGCCTCTCTATGTTTCCAATATGATAAAATTGCAAGAAACTGTTTATACTATGCATTGGCCTTTACTATGTGTGCATGAATTGTTCTTTTATGACATGCCGATGCATAGAAAGAGAGTTAGAATTCGTCATTACATGATATATGTTACTTTGTTCTCACTACTAAATTACAAATTATTGTTAATTAAAATTGGCTTTGATATACCTTGGGATCCGGGTGGATCCATTACTTGAGCACTATATGCCTAGCTTAATGGCTTTAAAGAAAGCGCTGCCAGGGAGACAACCCGGAAGTTTTAGAGAGTCATTTATTTCTGTTGAGTGCTTTTATAAATTTAAAAAAAATAAAAAATAAAGAGGGGAACCTAAAACCTTTTCAAAAAGGAAAGTGAAAGTGAGAGAGACAAGCATTGTTGAAGTGGGGGAGCTCCTTGAACTTTGTTCATGCTCATGGAAACTTTGTGAATCTTGATTACATAAACTTTTCAACACAAATAATTATCCCCTTGTACAATTCCATTGTATTATAAAAAAATGTGCCAAGATTTTCCTTTAGTATTTTTACATTGCTTGTTGGTTTGTGCGGTGAAAAACAGAAACTTTGGCTGTAGTGCGCGATTTTACATTTTTTACTGGAACGTAAACAGTTCTGAAACTTCTTGCACTGTCTTTCTATAAAAATTGTTTATTTTTCCTAATTGTTTCAGAATTTTTGGAGTACCAGAGGTATGGTGAATGTTCAAATTACTACAGACTGTCCTGTTTAAGACAGATTCTGTTTTTGATGCATAGTTTGCTTGTTTTGATGAAACTATCGATTTCTATCAGTGGATTAAGCCATGGAAAAGTTATATTACAGTAGCTACAATGCAAAAACAAAATATGAATTGGTTTGCAGCAGTACTTAGAGTAGTAATTTGCTTTATTATACTAACGGATCTTACCGAGTTTTCTTTTGAGTTTTGTGTGGATGAAGTGATCAAAGATCGAGGAGGTCTTGATATGAGGATAAGAAGGAGAGGCAAGAGCTCAAGCTTGGGGATGCCCAAGGCACCTCAAGTAAATATACAAGGAGACTCAAGTGTCTAATCTTGGGGATGCCCCGGAAGGCATCCCATCTTTCTTCAACAAGTATCAGCATGTTTTCGGTTTCGTTTCGTTCATGTGATATGTGCAAATCTTGGAGCGTCTTTTGCATTTAGTTTTGACTTTTCTTTGATGCACCATGCTGGTATGAGATAGTCCATGGTTGATTTATAGAATTCTCTTTGCACTTCACTTATATCTTTTGAGTATGGCTTTATAAAATGCTTCATGTGCTTCGCTTATATCATTTGAAGTTTCGATTGCTTGTTTCCCTACACATAGAAAACCGCCATTTGTAGAATGCTCTTTTGCTTCACTTATACTTGTTAGAGCGTGGGCATATCTTTTGTAGAAAGAATTAAACTCTCTTGCTTCACTTATATCTATTTAGAGAGATGACAGGAATTGGTCATTCACATGGTTAGTCATAAAATCCTACATAAAACTTGTAGATCACTGAATATGATATGTTTGATTCCTTGCAATAGTTTTGCGATATAAAGTTGGTGATAGTAGAGTCATGCTAGTGGGTAGTTGTGGATTGTAGAAATACTTGTGTTGAAGTTTGTGATTCCCGTAGCATGCACGTATGGTGAACCGTTATGTAACGAAGTTGGAGCATGAGGTATTTATTGATTGTCTTCCTTATGAGTAGCGGTCGGGGACGAGCGATGGTCTTTTCCTACAAATCTATCCCCCTAGGAGCATGCGCGTAGTACTTTGTTTCGATGACTAATAGATTTTTGCAATAAGTATGTGATTTCTTTATGACTAATGTTGAGTCCATGGATTATATGCACTCTCACCCTTCCATCATTGCTAGCCTCTTCGGAACCATGCATTGCCCTTTCTCACCTCGAGAGCTGGTGCAAACTTCGCTGGTGCATCCAAACCCCGTGATACGATACACTCTATCACACATAAGACTCCTTATATCTTCCTCAAAACATCCACCATACCTACCTATCATGGCATTTCCATAGCCATTCCGAGATATATTGCCATGCAACTCATAACCCACAAGTATAGGGGATCACAACAGTTTTCGAGGGTAGAGTATTCAACCCAAATTTATTGATTCGACACAAGGGGAGCCAAAGAATATTCTCAAGTATTAGCAGTTGAGTTTTGAATTCAACCACACCTGGATAACTTAGTATCTGCAGCAAAGTATTTAGTAGCAAAGTAATATGGAAGTAACAGTAACGGTAGCAAAGTAATATTTTTGGGTTTTGTAGTGATTGTAATAGTAGCAACGGAAAAGTAAATAAGCGGAGAACAATATGTGAAAAGCTCGTAGGCATTGGATCGGTGATGGAGAATTATGCCGGATGCGGTTCATCATGTAACATTCATAACATAGGGTGACACAGAACTAGCTCCAATTCATTAATGTAATGTAGGCATGTATTCCGAATATAGTCATACGTGCTTATGGGAAAGAACTTGCATGACATCTTTTGTCCTACCTTCCCGTGGCAGCGGGGTCCTAGCGGAAACTAAGGGATATTAAGGCCTCCTTTTAATAGAGTACCGGACCAAAGCATTAACACAAAGTGAATACATGAACTCCTCAAACTACGGTCATCACTGGGAGTGGTCCCGATTATTGTCACTTCGGGGTTGCCGGATCATAACACATAGTAGGTGACTATAGACTTGCAAGATAGGATCAAGAACTCACATATATTCATGAAAACATAATAGGTTCAGATCTGCAATCATGGCACTCGGGCCCTAGTGACAAGCATTAAGCATAGCAAAGTCATAGCAACATCAATCTCAGAACATTGTGGATACTAGGGAGCAAACCCTAACAAAACTAACTCGATTACATGATAAATCTCATCCAACCCATCACCGTCCAGCAAGCCTATGATGGAATTACTCACACACGGCGGTGAGCATCATGAAATTGGTGATGGGGATGCTTGATGATGACGATGGCGATGGATTCCCCTCTCCGGAGCCCCGAACGGACTCCAGATCAGGCCTCCCGAGAGAGTTTAGGGCTTGGCGGCGGCTCCGTATCGTAAAACGCGATGAATCTTTCTCTCTGATTTTTTCTCCCCGAACACGAATATATAGATTTGGAGTAGAGGTCGGTGGAGCTCCAGGGGGCCCACGAGGCAGGGGGCACGCCCCCCACCCTCGTGGAAAGGGTGTGGCCCCCTGGCCCACATTCTTTCGCCAGTATTTTTTTTATTTCCAAAAATAATCTCCGTGGAGTTTCAGGTCATTCCGAGAAGTTTTGTTTCTGCACAAAAATAACACCATGGCAATTCTGCTGAAAACAGCGTCAGTCCGGGTTAGTTCCATTCAAATCATGCAAGTTAGAGTCCAAAACAAGGGCAAAAGTGTTTGGAAAAGTAGATACGACGGAGACGTATCAACTCCCCCAAGCTTAAACCTTTGCTTGTCCTCAAGCAATTCAGTTGATAAACTGAAAGTGATAAAGAAAAATGTTTACAAACTCTGTTTGCTCTTGTTGTTGTAAATATGTAAAGCCAGCATTCAAGTTTTCAGCAAAGATTATGAACTAACCATATTCACAGTAACTCTTAGGTCTCATGTTTACTCATGTCAATGGCATAGTCAACTAGCGAGCAATAATAATAAATCTCGGATGACAACACTTTCTCAAAATAATCATGATATGATATAACAAGATGGTATCTCGCTAGCCCTTTCTGAGACCGCAAAACATAAATGCAGAGCACCTTTAAAGACCAAGGACTGACTAAACATTGTAACTCATGGTAAAAGAGATCCAATCATAGTCATACCCAATATAAATTAATAGTAATAGATGCAAATGACAGCTGTGCTCTCCAGCTGGTGCTTTTTAATAAGAGGGTGATGACTCAACATAAAAGTAAATAGATAGGCCCTTTGCAGAGGGAAGCATGGATTTGTAGAGGTGCCAGAGCTCGATTTTAAAGCAGGGATAAATAATATTTTGAGCGGCATACTTTCATTGTCAACATAACAACCAAGAGATGGCGATATCTTCCATGCTACACACATTATAGGCGGTTCCCAAACAGAATGGTAAAGTTTATACTCCCCCTCCACCAACAAGCATCAATCCATGGCTTGCTCGAAACAACGAGTGCCTCCAACTAACAACAGTCCCGGGGGAGTTTTGTTTGCAATTATTTTGATTTGATTTGCATAAAGCATGGGACTGGGCATCCCGGTGACTAGCCCTTTTCTCGTGAGTGAGGAGCGGAGTCCACTCCTCTTGAGAATAACCAGCCTAACATGGAACATACAGACAGCCCTAGTTGATACATGAGCTATTCGAGCATACAAAACAGAATTTAATTTGAAGGTTTAGAGTTTGGCACATACAAATTTACTTGGAACGGCAGGTAGGTACCGCATATAGGAAGGTATGGTGGACTCATATGGAATAACTTTGGGGTTTAAGGGATTGGATGCACAAGCAGTATTCCCGCTTAGTACGAGTGAAGGCTAGCAAAAGACTGGGAAGCGACCAACTAGAGAGCGACAATAGTCATGAACATGCATTAAAATTAATAAAATTGAGTGAAAGCATGAGTAGGATATAATCCACCATGAACATAAATATCATGAAGGCTATGTTGATTTTGTTTCAACTACATGTGTGAACATGTGCCAAGTCAAGTCACTTAGATCATTCAAAGGAGGATACCACCCCATCGTACCACATCACAACCATTTTAATAGCATGTTGGCATGCAAGGTAAACCATTATAAACTCCTAGCTAATTAAGCATGGCATAAGCAACTATAATCTCTAATTTTCATTGCAAACATGTTTATTCATAATAAGCTGAATCAGGAACGAAGAACTAATCATATTTACAAAAACAAGAGAGGTCGAGTTCATACCAGCTTTTCTTATCTCAATATGTCCATCATATATCGTTATAATTGCCTTTCACTTGCACGACCGAACGATGTGAATAATAATAATAGTGCACATGCATTGGACTAAGCTGGAATCTGCGAGCATTCAATAAATAGGAGAAGACAAGGCAATACGTGCTCTTGGTTAAATCAACAATAATGCATATAAGAGCCACTTCAACAATTTCATTATGGTCTTCTCCTATCGACCCCCAAATAAAAGAAAATAATAAAAGTATTTACACAGGAAAGCTCCCAACAAGCAAAAGAAGAACAGGAAATCATTTTGGGTTTTCTTTTAATTATTACTACTACAGCAAGAAAGTAAACTAGCTAAAAGCTACAACTATTTTTTTGTTTTTCTTAAGGTTTAACAAACACACAAGAAGAAAGCATAAAAAGAAAATAAACTAGCATGGATATTACAGTGAAAAAGTATGAGCACCGACATCTAGCAATGAGTGTGTGAACATAAATGTAATGTCGGTGAGAAATACGTACTCCCCCAAGCTTAGGCTTTTGGCCTAAGTTGGTCTATTGCCACAGCTGGGCTGGCGGATATCCAAAGTTGTAGTTGGGGTCGTACTGAGATGCAGCAGCCATTGCATTGTGGGCTGCAGCTTGGACGCGAGCTATCTTAGCCCACCTCTCGTACTCAGTCACCTCCTCTCTGGTTATGAAATATCTCCCCTTTGCCTGAAAGTCAAACAAAGTAGAAGCAGGGAGAGCGACGTGATAGGTGCATTGTCTGTCAAAGATTAGTCGGTACTGGAGGAACTGATCATTCCTCTCAACAAAATGATGACGAACCAAAGCCCGATAATCTAAGTAAGCAGAAGGCAACTCAATATCATCCTCATGTATGGTTACACCAAGAAAATTAGCTAAACAGGTTGCATAAATTCCACCAAAGAAATCTCCATTAAATCTATTATTATGCAACCTACGTGCAACAATGGCTCCCAAATTATAATGTTTATCCCCTATCACAAGACTTCCGAGAACACCGAGGTCAGGGACACACATGTGACATGCTTCATCCTTACCATTTATGCACCTACCTATGAAGAGAGCAAAATAATGTATAGCAGGAAAATGAATGCTCCCTATGGTAGCTTGTGCAATGTCTCTAGATTCCCCCACGGTTATACTAGCAACAAAATCTCTAAATTCAGATTTGCGTGGTTCATTAGTACTACCCCATTGTGGAAGTTTGCAAGCAGTGGTAAAATCCTCTAAGTCCATAGTATAAGAATTTTCATAAAGATCAACCAGGACAGTTTGAGAATTGTGTGAAGATGAAAATTCAAATATCCTCACAAAGGAACTAGTGAGATAGTGGTACCGACGGCACTTGTCTGCCTTGAAGCTCACAAGATCGGTGTTACGCACATACGCGTTAAATTCTTCCTTAATTCCTCTTGATCCATGAAGTCCTCTGAAGGCCATTCACAAGCCCGCACTGGAGCGTCCCTTGGTGGTTCATCGTCAGCGTCGCGCATTGCAAGCCTGGTTCCTTGCTTCCTTGAAGGACCACCTTGGTACATTTTCCTAAACATATTTCTTCCTGTGAAAAATTTCTGAAATTTTTAGTAACTTCAAATAAAAGTGAACCAAACTCAACAAAATTGATAACAACTACTCCTACAAGTGCCTAGGGCCTATATCATGCATTAGAACTACTTGGAACCATATAAATTTGACATGCAAGCTCAAGAACGTGGTCACCTAGGCAGCACAAATTTGCAATGAATAAAGCACCAGAACAAAAATTAATTGGACCATTGGAGGAGTCACATACCAAGGAACAGTCCCCCAAAGCAGTTTTGTGAGACGTGCTTTGAGCAAGGACATCGAAAATCGCTGCAAAATGAGCTAGAACTCGGGCTTGAGCTGGTTGGTGATTTTTTTGGGAGGAAGAAGGAGTGTGTGGTTGCTGGAATAAGTGGAGGGGAGCCACCATGGGCCTACGAGGCAGGGGGCGCGCCCTGGACCCTCTTGGCCATGTGCCAGCTCCCCCTGATGTGTTCTCAATGCAAAAATATTCTCAAATATTCTAGAAAAAATCATATTCCATTTTCAGGGCATTTGGAGAACTTTTATTTTTGGGGTATTTTTTTATTGCACGGATAAATCAGAAAACTGACAGAAAATACTATTTTTACTTTATTTCAACTAAATAACAGAAAGTAAAAGGGGGGTTAGGTTGTGCTTTCTAGTTTCATCCATCTCATGCTCATCAAAAGGAATCCACTAACAAGGTTGATCAAGTCTTGTTAATAAACTCATTCCGAATAACATGGAACAGGAGAAATTTCGAATAACACTATGTTACCTCAACGGGGATATGCACATCCCCAACAATAATAATATCATATCTCTTCTTGACAGTAGGAAGAGGAAATTCAAAACCTCCAAAAATAATCGATGGAATTTTTCCAATAGAATTGATAATGTGGATTTGAGCTTGTTTCCTCGGAAAGTGTACCGTATGCTCATTACCATTAACATGAAAAGTGACACTGCCTTTGTTACAATCAATAACAGCCCCTGCAGTGTTCAAAAAGGGTCTACCAAGAATAATAGACATACTATCGTCCTCGGGAATGTGAAGAATAACAAAGTCCGTTAAAACAGTAACATTTGCAACCACAACAGGCACATCCTCACAAATGCCGACAGGTATAGCAGTTCATTTATCAGCCATTTGCAAAGATATTTCAGTAGGTGTCAACTTATTCAAATCAAGCCTACCATATAAAGAGAGAGGCATAACACTAACACCGGCTCCAAGATCACATAAAGCAGTTCTAACATAATTTCTTTTAATGGAGCATGGTATAGTGGGTACTCCTGGATCTCCAAGTTTCTTTGGTATTCCACCTTTAAAAGTATAATTAGCAAGCATGGTGGAAATTTCAGCTTCCGGTATCTTTCTTTTATTATTAACAATTTATTTCATATACTTATCATAAGGATTCATTTTGAGCATATCAGTTAATCGCATACGCAAAAAGATAGGTCTAATCATTTTAGCAAAGCGCTCAAAGTCCTCATCATCCTTTTTCTTGGATGGTTTGGGAGGAAAAGGCATGGGTTTCTGAACCCATGGTTCTCTTTCTTTACCTTGCTTCCTAGCAACAAAGTCTCTCTTATCATAACATTGATTATTTGATTGTGGGTTATCAAGATCAACAGCAGGTTCAATTTCTACATCATTATCATTGCTAGGTTGAGCGTCAACATGAACATCTTCATTAACATTATCACTAGGTTCATGTTCATTACCAGATTGTGTTTCAGCATCATAAATAGAAATATCATTTGGATTCTTAGGTATTTCAAAAACAGGTTCACTAGAAGCATGCAAAGTCCTATCATTTTTCTTTTTCTTCTTTTTAGAAGGACTAGGTGCATCTAAATTATTTCTCTGAGAATCCTGCTCAATTCGCTTAGGATGGCCTTCAGGATACAAAGGTTCCTGAGTCATTTTACCAGTTCCAGTAGCCACTCTAACAGCATAGTCATTATTCTTCCTATTCAATTCATTGAGCAAATCATTCTGAGCTTTAAGTACTTGTTCTACTTGAGTGGTAACCATAGAAGCATGTTTACTAATGAGTTTAAGTTCACCTTTAGCTCTAGACATATAATCACTCAAATGTTCAATCATATAAGCATTTTGTTTTAACTGTCTACCAAAATAAGCATTGAAATTTTCTTGTTTGACAATAAAATTATCAAACTCATCTAAGCATTGGCTATCAGACTTATAATGAGGAATATCACCTTCATCAAATCTATAGAGAGAATTTACCTTTACTACCTGTGTCGGGTTATCAAGACCATGAGTTTCTTCAATAGGTATTGGATTAAGATCATATATTTCTTCAACAGGCGGTGAATTAAGACCATGTATTTCTTCAATAGGAGGTAAATTCTTAACATCTTCAGCTTTTATACCTTTTTCTTTCATAGATTTCTTTGCCTCTTGCATATCTTGGGTCGAGAAATAGAACACCCCTCTTCTTCGGAGTTGGCTTAGGAGTTGGTTCAGGAAGTGTCCAATTATTTTCATTTGTCATCATATTATTCAATAAAATTTCAGCTTCATCTGGTGTTATTTCAATGAAAATAGAACCAGCACAACTATCCAGGTGGTCTCTGGAAGCATTGATTAGTCCATTATAAAAGATATCAAGTATTTCATTTTTCTTAAGAGGATGGTCAGGCAAAGCATTAAGTAATTGGAGAAGCCTCCCCCAAGCTTGTGGGAGACTCTCTTCTTCAATTTGCACAAAATTATATATTTCCCTTAAAGCAGCTTGTTTCTTATGAGCGGGGAAATATTTAGCAGAGAAGTAATAAATCATATCCTGGGGACTACACACACAACCAGGATCAAGAGAATTAAACCATATATTAGCATCACCCTTTAATGATAACGCGAATATCTTAAGGATATAATAGTAGCGAGATTTCTCATCATTAGTGAACAGGGTGGCTATATCATATAATTTAGTAAGATGTGCCACAACAGTTTCAGATTCATAGCCATAAAAAGGATCAGATTCAACCAAAGTAATTACATCAGGGTCGATAGAGAATTCATAATCCTTATCGTAACAAAGATAGGTGAAGTAGCATAAGCAGAATCATATTTCATTCTAGCATTCAGAGTTTTTTGTTTCAGCTTAGCTAAAAAATTCTTAAGATCACTCATATCATTGCAAGCAAGAAAGCCTCTAGCAATTTCTTCATCCATAACATAGCCCTTAGGCACAACAAGCAATTCATATTTAGGGGGAGAGTCTTCGTCATCACTTTCATCAATATTATTAGTTTCAATAATTTCATTCTATCTAGCCCTAGCAAGTTGTTCATCAAGAAATTCACCAAGTGGCACAGTAGTATCAAGCATAGAAGTAGTTTCATCATAAGTATAATGCATAGCAGAAGTGGCATCATCAATAACATGCGACATATCAGAATTAATAGCAGAAGCAGGTTTAGGTGTCGCAAGCTTACTCAAAACATAAGGTGAATCAAATGCAGAGCTAGATGGCAGTTCCTTACCTCCGCTCGTAGTTGAGGGATAAATTTTTGTTTTCTCGTCTTTCAAGTTCTTCATAGTGACCAGCAGATATAAATCCCAAGTGACTCAAAGAATAGAGCTATGCTCATGACAGCAGTGCCAAAAATAGTCTTGATAACCCACAAGTATAGGGGATCGCAACAGTTTTCGAGGGTAGAGTATTCGACCCAAATTTATTGATTCGACACAAGGGGAGCCAAAGAATATTCTCAAGTATTAGCAGTTGAGTTGTCTATTCAACCACACCTGGATAACTTAGTATCTGCGGCAAAGTATTTAGTAGCAAAGTAATATGGAAGTAACGGTAACGGTAGCAAAGTAATATTTTTGTGTTTTGTAGTGATTGTAATAGTAGCAACGGAAAAGTAAATAAGCGGAGAACAATATGTGAAAAGCTCGTAGGCATTGGATCGGTGATGGAGAATTATGCTGGATGCGGTTCATCATGTAACAGTCATAACATAGGGTGACACAGAACTAGCTCCAATTCATCGATGCAATGTAGGCATGTATTCCGAATATAGTCATACGTGCTTATGGGGAAGAACTTGCATGACATCTTTTGTCCTACCCTCCCGTGGCAGTGGGGTCCTAGCGGAAACTAAGGGATATTAAGGCCTCCTTTTAATAGAGTACTGGACCAAAGCATTAACACATAGTGAATACATGAACTCCTCAAACTACGGTCATCACCGGGAGTGGTCCCGATTATTGTCACTCCGGGGTTGTCGGATCATAACACATAGTAGGTGACTATACACTTGCAAGATAGGATCAAGAACTCACATATATTCATGAAAACATAATAGGTTCAGATCTGAAATCATGGCACTCGGGCCCTAGTGACAAGCATTGAGCAAAGCAAAGTCATAGCTACATCAATCTCAGAACATAGTGGATACTAGGGATCAAACCCTAACAAAGCTAACTCGATTACATGATAAATCTCATCCAACCCATCACCATCCAGCAAGCCTACGATGGAATTACTCACGCATGGCGGTGAGCATCATGAAATTGGTGATGGAGGATGGTTGATGATGATGATGGCGACGGATTCCCCTCTCCGGAGCCCCGAACGTACTCCAGATCAGCCCTCCCGAGAGAGTTTATGGCTTGGCGGCGGCTCCGTATCATAAAACGCGATGAATCTTTCTCTCTGATTTTTTTCTCCCCGAACACGAATATATAGAGTTGGAGTTGAGGTCGGTGGAGCTCGGGGGCCCATGCGTGAGGCGGCGCCCGAGGCGGCGCGCCCCCACCCTCGTGGAAAGGGTGTGGGCCCCCTGGCCTTGATTCTTTCACCAGTATTTTTATTATTTCCAAAAATAATCTCCGTGGAGTTTCAGGTCATTCCGAGAACTTCTGTTTCTACACAAAAATAACACCATGGCAATTCTGCTAAAAACAACGTCAGTCCGGGTTAGTTCCATTCAAATCATGCAAGTTAGAGTCCAAAACAAGGGCAAAAGTGTTTGGAAAAGTAGATACGACGGAGACGTATCATCAACTTCCATCATCATCATATACATGACTTGAGCATTTATTGTCATATTGCTTTGCATGATCGTAAGATAGCTAGCATGATGTTTTCATAGCTTGTCCGTTTTTTGATGTCATTGCTACGCTAGATCATTGTACATCCCGGTACACCGCCAGAGGCATTCATATAGAGTCATATCTTGTTCTAGTATCGAGTTGTAATATTGAGTTGTAAGTAAATAAAAGTGTGATGATCATCATTATTAGAACATTCTCCCATGTGAGGTTATCAAAATAAAAGTGGCCAAAGAAGCCCCAAGAAAAGTGGGAGAGGCCAAAGAAGCCTACAAAAAAAAGAAAACAAAAAACAAAAAATGAGAGAAAAAGAGAGAAGGGACAATGTTACTATCCTTTTACCACACTTGTGCTTCAGAGTAGCTCCATGTTCTTAATATAGAGAGTCTCTTGAGTTATCACTTTCATATACTAGTGGGAATTTTCATTATAGAACTTGGCTTGTATATTCCAACGATGGGCTTCCTCAAATGCCCTAGGTCTTCATGAGCAAGCAAGTTGGATGCACACCCACTTAGTTTCAGTTTGAGATTTCATACACTTATAGCTCTAGGGCATCCGTTGCATGGCAATCCCTACTCCTCACATTGACATCAATTGATGAGCATCTCCATAGCCCGTTGATTAGCCTCGTCGATGTGAGACTTTCTCCTTTTTGTCTTCTCCACACAAACCCCACCATCATATTATATTCCACCTATAGTGCTATGTACATGGCTCACGGTGTTGTATTGCGTGAAAGTTGAAAAGGTTTGAGAACGTCAAAAGTATGAAACAATTGCTTGGCTTCTCATCGGGTTTGTGCATGATTTGAATATTTTGTGTGGTGAAGATGGAGCGTAGCCAGACCATATGATTTTGTAGGGATAACTTTCTTTGGCCATGATATTTTGAAAAGACATGATTGCTTTATTAGTATGCTTGAAGTATTATTGTCTTAATGTCAAATGATAGAATATTGATTTGAATCACTCGTGTCTTAATATTCATGCCATGATTAGATTATGTGATCAAGATTATGTTAGGTAGCCTTCCACATAAAAAATTATCTTTTTTTTATCATTTACCTACTCGAGGACGAGCAGGAATTAAGCTTGGGGATGCTGATACGTCTCCGTCGTATCTATAATTTTTTATTGTTCCATGCCAATATTCTACAACTTTTACATACTTTTGGTAACTTTTTATACTATTTTTGGGACTAACATATTGATCCAGTGCCCAGTACCAGTTCCTGTTTGTTACATGTTTTTTGTTTCACATAAAATCCATATCAAACGGAGTCCAAACGGGATAAAAACTGACGGAGATTTGTTTTTGAATATATGTGAATTTTGGGAAGTGGAATCAACGTAAGACGATGCCCGAGGGGCCCATGAGGGTGAGGGGGGAGCCCCAGGGGGTCAGGCGTGCCCTGGGCCCTCGTGGCCACCCCGTAAGGTGGTTGGTGCCCTTCTTTCGCCGCAAGAAAGCCAATATTCGGATAAAAATCGTGTCCAAATTTCAGCTTAATCGGAGTTACGGATCTCTGGCAATTTAAGAATGGTGAAAGGGCAGAATCAGGGAGCGCAGAAACAGAAGGAAACAAAGAGAGAGAGATCCAATCTCGGAGGGGCTCTCGGCCCTACGCCGCCATGGAAGCCAAGGAACAGAGGGGAAACCCTTCTCCCATCTAGCGGGAAGGTCAAGGAAGAAGAAGAAGAAGGGGGGCCTCTCCCCCTCGTTCTGGTGGTGCCGGAACACCGCGGGGCCATCATCATCACCGCAATCTACACCAACACCTCCGTCATCTTCACCAACATCTTCATCACCTTCCCCCATCTATCTACAGCGGTCCACTCTCCCGCAACCCACTGTACCCTCTACTTGAACATGTTGCTTTATGCTTCATATTATTATCCAATGATGTGTTGCCATCCTATGATGTCTGAGTAGATTTTCGTTGTCCTATCGATAATTGGAGAATTGCTATGATTGCACTACAAAAAAAGACACATCTGTGACATTTTGGGCCGAACGAATTTTTTTCCTGTCATACTTATGACACTTCTATGACAATAATTGTGACAAAACCCGGCATCATCATAGATGTGGTGGGGTCCTACTTCTATGAAAAAAATCATGACGGAAAATGTGCTTTTTGTCCTGGGCGGGCTGGAGACACAACTGCATGAAATTCTTTGGGCCGTCCATGACGGAGAAAACCGTGGTAGAAGCAAGGGCGAGGAAAATATCGGGGAGTTCCCGATTACGATGGGTGGTCGGGGGTCGAGCGATGCGTGTTTCTCTCGTACGTACGCGCATGTGTGCGAGGCGTTGGGCTCTAACTGAACCCGAGCGAGGCGTTGGGCTCTAAGCGAACACGGCGATTACGCTGCGAGCTACCGTTCTTGAACCCGGCGATCGATCGATGGCTGTTAACTAAACCCGATCGGCGATTCGCCGCTCTGCTTTGCTACACGAAGCCGATCGATGCTGCCTCTGGATGAGCGATGGCGTTATTGGGGGTTTGGATGAACAGTTCCCGGTGGGGGTTGGATGAACAGGAACCCGTGGTAGTAGAGGTCGTTGTCGCTGGATGAACAGTACCCCGATCGATCGAGCCGGTGGATGAACAGGACCCCGTGGAGGGCTGGTTGAACAGTAGCCGTAGGAGGGTTGGTTGAACAGTAGCCGGTGGAGGGCTGGATGAACAGTAGCCATGGAGGGGTGGTTGAATAGGACCCCTATGGAGAGGACTGGTTGAACAGTAGCCGGTGGAGGAGCGCGTGGTGGAGGCTGGATGAACAGGAGCCCGTGGATGAACAGTCGCAGGTGGAGGCTGGAGGAGGTCGATGGTGGATGAACAGTAGCCCGTGGAGGCTGGAGGAGGTCGACAGTGGAGATGAACAGTATCCCGTGGAGTCCCGTTTTACGGTACGCCACACCCCTCCCGATGAACAGGACCCCCATTTCGGCTGTGGTGCTCCAACACAAGTCCGTTTCCTCCGTTTTGCGGTACGTCACACCCCTCCCGATCAACAGGACCCCGTTTCCACCGTAGGAGGTCCGTTTCCTTCGTTTTGCGGTACGCCAGACCCCTCCCGATGAACAGGATCCCGTTTCCACCATGGCCAGTCGAACACAAGGTCATTTCCTCCGTTCTGTGGTATGCCAGGGCTCGTTTCCATCGGTCGTTCCGTCCAAGACGGTTGGCTCCCGATGAACAACACGCGTTCCATTGCCCCCCGATGAACATGACGCATTCCGTTGGCTCCCCATGAACACGACGACGACGCAGTTTCTCCATTCTGACCCAACCATAGCCATGTACACGAGCCCTGGCCGTACATATGCGCGAGTAGGCATTCGAGACCCCTCCCGTATGTACGTACGTGGCCGTATTTACTTTCTTGCACACTGGCCGATGTACGTACGTGTACATGCTATGTGCACACCTCTACTACGACACGTGCGCGCCTCCACTACGACACGTGCCCTTCCTTGCACGGCAACGGTTCATCGCTGCAGCCTGCAGACATACCGATCGTATGTACGTACACGTTTGCGACCAGAATGACAATGCTATGTACGCTTCGACCAGGTGGGTCCCGACCGTCAGGCACTTCCTTGCGTGCGAAGATGTAGCTGGTGGGTCCCAGCAGTCAGGGGACGAATCATTTTTCTTTTGCCCGTAATATGGACGCACTTCCTTGCGTGCGAAGATGTAGCTGGTGGGTCCCAGCAGTCAGGGGGGAAAACATTATTTTTCAGGGTAAAAAGGATGCGGTTGCATGCATGCGTCCATGGGTGTGGTGCGTCCCCACTATCAGCCTCTCAAGTACAGTCATCTTCCGATGACTCTCGGTTGTTGACCATGTTG
The DNA here is from genome assembly GCA_021605145.1 of Aegilops bicornis. NCBI lineage: Eukaryota > Viridiplantae > Streptophyta > Magnoliopsida > Poales > Poaceae > Aegilops > Aegilops bicornis. The sequence goes on from CM038672.1 coordinate 538,578,268, forward strand.
ACCACACCATGCCAAGCGCACCAAGGCCGGTGGACAACGGCGAGGCCCCAGACTGGAACGACCCGGAGATGGGGAAGATGCGGCAGTGGAGTCGCAGATTGAGAGGAGTGGGAAACTTGCCTAGTTTGGTCTTGGCGGCAACTGCCTTGGTGCCGCCCCTGATGAGCAGGAGCAAGAACAGAGGTTGAAGAAGGAGCACGGCTGTTGGATTAACATCCAACGGTCCAGCTGCTAGAATCATTTGTTGATTAATTTGACAAAGCCCTACGTACACGTCCGCTTAGTAGGCCCAAAAGTCAGCCACCAAACCTGACGGGTCCCAGCTGTCAATGGGAGGAATGATTTTTTCGCATAACAAGGAGGCACTTCATTCCGTGCGAAGATACAGCCGGTGGGTCCCAGCTGTCAGGGGAGGAAACAATTTTTTCAGCTTAATAAGGAGGAACTTTCCTTGCGTGCGACCATGGACGTCGTGGGTTCCAGCCGTCAGGCTCTCCGCATCTGATTCTCTTCCGATGACTCTCGTTTGTTGACCACGCCGACCGAAAGCACAGCGAGGCGGTGGAGCGATGGCGAGGCCCGGACGGGAACGACTTCGGAGATGGGAAAAGCGGCGGTGGAAATCCTGATTGAGATGAGGAGAAGGGTTATAACTGGTTCTAGTGCGGCGTGGGGCTGTAGTCGGTGGAGAATAACAGGAGGTGTGGAGGGGTGGAGCCTAGTCGGCGGTGGGGTAGCGCTTCGCAGCATGCGTGCTAAGCAGAGCCGCTAGCCGCCGGAGGCCGGACCAGGCGGTCCCGGCGACGCTGGAGGAAGAAGACGAGAGATTGAAGGTGCATGCCGGCCGTTGGATATAAATCCAATGGCTGTGGATGTCATAATCATTTGTTGACCAAGTTGACAACGCCCTGCGTAGGCTTCGACCTATTGGCCCACATTTGTCCATTTGTTGGGCTGGGTGAACAAATAATTTCGCGTCAATGTGTCCCATTTATATTTTCTTAGAAATCCCAACCCATTTGCACTTTCTTGAAATACACGAATTAGCTGGGCTCGTTCTATATATAATGTTAGGTTAGAAGGAGCAATTAATATCAAAAAATAAACCAGAGCGACACATTTATATATATAAAATTAACAAATTAGCGAGTTATTGCTCAAAATAAAAATGAGCGCGTTATTATTACATTGGTCCTGAAAATCTTACAAGCTTTTATGCATAATCACCAGGATTTTCCTTGCACTGTGAGTCAAAAACAACCAGGATTTTCCTTCCCACTTCTGTTAAACATTTACTTTTATAAGTTAATAACACGTGGGATGTTTTTATAATGTATATATAAGTCTCTATAAAATATACGATAATAGTAATAATATAAATATATATATAATGCGGTTAGAAGGGAAAACATAAATTGGAGACAATATTATTATTCTTATATATAGATAAATAGAACAGAGATCTGCGTTTTACTAAGAAAAATACATTGGGCAGCCGATCTTTAAGAAAAAGCCCATAGGTCGGTATGGACCTAAAAAATAAGTTGAAACCATTCTCTCCGTATGTCATGGGCTACGCATGTTAAAAACAAAACCTAGGCCTAGCTGATACTTGTTCGCCCTCTGGAAAAAAATGATACCAGCTAGATCCCCGAGCGAACTGGATTAAAGAGGGGGCCGACGGCGCGACTGAAGAAGCACATCAGGAGCGATTTTTTTTATTTAGTGGATGGCTGTCGATGGCGTTTTTTACTTGCCTCTACACCATACAACTTGTATTTTTAGCCTTCCAGTCCGTAGTGGACCAGCAGCCCATTTGCTGGGCGGCCCAACCTATAGAAACCAGCACTCGATTTTTCATCAAGCCCCAAAAACAACATAGTACTATGTTTGTTTTGAGGCCGAAAGCATTATGGCAGGGGTTGAGTGGGGGAAGGGGAAGACAGAGCAAAAAGATTAAAAAGAGCTAATGCGCCGTTGCTATCCTAACAAAGCAGATGCAATTCTTCTCGGGAAGAAGGTGTGCTGTTGACACCCACACGTCACAAATCCCACAGTAGCATACTAACAAGTTCACACACAAGTACAACAGAAACGGTAAACATTCGTATCAAACTCAAGTTCACAGGACACGTTCATATTCATAGCCAACATTCACAATCAACAACTCAAAAGATTCATATATACAGAAGTTCAGCGTGTCTATGCATCCAAATGATTGATAGATCACACAACAATGTTCATAGATAATTCACAAAAAGATTCAGATATACACATGTTCAGCATGTTTATGCATCCAAATGATTGAGATCACAGCAAATATCATCCATGCACGAACTTTAATTACCTAGGGTACATACTGGTAAATGGTGTTCAGTCGGAGGTTCTTCTTGCTAAAGTTAATGCTTGTACGAGTAAACTTTCGAGTACATAAGAGGCAGCACAGACAATCTGAACTTTGCTTGTAGGTTTATCCTCAAATAGTGGCCTCGTGCCGAGGGAGGTTTGAGCAACTTGGCCACTACTTTCATCCAACTGGTTTACTGGGTCATCTTGGTCCTGTAGCTCGCCAAAATTCTACATTGTAGACAAGAAAGGAGGCGGTTGAGAAAATGAACCACCCAAAATTTTTGTGCAGTTCAACTGAAATGGAGCATCCCTGGTGAGGGAGTCCCGGATTAAGGGGTGACCGGATAGCCGAACTCTCACCGTTGGCTGGACTCCTGGACTATGAAGATACAAGATTGAAGACTTCGTCCCGTGTCCGGATGGGACTTTCCTTGGCGTGGAAGGCAAGCTTGGCGATATGGATATGTAGATCTCCTACCATTGTAACCGACTCTGTGTAACCCTAACCTATCCGGTGTCTATATAAACCGGAGGGTTTTAGTCCGTAGGAAGAACAACAATCATACCATAGGCTAGCTTCTAGGGTTTAGCCTCCTTGATCTCGTGGTAGATCTACTCTCGTACTACCCATATCATCAATATTAATCAAGCAGGAGTAGGGTATTACCTCCATCGAGAGGGCCCGAACCTTGGTAAAAACATCGTGTCCCTTGTATCCTGTTACCATCCGCCTAGACGCACAGTTCGAGACCCCCTACCCGAGATCCGCCGGTTTTGACACCGACATTGGTGCTTTCATTGAGAGTTCCTCTGTGTCATCACCGATAGGCCCGATGGCTCCCTCGATCATCAACAACGACGCGGTCCAGGTGAGACTTTTCTCCCGGACAGATCTTCGTATTCGGCGGCTTTGCTGCGGGCAATTAAGCAGCCATCTGGAGCAGATCGAAAGCTCGCCCTGGCCATTAGGTCGATTTGGAAGTTTGAACTATACGGCCGATATCCGCGGAGACTTGATCTTTGGCCGGATTCGATCCGCAGCCAAGCGTGCCGCCTTTGTCTCGATGGGCATGATCTAGCTCTGCAGCCGAGCGATTGCCTCGAGGCCGCACCGCTTCCGCTCCGACCCTTAATCGAGCCGGATTCCCCGATCGAGGGCGGGTGGTTGGACACCGCCTCGGGGCTACCATCTCTATGGCGATTGAGCGAACTCCATCCACATCGCTGCGAAGACCTCGACTCCGGTGCGGGCTCCTCTCCGGACTCGAACCCTCCGCGCCCACCTTGTCGAATCCGATTGGGCGCCCGGTCATGGAGTTATCTTCCGCGGACATCTTTCATCTCTCTCCCTTTGGAGACATCCTGAATTCACTAAAGTCTCTCTCTTTATCCGGAGAGACCTGGCAGGACTACGGACAAGAAGGTTGGGATGCGGACGGCGAAGAAATTCAACGCCCACCCACCACCCACTTTGTAGCCACCGCCGATGATTTAACCGACATGCTAGACTTCGACTCCGAAGACATCGACGGTATCGGCAGCGATGCGGAGAGCGACCAAGACCAGCGCCTACAGGGCACTGGAAGGCCACCTCGTCATCTGAAATATACATGGTGGATATCCCAAAAGATGGGAGCGGCGATGGAACAACGGAGGATGACCCTCCAAAAAGCAACGAAGCGCCCGGCGTCGGTAGCGCCGCTCTAAATCCCGCCACGGCAAAAATGGTGATTCCGATGCGGAGATAATAACACCCAGACGATGCGAAGACAACCCCCTCGGCGGGACTCGGCGCGGGAGGAGGGAGAAGAAAGTCCGCCTGACGGTCTGCAGAAAAAGAGGTCGAGGGCGATAATTACGCGCCTCCCTCCGAAGATGAGGCAAGCCTCGGCGACGATTTAATTTGTCGTGCCCGAGGATCCCTCCGAACAAGAGCGTTTCAAAGCGCGGGCTTATGGCCACGGCAAACAGCCTCAAGAAAAAGCAGCAACAACTAAGAGCTGACCAAGACACGCTAGGTGACGGATGGATGAAGTCCTTGCAGCCAAGAGTATGAACTCGAGCGCCCCTCAAAAGCTACCCCAAAGCGCAGGTCGTTGCCTCGATCCGAGGAGGAAGCACCCAAGTCACCAGCGCGACGACATGGCAGACCGGCCACCCGTGGCATGACGAAGAAGCCTCTCGGCCCTCCGCTCAAGCCACACCCGACGCAGCTCAAAAAGTACCAAGGCACGGAAAACGCACGGACTTGCGAGATATCTTGGAGGATAAGGTAAAACATACAAGATTGATCTACGGATCGGCGTGGGCGTAACGACGCGGGATGATTACTTGTCGCGCGGATACAGCCAAACCCGGCCGGGCCGAACCACGATGAACAAAGCTCATATGAGCTACTTTGTGATATAGCCCAATACAGAGGCTCCGCACACCCACTATGCTTCACAGATGAAGTAATGGATCATCAAATCCCTGAGGGCTTCAAACCCGTAAACATCGAATGATACGATGGTACCACAGATCCTGCGGTCTAGATCGAGGACTATCTCCTCCATATCCACATGGCCCGCGGTGATGATCTACATGCCATCAAATACCTCTCACTCAAGCTTAAAGGACCAGCTCGGCATTGGCTCAACAGCTTGCCAGCAGAATCAATTGGTTGTTGGGAGGACCTGGAAGCCGCATTCCTTGATAACTTCCAGGGCACATATGTGCGACCACCAGACGTCGATGACCTTAGCCACATAATCCAGCAGCCAGAAGAATCGGCCAGACAATTCTGGACACGGTTCTTAACAAACAAAAATAAAATCGTTGACTGTCCGGATGCAGAGGCCCTTACAACCTTGAAACATAACATCCGCGACGAGTGGCTTGCACGGCACCTAGGACAGGAAAAGCCAAAATCCATGGCAGCCCTCACAACACTCATGACCCGCTTTTGTGCGGGAGAGGACAGCTGGCTAGCTCTAAGCAACAACTTGGCCAAACATCCTGATAGTTCGGATACCAAGGACAGCAATGGCAGGTCGCATCGCAACAAGAACAAGCGCCGCATTAACAGCGATAACACTGAAGATACGGCCGTCAATGCCGGATTCAGAGGCTCTAAACCCGGTCGTGGAAGAAGCCATTCAAAAGAAATACCGGGGCCCGTCCAACTTGGACCGAATACTCGATCGCTTGTGCGGATACATGGCACCCCCGAAAATCCAGTCAATCACACCAACAGGGACTGTTGGGTGTTCAAGCAAGCAGGCAAGTTAAGTGCCGAACTCAATGACAAGGGGTTGCATAGCGATGACGAGGAAGAGCCCCGACCTCCGAACAATAGAGGACAAAAGGGTTTTCCCACGCAAGTGCGGACGGTGAACATGATATACGCAACCAATATACCCAAAAGGGAGCGGAAGCGTGCACTAAGGGACGTATATGCGATGGAGCCAGTCGCCCCGAAGTTCAACCCATGGTCTTCCTGCCCGATCACCTTCGATCGAAGGACCACCCCACTAGCATCCGTCACGGCGGTTTCGCTGCATTGGTTCTTGACCCAATTATCGACGGATTTCACCTAACCGTAGTCCCGATGGGCGGCGGCGGTAACTGAACCTGCTTTATCGAGGATACGGTCGCCAAAATGGGCATAGACCCTCAAGGATTAAACCTACAAAGACGACCTTTAAAGGCGTCATACCGGGTGTAGAGGCCAGATGTACAGGCTCGGTTACACTCGAAGTGGTCTTCGGATCCCCGGATAACTTCCGAAGCGAAGAGTAAATCTTCGACATCGTCCCATTCCGCAGCGGCTATCATGCACTGCTCGGACAAACCGCATTTGCAAAGTTCAATGCGGTGCCGCACTACGCATACCTCAAGCTCAAGATGCCAGGCCCTCGAGGAGTAATCACGGTCAATGGAAACACCGAACGCTCTCTCCGAACGGAGGAGCACACGGCGGCCCTCGCAGCGGAGGTACAAAGCAGCCTCTCACAGCAACTCTCGAGTCCGGCCATTAAGCGTCCGGACACTGTCAAGCGCGCCCGGAGTAACCTACAACAAGACCGAAATGCACGATTCAAGCACGCGTAGCAATCCGGCCCCAACCCCAGCCCTCACGAAATTGCGAAGCTAGTGTTACGCGTACATAATTACGCTCTGGAGATACCATGGGCATATGGGGAGGGGCACGACCACGGCACGCCAAGAATGCGGCTCGACCGCACCAGGGGCTCCCGATTGTGTCATTCTTTTCCTTTTTTCCTTTTTCTTCCTTTTTCTTACTTTCAGGACTCCGTCTTTCAGAAGTCCTGTCCGGCACTAGAATCGCCGAACTCACGATGCAACAGCCAGGGAAGCAGTAAGCCACGTCGAAGTGTTCAGGTGGTCTCTATTACGAGCATTATACCTGTTTTACATACCATCCCATGACTTACCCACGGAGGGGACATGTTAGATAGTCCCATCCCTTGCTTATCGCACTATTTGTATCGTTACGCTTTCATTGCGTACTTTTTTGGATAAATAATACATAGCTTTTGCTTATTATTGCTCTACTTCCTTTATCTATACATATGTTCATTTCACGACATGTTGCAACCGTACACTTTAGTACGGCCAATACACCGAGGGCTTAAGTATCCCAAAATTATGGTGTGATAAGTCCGAACACTTTCACAAGTGCGGCACCCGAACTTATAGCATTATATGAATCGGCTCGAATCATGTTTTGGGTCAATAGTTGGGTTTGCCCGGCTCCGTGTTTTGGTACCTTACGTTCCGTTATATCGACTAAGGTAGCACCGGGAGAACCACTGCGATTGTGCCCAGTTGAGCTGGGTCGAGCACCTCGATGGAAAAAAGCTAAAACTGACCGTCATGATAGAGGCGAGAGCTGGTCACTGTTCGAGAGGTTTTTTGGTCCCTAAAGACTTATGCCGCTTAGAGCGAGGAACCGGAATTGTCCGGCCAAAGGCGTGGATAGCGCCCGAACTCGGTCTTCCGAATACTAGGGGCTTCGCCGGAATTTAAAATTATAGAATTCTATGGCTAAGTGAGAGTGTTCAAGCATTATAAGTCCAGTTGCCTTGTTCGTTGTGTTGAGCGACTCCCTAGATGGACCCAAGAATGGGAACAAGAGTGCTCAAGTTTATCCCAAACACCCCAGCACTTGTGGCATGGGGGCTGAAGCCAACGACTTGCCATCTCTCAAATTTGATAAACGGCCGCCTGAAGGTAATATTTTAAATTAACAAAGCGTTGCTTTGCGCATATGAACAAGTTTTCAGCGTCTGAGGATAGCAAATGCAAGCCTATTCAAAATTACATCTTTGGAGCACTCATCCACTATTCGGCGGGCACCCTTCAGAGGCCCTCATAGTACATTTCGGGCGTGCGATGCTCATGGCCCTTCGGTGGCCCGTCCGTCACAAGCTTCTCCGCATCCAGCTTGCCCGGTGCACTTTAGCACGGGCAAGGGCCCGACGGACACCTCCAATGCAGACGGAGTGCTTGATGACTTCAATCCGTGGGACAGGCATCCACCGGCCGCTGCACCAAGCGAAGTAGCTCCGGGCATGGCCTCCAATGGCCACCCGGCGCTATAAGGCCCTTCATGGCCTGTTCGGAGACCTTGTGGAGCTCGACCAACTGCTTGACTGGTCGCTCAGGGCACTGGATGTTCGGCCTCGGCATCACGAGACCAGAACACCTTTTTCCGTCGAGCTCCCCTCCTTGGCGCGGTAGAATGCGGCAAGATCGGATACACTACGGGCAAATCTGCGAATGCTCCTAGAGAGCTCCGAATCCGGGTAAGTAACAGGTAATTCACTTTCACATGCTTGCTTTGCATAAAGAATGCCTTACCCGCCGCTATCTTCTTTAACGACTCAATTTCTTGGAGGGCTTTTTGGGCCTCAGCCTTAGCAGCTTTGGCACTCTCAAGAGCTGAGGCGAGCTCAGACTCTCGAGTCTTTGAGTCACGCTCCAAACTCTCGTGTTTTTCAACGAGAGCTTGGAGCTCTTGCCCGCTCTGTAGCCAGTGCGCCTCCCCTTCTCTCGCTCGGTGCGCTCTGCGGCCGCTTTGTTTTCGACCATGGACACTGCTTCCTTCAGGGTCGCCACCTCGTTCGTGGCCCCTGCAGTACCCATGTTATTCCTGTTATCTTTTGCAACCGAAACCTTTCTATATGGTATTTCTTTAATAAGGTACTACGTACCTTCCTTGTCCTCGAGCTGCTTCTTGGCTTGGCCGAGCTCGTTCTCGGACCGCTCGAGGCTCTGCTTTAACGCATCGACCTCCATGATCGGTCTGGCCGGAGGTCGGCGGCCTGCATTCCCATATTGACATACTTATGTTAGACTCCTGCGTATATCTTTTTAGATCCTTAGTCCGGCTTTTCTTTCCGAACACCGAACTAAGCATCGAGAACTCTTGTCTATGTGGTAATATTTTTACATATTCTAAACTTACCTCAAAGCTTTGTTAGAAGGCTGGTACGAGCTTCAGTCGGCCCGCTCTTGGCGGATCGAATCTGTCTGGATCACCGCACTCATAACGATGCGGTGCTCCTCGATGGAGGCGCCGTTGGCGCCTCCGATGCTATCCGGTGCCTCCGGTTGGGACGGAGGACACGGCGTCTTACCTTCTTGCGAAGGTACCGCTTGGGACTCGGAACGGCTGAAGGTTCCCGCATGGAGTCCGGACAAGGGTCGGGCTTAGGGCCCCTGGGGGTCTTGCCCCCCACGCGCCTGGAGTCCGGGAGGTTGCCTTGTGGCACCTCCTGCGCCACCTCCTCTTGACCAAGCCCCCCTTGGGGCCCCACTGCCGTCGCCTGCAGCGTGAGGCGAGGAGGCAGTCGGAAGCAGTACTCTCCATTTCCGGCGAGCCCGAGGACCCGCTCGATGAATCGGCGAACTCGCCCTTGGGCGGGCTGCACGATTGTTCGACATTAGAGAACACTCTGCAATGATAAAAAACCATGGGTATCCGGACACTTACGATCTCGCTAGGGGCTTGGCCCTTGTAGGCCAATCCTCCTCGTCGTCGTCGACGTTGGTGGAGAAGTCCGGAGGAAGGATTCTTCCCTTCTTGGACCCTCCGGCCTCCCCAGTTGGGGCGGCCTTCCTTTTCCTCTCCTCCCCCGCTGGGGGAGAAGCTTCTTTTTCCTCCTCCTCGTCCTCAGGAGAAGATTACGCCTTGAGAATCGGCGGCGCTGGCGTCGGGAGCTCCCTTGAGTTCCGCGGCCTCCTTCTTAGCCTTCTTATCCGGCACCACATGGGGTCCCGGGCCGGCAACCCGTCAATCGGGCGTCCGCGGAGTCTTCGGCAAAGGAGCCGGACAGTTAATCTGTCCGGACGTCTTCAGCCAGTCCTGTCAAAGAATAGGGAGTTTTTAGATCCCACGTAGAGTCAATCTATGAAAAAAGAGTCCCGTAAAGGGTAAAATAACTTACCTCGCCGCTTGACGCCGTGAGCTGTATCCACGATCTTTGTTAGCGGATGCGGGGGCTTCGGCGCCCTTGAACAGCACCTTCCAGGCATCTTCGTACGTAGTGTCGAAGAGCCGGCTCAAGGTTCGGTGTTGTGCCGGATCAAACTCCCACAAATTGAAGGCCCGTTGTTGGCATGGGAGAATCTGGTGGATGAGCATCACCTGGATTACGTCGACAAGCCTGAGATTCTTGTCCACCAGGTTTCGGACGCATGTTTGGAGTCCGGATAGCTCGTCCGAATCCCCACTTCAGCCCGTCTCTTTCCATGACGAGAGCCGTGTGGGGAAGCCAGATCTGGTCGGGGCGCCACCCATTCAGGGTCGCGTGGCTCGGGGATGTAGAACCACCCTGATTGCCACCCCTTTATTGTCTCCACAAAGGATCCCTCGAGCCATAGGACTTTGGCCATCTTGCCGACCATGGCGCCTCCGCACTCCGCTTGACGGCCGGCCACAACCTTCGGCTGACATTAAAGGTCTTGACCATAGGCGAAGTGGGGCTGGATGCGAAGGAAGGCCTCGCACACGACGATAAACTCCGAGATGTTGAGGAAGAAATTCGGGGCAAGGTCGTGGAAGTCCAGGACGTAGTAGAACATGAGCCCCCGGACGAATGGGTGAAGTGGAAAACCTAGTCCACGGAGGAAGTGGGGGAGAAACACCACCCTCTCATGGGGCCTGGGGGTTGGAATGAGCTGCCCCGTCGGGCAGCTTTGTCTGTGATATCGCCGTACAAGTATCCGGCCTCCCGCAGCCTTGTGATGTGCCCCTCCGTGATGGATGAGGCCATCCACCTGCCTCCCGCTCCTGACATGGTTGGAGAAGGTTGAGGTGGGATGTGCGGACTTGGGCGCTAGAGCTCGAGTGCGTGGAAATGAAGGAGCAAAGGAGGAAGAAGGCGTAGGTGAAAAGGTGGATCCTTATCCCCTTATATGGACGGACGGAGCTATGCGTCCCCCACCAGCCTGGTAAAACTCGCTTATCTCCCAAGCGCCGTAATCAATGGCGCGGATGGATTACCCACGTCCGTATTGATGAGAATCCCGTAATAAGGGGGCACGATCTATGCTTTGATAAGACGTGCCAAGGAAACCGCCTCGCTAATCGCGCTAAGGTGGAACGGTAAAAAACGATTCATAAAAAGGCCTGGCCATGGTGTGATGTCATGCCGCGGAATACGTCAGCAGATCTATGCAAACGTTATTCTCTCTATGGTGGTATGTGGAACTTGTTTTGCAGAGCCGGACACTATCCTGGTGTCCAAAACCTTCTATGAAGTATTCGGAGGAGGAACCCGCCTTGCAATACCGAAGACAATATGCGCGCCCGGACTAAATGCGTCATTGAAGCCTGGTTCAGGGGAGCTCTTGAGGGAGTCCCGGATTAGGGGTGTTCGGATAGCGAACTCTCACCGTTGGCGGACTCTGGACTATGAAGATACAAGATTGAAGACTTCGTCCCGTGTCCGTATGGGACTTTCCTTGGCGTGGAAGGCAAGCTTGGCGTCTGGATATGTAGATCTCCTACCATTGTAACCGACTCTGTGTAACCCTAACCTATCCGGTGTCTATATAAACCGGAGGGTTTTAGTCTGTAGGAAGAACAACAATCATACCATAGGCTAGCTTCTAGGGTTTAGCCTCCTTGATCTCGTGGTAGATCTACTCTTGTACTACCCATATCATCAATATTAATCAAGCGGGGTAGGGTATTACCTCCATCGAGAGGGCCCGAACCTGGGTAAAAACATCGTGTCCCTTGTCTCCTGTTACCATCCGCCTAGACGCACAGTTCGGGACCCCCTACCCGAGATCCGCCGGTTTTGACACCGACACCTGGCGTGCAGACTGATTAAGTGCCAGATGAATATACGTGTCAACCAACTTGTCTAAAATCTTTAGATTCCATGCCATACAGTTCGCTACCATATGTGCCGATAACCAAAAGGCACAAGTTGGGACCAAAGATCGGATCGCGTTTCTGGGCTATCGCCAAGCAATATTTTTAGCGTTCACTCTCCTAATACTTGGAGTTTGACAACTGGTTGACGCCTTGGTTGATCCTCGAATGAATATCGCACTTCTTCTTGTCAACATCGATGCTTGTGCGAGTGAACTTGAATTACATAGCAGCAACATAAGTACACATCCATCGATCTTTTTGTGCAGTTCTACTGAAATCACCCAATGTAATGATTTGCCCGCGAGTTCAGGCTCCAAGTTAGTCCTTTATGAAATCGGCAAATAGTAGCACAATACCAAATTACCAATACATATGACAAGCACAATAATCAGGATAAAGATCTGTACCAACCTGTGTGAGGTAGCATATCAATTACTATTTCCTTTGACTGGAAGCTGAGATAAGCGAAGCGACTGACAGCAAAGGAAGGAAGCAAGCCCAGATTAGCGACTGATATGAAAGGAAGGAATCTGTCGAGGCAATGAAGCACCGAAAGTTTTTGTGCAGTTCCACCAAAATCGAGCATCCCTGTTGGCACATACGTTGAGAGAGTGAGATTACTGTAATAATGGGACTAGTTGATGAAACATACACTAACAAATAGAAGCACCCTCATTATATTAATGGGTAAAGTTAGCAACATAGTAGTCTTGCTTAGAGAGAGGTATTTGTTTATTAGTGCCAATTAGCTCAACACTCAAAGCATTGCCATGTATCATAGGTTGCACAACTTTAACGTGCAAAGATAAAGGAGTTTCTCATGATAGTAGCACGATACAAATAGAGATGACATCAAACTAATATGGATGAAGGCCATAGGCCGGTACCAACCTGAGCAAAAAAGCTTATTCACGTAGTCCCATAAGAGATGATAAAGCACTCACTGGAATCACTCAATAGTATATATTTTTGTGCACTTCAAATGTATGGTTGAAATCACTCTTGTTTACCAGTGTTGAGATTATCAAGAACTTCCAGCAGAGTTAAAGCACTGGCTGGGATACAATTCATTGTATTGTCTTGTGTAGTTCCACTAAAATGTATGATTGGCACAACATGATCCCTGTTTGCACAAGTAGGAACAAGGTGAAACCTTCATTAGCTTAGTGAGAAAGGATAGAAAGACATTAGAATATTACTCTAACAAGATAGCATCAAATTCATCATGGACGATACGTGAAGTGGAAGGGCTCCCTAGAGGATGCGTCTCACATGTAAGGTAGGCGTTCTTTGGAGCCCTTGAATGGACTCGGCGAGGCCTCGGCTTGACAATATCACCTTAACCTTTGTTTATTCTTCTTCTTCTTCCTCCTCTTCATGCTCTGTTTCTCTTTCTCCTCAGCAGTTGGTGAAACCACGTACATGATTGGCCTTCTATTTCAGAATTGGTTTTGTCAGTGTGGAAGTACAATTGTACTAGTAAACAATAGCATTATTTTCTCATGGCAGTCACAAAATAGAGATGAACACATGCATTAAATATCATTCTTACCTAAAGGAAGGTTATGGTGCCTGAGGGAGTCCCGGATTAGGGGGTGTCCGGATAGCCGAACTATAACCTTCGGCCGGACTTCTGGACTATGAAGATACAAGATTGAAGACTTCGTCCCGTGTCCGGATGGGACTTTCCTTGGTGTGGAAGGCAATGTTGGCGATACGGATATGTAGATCTCCTTCCATTGTAACCGACTCTGTGTAACCCTAACCCTCTCCGGTGTTTATATAAACCGGAGGGTTTTAGTCCGTAGGACGAACAACAATCATACCATAGGCTAGCTTCTAGGGTTTAGCCTCTCTGATCTCGTGGTAGATCTACTCTTGTACTACCCATATCATCAATATTAATCAAGCAGGAGTAGGGTTTCACCTCCATCGAGAGGGCTTGAACCTGGGTAAAAACATCGTGTCCCTTGTCTCCTGTTACCATCCGCCTAGACGCACAGTTCGGGACCCCCTACCCGAGATCCGCCGGTTTTGACACCGACATTGGTGCTTTCATTGAGAGTTTTGGTGTGTTGTCACCATCAGGAAGGATGCCTCATCCCGTCTTTAAAGACGGCTCTGTTGCTAATGGAGCTTTGGCTATCGGCCAAACTCTCCGGCTAGGCGGTTTTCTTATGACCGCTGTTACCGCCACCAAGCGATGACTTCTCGGGTCATCAAAAGCAATCTTCGCGTCGACTCGGAACTCACCGAGCAGTTAGATCCGACGTAGCTCTCTTCTGTAAACGAGCTCTTGGATCGCATCACCGCCCTGGGAGTCGCTACAGACTATGACCAGATGAGGCCTAAACCCGATCTGAGAGAGATTAACTCTCCCCAGGTCACCCATCACGTTGATGTGGTGGAGGAACAACGCGGCGACCCTTCATCTATCTTAAGGACTAACTACGTCCGGATTCCCAATCCCTCAAGCCGGATACCCGCGGAGGAGGGCGTCACTCAAGACCTGAACTTAGAGTCAGGCAACGGGCTAGATTCAGTGGACAACATCCAAGAATCCAAGCTTCCGAGTTCGGAAACTCCTTGGCCCTTGAGCCTCAGATTGGGTAGGGTTTCGGATCTAATTCCACCCGCCCACCCGGACATAGGCGATCTATCCAATATTAGGCAAGAGCCTGAAGAAACAGTGCATCATTACTGGGCCAGATTCCTCCTGGTTATGAACAGGATAAAGGACTGCCGCGAGGAACACGCAATTTCATTCTTCTGCAATAATTGCACGGACATGGGAATCCTCAGCGCCTTAAGTCGCCGTGAAATTACACGCTTTGCTGACTTGGCATCCATAGTATGAAAGTACTGTGCGATGGAAAGCGCCTGGAAAACCGAAGTAAGATTTTGGGAAAATCCGGCCCCGAATACAAACCCAGTCCGAAACAAAAGGGCGCATTATCACCAATCACCCGGGTTAAACACCAAAAAACAAAAACCCCCCATGGGGCATGGAACCGTACTGGAGGGGTGGCTCAATGGACCCTGTAAAATTCATAGCACAGAGGGTGCTACACCAACTCATAGCCTTAGAGCATGTTGGATACTCCGGCAGGTGGCCAAAAGTGGCGAGGGGCTTCTAATCCCAACATCCACAGAGCACCAGCCCAAGGATACCAGTACGGTATTAACAGTCTTCGAGACTTTCGCATCAAACAATATGCGAAAACAAACACTCCATGACCTCACCGAAGTCTACCAAGTAGCAACAATAAATCCATGGAGTGACACGGCTATTACCTTTAATGCCAGTGATGAACCTAAATTCCGAACAGCCCGAGCACCAGCAGCATTGGTCCCCAGTCCAATAGTGGACGGCTTTCGCCTCACCAAAGTACTCATGGACGGTGGCAGCGGATTGAACCTCATTTATGAGGAGACCCTTCGAAAAATGGAAATAGACTGGAGCCGAATTGAGCGGAGCAGCACAACCTTTAGAGGAATAATCCCCAGTCGGGAAGCGAGCTGCACAGGTAAAATCACACTGGATGTGGTGTTCAGCACGCCGGATAATTACAGGTCCGAGGAGGTCACAATCCAAGTGGCCCCGTTCAGCAGCGGATACCACGCTCTATTAGGGCGAGAGGCATTCACAATTTTTCAAGCTATACCCCATTACGAGTACATGAAGCTCAAAATGCCCGGGCCCAACGGGATCATCACTCTTGCTAGTGACCCGGACATAGCACTCCACGCCGAAAATAAGACAGCCGCACTAGCCCTTGAGGCGCTATCCGAAGCCCTAGCGGCCGAGGAACTGACTGCGCTACGCTCGACGGTGAACAGGGACGATGTGATACTTGATAAAAGATCCAAGTCCACCTCCTTTAAACAAGCAGACGAAATAGTCAAATTCCAAGTCCACCCAATGGACCCTACAAAAATGGCTTCCATTGGGGCACAATTAAACCCTGATGTAGATGCCGCACTACGAGAATTCCTACGCGAAAATTGGGCCTATGTGTCGATTTCAAGGACCTCAACAAGGCTTGCCCAAAGGATCCCTTCCCCCTCCCCCGCATCGATCAAATTATCGACACTACTGCAGGACACGATTCATTGTGTTTCCTCGACGCATACTCTGGCTACCATCAAATTAAGATGGCAGAACTTAAGCCGCAACGGCATTTATCACCCCATACGGCCCATTATGCTTCAACACAATGCCCTTCGGGCTCAAAAACGCCGGCGCAACATATCAGCGCATGATTCAGACATGTCTGGCAAACCAGATCGGCAAAACAGTGGAGGCATACGTAGATGATGTGGTCGTCAAAACCAAGCATGTCGAAACTCTAGTAGACGACTTGAGGCTCACATTCGATAATCTCCGAACATATGACATCAAGCTTAACCCGGAAAAATGCGTTCTCGGCGTACCAGCCGGAAAGCTCTTGGGCTTCATTGTATCTGGTAGAGGAATTGAAGCAAACCCAGCCAAGATCCGAGCTCTGTCACAATTGGATATCCCAAAGGACCTCAAACAAATAGAAAAATTGACCGGATGCATGGCGGCTCTAAGCCGCTTCATCTCCCGTCTAGGAGAAAAGGCATTACCCCTCTATCGCCTCCTCCAGCGCACCGAACACTTCGAGTGGACGGATGCCGCCACGGCCGGACTCGAAGAAATAAAAGCCATATTGGACACAAACCCGGTCCTGGACGCGCCCAATATGGGCGAACCAATGCTATTATACATCGGCGCAACTCATCAAGTTGTAAGCGCGGTGCTCGTTGTTGAACGAGAAACGAACGGACACAGGTTTCCCCTTCAAAAGCCAGTCTACTACGTGTCCACTGTCCTCACTCCATGCAAGTCACGGTATCCGCATTATCAAAAGATAACGTACGCGGTGTTTATGGCATCCCGGAAGCTTCGACACTACTTTCAATAATGTACGATAACAGTAGCCTCCGAAGTACCTCTTAATGACATTATAAACAACCGTGATGCGATGGGCCGGATTGCAAAATGGGCCATTGAGCTCCTCCCATTCGACATAACCTATAAACCACGGCGAGCAATTAAGTCGCAAGTTTTGGTCGACTTCGTCGCCGGATGGACTGAAGCCGAACTCCCTAAAGAGTACGACACATATTCCAACTGGATCATGCACTTCGACGGCTCCAAAATGTTGGCTGGTCTAGGGGCTGGCGTTGTTCTGACGTCCCCAACAGCAAATACAGTTTAATACGTACTCCAGATAATGTATACGGACTCCAACAACGCAGCCGAATACGAGGCCCTTCTACATGGTCTCCGGATGGCAGTATCCATGGGCATTCAACGCCTAGAGGTGCGCGGGGACTCGAACCTTGCGATATCCCAAATAAATGGAGACTTTGATGCCAAGGATCCGAAAATGGCAGCTTATCGCAACACCGTCCTAAAAATGTCAGCTCGGTTCGAAGGGCTCGAATTTCACCATATAGCCCGGGAAAACAATCAGCAATGACGTCACAGCACGCATTGGCGCAAAGCGCTGCCGTCCCCAATATCTTCTTAGAGAGGCTGTTCAAGCCATCCAGATTATCATAGGAAGGGGAGTCCAGAAATAACAGCCCGGATCCAACAAAGACCTTTGCCTCGACACGAACATTACGACACAATTGGAGGCTACGCCAGCGAAGTAACATCTTCATTACGTAATAATGGCGGTCATTGCCCGTGGGATGTAACCATTCCTAGGCTACCTAACTAGGCAGGAACTTCCCGAGGACCAAAATGAGGCACGCTGCATAGTGCGGCGATCTAAAGCCTACAAAGTCCACGAGGGAGAGCTTTATAAGAAAAGCATCACCGGAGTCCTTCAAAGGTGTATCTCCGAAGAGGAAGGGCGGAATCTTCTGGCTGAAATTCATGCCGGACTCGGCGGGCACCACGCCGCAGCCTGGGCCCTTGTAAGCAAGGCCTTCCGTGGCCGACAGCCCGGGCAGATGCTCAGGACTTAGTCGAACGATGCGTCGGTTGCCAACTCTTTGCTAATCAAAGCCACATGCCACCCACCGCCCTCCAAACTATACCCATCACCTGGCCCTTTGCGGTCTGGGGGCTTGAGATGGTCGGACCCCTTAAAGGAGGAACCCACAAGCAAAAATACCTACTAGTCATGGTGGATAAATTCACCAAATGGATAGAGGCCAAGCTCGTTAAGGCAATTGAATCCGGACCGGTGATAGACTTCATATCGGTGCATTACCTTTATTACGGCGTCCCCCATAGCATCATCACTGATAATGGCACGAACTTCACGGCCGACGAGGTCAAACTCTGGTGCAAAAACATGGGCATCAAGCTCGACTATGCTTCAGTCTATCATCCACAAACTAACGGTCAAGTCGAACGAGCAAATTGTCTAATCTTGAGTGGCATCAAACCCAGACTGGTGCGGTCCCTCAAGGAATCTAACACACACTGGGTAGAGGAGCTCGACTCCGTACTCTGGGGGCTGCGGACAACGCCGAATCGCACCACCGGATTCACACCATTCTTTGTGGTATACGGCGCAGAGGCAGTTCTGCCCTGCGACATAATTCATGACTCACCTCGCGTGCGCATGTATGAAGAAAGAGAAGCTGAGCTCGATCGGCAGGACAGTTTGGACGCCTTGGAGGAGGAGTGTGACGTGGCCAAAGCCCGTTCCGCATTCTATCAACAGCAGGCTCGAAGATATCAAAGCAGAGAAGTACGGGCCAAAACTTACAATGTGGCGAACTAGTTCTACGCCTGCCGGACAAGAAAAAGGACAAACTCAAGCCCAAATGGGAAGGTCCCTTTATTATCGACCAATTCCTGACCGGTGGAGCGTACCGTCTGCGAGATGCATCAGATAACCGACCCGAGCCGAACCCATGGAACACAGCTCGTCTCCGAAGATTCTACGCCTAGTGCCGGATTCTGAGTTCGTCTCCTTCCTCTGTCTATTTTTTACATATTAGCTGTCTCGTATTTCTCTCCTTCTCCCTCTTTTTTTTTCTTACAGCCTTTAAAGGCTCATTTACGCATTATTCGCACACACTTGACGCGCTATCCGCGCTCATTATACCTGGGGGCTTCCTTAACACAAGCTTATTTTACGGGCCCTATGCCTAATACATGTGTAATGCTTCCGCATGTACCTTTTATTCACCATTATATGCATCGATATGACTTAAGTTTTGGCCAAGCGGGGTTGCCTAGCTCCTGTGCCTACCCCTACGTTCCCGATTGTTCGGCTAGGTGGTAAAGGGAGCACCTCTGCGATTGTTACCGTCGGGTCAGCCGAATGTGTACCTCAGACTGGGTGAAGCCGAAAGCTAGCGTTCTTAAGGGAATATTAGGTCGATGAACTAAAGATGATTCCTCACTTATTTATTTATCCACCCCTAGATGCTTTTCTGCTTTTTTCAGCAGTCCGGACATGCACTTCAAGGCATGCCTCCCACGGAAAGGAACCCCTAACGGAACTATTCTCCCTAGAAGATGTTTCTTACTAACCATGTAATATAACATAACTAGTTGGGCACTTGTCTGTTAAAGCACTAATGACCCCTACTTTGGTCTCCACGCATACCCGGTTCTTACATAACCGTGATGGTGTTCGAGACACACTCCGGACTATAGGGTCCCGAGGTTGAAGCGAAAAGGTCCGCCATGACAAAGCGATCTACAATCCGCTAGAAGGCATTTTTTACATGTCATCTTAAATTACATAGTCAAATTGATCGGGTGTATTCCTCCTCAATACCATCTAATAGGCTGTCTAGTTTACAGTCTGTTGGGAATACTTTGACCAATTCTACTTGGCCGTACACTAAGCTCACAGGGATCTCCTTCCCATCGGGCCCCACAGGTCCGACCTCGGCCATGTGGTTTGGGTCAGCCTTCATGTACCGCGTCTTCACCATGGCCCAGGCCTCCCTGGCGCCTTGACGGCAGGCCGATATCTTCCATAGTCGGAAGTGCTGCCGCGCTCCCTTAAGCCTCTCTACAAGCTCTCCAAGGCCTTCGGGCAGGGAGACAGATGGTCACAAGGCCTCGGCGACGCCCTTCATCACCTGCCGAACTCGTTCGTGCAGTTGTAAGAGCTCGGGAAGAAGGTCACCCGTAGAACCGGGCATTTCCTCTGCAGGACGACCTGTGAGCATACCTACAGACGTAACTCTGTTAGTCGACTTCTTCGCCGAACTCTTTTTCAAAGTTCGTTCAAGCACTTACTAAAAATGCCGCGTTGAAGCCGTCAATTCTCCTTCACGGAGTCCGCCAGCTGGGCACGAACATCTTTGAGTTCCTCTCCCAGCTGGGTGTTGGCATCTTGGAGACTATTCTTCGCCTGCCTCACCCTCGTAAGCACGCTCTCCCAGGCTTTTAACCAGCGCAAGAGTTGTTGCTTGTCCGGATCTACTCCGGCGCCATCTGCAATGATATTGTCAGATTTGCACATACGCCGCACTTCACAACATACTTATCTTTCGGAGCGTATATTACCAGAGGGGGTCTCCTTGGCCTCCCCTACAGCGGCTAGTGCGGCCTCAAGTTGGGCTTTGCACTCTTCCAGCTCCTGGGACAGTTGTGTATTCTTTGTTGTAAGATCCTGCATAATAAATGATCCTTAAATCAGTTATTCTAACTATTTCAAGTTTCGGGGGCTACTGGTATATATGACCATCAAATTTTCTCACCCATATGTCTTTCACATACTGCTCCATGGCTCTGGCTAGACCATTTTGAGCGGCACGGAGGTGCGCATCTCCCGAATTGAAGGCATCCAATGCCTCTTGGGAGAAACATGCGTCACGAAGGACAATCCGGCGACGCCTGCGGTTCATGGCACTCTCCACCTCGGAATTGGTGGCAGATAGTCCGTCGGCATCCTCTGTCGGAGGAGTGTCCAACGCACGCCTCGTGTTCGCCTCCGCCTCTGGACCTGGCTTTGGAGCACAGGCTGGTGGAGGCTCGATTGGCGACCTCTCCGGATATAGTCCGTGAGCGCTCTTTCTGAAGAGAGCACGGCGTTAGTATACCTTCCGGAATAAAACACAGGAATAAGGCGGCACGCCATACCGCAACTGGTGTCTCAATCTGGACTGCACTTCTTTTTTCACTCTTTGAGCCTTGCTGCCCCTTGTTGGCTAGCCACCGCAGGCTCGGCCTTCCGCCTCAAGGGCTCCCCCTGCAAAACGCCATTGATATACGGTGATCAAAGATAAGCACGGGTGGATCATTTTCAAAGTATTGGGACTTCGGTCTCAGTTACCTGTGAGGCTGGAAATATTTCGGGGTAATCGGTCGTAATGGCGACCAAGGCATTGTCGGTGCTCAGTTGGTAAAATACCCCATCGATTAGCTCCACGGATATGTCCGGATCCTCTTGGGAGGCCGGATCGAGGGACCTTTCCGGATCCTCGGGTTGTGGAGGAGGGTTGTTCATATCCTTTACAGCCCAGCGCAATTCCTGCGTCAAAATCACAGAATAAGGTACCTAACTACGGGAATATGGAATGGATGGGCATAAAGAAGTGTCCGCTTACCCAGCTTGGAGGATCGTACATAGAAAATCCATACAATGGATTGACGCGGAGGAAATCCTCCTCTTCTCCCTTGTATAATGCGGACAAGGCCTTCGTCGAGCAAAGAATCGATCCCGGCCCCTTACGGCGCGGCGGTGGCATCATCCTCCCCATTGAAATCCCACATGGGGTGGCCTCTATCTTGAAGTGGCTGCACCCCCGCATGATGCATGTGGCCATGACCCGATTATGGTCATGCGGAATGAGCTAGTAATCTTATCCAGATCATCGTAAAGGACGTCCTGTCATTTTCCTTCCGAGGGCTCGTGGGCGCCCGACTTAGGCGCTTCTTCAAAGGAGCATTATTGAACTTCGGGAAGGCCGATCCGCACGAGGTCCGGCGAGGACATCTTCTATATAAAACCATTACGAAGGCCGGTCTTGAGATGCCTTCTTTGGGGTTCCGGATAGATATATCTGGTCCGGCGATGCGCCATAGTTCGGCTCCGCCCACTTGATATATCGACCCCTCCCCGAGAACGGGGCACAAGGCGTAACAGCTTCTTCCACGGTAGCAAGTGAGCATCGACGCCCAAGAACAGCTTGCAAAGGGCTACGAAGCCCGCGATATGCAATATGGATGCATGCGTAAGGTTGTGCAGCTGGAGGCCGTAGAACTCCAGGAGCCCCCGGAGAAACGGATGAATTGGAAATCTGAGCCCTCTTATTAAGTAAGGGACAAGGCATACCCGCTCTCCTTTGGAGGGATTGGGGACACTCTCCGCCTGTTTTCCGTCATTATAGGTGGTGAGTCCGGCTCGAACCGGAACCATGAAGGCTGGGGAAGAAATCCCTTGGTTTGGAGTGTCACTAGCTCGCTGTGTGGGGGGAACATCTCCCCAATCTCTCGGTGCTGAAATTTGGCGAGGCGAGAGGAGGAGTTGCGTCGACTGGCCATGATGGAATGGATTTCTGTCAGATGCGCTCCGATGAATGCTCGTGAAAGGGAGATGGTGTGATTCGGATCTAAATCCTCGTCTCTTTTATAAGGCAGCTTATTTGCGCAGCTAGGGGGGTAAAAGTAAAAACACCCTGGCTTTTCACATTCATTTGACATGTGGAAGACGGCCATTATTGGGCGTGGAAGCCAAGGAGCGCAATATTCATGAAAAGCCGGACACTATTCAACAGGTACACAGAATTTGGAGAAGAACCCGCCTTGCAATGCCGAAGACAAATCTGCGCGTCGGACTCATCGTCATTGAAGCCTGGTTCGGGGGCTACTGAGGGAGTCCCGGATTAGTGGGTGTCCGGATAGCCGAACTATAACCCTCAGCCGGACTTCTGGACTATGAAGATACAAGATTGAAGACTCTGTCCCGTGTCCGGATGGGACTTTCCTTGGCGTGGAAGGCAAGGTTGGTGATACGAATATGTAGATCTCCTTCCATTGTAACCCACTCTGTGTAACCCTAACCCACTCCGATGTCTATATAAACCGGAGGGTTTTAGTCCGTAGGACGAACAACAATCATACCATAGGCTAGCTTCTAGGGTTTAGCCTCTCCGATCTCGTGGTAGATCTACTCTTGTACTACCCATATCATCAATATTAATCAAGCAGGAGTAGGGTTTTACCTCCATCGAGAGGGCCCGAACCTGGGTAAAACATCATGTCCCTTGTCTCCTGTTACCATCCGCCTAGACGCACAGTTCGGGACCCCCTACCCGAGATCCGCCGGTTTTGACACCGACAGTGCCAATATGGATGATGAGGATTGGAACACAGATCTCCCTAGGTGCAGTTCCACCGAAATGAACCAACTGTTCCATTCTGACATTCCAGTTAAACAACACAAAAGTCACTTCTTTTAAGAAGTGTTTTGTGTAGTGCACCAAAAGGTCACAACAAAGAACTGTGTGAAATGGATATCCCTGTTTGCACAAATAGCTACAAAGGAAACAAATCGAGTCTCAAACAATTACAGGCAAAAACATTTGGCTAAACTTTCATGGCTTATAACAGTGGCATGGCTTCATTTTACCAGGGGCATTAGATTAATAACAGCTAAATATTTGGTATAAGGGCATGGGACAGTGGGTGTACCAGCAGTCCAGCACCATGCACCTAAACCGGGGCATAAAGTGGTGATTCAGAGTTTGTTGCCCCGAGAAACAAACATCCAAGAAACATATCTGGGTTGGTCCCATTTTTGTTCACTCTAGCCACCTACTCCTATGTTTTTTTTTGAAATGGAGGCGTGCCCTCGGCCTCTGCATCATCATGATGCATGCAACCATCTTATGTGTGTATAGCAAATCTAGTCCTGGTCATACCACTGTGTACAGCGTTTCCCCTATATTTCCCTTTTCGACCAA
This sequence comes from Aegilops bicornis, assembly GCA_021605145.1. Classification (NCBI taxonomy): domain Eukaryota; kingdom Viridiplantae; phylum Streptophyta; class Magnoliopsida; order Poales; family Poaceae; genus Aegilops; species Aegilops bicornis. The sequence goes on from CM038672.1 coordinate 538,601,933, forward strand.
GAGACCGGTTGGATGACCAGTCTGTACTACTTTCACCCCCTATCCTTCTTGTTTGTACCAAGTCCGATGCACATACTAAATTCCCCCACCCCCACTTTATTTCTTGTTTGAACCAAGTACAAGATTCGACTCCATGAAGTAGCTTTACCTCTAACAATAGAAGAAAAAAATAGGTGACGTTGGACCATCCGATCGAGAGGGTCTGAGAGGCAGAAAATGATGCACATGCAGCGACGTAGCGAGATGGGGAAGTAGAGCTACGACGGTTTCGAAGGAAGATATACCTGAAGGTGATCGGGATGTGGATAGGTGGGCGGCGGGAGGCCGGATCTGCCCACACTAGGGCAACGACGAAGGGATCGAAGGACCTCCCGCGCCGGCGCTCGGCCAGAGATAACGATGCGGCTGGCAGTGGGTCTCCTCCCTCGCTGTCGATGACGGCCTAAATGTTGCCCCTCCTCCCCTTCACCGGAGGAGGGGGATACGTCCAGATCTGTAACCAGCGGTGAGGATAGAAAGACAGTGTTTTTTGAAGGGAGAAAGACAATGTTACCACCGCTATCTTGTTTAGATCTGGAGAGGATGAGAGTGTGTGAATAGAGCAACCCTAGCAAGCAAGCGCGGAGGCTCCGGCCTATATATACGTAGTGGGGTAGTTTTCCTTTTTCACTCCATCAAAAAAATCGCTTAAAATTGTGTACGTGCCAGGTCGCCGTTTTTTTAGTTGTTGATTGTTTTTTGAGATAGCTACCCGCTTATTCCAAGTGGTGTTACACTGTGCCTGGTCGCGCTTTGTATCGTTCAAGTCTGGTACAAGACCCTCCATTAAATGAACAACCACCCCCTCGTAAAAATTGTGAACAAGCCCACGGCTAAAATTATCGGAAACGTGGGCTGCCCCAACATGCATTATTATTTATATTTTCTACTCCCTCCGTTCCTAAATATAAGTCCTTTTAGACATTTCAAATGGACTACACCATACAGATGTATGTAGACATATTTTAAAGTATGGATTCGTTCATTTTGCTCCATATGTAGTCACTTGTTAGAATCTCTAAAAAGACTTATATTTGGGAACGGATGGAGTATGTGGGAGTATCCTCAAAACAAAATGTGAGAGTACAATATTTATTGGGCCCCTTTGTAATTGGTGCTAAATTTTGACCAAAGATTTAACTGGCAAAATATTAGTGCATGCTAACAAAAATTATATCGTTTGATTCATATTTGAACATAGTTTTCAATGACGTAGGGGCTATTTGGTTTTTTGCCACATATTACCACACTTTGTCACACCTCACCTTAGGCAAATTTGACCAAGTTAGGTGGGTGTTTTGTTCTAGCTACACCTAAGACAAGAATTTATTTTTATTAGCAGTGAACCCCACATGTCATAGACACAAAAAGTGTGGCAAGATTCCCTTAGGCAAGCCAAAGTGGGTCTAACAATTTGAGCAACTCAAGTTAGGCAAGTGTGGCAAAAATAATGTGGCAACATAAGACAAACATAGTCACAATCCAAGCAGCCCCGTAATTTTTTGTGACATGCATGAACATTTGGTTAGTTAAATTTATAGTCAAAATTTGGCAAGGTGCATCAAATCAACACATGCAAGTATCAAAAGGAAAGTCACGGCATGCATGCATGACTTGTACTCCCTCCATTTCCTAATATATGTCTTTTTAGAGATTGCAACAAGTGACTACATACGAAGCAAAATGAGTGAATCTACACTCTAAAATATGTCTACATACATCCCTATGTTGTAGTCCATTTGAAATGTCTAAAAAGACTTATATTTAGGAACGGAGGGAGTAACTAATGCATCGGTAAACGCAAATTATTGAAATATATCGAGTGCAGTGCTTTGATGTGTCACGTCAACTCGTGCAAGACCGTGAAGTTTGATTACTACAACGCCCTCTCGCCTTAACCGCACATGCCTTTGGCTGCATGACAGGTGGGCCACCGACCTGTTGGGCCCACCTGTCATAGACGCAAAGGCAGGAGCAGTAAGTCAATGAAGTTGTGTCCCTCCCTCGCCCATGAGTGTGGTGGCTGGCAGGACTAGGAGAAGCTTTCGTTTGCTACATGCTCTCCCTCCCGCATGCGGTGGACATGCATCAGTTCAATCGGTGTCAGATGGCCAGAAGCATACTGTAGTACTCCTCCACTACATTAGTACTCCATCATTGTTTGAATTCCTGAAGAGGCGAAGAGCCAAACGCAGCCCGGACGCTCGTGTGGCAATTTCATGTGTAGAGTAGTCTAGGATAGCGTGTACCGTGCCTGTAAGCTTAAAATCGTTGGGGTCGGCTCCATGCTTTTTTTATTAAAATAATCTTGTGGCCCTACCTGTCATCCTGATGATTCTAGTTTGCATCCTCATCTGGTCAAGATAGGAATATATATTTTAATTTGTGGTGGGGTGAATGTTAGAGGTTGCAGCAGATGGAGTATTGTACATTGCGGGTCTTTCAGCCAAGTTTAGAGGCAACCATGTGGGGTCAGTGCTATGATATGTCGCGTCAACTCATACTATGAGGAGAAGCTTGATTTTACTACTACACGCCTTCTCCCTCGCCCATGCGCGAGGTAGCTATCCCTCCCGCATGCGCTGGACGAACATGCAGCAGTGGATTCGATACTATTGTAGAAGTAGTAGTAACATCATTGTTCGTATTCTCGAAGAGGCGAAGAGCCAAGCGCAACCCGAAAGTGGTTGTTGCGAATGCTCGCGTGGCAGTCTTTGTGTAGGGGTGGGGCGTGGTGCAGAGCCTTGGAGCACGCATATAGCCAGGCTCTTGCATGAGACAAAATTGCTATTTGAGCCCACAATTGTAGTACTAGTACTTGCTAGTATAGCCCTGTAAACCGGAAATGAGTTATTTGCCTTTCTAGAGATTTCACCGCGTGCAGTACTGGCTCAAGTCTCAAATCTCATCAACCAAGGCATTTTGTGATTGGAGGAATGTATCTCGTACTTAACAAAACTACCCTAATTAAACTCATGCATTAATTACGTAGTTCTCTCGTTTTCCTCTCCACCTTGGTCACGGTTCACAATATTGAGCACTCCTATATGACTAGCCGCTCTATCTACATGCAGGACATCAAAGCATCCGGGCCCGCGTGCCATCCACCAAATCACAGCGAGGTGCTACAGTCGAGACTCACCGATCACCCCGGTGTGGCCGTTATGACCCGTCATATCACAAAACCCACCTTTACCAGCAGTGGTAAAGTGGCCTCGAAGTTGGACTGGACGAAGCAACCATCATTTCACTAAAACGCTCGTTGAAGCCCTTCCTCCCCTTTCTGGAAGAAAACCTCACTCCAGGCTACTCACTTTTCCCATTTTTCTTCTATACCGACGAAGGAAAGGTGGGCAAATTAGTGATGCTGCTATATTTTCATTCCGAGAATCTTCTTTTTGCGAAGCACTGACAGATTCTTACAGCCTATTCTTTTCCCATTTTCATTGCGATTTTGGTTTCCTTTCGATTGCTTATTGTCTGTCAGTTCATTGATGGATCCTAGAGCACTAGCCAAAGAGTTTCCGGTGGACAACCCACTGGAGACAGCGATCTCCAGGAAGCAAGCACCGACCAACGAGTTGACCATGTTGGCGGGCCAACCCATGGAGACGAAGAACTCCAAGAAACAAGCACTGCCAAAGAGTTGACGACGTTGGCGGACGAACTCCTCAAAGAAAGTTGGAAGAACAGCAAGGGCCCCACCGTGCCTACCCAAGAAACTCTAATGGCCACCTATGCGAGGCTCAAGGTCAAGTTTGAGGAGATAATCGCCATTGAGAAGCAGTATTCCCCTGGCAAGGTGATGGCCCCCATCGAGGACGAGGAGATGCCCCCCGGAGGGATGGGATCCCCCGGTGAGCTGCACAAGGAAAAAAATAATGGCTTACCATAGTTGTGGCTTTTTATTATTTGCAATGTGCTTGCTAATATGTTAGGGTTGTGCAGGTGCCGGTGGACGTCCTTTATGATTCCGATGTCGCGGCCCGTCTGGTAGACAACGCCCCAGAGATCGCTTTTGATGTCGCGGTCCATCTTGTTGACATCGCCCCAGAGATCGATTCCGATGTCACTGTCCATCCTGCGGACAACGCCCCAGAGATCGATTCCGATGTCGTGGTCATTCCTGTGGACAACGCCCCAGAGATCAATTCCCATGCCGCTATCCGTGCTGTGGTCATTGCCCAAGAGATCAATGACAAGAAATAGTTGGTTGCGCGAATCCTTCAGGGTAGTTTGCATTGCCCTGTGTTTAATTACCAGAATGATGCGTGTTATCAAACCATCTTAGGGCTAGTGCACTGTCTTGTGTGGGCAGTACTTGCTACTTTTGTTTGATAGTGAATCATGCCAACCCTCTCTGAGTTATGGAAACAGATGTATCCTCACCAGCTTTTGATGTAATATATCGCATGCTTAGAAGTTCGAACCGTTTATCATATTAGCAGGGCTTGTTTGATGATTCTTGGTGTTAGTAGGCTAGCTACTGTGCCAACTATAGTACTTGCAAAACACTCACCGAAGAGAAACGTTGGGGCTGATGAGCTCGTGGTACGCTTATACTTATCCTTCGATCAGCCAATAGCCCAAGCTCCTAAAATTGTAGGCTTAGTGATCGATCAGACAATAGTCGACAAGGATACATTCAGGCCTCATTTGGTTCATAGGGTAGGAAAATCGTAGCAAAAGTACAAAGACGTACAACACAAAATCATAGAAGTAGAGAGACGTACTCCCTCCATTCCAAAATAGATGACTCAACTTTGTACTACTAACTTTGAAACAGAGGGAGTACAAATCCTAGGCGGGCTAGTTTGGCCTAGTGGGTTTCAGTGATATGATGTGGTCCAGTGCCGTCCAGTCTTCGCGTGTGGTAGCAGTATTGTGGGTACAGTAAGTTTTCTTAAAGAAGCGGAATTCAACGAGGTCATGATGGTTCCTTCGTCCGACCAACTTACAGCGGGAAAGGTTGGGCCTCAAGGCTTCTGACCGGGTGGACCAGGATAATTTTGTGCATGGCAGGTGGACCAGGATGGTCGACGTCCCACATGTCGGTGAATGGAAAGTATTCTTTTCCGATATAGAGGACGAGCAACGAGTATTCACTGTTTACTTTTGATGAAAGCTATTATCTCCACTGTTACGACGGAGGAGTGTGAAACACGGCAGCCCAGTGAACTTGGCATGTGCACCACTCCCTCCTTCCTCATGTAATACTACCATAGTGTTGACTATAAGGTTGGCTATAAATGTTACAACTTTTTCTCACTTTCTCTCTATCTATTTCCTCTCAAATGTTTTTTACCTTTCTTTTTTAGACACAATTGTTTTCTATGCCTCTCTTTTTTAGAATTAGTTTTTTATACCTAGGAACACGTGTAGAGACGGGCTCTTGCAGAGCCCACTCCTTGACTTTGTCAATGCCTCTCTCTCCTCCACATAAGCGGGCTTATAGGCCAATATTTTACTGGTACTACTCGCTATGAATGCGGGCAGCTGGCGTCCAAGGGGGAGGGCTTGGAACCGGTCCGGACTCCCGCATGGCCCACCTCACATTATAACCATATATTTCTTGGAGTCCGTGTGCGGCGGGCGGGCGATCTCTTCTCCCTCCCCCGTCTCTCTCTCTTCTCAGCCGACGCCCACCGAGCGATTAGATTTCGGCTATCAACGGTTTATTCAATTGCAGTCCCACATGTCAGTGAAATTGCAAGACAACGCGTGTCCCTTCTGGTGAGCCGCGTGCGAAACGGACTATCGGGGGTGCGACGCGTACGAGTCGTAAGTGTGCCGCCTTTTCTTTCAAACTTGTAAAGAAAAACATTTTTGTGCGATCGATCGATAGAAATCCAGAACAAAATGACGAGGGCGGTGCTTTCCCGCGCGTTAGGCGGGCTAGTTTGAGTGATATGACATGCTACAATGCCGTCCAGTTGCTAAATTTTTATGTAAGCAAGAGTTTACACTCTTACGTGGGAGGAGTGCGAAACACGAGGATCTGATTTTGACCGAGGGATAACTATTCCCTGCCAAATAATGGAGCACTGTTAATCTCTAGCGCTGGCCCACAAATTTAGACCGGCATCTGCCCGAGGACATGATGGATGCCATCCAATGCTGCCCGCATACCTTTCGACAACTATATGAACTAACCGGACGAAATTCGTGCAAACAAAGCAAATTTCAAATTAACCAGATGAAATTCATTACATTTCGAAAACTTTTCCTACAAACTAGACGAAATTCATTACATATTTCACACAAACCGTACTAAAACCTATTGTAAACCTAATCTAAACGATCGCCGGCGCCCGACCACCATGTTTTGGCCATGAAAGCGAGAAAGGCGACCATTGCCTTTGCCTCCTCCTCATCCGCCTCGATAACCTCCTCCTCCAGAGCATAAGGTTCTGAAGATTTCCGCCTCCACGTCGCCGTCATGCGGCTAATCGGCCGCCGATGTTTATCCCACCAAGCTTGGTGTCGACTGAGTGGAGGAGCGGTGGCCTTCCTGGGACCAGAGCGGCGGTGACCTACCGTGTACTACTCTTCCTCGCTGCCGGCTGCGCCCGCGCACGCGCGCCGGCTTCGTGGTAGTGGCGGCGGATGGCGGCTGGGGGGAGCCGGTGATCTCCTTCGTCTGCACCTGCGATAGTACGTCCAAGAGAGCTTTGGAGCACGCCCGGAGCGGAGCCGCCGATGTCCTTCGTATGCTCCTCCGAAAGTACATCCAAGAGAGCTTTGGAGCGCCAGGAGGCCATGGTTGGAGTGGTGACGACAGAAGGAAGGGACCGGAGGAGAATGAGTGTGGGTCTTTGGCTATGGCTGGGAGCTTGGGCTCAAGTTAATATAGCGGGCGAAGGGTAATGAGCCGCGGCAGACGGCTGGCGCTAGAGTAGGTTCGTCGGGCGTGAATGTGAACGTTGCTTTCGTGACTTAACTGCAGGTGCGTTGGGTCACTGACATGTGGGCCCAACGGGCATCTGGCCTGCATGTCAGTGTCACACCAACTGCACCTGCAGTTAAGTCCGGTGAATGCGGCATTGACATTCTAGAGAGACGATGACCGTTTCAGGCGGGAAGCGCGTGCTAGCGATGGAAGGGGTTTGATGAGGCTGAGGCGGTCGACTGGCGTGGTGGTAAAATGTGAACTCATGGATGACGAGCCTTTGAAGTGTATGCGGCACGTATTGACAACCAGGCGTCCATGCATCCGGTCTTGTCGCCAGCTAGCCTTCGACGACCACCATTAGACACCACACAACCATACATAACTTAGAATAATGGACGAATCGATCAGACACACACTCGTGTGCAGTGGCACTATGATCGGTCGCTCACGATAATACATACTCCATACCATAGTACCCTCTATAGCTAGGCTGTTTTATATATTGTCGTTGTGATGGACGATATACATGAGCAAGGCACCGAGTCCCGAGTATGACCGTTGGTGTTGAGCCAGGTGAATACATGCTCGGCTTTCACGGAGGCCTCCATCAAACGTCTAAACAGTAATGTCAGGCATCGCCGGGGCGCGCAGGTGACGCTCACCGTTTGCGTTGCGCCATGAGCAGGACTTTGATTGAGAGGGTGACATGCATGCATTAGCATGGTTTCACAGCGTGAGCGTGAGTGTCTGCACGGGTACATGCTACTTGCCTCTATGGACGGTGTGCGCTAATGTGTGCATCACGTATAATATAATGATCAAAGTGAGCTATCAACACAAGTTCGATGACCGCCAATGCATTTTTACTCGGTAATAAATGACCAGGATTGAAGGGGAATCCAAATTTCCTTCGTCTTCTGTGCTTGAGCTCTTGACAAACCAATGCACTATACGGTTGTCTGGCCACTCCAGCCTAGAGCTCTCACCAAGCATCGTTCATGCCACCGCGCCGCACACTAACTGGTAAGGAAGCGATGCCATCCCGACACGCCGAGTTCCTCGCCGCCCACGACCGCACACAAAATGGTAGGGAAGCGATGGCATCCCGCCGTGCCGAGTTCATCGCCACTCGCAACCTCACACCTACGTGGGCGGAATTTGAAGCTGCCAAGGCCGAATGGGCGGTAGAGCAAGAGGCGGCCAAAGCCGCACAGAGCGAGCAGAGAAGTCAGAAAGCACTCAAGAAAAGAGAGGCCTGCCGCCGCAAGAAAGAAGAGGATGCACGCGCTGCTGCGGAGAGGTCGGCGAAGATCCAAGCATGGTGGGGTGTCGCTGACAAAGCCGGGAAGGAGAACGACGGTGTCTGGCCAGCATGTGAGAAGTAGTAGTACTAGTAGTAGTTAGTGCGTGTGTCTGTGTCTAAGTACGAGCATGTACCGGTACTACTATTTACTACTGTAGTTTTTAGAGCAAATTACCAGTACATTAGCCTAGACTCAATGGAAAATTCCTATCCTATGCATCAAATGGCATCTCTTTCTCTATAGGAAATGAGATGCATGTCATCTCACTTCCTATGATTTTCATATTCCTATAAAATTCCTATTCTAGGAACGAAAGGAGGCCTCTCTTTGGAGTAACTATTGTAGCTAGCGATCTTCTTTGGTACGTAGTTTTCTTCAAAAAGCGGAATTCAACGAAGTCATGATGGTTCCTTCGTCCGAGCAACTTCACAGTGGGAAAGGTTGGGCCCTGTGATTTGATGGCTCATTAGTCATTATTACTGCGGCGCGACGACCGCGGTGACTCTCCCTTGGAGTTATGCGTGCATGGCAAGTGGACCAGGATGGTCGACGTCCCACATGTTGGCGAAAGGAAGTATTCTTTCCGATATCGAGGAGCAAGGAAACCGCGTGGTATAGTATCACTGCTGATTTTTTTCTGATGAATGCTAGCGTTTCAACTCTTACGACAAAGGAGTTCCAAACACGACACGTGTTGGATGTCCCACACGTCAGTGAAATGAGTGGGACATGAACAGCGCGGTAGACTGTCTCCACTTCTTCCACTTCTGGGTCGAAGACCACACGTAGTAGTACTAGTGGTATGAACGATACAAAGTGCGACCCAGAGAGAAAGACACGTCTAGTTGGAAGATCTCGGGGCATACACGTAAACATATATAAAACCTAATATGTGCCTCCAATTAATATAGTAGTAGTAGAGTACTTAGACACGTACACCATAACATCACCGTGCATTGCACGTACAACATTTAGTGGTACGTAGTTGACAAATGCCTATATGCCATGCATGTTCATACTATTTTTGCCTTTGTACTTCACTTACTGCGCTACATTACTCAGGTTCGTACGTCCACTCCTGGGTACATGTCCGTCTCGTAGTTCCAGCCCCACGTATTCTTCATAGATGGAATGATTCATATCATTGCAGTTAGTGTGGCTCCCCACGATGGAGACTCATCCAAACTATGGCCAGCCTCGACGCGGAGCAGCCGCGTGCACCGGGAAGCAGCGCTCTCTTGGCCGTCGCGCTGCTTCAAAGTCGGCGCCAGTGAGAGGTCGCCTCTGCTTTGGCCGAGCATTAATGCGACACTGACGCTCCAGGACGACGCTGACCGTTTCACGCGGGAAGCACGTGCTGGCAAGGGAGTATTGGTTTTGAACAGTTTCAGGTGTAGTACTGGTAGTTTGCAAAACTACTCAATTATTGCACTCAGTTTCCTAAGAAATTGTGGTAAAAACGTTACTCCACAGCCCGCTTCCCTTCTCCTTCCTCTTCCACCGCCCGCGCACGTCCGCAGGAAGCGACCGGTCAACCCTTATATAGGAGTGCTAGGACAAAAAGATGCATGCATGACCACTAAAATTTCCAGATTAAAGCGCCGCTCCGACGGGAGTATGGCGTATGTCGTTACCTTCGGCTGGGCCATGGCTACCGGGCGACGGCGACAAGAGAAGAGGCGGTGGGAGGGGAATGAATGCAGCTACTGTATGGGTTCGCCGTCTGGCTTAAATAAATGCGCACCATCACGTGTACCCGCGGGTGCACAAATTGTAACATACGTGTCTGCTTAAGTGGGCATCACGTAACTTGTGTGTGTGTGAGATTCTGAGAGACAGAGTGCGTGTGTGAGACTCTACTCTTTGGACATGTACTCAACCTTTTGCATCGGGACATAAGTATAATGGTATTACACTTTAGCTAGTGATTTACGTGGCCATGTTAACGTGGTTGTGTAAAAAAAATGCCACTTCCTGCTCGTGATTTGCATTATATAATTACAAGCAAGATGTTCGTCCATTGCACGAAACATCAATATGAATTTTTTTACAGAACACCTGTTGTGATTGACCCATGCAGGAGTAATCCCATGTGTAAAAACTAATGATATCTCGAGAATTTTATCGGAGAACTGGTATCTCGAGAATTTCATCAAAAAAATGAAAGATGAGACATAAGGTGAGGAGGAGTGGAGCATGGTGCTAACTGGTGGTCGGACTGGGCGGAGGCATGGGGATGGACGGCGCCAGTAGGCGGCAGCGGCCACCATGCTAGATTGTTCCTGAGACTTCCTTTTTTAATTGCTCAGCAATGAGGTTGTGGGAGATAAGGATGTGGAGAGAGGTGCGAGTATCTTTTTAAAATTATCATAGTTTGCTTTCTATCCGTCAGATATAGATCGGTTGGTCTATATTACAAGATGGCATGCACACCATCATCACCAACTCGGTTTTTTATAAGAGTAGAGATGATAAGTTTTCTAACTACTAAAGTAAAGTGGAATTTGTCCATGCTATACAAGTAAATTAAGCTGATTGTTTATCATACGGGTAAGGTTGGATGAAGGGTGGTAGGAACAAATGCTCCGCCTAGAGCATGTGTGTGTGAGATGGAGTCTTAGTGTGTGCATGTGTGTCTGGGGGGTGGGTGGGTGCGTGCGTGTGTGTGTGTGTGTGTGAGATTGAGTCTTAGTGTGTGTGGGGGGGGGGTGCGTGCGTGTGTGGGGGGAGGGGTGGGGGTGCGCACGCGTGTGTGTGTGTGTGTGGTTTCCTTGGCGGCGGATGTAATTTAAGTGTGCGTGGCTTCATCACAGAGAGGTGATGTGTATGGCAGAGGCCACCAACGATGGGGTGCGAGAGAGAAAAGGCCCGTAGAGAGGGAAGAGAAGGTGTGTGCGCGTGAGAGGAGTCGACATCGAGAGAACGTGTTTGTTCGTGAGACACCGAGAAGACTACTATATATCGATGGTGCATGTAGGCGGGAATTAAACGAAGGGATGGTCTTATTAGTTTCGGGGATATAGGGGAAGAGTGAGAGGGGGGTAGCTAGAAGGAGATTGTTAAGTGTGAGTGTGTGTTTTACCCATCCAGACGGAAGTTATGTGCACACAAGAAGAGAACGATTCGATGTGGCATTAGGGTTGAGGGTAATTAACTACGTATGGAGACATAGAGACCTTGAACGTGCATGTGCGAGAGGTATACATGTATATGTGGATGTGTGTGTGTGTGCGCGCGCATGATCGAGATAAAAGAAAGAAGACATAAGTCATAAGATCAATGACATGGGAGAGACGGATTGGTATGACAATATGCACGCATGTGAGAGTGCAAGGAAGAAGGCCCGACAATTGAGCATGTGTTTTTATCTTTAAGAGATAGTGGCGTGGGCTGGAGCATGCATCTATGGCGAGCAGAGGGAGTGAGACACAACGATTGTGCAAAAGAGATCAACCTATAAATGCATGTATGGAGAGACATATATAGTGTGGGTGATAGTAAGCAAGAGTGCGTGCGAGAAAGAAATGTTGATGGAGAAACTGCAGATAGATACAGAGATGGAAATGCTAGCTAGAGGGACATCGGCTAGTTTGAGTGTTGGAGATGACCGCCGGGTGATTCAGAGGGTGAAGTTATGTGTGTGTGAGAGAAAGATAAAAAGAGGGCACTTGACTGCATGTAGAGAGAAACATACATAGTGTGCGTGATAGGAAGCAAGAGTGAGGGCGAGAAAGAAGGTTGATGGAGAAACAGATAAATAGAAAGATAAAGATGCTAGCTAGTGTGTGTCAGAGATAGGAGTCGAGTGGATCAGAAGGTTGAGTTATGTAACGCCCCGGATTCGATGCGCCAGGTGTCTGCCAGTTATTCGTCGTCCTTGCCATGTCATATGCTTGCGTGTTGCACTTTGCCATGTCATCATCTGCATTTTATATCATGTCATCATGTGCATTTCAATTTGCATACGTTTTAGTCTCATGCATCCGAGCATTTTCCCGTTGTCCGCTTTTGCAATCCCAAGACTCCTATGTCTCCCGGCGCCCCCCTTTACCTCTTTTCGTGTGCGGGTGTTAAACTTTCTCGGAATGGCCCGAGGTTTGCCAAGCGGCCTTGGTATAGCACCGGTAGACCGCCTGTCAAGTTTCGTGCCATTTGGAGCTCGTTTGATACTCCAACGGTTAACCGGGTAACCGCAAAGGCATCTTTTGTGTGCAGCCCAACACCCCTTTCAAAGTGGCCCAAAACCCAGCAAACTCCCCTCCATGCTCTCGGTCGTTCGATCACGATCGTGTGGGCGAAAACCGCACCTCGTTTGGAGCTTCCTAGCTCTTCCTATCTATAAATAGGTGATCCCCTCCAAAATTTGCGGTCTAACCCTAGCCCCTTCTTCCTCCGCACGCCGGACACGTCCGCCCGGCGTCGGACGCGTCCACCTCCACCTCACCCCGGCGAATCGGCTCCTGCCACGTCACCCTCGCCGCCGCCCCAGCCAACGGGAGGCCGCCACGTCGCCCTGGCCCTCCCGCGCCGCCCGACCCGTCGGGGCCCGAGGCCCGCCATACTGGTCGCATCTGGCAGCGCCCATGGCGCTCATGGCCGCCGCCCGCGCCCTCGTCGAACTCGCCGCCCGGCCTCCTCCGCCCGCTCCGCGCCTCCCGGCCGAGCTTCGCCCGGCCGCCTCGTCCATAACCCGGCCCCTCCTCATCGCCGGCCCGCCCGCCTCCGGTCAGCCGGCCGGAGCCTCATGCCGCGCCGCCTCCTCCTCCGGCCGCTGGCGCGCCAGATCCGGCCTCCCCGGCACCGGATCCGGCGCCCCCCTCGCCGGCCCCCTCATCTCCGGCCGCCGCAGCCGCAACTCCGGCCATCTCCCTCCTTTCCGGCAGCCTCTCCGGCGAAATCCGGCCTGCCTCGGAATCCGTGCACGAGGTTGACTTTCCCCCCGAAATCTACTAAGTCCCGAATTATTTTGCATTATCTTGCCATTTTCATCGCATCATAACTTGCTGCATACTGCACCGTTTCGTGCGTGTAATATATCAAATTGTTCGCCTCGATGAGTAGATCATTTAATATCATTGCATCATTTTCATTTGAGGTCATATTGATGCCCGAAATGCTGTTAGAAGAGGGCTATGTGATGTTAGTTTCAGATTCTTATCAGTACATACACTTTTATCATTTTTGCCATGATTGATGTATGCACCCTATGAACTTGAGTCCTACATGTGTTTTGTAATATACCATGCCGTCTTTCTAGGGGTGCTTGCCATGTATTTTTATGAGTTGTGTAGTGAGTGCATAAAGCTTGTTAAGTAGGGTACTTGCTGTTGCTGTTTTCCTGACAGATTCTGTTATATTTTGTTGCTATGTTAACTTGATGCTACAGAGAGATACATGCTTATTTTGAGATACTTCACTAAGGATGTTTTAAATATATGGTTGTGCTCTATCCGTCCATGCCCTTGTTTGCAATTATGGAGTACAATAGCTTGACTAAATCGAGCTCTACGTTTGCTATAAAATGTTTCCTGGCAGATTGTTTACATGTTATTCAATTTTGCCAAGGTTGTTGTAGTTGATCCGTGTATGCTATGATGTTGTTCTTGCCATGTATAGCTTCTATGCCATGTCTGCCTACTGTTGGTTGCCTTGCCATGCCTTGTGTTGCTCTGTGGTGAGTGGTTCAAGCTCACCAACATGCCTACTTATTGTTGTTCCTGCCATGTATGAATCTGTAATATAACTTTCTATGTTTACATGGGTGCCATCATATTTTCTGATCCTTTTTGGCTCATGTCCACTAAAGGACTTTTGTTCTATGCATTTAGTAGATTCGTGCCACGCCTTTGTTTGCATTGATAAGTTCCTGTAACATGTTGTTTGATAACTCTAAACATTGCAACCTGATGTTATTTCTGCCTAAGTCTGAATCTGTTATTATTTGCAATCTTGCCATGTCATTTTGAGCATGTTCTAGTAGTTTCTGGAGATAGCTCAGTGTTCATGTTTTGTCATGCTTTACCTGTACAGCATGGCCATGCCTTTTGTTTTCTTGTTGTGGTCCTGTAGCATGTTGTTTTGGTGCTTGCAATATGCCTAGTTGCTGTTTTGGACAGATTGTGGTTATGACTTGTATCGTGTGTATGTGTTGAACCGTTGCTCCGTTTTGAGTGTGCTCTATATGAAACATGGTTGATTTTGCATGTAGTTTCATATTATCATGTTGCATCCTTATTTTGGGGTGTTTGCTTGATGTTTGTATGCATTTTGCATCAATGCCATGTTAACTTGTTTTGCTCATATCTTCTAGGCCGTAGCTCCGAATCTAATGAACTTTATATGAAACTTGACTAGAATTTCGTGTAGATCATCGTGGTGCATCTTAACTTGCTGTTTAACAACTTCAACATAAGGTTTATTCAGATCTGGACCAATTTCGAAATTTGCATATGAGGACTTACCGGAATTGTTATATGTAGATCCCGGCCTCATTTAAACTTGCTTTGATGTGTTGCTCTTGTTTGCATCATCCTCTTGCCATGAGTAGCTTCATGTAGCTTTGTCTTGCATCATGCTTCGTTGTGCATCATGCCTTGTTCATGTGTGGGGTGTTTACCATGTGGTGTGCTTCTTCTTGTTAGTTCCTGTTTCGTTGCGTTCGTGAGGATCCGTTCGTCTACGCTTGGTTCGGCTTCATCCGTTCGTCTTCTTCATGGACTCGTTCTTCTTCCTTGCGGGATTTCAGGCAAGATGACCGCTACCCTGGATCTCACTACTATCATTGCTATGCTAGCTGCTTCGTTCTGTCGCTATGCTGCGCTACCTATTACCTGTTTATCAAGCCATCCCAAATTGCCATGAACCTCTAACCTTTTGCACCCTTCCTAGAAAACCGTTGTTTGGCTATGTTACCGCTTTGCTCAGCCCCTCTTATAGCGTTGTTAGTTGCAGGTGAAGATGAAGTTTGTTCCTCGTTGGAACATGGAGATGTTGTTCCTTGTTGGAACATGTTTACTTGTTGGGATATCACAATATATCTTATATTATTAATGCATCTATATACTTGGTAAAGGGTGGAAGGCTCGGCCTTATGCCTGCTGTTTTGTTCCACCCTTGCCGCCCTAGTTTCCGTCATATCGGTATTATGTTCCCGGATTTTGCGTCCCTAACGCGGTCGGGTGATTTATGGGACCCCCTTGACAGTTCGCTTTGAATATGACTCCTCCAGCAAGGCCCAACATTGGTTTTACCATTTGCCTCACCTATGCCCTTTTATTTCCCTTGGGTTTCCGGAGCCCGAGGGTCATCTTTGTTTTAGCCCCCGGCCGCTTCTCCTTCGAGTGCTGGTCCAAACCGGCGATGTCCGGCGCCCCGGGCAATCGTGGTCTATGCCAACCCGACGTCTTGCTCATCCGGTGTGCCCCCGAGAACGAGGTACGTGCGACTCCTATCGGGTTTTGTCGGCACATCCGGTGGCTTTGCTGGTCTTGTTTTATTGCTTTGTCGAAATGTCTTGTAGCCGGATTCCGAGATCGATCGGGTCTTCCGGGAGAAGGAATATCCTTCGATTGATCGCGAGAGCTTATCATGGGCTAAGTTGGGACACCCTGCGCAGGTATAAACTTTCGAGAGCCGTGCCATGCGGTTATGTGGCAGATGGGAATTTGTTAATATCCGGTTGTAGTAAACTTGAAGCAAACTCTTCTAAAATACACCAACCGTGTGCGTAACCGTGATGGTCTCTTTTCGGGGTTGATCGAGAGGAGAACACGGTTTCTTGGGTTATGTTTGACGCAAGTAGGAGTTCAGGATCACTTCTTGATCATTACTAGTTGACGACCGTTCCTTTGTTTCTCTTCTCGCTCTCATTTGCGTAAGTTAGCCACCATATTTGCTTAGTCGCTGCTGCAACCTCACCACTTTGCCCCTTCCTTTCCCATTAAGCTTTGCTAGTCTTGATACCCATGGTAATGGGATTGCTGAGTCCTCGTGGCTCACAGATTACTACACCACCAGTTGCAGTACAGGTTATGCGATGATCATGGCGTGAGAGCGATGTTTGCTTGTATTGGAGTTCTTCTTACGCTTCTTGATCATGGGATAGGTTCCAGGTCGGCAGCCTGGGCTAGCAGGGTGGATGTCGTTTGAGCTTCTGTTTATGTTTCATCCGTAGTCGGATGTTGATCTTGTACATGATGTTGATGTATTCTTGTGGCATTTGTGCCTTATGTATGTATCCCCATCTATTATGTAATGTTGATGTAATGATATCCACCTTGCAAAAGCGTTCCAATATGTGGGTCTATCCTTGGTGGGACCGTCGAGTTCCTTTTGGATAGGGTCGCATATTGGGCGTGACAAGTTATGTGTGTGGGTCTGAGAGAGATGAAGAAAGGGTGCATGTGACTCACATACAAACAAATATCGGAGAGAAATGAGATCCCGAGAGACGGAGTTTTGTATCTGCGAGAGGGAAAGTGATACGTCTCCATCGTATCTACTTTTCCAAACACTTTTGCCCTTGTTTTGGACTCTAACTTGAATGATTTGAATGGAACTAACCCGGACTGACGCTGTTTTCAGCAGAATTGCCATGGTGTTATCTTTGTGCAGAAACAAAAGTTCTCAGAATGACCTGAAACTTCACGGAGATTATTTTTGGAAATAATTAAAAATACTGCCGAAAGAATCAAGGCCAGGGGGCCCACACCCTATTCACGAGGGTGGGAGGCGCGCCTGCTCCCCCAGGGTGCGCCCCCTGCCTCATGGGCCCCCTGGAGCTCCACCGACCTCAACTCCAACTCTATATATTCATGTTCGGGGAGAAAAAAAATTAGAGAGAAGGAGTCATCGCATTTTATGATATGGAGCCGCCGCCAAGCCCTAAACTCTCTCGGGAAGGCTGATCTGGAGTCCATTCGGGGCTCCGGAGAGGGGAATCCGTCGCCATCGTCATCATCAACCATCCTCCATCACCAATTTCATGATGCTCACCGACGTGTGTGAGTAATTCCATCGTAGTCTTGCTGGACGATGATGGGTTTGATGAGATTTATCATGTAATCGAGTTAGTTTTCTTAGAGTTTGATCCCTAGTATCCACTATGTTCTGAGATTGATGTTGCTATGACTTTGCTATGCTTAATGCTTGTCACTAGGACCCGAGTGCCATGATTTCATATCTGAACCTATTATGTTTTCATGAATATATGTGACTCTCTTGATCCTATCTTGCAAGGGTATAGTCACCTACTATGTGTTATGATCCGGCAACCCCGAAGTGACAAAAATCGGGACCACTCCCGGTGATGACCATAGTTTGAGGAGTTCATGTATTCACTATGTGTTAATGCTTTGGTCCGGTACTCTACTAAAAGGAGGCCTTAATATCCCTTAGTTTCCGCTAGGACCCCGCTGCCACGGGAGGGTAGGACAAAAGATGCCATGCAAGTTCTTTTCCATAAGTACATATGACTATATTCGGAATACATGCCTACATTACATTGATGAATTGGAGCTAGTTATGTGTCACCCTATGTTATGACTGTTACATGATGAACCGCATTCGGCATAATTCTCCATCACCGATCCAATGCCTACGAAGCTTTTCACATATTGTTCTTCGCTTATTTACTTTTCCGTTACTCTTTGTTACAATCACTACAAAACCCAAAAATATTACTTTTGCTACCGTTACTTCCATATTACTTTGCTACTAAATACTTTGCTGCAGATACTAAGTTATCCGGTGTGGTTGAATTGACAACTCAACTGCTAATACTTGAGAATATTCTTTGGCTCCCCTTGTGTCGAATCAATAAATTTGGTTGAATACTCTACCCTCGAAAACTGTTGCGATCCCCTATACTTGTGGGTTATCAATACTATTTTCTGGCGCCGTTGCCGGGGAGCATATCTCTATTCTTTGAGTCACTTGGGATTTATATCTGCTGGTCACTATGAAGAAACTGAAAGACGCGAAAACCAAAATTTATCCCTCGACTACTAGGGGAGGTAAGGAACTGCCATCTAGCTCTGCACTTGATTCACCTTCTGTTTTGAGTAAACTTGCGACACCTAAACCTGCTTCTGCTATTAATTCTGATATCTCGCATGTTATTGATGATGGCACTTCTGCTATGCATGATACTTATGATGAAACTACTTCTATGCTTGATACTACTGTGCCACTTGGTGAATTTCTTGATGAACAACTTGCTAGGGCTAGAGAGAATGAAATTAATGAAACTGATAATATTGATGAAAGTGATGATGAAGACTCTTCCCCTAGATATGAATTGCCTGTTGTGCCCGAGGGCTATGTTTTGGATGAAGAAACTGCTAGAGACTTTCTTGCTTGCAATGATAGAAGTGATCTTAAGAAATTATTAGCTAAGCTGAAACAAAAATCTCTGAATGCTAGAATGAAATATGATCCTGCTTATGCTACTTCACCTATCTTTGTTACTCATAAGGATTATGAATTCTCTGTCGACCCTGATATAATTACTTTGGTTGAATCTGATCCCTTCTATGGCTATGAATATGAAACTGTTGTGGCACATCTTACTAAATTATATGATATAGCCACCCTGTTCACTAATGATGAGAAGATCGCTACTATTATATCCTTAAGATATTTCTGTTCTCATTAAAGGGTGATGCTAAGATATGGTTTAATTCTCTTGATCCTGGTTGTGTGCGTAGTCCCGAGGATATGATTTATTACTTCTCTGCTAAATATTTCCCTGCTCATAAGAAACAAGCTGCTTTAAGGGAAATATATAATTTTGTGCAAATTGAAGAAGAGAGTCTCCCACAAGCTTGGGGGAGGCTTCTCCAATTACTTAATGTTTTGCCTAATCATCCTCTCAAGAAAAATGTTTTATAATGGACTAACCGATGCTTCCAGAGACCACCTGGATAGTTGTGCTAGTTGTGTTTTCAGGGAAAGAACAGTTGATCAAGCTGAAATTCTATTGAATAATATGTTGACCAATGAAAATAATTGGACACTTCCTGAACCAACTCCTAAGCCAACTCCGAAGAAAAGGGGTGTTCTATTTCTCAGTCATGAAGATATGCAAGAGGCAAAGAAATCTATGAAAGATAAAGGTATAAAAGCTGAAGATGTTAAGAATTTACCTCCTGTTGAAGAAATACATGGTCTTAATTTACCACCTGTTGAAGAAACACATGGTCTTGAAAACCCGACACAGGGAGTAAAGGTAAATTCTCTCTATAAATTTGATGAAGGTGATATTACTCGTTATAAGTCTGCTAGACAATGCTTAGATGAGTTTGATAATTTTATTGTCAAACAAGAAAACTTCAATGCTTACTTTGGTAGAGAATTAAAACGCAATGCTTATATGATTGAACACTTGAGTGATTATATGTCTAGAGTTAAGGGTGAACTTAAACTTATTAGTAAACATGCTTCTATGGTTACCACTCAAGTAGAACAAGTACTTAAAGCTTAGAATGATTTTCGCAATGAATTAAATAGTAAGAATAATGACTTTGTTGTTAGAGTTGCAACTAGAGGGGGTAAAGTGACTCAGGAACCTTTGTATCCTGAAGGTCACCCTAAGAGAATTGAGCAAGATTCTCAGAGAACTAATGTAGATGCACCTAGTCCTTCTAAAAGGAATAAAAAGAAAAATGATAGGACTTTGCATGCTTCTAGTGAACCTGTTGTTGACACACCTGAGAATCCCAATGATATTTCGATTTACGATCTTTGAAACACAATCTGGTGATGAACATGAACCTAGTGATAATGTTAATGATAATGTTCATGTTGATGCTCAAACTAGCAATGATAATGATGTAGAAACTGAACCTGTTGTTGATCTTGATAACCCACAATCAAAGAATCAAAGTTATGATAAGAGAGACTTTGCTGCTAGGAAGCACGGTAAAGAAAGAGAGCCATGGGTTCAGAAATCCATGCCTTTTCCTCCCAAACCATCCAAGAAAAAGGATGATGAGGATTTTGAGCGCTTTGCTGAAATGATTAGACCAATCTTTTTGCGTATGCGATTAACTGATATGCTCAAAATGAATCCTTATGCTAAGTATATGAAGGATATTGATACAAATAAAAGAAACATACCGGAAGATGAAATTTCCACCATTGTTGCTAATTATAATTTTAAGGGTGGAATACCAAAGAAGTAAGGAGATCGAGGAGTACCCATTATACCATGCTCCATTAAAAGAAACTATGTTAAAACTGCTTTATGTGATCTTGGAGCCGGTGTTAGTGTTATTCCTCTCTCTTTATATCGTAGACTTGATTTTAATAAGTTGACACCTACTAAAATATCTTTGCAAATGGATGAAAAATCAACTGCTATACATGTCCGTATTTGTGAGGATGTGCCTGTTGTGGTTGCAAATGTTACTATTTTAACGGACTTTGTTATTCTTGATATTCCCGAGGATGATAGTGTGTCTATTATTCTTGGAAGACCCTTTTGAATACTGCGGGGCTATTATTGATTGCAACAAAGGCAATGTCACTTTTCATGTTAATGGTAATGAGCATACGGTACACTTTCCGAGGAAACAACCTCAAGTTCATAGTATAAACTCTATCAGAAAAATTCCATCGATTATTTTTGGAGGTTTTGAATTTCCTCTTCCTACTGTCAAGAAGAAATATGATATTCTTATTATTGAGGATGTGCATATCCCCGTTGAGTTAACATAGTGTTATTCGAAATTTCTCCTGTTTCATGCAATTCAGAATGAGTTTGTTAACAAGACCTGATAAACCTTGTTAGTGGATTCCTTTTGATGAGCATGTGATGGATGAAGTTAGAAAGCACAACCTTCTGTACCCTCCTTTTACTTTCTGTTGTTTAGATTAAATAAAGCAAAAACAGTATTTTCTGTCTGTTTTCTGATTTATCCGTGCAATAAAAACAATACCCCAAAAATAAAAGTTCTCCAAATACCCCGAAATTGAAAAATGATTTTTCTAGAATATTTGAGAATATCTGGCACTGAGAACACAGCAGGGGGAGCAAGCACCTGGCCACGAGGGTCCAAGGCACGCCCACCCCTACAGGGCGCGCCCATTGCCTCGTGGGCCCATGGTGGCTCCCCTCCACTTATTCCTGCATCCAAACAGCCCTTCTTCCTCCCAAAAAAATCACCAACCAACTCAAGCACGAGTTCTAGCTCATTTTGTTGTGATTTTCGATCTCCTTGCTCAAAGCACCCCTCACAAAACTTCTTTGGGGGATTGTTCCTTGGTATGTGACTCCTCCAATGGTCCAATTAGTTTTTTTCTAGTGCTTTATTCATTGCAAATTTGTGCTGCCTAGGTGACCATGTTCTTGAGCTTGCATGTCAAATTTATATGGTTCCAAGTAGTTCTAATGCATGATATAGTCTCTAGACACTTGTGGGAGTAGTTGCTATCAATTTTGTTGAGTTTGGTTCACTTTTATTCCAAGTTACTAAAATTTTCAGAAATTTTTCAGAGGAAGAAATATGTTTAGGAAAATGTACCAAGGTGGCTCTTCAAGGAAGCAAGGACCCAGGCTCGCAATGCGCGATGCCGATGATGAACCACCAAGGGACGCTCAAGTGCGGGCTTGTGAATGGCCTTCAGAGGACTTCACGGATCGAGCAGGAATCAAGGAAGAATTTAACGCATGTGTGCGTAACGCTGATCTTGTGAGCTTCGAGGCAGATAAGTATCATCAATACCACTATCTCACTGATTCCTTTGTGAGGAGGTTTGAATTCTCATCATCTGCAATTCTCAAACTGTCCTATTTGATCTTTATGAAAATTCTTATACTATGGACTTAGAGGATTTTAATACTGCTTGCAAACTTCCACAATGGGGTAGTCCTAGTGAACCTGGCAAATCTGAATTTAGAGATTTTCTTGCTAGTATAACTGTGGGGGAATCTAGAGACATAACACAAGCTACCATAGGGAGCATTCATTTTCCTGCTATACATTATTTTGATCATAGGTAGGTGCATAAATGGTAAGGATGAAGCATGCCACATGTGTGTCCCTAATCTCAGTGTTCTCAACAGTGTTGTATTAGGAGATAAACATTATAATTTGGGAGCCATTATTGCACGTAGGTTGCATAATAATAGATTTAATGGAGATTTCTTTGGTGGAATTTATGCAACCCGTTTAGCTAATTTTCTTAATATACCTATTCGTGATTATGATATGGAATTGCCTCTTGCTTATCTAGATTTTAATGCCATGGTTCACCATCGGTTTGTTGAGAGGAACGAACCACCTCTCCAGTACCGACGAATCTTTGACAGGCGTCACGCCGTCAATATTGTCCTCCCTACTCCTACTCTCTTTGACTTTCAGGCAAAAGCGAGACATGTTATAACTAGGGAGGAGGCAAATGAGTACGAAAGGAGGACGAGGGCAGCTCGCCTCCAAGCTGCAGCCCATGATGCAATAGCCGCTGCATCTCAGTACGACCCCAGCTACAACTTTGGATATCCGCCAGGCCAGCCATGGCAATAGACCAACTTAGGCCAAAAGCCTAAGCTTGGGGGAGTACATATTTCTCACCGACATTACATTTATGTTCACACACTCATTGCTAGTTGTCGGTGCTCATACTCTTTCATTGTATTATCCATGCTAGTCTATTTTCCTTTTTTATGCTTTCTTCTTGTGTGTTTGAAAAACCTTAAGAAAACCAAAAAAAATTAGTTGTAGCGTTTATCTAGTTTACTTTCTTGCTTGTAGTAGTAGTAATTAAAAAGAAAACCCAAAAATATTTCCTATTCTTCTTTTGCTTGTTGGGAGCTTTCCCGTGTAAATAGTTTTTATTTCCTTTTTTTCCTTTGGGGGTCGATAGGAGAAGACCATGATGAAATTGTTGAAGTGGCCCTTATATGCATTGTTGTTGATTTAACCAAGAGCCCATATTGCCTTGTCTTCTCCTGTTTATTGAATGCTCGCAGATTCCAGCTTAGTCCAATGCACGTGCACTATTATTATTATTCACATCATTCGGTCGTGCAAGTGAAAGGCAATTATGACGATATATGATGGACTGATTGAGATGAGAGAAGCTGGTATGAACTCGACCTCTCTTGTTTTTGTAAATATGATTAGTTCATCGTTCCTGATTCAGCCTATTATGAATAAACATGTTTGCAATGACAATTAGAGATTATAGTTGCTTATGCCATGCTTAATTAGCTAGGAGTTTATAATGGTTTACTATTAAAATGGTTGTGATGTGGTATGATAGGGTGGTATCCTCCTTTGAATGATTTGAGTGACTTGACTTGGCACATGTTCACGCATGTAGTTGAAACAAATCAACATAGCCTTCATGATATTTATGTTAATGGTGGATAATATCCTACTCATGCTTGCACTCAATGTTTATTAATTTTAATGCATGTTCATGACTGTTGTCGCTCTCTAGTTGGTCGCTTCCCAGTCTTTTGCTAGCCTTCACTTGTACTAAGCGAGAATACTACTTGTGCATCCAATCCTTTAAACCCCAAAGTTATTCCATATGAGTCCACCATACCTTCCTATATGTGGTATCTACCTGTCGTTCCAAGTAAATTTGAATGTGCCAAACTCTAAACCTTCAAATTAAATTCTGTTTTGTATGCTCGAATAGCTCATGTATCAACTAGGGCTGTCTGTATCTTCTATGCTAGGCGGGTTATTCTCAAGAGGAGTGGACTCTGCTCCTCACTCACGACAAAATGGCTGGTCACCGGGATGCCCAGTCCCATGCTTTAAGCAAATCAAATAAAAATAATGCAAACAAAACTCCCCCAGGATTGTTGTTCGTTGGAGGCACCCGTTGTTTTGGACAAGCCATGGATTGATGTTTGTTGGTGGAGGGGGAGTATAAACTTTACCATTATGTTTGGGAACCGCCTATAATGTGTGTAGCATGGAAGATATCACCATCTCTTGGTTGTTATGTTGACAATGAAAGTATGCCGCTCTAAATATTATTTATCTCTATTTCAAAAATCAAGCTCTGGCACCTCTACAAATCCCTGCTTCCCTCTGTGAAGGGCCTATCTATTTACTTTTATGTTGAGTCATCACCCTCTTATTAAAAATCACCAGCTGGAGAGCACCGTTGTCATTTGCATCCATTACTATTAATTTATATTGGGTATGACTATGATTGGATCTCTTTTACAATGAATTACAATGTTTAGTCAGTCCTTGATCTTTAAAGGTGCTCTGCATTTATGTCTTGCGGTCTCAGAAAGGGCTAGCGAGATACCATCTTGTTATATCATATCATGATTATTTTAAGAAAGTGTTGTCATCTGAGATTTATTATTATTGCTCGCTAGTCGATTATGCCATTGATATGAGTAAACATGAGACCTAAGTGTTATTGTGAATATGGTTAGTCATAATCTTTGCTGAAAACTTGAATCTTTGGCTTTACATATTTACAACAACAAGAGCAAACATAGTTTGTAAAAGTCTTTCTTTATCACTTTCAGTTTGTCAACTGAATTGCTTGAGGACAAGCAAAGGTTTAAGCTTGGGGGAGTTGATACGTCTCCGTCGTATCTACTTTTCCAAACACTTTTGCCCTTGTTTTGGACTCTAACTTGCATGATTTGAATGGAACTAACCCGGACTGACGCTGTTTTCAGCAGAATTGCCATGGTGTTATCTTTTTACACAAACAAAAGTTCTCGGAATGACCTAAAACTTCACGGAGATTATTTTTGGAAATAATTAAAAATATTGGCGAAAGAATCAAGGCCAAGGGGCCCACACCCTGTCCATGAGGGTGGGAGGCGCGCCTGCCCCCCCCCCCCAGGGCGCGCCCCAGCCTCTTGGGCCCCCTGGAGCTCCACCGACCTCAACTCCAACACTATGTATTTGTGTTCGGGGAGAAAAAAATCAGAGAGAAGGATTCATCGCGTTTTACGATACGGAGCCGCCGCCAAGCCCTAAACTCTCTCGGGAGGGCTGATCTGGAGTCCGTCCGGGGCTCCGGAGAGGGGAATCTGTCACCATCGTCATCATCAACCATCCTCCATCACCAATTTCATGATGCTCACCGCCGTGTGTAAGTAGTTCCATCGTAGGATTGCTGGACGGTGATGGGTTGGATGAGATTTATCATGTAATCGAGTTAGTTTTCTTAGGGTTTGATCCCTAGTATCCACTATGTTCTGAAATTGATGTTGCTATGACTTTCCTATGCTTAATGCTTGTCACTAGGGCCCGAGTGCCATGATTTCAGATCTGAACCTATTATGTTTTCATGAATATATGTGAGTTCTTGATCCTATCTTGCAAGGGTATAGTCACCTACTATGTGTTATGATCCTAAGAACCCCAAGTGACAATAATCGGGACCACTCCGGTGATGACCATAGTTTGAGGAGTTCATGTATTCACTATGTGTTAATGCTTTGATGCGGTACTCTATTAAAAGGAGGCCTTAATATCCCTTAGTTTCCTCTAGGACCCGCTGCCACAGGAGGGTAGGACAAAAGATGTCATGCAAGTTCTTTTCCATAAGCACGTATGACTATATCCGAATACATGCCTACATTACATTGATGAATTGGAGCTAGTTACATGTCACCCTATATTATGATCATTACATGATGAACCGCATCTGGCATAATTCTCCATCACCGATCCAATGCCTATGAGCTTTTCACATATTGTTCTTTGCTTATTTACTTTTCCGTTGCTACTGTTACAATCACTACAAAACCCAAAAATATTACTTTTGCTACCGTTACCGTTACTTCCATATTACTTTGCTACTAAATACTTTCCTGCAGATACTAAGTTATCCAGGTGTGGTTGAATTGACAACTCAACTGCTAATACTTGAGAATATTCTTTGGCTCCCCTTGTGTCAAACCAATAAATTTGGGTTGAATACTCTACCCTCGAAAAGTGTTGCGATCTCCTATACTTGTGGGTTATCAGAAAGATATTTCACAACGAGAGTGATAGCTAGAGAGACATATGAGGGAACGCAATATATCTCTAGGGAGAGAGAGTGTATGTGAGCGACATACAAGAGAATGGTGGAGAGATATGAGACCCTGGGAGACAGAGTTTGTGTTTGTGTGTGAGAAAGAGATATTTAAGAGGAAGAGTCGTAGCTTCTCATACCTAAGGAGTGAAAGACATCTCTGTGTGAGAGGGGGTGTGCGAGTGGCACACAGGGGAATAGTAGAGAGAAATGAGACCCCGGGAGACGAAGTTTGTGTTTGTGTGAGAGAAAGAGATTTCACATGGAGAATCATAGTTAGAGACACATAGCAGGGAGCGAGGTATACTTAGAGAGAGATAGAGTGATGGAGGTCGAGGGAGAGAGTACCGTCAGTGTGTTACGAAGATAAAAGATCATTGTCGACATACAGGTAGCACGAGAGATACCCGAGAGACGATGAACGTATATAGGTCTAGAGAGATACTCCTATATAAGCATGAGTGATAGCTATATGAGACGAATATCTGGATTAAAGGGGATTCAAATATTTAAACTGGAGATCATGACATCGATAATATCATAACGCAAATTGGTGTATCAAACATGCATATTCATTTGAATTTGGGGACACGTGTAATGTTATATAGTTTACCAATATTAGTGATCCATATATTCTTTAGTTAGAGACAATGCATGGTTTATATGCAATTAATGTCTAAACGGGATTACACTATATGTTGCATGTGTGAAACACATTATACATGTTTGAGAAGTAAAAAAATAAAAACCCGCATGAAACTCACATTAATTGGAGACAGTTAGCGAGGAATGCATACATCGGATTTCAACATAAAGTGGTTTCAAATATTTGAAAATCCAAATTAAGATGGATACAGCCTTATGAATCTGAGGTCATGCCATTTGTAAACCATATTTGTGTATAAAGGGTGTTGTACTTTTGAAAGTGTGTATATATATATAATGATGTATATAGAACTTTATTCCAATCAAAAATAGATCCTGCCCGAACAAAAATAGAATACAAACTGGATTCAAATTGAGTTGGCACGGTAAACATGCACTCTTGCTCTGCAAAAATTTGAATGAAGCAGGGAAAGTCGCAGTAACCGCCCGAAACCAAAATCTGCGAGATGGAAATTACTGCCTATCCACCTTACATAAAGCCTATCGGTTCGATTTCTATAGGTTTCGATAGGGGTATGATTGCAATTTCACTCAAATGTGACATAACCGCCTCTCACCCGGATTCATACACGGTGGGCGCCAAAACACAGTGTCTCCTCGGCCAAAATCGACTCCCTCCCCGATTCATACACGGTGGGCGCCAAAAACAAACTCTCGTCGGCAAATATTTGGTGTATGCGAGATTACCGTCCTATCCCCAACCGACTAATATTGCTGTGATGTAGGAAATTTTAAATGGGGGCTAAGTTTGTAAATTTCCTCGCATTTGAGACAAGCGCGCCCTGAAGACATGGTTCACCCCTTCCTCTCCCCCTCCATTTCCCCATTCGTACTTCGTGGGCGCCAAAACACCATCTCCACCCCAGCCTCCTCCGTCCGCCACCCCATCCACCGCCGTCCTCCTCCACCATGCCGGAGCTGATACCCCGACACCGTCGGCCATTACAAGAGATCGACCTCTCTCATCCACGGCTTCGGACTGGGATCCTTGCATCCCGTCCTCTCGCTTCATCCCCGTCGTCATCCACCTTGTCGGCATCGCTCCCACGACCGTCTCATCCACCGCGCCCCGCCGCCATCGTCTACCCTCCTAGATCTGCTTCCACGCCGCTGACAGCCATCGCTACCGCAACACCGTCAAATTCCCAGGAGATGCATACACGACGCCGCACCAGAGGCGGTACTTTTTCGTATCCGCACAAAGATAATCTCACTACTATTTGTGTTTTCATGCTTTACATATATTGTACGTAATCACAATGAATATAAGAATGCCCACATCAGAAGAATATTGCAGAACAGTTCAATGGGTAACAAACATGGCATCAAGGGATTGAGGTCCATTGTGGATGCAATGAAACCCACATGCTCCCGACCTATAGATTCGTATTCAGAATATGATCCTAATGACTATTCTGAGCTCAAGGAGTCAAAGGCAGATGGCCTATCCTGTTCACCCAATAAGGTGCACTACGAAAAAATACACTTCCGTGATGATACGTGTTTGTCACAGTAGGTCACGTTTTCTATCATGCATGTACATCCATGACAAATTTATGACAGAATCAAGATAGTCATACCTGTGATGTCGTAGAAGTGTTCCATGACATTACCAAAATTATCATCACGGAAGTGTCCACTTCCATGACGATAAATCACGCGTCATAGAAGTGCTTTCATCAAGGGTGACCGACACGTGGCATCCACCGTAATGGAATGCCATTAAGCTATCGGGTCCGGTTTTGGATCCGATAACCCGTTAACAGCCCCGGCCAATGGGGATTTTCCACGTGTAAAATCATCATTGGCTGGAGGAAACACGTGTCAGCTCACCATTGGGACAGACGTCATCCACTCATTGGACCCAAAGCGCCTATGATACGTCGACACGTGGCACGGCCCAACAGAGGCCCATTCCTGTGAAAATGCCGCCCGTTTGACTTGGTCAAAGGTGGCGGGCGACCCACGGCAAGCCTGTTAACGGCCTGTTCGCATATAGCCCATTTACAGCCCGCTAACCCAGGGCCCGTTTACGGCCTATCCGAATTAGGCCCAGTAGCGTCATCTGGGCCGTCTAATATAATTCCAGCCCGTTTTAACTTCCGGCCCATGTATGGCCCATGACGTCTTTTGGCCCATATGAAGCCCTTAGTAACCCTCGGCCCATTAACGGTCCGTGGTAAAACTGGCCCGTAATGAACAGTGTATCACTTTATACCCATTAACGGCCCATTATTCCGTTGGGCCGTTTCCAACCCATGTTATCTTTCGACCTTCTTAGGGCCCATTTATTCTTGGGCTCATTTCCAGCATTCGTTTACTTTCGGCCTGTTACTGTCATTTTCAGCTTGTGGGCCAAATACAGCCTGTGGTTATAGTCGGCCCGTTTGTGGCCCGTTAATACGTTGGGCCTTTTTCATAGCGTCATCAAATACGGCCTATTAACGACGGCCCGTTATGGTCGGCCCATGAATGGACGATTTCAACTCTATCCCATTTACGGCCATAATGTAGTGTGTTATTGGCTCATGTTTGGCCAACCGATCATACGGCCCATAGAAGGCCCATTGATGATACGACCCGTAGAAGGCCCATTGTGTCTACGCCCCGTATAAGGCCCATTGTGTCTACGGCCCTTAGAAGGCCCATTGTTTCTACAGCCCGTAGGAGGCCTACAGTAAATATGTGGCCCATTGTTAATGTGGCCTAGTTTAAAAAAATAGGTTATTCCGGCCACTAGCAAACCACGGAAAAAGAACTGCACTGACTACAAGAAAAAAAATAAACAAGACAATGGAAATAAATAAGCAAGTAACTTACGCTAGGCTATCACGGCTATTACACATATTACATCCACTGGGCATCAATGTTCGCCACCAGTGCAAATATAGGGAACAAATCAGAATATAAACGCCGCAGCAAAACAAGTCAAGAACTGAAACCACTTCATAAGAGCTCAAGAAACAATATCACTGGTACCCATAATGTCGGCAAGATGCTTAGCAAGCTTATTAACTTTCTCTTGTTTGGCGCTTAAATCCTCCGGCACTTAACATTGCACCGTAAAGTATGCATCTGAATTCTGCAGGACTTCCTCGGTCCTTGACTTCTGTCGCATAACATCGATCGATGTCTTTCAACTTGAAGTTGAGACTCAAGAAGCCGAACTGATTCAGTAACGAGCAATCTGAAGAGCTCGTGCGGCAGATAGTAGCCGATAATCGAACACTACATCAAGACAGGACTTTGGGGTTGTCTCGGTGTCTTCATTATAGTTTTTATCGACTTTCTTGGAGAACAACGAGGATGTCTCACAATCTTGAACCTGATCTGCATTACTTCCTTTACCATTGCATAACGGGTACTCTTCTCCAATATTTTATCCGCGTTCTAAAGGAGAAACAAACAAACAGATCACAAGGTTTACAATTTAGTATATGAAACTCATTTTGGTAAACCAGTTCGGTAGTAAGGTGGCGAGGATAACAACATGAAACAAACATATATCTATGTAGTATGGCCTTTGTATGGTCTATATCATTCTAGTTTATGTTGCCAAATCAAGATAGATATAGTTGAATCATATCTATTTAAGACAAAGCAGCATAGACAGAATATAAGTGTGGGAAACTACACAGCAATAACAACACTTGTAATGTGCATGGCATGAGAACATAACTGTTTATTCAATTGAAACTGAAATCAACATAAAGAAAGTTACAACAGCAAACACGCTAAAGAAACATGTTTAAAACATACCTGTTGCGGCATTGGAGTTTCAATTGCATCCTTGGAATTTGAAATTAGTTGGTACGAGTAAATACAGTGATGCAAGAGCAAAGTAGTATGAACCATAGCTACGGAACCTGACCTGAGAACAATTCTTCTTCTGCTTTAAGCGTTGACTTAGGGTTCGGAGTGGTGGTCCTCGTGCTTTGGGCACTGCAGTTGCCTTACTAACTGCTCGTGTTGGGTGCTCTGTGGTGGAGACGGTGTTGTGTCAACGGGAACTGGGTTACTATCTGCTGGGGTTGGGGTTAGAAGGGGTGTAGCTTGTTCTCTGTCTAACTGGGTAGGGGTACAATCTGCGTGAGTCTGGGTTATGTGTGGTGGGGCTGGTTCTTGGGCAAGTACAACCGTGGTTCTATCTCCATCGGCTGTGTAGCACGATGTTTTCTGAAGACCGTGTTTTTACTCCCATAGATACTGCCATCACCCCCTCTAATTGAAATGGCTGATAAACAAGAAAAGTAATTGAATGTACAGACATTGTAAGATAGGCAGGTGCAATGGATAGTAGGGAAGAAAACAGGGCATGAAATAATTCACATTTATGTTGTCTAACCAAACAGAATAGCGGGACATAATTTCAAATATATGATGGCTAATTAAACAGGATAGCATGACACAGTTTCACATGTATGATGGCTAACTAAACAGGATAGAATGACATACTTCAAAATATGATGACTATGTAAACATGATGACATGATATAACTATACGATGTGTCTATTAAATTGGTTGGCATGCCATAAATCACAAACATGCCGTCGATGGAAACATGATGGTATGATATAATTCACGGATAGAATGACACAATTCAAAATATGATGACTATATGAACAGGATGAGATGATATAACTATATTATGTCTTTAGAAAATGGGTTGGCATGCCATAATTCAGATACATGATGTATATGTAAACATCATGGCATGATATAATTCAAATATATGATTTATATACTAAGGAAGTGAGCAGAGGGCAATTGAATATATGATGTGTCAACTAAGGAGATGGCATTCAACATCGTGTATATGATGTAAAAACTAAGCATTACAATACAACATATGCATGATATGAGTAATATAACCCTGCCAAGTTTGAGCATACACCTCGGGGATAATAGGACTGGTCATCGCCTCTGAATCCTCCTCTGAAGAGCTATCTATAACCAGCAACATATCTGCTTCACCGGGTAGCATTATGCGCTCAAGACCTTGTTTTCACTCGATTTCTCCATCACCAATTCAAATGACTGATGCACAGGAAGAGCAGTTGAATATACAAACATTGTCGACAAAATCAATGAGAAATACAAAAAAAGGACGGCATGATATAATTCACATATATGACGCTTGGCTAAACAGCGTGGCATTGCATAATTCACATATATAATGCCTTGCAACAAGATAGCATTGCATAATTCACATATATAATGTCTTGCAAAAAGATGGCATTGCATAATTCACATATATGGTACTTAGGCACTAAACAGGTGGCATTCACACAAATCATGTCTAAACTAAGCAAATGATATAGCAATGCAAGATACCATATGCACGATATGAGCAACATAACCCTACCAAGTTAGAGCATGCACCTCGGGGGGGATAGGACTGGTCATCTGTCTCTGAATCCTCCTCTGAGGAGCTATCCGTAACAAGCGAGATATGCGCTTCGTCAGATAGCATAGTCTGCTCTGATGACCTTGTTTTCACTCCAGAATTTTCCATCACCGTGTCAAATGGCTGATGCACACGAAGAGCAGTTGAATGTACTAACATTATTGACAAATGTAATACGTAACAAAAAAAAGGATGGCCTGATATAATTCACATATAAGATGACTGGCTAAGCAGGATGGCATTACAAAATTCACATATATAATGCCTGGCTAAACAAGATGGCACTGCATAATTCACATAAACGATGAATAAACTAAACAGATGGCATTCACACAAAGCATCTAAACTAAGTAGTTGACATATTTGATGTATAAAGTAAGCAATGCAAGGCACCATATGCATGATATAACCAACATCAGCATGCCAAGTTAGAGCGAAGACCTCACGGGGTAAATAGGAGTGGTCTTACGCTTACGAATCCCCTCGGAACAGTTATCTTCCTCTTGATTACGATCCAAAATGGGTGGAGGGCTGCCTTTGCGCCCACCATGGAGCGGCGTATGCATGAAATTTTCTTGCCACGCAAGGCTCGTCTCTTTTCTCTACATGTTCAGTTCCATTGTGTACAATAACCCACATGCATAGGAATAAAACATAGTGAGATTATGTAAGGAGTGCATGCACAAATCCGAGTGATGGTAGCAAAGCTGTGGATAGACCCAAAACCAATGATAGTAGGCGGATAATGACTTTAGTTAAAAATACAGATAATGGCTCCTTTAATGTTTGTTTGCACCCAACATGAAACTCATAGTAGACACCGAGATTAACCGGATAGTAGGCAGATAGTACTGATTGCTGCCCCAATATGTACCCCACAACCATTTAAAACTCAAGTTTCAAAGCATAAGTTTGGACCTGAGTCGAGTCTAATAGGTGAACACGACGATAAAGTAGCATGTCATCATATTAAGTGATGCATAACGTGGCAGAACCACGGAAGAGTGTGACCTCTCTTGCGGACCCGTGTAGTCCTCAAGGTCATCTGCTCATTGATGATGGTAATGCAGTTGTTGTGGCTGCGGCGGTGGGGAAGAAGATCCGAGGCGGCGAAGACACCGAGAGCGGATCCTGTTGTGGTGAACCCTTCGTCGTTGGAGCAGCTGAGCTGAGGGTGGAACACAAGACCGCACGACGAAAGGTGACAAACCACACAAGGTTTTCTTTGACACATATCTGTAATGTAAGTAATTGTGTAAGGGCTTGTTTGAATTTGAGGATTCTAACAATGCAGGGATAGGAAATAGACAGGAATAGGATAGGAATGCACGTGCAAAATAGAGAATTTAAAAACACAGGATTTCTGCCAATCTAGGTGTTTGGTTCACAAGAATTGGAAGATCACAGGATGCAAAGAAGTATGGTGAGATTAAGTCAAACCACAAGAAGTGTACAACCTCTTTGGCGAAGCCATGTCGATCTCAGCGTGATTGGGTTGGCCGGTGAGGATGCTCCGGCTGACTTGGCTGTCAGAGGAGGGGAAGAAGATCTTAGGCGTCTAGAGATGGAGCCCGAGGTACTGCTCCGATGTGATGGAGGGTTTCGTCGTTGGAGCAGCTCTGGTAGTTGTACGACGCCGAGGCTGAAGCAGGACAAGAGAGACAAAGTTAACCTGAGTGGAATTCTAATGGCATCTCCAATAGATGACGTAAAATACATAACCACAAAGTGCTAGATGTATACATCAGCTGCTCATCTCTGAACTTAACTGTCGAAACTGAATTTAACTGTCGAAACTGAACTTAACTGTCGAAACTAAATTTTCTTTGTCGAAACTGAATTTTCTTGTCGGCCGAACGCACTAGAGGTGAGGCTACACGTCAGTCGATTGACTTTTTCATCTCTGGTCAGTCGATTTTGCAGCCTTTGGATACGAAATCAAGGGCCTGCAGTTCATCTTCAACCTCCACCCCCCCTAAGCTGCCAGCCACCACCGGCCAAACAGCCACCCCGCCCGCCCCAAAAACAATGCCCACCGCTGGTCCGCCGCAGCCCCGACCATCCCTCTAGGCCCCCCTGTGCCGAACTTTTTCTCCGACGATCCCCACGCCACCGCCCCACCACCGCCGGCGACCACCGCCCCCACCCTGAACCCTAAGATAGATAGTAGGGTACTTCTCCGGCGAGCCCCCCTCCCCGATGCGGCTAGTTCTTCCTTAACTCCGTGAGCCCCCTCCCCACCCCTGAAAATTTATCGCCCAAAAGTCGATTCAATGATCAAGTGAAGTGTAATCGGAGCTGCATCGCAAGCAAGAGCAAGAGCGAGAGCAAGATCGCGAGCAAGAGCAAGAGCAGACCAGTGCGGGGACCGAGCAAGAGCAGAGCAAAGAGCGGCCTGGCGAGAGCTAAAGCAGCAGCAGCTCCTACTGATGTGGACGTCGCCGCCGAGGGAGCAACACCATGGAGGAAGTGGCCGGTGACGCTGTGGTGGATGGAGCCGCGCCGTGTCGGCTCGGGACCGAGCGCCGGCAGCACCGTGAGATCGAATCAAGAAGAAAATGCGGTGATTAGTGTACAACCTCTTTGGTGGCGCCGATTAGGCCGCAGCTTCATCCGAGGAAACGGTGATGCTGATGCTCTTCCAATGGTGTAGGTGAAGACGGGTGTGGGAACGGATGTGTCTTTTTTTGTAGTGGTTACTGAACTTCCCCCCCGGGGAAGATATAACCATAGGAGGGGAGCACACCAGCCCAAAAGGGGTGGCGCCCCCGCCCCCCTTATGGTAGGAGGCCGAATAGGAGAAGGAGGTGGGGGTTCGGTTCCCCCTTTCCTTCCTCCTTCCCTCTTCCCTCTTTTCCCCCTCCGGTAAAAGGAAAGGGGGGAGGCCGAATTGGACTAGGGGCCCAAGTAGGATTCCTCCTACTTGGGCGCGCCCTAGGCTGCCTCTCTCCCCCTCCCTCCTTTATATACGTGGGGAGGGGGCGCCTAGAACGCACACCAACGATTGTTAGCCGTGTGCGGCGCCCCCCTCACAGTTTACGCCTCCAGTCATTTTCACGCAGTGCTTAGGCGAAGCGCTGCGCGGATCACTTCACCATCACCGTCACCACGCCGTCGTGTTGACGGAACTCTTCCTCGACACTTTGCTGGATCAAGAGTTCAAGGGACGTCATCGAGATGAACGTGTGCAGAACTTGGAGGTGCCGTACGTTCGGTGCTTGATCGGTCGGAACGAGAAGAAGTTCGACTACATCAACCGCATTGTCAAACGCTTTCACTTTCGGTCTACAAGGGTACGTGGACACACTCTCCCCCTCTCGTTGCTATGCATCTCCTAGATAGATCTTGCGTGAGCGTACGATTTTTTTTGAAGTTGCATGCTACGTTCCCCAACAAATATGAGGGGTGTCGGTCAGCCCGAGCGTTTGTGGCACGTTTGAGGCGTCCATCTAGGTCAAAATTTCGTGACCAGACAGTGACTGGGCGGGCCGCCCGGACGTTTGAGGAGTGTTTAAGGTGCCCAGTTGTATATGCTCTTAGTAGACACTTTGGTGAAAATCTTGAAACTAACATTAAGGAGACATATGAGTCTATATTGTTGTATCCACACAACCTCCTTAATTTTTGTCAACGAAACAATCTAAGCCTGGATAGGTCAAGTTAGCTGGCATGAAGATAATTGAACAATTTCAATAGGTCCGCCTTGATGACATCCCAGCAATCCTAATAGAATTCTGCCGGCATGCCATCGGGACCTGGGGCTTTGTTATGTTTCATTTGTAACACCACAACTCTCACCTCCTCTTCAGAGAAAGGTGACATGAGAATATCGTTCTTTTCTGCCATGAATTATGGAATATCATTTATTCCGGTCTCGTCAAAGGTGAAATTCCTTTCATCCGAAGCCCATAACAGAGGAAGACTCGTACTAAGACGAAGAAGTGGAAAGAGGATAAAGTGAGTAGGAATCAGGCGGCTACCGTTAAGCCAATCGGACGGTGTGCGTGCGACCGGCGCAAGCCCTAGCCGGTCACCCGGTGCCTAGCAGCGTAATATCTAGAAACGTGAAAGATTGATCATATGATACATGTGGTAAGCAATTCAAAAAATTCAGGAAAGAAATTAGAAATGTGAAAGATTAACTTCTCTCTCTATATATATGTGCTCTTGTGCGACTTTCCAAAGGGTAATGTATTTTCATAAAACAATGAAATGCTAAAACTAATAGCACCAGTTTTAAATTAATGATAGCTTTTATCCATTTGTCAACTCTTTCCTTTTGCGCTCTCCTCTTCTGAGTCTCCTCCCATGATGGATTTTTTTTTGCGAAAAATTTCCAATCTATTCATCTTCAATCATGGCAGTACAACGAACACCAGAAATAAAAATTACATCCAGATCCGTAGACCACCTAGCGACGACTACAAGCACTGAAGCGAGCCGAAGGCGCGCCGCCGTCATCATCCCTCCATCGTCGGAGTCGGACACAACTTGTTGTAGTAGACAGTCGGGAAGTCGTCGTGCTAAGGCCTCATAGGACCAGCGCACCAGAACAGCAACCGCCGCCGATGAAGAATAACGTAGGTTGGAAGAATTTAACCCGAATACACACGAACGTAGACAAACAACGACGAGATCCGAGCAAATCCATCAAAGATTGATCCGCCGAAGACGCACCTCCACACACCCACCAACGATGCTAGATGCACCGCCGGAACGGGGGCTAGGCGGGGAGAACTTTATTTCATCTTCAGGGAGCCGCCGCCGTCTCGTCTTCCTGAATAGGACACAAACCCTAACAAATCTTGAAGGAATAACTAACAACGGAGCCCTCCCGTCGGCCCTTGCCAGGATCCACCGCGCTCCCATGATCCTAGGGCCACCGAAGACGAGGCGGACCTGCGGTTCACGGCACACAGGCACCATCTATACAACAGATTGATTTTTGCTTGAACGGCTATATAACCTAGTACAATGTACAACGGATTGTTTTGCATCGTCAACTCTCCACATGCATTTTAATGTCCGCGAACATGTTTCTCCTCTCCACGCAACGTCTAGAAAAGAAACCCGTCCGAATCGCGCATTGACGCTCCTCCGGCCGATCGGCTCCAGACATCCGCTCCAATACTATTACAAAATAAAATAAAATGGTACTGTAAGAAAAATTCGAAGCAAGGTCCAAAATTTTTCCAAGGACCACTTCCAATACTTAACGCACAAAAAAACTCGAACCAACGTCTCTACTTGCAACTTGCGAGCATTATTTTAGCAACAACAAAAGAAAACACCACGACGCCCAGACCACCTCCTCCCTACCCTACCCTACCCTACCCCTTGAGGCCTTGACCTATTGCGAATATATGAAATCGAAACCTTGGCCGGCCGGCGCATATCACATCATTGCAACCAAACGGGAATTTCACAGCTCACTCTTATAAGCCCATATGCGGCAGAAATCACATATTTGACCTGAGCCAGAAATCAAATCACAAACTGACCTGGTCACGAAAAAATTTAACTCTGCTGATCTTTTGGTGTGACGCCGATACTGGGCGCCGCACCCTCTTGTCTGCAGCCCTTCTTCCTTAAGCGTCGCCCATCCTGCCAGCGTGGCAGCCCTGGTCTAGTTGCGGCCCCACACGCACCTGTGCAGCGCCTAAGGGCTAGGCGCCACACTTTAACGTGCAGCTCAGCCTGTGCGTTCGGTTTTTTCGGTTTGATTCGGTTTGGTTTATACGGTTTTCGGTTTATACGATTTTTATACTTCGGTTTATACGATTTTATACATAGATACGGTTCGTTTCGGTAATAACCATTTGCTTTCGGTTTGGTTTCGGTAATAACCAAAATAACCAAAGTTGACGCGAATTTTTAATCAACACATGGTTTGGCCACATGGAAAAACAAATTTAGTACTTGTCCAATACAACTACAACCTGGTTACCTACTTGAAGAAATTCTGAAACATGTAAGAATTTATGTTCGAGCACAACAATCTAGTAGAAGACTACGATTACAACTACAAGCACTAATTTAGTACATGTCCAGTGAAACCACACGAAGAAATTCTGGAACAAAAACTTGTCCAGTACAAGCACAAGCAGAACTAAACATGCCCAGTACAAGCAAAGTTCTGGAACATAGAGATGGGGATTGCTAGTAATAGTATATCACGAGCCATTTTTGAAAGGCCCCAGTACATGCCCAGTACATCAAGATAAAAAAAACTTCAATACAAAGTGCAAATTCTGGAACAACCAAAGTTCAGCTCCAGCTCGAGATAACAAACTTCAGTACAGTACATTGCAACACACGACAAAGAAACAAAAGGTGCAGATCGAGATAAAATGGCATTTGTTTCATCACTTCAGGGCTTCAGGCAGCAATTTTCCACTCCAGCTCCATGCATGA
This sequence comes from Aegilops bicornis, assembly GCA_021605145.1. Lineage (NCBI taxonomy): Eukaryota > Viridiplantae > Streptophyta > Magnoliopsida > Poales > Poaceae > Aegilops > Aegilops bicornis. The sequence goes on from CM038672.1 coordinate 538,640,668, forward strand.
AGATCAATCAATCGATATTGTCACATTATCATTTAAATGAATGGCACCCACTTCTACAAAAACAACAGAAATATTGCATGATCAATTAAATAGCATTAATGTTGCATGATCATTGAAGTAATTGAAATACACATTCATTTAAATACACATTCAGGATCTATTGAGAGAGGTTGATCAGCAGCAGAACCAGCGCCAAGTTTAACTCTAACACTCTCGGACACCTGAAAAAATAAGTCAGGTAGTTTTCATTCAGTATCAGTGACCATCAGCAGAACCAATACTAAAAAAGTTGCTGGAAAACTAAATAGGATTATAGGAAACACCCATGTTCAGTAACAAACTAGTGAAACCATGCATCCATCCATGTTCAGTAACTAAATAGGAACTAACACCACACATCTATGTGTGTGTTCGCTACTGAACAACTCTTCTACCAGAGTCCAGAGCGAATCAAGATGAAAAAAGAAAGTGCCTTACCATCCGGCGGCTCGTGTCCTGCTCCGTGGAGGCGTGTGCCGGTGCGCGCGACGGAGGGCGGAGGTCAGCGACGCGGAGGACGGAGGGCAGAAGTCGGTGACGCCGGTGCGTGCGATGTACGACGGAGGGCGGAGGACGGCGAGGCTGATGCGCGCGATAGACGACGGAGGGCGGAGGATGGCGATGCCGGTGTGCGCGACGGAGGACGGAGGACGGAGGGGAGCGGGTGGATGCGCCGGACGGCCGGAGTGTGACCTAGCTAGGGTGCCGCCGCCAACCCGCTCTCTGCTGCTCTGCGTGTGCGTGTGGGGAATTGCTAATGCTAGGGTTGAAGCAAGCGTGCGTGAGGTTAGGCTGGGGCACAGCCACTGGCGGCGCTACCGGGTCATGACGATGGCCGATGGGCCCTGTCTTTGTGAGCTGCCTGTGATTGACTGTGAAATCTACTGGACCTTTCGGTTTTGTTTGGTTTAACCGATTTTTTCGGTTTTAAACCGAAAAAACCAAATGCAAAATGGTTTCTTATTTTGCAAACTGAAACCATAACCAAAACCTGAAAAAACCGGAATTTTGGTTCGGTTTGGTTTTTTCGGTTCGATTTTTGGTTTTCGGTTCGGTTTTGCACAAGGTGACGTGCAGCGCCTAGCCCTTGGGCGCTGCACACTGACTTAAGCGCGGCCGGCCCAGCCCGACCAGGCAGTTCTTCATCTCTCCGCTCTCTGGACAGAGAGCAGCGGCGGCGGCGGCGCCCCCATCTAATCCCCCCCCCCCCACATCCCTCTCAGATCTGAAGATTTGATCCGTGGATTCGATCCCCAATCCATCCTACTAGGTAAACTCTTCCATTCTCTTTCTTTTGCTCCGTAAATTTGTTGCCATTTTAGAGATTTGTCCAAGATTTGATGGAACCCTTGATTTGTTTGGTTTGCTTGATTTAGGATGTGTATTCATATTGGTAGTACCGTAGTGTTATTTATTAGTTCACAATATATGATTCTTGTTGGTGAAACCCTAGATTGTTTAGTTTTTTTAGATATATATGAGATGCCTATTTTTATAGATAACTATGAGATGTTGATTTTTGTAGACATATATGAGAAGTTTGTTTAGATATATATTAGATGTTGAGTTTATTTCAAATATTAGATGTTGAGTTTATTTGAAATATTAGATGTTTAGTTTATTTGAACACATATGACATATTCATTGTGTGAGCAGGAGATGTTGAGATTCTTGTAGTTGAACACATGTTATATGTTTAGTGTATACCGATATTTGAGATGAAGATGAACTCTTGTATGTTTATTGTTTGAAATTGTAAGGATGGTTTGGCTTCTGGACGATGTCTCTGACGTGCAACACCGGGCCTACATGATCTTGCGAGAAGGATAAGGTAATAATGAGTAATCTAAATATTTTGCAAATTTGCCTTTAGTTGAAATTTACATGCCCTAAGATTTGTCATTACTTGTTTTTCGCAGAAGCTTGAACCTCTGAAGATTCGGTATCAGGGGTCTCTGGTCCTGCCATGCCTTACGATGAGCGGTACACATCGTACATCAAGTAGGCAGGACTACTCCCGTGGATTTTGTTGGTCGGCCGGTCCACGCCCGAATCTGAACGCTCCACCGGTATCCGCTCTTGTTGATCGGTGGAGGCCGAGACCCTGATTTCCATCTTCGGACCGGGGAGATGACCGTGGCGCTTCGAGGATGTCTCGTTGATCACCGGTCTTGCTATCGACGGGAGGCCTCTCTGTATGAGCACCGATTACGATGGGTGGCGCGAGCGGAATGATTGCTCTTATCGGTATGGCTCCCACCGAGGCTGAGGATGATGTAGAGGAGGGAGAAGAGAAGAAGAAGAGGGAAAGGAAAGCAGCCGGAGCTGCTTTCACGTGGATTCAAAATAACTTTGCGGCGTGCCCTCCGGATGCCCTTGATGATGTGATCCGGACACATGCTCGTGTGTATATGTGGTACATTGTGTCGAGGACTTTGTTTCGACTCCTTTGGCAAGAACGCTCCATGGATGTGGTGAAGGCGTTGACCGTCTTCGATAGCAAATGGAGTCTGGGGTTCAGCCGACTCTTGCCTACTTGTACCGGCTGTGTAGTTGGTCTGTTTGTGATCAACTCATTTCTTCATTAGCAATGCAAGCTTGCTGTCAAGTTAACATTGTTTTTCTTTCATATGTAGCTGGACGATGCGTGTTGCGTAATCACACCTAGTGCAGGCATTGGTGGTAATCTGCTTCTACTTTACGTATGGGGCTGGGAGCATTTGCACATTGGGCCTTGAAGAGCGTCGGGTTTGATCCTTGGTATGCGAGATGAACATGATTTAATTACGGCGCCCCATTGGGCTTACAAGTGGGATATCGTTTCGAGATGACGAACGATGTCAATCTCATGTACCAAAAGTACATTGCCGAGTTGGACACGATTACGCTGAAAGGTGTAAGGAGGTCATTACTTTAGTCCTTTCTCATGCTTGCTTGAAAATAGTCATCAAATTTGCATTGTTGCCCTGTTTCATAGGTGGAATGGCAGCCATATGGCGCGGGTGAGAGCTTGGGGTACACAGCGGAGTTCCGCCTCAACCCGATGTGCTTGCGGAATAAGGATCTCGGCTTATGCAAGGTGCCTTGATATGCAATCGCGGTTGAGTTTCATTTGCCGCATCGCGTGTATCGTCACTTTGGTCTTTTCGGCCTCACCCGCCGGATTGGGTGGACACGGATAAAGCACTTCATAGGTAAGAGAGCATGTCTGCGTATTGTCTAATCATTGGGACTCCTTTTGATTGTGCTAATGTTTGGTTTTATACCACGCAGGTTGGACAGAGAAGGCAACGGAAGATAAAGGATGGGACAAGCATCATTCTGCGTATGTTACCCGCTTCGGCTTTGTGTGGAGCAAGCTCGTAGCATCAAGACGCACCCCGCCTTCGTGAGCACAACCCACTTGCTTTTGATAACTACGCACGATGGTTTATTGGAACTACTCGAGTTGAGATATGCCCTTGACATATAATGAGGATATTCTTGAAGAACCCGTAAACTTTGAGGATCTAGCAAAGGGAAGTACAACAGAGATGTCGTGCAAGGGCAAGGAGTCCCTGCTGTTCGGTGATTAACTATGTGGTAAAGTGTTCCCCTCTTTACTTTCCTGTTGACCGTATTACACATGTTTGAATGGCTAACGATTCATTCTTTCTCGATTCAGATGCACCGAGATCAAGAAAGCGGTGATGAGAGCCGGTCTATTCTGGAGAAGACACCGTTGGGCGGCAATGATGATGGTTCACTCTGAGCATTCCTCAAGGTACATATCGCATTCACTATGAGAGCCAACGATGTTGCGAAGTTTGATATCTTACACACTTGTTCATGTTACAGCGTCGGGCCAAGAAGTTAAGGCGATTATAAAACCTTCTCGGTTGCCGTGATCCCGAATATGATGAACCATCCGCCTCTAGGTGCAGTACACCATCGGACCCGCACCTCACCATGAGGGGGACGATGTGAGTTCCTTATATGCTTATATGGATGATGAGGTGGGATCACCCAAGAGGTATGACTAATCCTTTAGATGTGATTCTCACTTGATTACGACACCGGCCTTCACCATATTGTTTCGTTGTGTGATAGGGCCATGAGCTTGATGATGACATGACTTTGGCGGACGCTCAAGCTCGGTCCGCATATGTGTTCAAGCCTAGGCAGCCCAAACGCCGGTACACGCCCAACGACTATGACAACAGAGGCAACCCAAAGGTGGTCGTAGGGACCTCGCGGATGGCCAGCTTGGATGATGAGGCGGAGGCTGAGGCGGAGGCGGAGGCGGAGGCGGAGGCGGAGGCGGAGGCGGAGGAGGAAGTGCATGAAGAGGAGCCTCGTGCTCCTAAGAAGAAGAAGATTGCCTGCAGGCGTGGCACCAGGAACACGCGCGGAAGGCATTAGTGCTTGTTCATGTTAATTGTAGCCGTTTAATTAGGTTGATGAACTTGTGAGGTTATGTTATATGTTGGTGAACTCTTACTAGTGTGGTATTTGTGTTTGCGAACCTGAAGTAATGTTGAATTGTCTTAAATGATATGATGTTCAAGTTATTAGTTCTCTTTGCTTAGCATGTGCAGTTCTGATACTTTTATTATGTGAGTCTTTGTTGCAGGAGGCCACAATGGCATCTGCTTACTGCAGCTTTTGCTTATATAGCAAGACTAGCATACCAATGTGTAGGCGCCTTTGTCTTGTGTGGCGCCCAACTCTTAGGCACTGAACTATATAGTGCAGCGCCCTGACCGTGTTAGGGAGACCTTGAAAGCCCGGCCTCCGTGTTGGCGGCCATCGTTTGTGGTTCCTCCGAGCTCTTTCACCTCATACTTCCACTCGTTGTCGTCATATAGTACAGCTTTTTCAGAGTCTGCCTTTCGTGATTGAAATTCCAACCATTCTTCAACCTTTGGTGGGAAATTGTACTTGTGCTTATCCTTGTTCTCACCAGCAATCTGCTTATCCGTCTCCATTTAGTACTCAAAAAGTATGCATTCATCTTGTCAAATGTGTATTGAACTATTGCCGTCATGGGTAATGCACGTGCACCCTTGAGCACCTCATTGAAGCATTCTGCCATATTGCTTGTCATTTGACCGTACCTCCGGCCATCTTCATCGAAAGCATGTGCCCACATATTCCTTTCGACAATGTTCCTATTGAGAAACTCGACCGCCGGGTCAAGTTTCTTGTGTCTGGGCAATGCATTGAACAATGTGGCAAACCGCTTGTTGGTGAAAGCGAGACAACAATCCTGAAGATCATCGGCCAACTCCTTGATACTACATGCCCTATAGAAGTTTGCACAAAAGTGCCTCATGCACCATCGATGATGCAACTTTGTATGTCCAGGAATGTCAACCACCACCGCATTTAGAATTCCAGGATGGCGATCCGATATGACACAAATTTCCCTTTCAGCCGGTAATACCCTTGTTCTCGATTGACGCAAGAACCACTCCCGATTATCATTGTTCTCCACCTCAACCAAAGCGAAAGCCAAAGGCAACACCGGTTATTGGCATCACTTGCTATTGTAACCAATAAAGTGCCCTTGTATTGTCCGGTCAAGAACGTGCCATCAATGGCGATGACGGGCCGACAATGCTCAAAAGCCCTCACGCATTGCTCAAAGGCCCAAAATGCACGGCCAAATACTCGCACGGTCCTCCCGTTATGAATCAATGTTTGGTGCCCATGAGGCTCAACCACGTGAACCATGCTTGGGTTTGTGGCGGCCATAGCTAAAAACAACCTAGGGAGTCGGTTGTATGCTTCCTCCCAATTGCCATACAACATCTTGAATGCGGCTTGCTTCGCCTTACATGCCTTGCCGTACTTCACCTTGTAATGAAAGATGGCTTTCACAAGGTCAATGACACTCTTGATGCTCATTGTTGGAAGTGTGGATATTTGGTTGGAAAGCCTGTAAGCGATGAACTCGGATGTGAGTTATGCATGTTGTTGGTACACAAGCTTGCCATCCGCCCTCTTGTGCCGCACATGTGAGTTGGTAGACAACTCACTATGCGCCAAGTGGGACCTCCTTTCCATGGCCTTGCACGCACAATCCATGGACATGTTGGCACTTCACATTTGACCGTGTAACGCATACATTCACGTCGAGTTGGCCACTTTATGTGGGACGATAATGTGTAACCGAGTAGTTGTCGAGCCACATCTTCAATTCCAAGAAGGATTGAAACTCACAACCGGATATATCCCGTTCTTGCCGTCTTCCAAATCACGGTGAGAACTTGGCCTAGCTCCAAGAGATATGCATTTGCCACCATCCACAACGGCTTCATCCGTGAGACTAAGATCCTTGAACAATGGTGTCTTGTGATCCCGCCCGAATACCTTCTTGAATGCTTCGGCCTCCTTCGGCGTGAACCCCTCCTCATCAACTTCTTCATCGGGACCATCGTCATCCGAGTCCAATGCATATGCACAGGAAAAAGGGATGGATTGGTCCATTGTCTCTTGCACATGATATTGGTCGAGATCACCCACATTGTTGTCATGGAGGTCAACTTCGTTTGTCATCCTCCTCGTACTCATCATTCTCCTCTTCAAAACCTTCATTTTGGTTGTTTGGAGTCGGGCTCAATGTTGGCCAATCTTGTTGCGTGAATTGAGGTTCACTCATTTGATCTTGGTTCATGGGTGGGGAGTGCTAGCAACCAGCAGGCAGGGTTCCGTTCAAGTCTACATTCAAAGTAGACTCAACCTTCTTGGAGGCAAATAACTCAAGAGCCTTGTCTAGAGATTCGGCAACCGTCTCCTTGTATGCAACCCAATGTTGCTCGGAGTTCACTCGCATTGTCTTCCAACGGATGTGCATTCCAAAACCAACGTTATGCCTTCCCTCGAACTCAACAACGTCACTTGGGTCCATCCAATTCAAATCTTTCCTCACGTGTTCCAAAAGCTCCGCATAGCTAGGTGAAAGATCGTGGATGTCGCCTAGAGGGGGGGGTGAATAGGCGCTTTAAAATAATTACGGTTGAGGCTTGAACAAATGCGGAATAAACCTAGCGGTTAATTTGTCAAGCACAAAACCTACAACAACTAGGCTCACCTATGTGCACCAACAACTTATGCTAAGCAAGATAAGCAACTATGTGATAGCAAGATAAATGACAAGAACAATATGGCTATCACAAAGTAAAGTGCATAAGTAAAGGGCTCGGGTAAGAGATAACCGAGGCACGCGAGACGACGATGTATCCCGAAGTTCACACCCTTGCGGATGCTAGTCTCCGTTTGGAGGCGGTGTGGAGGCACAATGCTCCCAAGAAGCCACTAGGGCCACTGTAATCTCCTCACGCCCTCGCACAATGCAAGATGCCGTGATTCCACTAAGGGACCCTTGAGGCGGTCACCGAACCCGTACAAATGGCAACCCTTGGGGCGGTCACCGAACCCGTACACTTTGGCAACCCTTGGGGCGGTCACGGTACCGCCAAATTGCTCAGGCGATCTCCACAACCTAATTAGAGACCCCGACGCTTGCCCGAAGCTTTGCACCACGATGATTGAGCTCCGAACACCACCAACCGTCTAGGGCGCCCAAGCACCCAAGAGGAACAAGCTCAAGGGCACCAAGCACCCAAGAGTAATAAGCTTCTCAACTTGTAACTTCCACGAATCACCGTGGAGAACTCAAACCGATGCACCAAATGCAATGGCAAGGGCACACGGAGTGCCCAAGTCCTTCTCTCCCAAATCCCACCAAAGCAACTAATGCTAGGGAGGAAAATGAGAGGAAGAACGAAGAAGAACACGAAGAACTCCAAGATCTAGATCCAAGGGGTTCCCCTCACTAAGAGGAGAAAGTGATTGGTGGAAACGTGGATCTAGATCTCCTCTCTCTTTTCCCTCAAGAACTAGCAAGAATCATTGGAGGGATTGAGAGTTAGCAAGCTCGAAGAAGGTCAACAATGGGGGAAGAACACGAGCTCGAAAGATTTAGCCTCAATGGGGAAGAAGACCCCCTTTTATAGGTGGGGAGAAAATCCAACTGTTATCCCCTCACTCAGCCCGCACGACGCGGTACTACCGCAGGGAGCTGCGGTACTACCGCGATTGGATGCGGTACTACCGCTGCAGGTTGCGGTACTACCGCATGTGCAACTCTGGCCAGATGAAGGCCTGTTGCATAGGGCAACGAGCGGTAGAACCGCCGGAGCGGTACTACCGCGCGCCCCTACGGTACTACCGTAAGGCAGGCAGCACTAGCCGCAGAGAAAGCACAGAAGTAAAAAATTACTTCCGTACCTACTTCCGCCGAGGGAGGACTCCGCAAAAATCCGCACGCATTATCAAGCACACGAAGAGCGGTACTATCACAGAGGGCGCTGGATGTAAAAATTACATCCGCCCTTCTTCCGCTCATGCTTTGCTAAGCTGGCGAGCTCACGGTACTACGGCGCCACGGTATTATCAGCGTAGGGCACGGATGTAAAAATTACATCCGCCCTACTACCGCCGAGTAAATTGCGCCACGAGGCCGCGGTACTACCGCTCCTCTGAGCGGTACTACCGTGAGCACCTGCAGATACTACCGCGGTGGATCATGCGGTGCAAGGGCCTGCGGTACTACCGCTCAGGAGAGCAAGTACTACCGCATGCCCCAGATTAGCAACACTAGGAGTCCTTCATTTTGCAGTAGAAGACAACAGAGGAAACAATAAAACCGTAACTGCCATAACTTCTACAAATGAGCTCCGAATTGAGCAAACTCAAGCTTGTTGGAAACAAGACAACGAGTAAGCATCGAACAGCAATGGATATAGTAATAAGAGGCAGAGGAGGTATGCCTAACAAACAAAGGAGTGAAACCTTCAACAGAGAAGAAACGGCATATCCTCCAACATCGAAAACATCATAGAAGATGCATGTGAACTCCGTTTTCGATGAGCTCGAGCTTGTCATAAAAATGACCATACGCTCCAAATCTCACAAGGAGAAGAACCAAACAAGAACCAAAAAGATGATGCAAGGATGCAATGGTTTGAGCTCTCTACGAACGATACGATCAAGCAACTCATCGAGAGCCCCCTTGATAGTACGGCAATCGATCCTATAACCCGGTCTCCCACAACTACCATGAGACCGGTAAAATAGAAAACCTATCAAGGGCAAACCTTTGCCTTGCACAAAGTCCACTTGAGCTAGATGATGACGATCTTGACTCCCTCAAGTTGGACCACCTTTCTTGATTGCGTTGGCTTGATGAAGACTAGTTGATTGCTCCCCCATACTCCACTATGGGTGAGCCACTCTTCCGCTCATCTTCACAAGTCCATTGTCACCACAATGGACAGCAAGCTTCAAGCACTTGATCTCTTCGTTATGCATCACTTGAGCTTGCACTCTGCAACCTAACCCCACAAAGAACTCTCACGAAGACCATGGGTTAGCACACAAAGCGTAATGGACAATGCTTACCATATCATGGGATCACTTGATCCCTCGGTACATCTTGTGCTTTGTGTGTTGAATCTTTCCAACTCTCTTCATTTGGATGGATGATGTCTTGAAGGTGGACATGAATGATCACACAATCTTATTCTTCAAGACATGCTTGCAATAAGGTCAACTCTCAAATGACCAATCTTTGGATAATTCCTTGAATAGCACCTTGGTCGACACAAACTCTCCTTGAAACCAACACATGTACTCCAAGAAAAGCCTATGGACAAAACCTTCAAATAAATTCAAGGCAACCATTAGTCCATAGAGATTGTCATCAATTACCAAAACCAAACATGGGGGCACCTTTCACTAGGACTACTCTCAAACACCATGTCAAGCTCATCCGGGTCCGTCTCAACATTGCCTTTCAAAAAGGCCTCTTTATCCACATGATGAACATAAACACATGTTCTCCCCATCCCTACAATAATCAAAAACACACATATATCAAGTAAATACTTAAGAAAAATATTTGCACACATATGCCCTAACATATATATGAATTAATAACCCTAACCCCACATAACAATTACCACAACCCTAACCATAACATAACCCTAACACCAACATCAAACACACATAACCCTAACCCCAAGATACTATGGAAGCCTAAACAACCCAAATTAGCAAAGAAATATAACATCATTCAACACAAATTTGCAAATCCAAGCAAAACTAGGGTTTCCCCAAACTAGCAAGATTTGAGCAAATGTGACAATTCCTATGGATGAAAACGAGGGATCGGAGGAGATTACCTTAAGGGAGGGTTGGCTTGAAATCACGGTCAACATACTCGGATTTGCAAGATTTGAGAAGGATTTGAGAGGGAGAGGGAAGAGGAGGGCCGCAAGTCTAAGGGTTTGGGTCGGATGGGGGTGTGTGGGGTGGGGTGGGAGGGAGAGGTGGGGCGGCCCAAGTGGAACCTGTTGTCTTGCAGCTCAAGAGCTAGTATTTGCACATTCTACAGTGTGTGGCGCCCGAAGTCTTAAGTGACTATGATCTTTGTATGTGGGGCCCATAATGGACCAGGCCATTTGGCGGGATGTCTGACGCCTAAGGGAAGAACGCTGCCTTTGTGGGGTCTGGCCCAGCTGTCGGGCGCCACACAAAAGGGTCAGCAGAGTGAAATTTTTTCGTGACCAGGTCAGTTTGTAATTTGATTTCTGTCTCAGGTCAAATATGTGATTTCTGCCTCCATATGCGTAAAGATCATGCGTGTCCGATCCAGATCACTTCTTCACGTGGACGCGCCGGGGGATGTGCTGTCCGGTGCGTCACCAGTGCGCGGCAGCTAGAGATAGCGAGGCACAGACAGGACGAGAAGGCGAAGAGGAGCCATTTCTGTCACCCGACTCCATTATAAAGTATGTCGAGGACTTAGGTCTAGATTAGGTGAGCAGCTAAGGACCTCCAGGCAGTGGCCAACATGGGGCTGGGGCTGGTTCGTCTCGTCGGGGAAACAAGTCAAAAGGTCGACCTAGCTTGCTTTTATCTCCCCTCGGTCCTTGGAGTTGTACCAACTTTTTGATAATTGGTCTCTCTTTTTCCCTTTCCTTGTTTCTAATAGTAAGCACGTCACAATACGAGTAAATTTGTAATTCACTTTTGAACGGTTACTGCTACTGTCGTGAGTGAGAGATATACTATGTACTGAACTCAGAACATTTGAAATGATCCCTCAAAAACAAAAAAGAAAATTTGAAATGAAAGTGAAATAAACATTGATGAAGACTTCAAGCTGGATTTTTTTTTTAAAAAGAGAATGATCCAGGCCTCTATTTCAGAACGATGCATGCGACCATCTTACTAAAATCTAAACAAAACAAAGTCTACAATTCAGTACAGCTCGCAAAAGGTAACTAATCCAGCATGAGGGCAGGAGAATCTCACCAAGCATTTCAAGCAGGAGGTGGCCGAAGCCAAAAAAAAAGGGGGAGGGGGGGGGGGGGGGCGGACATGGCTTTTGAGCTGTATGCCAGGAGAGAAGCGGCGCGCGCTGCTCCACTGGCCAGCCGACAAGGCTTCCCGAGCAGCGCACACTGGCCAGCCTAGCTCTTGGCTTCGTGTAATTCTTATTGCTGCTGCTCACCACAGATACCATTACTAGTAGTATTATAAATTATAAAACACTGCACAATTGCGTCTGTTTATTACGTACTACACATGGAGGTTGACGCGGCAAGGTATTCCAGCTGGTTTGACACGCGACGGCTGGTCTGTACTGTCGGTTCGCCGGCGTACAGTACCCGTACAAAACCGGGCTACAGACTGGCAATCTGAATTCAGCCAGCCACAAAACGGTGCAGACGACGACGATGATGTCTTGTTGTCGCACTGCTCGCCGAGTTTGACGATCCCGTCAGCGTCATCGAACTGCACACGTATAAAACGCAACGCTACGTACATGACCTCTCTCCGTCGCCGTGTTACTTCGAAAGCACTCTCCGATAAATAAAGAGGGATGTCTCCTCCGACCTACCACACCATACCAACACCAGTAGCCGTAGCCATAGCCGGGTTTCAGACTTCCATTCACAGGCCGAGTGCTAGACGCCACAGGCGGAGCCATCGAGCGGCGAGGTGACGGGCGAAAGGAGGCTCATCACGGTAGGAAAATGGGCAGCCCAACAACCATTAACAACCGAGATCGGTCGATTAGACGAGGTGAAAGTGAGGGAGGGTCGGGAGCTGGCACAGGCAAGCAAAGTAAAGCGTTGGCAGCGAAAGCCTAGCTACCGCGAGCAAATCACTCGGTGTTTTAAATAAGCAAGCAAGCATTACAACAGCTGGTGCTTAGGTACAGTACAGGCATCATCCATGTGTTACTTTCCAAGAATCAAACGCTTACAGTAGTGACTGACATGTGCTATAGAACAGAATCAAAGCCCGTGAGAAAAAAGAAAAAGGGCCAAAAAGGAGAAGAAGATGAAAGAAAAAATGAAGACATGCACAAGTTGCTGATGAGCAAAGACAAGATCCATGCAAAGAACTAAGCAATTTCCTTTCTTCCAACTGATGAAGGGATCAATGCCGGCCGGTTATAGGGAGGGCTCGTCGCCCTCGGGGGCGGGGGCGGCGGGGCTGTCCGTCGTCGCGTGCTGGGCCGAGGAGGAGGCGGAGCGCCGGATCTCGTCGATGCGCGCGGCGGCGTCGGACATGCTGGGCCTCCGGTCCGGGTGCTGCGCGGAGCAGTCGATGGCGAGCTGGAGCAGCTGCACCATCTCCTCCTCCACGTTCTGGTACCTGAGGAGCTCCTGGTCGAACACCTCGGCGGTCCACTCCTCCCGGACGACCGACTGCACCCAGCGCGGCAGGTCGAGGCCCTCCTCGTTCACCACGGCGTGGGTGGGCGCCTTGCCGGTGAGCAGCTCCAGCAGCAGCACGCCGAAGCTGTAGACGTCGGCCTTCTGCGAGACGCGCCGGATGTCGGTCACCTCCGGGGCGCGGTAGCCGGACACGCGGGTGGGGGAGAAGGAGGGGCCGACGAGCGTGGGCAGGCCGTGGTCCGACACCCGGGCCTCGTAGCTCTTGGTGAGCAGGACGTTGGAGGACTTGATGTTGCCGTGCGACGCCGTGGGGCCAGTCGAGTGGATGTGCGCGACGCCGCGCGCCGTCGATAGCGCGATCGCCGACCGCGCCTCCCAGTCCAGCGGCGTCCGCCCCGACGACCGGTTCCCTGCACGCACGCACACGATCACATGAAGATTGTTAACACAGCACATATCTCATCACAGTTAGTTACCGCGCCGGCGTGCGTGCACGGTGCAACACGGTTGTTTCTTTCTTTTTGGCTTCCGTTGGTTTTACGTTTCATGTGCATGTGCATGTGTTCTTATCTACTCCGTCCGGGCTCACGAATGACCCTTTTAAATCTCTCTCCCTCTCTCTGTGTGTGTACGTACGCCAGCCATTATTGGCGCGGGGAGGGGAGGAATCCCGAGGGTCGGAGCAGTGGCGCCAACTAAATGTCACATGGACGCATATCAAGTTCATCAACCACCCTGCCCTGCCCCGGGCCGCCTTCCCTGCTCACATGCGCACGCAACTTGCCAAGAAATTTTACTACTACCAGGAATCAATCCAATCTGCAACTAATAACTCCATGTACGTGCTCGCATAGTTGTATCGTACACTACGCTAGCACAGTATGGCATCCAAGATTTCAAAGCTAGGTCGCCTCAGAACAGGGCAAGTTGGTCGCAAATGGCGGGTCGTGCCAAGGGCAGTCATGGCTGTCACGTTGTTGGCTGCCTTAAACTAGTGGATTAGACCCCACGCAACTCAGCTGGCAAACGCTGAACCCGACAACTCTGTCTCTACCACTATACTCGTACGTACATACTAGCGTACAAATTGCAGTTCGGGCGTATGAAATGTACACCTTGGCAATGGCAGAGCCATAAAGAAACCGGGCCAGGGACGCGGCGGGGTAGGTCAGGCGTGGCCGCGATGTGAGCCAGCGAATTGATCGTGTCCGAGGGAGCACCGGTTAAAAGGGTCTCAAACGGAATGGATCGGGCGAAAGCGACGCGCCACCGCGTTGGACTTTTTTCACGCCGGCGACGGAATATCGCCAGCCTGTTCGGATCGATCCACCGACAGGACGGCAGCCGCGATAACGAAAGACAAGTTTCAAATTTTCTTACCGTGGAGGAGGGCGGAGAGGCTGCCCATGGACATGTAGTCGTAGACGAGCAGCTTCTCGTCCTTGCTGAAGTAGTAGGCGCGGAGGGGCACCACCAGCTCGTGCTGCACGGCGCCGATGGCCGCGATGCGCTCGCGGAACTCCGGCTCGGGGAGGTCCACGTCCTTGAGCCGCTTCACGGCCACCGCCGCGCCGCTCTCCATCACCGCCTTGTACGCCGTCCCGAACGCGCCCTTGCCCAGCACCTCCGCCGACGCGCGCAGCAGGTCCTCCAGGTCGAACGGCGGGGCCGCCGCCATCGGCCCGAAGTAGATCAGCTTCTTCGACCCCGTGGTCGACCCTCCTCCTCCTGACTTGGCGGCGACGGCGGCAGCTGCGGCCGCCGCGGCCGGGACCGCTGCGGCGCCGTGGACGCCGTTGCCGTTCTGCCCCTTGGGCTCCGCGTCCAGCGGGCCCATGCCCAGGTCCCGCCCCTTCTCCACCGCCGCTGTAGAAGACCTCGGCGCGCTGCTGGACTTCTTCTTCCGGCAGAGGAAGAAGAGCAGGGCGAGCAGCAGCAGCAGGCCGAGCACGCACGCGATGGCAATGCCGGCGATGGCGCCGCCGGAGAGCTTCTTCTTCTTCTTGCCGCCACCGACGTCGGCGGCCGCGCCGCCGGCGCCTGGCTGGCCCTCCGGCGACCCGGCCGGCGTCTCCGCGGTCTCGCCGGGGCACAGGCCGAGCGGGCCGCCGCAGAGCCCGGTGCCGAGGAAGGAGTCCTTGGGCATCTTGCGGAGCTTGCGGGGGATGGAGCCGTTGAGCTTGTTGTAGGAGACGTTGAACTGCTCCAATGTGGGCAGGTCCAGCTTGGGGATCTCGCCGGAGAAGTCGTTGCTGTCGAGGATGAGCGAGCCGAGGCGGTTGAGCTTGTTGAAGTCGGGCGAGATCTCGCCGGAGAACTTGTTCTGCCCGATGTTGAGCCGCACCAGGTTCTTGAGCGTGTACAGCGCCGCGGGCACCTCGCCGGAGAAGGCGTTGTGCTGGAAGTACATGGCCCGGAGCTCGGTCATGCGGGCGACGTCGTCGGGGATGGGGCCCGTGAGCGCGTTCCAGCGGAGGGAGAGCGTGCGGAGCGCGGTGAGGTTGCCGAGCACGCCCGAGGGGAGCGCGCCCATGAGCCCGGCGCCGGGCAGCCGGAGCTCGACGACGCGGCCGTTCTCGCAGGCCACGCCCTGCCACTGGCACGTCTGCGTGCTGCTGTTCCACGCCGGCAGCGCGGACCGGCCCACCGCCTTGCGCAGCGCCTCCAGCGCCTGCGCGTCCGTGTTGAGGTCGTCGGAGCGGTACGCCGGGAGCACCGACGCGAGCACCAGCACCGCAAGTGCCAGCCCCGGCATTGCCGCCATCGCCGGCGGCGCGGGGTGGGAGAGGGCGGGAGGAAGGTGGGCGGCGAGAGACTTCTTGCTCTGTCAGCTCAAGGAGGGCACTGGCATGGCCATGGAGACGGACACTCTCTCTGTGTGGTGGTAGTACTGGCAGCAGTAGAAATAGAGTGGGCAGGGGCAGGGGCAGGGGAATCTTGAATTATAATGGAAGGTTTGGTTAGCTCAAGCAGCTGGAGCGGCGGGCCTGATTGGCGCAAATGGGCTTGATTGCTTTAATCATAGATTAACCCGGTGGCGCTTACTGGAGCCTAGTTGGAGAATTCCCGCTTTCCTCTTTTTCTAATCCAAAGCTCGCTCGGAGGGGAGGAGAAAGGCGGATTAGAGCATGGTTAATAATATAGCCTGCTGCTGGCTATATGACGTCGCTTACGTCACATATAAATGTTTTATACCAACAAATACAATAAATAGATATAAATACGTATTACTTTGTTGATCATACCACCCAATTCTCTTTCAATAAAGCGCAGGAAGACGCGTCAGTAGAAACCGCTTCTCTTCTCTCTCCTCTTCTCTCTCTTCCAAGTAAGAAAGAATATAATATTCAATGTCTTACAGCCCGCTTATATCATCTTATTGTACTTGCTCTTAGCAGGTGGAGTCTTTTGAGGCCGGATGAGAAATGAAAGGCTGGACGCGGGACCAGCACCAGCCGGGGCAAAAGACGCGAGAAAAATAATACTGCTGCAGTGCTAATATATTTCCATGATGGATGATGTTTAGGAAATCGTGAGCTAGACGGATGAACCGCGCTCGCTTTCACCCGGAATTCCATCGGGAGAAATTCCTACCCACCGCGAGTGCTGGAGATTCTTTTGGAGTTGGAATGCTACTGGTTGGGGTTGAGTGAATTCCAAGCTTCCAACCATGAGCAAAAGGTTTGCGGGTACTGCTGTTTGCTGCTGCTGGCCACTCGGCCAGTGCAAGTGCCGGTGGTAGTACCCGAGCATCGCATGTTATCCAGTTCACGGGCATTTATCTGCCAGTTCCCCGGGCAAGGCACACGAGCACGGTCTTCTGCTGGTGTACATAAACTTGAATTTTGGGCAACACGTACGTACGTACCCACCCAGTGCCTGAAAACGCAGCAGTAAAACTCGGCAGGTTCACGGTTATGTGAAAAAGGCAAATTTAACTGGGCAGGTTCAGGATCGCACGCTTCACAGGCTTTTTGGTTCCGGTCCTCGCCGGCCGAGCAGCATCATCACGCTCGAGACTCGGCTACTCGAGAGAAAAGAATGGTGGCCAGTGGCCGGCTGATCGGGCCAACTTGTTCATGTCCCGGGAGAACAAGAGCGACGAGCTCTGGCAAATGATGATGGTGTGGCCCAAGGAAGTGTGGCGCCTCTTTTTTTTTTGTTGTTGGTTTGGCAATGATCGATCGATGGTGCGTACGGTAGGTCTTTCCAGGCAGCAGGTATCGTATCGGGTACAACGAACTCTACTCTCTTGTTGTTCCATCGGTTGGAAATTGTGAGAGAGATGGGCTCCGCCCCGCCCACCAACTAGATTCTTTTGTCTGCCCGAGCGAATCGGTCCAGCCCAGTCGTGTGCCAAGCTTGCTGATGATGCATTGACCAATTGGTTAGGTTTCACTAGGGACTTCCGTTCTCTTTTCTTTCATTTTTACTACTTACCTTTCTTCCTTCGAGATTACTTCCGTTCTCTTTTCTTTCATTTTTACTACTTACCTTTCTTCCTTCGAGATTGTACTACTGCTACGAAAATATTTGTCATTAAAATAGACAAGAGGGATGTATCAAGAACTAAAATACATCTAGATACATCCCCTTTTACTCATTTTAATGACAAGTATTTCCGAACGGAGGGAATACATGTAGGATGGTTGAAGCTGAAACAATTTCAACATGGTGCTAATAATAATGCCTGCGGGAGGAAGAACCCGGACTGTAATGGAATCCATAGAATAGCTACAGACAGGGCTGAAAGACATCGAGGAGGAGACAAAAAATAATAGATGAAGAGCAAGTCAGCAACCAAAGGGGCGACAATGATACTAGTTTTTAATGTCAGAAAAATTGACCAAAGCATCTTAGAAACAGCTTTCTGTAAATGATAATCCTTCAAAAGAAAATGATAATCCTTCAGAAATGTGAAGCTACATAGTAAATCAGATGATTTCGTATTGAATTTCGAAAAGGACAAATAACAGTAGAGGATGTTGCAGATGCACCTACCTACCATACTTTTTTTTTTGAAACGGAGGCAAAAGCTTTGCCTCATCCATTAAATAAGAGAGAATAGAGTTTGTTACAAATCACCCACGACACCATATGGATTATTACTCTCGCGATATGAAAGACCCTAATTTTTTTGCACCGGCGGTGACCCAAAGGTTGGCCTCGGTCGAGATGGTGTTAAGCAAGATAGTCGGTGGAGCGCTTTTAAACCTAAACACTCTTGCATTTCGCTCATTCCAAATTGTCCATGTCACAAGCATGGTGAGGAGGCTTTGGCTTGACGGTTTGGCGTCTTGGCGTCACAAGTGCTTGTCCACCAAGCGTTGACGGAGTCCAACAAAGCGCCATGAAGAGGTGTCCAACCCGAAGATGTGAAATTTTTCAATGACCAACGCCCACAGCCTTAGAGTATAGCGGCACTTGAAGAATAGGTGTGACCCGCTTTCTTGCACCCTCTTGCAAAGTGGACACAAACCACAATTTGGCCATCCTCTCTTGGCTAATCTGTCTGCGGTCCAAATTATATCTTGAAGTGCCAACCAAGCAAAGAACTTTACTTTGGGGGGACCCCAGACCTTCCAAACCATTTGGTCCATGGGTGAAAACACCATCCCTATGAATTGTGCCTTATATGCCGAGGCCGCCGAGTAGTGCCCACTAGTCGTGTGTTTCCATAAAATGTCGTCCTCGGCGAGCGCATCAAGATGCACCTCATCCAATAGCATCCAAAGGGTGAAAAATTATGTGATGAACTCAACGGAAATAATGGTTGGAGGATTGATCTTGAGCATCCACGCGTTGTGCTTGATGGCCTCGCGCACTTTCCACTTCTTTCACGAGGAGACTTCGAATATTAGTGGCACAATGTTCTTCGGCTTGCGCCCAAGAAGCCAAGGTGATTCCCAAAAAGGTGTCTTCGCACCATTGCCCATGGTGATAGTGGTAGACGCATAGAAAAAGTTAAGGTCCTCCTCATTGCAGGTTGCCCATCCCCACCCACAACTTGGTGGGCTCCTTCCATTCATACCAAGGCCACCGCAGCAGAAAGCACGCCGAACTTTTCCATGTTGAGTACCCCAAGCCCCCATACTCAAGCGGCCTCTGAACAATTTCCCAATTCACCTTGCATTTCGCCCCGTCGTCTTGTCCGAGTCGGACCATAGGAAAGCTCTCTCGAGCCGGTTGACTTTGAAGAGGATACTTGGTGGGATGATCAACGGTGTGATGAAGTAGATCACTTGGGAAGTGAGAACAGACTTGACAAGGGCCATGCGACCAATGGAGGTGATGTTTTTGTTGGGAACGTTGCAGAAAATTAAAATTTTTCCTACGGTTTCACCAAGATCCATCTATGAGTTCATCTAAGCAACGAGTCAAGGGAGTGAGTTTGCATCTACATACCACTTGTAGATCGAGTGCGGAAGCGTTCAAGGGGATGGTGATGATGGAGTCGTACTCGCCGTGATTCGGATCATCGATGACCAAGTGCTGAACGGACAACACCTCCGCATTCAACACACGTACGGTACGAACGACGTCTCCTCCGTCTTGATCCAGCAAGGAGGAAGGAGAGGTTGAGGAAGATGGCTCCAGCAGTAGCACGACAGCGTGATGATGGTGGAGTGACAGTTCTCCGGCAGGGCTTCGCCAAGCACACGCGGAGGAGGAGAGGTGTTGGGGAGGAGGCTGCGCCTTGGCTTGAGGTGTGCAGCCTCCCTCACCCCTCTATTTATAGGGGAAGGAGAGGGGCCCGGCCCCTTAGATGCATCTAGAGGGGGCGGCCAGGAGGGGGCTTGCCCCCAAGCAAGGCGCCTCTGGGGTTCCCCTCAACCCTAGGCGCAAGGGCCCAAGGGAGGGTGCGCCCAGCCCACCAGGCTGGCCCTTCCCACGCAGCCCATATGCCCCCGGGAGGGGTGGCCCCTCCCGGTGGACCTCGAACCCTTCCCTGGCCCCAGACAATACCGATATGCCCCGAAACTTTCCGGTGTCCGTTTGACGACTTCCCATATATAAATCTTTACCTCCGACCCTTCCGAACTCCTCGTGACGTCCGGGATCTCATCCGGACTCAAACAACATTCGGTAATCACATACAAGTCTTCCTAATAACCCTAGCGTCACCGAACCTTAAGTGTGTAGACCCTACGGGTTCGGGAGACATGCGCATATGACCGAGACGGCTCTCAGGTCAATAACCAACAGCGGGATCTGGATACCCATGTTGGCTCCCACATGCTCCTCGATGTTGTCATCGGATGAACCACGATGTCGAGGATTCAAGCAACCCCGTATACTATTCCCTTTGTCAGACGGTATGTTACTTGCCCGAGACTCGATCGTCGGTATCCCAATACTGTTGTCGGGTCTATGCAAGTCACTTTACTCGCAGTAATGCATGATCCCGTGACCAAACACTTGGTCACTTTGAGCTCATTATGATGATGCACTACCGAGTGGGCCCAAGGATACCTCTCCGTGTCACGGAGTGACAAATCCTGTCTCGATCCGTGTCAACCCGCAGACACTTTCGGAGATACATAATGCACCTTTATAGTCACCCAGTTACGTTGTGACGTTTGGTACACCCAAAGCACTCCTACGGTATCCGGGAGTTACACGATCTCATGGTCTAAGCAATAGATACTTGACACTGAGAAAGCTCTAGCAAAACGAACTACACGATCTTGTGCTATGCTTAGGATTGGGTCTTGTCCATCACGTCATTCTCCTAATGACGTGATCCCGTTGTCAATGACATCTGATGTCCATAGTCAGGAAACCATGACTATCTGTTGACCAACGAGCTAGTCAACTAGAGGCTTATTAGGGACGTATTGTGGACTATGTATTCACACATGTATTACGATTTCCGGATAATACAATTATAGCATGAATAGAAGACAATTATCATGAACAAGGAAATATAATAATAATGCTTTTATTATTGCCTCTAGGGCATATTTTCAACAGTCTCCCACTTGCACTAGAGTCAATAATCTAGTTACATTGTGATGAATCGAACACCCATAGAGTTCTGGTGTTGATCATGTTTTGCCCGCGGAAGAGGTTTAGTCAACGGATCTGCGACATTCAGATCCGTATGTACTTTACAAATTTCTATGTCTCCATCTTGAACATTTTCACGGATGGAGTTGAAGCGGCAACTTGATGTGCTCGGTCTTCTTGTGAAACCTGGGCTCCTTTGCAAGTGCAATAGCTCCGGTGTTGTCACAGAAGAGTTTGATCGGCCCCGACGCATTGGGTGTGACTCGTAGGTCGGTGATGAACTCCTTCACCCAAATTGCTTCATCTTGCGCCTCCGAGGCTGCCATGTACTCCGCTTCACATGTAGATCCCGCCACGGCGCTCTGCTTGCAAACCGGCTTCTTGCTCCACCATTCAACATATACACGTATCCGGTTTGTGACTTAGAGTCATCCGGATGCGTGTCGAAGCTAAGCGTCGACGTAACCCTTCTGACGAGCTCTTCGTCACCTCCATAAACGAGAAACATGTCGCTTCGTCCTTTTCGGTACTTTAGGATATTCTTGACCCATTGTCCGGTGTTCCTTGCGGGATTACTTTGGTACCTTCCTACCAAACTTACGGCAAGGTTTACATCAGTCCGGTACCAAAGATGGCATACATAATAGATCCTATGGTCGAGGCATAGGGATGACGCTCATCTCTTCTTTATCTTTTGCCGTGGTCGGGCATTGAGTCGAGCTCAATCTCACACCTTGCGATCTGAGCAAGAACCCTTTCTTGGACTGATCCATTTTGAACTTCTTCAAAATCTTATCAAGGTATGTGCTTTGCGAAAGACCGATGAGGCGTCTCGATCTATCTCTATAGATCTTGATGCCTAATATATAAGCAACTTCTCCAAGGTCCTTCATTGAAAAACACTTGTTCAAGTAGGCCTTAATGCTGTCCAAGAATTCTATATCATTTCCCATCAAAAGTATGTCATCTACATATAATATGAGAAATGCTACTGAGCTCCCACTCACTTTCTTGTAAACGCAGGCTTCTCCATAAGTCTGCATAAACCCAAACGCTTTGATCATCTCATCAAAGCGAATGTTCTAACTCCGAGATGCTTGCACCAGCCCATAAATGGATCATTTGGAGCTTGCATACTTTGTTAGCATTTTAGGATCGACAAAACCTTCCGGCTGCATCATATACAACTCTTCCTTAAGATAACCGTTAAGGACGCTGTTTTGGCGTCCATCCGCCATATCTCATAATCATAGTATGCGGCAATTGCTAACATGATTCAGACGGACTTAAGCTTCGCTACGGGAGAGAAAGTCTCATCGTAGTCAATCCCTTGAACTTGCCGATAACCCTTAGCGACAAGTCGAGCTTTATAGATGGTGACATTACCATCCGCGTCCGTCTTCTTCTTAAAGATCCATTTGTTTTCTATCGCCGCCGATCATCGGGCAAGTCGATCAAAGTCCATACTTTGTTTTCATACATGGATTCTATCTCGGATTTCATGGCTTCTAGCCATTTGTTGGAATCTGGGCCGCCATCGCTTCTTCATAGTTCAAGGTTCACCGTTGTCTAACAACATGATTTCCGGTGACGGGGTTGCCCTACCACTGCAGTGCGGAACGTGTCCTTGTGGACCCTCTGAAGTTCAGTAGCTACTTGATCCAAGTACCTTGATCATCATCATTATTTTCCTCTTCATTGGTGTAGGCATCACAGAACATTTTCTGAGCTGCACTACTTTCCCGTTCAAGAGGTAGTAATTCATCGAGTTCTACTTTCCTCCCACTTAATTCTTTTCGAGAGAAACTCTTTTCCGAGAAAGGATCCGTTCTTGGCAACAAAGATCTTGCCCTCGGATCTTAAGTAGAAGGTATACCCTATGGTTTCCTTAGGGTATCCTATGAAGACGCATTTTTCCGACTTGGGTTCGAGCTTTTCTGGTTGAAGTTTCTTGACATAAGCATCACATCCCCAAACTTTTAGAAGCAGCGACTTAGGTTTCTTCCCAAACCATAATTCATACGGTGTCGTCTCAACGGATTTAGAGGTGCCCTATTTAAAGTGAATGTAGCTGTCTCTAGAGCGTATCCCCAAAATGATAGCGGTAAATATGTAAGAGACATCATAGATCGCACCATATCCAATAGAGTGCGATTACGACGTTCGGACACACCATTACGCTGTGGTGTTCCAGGCGGCGTGAGTTGTGAAACGATTCCACATTTTCTTAAGTGTGTACCAAATTCGTGACTCAAATATTCTCCTCCACGATCCGATCGTAAGAATTTTATCTTTCGGTCACGTTGATTCTCTACTTCATTCTGAAATTCCTTGAACTTTTCAAAGGTCTCAGACTTGTGTTTCATCAAGTAGACATGCCCATATCTACTCAAGTCATCTGTGAGAGTGAGAACATAACGATATCCTCCATGAGCCTCAACACTCATTGGACCGCACACATCGGTATGTATGATTTCCAACAAGTTGGTTGCTCGCTCCATTGTTCGGAGAACGGAGTCTTGGTCATCTTGCCCATAAGTCATGGTTCGCATGTGTCAAATGATTCATAATCTAGAGACTCCAAAAGTCCATCAAGATGGAGCTTCTTCATGCGCTTGACACCAATGTGACCAAGGCGGCAGTGCCACAAGTATGTGGGACTATCGTTATCAACTTTACATCTTTTGGTATTCACGCTATGAATATGTGTAACATTACGCTCGAGATTCATTAAGAATAAACCATTGACCAACGGAGCGTGACCATAAAACATTTCTCTCATATAAATAGAACAACCATTATTCTCGAATTTAAATGAGTAGCCATCTCGCATTAAACGAGATCCAGATACAATGTTCATGCTCAAACTTGGCACCAAATAACAATTATTAAGGTTTATAACTAATCCCGTAGGTAAATGTAGAGGTAGCGTGCCGACGGCGATCACATCGACTACTGAACCATTCCCGACGCCAGCATCGTCACCTCGTCCTTTGCCGGTCTCCGCTTATTCCGTAGCTCCTGCCGTGAGTTACAAATATGAGCAACGGCACGGTATCAAATACCCGGGGAGTTACTACGAGTCTTGGTAAGGTACACATCAATTACATGTATATCAAATATACCTTTGGTGTTGCGGCCTTCTTATCCGCTAAGTATTTGGGGCAGTTCCGCTTCGGTGACCCTTCCCTTGCAATAAAAGCACTCGACCTCGTGCTTGGGTCCATTCTTTGACTTCTTCCCGTATGGCGGCTTTACGGGCGCGGCAACATCCTTGCCGTCCTTCTTGAAGTTCTTTTGCCCTTGCCCTTCTTGAACTTAGTGGTCTTATTGACCATCAACACTTGATGTTCTTTCTTGATCTCAACCTCTCACGACGCCAAGATTGAAAATACTTCAGGAATGGTCTTCACCATCCACCGCATATTGTAGTTCATCACAAAGCTCTTGTAGCTTGATGAGAGCGGCCGAAGGATTACATCAATGACCGCCTCATCGGGGAGGTTAATATTCACTGGGTCATGCGGTTGTGCAACCCGGACATTACGAGTATGTGCTCACCGATGTAACTATTTTCCTCCATCTTACAACTATAGAACTTGTCGAGACGTCATATCTCTCGACCGGGCATGAGCTTGGAAAACTAGTTTCAGCTCCTCGAACATCTCATATGCTCCGTGATGCTCAAAACGCTTTTGGAGCCCGGTTCTAAGCTGAATAGCATGCCGCCTGAGCGAGGGAGTAATCATCGATGCGATGTCGCCAAACGTTCAAATCGTCTTGCGCGTCTTTGGGAGAAGCGGTGGGTCACCTAAGCGGTGCTTCTAGGACATATGCCTTCTTGGCAGCTATGAGGATGATCCTCGGGTTCCGGACCCGATCCGTATAGTTCTGCCATCATCTTTCAACTTGGTTTTCTCTAGGAACGCGTTGAAGTTCATGTTGACATGAGCGTTGGCCATTTGATCTACAAGACATATTATTCAAAAGTTTTAGACTAAGTTCATGATAATTAAGTTCATCTTAATCAAATTATTGAATGAACTCCCACTCAGATTTGACATCCCTCTAGTCATCTAAGTGTTACACGATCCGAGTCGACTAGGCCGTGTCCGATCATCACGTGAGACGGACTAGTCATCGTCGGTGAACATTCTCATGTTGATCGTATCTTCTATACGACTCGTGTTCGACCTTTCGGTCTCCGTGTTCCGAGGCCATGTCCGTACATGCTAGGCTCGTCAAGTTAACCCTAAGTGTTTTGCATGTGTAAAATTGTCTTACACCGTTGTATGTGAGCGTGAGGATCTATCACACCCGATCATCACGTGGTGCTTCAAACTACGAACTTTATAGCAATTCGCAGTTAGGGAGAACACTTCTTGAAATTGTTGTAAGGGATCATCTTATTTACTACCGTCGTTCTAAGTAAACAAGATGCATAAACATAATAAACATCACATGCAATTATATAGTAGTGACATGATATGGCCAATATCATATAGCTCCATTGATCTCCATCTTGAGGCTCCATGATCATCTTGTCACCGGCATGACACCATGATCTCCATCATCATGATCTCCATCATCGTGTCTTCATGAAGTTGTCACGCCAACGACTACTTCTACTTCTATGGCTAACGCGTTTAGCAATAAAGTAAAGTAATTTACATGGCGTTCTTCAATGACACGCAGTCATACAAAATAAAGACAACTCCTATGGCTCCTGCCGTTGTCATACTCATCGACATGCAAGTCGTGATTCCTATTACAAGAACATGATCTCATACATCACAATATGTCATTCATCATTCATCACAACTTCTGGCCATATCACATCACATGACAATTGCGCAAAAACAAGTTAGACGTCCTCTAATTGTTGTTGCATCTTTTACGTGGCTGCAATTGGGTTCTAGCAAGAACATTTTCTTACCTACGAATAACCACAACGTGATTTTGTCAACTTCTATTTACCCTTCATAAGGACCCTTTTCATCGAATCCGCTCCAACTAAAGTGGGAGAGGCAGACACCCGCCACCACCTTATGCAACTAGTGCATGTTAGTCGGTGGAACCGGTCTCACGTAAGCGTCACGTGTAAGGTTGGTTCGGGCCGCTTCATCCCACAATACCGCGGAAGCAAAGATAAGACTAGTAGCGGCAAGCAAGTTGACAAGATCTACGCCCACAACAAAATTGTGTTCTACTCGTGCAATAGAGAACTACGCATAGACCTAGCTCATGATGCCACTTTGTTAGGGAACGTTGCGAGAAAATTAAAATTTTTCCTACGGTTTCACCAAGATCCATCTATGAGTTCATCTAAGCAACGAGTCAAGGGAGTGAGTTTGCATCTACATACCACTTGTAGATCGAAAAGGAAACGTTCAAGGGATGGTGATGATGGAGTCGTACTCGCCGTGATTCGGATCACCGATGACCAAGTCTTTGAGCAGACAAAGACCTCCGCGTTCAACACACGTGCACGCAGACGGGACGTCTCCTCCGTCTTGATCCAGCAAGGAGGAAGGAGAGGTTGAGGAAGATGGCTCCGAAGCAGCACGACGGCGTGATGATGGTGGAGTGACAGATTCTCCGGCGAGGCTTCGCCAAGCACACGCGGAGGAGGAGAGGTGTTGGGGAGGGAGGCTGCGCCTTGGCTTGAGGTGTGCAGCCTCCCTCACCCCTATTTATAGGGGAAGGGAGAGGCGGCCCTCTAGATGCATCTAGAGGCGGCGGCCAAGGGGAGGGGCTTGCCCCTGCCAAGGGGCGCCTCTAGGGTTCCCTCAACCCCTAGGCGCGCAAGGGCCCAAGGAGGGGTGCGCCAGCCACCAGGGCTGGCCCTTCCCACGCAGCCCATATGGCCCCGGAGGGGTGGCCTCCCGGTGGACCCGGAACCCTTCCCGGGCCCCAGACAATACCGATATGCCCTCAAACTTTCCGGTGTCCGCTTGACGACTTCCCATATATAAATCTTTACCTCCGGACCTTCCGAACTCCTCGTGACGTCCGGGATCTCATCCGGACTCGAACAACATTCGGTAATCACATACAAGTCTTCCTAATAACCCTAGCGTCACCGAACCTTAAGTGTGTAGACCCTACGGGTTCGGGAGACATCTGAACATGACCGAGACGGCTCAGTCAATAACCAACAATGGGATCTGGATACCCATGTTGGCTCCCACATGCTCCTCGATGTTGTCATCGGATGAACCACGATGTCGAGGATTCACGCAACCCCGTATACTATTCCCTTTGTCGACGGTATGTTACTTGCCCGAGACTTCGATCGTCGGTATCCCAATACCGCTCGCCTCACACGGCAAGTCACTTTACTGCGATCAGTAATGCATGATCCCGTGACCAAACACTTGGTCACTTTGAGCTCATTATGATGATGCACTACCGAGTGGGCCCAAAGGATACCTCTCCATAATACGGAGTGACAAATCCTCGCCTCGATCCGTGTCAACCCAATGTACACTTTCGGAGATACCGTAATGCACCTTTATAGTCACCCGATTCGTTGTGGCGTTTGGTACACCCAAAGCACTCCTACGGTATCCGGGAGTTACACGATCTCATGGTCTAAGAATAGATACTTGACATTGAGAAAGCTCTAGCAAAACGAACTACACGATCTTGTGCTATGCTTAGGATTGGGTCTTGTCCATCACGTCATTCTCCTAATGACGTGATCCCGTTGTCAATGACATCTCGATGTCCATAGTCGTGAAACCATGACTATCTGTCAATGACCAACGAGCTAGTCAACTAGAGGCTTACTAGGGACGTATTGTGGTCTATGTATTCACACATGTATTACGATTTCCGGATAATACAATTATAGCATGAATAGAAGACAATTATCATGAACAAGGAAATATAATAATAATGCTTTTATTATTGCCTCTAGGGCATATTTCCAACAGTTTTGGCCCTCATACGTTGTCAACTTGGATGCAACCTTGTCCACAAGAAATTGAAGATCCACTAATCTTAGCTTCCAAACAGAGAGGGGGAGCCCCAAGTACCTCAAAGGGAAAGAAGCCCTAGTTGCCGACAGATTTTGAGTGATATGATCCAAGTCAAGATTATTGCAACGAATGGGCACCATCGAACTCTTATGAAAGTTGGTGCAAAGTCCCGTGACCTCGCCAAATCCTCTCAAAATATTAGCAAGATTGTCAACATCCTTTTTGATCGGAGCCAGGAAGATGGCCGCATCATCCGCATAAAGGGAGGTTCGCATCATGGCACCCCTACCCCGAATTTTGTGGAGGAGCCCCTTTCGCGTAGCCACATCAAGGATTCTTTGAAGCGGGTCAATGGCGATGACGAACAGAAGCGGGGAGATGGGGTCCCCTTGCCGGAAACCACGAGCATGCTTGATTGGCTTGCCGGCAATGCCATTGAGGATAATCCTCAATGATGAAGAACTAAGAAGCGTCGTGATCCAATCCCTAAACTTGCTTGGGAAACCTCGCCGTTGGAGAAGGTCCAGTATATATTCCCATTTGACCGAGTCGAATGCCTTGCGAATATCTAATTTGAAAAGGAGGGATGGGGTCTTGCTCTTGTGCAAAGGCCGTGCAAGATTGCGAACATACATGAAGTTATCATGAATACTTCTCGTTTTGATGAAGGCGCTTTGGGCATTGGAGATGAGGGCCGTCATGTGCGGAGTGAGCCGAGTGGAGAGCACCTTTGCAATAATCTTGGCGATCGCGTGGATAAGACTAATAGGCCTATAGTCCGCAATCCCCTCTGCCCCATTCTTTTTTGGCAAGAGCACCACATTCGCAGAGTTGAGCCAGTGGAGGTTCGAAGTGTGGAGGGAGTCAAAACGAGCAATGGCCCTCATGAGGTCGTGCTTGACAGTGCCCCAACACTTTTTGAAGAATAGGCCCGTGAATCCATCCGGACCTGGGGCCTTGTCATTTGGCATGTCGTTGATTGCTTGAAGAACCTCCATCTCGGTCATTGGAGAGTCAAGGCCATGCATGTCAAGGCGTTCCATATTGAGCTCCTCCCAATTGAAATCTTTTGAACTTTTCGCTCCTTTCTTCATAACATGGGAGAAGTGGTCTTGGATTAATTTCTCTTTGGCTTCATGCTCGGTGACCCAACCATGCTCGTTCTTGATTCGATGGATATGATTTTTTCTCCTCCTAGCATTAACCCGGCGGTGGAAGAATTTAGTATTGGCGTCACCTTCTTTGAGGTTGGAGATTCGCGCACACTGTTTCTTGCGCGATCTCTCGATCACGGCCAAAGCAATGACCCTTCTCGCCAAAGCAATGACCCTTCTCTTAATCCTAGCCCGTAGGTCACGCTCCTCGGGCGAGAGAGGCCTATCCTCTTGGGCGATGTCGAGGCGAAGAATCACCAAAAGAGCGGCTTGGAGATGGATTTTAGCCTTGGAGAAAAGGCCCCTACTCCATTCGGAGAGGCGGATCGCCGTCTTTTTGAGCTTGTGGAAGATGATTTGATAGGGATCGGTATGGTCAACCCGTTCGTTCCACGCCATTTGGACCACCTCGTTGAAGCCGGGCATGGATGCCCAAAAGTTTTCAAATTTAAAAGTTCGTGGCCTCCGCGGGCCCTTGTCATCGGCAAGCAAAAGCGGACAATGATCGGAGAGGGATGATGGAAGTGCATGGAGGATATGCGTGTTGAAGGTTGTATCCCACTCGGCGTTGCAGAAAAAAGAGTCAAGCTTGCATAGCGTTGGGTTTTCCCTCTCGTTGCTCCAAGTGAACCTTCGATTTTGGAGATGGATTTCTTTGAGCTCGCAACTATGGAGCGTGGCCCGAAAACGGTTGATCCTGCCATGGTGAACATTTCTCTTGTTCTTGTCTCTCGCTCGATAAATTTGATTAAAGTCTCCGGAGGCAAGCCAAGCCACCCCCAAAGGCGGCTTCTGGCTGAGGAGCTCGGCAAAGAACACGTCTTTGCAAGAGAATTCGGTGGGGCCGTGAGACAGATGTGAACTTGAAGACCACGTCGGTCGCTCTTACACGGATCATGGCGGACAAGCAATGCGCAGTGTTGGTGACGTTGGATGCTTCA
Organism: Aegilops bicornis; assembly: GCA_021605145.1. NCBI lineage: Eukaryota > Viridiplantae > Streptophyta > Magnoliopsida > Poales > Poaceae > Aegilops > Aegilops bicornis. Next base: position 538,670,535 of record CM038672.1, read on the forward strand.
ACTAATATATCATCCCATAGAAGTAGGATGCCTCCCCTTGTACCAGTTGCCGGGTGCTGCGCAAAACTACGGAGCCTATGTCCACCCAAGAAGGCAGCCGTGAACTGATCAACATTGTTGAGTTTTGTCTCCTGAAGACACACTACATGGCAAGACGAAGAGGCAATTGTAGCATGGACCGCCGCGCGGCGGTCTGGGCAGTTGAGACCCCTGACATTCCAGCTCAGGAAGTTGATTTGTTGCTCTAACATAATATAACAAGAAGCACCCTGGAGCACAATCTTCTAACATAGGCAAACGAAGCAACAGTCACTTTACCCAGAATTGTACGATACTGGGTTTCGTACCAAAATTCAGAAAGACAACGTATGCTGCAGGATGGTGAAGATGGTTTACCTACTTACCATGCTGAACTGGTTGTAAAAAATGCTGGAACTTGTTGACAGCGATGAGATAGATGTTGCAGTTGCCATCTGGAAGCTGAAATGTTGCATACGACGTGGTTCTCTCCTTTTCTACCAAGGGAGTTTTGTCCCAGGAGATGCAGCGACTGAAACTGGGCAGAGAGATGATATCTGACTCTTATATCGGCTGATAAACTCAAGCAAATGCCTTTCATTCATGCCTTTGTATTCCACCAAAACCAACATAACTTCGCAAACTCAAAATCGAGCCCTTGTTTATCTTCATATCCAAAAAAATGGCTGAACTGAGCCTGCAAGACTCATCCATTGACATTGACACAATACCAGCAACTATAGCGGAATCGTTCAGCTTCACACCATCTCCAAGGAATTAAACACCTTCCAAGATCCATCAATGTAGAGGCCACCCAACTGGGTAACTCTGCACCTGAAGTCAACCGAGAGCAAAATATTGCCGAGACATAATGAGGCCGAGGCACCTCTTTGTGAAGTTGACTGATCCTACATGATGGCAGCTATGCTATTTCCAAAGAGCGGACCAGACGAATGGGTTTTCCCACTTGTCACAATCGCAGAGTTAAACAGAAAAAATGAATCGGCAGAATATTGAAGCTTTTGACTCAGCTACTTCTCTGGATTGAGAGATGTGCCTCGTACTGATTCTGAAAGCATGCTTGCATGATTGTCAAATATGCCTCCCAAGCTTCTCATTAGTGGCAACAATTATCATGAGCCTCTCCTCTTGACTGAGCACTTATTATCTGACAATGCAAGGGGCTGTCGGTCGAGAAATCTTGCCACACTTTTTGTGTGTATGACATATGGGTCTTATTTCTCATAAAAAGAATTTTGCCTAAGGTGTGGCTAGAACTAAACACCATCTAACTTGAAGTGAGGCAATGTGTGGCAAAGTGTGGCTAGAAATCAAACAGACCCAAAGTGATGTATTTGCTAAGCCCTTTTTAGTCACTAATTGGCAGTAAAACCTGAATGTTGACATGAACTTCAGGGTGCTTCTTTCTTGTTGAACCCTTTCCTTTGTAATGTTGTTTGTGTCAACTGAAGCTTCAATTCTGTTGTCTATCTCACACTAACAGTGATCACAATGAATCTACAATATGGTTTCTCTCTAGTACCTGATATTTGCATTCTGACTTGTTTCGTTATCTTCAGATGTCTATTATCAAGTCCATTTGGAAAGCAGAGAGACATGACAGTGGAAACACAGAAATAACTTGACACTATTTCCCAGGATAAGAACTACTCTTAGATTACTAAATTTTCCAGCATGAAATGAAAACACTGGAAAGATATATGTTGGATTCAGTGACTAGAATTTCATATAAATATATCTACTGAAAAACATAAGGATACACCATATGTTAGGAAAAGTTACAGTTTACTTTTTACAGCAGACTTGAGAATGTTTTTCTGTTCACTCCATTGCCAGAAAGAATAAATCCTTCATGAATAACTGAAGGAACCCTTCACACCATCCAAGCTTTCTCCAAGGGATACCCTGAAAAGAACAGAAGTAAAAAACACAAGTTGGGGCAACGGAACAAGAGTAGCTAACCAAACTGAAAAGCCAAAGAGTAAATGGTCAACTGATAAAAAAAATGATGCAACAACAATATGGATTCAGTTAGATTCATTGCAGTAAAACTAGATTTTTTAGACATATACGAGAGACTGAATAATGAAAGCAGCAGCATGTAAATTATCCAAAACACCTCAGTCCGAAATAAAGTGATTTCTATTTCCTTTTTCTGGATGTAATATCTCAGTAAATAACATAGGATCATGAAAATCAAAGAGATATTCTGGGAAGTCCAAGTATTTATAATGTGTGGAGTACCAGTAACTAATGCTTCTTTTTTCTGGAGAAGTAAAATTGTAAGATATTAGCAACAAGAACAAAGAAACCCAGTGGGCCCAGCAGGTTACCCTCGATGAACAGTTATACTAGCCCACATTAGGATGGGCCGAGTAGTTTGCAATAAAATAAAATAAACACACGGTAATGTAGACCGTAGAATCCAAGAGGCAGCTGAATAGAATACATAAGGACTGAACCTTTGTTCTACTATAGATCATGGAGGTTGGGAATGTGAGTTATGGCACTTGAGCAGACTAACATAATGATTTGCTTGGTAGGAATAAATTGCCCTGAGTGATGCTGTGCTTGTTGTTTGAGAGCTATTTGGCGCAATGTAATCTCCCTTACTCAATTATCACTTGAACAGACAACATGCAGTAAACAATACACCCTCTTGTTCCTAAATGTAAGACGTTTTGGCAGTTCAATTTAAACTGCCAAAACGTCTTATATTTAAAAACAGAGGTAGTATGATACAAGTGCAACGTAATCTCCCTTATTCAATTATCCATTTGGCTAACATGTCAAGACGAGCTTCATGATCAGGCTTTTAACACAAGCCATAACTAACTGTTACACCATAGGTAGATCAAACCTAATCACTAAACGGTAAACATATATACCTAAGACTAAGACTGTCCTTCCTAAGGACCAACCTGTGGCACGTGAGTTAGAACATTAATCTGTTTCAAGTCATCAAAAGATGTACAATTAAAATATAGTTATAAGAAATTGGTGTGTTGTGAAAATTGCTAGAACTGTACTTGTCTATGAGCCTTCTTCCCACCCTCTCTAAATATCCCATCTGACAGGAGACACTACTGTAAAATTATTTGGTTCCTTTTCCACACTCTACACCAAACAGAGAGCAAAACAATTCCTTTACAATGCTAGGTACATACGTACAATTCAGTGTATATCCAGAAACATTAAAGCTACACATCGATATATTACTGATGTCTTAAGTGGTGTTTGTTTCCAGGGACTTTTTGGTGTAGGGACTAGAAAAAGTCCCTCTTAGAGACTTTTTAACCAAACAGGAAGGACTACTAGGGACTAAAAGTTGCTTTTTAGGACTAAATGAAGAAGACTCTCAAGGAGAGTCTTTTTTGAACTTTTTGGGACTTTTCCAACAATGCCCCTCCCTGCACCCATTGCCCTGCCGCCTCATGGTGTTGTTTGGTTGTTATTTTTCTGTATAGTAGGGGTAACATGGTCATTTAATAACCTCTAGGGAGGGACTAGGGACTTTTTAGGGACTAGGACTTTTTAGTTGGGACTAGAAAAAGTCCTAGGACTTATGAATCAAACAGGGCCTTACTTGTGCATGCAGTACTTGTACTCATGGCTGCGGACATAGTCCAACTCCCCTTCCTCAAGCTGCCGTAACACAGTAAAAATCCCCCATCAGAAATCAAAGCAAACATCACAAAAGGCAGCCTTCCACACAGTGCATCCACTCACCGGATCGCCGCCGTATATGAGGTTGTAGCACTCCGGCGAGAGGCAGCGCAGCACGCAGTTCTCCTTCTCCGTGGCGGAGGACCTGCACGCGAATCCCCACAGCCCGCTGCGCGGAGCCAAGAGAAACAGCCGTCAGAAACAACATCAGATGCATTCCCATCGAACGCGAGCAGCATACACGGCGGCCACGTACTTCTCGACGTCGGTGTAGCAGGCGGCCTTGTTCTCGCGGATCTCCTTGTCCTGCAGCGCGGAATTGGAGGATGAGACGGGTGGATGATGGCAGGGAGAAGCGTGGGGAAAGGTCAGGCGAGGAGACGTACGGTGATGGGGCGGCCAGAGGACTTGGCGGCGGCGGTGGGGGAGATGAGGAGAGCGAGGAGGAGCAGGAGGCAGCTGCAGGCCGCGGGGATCCGCCGCCGCTGAATCCGGTGGAGCGGACGCATGGCGGGTGTTGGATCCATCCGGTCGGCAGCGGTAGCGGACGGTGCGACGAATGCGGTGGTGTCTGTCTCTGCCCCGTGTGGAGTCCAACCAATCAAGTGGAACGCATTACAGATGCTAGTACCATATTTCAATCTCTTTGCAATATTTGAAACACGTTTTAAAAACTTCAACCGCATTTGCATGTAACGTGTTCCCTTTTGCATGTAAACATATTGCAATCCCTTTTGCATGTAACGTGTTCCATTTTTGAGTCAACGGCTTCTTTAAAATTGTAGGCATTTTCAATCACATACTGTAACCTGTTCAAGTCTTGAGCACCTGTCTAGAAAACTAGCACAAAATGTGCTGTTCTATGTTCACTGATATTACTCTGGCCCCTGCTTCTTCCCGGCTTCCCACACAATAACAAAATTGGCGGGGCGCAAACAATATGATCGCCCGAGAAACAGATTTGTGCAACTGGATTCCGATCCATTACACTATTAACATCCAACAAACAATGCTACCGAAATTCACTCTCCATCTTCAGCTTTACTTGTGCGATCATCCCCCTTCAGGCGAAACCTGAATTTGCCCGTTCTGCATATCAGGAAGATGAATGTTGTGATCATGAAGCATCCTTCTAACAATGGGGCAGCACGATGAACTCCGCGTTGATAAGTCCACCGTGGAATAACAGGTTGTGCACTGATCGAAGCAAATCTCTGATCCCCTTCTTCACCCCTGGCATGGTATGAATAACATTGTTAAATTCGGGCAAAAATGAACTATAATTCAACAGAACTAGGGGATGCTTATTCGAACAAAAATGAACTACAATACTAATAAAATATAATATGTACCTGAATAGATTCCTGACGGACCCCCAAAACGATGATTTCTTCCCTGCGGAAGAATGATGGCTTCTGTTTCTCAAGTTTCCTTGATCTATAGTTTCTGATTAAGCCAAAAGTTAGGAAGCAAAAAGTCTTGTGAATTATGTTATGTATATGCATGCATAAGATGCTAACTACAATCAACTCAGGAACAGTACGATGTACCATCACCAGGAACTGAAATGCCCCGAGTTCCCTTTAATGCAGCAAGATCTTCAACAAGTGAACGTGCCTGGTCACTGCATAAATAAACACAATGAGGAAGTAACACAACAAAAGTGACTATGGTGTTAACACTATAAAAACTAACAAGCAATGCTACTGTTTCCAGTTCAGCCCCTGAAGACCACTACGAGTAGCAGCACACTTACAGTTGCCAACCAGTAATGCCACAGAGAGCAAACAACAAAAGGATGACAGGACAGGTCAGATGAAAAATATGAAGTCATGTGATTGCTGTTGGCTGTTGAGCCCTGAATCAAGCATGTCCAATTTGGTTCACTCTTTGAACAAGAAATCAACTACTCCCTCCATGCCATAATATAAGAGCGTTTTGTACACTAGTATAGTGTCAAAAACGTTCTTATATTATGGGACGGAGGGAGTAGTTTTTAAAACTTTTGGATAAGTGGCGATTCCAGCAATAGCTAAAGATCAACTCATCAGAGTGTAAAAACAACATTTGTCGGCAGCTCGCGTGCTGTTAGAAAACACTGGCAATTCACACCTGATATTCTTCGGGATCGTCACCTTTATCACAAAGTTGTGGTCTCCTCTATGGTTAGGTCTCTTAATGTCCGGAGCTCCCAGTTGCACAATCTTCAACTTCTCCCCAGGCTGAGTTCCAGGGGGAATATAAAGATCCCTCAATCCCTCTATTGTCTCAACCTGCAATAACAAGATTGCTTTCTTGATTAAGCTTAAGTGGGAGCCTTTCTAGCACAAAACGAGAATGTTTGCAACGTGATGGAATTAACAAAAGAAAATGCTTCACTAAGACAACACATAAGTTTTGTGTGATCTAATTTGAGGACAAAGATTACACGTCCAAAAAAGTTCTGAGCCATTGAGTTTTGGCAGCTCACCTTCACTGTAGTTCCTAAAATTGCATCAGTGCAATCAATCGTGACATCCGAGCACAAATCAAGACCTTCTCTGTGGATGCCTTGTTTTTCTTCAACACGAACAAATATATACAAGTCACCACTTACACCCCTGCGTGATAAGATAGAAATGGATAACAATGATAATCATAATATGTTTTCGCAGTAAGTGGATCCTAATCAACTTTACTGAAATGTGAGTAATGTTTCATCCAGACTGTGTTACTATACTTAATATATACCAATTAATAATTATGAGCACTTTGCCAATTGATAGAAATTACAGTATGGACAGCCTAGGCCTAGCTTTGACCAAGTTACAGTTTAAATTAAACATGTGAAAACTACATAAAGGGTTCATGAATTTACATAATTATGTATTAATTGTCCAGTGCTTGCCTTTGCTTATCAACACTACCTCCTCCGGTAATTCGAATGGCTGAGCCATCCTCAATACCTCCAGGTATGTCTACTTGTATACTTCGCTCAACTTGGACTTTGCCTGAACCATCACAGCTTGGGCAATGTTCAGTAATTATCTTCCCACTGCCATCACAATTTAAGCAAGAAGATATCTGCAGAATGTAACAGACACAGATAGTAACTAAAGGGTCATACAGCAAAAGATAATAACTAAGGTGTATTATTCTGAACTTCAGGAAAGAGAGGACTAAGCTAAGCATGCTAGACATGAACAATAGTAAACAGTGATAAACAGACTACATATGTGGTAAATGCACCCAATGATGGATTATGACATATCAACATTTATAAAATTTATTGCATGCAAGACTTTGTTGTTATGCATGTCCAGAAGACAAGAGTATCCCAGGCTAGTTAATGGGTTTATGTTTTCGTAAAACTGCTGGCGGTTTCTATAATGGAAATCAATGAGGTGGCTCGTTGTTTCAAAAATAAATAAATACCAGGCTAGTTAACTGAGCAGAATCTAACACTTGATATACAGTGGTTTTCTACAATATGATATCTCTTCTCCCATATTTAATGAAATACAGATTCCACAAGTAACTCCCATATTCAATGAACTCCGCAGGTAACCGTGGTGAGTGGTGATCCAACAGAAAACAAAATTCCAGAGAGGCAACTTCATTTAACAGACAATTTGTGTATTGTAGGCTCTAATAAAGGTGCACTGAATTTGCAAAAGCCATATAGTGAACTCAGTAAGCCAGTATTAAGCACAAGTTACACAATGACAGAAAACACAGCATTCCAGTAGCACATCTAGGTCACCTGAGATACTATACCAAAAGGTGTCCTCTGAGATTTCATCGACCTGCCTTGACCTCTGCATTGTGTACATTCTGTTATGCTATTGCTAGATTTAGCTCCAGATCCATGGCAAGCGCCGCAGGTTTCATGTCTAGAAATACTGATCTCCCGTTTTCCTCCAAGGATTGATTCTTCAAAAGGAAGGAGAAGATCATAGCTGCAATACAGAAAAAGGGTGTAAACAGCTATCCAAGAATTAATTTTCCCCACTCTAATGCGAGGCTTAAATTGTTTACCGAATACCAAGTGGCCTGTTATCCTTGACATTTGAACTGTAATGAAATCGCCCTGGACCCATGCTATCTCCAAAGAACTTGTTAGAACTGCCAAAAAATGCATTGAAGAGTTCATATGGATCAACCTGCAAAAGAATACAAAAGGCTGAAGATCATGTTACATTAACTTTATTCGACTGAGACCTTCCATGTTAAGTGGCTTGTTAGTTAGGATGCAAGATGCACACAACATACAACTATTTGCAAGTTTATCATGCGTAAATGAGAATTGCATGCTGCTGCTGTTGTTTTTTCTTCATTGCATTGCATCCTACAGATAACTTTGTACTTTGTTGGATAGATTCTCTAGCTTACTTTTTCAGTTAGATTTTTACTTGGCGTTTATCTGTATATTCTTTCCACGGGTCTCTTGTAAATACTATTGTACATATCCTGTAAATCCTTTTCATTATTAATAATATATATACTTTCAGGGTCTCCTCTACAGTTCTCTGTAAAAAAAAATCTCTAGTTTGTTTACTTCAGCTGTTAATGCAATTATAGCATAGTTCAGCTGGTCCTTCAGAAAAATTGAGAATCACATGCCAATGTATATGATAGGGAATATAGAATGTACGCAGAGGGTTAAGTGAGAAACATTTTTACAGTTCAGCCCATAATAATTTCACGATCGAACCTATCTGACTATTCTTATGTTAATTGTGAAACATGAAATCCAATTTAGACAACAATTGTTGGTGTAAGTTGAAGAATATAATTAGCAAGACAAAACAAAATCGAGTACTAGAAAATAAATTTATACCCTAAATTAGGAAAATATCTGATTGAAAGCAAAACCATCACGCTTTGAATAAGTAAATACCCCATGTGCACCGAAATCTCCACCTCCATAATCTGCATGAAGTCCTGTTTCTCCAAACCGATCATACAAAGATCTTTTCTCTTTGTCCGACAGAACCTAAAAGAGGCTACAGCGTAAGTGAATCACATAAAAGCGTAGTCATTTGATAACATTGTCAAACATCACAGTTTGGAAGTATATGGTCATCTAAGACTCTTTAACTACAGCACAACTATAATATACTCCCTCCGTCCCATAATATAAGAGTGTTTTTGACACTACACTAGTGTCAAAAACGCTCTTATATTATGGGCGGAGGGAGTAGTATATTACTTGATTTTGATTCAGTGATGTTGTTGATAAACAAGGAACCAGTAAGTACAAGGATCACCGTTAAGTGTGAACCCCTTGACACAGTGGATTAGCAGTGTAGTAACTAACAAGGATACGGGCACAAATTAAAGGTTAAGAATAGTTTCAAACTGGCCCTCTTTACATCAAGTTTCAGCTAGCAGATAAAGGATTTTTTTTAAAGTACATCTGCATAGTAAAAGAAAACAACAGAGACACAGAAAAACATAGCATTGTGTTAGGAGCTAGGGTTCTGCCGGTTCTAGGGCGGAGATTCTAGGGGAAAGAAGGAGGAAGACGAGGTCGAGGGCGCGGCGGCCGGCGGCTGGGCGCCGTCCTTGCGTGGTGGAGAAGAGGCGGCTAGGGTTAGGTCTCCCGGCTCCCTAAGGGAAGCCGAGCAAATACTGATTGCTTCTTGCTTGATTAGATTGATACATCTCCTCTCTTTACATAGAGAGGTTTACTTGACTCTTAAGCAAACGACCCTAATAACGATAAGATAATTGGGCTAAGCCCCTAATAACGATAAGATAACTTGGGCCACAGCCCACTGGGCTAAGCCCCTAATATGCCGGTCATAACACTTCTCCCCGCCTGCACAAACAGCTCGTCCTCGAGCTGTAAGGCGGGGAAGCGCTTGCTGAACTCCTCGAGGTGATCAACCAGCGTCAAACACCTCCGCGACAGCTGGAGCGGCCAGGTCGCCGAGCCCGACAGCAACGGCGTCCTCCTCAATGTAGTCTGCAGCCTCCAGGTAGAAGAGTCGGAGGCAGACGTGGCCGGGCATTTAGGTCTCGTCGCAGTTGAAGCACAACCCTTGGCGGCGACGCTCGAGTAGCTCGGCCGAGGTGAGCGCCGGGCGAACGGGCGCGCGGTCGCGGCAAGGGTGCCGCGGAAGCTCGGCGAGCCGACCTGCGCTGGAACATCCGACCCGTGGCGGCCCAGCCGCCCGGACGGTGATGCTCACGGATGGCCACCGCGCTGCGCCGAACGCTGGCGTAGTACATGGCCGTCTGGAGGTCCTGGGGTTCCTGCAGCTCGACGTCCACGCGGATATGATCTGGCAGACCGCCAACAAAGAGTTCGGCCCGCTGGTGAGCCGTCACGCCGGACGCGTGTACGCCATGGCTCGAAGCGGTCGGTGTAGTCTCGCACCATAGAGGTGAAGGGAAGGCGGCCCAACTCCGCCACCGCTCCCGCATATCGGCGATCCGAATCGGCGAGGCGTAACTCGCAACGCTTCCCATGGGGCATGCCGCCCTTCGCCCCGCCGAGGCGTAGTACCACGCCGTCTGTCTTGGCGCCGCTGGAGGTGATAAGAGGCGAGCAGTGCGGTCCGACGCGAAAGCGCGTCCGCTTGGAAGAACTGCTCGCACTGGTTGAGCCAGTTGAGGGGGTCCTCGGCGCCGTCGTAGGTGGCGAAGGCGAGCTTGGCGAAGCGCGGCGGTGTCTGAGTAGGGCCGCCGTGAGTGTACGGCTTGGCGGTACGGAGCAGCGAAGAGGATGGCGTTAGTCCGTTGTGCACAAGTGGTCCGCAGGAAAGCGGTGGCCCGTCGAAGCCAGGGTGGAAACCCGCGGAGCCGGAGGGCCCGTCGTACGGCAGAGAGGCGTCGGCTGGTCCGCGGCCATGGTGTAGACTGGCGGCGGTGACGTCCCGGCCAACCAGGCCGGAAGCTGGGACGACGAGGGCGGGAACCTCACTTGCTGAATCGGCACGCCCGCCGGCTTGGTTGTAATCAGCTCGGTCTTTGGCGGCGAAAGCGCCCAGCCGCTCGAAGCGGCGGCGGCGCGGCGATGGCGGCGGCCGGCCATTGTATCAGGGTCGAGAGGAGGCGCGGGCTGCGGCGAGTATGGTCAGAACCCGACCAGCCACGGTGGCCTCGAGGTGCGGCTGCGAGGGCTGCCAGGCGGTGGCGGCGAGGACCCGGGTGGCGTGGCGACGCGGCGAGGGCGCCGCCATCGCGCTATTGGCGGCGGCGGCAAGCGAAGCGGTGTAGAGGCCGGTCGGCGCCGCCGGTGCCGAATACCACGACAGGGCGGCTGGCCCGGTCGCAGCGGCCGGCGACAAGGGCGGCGGCGACCCGTAGGGGCCGGCTAGGTATAGCCGTATCCCCTAGATGGCGTGACGAGATCGTTGAGGACCCAGGTGATCTCTGCCGGGGAGTAGACGGCGGCCGGTGGTGTGGTGGAGGGCGCCGTCATCTCAGGTGGTGGCGGCGCGGAGGATGCGACCGGGCGCGGACGGGAAGGCAGCGGCACATGGAGAAGGCGGTGGCCGTGGTGATGGTCGGCGTGAAGCGACAGGATGGGCGGCGCGAAGACATGATCGAATCGAAGCTACTGGTGGGCCGAGCTACGATACCAAGGTGTTAGGAGCTAGGGTTCTGCCGGTTCTAGGGCGGAGATTGTAGGGGAAAGGAGGAAGACGAGGTCGAGGGCGCGGCGGCCGGCGGCTGGGCGTCGTCCTTGCGTGGTGGAGAAGAGGCGGTGGCGGCCCAAGAGGCGGCTAGGGTTAGGTCTCCCGGCTCCCTAAGGGAAGCCGAGCAAATGTTGATTGCTTCTTGCTTGATTAGATTGATACATCTCCTCTCCTTATATAGAGAGGTTTAGTTGACTCCTAAGCAAACAATCCTAATAACGATAAGATAAATGGGCTAAGCCCGGCTCCCTAAGGGAAGCCGAGCAAATGCTAATTGCTTCTTGCTTGATTAGATTGATACATCTCCTCTCCTTATATAGAGAGGTTTTTGACTCCTAAGCAAACAACCCTAATAACGATAAGATAATTGGGCTAAGCCCCTAATAACGATAAGATAACTTGGGCCACAGCCCACTGGGGCTAAGCCCCTAATATGCCGGTCATAACACATTGTAAGTAATACTCCCTCCATTCCTAAATATTTGTCTTTCTAGAGATTACAACAAGTGACTACATACGGAGCAAAATGAGTGAATCTACACTCTAAGAGCATTACTAGTAGAAACCCTAAACCCTCAAACCCTTATAGCAGTTTTAAGGGTTGAGAAGTGCCACTTTTTGACACTTTTAAGGGTTGAAAAACAGGGGCAAAGACTAGAACCCTCAAACCCAACCCTTAAACTGCTTTAAGGGTTGGATTTGAGGGTTCTAGTCTTCGCCTCAACCCCAACCTTTAAAACTGTCATTTCATATATCACACATTTCATCACATTTCATCATATGACATATCCCAAATTCCATCACATTTGACATAAAACAATAATCATTCTAGTTATTATTACAACACCGAATAAAACAATAATCATTCAAATTATTACAACAATGTTTGAGCAAATTACACTAATTGTTCGAATCAAATAGGACATAGAAAAGTAAAACAAAGATACATCATGGGCCAATGCGCCGCCCATCCAACTGCCAAGGTGCTCTATTAGATCATCCGGAGCCGACCATGAGTGGTTGCATCCTCAATCTCACGATGTGCTTGAAGAAAAGAGTGTATGCGAGAAGGGTTTCTTCCGGTTGCACACGGGTACCAACATTGTCATAGAAACAAGGGAGGTTTAACCCTCTTTCATCCTCTAGGATCATGTTGTGTAGAATCACACAACATTTCATGATGTTCATCAAGGTTTTTGTCCCAAAACCGAAATTTGGACCACGAACTATGGCAAACCTTGCTTGCAAAACACCGAAAGCTCTCTCAATATCCTTGCGGGCTGCCTCTTGTGCCTTGGTGAAATGAGCCTCTTTTCTTGTTAAGGGCACCCCATTGTTCTCCTTGATGGACTTCACAAGAGTTGCCCATTCGGGATAGATGCCATCGGTGAGATAGTATCCCATTGAGTACTCATTGTCCATGATTTTGTAGTTGCAAGTCGGAGCATCCCCGTAAATTAATCTTTTGAACAAAGGAGATCTATTGAGGATATTGATATCATTGAGTGTTCCCGGCAACCCAAAGAATGCATGCCAAATCCATGTGTCCTGAGATGCTACGGCCTCAAGCACAATGGTAGCATCACGGCTTTTACCGCAATACATTCCATGCCATGCCTTTGGGCAATTTTCCACCTCCAATGCATGCAAATAAGACTACCTAGCATCCCGGCCATCCCTTTTTTCATTCATTTCCATTAATCTCTTTGTATCTTCCTCGTTTGGTGCCGAATATACCGCTCACCGTACAACCGAATGACCAACTTGGCAAACCTATGGGTCGACTCGTGGTTGTATCTTGCCCAATGCGAAGATACTCGTCGGTATAATCCGCGGGTATGCCATAAGCGAGTACCCGCATTGCCGATATCTTTTGATATGCACTAAACCCCATGATACCGTGGCGGATCTCTGACGTTTAAAGTAATATGAGGCGGCCTCGCAATCGGTGACAATCTTCACAAACAAACTACGCGCATTCGGTACCTTCTGCGGAAGAGACGAGGAGGGTACGTGAGGTACCTCGAGAAGTAGTCTTCCATCAAATGTTCGTGTCCGAGAACGCGGTTCCGGTAGATGGTGACTCGCCCCATCTTCGACCCTCTCCTCCGATCCATCGCCTTCACGCGGTTTTCAAAGGATTGCACGCGTCGATGAGGAGGCTCATCATCTCGACGTCATCGTCTTGCAACAACTCATCGATGTCCGAATCGTCGGATGACGACCAACCCGACGAATCGGACAACGAGTCCATGTCGTTGTTGTTCACCTCCATCTACACAATACAACAAACAATAAATTGTGAGTGCCAACAATGAATCAAAAAGGAAAAAAATAAAACAAAAAGAAAGAAAGGAAAGCATACCCACGGGAAGCTCTGGGCGGCGGCGCTGGCCGCTCGCCTCGCTCGGCTGCGCGGCCGAGGAGGCCTCGAGGCGGGAGGCGGCTGGGGCGGAGGCGACTGGGGGGCTGGGCCCGACGCACGAGGCGGCGGGGAGGGCGCTGGGGCGAGGCGGCAGTGCGATCAAAGGGGTCAGCGTGGCGGCGAGGCGGCGGCAGAGGTCGGGCGGGACGCCGGGCCGGAGGCGGCGGGCGGCGTCGGGGGGCCGGGCGCGGCTGGGCGGCCGGGCGGCGGGCCGGGGTCACGGGCGGGAGGCGGCGGAACGGCGGCAAGGCGCTGAGTGAGGCGGCCGGCCGGATTTGATGGGCGACGGCCGGGCGCGCGAGGAGGAAGCGGAGGTCAGGAGGAACTTCCTCCCGCCGACGGGAAGGAGCGCGGGCTGGGGTCGAGCGCCTCCAACCCTCACTTCTACGGTTTGAAATTGGGTTTGAGGGTTGGACCCTTACTTTTTTTTGAGGGTTTGAGGGTTTAGGGGTTCTAGTCTTTGCGTTTTTTTTGTTGCAACCCGTAAAAAAGCGGTTATTTTTGAGGGTTTGAGGGTTTGAGGGTTTAGGGGTACTACTAGTAATGCTCTAAAATATGTCTATATACATCTGTATGTGGTAGTCCATTTGAAATCTCTAAGAAGACAATATTTAGGAACGGAGGGAGTAGGTTTTTAAGCGGCTTCATGAAATTGCTGCAACTATTCCAGTATAGCATATCTCCAAGATGCAGAGAATAACTTCATCAGGCTACAGCGCACATAAAGTGCAGCATGGTGGAAAAAAATGGGTCACTTTACTACGAGAATAAAATAATAACTAAATCTTGGTATAATAGTCTAACACTCAGCATATCCAAGATGCAAAGAATAACTTCAGCAGAGACCAGAGAGCAGACGATACCTCGTATGCAGCACTTATCTCCTTAAATTTTTCTTCTGCCCCAGGGCTCTTGTTCATATCAGGGTGGTACTGAAATACAAAACAAACCAAGAAAGTGTTTTCTTCACGGTCTGTAGCTCCAGCACCACCTATACATGGGTGGAATCTTGGAAATCAACACCCCATTTGATAAATACGAGTAGGGTCTACCTGAAGAGAACACCCAAAAATGCACAATTGGGATTTAATTTGTAAACTGCACTACATATGTATAGCTCGGTAATCTTCAACACAAAGAGCACAAATATGCAGGATTATCATCTTACAAATTGCTAAAACCCAGTATCTTTCTCCAAGCATTCCTTTTAACAAAACTGAATGCATTTGAAAATTAGGACAAAACCAAAAAAATTAGTTGCAAATAACATTTAGTATAGCTTTGCAGAATCCCGTGAAGGGTAGAACATCTCTAACATATTACTTCATTTATGGTGCATTATTGATGCAGTCATCGTGTGAAGCTTAATTTACACCTGCCTTACCCACAACGCTGGACACTAGCCCTAGTTCGTCGCCAGTGAATTACTTCTGTCACCTCTACTACCAATCTTTATGACAGCTTATTTTTTACCAGGCCGCATCCCAACAAGTCAGAAAATGCTCATGTTTTGCAGTACTGTCGCCACGACCCAGCTTTCTGCAATGTTACCACATTTTTAATACAAGATCAAAGTAGTGAAATTGATTCACATGCTTATAATTTCCCAGGCTGGCACCGGAGAATTATGCAAGTGGCTCAACTCAATCATACCACATCATCTCTCTTACTTCCTAGTCTCTGTACAATCATATAATTACAGACAGGCAAACTGGACGGCATGTAGCAAAAATAGCAGCAGCTAGCAGCCGAGAGAGGCATGGGAGAGGAAGGACGAGAGCAGTACCTTGCGCGCGAGGGTGCGGTAGGCGCACTTGACCTCCTTCAGGGTGGCGTCGCGCCGGACGTTCAGCGTGGCGTAGTAGTCCTTCCCTCCGCGCTCGGCCGCAGCCGCCGCGGGCGGTCGCCTCCCGAACGCGGCGGGGAGATGGGTTCGAGCGCGGGCACGACGGGGCACTGGGCGGGGACGGAAGTGGAGCTCGCCGGAAGTGGAAGGCCGCGGCAGCGGAGGGCGGAGGGACGAGGTGGGGTTGGGCGTCGGAATTGGGTTCGCCGGGAGGTAAAGCGCGGCGGCCATTGAACGGGGCGGTGGCTGCCCGCGCACCCCGAACTGACCTGTACGAGTCCGGTTGCGGTGAAACTCGCAACGCCCTCTGGCTTTCACACCGGGACTCAAACTAGAAACTACTAGCACCACAATATGACTACTAGAAAATCGCAATTGCTGTTTTTAAGAGCATCTTCCTCGTTGGGAGTTGGGAAACAATAATAACAAGTGTCAGACGTACGGGCACATGACAACTTATCAACTCCAACCGTTTGTGATGACAAATTTAGTTATGCGAGGACGATAACTTTAGTTGGCAAGTATGTCAACTTTCGTGTTTAAGTTCATTTTTTGACAGAAATTTGTCATGTGCCACTGCAATTTGCCATCCTTGCATGACTGAAATTGTTATCGAAAAACGCCAGAGCGGAATGCCCGTACCTGTCATTTGGGGAAAAAAAGCTCCAATGGTTTCCCTTTCACCAATAAATTATAGGTGATAAAAGAAAGCCCATCTTCCTTTAAATGAGGGGGAGTTGGGCTTCTCCCAATCCAAGCCACAATAGGCGCCACGTCAGTCGGACCATCCCTGGCGACAACCGACACCATCATCCTCCGTGTCATCGCCGCCATCGATCCACCGCGAACCGCTGCCACCACCAATCGCCAGCGACCTTCGCCCCCACCCTCCACGGCACCACCGATCACCCGCGAATGTCACCACCACCATCTGTCGCACCATCGTTGTCGCCCGTCACGAACGGCCTCCACGCTATCGCTGTCGCTCGCCGTGCCACCGCCAAGTGGGACTTATATAGGTCAGGTTAGGTATTGGGGAGTCCCAATAGCTAGTTAGGGGAGTTTTGATGCTCTAAGTTTCCAGGAAATCTTCGGGTTTCAATAGATTCGCATGGGGCAACTAGGCAAGCCAACGATGAAATGACATGTGTGTGGGGGGGGGGGAGTAGAGTGGCAGCATCTCGACAGTTCAGACGACGACCGCCAGAGTTTTTGATGGGTGTGCGAAAGGGGGAGTGGGGTAGTGAGATGGTCGGGGTGGTGGAGACGATTCAACCAATTCGCAAGGGGTGGTTGGCGATGCTAGCCGTGGGGGTCGACGATTACGCCAGTGGCGGAGGGCAGGTGGATTGATGGAGGTGGCATTGCCATATTCAAAAGAACTTTCGATTCAACCAACCAAACGTGGGTTACATGTGAAAACAACTATACCGTTGAATTCATATTTGAATGAACTTTTCAATGGTATAATTTTAGGTCACAAAAATATATATTATTAATCTAATTTATGATCAAAGTTGGATTTGGAAATCTTTATTCATTGGAATGGAGGGAGCAGATAACAAAACCCATCCTCTTATTTCAAAATTTTATAAAGCAGGTTGGAACAATGAGAGAACAAAGGCAGGCACTGAACAAAGGCTGATACGAGTCTTCAAAACAAAATATTCAGCCATGGTCAGATCACCAAACGATTATAAGCTACTCCTATATGTGTCAATTTTTTGGATCACAGGCGACACCACAAACTCAATGTACACCAGAAATCAGATAAGGAAAACTGACGGGGATACAGCCCCGTGCATCTGCGTCTCACGGTGTCCACAGTCTCCACTGCTCTGCCTCTCACAGTATCGACTCTGCTGCTTCTCCTGTGGAGATCGCCCAATATATCTTCTATGGTCATCTTCTTACATTATCCATGTCCTAACGATCAACTTCTGATCTTGTTCATGCACAACAAGAACAAAAAAGCTCCTAATCTTCTTCGTTCATATTTAATCATCCCTGCTCCTGCTCTTGGTCTGGTGCTTGCCATAGTCACTATTGTTGCGTCTACTATAGCTTTGATCACTAGATCTATCGTAACTGATGCGTTCATCGTGCCTCCGACCCCCTTCCTCACTAATATATGGAGTTTCTCCCTGTTGTTCCTATCATGATCACGCTTGTTCCTATCCCTGTTGGTCCTATCACGATCACGCTTGTGTAATGCCTCTGACCTCCAATCATCCAATTTCTGGATCTTTCTTCTATCAGCATTTCGACAATCTTGCCTATTATCAGCACTAGCACCGTCCTCATCAAAGACTAAATCATAACTTCGACGGTTACTGCCACCTCGCTGAGTGTTTTCATCTCTCAGAACATAATCTCGGTTCTTGTTTTTCTTCTCAGCACCCTTATCCAGATCTCGGGCTCGGTAATCAGGGGCATGACGCTTGAAGCACCCATCTTTATTTGCATTCCGCGTGCCCTGACTGAACTGACGCCACAGCTTTGAAACGCTCTGACTAAAATCAACATAAATCCTCCGATCATCAATCAGACAATTTTGCATATCTCTGTGTGCACGCTCGCAGGCTTCCTTTGCCTCGAACTCAATGAAAGCATAACACAGGCTGTCACCAGTCTTGTAGTCACAGATTGTTTCAGCTGATGTCACGGTTCCGAAACGAGAAAAGATCGTATACAGATCCTCATCCTGTGTGACTGGGTTGAGTTGACAAACAAACAAGACATTGTCTGGTGGCTTGACCTCAGCATCTGGAATGTCTCCGATACTCGCAAGGATCACGGCATTAGTATGTGCTTCTCTAGAGCGGATCATCTCCTGAAGCTGCACAGGGTCCACTCTTTCATCGAGAGGGACCCAGGTATCCTCTAAGCGCTCCTCCGCAATCTCGTCCATCGGCTTTCCAATGGGAGAATTCGGAGGAACAAGTTCAGCAAGCTGGGCAGGATCATCGTCAGGGTCATACAACACATAAGTATGTTTAATCCTTATGTCCTTGAATGGTCTCCCTTCACCATCAACATATGATTCGTTTATCTTCGTGAGTGTGTCAAGACCTTCACCTTCAGCAACTATCCCAAACACAGTGTGCTTATCATCGAGGTATTCCACGTCGTCCCGCAGCGTGATGTAGAACTGCGAGGCGTTGCGGTTTTTGCCCGCGCTTGCCATGGCGACAGTGCCGATCTTTGAATGCCTCAGTTCGGGATGGATCTCGTCGTCGAAAAACCGAGCCTGGTCACCGTGGAGGAACTTGTACACGGAATCGCCGCCCGTGCCGGTCCCGGTCGGGTCCCCGGTCTGCGCCACGAAGTCCTTGGCCACCTTGTGGAACAGGCACCCGTTGTAGTACCTCATCTTGCAGAGCTTGAGGAAGTTGTAGGTGGTGCGGGGGCACTGGTCGGTGTGGAGATCCACCACGAGATCGCCCACGCTGGTGACGATTAAGACCGACATATCGGCAGTACTCCCCTAGCCAACTGGCTGTAATGGGACGGTGACCTGAGACAACCGCACGGCTGGAACCGCGGAGGTGAGTGTGGCCGGCGGCCTCGACCTTTTGAGGCGTGGACAGAGTAGATCAGGCGGCCGGTGGGCAACCCAGAGTCGCCGTCCGTGCCTCGCCTGATGAGGAGTCGGGTATTATGGCAATGCCGAGATGCAAAAGGCTCTGCGAGTCCCCCGAATCCTGCGAGGAGTTCGAACCGAATTAGAGATGAATCCGTTTACTCGTATTGTTGGACGACACGAGAGATATATAGGGGGAGGCAGGAAGAGAGCAAGCACCTTGCATTGCGCGGGAGGGTGGCGTCGCGGCAGACGCTCAGCGTAGCGTGGTAGTCGTTCCGTCGGCGCTTGGGCGCGGCCGCCGCTGTGCGGACGAGGAGAGCGGAGGATTGGAAGGCGGCGGTGGCGGCGGCGGCGGGAGGAGAGAGGAGGCAGGGTTAGGCGTCAGTCATCAGGTTCGGCCATTGAACAAGGCGGTTACGACGAACCGACCTGAGCTGGTACTCTGAGTTGGTCTCCAAAGACCGACTTTAAGAAATAAAAAACATGTGTTTAATTTTTTATTCAGTTTTGTTGCCCATCTAAATCCTATGTCATTGATCTTATGTTGAAATTCGTATAGATATTTTCTTTTTTCTTTTTCTCTTTCTCTATGCTTAATTCACTCACTTAGATGTGCAATAGCTAGAGCACATCTAGATGTGCCCTAGACACACTCACATGAGATCATTTTTTTTCCCGTAAAACTTCGATCTATTCATTATTCATCTTCAATTGTGGTAGTATAACAAACACTATAAATAACAGAAATTACATCTAGATCCTTAGACCGTCTAGAGACGACTACAAGCACTGAAGCGAGCCAAAGACGTGCCGCTGTCATCGCCCCTCTCTCGCCGGAGCCAGGCAAAAAAAAATTGTAGTAAGCAGTCTGAAAGTCGTCGTGCTAAGGCACCATAGGATCAGCGCAACAGAACAGCAATCGTCGTCGATAAAGAGTAGCGTAGATCAGAAGAATCCAACCTGAAAACACAAGAACAAAGACGAATGACGAACATATCCGAGCAAATCCACCAAAGACAGATCTACCGGAGACATAACTCCACACGCCCACCAACGATGCTAGAAGCACCACCGAAACGGGGCCTAGACGGAAAGAACCTTATTCTATCTTTAGAAAGCCGCCGTCGTCTCGTCTTCCTAAGTAGGACACAAACGCTAACAAAACTCGTAGAAAGATCTAACGAAGCCCTCCCATCGGCAAGGGCTGGGATCTACTCCGCTCCCATGGCCCTAAGGCCACTGGAGACGAGGCGGACCGACGTCGGTGCCAGCGGGAGGCAAAAAGCCCTAACTTTTTAAAAGAGGTGGCGGCTGTAGACTCTTGTGTGTTTGGTTTCATCCTGTCAACATGAGACCATTTTAAACCAGCGAACGTCAGTTGGGACGCATGATAATTTATGTTGACCGAGAATGACAAGTCTAATTGAAAAGTATGGAGAATCTGTCTCTGTTTTTTCTTTTGCTCGGATTTGTTGTGCTTATCAATTAAAACTGCCATCCTCGCGGCAATATAAATTAGATTAAAAAATGTTTGATTTGCCATCTGTTCGCACACGAACACGTCACCGTGTATCCTCGACGCCGCGGGTAATGCACCGCAGCTCACGTTGATGAAGACTCGTTTGAAAGCGTGGTACGGGAGCAATCCGGCGGGTGCTTTTTAAGGACCTGAAACCCCACACATTCAGGAGGGACCTTGTCTGAACGCGTGGCGGCTATGGGCTGCCCTAGGTCTACCTGAAACCTGATCGTCCTAGGACCTCATGGGCCGCCCTCCGAGATGAAGAACGAAAGAAGAACGAAAAGAAAGAGACGAGGGGAGAGATAAAAAGTAGATGAAACACAAAAAAGTATTAAATTGATTTGCCCAATTGTGTGTTGTTCAATCGGATGTCATCTCTCATCATTTATAAGGCTGCTGGACTTCCCGTATACTCCAAATCCCGTCCAAATCTTTTCAAAATTAACCGAATTCGGATTTAGGTAAGTCTGAGACATCAGTTCGGTTTTTGAGTCTCACAAGCCACAAACAACATCGGATGAAGATGAGCACAAAAGCAAATTCAACCGTTTTGACGAGATGAACAACTTTCATGTTGAACATTTTTTGATTCGAGGCAATCTTTAGGGCCAAATTTCTCATGCAAAATAGACAATAACTGGCACTACTACCCATCAGACATCAGCTATATGGGTATTTGATGGGGCACGCCACTCCTTGGCTTGTGATAGGGGCGCACTCCAATGGCTCTAACTTTTGCATAAGAACTTGGATTGGAATGGTTTTTATATGAAAATGGACCGATCCGACAAGGCGAAGACAATTAATGTAGCACAATTTTCCATAGGAGGCCATCCTGAGGGTGTAATAAGCCGAATAGTAATCTGAACACAAAATTTTAGAACTATGAATGCAGTTTCGGCTCTTAAGATGAGGTCGGATGATGATGACCTAAATATCGAAGTTGCTCAATTTGATGATACGAAACTTTTTCATGTTGAAAACCTTTTCATTTGAGGCCTTCTTAATTACGTTTTATACCACGCCAAAATTTGTTGTCAACACATGCCCCCTTATTTTTTGGCATAGCTTGTGTGCCAAAAAGTAACTTGCATAATGCTTGATCTAAGGACGATGTCAACACTCCATTGGCCGTTTGTATGTGCTTATGTGATAAGTATATATCGGTCATCTATATGCTTAGCGTGATTACTATATTCCTTGCTTACTTGAACTTTGTTTATGCGAATTTGGGTGGAATTTCCTCAATTCCTTGCTTTGTTTTCAAGCACTCGAAAAGAATACCACCAATAGTCCAGCAATAACATTTCGTGTAACAATATGCATCACAAAGTCTTTCGCCGAACCATCTTGTCCACCCCGTCGCTAGGATCTTACAGATAATCAATAATGAGCTTTCTTTCGTCTGCATGAAATTTTGATTGCCGAGATGCAAAAGGCTCTACGAATCGCTCGAATCCTGCTAGGAGTTCAAACCAAATTAGAGATGAATCTGTCTCCTTGTATTGTTCGACAACACGAGATAGGGGGAGGCAGGAAGAGAGCAAGCACCTCGCGTTGCGCGGGAGGGTGGCGCCGCGGCAGGCGGTCAGCGTAGCGTAGTGGTCCTTTCATCGGCGATTGGGCGCGGCCACCGCAGGGGCGAATGATGAGAGCAGCGGCGGCGATAGGAGGCAGGGTTAGGCGTCAGCCATCAGGTTCGGCCATTGAACCAGGCGGTTACAACGAGCCGACGTGAGTTCGTACCCTGAGTTGGTCTCCAAAGACCGATTTTTGAGAAAATAAAAAACATGTGTCCATTTTTCTTAATTACGAGAAAACTTCCGATCTATTCATCAACTGTTGAGGTAGTACAAAGAACACTAGAAGTACAATCTACATCCAGATCCGTAGACTACCTAGCGACGACTACAAGCACTGGAGCGAGCCGAAGGCGCACCACCATCATCGCCCCTCCCTCGTCAGAGTTGAGTAGACATTGTTGTAGTAGACAGTCAGGAAGTCGTTGTGCTAAGGTCCCATAAGACTAGCACACCAGAACAACAACCGCTGCTGATGAAGAGAAGCATAGACCGGAAGGATCCTGTCGGCGTCCTGGAAACAGGGGTCCCCAGACTTGCCTGCTTGCGGCCCACGGCGTGGCTCCGCCAGTGTACGGCCCATCTTCACAAACAAACACTCAAGACCCTCGCGAGGGGCCGAGCCTCCCGAGGCGGACGACACAAGACCTCCCCGGGAGCGGCCTCACCAGGGTGGCTCGTGAGGGGCAGAGAGATCAAGGCAAGGGACACCTTGCGAGGTTCCTGTGACGCAAGCCATGACGATTGGTGCCAGGTGGGCGCCAGCGCGCGCAGTGTCCTCGTTTCCTCTTTGGTGCTAAAGGGGCAAGCACAGGCGAGGAGTCCCGAGGCATCAGGCAAAGGTTTCCATATCGGTGCAACGAGACCGAGACCAGCAGGACGGAAGGACGGAGGTCATCATGGAGCCCAAGACGGCGTCACCACCAGAGCCTTTGGCAGGCGAAGACCACCATTAGTCAGGATAACTTGTACTAGTTGTCTCCCTTCGAATTTGCCCGTTGCTGGCTCCCTTCCTGCTCAATATTTTGGGAGAGGACCAGGCCTCTATAAATAGGACTAGCCACCATCATAGGAGGGAGAACAGAGAACGGAGCCTGAACTGGTTCACATCATCCTCACACTCACCAAGCATAGTCCTCAGGAGGCTATTCTTCCCTTGTACTGTTCATCATCAGCCCAAGAGGCAATCCACCACACCACACTGGAGTAGGGTATTACACCACAACGGTGGCCCGCAGTATAAATCTCGTGTCTTTTGTGTTGCGGGTTCGTTGAGCTAGGCCTTGAGATCGTGGTAAGGCTGAGGGCGTGATTAGGCAGGGCGTGATTAGAGCTAGGCCCCAGTGTTCGAACCTCAAGGGTTTTTCCGAAACCCGAAATCCGACATTTGGCGCGCCAGGTAGGGGTGCGCCGAAGCTTTCCATCCATCGATCCACGTCCCATCGCTTCATCGCATCCATGGCGGACGCTCATCGAGCCTGCGCTGAGCGTTGGGCCGCCCTCGCCACCCGCGACGCTCAGACCGCTCCTGTCGGGGGGCCTCCCCGTCGCTCCCCGTCACCTGCCGCCAACGCCGCCACCGGCCCGGCAGGAAACGAGCAGCAAGCATCCTCGTTGCACCCCTTGGTGCGGCGGGACGGCTGCACCGCCACTCCGTTGCTGACCCCGGCCGGCTCGTCGTCTCACGCTCGTCGTGCTCCCACGGACGCACAGGCCGCGCTGCTCATGGCACGCGAGCTCCTGCGCTACCGCCCCATCGACGACCTCTACGAGGATTGGTTGGACCGCATCGCCGAGCTTCGTCGGCGCCGTGAAAGCTCCCTGCGCCATCCCTCTCGCTGCCTCGCCCTCCGCCAGCTGCGGGCGACGTGGCTCACGGAGCGCCTCCACCACCTCTACACCAAGACGGCATCCTGGCGCCGAGACGTGCGGCCCCCCGGCGTGACCCACCGCGCCGGGCGCCCGCGCGAGAAGAAGGAAGCTGCCGAGAAGTTCCCCGGCCGCAAGAGAACGTTCCTGCGCTCCCAGCACTGCTGCGACAAGACCGTGCGCCGCCTGCGGCGGCGGTGCGCGGGCATCAAGGGTGGGTTCCGCATCAGCAAAGGGTCCCGGTGGCCATCGCGGGCTGCCACGTGATACGTCTCCAACGTATCTATAATTTTTTATTGCTCCATGTTATATTATCTATTGTTTTGGACTATATTGGGCTTTATTTTCCACTTTTATATTACTTTTGGGACTAACCTATTAAATGGAGGCCCAGCCCAGAATTGCTGTTTTTTGCCTATTTCAGTGTTTCGAAGAATCGGAATATCAAATGGAGTCCAAACGGAATGAAATCTTCGGGAACGTGATTTTCTCATCGGATAAGACCCACGAGACTTGGACCCTCTATCAAGAAAGCTCCGAGGCGGCCACGAGGGTGGAGGGCGCCCCCCCTAGGGCGCGCCCCCTACCTTGTGGGCCCCTCGAGGCTCCACTGACATACTTCTTCCCCCTATATATACCTCATTACCCCGTCGGATCGAATCACGGAGCCAAAACCTAATTCCAACGCCGCAACTTTCTCAGATCCACGAGATTCCATCTTGGGGCCTGTTAGGAGTTCACGGAAGGGAATCCACCACGGAGGGCTTCTACATCAACATCATAGCCTCTCCGATGAAGTGTGAGTAGTTTACTTCAGACCTTTGGGTCCATAGTTAGTAGCTAGATGGCTTCTTCTCTCTTTTGGATCTCAATACAATGTTCTCCCCCTCTCGTGGAGATCTATTCGATGTAATCTTCTTTTTGCGGTGTGTTTGTTGAGACCGATGAATTGTGGGCTTATGATCAAGATTATCTATGAGCAATATTTGAATCTTTTCTGAATTCTTTTATGTATAATTGAGTTATCTTTACAAGTCTCTTCGAACTATCCGTTTGGTTTGGCCAACTAGATTGGTAGTTCTTGCAATGGGAGAAGTGTTTAGCTTTGGGTTCAATCTTGCGGTGTCCTTTCCCGTGT
Organism: Aegilops bicornis; assembly: GCA_021605145.1. Lineage (NCBI taxonomy): Eukaryota > Viridiplantae > Streptophyta > Magnoliopsida > Poales > Poaceae > Aegilops > Aegilops bicornis. The sequence continues at coordinate 538,695,834 of CM038672.1, forward strand.
GATGAGGGGCAGCAAGGCACGTATTGTATTGTTGCCATCGAGGATAACAAGATGGGGTATTTATCATATTGCATGAATTTATTCCTCTACATCATGTCATCTTGCTTAAGCGTTACTCTGTTTTTATTAACTTAATACTCTAGATGCATGCTAGATAGCGGTCGATGAGTGGAGTAATAGTAGTAGATGCAGGTGAGTCGGTCTACTTGTCTCGGACGTGATGCCTATATACATGATCATACCTAGATACTCTCATAAGTATGCTCAATTCTGTCAATTGCTCAACAATAATTCGTTCACCCACCGTAGAATACCTATGCTCTTGAGAGAAGCCACTAGTGAAATCTATGGCCTCCGGGTCTATTTTCATCATATTAATCTTCCCTCGCTTTATTATTGCTTTGCTCTTTACTTTTGCCTTTTATTTTACTTTGCATCTTTATACCAAAAATAACAAAATATTATCTATCATCTCTATCGGATCTCACTCTCGTAAGTGACCGTGAAGGGATTGACAACCCCTATTCGCGTTGGTTGCGAGGAGTTATTTGTTTTGTGTAGGTACGAGGGAGTCGTAGCGTGGCCTCCTACTTTGGATTGATACCTTGGTTCTCAAAAAGCTGAGGGAAATACTTACGCTACTCTGCTGCATCATCCTCTCCTCTTGGGAAAACCAACGCAAGCTCAAGACGTAGCAAGAAGGATTTACGGCACCGGTTAGGGAGTCTACGCACAAGTCAACATACCAAGTACCCATCACAATCCCTTATCTCTCGCATTACATTATTTGCCATTTGCCTCTCGTTTTCCTCTCCCCCATTTCACCCTTGCCATTTTATTCGCCCTCTCTTTCCCAATCTCCTCTTCTCTTTCCATTTGCCTTCCTGTTGCCATGGCCGAATCAGAAAGAACTAAGGGACCTTTCCAGGGCTCTAGTACCTTGGATAACCCTTTTATCCTCTCTAAGCTCACAAATAATGATGCTATAGAAAGACCCACCGGGGTCTCCAATGAGAGCTTGAATAATTTTGATGAGGATGACTCTGGAATTTTTCGCTATTTACTTGATGAGTCTTTAAAAGATGCTTGGGATAGGTTACTTAGGCTTCGGGCTAGCTATGTACCACAATATCAAATTGAGGTTTACTTAAAGAGTTTCTATATTGGATTGCCCGCTTCTTTCAAACAAGTTCTAGACTCTATTTTGATGAAGGTTTTCTTGAAGGGGATGCTATAGATACCTATGAAAGAATGAAAACTATATTTGGGCACCCTGTGAATGATAAGGTCGAATCAACTACTCTCTTGTGCTTTTATCAAAATGAAATCATTAAAGAGATGAAGTCTAGTTTAGAGGCAAACTTCCGTAACGTGCTTAATCTTACTTATTCCATTCATGGCCATGTGCTTACCTTAAATAGAAGAATGAATGCCATAGAAAGGAAATCCTCCTCTCCGAGTGCCAAAAACGACACTACCTAGATTTATCCTTGCTTTTATGCCTAGCTAGGGGCGTTAAACGATAGCGCTTGTTGGGAGGCAACCCAATTATATTTTTAGTTTTTTGTTTTTGTTTATGTTTAGGAATAAATAATCCATCTACCTTCTGTTTAGATGTGGTTTTATGTTTTAATTAGTGTTTGTGCCAAGTTAAACCTATAGGATCTTCTTGAATAATAGTTATTTGATTTTGCTGTAATTTCCAGAAACTTTTGGTTTACGAAAACAATTATTAAAAATCACCATAAAGTGATAAAATAGTGATTCCAATTGATGCTGATCAATAAACAAATTGCCTAGGTCTTCCTATTTTGGTTGAATTTTTGGAGTTCCAGAAGTTTGCTTTAGTTACATATTACTACAGACTGTTCTGTTTTTGACAGATTCTGTTTTTCGTGTGTTGTTTGCTTATTTTGATGAATCTATGGCTAGTAAAATAGTTTATGATCCATAGATAAGTTGGAATACAGTAGGTTTAGCACCAATACAAATAAATAATGAGTTCATTACAGTACCTTGAAGTGATCTTTTGTTTTCTTTCGCTAACGGAGCTCACGAGATTTCTGTTGAGTTTTGTGTTGTGAAGTTTTCAAGTTTTGGGTGAATTTTTTTAATGGATTATGGAACAAGGAGTGGCAAGAGCCTAAGCTTGGGGATGCCCATGGCACCCCCAAGATAATCCAAGGACACCAAAAAGTCAAAGCTTGGGGATGCCCCGGAAGGCATCCCCTCTTTCGTCCACTTCCATCGTTAACTTTACTTGGAGCTATATTTTTATTCACCACATGATATGTGTTTTGCTTGGAGCGTCTTGTATTATTTGTGTCTTTGCTTGTTAGTTTACCACAATCATCCTTGCTGTACACACCTTTTGAGAGAGCCATACATGAATTGGAATTTGTTAGAATACTCTATGTGCTTCACTTATATCTTTTGAGCTTGATAGTTTTGCTCTATGTGCTTCACTTATATCTTTTGAGCTTGATAGTTTTGCTCTATGTGCTTAAATTATATCTTTTGAGCTTGATAGTTTTTCTCTAGTACTTCACTTATATCTTTTAGAGCATGGTGGTGGATTTGTTTTAAAGAAACTATTGATCTCTCATGCTTCACTTAGATTATTTTGAGAGTCTTAAATAGCATGGTAATTTGCTTAATAATAATATGCTTGGTATTCAAGATTTGTAAAACTTTCTTTTGAGTGCATTGAATACTAAGAAAAGTTTGATGCTTGATAATTGTTTTGATATATGGAGGTGATAATATTAGAGTCATGCTAGTTGAGTAGTTGTGAATTTGAGGAATACTTGTGTTAAAGTTTGTGATTCCGTAGCATGCATTATGGTGAACCGTTATGTGATGAAGTCGGAGCATGATTTATTTATTGATTGTATTCCTTATGAGTGGCGGTCGGGGACGGCGATGGTCTTTTCCTACCAATCTATCCCCTAGGAGCATGCGTGTAATACTTTGCTTTGATAACTTGTAGATTTTTGCAATAAGTATATGAGTTCTTTATGACTAATGTTGAGTCCATGGATTATACACACTTTTCTCACCCTTCCACCATTGCTAGCCTTTCTAATACCACACACTTTTCGCCGGTATCATACACCCACGATATACCTTCCTCAAAACAGCCACCATACCTACCTATCATGGCATTTCCATAGCCATTCCGAGATATATTGCCATGCAACTTTCCACCATTCCGTTTATTATGACACGCTCCATCATTGTCATATTGCTTAGCATGATCATTTAGTTGACATCGTATTTGTGGCAAAGCCACCGTTCATAATTCTTTCATACATGTCACTTATGAATCATTGCATATCCCAGTACACCGCCGGAGGCACACATATAGAGTCATATTTTGTTCTAAAGTATCGAGTTGTAATTGTTGAGTTGTAAGAAAAATAAAAGTGTGATGATCATCATTTTTAGAGCATTGTCCCAAGTGAGGAAAGGATGATGGAGACTATGATTCCCCCATAAGTCGGGATGAGACTCCAGACGAAAAAAAGAGGCCATAAAAAAGGAGAAAGGCCCAATAAAAAAATGAGAGAAAAAGAGAGAAGGGACAATGTTACTATCCTCTTATCACACTTGTGCTTCAAAGTAGCACCATGATCTTCATGATAGAGAGTCTCTCGTTTTGTCACTTTCATATACTAGTGGGAATTTTTCATTATAGAACTTGGCTTGTATATTCCAATGATGGGCTTCCTCAAATTGCCCTAGGTCTTCATGAGCAAGCGAGTTGGATGCACACCCACTTAGTTTATTTTGTTGAGCTTTCATATACTTATAGCTCTAGTGCATCCGTTGCATGGCAATCCCTACTCACTCACATTGATATCTATTGATGGGCATCTCCATAGCCCATTGATACGCCTAGTTGATGTGAGACTATCTTCCCTCTTTTGTCTTCTCCACAACCACCATTCTATTCCACATATAGTGTTATATCCATGGCTCACGCTCATGTATTGCGTGAAGATTGAAAAAGTTTTGAAAATGTCAAAAGTATGAAACAATTGCTTGGCTTGTCATCGGGGTTGTGCATGATTTAAATACTTTGTGTGGTGAAGATAGAGCATAGCCAGACTATATGATTTTGTAGGGATAACTTTCTTTGGCCATGTTATTTTGAGAAGACATGATTGCTTTGTTAGTATGCTTGAAGTATTATTATTTTTATGTCAATATGAACTTTTGTCTTGAATCTTTCGGATCTGAATATTCATACCACAATTAAGAAGAATTACATTGAAATTATGCCAAGTAGCACTCCGCATCAAAAATTCTCTTTTTATCATTTACCTACTCGAGGGCGAAAGCGAGGAATTAAGCTTGGGGATGCCTGATATGTCTCCAACGTATCTATAATTTTTGATTGCTCCATGCTATATTATCTATTGTTTTGGACTATATTGGGCTTTATTTTACACTTTTATATTACTTTTGGGACTAACCTATTAACCGGAAGCCCAGCCCAGAATTGCTGTTTTTTGCCTATTTCAGTGTTTCAAGAAAGCGGAATATCATCTGAGTCCAAACGGAATGAAATCTTGAGGAACGTGATTTTCTCATCGGATAAGACCCACGAGACTTGGACCCTCCGTCAAGAAAGCTCCGGCGGCCACGAGGTGGAGGCGCCCCTAGGGCGCGCCCACCTCGTGGGCCCCTCGAGGCTCCACCGACGCATTTCTTCCTCCTATATATACCTCATTACCCCGTCGGATCGGAATCTGAGCCAAAACCTAATTCCACCGCCGCAACTTTCTGTATCCATGAGACCCCATATTGGGGCCTGTTCCGGAGCTCCGTCGGAAGGGGAATCCAGCACGGAGGGCTTCTACATCAACATCATAGCCTCTCCGGTGAAGTGTGAGTAGTTTACTTCAGACCTTCGAGTCCATAGTTAGTAGCTAGATGGCTTCTTCTCCCTTTTTGGATCTCAATACAATGTTCTCCCCCTCTCTCGTGGAGATCTATTCGATGTAATCTTCTTTTTGCGGTGTGTTTGTTGAGACCGATGAATTGTGGGTTTATGATCAAGATTATCTATGACCAATATTTGAATCTTTTCTGAATTCTTTTATGTATGATTGTGTTATCTTTACAAGTCTCTTCGAATTATCCATTTGGTTTGGACAACTAGATTGGTAGTTCTTGCAATGGGAGAAGTGTTTAGCTTTGGGTTCAATCTTGCGGTGTCCTTTCCCAAAGTGATGAGGGGCAGCAAGGCACGTATTGTATTGTTGCCATCGAGGATAACAAGATGGGGTATTTATCATATTGCATGAATTTATTCCTCTACATCATGTCATCTTGCTTAAGGCGTTACTCTGTTTTTATTAACTTAATACTCTAGATGCATCTTTGGATAGCGGTCGATGAGTGGAGTAATAGTAGTAGATGCAGGTGAGTCGGTCTACTTGTCTCGGACGTGATGCCTATATACATGATCATACCTAGATACTCTCATAACTATGCTCAATTACATCAATTGCTCAACAGTAATTCGTTCACCGGCCGTAAAATACCTATGCTCTTGAGAGAAGCCACTAGTGAAATCTATGGCCCCCGGGTCTATTTTCATCATATTAATCTTCCTACGCTTTATTATTGCTTTGCTCTTTACTTTGCCTTTTATTTTACTTTGCATCTTCATACCAAAAATATTATCTACCATCTCTATCAGAGCTCACTCTCGTAAGTGACCGTGAAGGGATTGACAACCCCTATTCGCGTTGGTTGCGAGGAGTTATTTGTTTTGTGTAGGTACGAGGGACTCGCGCGTGGCCTCCTACTGGATTTATACCTTGGTTCTCAATAACTGAGGGAAATATTTATGCTACTATGCTGCATCATCCTCTCCTCTTCGGGGAAAACCAACGCAAGCTCAAGACGTAGCACCGCGCCTTCAGTCCTGTGCTGCGTAGCGTCGCATGGCCGGGCAAGTTCAAGCCAGACCTGCCTCCTCGCTACAACGGCACCCCCGACCACGCGGAGTTCCTGCAGCTCTACGAGCTGAGCATCGAGGCGGCCAACGGCAACGAAAAAGTCATGGCGAAATGGTTCCCCGTGGCTCTCAAGGATGGCGCTCGCTCGTGGCTCCTAAACCTGCCCCCGGGCTCCATCTCCTACTGGAACGAAATGCGCGACCGCTTCGTCGCCAACTTCCAGGGCACTCGCGACCGCCCTCCGGCCATGAAAGTGACTCTGCCGCATCAAGCAGCAGCCAGGAGAGACCCTGCAAAAGTACATCTAGCGCTTCAACAACGTTTGCCTCAAGATCCCCAAGGTGACAGACGAGGCCATCATCTCCGCGTTTTCTGATGGCATCCGCAACGTCAATATGAAGAAGGAGCTCGCCATCCACGAGGAGCTATTCACGACCTTGGAGCTATTCAACCTGGCAACCAAGTGCGCAAGAGCTGAGGAAGGGTGCCTTTCCCTCCTCGAGCTCCCAGCTGCCAACCCCGAGGAGAAGAAGACCAAGGCCGAGGACGTGAAGCGCAAGGGGGTGGCCGTGCTTCCAGCGGAGCCGAAGACGAAGCGCGTCCGGGACATTCCCGAGTCGTCCAAGAGCAGCCGCCCGTTCTGCGCCTTCCACAGCGTCCACAGCCACAACACTAACGACTGCCAAGAGCTCAAGGCCATTCGAGATGGACGCCTCGGTCGACGCCCCGAACGCAACGACCGGGGCTATGGCCAAGGAGGAGGACGTGGCGGAGGACGATGGGACGACCGCGGCCCCCGCTAGGAGTGGCGCGACCGACCTCGTGAGGACCGCTGACAGGACCAACCTCGTGAGGGCGCCTGGAGGGATCAGCCTCGCGAGGACCGCCCCCAGGGCAACGCTGGCCTTCCTCCGCTGTTGCCACCTCCAAGAAGGAACGACGACCACCATCAGGACGAGGGGGCCGGGGGCTTCCAAGAGCCGCGCACTATTGCTTGCATCTTGGGCGGAGCTCAGGCCCCAGCCTCTCAGCGCATCTTCAAGCAGTTTGCCCGTGAGGTGAATGCAGTCCTCCCTAGGCTCGAGGCCACACGCCCGCTCAGGTGGTCCAAGTGCGCAATCACTTTCAGCTCAGCAGACCAACTCAAGTGTGCGGCCACCGCTGGCGCCCTCCCGATGCTTTGCTCGCCCGTCATCAGCAACGTGCAAGTCACCAAGACCCTCATCCATGGCGGCGCAGGTCTTAACGTCTTGTCCGTCCAGATGTTCGACAGCCTTCAAGTGCCATACGATCAGCTTCAGCCTACCAAGCCTTTCTCAGGAGTAACCGACGACTCCACCACCCCGATACGGCAGGTCCGCCTCCCTATCACCTTCGGACAGCGCGACAACTACCGCACCGAGCTCATCGACTTCGACATCGCCCACATCCATCTGTCATACAATGCCATCCTCGGGTATCCGGCCCTGGCCAAGTTCATGGCAGTGACACACCATGGCTACAACGTCCTCAAGATGCCAGGGAGCGGCGGGATCATCACAGTCCTCTACGGAGAAAGAGATGTGGTGTGCTCCCTCGAGCGCGCCTTCCAAGCAGCATCAATCGAAGACCCTGATAGCAATGCAGCACAGTACCCTCCTGAGGTCGTCCCCAAGAAGAAGAAGCAGCTACTCCGCACAGGGCCTCAGGGGAGCGGAGCCTCAAGTGGAGCCATGTCAGGATCGGCGCCCGCGCCTGGGGCGCCTCCCTCCCTCACATAGGAAAGCGCGCCTGGCGCCCTCCTCGGGCAGGGCTCAGGGGCTCTCTTCTGGAGGGCCTCAGACCTTGCCAACATCACGAGGGAGGCGCTCGGGCACCACGTGGAGGCGTGCTTCGCAGCACGTTTCTATCAGGAGGACACCAGTCGAGGAGCGCCCAGCGCTCAGGAGTTCATTGCCAAGAACACCAAGGAACTGCAGGATGCAAGAGCCATGCGCGGCAATCGCTGCTCACCTAGCGTGGCTCCCCATCCAGCCGAGGATGGCGGGCTGCGCGTCTGCGTCGACATCCCAGGGCTCAACAGGGCCACATCTCAGGAACTCTTCTGGCCTTCACGCGTGGGACGCTGCGAGGGCCCACCTCACAGCTACGTTTGCATGCCATTTGGCCTACCGAGCGTGGCGTCCGCCTTCCAGCACAACCTGCGGGGCATCCTGGCGGCTCAGCAGGCCAGGCATCACGCAGTCCTGATGGAGATGGAGACGGTCCTCAAGGAACCGCCTGGACCCCCAGAGCCTCTCGAGGCTCAGGGTCCCGGTGGCTCATGAGGAGCAACCCCTTCACCACGCATCTTCAGCTGCCCCAACATCCCTTCGACAAAAGAACCAAGTGACATTTTCCAAGTTTATTTCGCTGGGAGCGCCCCTCGGGCTGCATCATTCCCAGGCCGCGTGGGTCTGTCCCTGTGGCTTGTATCCTTTTATGTCTTTAGCTTACTCTGCTGGGGGCGCCCCTCGGCCTGCACCATCCCCAAGCCGCTCGGGTCCGGCCCAGTGGCATGTATCGTTCTTGCGTTTACCTAATCCCATTCGCTTTCCATGTGTCGGAGTAATGGGCCACGGGTAGGCTAACCCGTAGCCCAGAACCTTTCAAGACATCGGGGCTGACTGCGCCCCTCAAGACGCCAAGATGAAGAGCCGTCTTCTAGAGGCCGGCTGGAGGAACAACCGGCTGCCCACGAACGGCCGAGTCCTAGAGGCGAGGTCAAGACAAGCCAACTCCTACCTGGCGGCTTCTAGAGAAGCCGGCCCCGAGGAGTCGACCCGCGACAACAACAAAGCCCATGCCCTCATCGGCGGGGACGGGACGGGGAATGGCTACAGTGTAGCCCATCCCTCCCTTTCCGAGGCTGGCGTGGCCAAAATGCGCTGTACCGGCGGAGATCTTCGCCCGGCGCGACACTGTTGCCATGCCATCCCTGACATCATCACAAGCAGGCGGAGTCCTTCTCCCACGTCGGCCTGTCTATACGGCCCAAGGACGATGGGCCCCACCGGTCGGCGAGAGTCGGAAGGCAGGCGAGAACCCTACCAGTCGGACCCGAGGGAGGTCGGCCCCTAGGAGTCGGCCAGCCCCTTCCACGGGACCCATGCGCCATTAACGAGACGAGACATGGAGTGGCTCACGATGTCGCCCTTGACGGCGGAGCTGTAGCCATGACCCTCTGACCAAGCCTGCGTCATTAGAGAGACGGCAACAGTGATCAACTGCCGACAAGACCCGGGAGTGGCGGGTACGGCCTGTCAGCCCCGTACCCAACCAGGCGGCGGGCCCCAGCAGTCGGCGGAGAAGCCGGCGGCCAAAGAGGCTGACGGCCGGGCCCTACACCCGGCCGGATTACCAATGTACCCCTGGGGGGTAGGCCTATATAAACCCCCCAGGGCACCCATGCAAAGGGTTCCGAACCTGATAGAACTAGACCAGATCATAGAGGAAGGAGAGAGCTAGCTTTGCCTTCTCCTACCTCTAGCATACAGCTCAAGGAGCATCCTTATACTCACTTGTGCCTTAGTGATCATGCGGAGACCCCGCAGAGCAGGACTAGGGGTGTTATCTCCTAGGAGAGCCCCAAACACAGGTAAAATCTGCCGGCATTCGTGTCTCGCCTCATCCGCTTACGGGCACCCGACGACGTTCTACTCGCTCCCACCATGATAAGCCATCCTTTGGCATATGTCGCACCCAACCCCCGACATTTGGCGCCCACCGTGGGGCGAGGTGCACCGTCATCCGGAGACCTGTTCTGGACGGGAACCCTTTTCCTCCCTGGCGAGCGCAGCCAGCCCGGCAAGCTAGACGGAGTCTGCCCCGACGCGTTGCATGCCGCAGAAGTCGCCTGCGCGGCAAGTTGCCTCGCTAATCTCATTGGCGAGGTCCACCTCTTCGGCGAGCCCGCGTCCGACGCGGGCATAGATGGCCCTGAGAGCCTCCTCGCGGGCCTCCTCGATCAACTTCACGTCACCAGCGAGCCAGCTGTGGACCTGGAGTCTGTACGCTCCACCAACCCGATGTTGGTCGACTCTGACACTGCGTCGCTTGACGCGTTCCCCACGAACGTGGTGGTCTACGACGAGCCGCTCCCTTGCGCGGAGAGCGGCGGAAGCACCGTCACGGAGATACTTGTCATCGGTCACGGCGAGCACTCCGGCGGAGGTGCTCGCGACCCGCTCGACGCGACACTGCAAGACCTGACGGTGCCTATCCCAGAAGACGCCGACGCCGAGACGCTGGAAGCATGCCGTATCCAGCTCGTCGACGACGCTAAGAGGCTTGCCAGCATGAGACGCCTGTCGGAAGCCTATCAGCGCGAGATGGACAGCGCTGTGGGTGGCACGCCGGCACCAGATGGGCCCAGCCGCCTTGGCGCGGTCCAGCAGCGCGGCGTGGCCATCACCAACCTGTTCAGGGCAGATCGCCCCGTCTACGCCACGCCTGCGGAAAACATCCGAGCTGCCCAGGCGGCAGCAGAAGAGCTGGACAAGTTCGAGGGCGAAGAACGTCGCTAGATGGCGGAGCGCGTCCAGCGGCTCCTCGACGCGGCTGCCGAGCAGCACGAGGCCGGCTTCCGCACCGAGGCGCCACGCCGGCAAAACGACGATCTGCCTCCCCGCCGAGATCAAGGTGCGACATCTCGGACGCTGACTGGTGGCTTCCATGGAAGAAGAGACAAGGAGCCGGCTGCCAGCCGCAGTCGGACTCGTGTCACCATAGAGCGCGACCAAGACGGCCGCCCAAGAGAAGTGGAACGGCGGGATGACTGCCTGCCTCCTCCCCCTCGCAGGGAAAGGCGCGTCTCCCCGCCGCCTGTTGATCACCCGACACTCGGCGACCGCCTTGGCCGCCGAGAGGGAGTCAGAGAGAATGATGCCCGCCACCGGATCGACCGTCTCCATCGGTCCCTGGTGCTAGAAGAAGAAGACGAGTTGGGTCCGCCGTGTTTCGGCCCCCGCATTCGAGACGAGCCCTTCCCCAAAGGGTTCACGCTCCCAAGAGACGTGCCCAAATACACCGGCTCCGTGAAGCCGGAGGACTGGCTGGTCGACTACTCCACAGCCATCAGCATAGCGAACGGCAACAAGCGCGTTGCTGTGAAATACGTTCTGCTCATGCTCCAAGGTACAACCCGGACATGGCTGTACAATCTGAAGCCCCGTAGCATCAACAGCTGGGTCGACTTCACCGACGCCTTCGTCCGCAACTTCACCAGCACGTACAAGTGGCCGCCCAAGCCCCGCCAGCTCTCCTTGTGCGTGCAAGGCCCCAATGAGTCTACTCGCGACTACCTCACGCGCTGGGCCGAGCTCCGCAACTCTTGCGAAGGCGTGCACGAGGTGCAGGCCATCGAATACTTCACCGCCGGGTGCAGGGAAGGCACCCTCCTCAAGCACCGACTCCTCTGCGGCAATGGCGACCCTCGACGAGCTGCTGATCATAGCAGACAAATACGCCACGGCCGACTCCTCCATGCAGGCGGAGATCCAAGTAGATGCGTCTGGCAAAGTGGCCACTCAAGCTCCCCGAACCCCGGCTGGTGACACCAGTCGGCGCCAACAGCAAGGCAACCACAAGTGCAAGGCCATGCAGTCGGCTTCCACTAGCCGACAGGTGGCGACAGTCGAAGACCAGCAGCCGGAAGGGCAGCCTCCTTCCAAACGCTAGAAGGGCGGCAAGCCCAATTGGCTGTCAGCTTTCTGATATGAGCAGACTCTGGATGCACCCTCCAAATTCCATAGTGGTGCGAAGCCGTCCAACCACACCACTCGGAAGTGCCATTGGCTCACCAGGATCACCAAGGGAGACTGCCTCTTGCCTCCCCGCTGTGGGCAGCCTCCTCCTCCTCCGCCCAAGAGCCGGGCGGTCGGACGGTCGGAGCCATACAATATGAGTATCCGTAAGAGCACGGAGCTTATGTCGTGTTCACCCGGTGTGGCCGATGATCGACCACGATGAAAGAGCTGCAGCAACAAGAAGTGAATGCAGTAGCATCAGAGACCCCAGAGTTCATGCATTGGTCCAAGAAGCCCGTCAGCTGGAGCAAAGCCGACCACCCATAGGTGACGCCCAATCCTGGCTCCTATGCCCTAGTTCTGGATGCCATCTTTGCCACAGATAAGCGAGCTGCTCGTTTCTCCCGATTACGATAGATGGCGGCGGCAAGATCAACATCCTGTACAAAGACACCATGGAGAAGTTAGGAATCGTGCAAAGGCAGCTTCACCAGCCGCCTTTGTATTCCACGACATAGTTCCCGGCCTTTCCGCTCACCAATCGGCAAGATCCAGATAGACGTCCTCTTTGGGGACAAAGATCACTTCCGCCGAGAGCCAGTCTGGTTTGAAGTGGTGGACCTTGAGAGCCCATACCATGCGCTACTTGGCCGGCCTGCTCTGGCCAAGTTCATGGCGGTCCCCCACTATGCCTACCTCAAAATGAAGATGTCGAGCTCCAAGCGGATTCTGACCATAGCCGGCGACTACAAGAGGTCGTCCGCATGCGCAGCTGAGAGCAGTCGGTTAGCCGAGTCCCTCGTGATCGCAGCTGAGAAGCGGCTCCTTGACCGGGTCGTGGCGATGGCAGGCAAGCAGCCGGAGATGTCGCCCGATCCCAAGGAGTCGGAAGCTGAGGGCTCGTTCAAGCCGGCCAAAGAGATGAAGAAGATACCCTTGGACCCGGAGCACCCGGAGAGGTACGCTGTCGTAGGTACAAACCTCGATAGCAAATAGGAAGGCGAGCTCATCAATTTCCTCCATGAGAATCAGGACATCTTTGCATGGTCCCCCAAAGACATGCCGGGTGTCCCGACGGATTTCGTCGAGCACAAGTTACATGTCCGGCCCGATGCCAAACCAGTCTGGCAGCCCTTGCGCCGCCTGTCAGAAGAGAAGAGAAGAGTCGTTGGAGAAGAGATAGTCATCACCGGGCAGCCGGCTTCATCATGGAAGTGTTCTTTCCAGAGTGGTCAGCCAACCCAAATGATCCTCGCTCAAGAAAAACAAGCAGTGGCACATGTGTATTGATTATACCAGCCTCAACAAAGCTTGCCCCAAAGACCCCTTTGCGTTACCAAGAATCGACCAAGTGATAGACTCCACTGCCGGATGCGAGCTGTTGATATCACCAGATCAAGCTGAACCCGGCCGACAGACTGAAGACCGCCTTCATCACACCATTTTGGAGCCTTCTGCTACTTGACCATGACGTTCGGCTTGAGGAATGACGGCGCCACATTTCAACGTTGCATGCATAAGTGCCTCCTCAAGCAACTCGGCAGAAACGCCCACGTTTACGTGGACGATGTGGTGGTGAAGACGGAGAAGTGTGGAATGCTGCTAGAAGACCTCAAGGAGACCTTTGAGAACCCGCGCCGATTTTGAATCAAGCTCAACCCAGAGAAGTGCGTCTTCGGAGTACCAGCCGGCCAGCTTCTTGGATTCCTGGTCTCAGAACGCGGCATAGAGTGCAACCCTGTGAAGATCAAGGCCATCGAGAGGATGGAAGTGCCCACCCGACTGCTGGATGTGCAGAAGTTCACCGGTGTTTGGCATCCATCGGCCGGTTCATCGATCGGTAGGCGAGAAGGCTCTTCCCCTGTCGAGCTCATGAAGAAACCCACTTTTTTGAGTGGAACGACAAGGCGGACGAAGCTTTTCTCCAGCTCAAGAAGATGTTGACTACTCCACCTGTCCTGGTGGCTCCGACTCCTAAGGAGCCCATGCTCCTCTACATCGCCGCCACCAGCCGAGTGGTCAGCACAGTCATCGTGGTAGAGCGCAAGGAGGAAGGCAAGGCACTACTAGTCCAGAGACCGGTATATTATTTGAGTGAAGTACTATCGACCTCCAAGCAAAACTACCCCCACTACGGAAAGATGTGCTACAAAGATGCACTTTGCCGCCAAGAAATTGAAGCCGTATTTTCAAGAGCACCCAATCATCGTGGTGCCTTGCAGCTCCTTGGCGAGATCATTGGGCCGAGATGCTTGGTCGAGTGGCCAAATGGGCCATAGATTTGGCCCCTACACCATCTACTACCAGCCTCGCACCGCCATCAAGTCACAAGCGCGACGACTTCCTCGTCGATCGGGCCGAGACTCAGATCGCCGCCAAATACCAACTCCACCCATTGGCGGATGCATTTCGGTGGTTCCAAGATGCGCACCGGTTTGGGAGCCGGCATCATCCTCACCTCTCCCAAAGGCGACAAGCTCAAACATGTGCTACAAATCCATTTTGCCGCCTCCAACAACGTCGCCGAATACGAGGCACTCATTCACGGGCTCCTGCTTGCCAAAGAGCTCGGCATCCGCCGGATCCTGTGTTATGGTGACTCTGACTTGGTGGTCCAGCAGTCGTCAGGCGACTGGGATGCCAAAGATGCAAACATGGCGAGCTACCGCTTCCTCGTACAGCAACTCAGTGGATATTTTGAGGGGTGCGAGTTTCTCCATGTGCCAAGAAACGACAACGAGCAAGCAGACGCCTTGGCAAGAATCGGCTCCACCCGTCAAGCAATACCGACCGGCGTCGCCCTTCAACGCCTCCTCAAGCCGTCTGTCAAGCCATCGCCAGAATCAGATTCTATCTTTGTGCCGGCTCCTCCTGAAGCAGTCGGATCCGACTTGAGAGCTCCTGTAGCCGGCGCAAGAATTCTGGCAGGCGGCCTGGGGGCCACGGCAGTCGCACCCGGCCCGGGGACTTCAGAACCCGGCCCATGGACTGCAGCGGCCAGCCCGGAGACTTCAGAGCCCGACCCGGGGACTGCACCAATCGGCCCGGGGACTTCGTCGACCCAGCAAGCGGCTGCCAACTCCAACCCGCCGCCTCCCGGCCCAACCACCCTCGTCCAAGTTGCAGTCCTCACAGTCGCAGAAGTTGTAGCACCTTCTTGGGCCCAACCCATCCTCAATTTCCTGGTGAACAAAGAGCTGCTGACTGACGAGATCTCGACCCGGCAAGTGCAATGCCGGGCATTAGCCTACACCATAGTCAACAAAGAGCTTGTGAGGCGCAGTGTCACTGGTGTCTACCAGCGCAGCGTGGAGCCGGAGCAAGGCCAAGCGATTCTCAAAGATATCCATCAAGGCGAGTGTGGCCACCACGCGGCTTCAAGAGCACTTGTCGCCAAAGCCTTCCGCCATGGTTTTTTCTGGCCGACCGCTCTAGAAGACGCCAAGGACTTGGTCCAAAAATGCAAAGGATGCCAGAAGTTCCATTCCAAGCCACATGTGCCGGCTTCTGCACTCAAGACTATTCCCATTGCCTGGCCCTTTGCCGTCTGGGGCCTCGACATGGTGGGACCATTCAAAACAGCGCGAGGCAGCATGACTTATCTGCTTGTCGCGGTGGACAAGTTCACCAAGTGGATAGAAGCAAAACCAATCAAGAAGCTGAATGGTCCAACAGCTGTAACTTTCATCTCCGACATCACCATCCGGTATGGCATGCCACACAGCATCATCACCGATAACGGCACAAACTTTGCCAAAGGCACCTTGGCCCATTTCTGCGCGACGCAGGGCATCCGATTGGACTTAGCGTCCGTTGCCCATCCATGATCAAAGCGGCCGGTGGAGCGAGCAAGCGGCCTCATCTTGTCCGGCATCAAGCCCGACAGGTCGAATCTACGAGCGTTGCTCGGTCAGCGGCTCGACGAGCTGCCAGCCGTCCTTTGGAGCCTGCACACAACTCCAAACAAGTCAACCGGATTCACGCCTTTCTTCCTCGTCTATGGTGCCGAAGCCATCATCCCAACGGATATAGAATTCGACTCCCCTCGAGTCACCATGTACACCGAAGAGGAGGCGGAAGAAGCACGACAAGACAGCGTCGATCTACTAGAAGAGGGCCGGCTGTTGGCACTCAGCCGGTCCAGCATCTACCAGCAGAGCCTGCGCCGATACTACAATCGGAAGGTCAAGCCGAGATCTTTCCAAGAGGGAGATCTTGTGCTCCAGCTGATCCAGCGAACAGCCGGCTAGCACAAGCTCTCAGCGCCTTAGGAAGGCCCCTTCATCATCAGCAAAGTGTTGGGCAATGACTCCTACTACGATCGACGCCTTCGAAGCCTCGGCGTGCAAGAGAGATGACCCGGCAAGGAGGCGGAGCGGTTATGGAATGCAAATCTCCTCGAAGATTTTTACAGCTTGATGCGGTATGTACCACGCTACCATTTGTATTAAAGTCTGAAGACTCGGGTCCCCGAGAAGAGCTCGGGACTGCCCTCTTTATCTATATGATAAGAATTATGCCTATGAGTATGTTATTTTTATACCGCTTGGCACCGGGTCCGACTAGTCGGCCCGGGGACTTGCCGTCTTGTACTATGAAATGCTTCCTGCAGCCGGACAAGTAGTGTGTGGCACTTAAGATGTCTCCTGCCAGAAGCCGCAGCTCGCAGAGCGACTGTACGGTGGGCAGGAGTAAGGTAGAAAGCGTGCCCACATGAAAAATGGCTAAGGACACAAAGCATGTGCATAGTTTAAGCTGGCTTGCCGCTTCTTACGACCGACTGTTGAGCAGCCGGTCCGCCGTTTTCAACTTAACTTGCTAAATAACTCTAAGAGGCTAAGTACTTGCCTTCCCAACGTAACTAAGTACTTGACCCAGCATCAGTCTGCAGAGCGGCTGTGTGGATGGCAAGACGACAACCAAGGGAAGGTGGCAAAGGAAAAAGCCAAAGAGCAGTAAGCAAGAAAAATATAGAACTTGGAAAAATATTTACATAGCAAAGGCCCTTGGCCGATCTTCAACAGAAGTTCAAGATACACCCCAAGTGGAATTGTGCAAAATTAACAAGTTCATCGAGACTAATAGACAGGTGAAGTAAAAGATAAAATGGCGGCCTAGGAAGCGGCAGAAGGGTTCGGAGGATCGGAGGAGTCGGCAGTGCCAGTTGCTGGAGCGACCGGCTGGTCGGTCTCTGCTTGGTCGCCTCCAGCGGCGGCTGGCTCAGTTTGGCGCGGCTCGTTGCTGGAGGCGCGGTCGAGCTGAGGTTGGCCATCCGCTTCGACCTCTGGCGCCTCCTCTTCGCCTCCCTCCTCCGCCTCGCCTTCTTCCTCACCGCTGGAGTCGATCACCTCCGCTGAGTCCTCGCCGTCGTCCGGGTTTAGCCCGAACCATTCCGGCGGCGCCTCGTGGCCGTTTTCAACCCGCTCCGGGACGAAGATGCTGGTGTCGGTGTACTTGGCGATTGATGCCGCGCGCTTGACTAGATCGTCTTCCACGACCGCCAACTCCTCCTGAGCCTCCATCCGGAATGTGGCCGGCTAGGCCAGACTCAGCCCAGGGTACCACTCCTTGACGAATTCCAAGGCCCGGCACGCTCCAGCCCGGGCTGAAGAGCCCTTCCAGGCCTCAAGACGGCCGGCCGCTACCTCGGCCGGTCGGCGATCCATTGAGGGTGCTGTGATCTTGCGGCATGTCCGGCCACGAAGCGGTGATCGCTGGCGCCGACACGCACGAGCCAAGACATCCGGTGAGCCGGCCGAAGACGGGCCTCGATGCTCAGGATCTGCTCGCTAAGGGTTCCGGGGGCGTCGGCGGCGATCTTCGCGTCGTCCGCCCTCCGCCCTTCGCGATCAGCTTCGATGGCCTGGTTGGCGGCGTCCAAGTGGCCAGGGAAGAAGTCTGCCAAGACAGAAGCAAAGAACAAAATTAAAGACCAAGAGCCGGCTTGACCAACAGCCGACAGCGCAAAGAAAAAAAATGAGGGAGGCTCACCATTGACTATATCCTTGATCTCGTGGAAGCCGGAAGTCAGCATCGCCTCCTTGTCAGTCCAGGAGGAGCGTTCGCTCACGAACTCAGCAAGGAGGCCGGTCTCCTTGCCCTCCGCCTCCTTCTGGGCCTTCTTGAGGAGCTCCTTCTGTTTTTCCCAGCCAGCCGACCAAAGCCGTCGTCGCCTCTGCCAGCTTGCTGCACTCCTCCTCCTTGGCGCGTAGCGTGGTGTTTGCTTCGCCCAGCTGCTGCTGCAAGGTGGCGTTGGCCTCTGCGGAAGAAAGAAGAAAGCAAAGTGTTAGTCGCCAACAAAGAAGAATAGTCACCAGTGAGATCCGGCCCAACTGCTCAGCAGTCGGCCCGAATCTCGGGGACTACAACCAGCATGTCGCCTAGCGCCCATAAAAAGGAGTCATCAATAGAAAGAAGAGTAGTGGCGGGGAGACCGGCCATTCGTGATCGACCCGAATCTCGGGGACTACAGCCATGGAGTGCGCCAACTCGCCATGAAAAAGAAGAGAACTTACTCCGGCTTTCCGACAAGTCGGCGGTCCGCTGAGCCAGCTCCTGGACGTTGGCGTTGAAGGCGGGCACGTGGAAATTGTGGTAATCCTGTGACAAAAATTTCAGACAAGTGTTAGTACTCGGAACTCGCCGATTAGAGTTCCGAGTCGCCTGTTTAGCAGCCGGCCCGAAACTCGGGGACTACACCCAGTGGGTGCGCTGGCGCCCCCGTAGAAGCACAAGAAAGCGAAACAAAGAAGAAGAAGCGATGCGGGACGGCCTCTCGCGAGGCCAGATGTGCCTTGTTGCAGTTCCTGATGGCCTCACCCTCAGCTCGGATCTTGGCTTGGACGTCCAAAAGCGCCTGATTCAGCGGGCCCGTCCCACCTCCTCGCACCCACCCAGTGGGCGCGGCGCTCGTCGCCTCGGTGTCCGGGATCGAGGAGCTCGCGGCGCCGGTCTCCAGAGGGCGCGGCGCCGAAGCCGCCTTTGCAAGGCGGCGACGCGTCGGTGTGCCAACCTCGAGAACCAGGCCCGCCACCACCTCGTCTTCAGTTGGCGGCACCGGCGGGTCCGCCGGCTGCCCGCCTTGCGCGCTCCCGGACGGCGGCGGTGGCGGCACGATCACGTCCGGCATGGCGGTGTCGCCACCGTCCCTCTCCATGATCGGGTTCTCGCCGCCGGCTTCCCCAGTCTGCACCGTGAACTCCGGAGGTGGTGGCGCGGAGTTCAGAGGAATGACAAAAACCGCCGACTGGAGGTGCGCGGCTTCTTCAGCCTGTTTCTTCACCGCGTCGGCGGCCTCGGCCTCCGCCAGCTTCTTCAGGGCGGCAGCCTCCGCCTTCTCAGCCGTCGCCTTCTCCAGGAGGGCGGCTGCCTGCTCTTCGCGCACTTCTCGTGCGTTCCGCTCCCTCGCCTCCCGGAGGTCGGCGGCGGGGTCGATCCGCCGAGTGGTGGCGGAAGTCTCTGCCGACCCCACAACGGAGGCGGCAGCCACCTTCTCAAGAGAGAGGGGAGCCCTGACCAAGGGAAACAAGCAAAAGAACTCAGACAAGATCAACGAAGAAAAAATGAAGATGCAAAGGAAGGTAGCACTTACGCAGAAACCAGTTGTGGCGTCTTCACCTCCCTGCGGAAGCGGTTGGCCTTCGCGGCCGCTTCGTCCCGCTTGGTCGCCGCGGCCGAGCCCTTGGGCTTCTTCGGCCGGCTGCCGAACATGCTCGGCGCGGCCCTGCGTTTCTTCGCGCCGCCTTGGGCGTCCGGCGCAGCAGAAGAGCTCGCGCCCGGCTGGCCGGCTCCCGGCTGGTGGCGCGGGGCGACTTCCCTCGAGCCGCCTGCTTCGCCGCCTCCTCCCTCGGCGTCGTCCTCCAAGGCTGCCGCCCCCAAGTCGGGGTCGTCGACGTCGCTCTCCGCCAGGTCGGGGAGGAATTCACGGTCCGGCCCCGCGGTGGCGGCTGCTGGCTGGAGGAGGGGACTCTTTTCAAAGGCCGATTGGTCAGACTGGACAAGACGGACTCGGCGACAAAGAGTCAGAGGAAAAATAAAAAGATACAACTCACCATGGGCGGTGGGTTAGCGCGTGAATACGGCTCCTTGCCGAACTGCCACACTTCCGAAAGCTCGCAGTTCGCCAGATAGTTCACCATGTAGGCTACCTCTGCGTGAGGCATCTCCTTGGTGCACAGCCGGCTCGGGTCCCGATGTCCACTCATCTGGCAGATCATGTGAGGGCGGCCCTGGAGCGGGAGCACTCGGTGCGCCACGAAGGCGGCCAGCAGATCAGGCCCGGTCAGGCCCTCCGACTGCGTCAGCACTCGGAGTCACGCGATGGCGGAGGCTCCAGCAGGTGTCAGCGTCCTGGCCCGGTACGACCAGTTGGGCTGCCTTCCAGCTGGCGGGCCGGCTGTATAGGCCAGCAAGTTTACCTAGTCGCCCTCCGCGCAGACGCTCTTCACGTAGAAGTACGACCGCTGCCACATCTTCACCGACTTTATCAGCGTGATGGGGGGAAACGGGTTGTCGGCCCCCGACCTCCGCACCGCGATGAATGCGCCGCGATCGGGCCGGCACGCTGCGGCGTGGGTGCCGAGCTTGAGTAGAAGAACTCCCCGAGCTCGATGGTGGGGAGGATCGCTGAGGAAGCCTTCGCACAAAGTGACGGCGACAACAACACCACCGTGTTGGGGGTGAGGTGGTGCGGTATGAACCGTAGAAGTCGAGGAAGGACCCGGAAGAAGCCGCCAGCCCGGCAAGCCAAAAGGCCTTGAGCAGGCGGCGGAAGGCGACGCTTCGCCCTCCTCCGGCGCCGGGCGATTTCCCTCTTGGCGCAAGGTGAACCCTCACAAAATCCTTGCCGGGCAGCCGCCGCGTCTTGCGGAGGAAATCGGCGTGGTAAATGCGTGAACCTGAGAGCCATCCCATGCGCCGGAGCGCATCGCGGGGGGCGTGACGGTGGAAGAGGAGCTCATCGGGAACGAAGCGCCGCGGTGCTCAGCGTGGCGTGGAAGCGCATCGGCGAGAGGAAGAAGAAAGAGGAAGTGGTGAGGAGGAGGGGCGCGCGTGCTCTGCCGCTCCCCCTCCTCCGCCTACTTATAGGCCTACGGGCTGCAAAGCCGAGGGGGCGGTCGTGGGATTTATTGCGCCCACTACCCCATGCACCCATGTTTTTCGCGTGGGTTACTGCGCGTAGTAACTCCGCGGGAACCTCAACCGCCCGCCTCGGCCGCAGCGGATCCGCTCGCGTGCCGAGGCGTGGTAGTGGCGGGCCCCACCTGTAGGCGCGTCCCATCGCGCGCGTGGGTGGACAGGCTGGCCCGGCCGCCCGCTGCCATGTGACAGGCCCAAAGCGGGCGGCGGCCTGGAAGCTTAGCCAGCACGCCACTTGGATCCCGCCGAGGCGTTCGGATTTTTTTTGGACAAGCCAGATTGGGCGAGTCCGGCTCTTACCAGTCGGCCTGGCAGAAGACGGAAGAGACTCTATCTCAAACACAGGGAGAAGGAAACCGCTGAGGCTCCTCGACCAATCACCCGCGGTGCCTCACCAGCTTCGGGGACTACTGTCGGAGTAATGGGCCATGGGTAGGCTAACCCGAAGCCCAGAACCTTTCAAGACATCGGGGCTGACTGCGCCCCTCAAGACGCCAAGATGAAGAGCCATCTTCTGGAGGCCGGCTGGAGGAACAGCCGGCTGCCCACGAACGGCCGAGTCCTAGAGGCGAGGTCAAGACAAGCCGACTCCTACCTGGCGGCTTCTAGAGAAGCCGGCCCCGAGTAGTCGGCCCGCGACAACAACAAAGCCCATGCCCTCATCGGTGGGGACGAGATGGGGAATGACTACAGTGTAGCCCATCCTCTCCCCTTTCCAGGGGCTGGCGTGGCCACAGTGCGATGTACCGGCGGAGATCTCCGCCCGGCGCGACACTGTTGCCATGCCATCCCTGACATCATCACAAGCAGGCGGAGTCCTGCTCCCACGTCGGCCTGTCTATACGGCCCAAGGATGACGGGCCCCACCAGTCAGCGAGAGTCCAGAAGACGACGAGAGCCCTACCAGTCGGACCCGAGGGAGGTCGGCCCCTAGGAGTCGGCCCGCCCCTTCCACAGGACCCATGCGCCATTAACCAGACGAGACAGGGAGTGGCTACAGTAATCGCCCGCCAGGCGGCGGAGTTGTAGCCATGACCCTCTAACCAAGCCTGCGTCATTAGAGACACGACAACAGTGATCAGCTGCCGACAAGACCCGGGAGCGGCGGGTACGGCTTGTCAGCCCCATACCCAAGCAGTCGGCGGGCCCCAGCAATCGACGGAGAAGCCGGCGGCCAAAGAGGCTGACGGCCGGGCCCTACACCCGGCTGGATTACCAATGTACCCCTGGGGCGGTAGGCCTATATAAACCCCCCAGGGCACCCATGCAAAGGGTTCCGAACCTGATAGAACTAGACCAGATCATAGAGGAAGGAGAGAGCTAGCCTTGCCTTCTCCTACCTCTAGCATACTGCTCAAGGAGCATCCTTGTACGCACTTGTGCCTTAGTGATCATGCGGAGACCCCGTAGAGCAGGACTAGGGGTGTTATCTCCTAGGAGAGCCCGAACACAGGTAAAATCTGCCGGCGTTCGTGTCTACGCCTCATCCCGCTTCCGGGCACCGGCGACGTTCTACTCGCTCCCACCATGATAAGCCATCCTTTGGCATATGTCGCACCCAACCCCCGACACCATGCATAATTTATCTATGGTTATAACCTGCTTGACTGTTACCTACCACGGGAGCTAAACACTCTGGCACGGCGCCTGTGCTCGGGGCCGTCCCTGCAGCACCGACAAATCTGAGTGGTCGAGCTCTGGCTCGCGGAACGCCCCGCGCACGTCACCTCACTAGGCCCTCAGTGCCTTCATCTCCTTGCAGGGCAACCTGCGGCAGACCGACAGTCATCGTGGCAATCTGTGTTTTCCCTCGTGTTGACCTGCAGGAACCTCTCGAAGAACGACAGCGGGTGGTACCACGGGTTCCTCCTTCTTCTCCCATGTGATTCGCTTGCGTGTTAAAAGGGGGGGGGGGCTCCTGAGCATCGTGACTCAGGAGCTCTTACTGGCTCTCCAGCCCTCACCCCCTGGCTTGCTCTAGGGTCGGGACCTAAGGACGCAGAGCACATGGAAGGGCATGGAGAAGAGGGGGAGGCTCGCACGGGCCTAACCTAGCTACCCTACAGCGGCCGACGCGCAAGTCTGGCGCGACACAAGGAGCCAGCTCATGAATGCCAAGATAAGTCTCGCGCTTCGATCGACCCAGCGCTACAGCATGAGATCCTCACCTGTGGCAACCTTTTTGCGGCAACTTCACCACCCTTTCTTGCCTCCCGGTGGTTGCTTGAGCGCTAAAGGGGACCTCTTGAGCATCGCGCCTTAGGAGCTCTTACTGGACCTCAGGCCGCTCACCTCCTGGCCTTGACCACGGCATCATGACCTGGCATACCAGCGATGGCTGCAGCCAGCCTAGGGACCGGGGCCTGTTGGCGTAGAGCACCAAGCTGTCGTGGGGTTGGAAAGGGGGGACTGAGCCGAAGTAAGGCATGCGCTCGCCAATTTTCACGATAAATATAATATGAACACAAGACATTACATATCCTTTACACACCCCCACGGGGTCCGTCATGATTCCTCGCAGGGAACAAAAGAGGGGAGTTCCTAGGAGCCCTATCTACACGCGCCAGCCCAGCCGACGCAATCGTCAACAGTGGGCCACGGGAGGCCGGCACCAACCACATCCATATCAGCGATGGTGGAGCCGGACGCTGTGGCCTTGCTCTGGGCCCGGCGAGAGCTTGGGGGCACGTAGCTGTCGTCGCTCGTCTCCGGGGTCTTGTAAGGCTCGGGAGAGTCGCTGGACTCCCAGGCACCACCGCTGCAGCTGGAGGAGCCGCTGGAGAAGCCAACGATGCGTCCGGCGCTGGCCGCTGCATCGTCCCGACGACCCCCTCCAGGGCGGCACTCCAAGCGGAGGCCTTCCGCGTCGAAGACCTTGAAGAACATCGTGGAGGCGTCGTCGTACCTGAAGTGGATGGCGAGGGCGCCTTCCGCGTGGCAAACCTGGCAACCTCGCCCCAGCCGCGGGTCATGAAGATCTTGCCTAGGGAGACGGTTTCGACCTCCGCTCTAGTCGCCGAGGTGTCGCAGTCGGCGTGCTGCAGCCAAAGCTCCAGGGGGCCCTCGGCGGCATCTCGGCGGAGAAGAACTGCGGGAAGCAGATCCAGGTGCGCGGGGGCATCACTGCCCACATCACGAGTTCGCGTGAGGAGTCCGCGACGTGGACTCCTGGGGGGGCGTCATGCGTCACCTCGGCGCGACGACCACGGCCCCGGCGCGGGTGGCGGCGCCCATCGCCTCCTCCTCCGGAGCCCTCAGCTTGGGCGTACAGAGGCAGCGGGTACCCGGGAGGAGGCCGCTCATACCAAGGTCTAGACACCTCTGACCTGACGACCATGTCGCGGCGGTGGCTTAGCCTCTTCTTTGGCGGAAGTGGCCCGGGCTCGTCGCGGGGGGTTTTCCCTTTATCTGCAGCCGAGAACCTTCGAATAGGCTTCATGGATGTCTCCTCTAGCAATGAGGCAAGGAAGAAGAAGCGAGCAGGAAGAGATGAACAACAGGGGCTCCGCACCCCTCCTCATTTATAACAGGAGAAGGCCAACCGGCGATCCCCACGATCACAGGTAATGATGATATTTCTCTGCATGCAGCCGAGACTCGTCAAGTCGGGCAGTTGCCGAGGCAGCATGAGGAAGCGGAGACGCCCACGCCCAATCAATCGCCACACGTCGACCTAGGCCGCAGGCTGTTGGGGCCCGCGGCGCTCCGCACTTGCCCTTTAGCTTCGCCTTGAAGCCAAGTCCGAGCGTGCCTTGGGCCCGGGGGCTACTGTCGGCGTCCTGGGAATGGGGGTCCCCAGACTTGCCTGCATGCGGCCCACGGTGTGGCTCCGCCCTGTACGGCCCATCTTCACCAACAAACACTCAAGACCCTCGCGAGGGGCCGAGCCTCGCGAGGCGGACGACACAAGACCTCCTCGTGAGCGGCCTCATGAGGTTGGCTCGTGAGGGGCGGAGAGATCAAGGCAAGGGACACCTCGCGAGGTTCCTGTGATGCAAGCCATGACGGCTGGAGCCATGCGGGCGCCAACGCGCGCAGTGTCCTCGTTTCCTCTTTGGTGCTAAAGGGGCAAGCGCAGGCGAGGAGTCCCGAGGCATCAGGCAAAGGTTTCCATATCGGTGCAACGAGACCGAGACCAAGGACGGCAGGATGGAGGTCACCGTGGAGCCCAAGACGGCGTCACCACCAGAGTCTTTGGCAGGCGAAGACCACCTTTAGTCAGGATAACTTGTACTAGTTGTCTCCCTTCGAATTTGGCTGTTGTTGGCTCCCTTCCCGCTCAATATTTGGGGAGAGGACCATGCCTCTATAAATAGGACTAGCCACCACCATAGGAGGGAGAACAGAGAACGGAGCCTGAACTAGTTCACATCATCCTCACACTCACCAAGCACAAGAACACCTCTCCTCAGGAGGCTGTTCTTCCCTTGTACTGTTCATCATCAGCCCAAGAGGCAATCCACCACACCACACTGGAGTAGGGTATTACACCACAACGGTGGCCCGAACGAGTATAAATCTCGTGTCTTTTGTGTTGCGGGTTCGTTGATCTAGGCCTTGAGATCGCGGTAAGGCTGAGGGCGTGATTAGGCAGGGGGAGATCTTCGTGCGCACCCCAGTGTTCGAACCTCAAGGATTTTGTCGGAACCCGAAATCCGACAGATCCAACCTACAGACACACAGACATAGACGAACAAAGACCGGATAGTCGGATCCACTAAAGACTAATGTCAACCGGATCCCATGAGATCCGTCGGAGAAAAACCTCTACACGCTTTCCGACAAGCCCGAAACGTCACCAAGACGGGGGCTAGGCGGGGAGGACCTTATTCCATCTTCAAGAAGCCGCCGCCGCCTCGCCTTCTTGAGCATGGCACGAACCCTAACAAAACTCAGGAAAGCATCTAAAAATGGAGCCCTCCCGCTGGCAAGGTCCGGGATCCACCGCGCCTCCATGGTTCAAAGACCGTAGAAGACGAGGCAGACTGATAGCGGTGCCGGCGAGAGGCAGGGAAACCCTATATGAGAGTTCGCACGAGGGCAGCAGGGACACAAGTAAACTGCGAATGATATGCATGATAATTTATGTTGACCGAGGATGACAAGTATGGCGAATCCGCCTTAGTTTTTTTTTGCTTAGATTTGCCATGCTTACCAACTAAAATTGCCATCCTCGCGACAATATAATTTAGATAAAGAAACGTTTGATTTGCCACCCCCTCTCAGTGAACGTCAGCTGAATAGCACTACCCAAAACATTATATTTAGACCCAAATTTTTCTGAAAATAGTATACATATAGATATCTGGTATATGCATAAACATTTAAATCAATATATAATTTTATATACCTGGTGTACACAGAAAAGAAAATACTACTTTATGTTGTTGGTTGGCCAAAAATTTGTTTTGTGTAGCCTATAAATAAACCTTAAACACCTTTTAAAGATACATATAAACATCTATATGCAGTGGCGCTCCTAAATCATATTAGTGGGGTGGATGTTTCCAAAAGAGGTTAGGGAATGCCAAGCTAGAGTAGAACATGCTCCACTGTCTATATGTTTGACATTAGAACTATCTTTTAAAGCTTTAAAAAATCTACTCAGTTTTCTGAAAAGAAATAAAATTCTAGGGTCCCTAAAGCCTGGGAGCCAAAATGACGTCCTCAGTTGGGTCTTTGCTGCAAATCCGCGACGACATGGACATGGGAGCAACCATCGTCATGCTAAACTTTTGTAAAATCCATTAGAGCACGAACGACCAAACGGCCCATATTCGCCCCAAACGCTCGGGCGACCTATCCATCCACTGCCTGGACAGAAAAAAGCCACCTAAATGGGATCCAATGTTTTGGACTTGAGTAGGTTGAAAAAAAGACATACAACCTTGGCGAGAATGACGACCCAAACGCAGCCCAAACGTCCGGGTTAACCGTCGACCCCATACCCAACCCATAGTTGGGGTGGATATGGGATGCCCGGATGCGTCCACCGCGTAGGATCCGACTCACTATGGTCCACCCCGACCCCACATATATTCGTCTATATCCGCATTCCGGACCAAACCCTAGCCACTCCACCCCCACACTATTCTGAAGGTCCTATCCGGTGATCTCCGGCCTTCACCAGCATGGCGGTCAACGGATCTGACTCCAAGATCTTCTGGTCCATTGAATGAAACCTCATCCCATGCGGGGACGAGGAGGAGATGATCGTATGAATGCCCCTTCGCTGCTGCCAAGAGGAGTCCACCCAACCGTTGCCGGACTCAGTCCTACGGGAATCCATTGTGTACACACAAATGGCTCTAGGATCCGTCGGGGACAGTGGTTTGAGGGCGCTGGTTGTGAGGCCGACTTTTGATGTGTGATCGGTGACTGTCCGCGGACGTGACCGGGCATGTCCATGGACGTATATGGGCCTGAGTTTGCCAAATCCGGGTGTAGATGCTCTTACACGAGTATGCACCAAATGCAAAGGCTGGTCATGAGGTATTATGGCTTGTTTGAGTGTATATTTCCTTTTTAGTTAGACAGTAGAATTACCCTGGTTCGGTGTAGCCCTCTAGCGTTGCCCAACCCCGTGAAAACCCTAGCCGCTTAAGGCGACCCGGTGAGAAAAGGGAGCGAGTGCATGAACTCTGGAGTTGGCGGGGTTCCCTCAATTCCGTTGGCTGCTACGGTGGCTGTAGGAGAGAGAGGAATTCTAGGACTGTGTTACGTGTGTGTTCTATAGTCTAGGTGTCTTAGTTAGGTCTTTGATTGTCCATGGCTTCGGTTTTAGCAGTAATAACGGTGTACTGCATCGGGGGTGGTCTGCCTACCGTGAAGACCTGGAGTGAGCCTGCCACGGGGCCCACCATGGCCTAGGACCCTCGCCATGATAGTGGGCCTCCTCCCAAAGGAGACCTCTTACTTGTACTATAAGACATGTATTAGTAGAGAACCTGGGTAACAAGCCTGATACGTCCATTTTGCATCATGTTTTCCTACTGTTATTTATGATGTTTTTATGCATAATAATGCTGTTTGGAGTAATTTTAATGCCTTTTTGTCTCATAATTTGCAAGGTACACACAAAGAGGGAGAATTGTGGCAGCTGGAAATCTGGACCTGGAAAAGGTACGTCAGGCTACCTATTCTGCACAACTCCAAACAAGCTAAAACTTCAGGAGAATTTTTATGTAATATATGATGAATATTGGATCAAATAAGTACCAGAGGGGCCCCACCAGGTGGGCACAACCCACCTAGGCACGCCAGGGAGCCCAGGCGCGCCCTGGTGGGTTGTGCTCACCCAGGCCCACCTCCGGTGCTCATCTTCTGGTATATAAGTCATTTTGACATAGAAAAATAGGAGAGGACTTTCGGGACGGAGCGCCGCCGTCTCGAGGCGGAACTTGGGGTAGGAGCACTTTTGCCCTCCGGTGGAGCGATTCCGCCGGGGGAACTTCCCTCCCGGAGGGGGAAATCATCGTCATCATCATCACCAACAACTCTCACATCTTGGGGAGGGAAATCTCCATCAACATATTCAACATCACCATCTCATCTCAAACCCTAGTTCATCTCTTGTGTTCAATCTTGTTACCGGAACTATAGATTGGTGCTTGTGGGCGACTATTAGTGTTGATTACATCTTGTAGTTGATTACTATATGGTTTATTTGGTGGAAGATTATATGTTCAGATCTAATATGCTATTTAATACCCGTCTGATCTTGAGCATGATTACCATTTGTGAGTAGTTAATTTTGTTCTTGAGGTCACGGGAGAAATCATGTTGCAAGTAATCATGTAAACTTGATATGTGTTCGATATTTTGATAGTATGTATGTTGTGATTCCCTTAGTGGTGTCATGTGAACGTCGACTACATGACACTTCACCATATTTTGGCCTAAGGGAATGCATTGTGGATTAGTAAGTAGATGATGGGTTGCGAGAGTGACAGAAGCTTTAACCCTAGTTTATGAACTATTCCGTAAGGTACCGATCAGATTCAAAAGTTTAATGCTATGGGTATATTTTATTCTTAATACTTTTCTCGTAGTTGCGGATGCTTGCGAGGGGGTTAATCATAAGTAGGAGGTTTGTTCAAGTAAGAACAGCACCTAAGCACCGATCCATCCACATATCAAATTATCAAAGTAGTGAACACAAATCTTTCTGCCCCAAGCGATTTGATAAATTTGTTTTTGCGCCTTCGATTGGAGCATCTGGTGGTATTATTACTATCTGGAATAGCTCTGTTTTTGTTGGGACACCATGGCATGTGGAATCTTTTGCGGTGGGTGTTTCTTTTGTGGCCACCCAATCGAATGAATCATGGAACCTGGTGAATGTCTACGGCCCTTGTTCGGGTCAGAGATGGGCGGATTTTACCTCTTGGCTATTCGATCTTAATATACCAGATGATGAAAACTGGTTAATTTTGGGTGACTTCAACTTCATACGATCCACTGACAACAGAAATAAACCAGGTGGAGATGCTTGGATATGTTG
This sequence comes from Aegilops bicornis, assembly GCA_021605145.1. Taxonomy (NCBI): domain Eukaryota; kingdom Viridiplantae; phylum Streptophyta; class Magnoliopsida; order Poales; family Poaceae; genus Aegilops; species Aegilops bicornis. The sequence continues at coordinate 538,725,212 of CM038672.1, forward strand.
TTATTCAATGAGCTTATCGTGCACAATCCTTAATGGAAATCCCAGTTAAGGGTAGAGCTTTCACGTGGAGCAATATGCAAGATGACCCTCTCCTTGAGCAACTTGACTGGTTCTTTTCTTCTTCGAATTGGACTACCTCTTTTCCTAACACAATGGTTCTGCCTTTGGGAAAACCGGTCTCTGACCATATTCCATGCGTGCTCTCAATCGAGTCCAAAATTCCAAAAACAAACCTCTTCCGGTTTGAAAATTTCTGGGTCAATTACTCTGGTTTTTCTGAAGTTGTGGCCAGATCTTGGAGTAAACCTTGTTATGCCTCCAAATATGCAATAATCATCCAGAAGAAGCTCAAAAGCAACCGTTACAACCTCAAACGTTGGAGCAGAGGCATTTCTAACTTGAGGATTATGATCCAAAACAGCAACGAAGCCCTAGCCAATCTTGACGCTCTTGAGGACAAGAGGGGGTTGTTCGTTCAAGAAGCAAACTTCAGATGTATACTGAAAGGACACCTTAATTGTCTTCTCAAGTATCAAAATGAATATTGGAGGAAAAGATGCACTGTCAGATATTTTCGATTTGCAGATGAGAATACTAAGCTCTTCCAATCTCTTGCTCTTTGAGAGGTTCAGATATAACTCAATTGCCAGTTTGCAGGACGGAGATGTTGTAGTCTCTGACCATACAGGCAAAGAAGGTCTGTTGTTCAAGACTTACAAAGAACGCTTGGGGACCTCTAAACCCACAAATATGTGTTTTGATCTTGACCGTATCATAAAAAGGTGGAAGGTTTGGAGGTGCTTTCGGAACCATTTTCTACCAATGAAATTGATGCTGTGATCAAAGAGATGCCTAGTGATAGGGCTCCCGGTCCCGATGGTTTCAATGGTTGCTTTCTCAAAAGTTGCTGGCACATTATCAAGGAGGATATCTACAAAATGTGTAGCGACTTCCACGAAGGTAACTCTAGACATAACCGATGTCGTTGAAGGTTATATCACTCTCATTCTGAAAGTTCCATCCCCTGTAACTGCTAATGATTTTAGACCCATAACACTCCTCAACTGTTGTTTGAAAATCACCACGAAAATTTTCGCCAACCGTCTGCAGAAAGTCATTCTTAAAATCATCCATAGGAATCAGTATGGATTCCTCAAGGGGCGCACCATCCAAGACTGCTTGGCCTGGTCATTTGAGTACATCCACCAACGCCAAGCATCATCGAGAGAAATTGTGCTGCTCAAGCTTGATTTTGCCAAAGCATTTGACACAATAGAACATGAACCGATGCTGCAGATTATGAAGCACATGGGCTTTGACGACAGATGGCTTGGCTGGATGAAGTCTATTTTTGCTTCCGGGGTTTCTTCGGTTCTCCTAAATGGAGTCCCTGGCCGGAAATTTCTGTGTAAATGTGGTGCGAGACAGGGTGACCCTTTATCGCCGCTCATTTTTGTCTTGGCAGCCGACCTTCTTCAAGCGGCGATCAATGATGCTTACTGTCAAGGCTTAATTGATCTACCTTCCCCATGCAATAGGAGTGGTGATTATCCAGTGATTCAGTACGCCGATGACACGATTTTGGTCATGCCTGCTTGCCCAGTTCAAGCCACTCGCATGAAGTCCATTCTGATAGCCTACGCTGAATCTGTTGGTCTGAAAATAAATTTCCACAAGTCAACGTTGATCCCAATCAATCTTGACCCACAGCAGGCTTCGATCTTGGCCCAAATCTTTGGCTGCAATGTTGGATCACTTCCTTTTACCTATCTGGGTCTTCCCATGGGAACGACAAAACCAACACTGCTTGAGCTGATGCCGATGGTGTGTGGGATTGAACGGAAGCTATCCACTGCATTATCCTTGCTCTCAGCTGGCGCCAAGCTCACGTTGGTTAACTCCACCATCACATCCATGTTGATCTATGCTATGTGCACACTGAAATTACATCCAAAGGTGATCGAGCACATTGACAAACTGCGTAGGTACTGCTTGTGGGCCAAAAACACTGAGGCAGGGGTCAAAAATAATTCTTTGGCCGCTTGGGAGTTGGTTTGTAGGCCAAAACGCAAAGGTGGTCTTGGGGTCATTGACATCAAAACTCAAAATGTGGCACTACTCCTCAAACACCTCTATAAGTTCTACAACCGTCTGGATGTACCGTGGGTGACTCTCATCTGGGATACATACTATGTAAACACGGTACCACATGCAGTTGATCCGGTCGGGTCATTCTGGTGGCGAGATATCTTGCAGCTCAGTCATGTCTTTCGAGGAATCTCCAAGGTTATAGTTGATGATGGGACTTCAGTTCTGTTCTGGAAGGACGTGTGGTTTGCGCACGACCAGGAAACACAGCTCTCAGAGATCTATCCCAGAGCCTTCTCATTTGCCACAACTGAGGACGTGTCTGTCGGCGAAGCTCTGCAAGCAACTGACCTTGCCATGCTTTTCCACCTGCCACTCTCCGTACAAGCCCGAGAGGAAGTGAGGGAAATCCAGAGGGGCTCGATGCACATCTTTCCGCAGAGGGGATCAGAGATACTTGGGTTAGTACCCTCAATGGAAAATTCTCGACAAAAATTACTACAACCATCGCTTGAGGAGGCGATAGCCGATGATGCTTTCCTCTACGGCTTTGGAAGGCCAAGAGCCCCATCAAATTCAAGATGTTTGGCTGGCTGCTAGTTGACCGCTTTGAACACGCCAAACATGTTGAAAGCGTAGGCACTATCTTTGTGGTGGACAATAATTATGCATGATGCTTTGCCAGAATCCTCCAGAGGAAACAGTGGAACATCTTTTCTTCTTCTGCCCCTTTAGCCAACGATGTTGGGACAAGGTTGTCCTGAGATGGCCGGATGATGGAAATAGAATCTCCCTTCTGCATAATGTGAAAACCCAATGGCGGCAGCCACTGTTCATGGACACCTTTTTGTTGGCCGCTTGGAGCATATGGAAGGAGAGAAACAATGAGTTCTTCAGAGGAGTGCCACACTCCTTTAATTCATGGCTTGATAGATTCAAGCATCTGTTGGGCCTCCTCGTTCATAACTGTAAAGAAGAACTTCGTCCCTTCTTAGTTTCTTATATTCATAACTTGTAGACAGCAGGACATCTTCTTCCTGTTTATGGTGGGTTGAGGGGAGCCCCACAAAACCCCCGCATGTAAATATGTAACATCTGTTGGTAAGTTAATATACAAAGGTCAGTGGGAGCCTCTCCCACTGTCGTTCACGGTAAAAAACATGGTGAAAGTGACTAGATGAAATTCCCGTTGTCGGTGTCAAAACCGGCGGATCTCGGGTAGGGGGTCCCGAACTGTGCGTCTAGGCGGATGGTAACAGGAGACAAGGGACATGATGTTTTTACCTGTGTTCGCCCTCTCGATGGAGGTAATACCCTACTCCGCTTGATTAATATTGATGATATGGGTAGTACAAGAGTAGATCTACCACGAGATCGGAGAGGCTAAACCCTAGAAGCTAGCCTATGGTATGATTGTTTTTCGTCCTCTCGGACTAAAACCCTTCGGTTTATATAGACACCGAATAGGGTTAGGGTTACAGTAGTCGGTTACAATGGTAGGAAATCTACATATCCAGATCGCCAAGCTTGCCTTCCACGCCAAGGAAAGTCCCATCCGGACACGGGACGAAGTCTTCAATCTTGTATCTTCATAGTCTAGGAGTCCGGCCAAAGATGATAGTTCGGCTATCCGGACACCCCCTAGTCCAGGACTCCCTCAGTAGCCCCTGAACCAGGCTTCAATGACGCCGAGTCCGGCGTGCATATTGTCTTCGGCATTGCAAGGCGGGTTCCTCCTCCGAATACTTCGTAGAAGATGTTGAACACCAGGATAGTGTCCGGCTCTGCAAAACAAGTTCCACATACTACCGTAGAGAGAATAATTTTTGCACAGATCTGCTGACGTATTCCGCGGCGTGACATCACACCACGGCCAGGCCTTTATATGAATCGTTTTTTACTGTTCCACCTCCGTGCGTTTAGCGAGGCGGTTTCCTTGGCACGTCTTATCAAAGCGTAGATCGTGCCCCCTTATTCCGGGATTATCATCAATACGGACGTGGGTAACCCGACCGTGCCCGTTGGCATGCCTCCTCTGTCGAAGGCGAGTCCTAATCGACCACGGGGAGGGCTCTTGGTATTCAACCTCTTTATAATGAGACCAAGGCCCCCTTCTTTTTTCCACCCTCCATCGAGTTCGCCCCGCGCTTCGAGTCCCAACACCCAAAGCTTCATATTTAGGCGCTTCGGACCTTCGACGATGTCCGGCTCCGACCAGCTCGGCCGATGGATGTCTTCTTCCATCACAGAAGAAGATGTGTTAAAGCTGCGAGATGCCAGGTATCTAACTGGCGAGATTTCGCATAGGCTGCCTGCTCTAGGGCAGGTCATTCCCACTCCCGAGCCCGGCGAGAACGTGGTGTTTGTGCCTCACTTCCTTCGGGGTTTAGGCTTCCCGACGGATCCCTTTGTGCGGGGGCTCATGTTTTATTATGGGCTGGATTTCCATGACTTGACTCCGGAGTCCATCCTCCATATCTCGTCATTCATTGTCGTATGTGAAGCCTTCCTCCATATTACCCCTCACTTTGGATTGTGGCTCAAGACCTTCAAGGTGGAGCCGAAGATGATCGAGGGGCAACAAGCAGAATGCGGAGGGGCGGTCATAAGCAAGTGTGCTGTTGCTCCGTGGCCCGAGGGCTCTTTTCAAGAGGAGCTTGGTTTGTGGCAACGGGAGTGGTTCTATATCACCGCTCCTAGGGGCACCAAATGGGTGGCGCCTCCCACCTTCCGCTCAGGTCCACCACACCGGTTGGCATCATGGGTCAACAAGGGGCTCGACTGGGGGCCGTCCAAGGACGTTCCTCTGTTGCAGGGCCGTATTCGAGACCTCCAAGAAAGAGAGATCAATCTGGTCGTAGTGGCGCAGGTTATGTTGATTCGGTGCCTTCTGCCCTGCAAACGTCGCCCCCTCCGTCTGTGGGAATTCAATCCGGAGGGACCACGAGCTCTCCAGCATTTTATGGGCACGACGCCCGTGGAGATGTATAAACTGTTCTTCGGATCACAAGAGAAGTGTCCGGACCTGACTGAGGACGCAGGGATAAGCTGCAATCGCCCAGATACTCAAGTAAGTAGTCCCAGAACCGGACAGGCTGTTCATTCATTTATCATATATATGCGCTTTAAAGGAGCCGTTTCTTGGGCAGAGTGGATAGCCAAGGCAAAGTTGATAAGGTGTCCGGCTCCCTCCCGGAGACCACGCCGGATCCCATCTTGACCAAGATGTTGAAGGTCGCGCCTTTTAAAGAAGGCGAAGGGGGAGCAGGAAGCAAGCGCCTCCATGAAGGAGGCTTTCAAGGAAGGAGGGATCAAAGTTCCACCCTCCAAGGAGAGAAGAGGACTGCTTGGAAGATCCGGAGGTCAAGGCCTCAAAGAGGAAGAAATCTTCGTCGAGAGAGTCCGCGCTGGGAAGTACCCCAGCCGCACTATTTCCCCAAGGGGATCAGCCCTCCAGCGAGCCGTAAGTAAAAAGAAGGGGTCCTGTGAATAAAGAACATCCCTGTATTTATTTCTGAAGATAACTGAAATTGTACCTTGTAGTTCGGATCTCAACCCTTCTCAGCAGAGCTCGTCTTCGTGGGATCTTCTTTCGGAGATGATGGAGAGCGAAACGCCTCCACCTGTCGCACCTTCATGCGAGGCGGACGACCCTGAGGTGTCGTTGCGGAGGGTTTCCCCGAGTCCGGCGGGGCCGGAGGGTCCGGCGCCAACTGGCGTGCGATCGGAGGAGCTGAAGGATCAGCTCGGGCGAGCGGCTATCTCAGAAGATCACCATGCGCTAATGGGTATGGTGATTGAAAGAATTGCATCCGCTGAGAGCGGATTGCATGAAGCCATCAGAAGCTTACTGACGGGGTTCAAGGTACGCAAAAATGATGTACCTTCTGACAATTATGCATATAGAATGCGCCCTGTATAGATAGTAGCCCCTGAGACTCGGTATGTTGTCAAAATTGACAGCGTGCCGAGGATCATAATCTCGATTATAACATATCGCCGCTCCTAAATAGGTGGCGGGTCGTCCGTGGCTAGCCGGATCGATGAATTTGCCGAACTAAAGCGGCAACTTGACGAGGCGGAATGCGGACATCGCTGGTCAATAAACGGTTTGACGAGTCACAAGGTATGCGACTTCTCTGCGGACACCTGGTAAGGGAGCATGACGCCCGTGCCTTACTACTTGTATGCTTAATGCAGGTGGTGCCGCTGCTGTGGAGGAGCTGCGGGCGGAACTCGCCCGAGCTAAAGAGCAAGCCAGAAATAGTAATGCGGCCGCTTTGAGGGCGGCCGGAGAGCTAAAAGCCGAATGGGCTGCTCACTGCCGAAGCAAAGAGGAAATGGCCGATATGGCCACAAAGTTGAAGAATGCTACCGACCACTGCGGGGTTCTTGAAAAAGAACGTCAAGCGGAGCAAGAGGACCTGAAAAAGGCCACCGCCGAAGCCAAGGATGCCCGCTCCGCAATGAGAGCTACAAAGGAGGAGCTGCGTCAGGCTGTGGATGTTGCTTTGGAAAGCCTTTTTCGCTGCGGAGGAAATATACGGATCCGGTATGCTCGCTTGGACAAGTTCGGAGTTCGGAGGATGCTTATCTGGACTTAGCGGCGAAGCGCCATGGACGCGATTGAGCACTTCCGAGGCGGAAAGGGCGCGAAGGGAAGAGCTATATTGGTCGCAATTCCATAGTCCGGGCGTCCTCTTCCGCTGACAGGTCGGTTGGCGAATGGGCCGAGCTGAATCAATTATCCGGACTTGCCATGAAGCATGTCATGACTCATTTGTGGCCAGGCGGACCCCAGCCGAAGAGTTATTTTGGCTTAGTGCAGCAGTTCCTTGGTGCGGTACCGCGTATCGACGCAATGAAGTGGTCGGCATGCATAGAGGGAGGCAGATGGCTCTTGCCCGTGTCAAGACATACTGGGCGGAGATGAAGGCCACCGACGTTGCATCCAAGATTCGGACAGAAGCCGAGTGCCTGCCGAGCACTATTTTGAGGAAGTTCTTCCGGGCGCTCGTTTAATAGAGACGCAATGCTTGAAGGATGTTATGTTTGAATGACATGTGTAACTTATGAAACAACGTTTCAATATAATATAAGAGCTTTTTATACTTGTGCGTTCAAGTAGTAAACTACTCCTGTCGGCCGTTGATGTATATGTATATATAACACGGAAGATGGCAGTCTTGACATTACGCACATAGTGCGGGGGTGTTTGCAAAGAAGTCGCGCTTTCACACTTAATCCAACGTCTTGGTCCTATAAAGGAGGTGGTGGCGTAGCAAACTAGGCAACCGGACTATAATGCTTTATCACTTTCACTTAGCCATAGGAGTTCGAGGGTGGGGCTACTATATAGCCCACAGGCACCGCACTCTCCCGAATTCGGGTGCGTATGTGCACGACCAAAAACGGTCCTTCGTTAATGCGGAGGAATTCTAAACATTCCGGTGAGTCATCGAGTGGTTGACCAGTCTCGCTATATCATGACGGTCAGTTTTGGCTTTCTCTCGAGGTGCTCGCCGGCGAACCGGGCACAATCGCAGAGTTCTCCACAGTGCCGCGTTAGCCGATAGAACGGAACGTAAGGCAGCAAAACATAGGAGCCGCAAACCCAACATTTGACCAAAGACATGATTCGAGCTGATGCATATAAGGCCTAACTCGAGACGCCGAACACTCCCTAAGGTATTCGGTCTTTTATAAAGCGGGCAGAACAATGCCCTTGGTAATCAGCCCACGGTGTCCAGAATGCGTGCAAAATTCTGGCCAGCGGCCGATGCCAAAGCGCCAGCCTCCTCCTCGGTTATAACAAGAGACCGGGGGATGAATCAACAAGAGACAGTGAGAAAGGTTTACGCAGGGTCTTAATCTGAAAAGAATCCTTGCAACGGGTCCCTGCTGCACGTCTGCGCCTGTGTCTCCGTTGTGCCGTATCCTGGACGGGTATAGCACGGCGTTCATCTGTAAAAGAGAGGAACTTAGTTGAAAAAGGATCGTGCGAAAAAAGTAATTTGAAATAAACAAAGTACGATTCAAAAAATGAATAAAATTGAGCTTTATTGTCTCTTGTTGTACATGCGTGGAGCCCCTTGTAGGGGTTACGCGGTTAGTAAGCCCCTTGTTTATTTGAGCCGGACTTGCCTAACCGTGTCCGGGGTCTGAACGACCTACTTTAGATGCTATGATAAACAAAGCCGTTCTGGTGTGAGGCTGTTAAGGCAGTCTCACATTTTTCCGTATTCGAGGAATACTCGGAGTTTCCCTTTAATGAGATGATGCCTCATGGACCGGGCATTTTAAGTGTAAGAGATGCATAATGCGGAATCGCGTTAAAGCGGGCGAAAGCTTCGCGTCCCAATAGTGCTTGATCGCTATTTTTAAATGGGGCGACATGGAAGACTAACTTTTCGCGACGGAAGTTGTCGGATGATCCGAACATAACTTCTAATGTTAGGGAGCCCGTACAATGGGCATATGTTCCTGGCATTATTCCTTTAAAGGAAGTGTTGCTATGGCTAATTTTTGTTGGGTCTATCCCCATCCTGCGGATTGTGTCCTGATATATCAGGTTTATGTCACTGCCGCCGTCCATGAGGACTTGTGTAAATTGGAATCCGTCGATTATAGGATCCAATATCAAGGCAGTCCATCCTGCGTTCCGGATACTTTTGGAGTAGTCCTGATGGTCGAAGGTGATTGGTTTTGACAACCAGTGTTGGTACTCCGCTGGGGTAGATTGTGCGACGCGTAATTCAATGGGTGCCGCTCTGTTTTCCCCTTTTGTTACTTGAAGTAAGTTTACTGTCTTGACCTCTCGTGGGAAATTCTTTTGTTTTCGGGTGCTCTGCTTGTGGGGTTCGTCATCATCCTCACTTGGTGTGTCGATCCCCTTGTGTTCGACATTGAGTCTGCCGGACTGTTTGAAGACCCAACAATCTCTGTGGGTATGGTTTGCAGGCTTCCCGGGGGTACTGTGGATTTGGCATATCTTGTCCAAGATTTTGTTTAAGTTGGATAGCTCATCGCTATTGTCCTTAAGGGGCAGTTTTTTATTGTTCTGCCGTGAGCTTTTGAATCCGGCGTTGACTGCCGCGCTCTTTGGGCCTTTCCCCTTAATCCGGCGCTGGTCCTTGTTGCGCCGTGGTTTCCCATTTCCATCCCTGACTTCGGATGTACTTGGGTCACTGGTGCTGCATCTTGCTAGCCAGCTATCCTCTCCCGTGCAAAAGCGGGTCATGAGGCTTGTTAATGCGGCCATTGTTCTTGGCTTTTCTTGGCCGAGGTGTTTGGCGAGCAACTCGTCTCGGACGTTGTGTTTGAAGGCTGCTAAGGCTTCGGCGTCCGGATAGTCGACTATTTGGTTCTTTTTAGTAAGGAACCTGTTCCAGAATTTCCGGGCTGACTCTCCGGGCTGTTGAGTTATGTGACTTAGATCATCTGCATCCGGAGGGCGGACATAGGTCCCTTGCAAATTTCCCCGAAACGCATCCTCGAGCTCTTCCCAACTTCCAATGGTATTTTCGGGAAGGCTTTTAAGCCAATGTCGAGCTGGCCCTTTGAGTTTGAGGGGTAAGTATTTTATGGCGTGGAGATCATCTCCTCTAGCCATGTGTATGTGGAGGATGTAATCCTCGATCCGAACTCCGAGTGCTGTTGTTACATCGTATGCCTCTATGTTTACGGGTTTGAATCCTGCTGGAAATTCATGATCCAGCACCTCATCGGTGAAACATAGGGGATGTGCGGCGCCCCTGTATTTGGGTGTGCCGTGATGTTCGGAGATTTGGCGTGTTGCATTGCTTCGAAGAGCTTGCTTTCTCGGCCCATAGATGGACCTAATTGGACCATCCTTTTGATTCGAATCCTTGTGCGGATCGCGTACCGGCTTGTGTGCAGCGCCATTTGCCGCTCTCTGTTTGCCGTGGGGTCGTCCATCCGACCGGGTGTCCTTCTTGTTTTTTGATTGTGGGGCTCTATGGCCTCCTCATCAAATTCGGGCGATAGTTTTCTCTTTGGGTAGCTCTTTGTTCGGGCGATCGTCGCCAGATTTGTCTCAAGGGTGTTGAGTACTTTGCTCCATCTGATTCTGAGTGCATCTTGCGCTGTTTTGAGCTTCCGTTTCTGCTTTTTCAGGCTACACGTAGTGGCGACGAGCCTTTTGTGGAGGTTCTTCTGCTCCAACAATTTGTCCGGCGTGAGATCGTCCCGACTGTTATCTTCGCCGGGGACGGGTTGTTTATCCAAGTTGTCCTGTTCGGACGATTTCTCGATAGCATGTTCGTCGTCCACCGGTTCGCCCTGCTCTATGGCTGGGTCTTTGTCGAGGCGGGACTTGGAGCGGCGTTTGCGTTGCCGTTTTGACTGCTTTTCGAGGGATTTATCCTTCGTAGCGTCCCGTTGTTCCTCGTCATCACTTCCTTTAGGTGTATCCACCATGTATACATCATGGGATGAGGTGGTTGTCCAGTATCCTATAGGGGCTGGTTCATGGTTGTCTCCTATATCGTCGTCCATACCGTCAATGTCTTCGGAGTCGAAATCGAGCACGTCGTTTAAGCTTTCGACAGTGGCTACAAAGTGGGCGGTGGGTGGGCGTTGAATTTCTTCGTTGTACGCATCCCAACCTTCCTGACAGTAGTACGGCCAGGGCTCTCTTGATAAAGAGAGAGACTTTAGTGAATTCAGGATGTCGCCAAAGGGCGAGTGCTGAAAGATGTCTGCGGCAGTGAACTCCATGACTGACGCCCAATCGGATTCGATTGGCAGGGGCGCGGAGGGTTCGGAGTCCGGAGAGGAGTTCGGCACCTTGGAGTCCGGTACCCTAGAGTCGAGGTCTTTGCAAAGGACAGGGATGGTGTTCGGCTCAATAGCCGTAGAGATTTCAGCCCCCGAGGTGGTGTCCAACCAACCATCCTCGATCGGCGAGATCGGCTCCGAATCAATGGTCGGAGCGGACACTAATCGACCTCCGTGACACTATTCGGCGGCAGAGTTAGATCGCACCCATCGAGACGGTCGCGGCTTGCGGCAGCTGCGGCTCGAATCCGTCGAAGATCAAGTCTCCGCGGATGTCGGCCGTGTAGTTTAAACTTCCAAACCTGACCTGATGGCCAGGGGCGCAGCTTTCGATCTGCTCCAGATGGCCTAGCGAATTGGCCCGCAGTGCAAAGCCGCCGAATACGAAGGTCTGTCCGGGGAGAAAAGCCTCACCCTGGACTGCATCGTTGCTGATGATTGAAGGAGCCATCGGGCCTATCGGTGACGACAGAGAGGAACTCTCAATGAAAGCACCAATGTCGGTGTCAAAACCGGCGGATCTCGGGTAGGGGTCCCGAATCGCGTCTAGGCGGATGGTAACAGGAGACAAGGGACACGATGTTTTTACCCAGGTTCGGGCCCTCTCGATGGAGGTAATACCCTACTCCTGCTTGATTAATATTGATGATATGGGTAGTACAAGAGTAGATCTACCACGAGATCGGAGAGGCTAAACCCTAGAAGCTAGCCTATGGTATGATTGTTGTTAGATCCTACGGACTAAAACCCTTCGGTTTATATAGACACCGAATAGGGTTAGGGTTACACAGAGTCGGTTACAATGGTAGGAAATCTACATATCCGTATCGCCAAGCTTGCCTTCCACGCCAAGGAAAGTCCCATCCGGACACGGGACGGAGTCTTCAATCTTGTATCTTCATAGTTTAGGAGTCCGGCCAAAGATGATAGTTCGGCTATCCGGACACCCCCTAGTCCAGGACTCCCTCACCCGTGTACCCTCAAGAACGCTTTGCTTATCATAAGAGACCGTTTTGGCCCGTCCTTTGCCTCAAAAGGATTGGGCTAACTTGTTGCACTTTTGTTACTACTATCATTACTTGCTCGTTACAAATTATCTTGCTATCAAACTACTCTGGTACTTACAATTTCAGCACTTGCAGACATTACCTTGCTGAAAACCACTTGTCATTTCATACGCTCCTCGTTGGGTTCGACACTCTTACTTATCGAAAAGAGCTACAATTGATCCCATATACTTGTGGGTCATCAAGGCTATTTTATGGCGCCGTTGCCGGGGAGTGAAGCGCGTTTGGTAAGTGGAATTTGGTAAGGAAACATTTATATAGTGTGCTGAAATTTATTGTCACTTGTTGCTATGGAAAACAATCCTTTGAGGGGTTTGTTCAGGGTATCTTCACCTCCACCGGAACCACAATTTGCTACCCCTCAACCTACTGCACCTACTGAAAATATTGAATATGAAATTTCTTCGGTATGATAGAACAACTGCTAGCTAATCCTTATGCAGGAGATGGAACCGAGCATCCTGATATGTGATACGTCTCCAACGTATCTATAATTTTTGATTGCTCCATGCTATATTATCTACTGTTTTGGACAATATTGGGCTTTATTTTCCACTTTTATATTATTTTTGGGACTAACCTATTAACCGGAGGCCCAGCCCAGAATTGTTGTTTTTTGCCTATTTCAGAGTTTCAAAGAAACGGAATATCAAACGGAGTCCAAACGGAATGAAACCTTCGGCAACGTGATTTTCTCACCGAACGTGATCCAGGAGACTTGGACCCTACGCCAAGGAAGCTTCAAGGAGGGCACGAGGTAGGAGGGCGCGCCTACCCCCCCAGGGCGCGCCCTCCAACCTCGTGGGCCCCATGTTGCTCCACCGACGTACTTCTTCCTCCTATATATACCTACGTACCCCCAAACGATCAGATACGGAGCCAAAAACCTAATTCCACCGCCGCAACCTTACGTATCCACGAGATCCCATCTTGGGGCCTCTTAGGAGCTCACGGAGAGGGCATCCACCACGGAGGGCTTCTACATCATCACCATAGCCCCTCCGATGAAGTGTGAGTAGTTTACCTCGAGACCTTCGGGTCCATAGTTAGTAGCTAAATGGCTTCTTCTCTCTTTTTGGATCTCAATACAATGTCCCCCCACTCTCTCTTGGAGATCTATTCGATGTAATCTTCTTTTTGCGGTGTGTTTGTTGAGACCGATGAATTGTGGTTTTATGATCAAGATTATCTATGAACAATATTTGAATCTTCTCTGAATTCTTTTATGTATGATTGGCTATCTTTGCAAGTCTCTTCGAATTATTAGTTTGGTTTGGCCTACTAGATTGGTTTTTCTTGCAATGAGAGAAGTGCTTAGCTTTGGGTTCAATCTTACCGTCCTTTCCCAAAGGATGAGGGGCAGCAAGGCACATATTGTATTGTTGCCATCGAGGATAACAAGATGGGGTTTTTATCATATTGCATGAATTTATCCCTCTACATCATGTCATCTTGCTTAAGGCGTTACTCTGTTTTCATTAACTTAATACTCTAGATGCATGTTGGATAGCGGTCGATGAGTGGAGTAATAGTAGTAGATGCAGGCGAGTCGGTCTACTTGTCTCGGACGTGATGCCTATATACGTGATCATACCTAGATACTCTCATAACTATGCTCGGCCTCATTAATTGGTCAACAGTAATTTTTTCACCCACCGTAGAATACTTATGCTCTTGAGAGAAGCCACTAGTGAAACCTATGGCCCCCGGGTCTATCTTCATCATATTAATCTTCCATCACTTTATTATTGCCTTTGCTTTTTTACTTTTCTTTTATTTTTACCTTGCATCTTTATCACAAAAATACCAAACATATTATCTTATCAGATCTCACTCTCGTAAGTGACCGTGAAGGGATTGACAACCCCTATTCGCGTTGGTTGCGAGGAGTTATTTGCTTTGTGTAGGTACGAGGGACTCGCGCGTAGCCTCCTACTAGATTGATACCTTGGTTCTCAAAAATTGAGGGAAATACTTACGCTACTTTGCTGCATCATCCTTTCCTCTTCAAGGAAATCCAATGCAGTGCTCAAGAGGTAGCAATATGCACTTGATATATGTGGAAAAAAATTTGTGGATTGTTTAAGCTTGCAGGTTTACTCGGAGATGAAGTTACAAAGAAGGTTTTCCCTTTATCTTTGAAGGGAAAAGCATTGGCATGGTATAGTCTATGCAATGATATTGGATCTTGGAATTGGAATCAATTGAAATTGGAGTTTCACCAAAAAAAAAATCCTATGCATCTAGATCATCGTGATCGGAATTATATATATAATTTTTGGCCTTGTGAAGGATAAAGTATCGCTCTAGCTTCGGGGTGGCTTAAGTTAATGTTTTATTCATGCTCCAATCATGAGCTCTCAAGAGAAATTATTATCCAGAACTTTTATGCTCGACTTCTCATAATGATCGATCCATGCTTGATACTTCTTTTGCTGGTTCTTTTATGAAGAAGACTATTGGATTCCGGTGGGATCTTTTGGAAAGAATTAAACGCAACTATGAAGATTGGGAACTCGACGAAGGTAAAGAGTCAGGTGTTAAGCTTAAGTATAATTGTGTTAAATCTTTTATGAATACAGATGCTTTTCAAAAGTTTAATTAGCACTAAATATGGACTTGACTTAGAGATAGTAGCCTCCTTTTGTGAATTATTTGCTACTCATGTTGATCTCCCTAAGGAGAAGTTGTTCAAATATCACCCACCTATTAAAGAAGAAATTAAAGAACCGGTACCAATTAAAGAGGAAAATATACTTTATAATGTTGATCCAGTTGTTCCTACTGCTTATATTGAGAAACCACCTTTCCCTGTTTGGATAATGGAACATGCTAAAGTTTCAACTGTGGTTAATAAAGTTATATTAGAACACCTAAACCTGATGAACAAATTCAAGTAGAACCTAGTGTTGCTATGATTAAGGATCTCTAGGAAGAAAACGTAGATGGGCATGTTATTTACTTCTGTGAAAAAGCTGCTAGAATTGCCAAACCTGATAAAAAGGATAATCATAGACCTGTTGTTGGCATGCCTGTTATCTCATTCAAAATAGGAGATCACTGTTATCATGGTTTATGTGACATAGATGCTAGTGTGAGTGCTATCCCTTATTCCTTATATCAAGAAATTATGAATGGCATAGGACCCGTAGAGATAGAAGACATAGATGTTACTTTTAAACTTGCTAATAGAGACACTGTATCACCAATTGGGATTCTTAGAGATGTTGAAGTCTTGTGTGGGAAAATAAAATACCCTACTAATTTCCTTTTTCTTGGTTCCCCACAAGATGACTTTTGTCCCATTATTTTTGGTAGAACTTTCTTGAACATCGTTAATGCTAAAATAGATTGTGAGAAACAAACTGTCGGTGTTAGCTTTGGTGATGAGTCTCATGAGTTTATTTTTTCCAAATTTAGTAGAAAGCTTCATGGAAAAGAATTGCCTAGTAAGGATGAAATAATTGGTCTTGCTTCTATTGCTGTGCCTCCTACTGATCCACTAGGACAATATTTGCTAGGCCATGAAAATGATTTACATATGCATGAAAGAAATGAAATAGATAAGATTTTCTTTGAACAACGTCCTCTGCTTAAACACAATTTGCCTATTGAAACTCTAGGAGGTCCTCCTCCACCTAAAGGTGATCCTGTGTTTGAATTAGAACAATTGCCAGACACTTTAAAATATGCTTATATTGATGAAAAGAAGATATATCCTGTTATTATTAGTGCTAACCTTTCAGAACATGAAGAAGAAAGATTATTGAAAGTTCTAAGGAAGCACCGAGCTGCTATTGGGTGTACTCTTGATGATTTAAAGGGCATTAGTCCCACTCTATGTCAACACAAGATTAATATGGAACCTGATGCTAAACCCGTTGTTGATCACCAACGTCGGTTAAATCCGAAGATGAAAGAAGTGGTAAGAACGGAAATATTAAAACTTCTGGAAGCAGGTATAATCTATACTATGGCTGATAGTAGATGGGTAAGTCCTATTCATTGTGTCCCTTATAAAGGAGGTATTACTGTTGTTCCTAGTGATAAGAATGAACTTATTCCACAAAGAATTGTTACAGGCTATAGAATGGTAATTGATTTCAGAAAATTAAATAAAGCAACTAGAAAAGATCATTACCCTCTGCCTTTTATTGATCAAATGCTAGAAAGATTATCTAAGCACACACACTTTTGCTTCCTTGATGGATATTCTGTTTTTTCACAAATACCTGTTTCTCAACCTGATCAAGAAAAAACCACTTTCACTTGTCCCTTTGGAACTTATGCTTATAGACGTATGCATTTCAGTTTATGCAATTCAAAGATGTATGACTGCTATATTCTCTGACTTTTATGAAAAAATTGTAGAGGTTTTCATGGATGACTTCTCTGTTTATGGTAAGTCTTTTGATGATTGTTTAAGCAATCTTGATCGAGTTTTGCAGAGATGTGAACAAACAAATCTTGTCTTGAATTGGGAGAAGTGCCACTTTATGGTTAATGAAGGTATTGTCTTGGGTCATATTCTGAAAGAGGTATTGAAGTGGACAAATCTAAGGTTGATGCAATTGAGAAAATGCCATGTCCCAAAGACATTAAAGGTATTCGTAATTTCCTAGGCCATGTTGGTTTCTATAGGAGATTTATCAAAGACCTTTCTAAAATTTCTAGGCCTCTTACAAACCTTTTGCAAAAGGATGTTCCTTTTGTTTTTGATGATGATTGTTTAGAAGCCTTTGAAACTCTCAAGAAAGCCTTAATTTCTGCACCTATTGTTCAACCGCCTGATTGGAACTTGCCTTTTGAAATTATGTGTGATGCTAGTGATTATGTTGTTGGTGCTGTTCTAGGACAAAGAGTTGATAAGAAACTGAATGTTATTCATTATGCTAGTAAAACTCTAGACAATGCACAACGGAATTATGCAACTGTTGAAAAGGAATTCCTAGCAGTGGTGTTTGCTTGTGATAAATTTAGATCTTACATTCTTGACTCTTAAGTTATCGTTCACATCGACCATGCTACTATTAAATATCTTATGGAAAAGAAAGATGCTAAACCTAGACTTATTCGATGGGTTCTCTTGCTACAAGAATTTGATTTACATATTACTGATAGAAAAGGAACTGAGAACCCCGTAGCTGATAAATTGTCTAGGCTTGAAAATGTACTTGATGACCCACTACCTATTGATGACAGTTTTCCTGATGAGCAGTTAGCTGCAATAAATATTTCTAATAACACTCCTTGGCATGCTGACTATGCTAATTACATTGTTGATAAATATTTACCAGCTAGCTTTACATACCAACAAAATAAAAATTCTTCTATGATTTAAGACATTACTTTTGGGTTGACCCACAAATTTATAAAGGAGTAGATGGTATTATTAGACGTTGTGTACTTGAGCATGAACAGGGAGAAATCCTACGGAAATGTAACTCTGAAGCTTATGGAGGGCATCATGCTGGAGATAGAACTGCTCACAAGGTATTGCAATCTGGAATTTATTAGCCTACTCTCTTCAAGGATGCCCGTAAGTTCATCTTATCTTGTGATGAATGCCAACGAATAGGTAATATCGGTAAGCGTCAAGAAATGCGTATGAATCATTCACTTGTTGTTTCGGGATTTGAATACATGGGACCTTTTCCTTCCTCTAACGGGTATACACATATTTTGGTTGCTGTTGATTATGTTACTAAACGGGTAGAAGATATTCCAACCAATAGTGCTGATCACAAAACCTCTATTAAAATGCTTAAGGAAGTTATTTTCCCAAGGTTTGGAGTCCCTAGATATTTAATGACTGATGGTGGTTCACACTTCATTCATGGTGCTTTCCGTAAAATGCTTGCCAAGTATGATGTTAACCATAGAATTGCATCACCTTATCATCCTCAGTCTAGTGGTCAAATTGAACTTAGTAATAGAGAAACAAAACTAATCTTGCAAAAAACTGTCAATAGGTCCCGGAAGAATTGGTCTAAGAAATTAGATGATGCACTTTGGGCTTATAGGACAACATATAAAAATCCTATGGGTATGTCTCCTTACAAAATGGTTTATGGAAAATCTTGTCATTTACCTCTTGAGTTAGAACATAAATCATATTGGACAATCAAAGAACTCAACTATGATTTCAAACTTGCCGGTGAAAAGAGGTTATTTGATATTAGCTCATTAGATGAATGGAGAACCCTGTTGGGGAACATAGCATGCAATTTCAAAAAAAAATCCTACGACCATGCAAAATCTATCTAGGAGATGCATAGCAACAAGAGGGGGAGAGTGTGTCCACGTACCCTTGTAGACCGAAAGCGGAAGCGTTAGCTTAACGCGGTTGATGTAGTCGAACGTCTTCGTGATCCAACCGATCAAGCACCAAATGTACAACACCTTCGAGTTCTGCACACATTCAGCTCGATGACGTCCCTCGAACTCTTGATCCAGCAAAGTGTCAAGGGAGAGTTTCGTCAGCACGACGGCGTGGTGACGGTGATGGTGATGTGATCCGCGCAGGGCTTTGCCTAAGCACTACGACGATATGACCGGAGGAGTAAATTGTGGACGGGAGCACCACACATGGCTAAGAGAACAATTGATATGTTATGGGGTGCCCCCCTGTCAAGGGATGGAGGAAGGAAAGTGGGGCCGCGCCCCCTTCCCCTTGTCCAATTCGGACTGCCCATGGGGGGGGGGGGGCGCCACCCTTGTGGGCTGCCCTCTCTCTCCCCTATGGCCCATGTTGGCCCATTACTTTCCCCGGGGGGTTCCGGTAACCTCCAGGTACTCCGATAAATATTCGAAACGCTCCGAAACCATTCTGGTGTCCGAATACTATCGTCCAATATATCAATCTTTACCTCTCGACCATTTCGAGGCTCCTCTTCATGTCCGTGATCTCATCCGGGACTCCGAACAATCTTCGGTCACCAAAACACATAACTCATAATACAAATCGTCATTGAACGTTAAGCATGCGGACCCTACGGGTTCGAGAACTATGTATACATGACCGAGACACATCTCCTATCAATAACCAGCAGCGGAACCTAGATGCTCATATTGGTTCCTACATATTCTACGAAGATCTTTATCGGTCAAGCTGCAATGACAACATACGTTATTCCCTTTGTCATCGGTATGTTACTTGCCCGAGATTCGATCATCGGTATCTTCATACCTAGTTCAATCTTGTTACCGACAAGTCTCTTTACTCGTTTCGTAATGCATCGTCCCGCAACTAACTCATTAATCACATTGCTTGCAAGGCTTATTGTGATGTGCATTACCGAGAGGGCCCAGAGATACCTTGATACGTCTCCAACATATCTATAATTTTTGATTGTTCCATGCTGTTATATTATCATTCTTGGATGTTTTATAATCATTTTATATCTTTTTTGGTACTAACCTATTGACATAGTGCCAAGTGCCAGTTGCTGTTTTCCGCATGTTTTTTACATCGCAGGAAATCAATACCAAATGGAGTCCAAATGCAGCGAAACTTCACAGAGATTTTTTATGGACCAGAAGACACCCAATGGACCAAGGCAGCGCCTGGGGGTGCTCCGAGGGGAGCACAACCCACCAGGGTGCGCCAGGAGGCCCAGGCGCGCCCTGGTAGGTTGTGCCCACCTCGGGTGCCCCCTGGACCGCCTCTTTGCTCTATAAATACCCCAATATTCTAGAAACCCTAGGGGAGTCGACGAAAATCAATTCCAGCCGCCACTACAAAAAAAGACACATCCGTGACATTTTGGGCCAAACAATTTTTTTGATGTTATACATATGACACTTCTATGACGATAATTGGGACAAAACCCGGTATCATCATAGATGTGGTGGGCTCCTACTTCTATGACAAAAAATCATGACAGAAAATGGGTTTTTCGTCACAGGCAGGCGGAGACGCAGCTGCATGACATTCTTTGGGCCGTCCATGACGGAAAAAACCGTGGTAGAAGCGAGGGAAGGAAAATTTTGGGAAGTTCCCGATTCTACGGTGGGAGGTCGGGGCCGGCGATGCACGCTTTCTCTGACACGTGACGCGCATGTGTGCGGCGTTGGCTCTAATCAACCCGAAGCGAGGCGTTGGGCTCTAATCGAACCCGGCGACAGACGCAGTTACGTTCATCGAACCCGGCGATCGATCGATGGTCGTTAATCGAACTTCGATCGGCGATTCCTTCGCCATCTGCTGCTAAGTGAAGCCGATCGATTGGATGAGCGATGGCGTTGCGGGGAGGAGGGTTGGATGAGCGATGGCGGTGGTGTTGTCTCTGGATGAACAGGACCCTGTGGTGTGGAGGGCTGGATGAAGAGTAGACGGTGGAGGGGTGGTTGAACAGGACCCCGTGGTGTGGAGGGCTGGATGAACAGTAGACGGTGGAGGGGTCCCCATGGAGGGGTGGTTGAACAGGAGCCCGTGGAGTTGAGGGCTGTATGAGCGTGGAAGCGGTGGAGGGTGCCCGTGGAGGGGTGGTTGAGCGATGGCCGTGGAGTAGCGCGCAATGGAGGCTGGATGAACAGGAGCCCGTGGAGGCTGGAGGAGGTCGACGGTGAAGATGAACAGTATCCCGTGGAGTCCCGTTTTGTGGTACGCCACACCCCTCCCGATGAACAGGACCCCCGTTTCGACCGTAGGAGGTCCGTTTCATCCGTTCTGCGGTACGCCACACCCCTCCCGATCAACAGGACCCCCGTTTCGACCGTAGGAGGACCGTTTAAATCCGTTTTCGGCACGCCACACCCTTCCGATCAACAGACCCCGTTTCGACCGTAGGAGGTCCGTTTCCTTCGTTTTGCGGTACGCCACACCCCTCCCGATCAACAGGACCCCCGTTTCGACCGTAGGAGGCCCGTTTCCTCCGTTTTGCGGTACACCACACTCCTCCCGATCAACATGACCCCCGTTTCGACCATAGGAGGTCCGTTTCCTCCGTTTTGCGGTACGCCACACCCCTCCCCATGAACATGACACATTCCGTTGCCTCCCCATGAACACGACGCATTCCGTTGCCTCCCCATGAACACGACGACGACGCTGTTTTTCCATTCCGGCCCAGCCATGTACACGAGCCCTCGCCCGTGCATGCGCCGAGTAAGGCGTTCGAGACCCTGCCGTATGTACGTGCGTGGCGTATTTTCTTTCTTGCACCACAGCGGCTATGCGTCTGGCGCCTCTACTACGACACGTACGCGCCTCTACTACGACACGTGCGCGCCTCTACATCGATCAGTATATATGTACGTACATGTTCACGACCAGAATGACAAGCTACGTACGCTTCGACCAGGTGGGTCTCGACTGTCAGACACTTCCTTGCCTGTGAAGATGTAGCTGGTGGGTCCCAGCAGTCAGGGGGGGCGAATCGTTTTGGTTTTTTTTGCCCGGACGCACTTCCTTACGTGCGAAGAAGTAGCTGGTGGGTCCGAGCAGTCAGGGGGGCAAATCGTTTTTTTGCCCGGACGCACTTCCTTCCGTGTGAAGGTGTAGGTGGTGGGTCCCAGCAGTCAGGGGCGAAACATTTTTTTTGCGAAATACGGTGGCCCGTCTGGTGGGTCCCTGCTGTCAGGTGGAGGAATCATTATTTTCCACGTAATAAGGAGGCACTTCCTTGCTGCCGCCGTGGACCCAGCTGTCAGCCTCTCCACGTATAGTCCACGTCCGGTGGAAGTCGTTCCTTGACCACGTTGACCACGCCACGCGGAGAGCACCAAGGCGGTGGACGACGATGAGGCCTAGGAAGGGGACGACGCAGAGCCGGTGAAGACGCGGCAGTGGATGCCCACGCGGAGAGGAGTATGAGGGTTCACTCGTTCGGCTGCGGTGTGAGGCTGCCGTCGCCGCAGGGCCTGGCCAGCGGTGGGAATAGTAGGGGGCGGTGAGGCCTCCGCGGCAGTACAGCCGGCCACGGGAGGCAGGAGCAGGCGGCACGACCGGCACTGCTTTGGGCGACTGGAGCAAGAAGACCAGAGGTTGAAGAAGCACTACGGCCGTTGGATGGACATCGTACGGTCACTGGAGCTAGAATCGTTCATATTGACTAAGCTGACAAAGCCCGTCATCCCCGTCAACTTAGTAGGCCCACAAGTCAGCCTCCCACCAAGGTGGGTCCTAGCTAGCAGGGGGAGTAGTCATTTTTTTGTGCGTAATAAGGAGGCACTTCCGGTGGGTTCGAGATGACAGTGGAGGGAACGTTTTTTCGCGAAATATGGTGGCCCGTCCGGTGGGTCCCAGCAGTCAGGGGGAAACGTTTTTTTCGCGAAATAAGGTGGCCCGTCCGTTGGGTCCCCACTGTCAGGTGGAGGAATAATTATTTTGCGTGTAATAAGGAGGCACTTCCTTGCGGCCGCCGTGGACCCAGCTGCCAGCCTCTCCACATACAGTACTCTTCTGATGGAAGTCGGTCGTTGACCACAATGACCACGCTGCGCCGAGAGCACCAGGGCGGTGGACGACGGCGAGGCCTAGGAAGGGACGACGGCGGGCAGGGAAGACGCAGCGGTGGAAGCCAGCGGAGAGGAGTATGAGGGTTCACTGGTTCGGCTGCGGTGTGAGGCTGTCGTCGCCCTTGAGAATAACGAGGGTGTGGGTGAGTGGAGGGATGGCACGGCCAGCGGTGGGAGTAGTATGGGCGGTGAGGCCTCCGCGGCCTGGCCACGAGAGGCAGGAGCAAAGCGGCACGACCGGCGCTGCTTTGGGCGGCTGGACCAAGAAGACCAGAGGTTGAAGAAGCACTACGGCCGTTGGATGGACATCATCTGATCCTTTGAAGCTAGAATCGTTTATATTGACTAAGTTGACAAAGCCCTTGGTACGCTCCAACTTAGTAGGCCCACATGTCAGCCTTCGAAATGGTGCGCCCCAGATGTCAGGGGGAGGAATCATTTTTTGGGCG
This sequence comes from Aegilops bicornis, assembly GCA_021605145.1. Taxonomy (NCBI): domain Eukaryota; kingdom Viridiplantae; phylum Streptophyta; class Magnoliopsida; order Poales; family Poaceae; genus Aegilops; species Aegilops bicornis. The sequence goes on from CM038672.1 coordinate 538,748,076, forward strand.
GCCGAAGCTAAGAATATCCGAGATTGAAGAAGAAGCACGACATCCGTTGGATAGACATCCAATGGCCACTGCTACTAGAACCGTTTGTTGACTATAATAAGTTGACAAAGCCTTGCATACGCGTCACCTTATTTTTTAGGGGACGCGTCACTTAGTAGGCCCACAAGTGTGTGGCATAGAACTTATAGGCCATTTGCGTTTGTAAGAATGTACAACCCATTTTTGAATTCTAATGGAATTTACAACAGCCCATTTACAGTTTGTTAAAAGTACAGCCCATTTTCTAGCTCGGACAACGATTAATAATTTCAACCAACCGTTGAAGACAAAATTCAATAAAATTTCCCACATTTTGATGTGATCCGAAATATTTTTATCCCGAAATTTCTAGTCAGATTAAATATAAATTTGTATTACGTAAAAATCCAACAAAACATTGCGCGCGCAACAATGAAAATTTAAGATTTTCAAAATCCATAAATAATATTTTATAAACTAATTTCGTGTTTGGTGCATTTTTTATAGTTACTGCCCAGTTTTTATAATTACATCCCATTTATTATTTTTAAAGCCCATTTTCCTGTTAAGCCTAATGCATCCCTCCTAGGAAAGATTTGCAGCCCAGCGGGGCGGAGAATAACAAGTTGACCTTGCCTGGGTATTCCTCAAAAATACATATAGCTGGGCTAGCCATTTTCGTCTTGAAAAAATTAGTATCTGGGCTGGATATCTGGCCTGGACTAGACATGCCACAGCCCGCCCAGTTAATACACTGCTCTCCTCTGAACAACAACAAAATCATCGCCAAGAAAAACTCTGCAGTGCTCACGCCTCAAAAACACAAACACTGCTCGAGCTGCTTGGTCCCAGCTGTCGGCCGCACCTTGTGCAATTCTCTCGTTTATATTGACTACATAGGTTGACAATGGTGTGGGACCGTGATGTCAAGAAACCAGGAGAAAGCAAAAAAAATATAGTTGTACATAATAAGGAGGCACTTGCGTACGTACGGCTATGGCCCTAGTGGGTCCCTAGTGTCATCCAGTCAAAATAAAGTCATCTCCTGAATCCTCATGTTCTTTGACGATGTTAACAATGCTCGGCGCCACGACGAGTGCAACCACTCGAAGGACAACGGAGAGGTCCTCGCGGGCCCTACGGATGGTCTGATACAGCGCCTGCTGCTCATTCAGGAAGCCAGGATCATCGGACACCTATGAGCACCTTCGAGAAACTGAGACGGCATGAAACGGTAAGGCCGCGCTTGGGAGCTCTGGTTTATTTCAAACCTGTATTAACATACAAGTGTAATTTACTCGTCATCAGAAATAACGTGTAAAATACAGGCGTAATGAAACCGAGGGCCCGAGGTCTGTAAGTAAAGCCGGCGGGTTACACGTGTAATTTGAGAGACTAGTGTATATTTTACGAGCACTGCTATATAGACGACATTACCAGATGATACATGCACGACGTGCGTATCATGCCATCCATGGGCAAGGCTGAAACAACAGCTAACGGCTGGATTAGCAATTGTCCGAGTGTCTTTCATCATTTTTATCGTGTGTGAAGTACTTCTGATATTTTACTAGTCGAAATCGACCAACCAAGCGCCTTCGCCCTAGACCATCTGCTTTAATTTACAAACGTCAGTTTTACAAGCGGTTTTGGTTGGAAAACGACGATCCAATCACGGCCTAATATCATGAGTTGGTCGGAAGATCATATGGTTTCACGTCTAACCTACCCGACTTGTCGTATAGGCTATGAATGAAACATCAGACGATGAACTTCTTAAGCACGGAAACAATAGAAGAGGATGATCTTCTTAACAAGCAAATCACTAGCATTAGATTGACATGCAAAACAATACGAAGAATTATTCTCAGGAGGCACGGTGAACAGCTCGTGATGCCGCATGCCACAACATTCCAAGCTCAACTTTGCAATCAAACACAAGGCACGGCATTACATAGACAATATTCGTAACAAACTCTTAACACAGGAATATCTCGGCAGAGTAACTATTTACTTCTAAACTGAACACGTGAATAGGAAAAACACTTTCGGCGCTGCTCACGGCAAGGGTGTCCCACTCAAAAATATCAAATGCATGTCTTCTGGCTAACATCAATGAGTAAATTTTGACAAGGTTTTCCAATTCCAATATATTAAACTAACATCTTCTTGATAACATCAATGATTAAACTTTGACAAGCTTTTCCCATTCAAAATATGTAACGCCTATGATCGTGGAGTCCTGTCGTAGCTTCTTGTACTTGTTTGGGCACTTTTTGCCCAGAGCACTCCATGTGTTGTTAAATTGCCAATGGTCTCTGCAGACTAGTCATGTCACCGGTGTCTAATAATACTCTGTAAAGCTTCTCGGTCATTCCTTCGTAATGTAGCGCAAATAAGGATCGCTTCTTTTTCTCGCAAAGTGGAGCGACCAAGCTGGACCCAAAGAATGCAGCGGTTGCCTTGAACACATTGGCTCCTTTTGTGCAGTTCAACTAAAATCGAAGTCGGAATAAAACCGAGCTTTAATTTTGATATCACTGTAAGCAACAATAGGTATAAGGGACAAAATTACTGAGAAATAACGGTTGATGACTTGTACTCCCAGAAGAAAAGCATCTACTGATCTACTTTATCTTAGTGGGAAACAAAGCAGGAGAGTAGCAATTCTCCATCAGTGTGATTCATTCATATTGAGTGAGACATTATCTTAACAATGCCTTGTTTCAACATGTATAAAGAACGACAAAGCAGAAAAGTACCATTCCTAAAACAATGCAACTGATTCATTTTAACAGAGACATTATCTTAACAATACCTTGGGTTAGACATGTAGAAAGAACTACAAAGCAGGATAGTACCATTCCTAGCAAGTGTTGCAGTTTTGACCTAAGATTCAGTAGTTAATTAATTCTGAGAGTGGCATTGCTTAATTTTACCAGCGGCATTAGATTAACGAAAAGCATAAACAGTTCCAGGGGAGAGTGGGTGCAACAACAGTATGTGCTTCCATCTACTTATAAAGGGGTGATGCAGAGTTTGTTGTAACAAAGCCACAAGCATCATGTGCAGGTTGGTCCCATTTTTGTTCACTACTTAATGGGAAAAGACAACAATACAATAGCTTCAATTCAACATTTATTTAGAACAGTACCAATACAAGTAGCACAACATCTCAAAGCACACTGCACAATCATGTGGATGAAGGCCTATACTGACCTTTCATGAGACGACCAAGATAAAATATGAATCTGCCAACACGAATAGGAAATCCAATCTCATTTTATGCAGTTGCACTGAAATCAAGCAAAGTGTTTCGCGTAGCGAAGCAAAATGTCGCAATAGCAACAAGTTGAATAGATATCCCTGTTTAAACAGAGGCAAAAAAGGAATCAATTATTGGCTAATAAAGGAGAATGAAACATGTGGCCACAAAAATGGTAATCCCGCCAATCCCTAACAAGTGTTGCAGTTTTGAAATAAGATTTAAGTAGTTAATTACGAGTGGCATCAATTACTGGCTTGTAAAGGGGGTGATGTTGAATTTGTTGTAACAAAGAGACAAGCATCATGTCTGGGTTGGTCCCATTTTTGTTCACTACTTAATGGGAAAAGACATCAATACAATAGCTTCAATTCAACATTTATTTAAAACAGTACCAAAACAAGTAGCACAACATCTCAAAGCACACTGCACATCATGTGGTTGAGACCAAGATTTGAAACAACTCGCCACGAATACTGGAAATAAATCTCGATCTCCTTTTGTGCAGTTCCACCAAAATTAAGCAAAGTCACCAGTGTGACATTCAAGTTGAACCGCACAAAACACTCTTAAAACATAAGTGTTTCGAGTAGCGAAGAAAAATGTCGCAATAGCAACAAGTTGAATCGATACCCCTGTTTTAACAGAGGCAAAAAAGGAAACAATTACTTGCCGATAAAGGAGGATGAAACAAACGGTGATAGAAAGAAGCATCTAACTTATCTTGGATGGAGAACAAAGTAGGACAGTAGCATTTCTAAAACGGTTGCATTGATTCATATTAACAGAGACATTCTCTTGAAACAACATTCGTTAAAAAATGTTATTTACTTTTAATAGTGGCATTGCTTCAATTTTCCGGCGGCATTCTTAGATTAACAACAACAAAATAGCTGTATGGGACATGCCAGCACCATGTGCGTCCACACGTATAAATGGGTGATGCAGAGTATGTAGCCAAGCATCATATATGCGTTGGTCCCATATTTGTTCTCTTTGAACCTTCTTCCTATGTGAGGGCAGCAAATCTAGTCCTGCACAAACTACCCGATCCCCCAGTTTCTTTCCCTTTTCAACAAAGATATCGGTTCCTTATAGATGTGTGTACTGGGTTACCCCCTTTTTCCCTTTTCGACCTACAAAGCGGCTGGATAGCCAGTCTATACTACTTTTGGCCCCTCCTTTCCTCATTGAACCACATCCTAGATTCTTGCTCCAGCCCACCGCACCCTTCTTTCCTCTTTGAACCAAGACCTAGATTCGACTGCAGATCGAAAAAGATCCACATGCAGCTAGAGCAACGACGGTTTCAAAGAAACTTATACCTTAGGGTCGTCGGGATGTGGCAAGGCGTGCGACGGGAGGCCGGATCTGCCCAAACTACGTACGACAGCGAGGAAGAAGGGGTCGGTGGCCCTCCCACACATGCACTGGGTGAAAGAGAACAACGCAGCCGACAGTGGATTGCCTCCCTCGCCGAAGGCGATAGAGTGAACGCTGCACCTCCTCCCCTTCCCGGTGCGACGGGATACAGACGCCTCCTTCACCAACTATGAGGGGGAGAGAGAGACAAGAGGCCAACGCATCTTGTTTAGATCTGGTGAAGAGAGGGTGAGAGACTGTGAATATAGCAAACCCAAGCAAATGAACGCTGAGCCTCCAGCGTGTAACATATATGTAGTGCGGCGAGCGTGTGGAGAGTACAAACCCTAGTGAACAAGCGCTGAGGATCCCGCTTATATATATACTACTGTAGTACGGACTAAGCTACGGTGCCTTCACTGCACCTGCTTTTGGCTGTATGACAGGTGAGCCAGCCACATTTTGGGCCCACCTGTCATAAATCCAAAGGCAGGTGTCGTGGTTCTAAGTCTGACAGTAGAATAGGGGTAGGTAATGTAGAGGCAAGATCTCAGCTATGAAGGAGTTGTACACGCAAGGTTTACGAGTTCAGGCCCTTCTCGGAGGAAGTAACAGCCCCACGTCTCGGAGCCCGGAGGCGGTCAAGTGGATTATATGCGCGTGAGTTACAGAAGATGCGAACCCTTGTCCCAGAGGAGGGGGGTGGCTTATATAGAGTGTGCCAGGACCCCAGCTCCCCTCCGTTACATAGGATTCAATGTACATAAATAGGTGGTATTACAGTTAACGCCTGTATTGAAGTGCTATAAATGGTCATTAAATACACAAATAAGTGCCCGACAGTTGCTGCGCAGAGCGGCTTTAGGTCTTCTTATATGTCGAGTGGTTTTATGGTCGAGTGTCCTGGATAGAGAGAGGTCTCCGAGTGAATGATAGGTTGAGTGGACTTTACTCGACACCTTCGCTGGATCCCTTCTTCTGATTCTTGAGCTTCTTTGTTCTTAGGACAAGGACCTTAGGTAGGGCGTATAGGTCAGGCCTATTACCCTACCCCAGGTTTGTGTCCTCATCATTAGCCCCCGAATGGATCGAGGTTCGAGTGAAAAAGAAAGATGAAGTTGACCTTGCTTTTGCTCTTGCTTTGACTTGTCTTCACCTCTAAGTGGAGGCCACTTGTTAGAACTTTAGCTTCGTTTCAGTCGCCTTGATCGATTCAAAAATTGCCGACTGGTTTGTACAACGGCATCTGTCGAGTGATGTCTCTGACATGAAATCTTTGGCGCGATCGGTTTCAAAGGATCCCGGATTTCACGGGATTCGAAATTTTGGTGGAAGCGTGCCAGGAGGAGCGCTCCGCGGTAAGTGGAATAGATAAATAGGACGTTTCGATTTCCGCGCCACCTTTTTCGCCACATATCCCGTGCGCGACTGCTGGAGGATTTGACATGATAGCTCGGGCCCATGCGTCAGCCACTCGGAAGCGAGCCTGTGCGCGTCCATTTCTCTTCTTCTTCTTCTCGCATCTCCACTTCTTCCAGCCCATCCACTCTCGAAGCCGCTGTTCCGCCGCCATGGGGAAGGGCAAAACAGCGGCTCTAGAGCGTGCGAAAAAGGCGATGGGTGCGGCGAAGAGCAAGAAGATGAATCGGGGGTCTTCATCGCGCTCGGGGCTGCCGTCGAGTTGGATCCAAGGAGACTGGATCCGATTTCGCTTTGGCAGGAGGACTTGGATGATATGGCCGAGTTAGGGCTGATCGTCCATAAGTCTGCGCGTCTGCCGGGGGGAGAAATGGAGTCGCAGCCGCGACCGGGTGAGTGTATTCTGCTCGCCACTCATGTCGACCGCGGCTTCTCGCTTCCACCGCATCCCTTCTTTCGAGGTTTCCTAAATTTCTTTGGTGCCCAACTCCACCATTTTACCCCCAATACCATCACATATCTTGCTGCATTCGTCTCCATGTGTGAGAATTTCCTGGGGTGCCGACCGCACTGGGGCCTTTTCAAGCACATCTTTACCATCCGATCCCAAATTGTGAAGAAAGCGAACTCGAACGACGAGAAGACCCACGTTATTTAGATGTGTGGGGGTCTAGGCATTCAGAAGAGGAAGAGAAGTTCTTTCCCCCTGATGACTCTTCTGGAGTCGGTCAGGGGCTGGCAGTCGACCTGGTTCTACTGCCAGGATATCACGACCCCAGGTCAGTCGACCGGGCTCCCCTTTCTCTTTTGATCATGTTCAAACTCCATCTTCATTGCAAGTGACTGCTGCGGAGAAGGCGGAGACAGGCATGCTAGTCGAGAAAGTAGTCCAACTGATCAACCAAGGTGTCATGGTATGGACCTGCTCGAGGTGTTCCTCAGTCGGCGGATCCAACCCCTTCAAGCTAGAGACCACTCCATGTGGATGTACTCCGGGGCTGGCGACACTGCTCGGGTTCATCCGGAGGAGGTGGAGGCCAAAATAGTGGCCGAGTGGTTGATGGGGATCACCGGGAACAAGGACAACCCCAGGGGCGCTAGGAGAGTCGACCCTTTCAGCGACAGCAACCTGCCAAACATGGTCTGGTCATCATGATTGAATTTTTGAACGTATTTTCCGACTGATTGTTGATCCGACTGACTTATGATCGGTCCCTTGTTTTGCAGATCAACACGAAGATGTATTCAATGCCCAATGGTGGACAAGCTCTGGAGCAAGACCAAGAGGGCGAGGACAGTGCCGAGGAGAGCGGGAGTGGGAGTCTCCAGCTGACGATGATGAAGACGAGAGCGACGAGTCAGACGATGAGGAAGTGGCCGACTCACCGCCTCGTTCTGAACATCAATCCAAGCTGCGCCATGATCCCGCGAGCAAGCGCGGCAAAGCTGTGGCGTCGAGTGCTCCATCTCACTGGCGTGCGGTCCTCGACTCGAATTGGCGAGAAGGCCACCAAGCAGCCCAAAGTTAATCTTTCGAAGGCTCGGAAGACCTTGCCTAGAATCAAGATGGACGTCCCTGTTGCCTCTAGGTAAACGTTCTTCTCGTATTTTCTTGTTCCGACCGATCTTCCTGTTCCGACTGGTTTTCTTGTTCTGACCGAGTGGATGATGAACTTGTATAGCCCGACCTCAGCTGCGACTGACAAGGATATTGACAAGACTCCAGCCGACGAGGAAGCTGACGATGCCGTCACCTCCAAAGCCAGCAAGTCTGCCCGACTCGAATTTATTTGGTTGACTAGATGTTTTGTCAATTATCCTTCTGGCTTTCTCTGTTTATTGTAGTTCCACGAGACGTTGTTGTGCTCCCAGACAATGAAGAAGAGGTACCGCTGAGAGGGAGGAGGAGGAAGGACAAGGAACTGGGCGGGAAGGCACCTGAAGTCCAGGTTCCTCGGTCGACTGTGACGCCTGGGACGACGGTCGAGCGATCGACAGATCCGGCTCGAACCAACGTCACCTTCGCTGTCCCGTTGTCGACTGATTGCCCCTCAGGATCAGCTGCTTAGACTTCTGCTGCACCGATACAACCCCCTGCTTCAGATCCGGCGGCTGCTTCGATTGCTCTGCCTTCATCACTTTTTACTGTATATGAAACTCCGGTCGATCCACCGGCTGCTGCCAAGGAAGCTCTTCTTCAGTTGAATCTGGTGATGGGACAAATGAAAGTGGTGCATGAGGCTAGTCAGGTAGCCTTCAACGCTGGAGCTGCTCTGCAAGCCAATGTCCGAGTTAGTTGATTTTCCGATCGGCTGTATTTCTTGTCGATCGCCTTTGAGGTGTGGCTGTTTTGAAAATGCATGTCTCTTTGTGTCGATTCGAGCTGAATCTTTGCACTAGTGGGGGCACGCTGAGTGCACCCACTGGGTGTAGTCCCCGAGATCTTAGTTGATTGTGGGCAGTCGACTGTGGTCTAAGAACAGGAACTCTCTCTTTTTTTTACCAAATCAGTGGGGGCACGCTAAGTGCACCCACTGGGTGTAGTCCCCGAGACTGCCGTTGAATGTTTGATTCGGTGGTAGTCTTAGAGTAGCTATCATTGTGATATCTTTTTATCTCTGTCGACTGATATGGCTTTAATTGCAGAAATCTTGTGATCTTGGGGCTCAGCTTTCTACAATGAACAAATAGCAAATCAGCCTCAACCTTGATCTGGAATTGGCCAAGAAGAATCTCAAGACCGCTCGTGACGAAGTAGCTGCCATGGGAGGTAACCAATCGCCAACTGTATATCCTGCTGCTGGCACTTTTCCTTTCCATTTTTTGAACCGAGTGACTCCACTCGAGTAGATGTATGTAATGAAAACCGCCAACTCCAAGCCCATCTGAAGAATGTTATTTCTTTAGAGAAAATGAAGCAGGCTTTGGAGAAGAAGGATCTGGATCTTGCCGCAAAGACGTATGAGGCGCTACGAGAAAACAACACTTGCTGACAAGAAGCTTGCTTCAGTCAGCAAGTTAGAAGAAGAAAACTCCAAGCTGAAGACTACTATTTTTGACGCCAATCGGGAGGTCGAGCAACTGAAGAAGGACAAGGAGAAACTGACCAACGAGCTTGGGAGTCTCAAGGCCAAGAATAACGAGCTGGAGTCTTATCTGGGCCAGCTTGCTGCAAAGCTGGTCTTAAAACTTGAAGGTACTGAATAATCTGTCTTATTTCTGTCGACTATCAAGTCTAATTATACCGTCGACTCACCATTCACTTGACTGTGCAGATTTTTGCCAAGACTTTGAAGAAGAAACTGGATGGGTCGAGACGGGTCTTGATCCCATAAACTATCCAGTCAAGGATGATGTCGCGATGAACGCGTTGCGGTTGGAATCTCGTATGGACAGCGTGGTTGCTTATCTTGCCCGCCTGAAAGCTGCGATGACTCGGGTTGATGCTGAACTCTGGCCTCAGGCGGAATTGTCTCAGGATCTTGAGTCTCTGATGGCTCGACTGAATCAAATCCCCGAGCGAGTGCAAAAATGGAAGAAGTCATCTGCTCGCTGTGGCGCTGACGTAGCATTGTCCTTGGTCCGAGTGCACTGCAAGGAGTCAATGAAAACAAGCTGGCGGAATTCAAGGTTGCTAACACGAAGAGACACACTTTTCAGTCTTTCATGGACACCTTCCTTGATGCCGCCACTCGTACTGCAGACAGCATTGACCTTGACAGTTTCTGCGACCCAGCCAGTCCGTCTCCTGATGCGTGACCGAAAAACATTATGCTTCACCTTTATTTGCCTCGGAATGCCGAGTGATTGTGTAACCATTAAACTTCTTCGGGCTTGATGCTCGAATACTTTTGATCCGTCGTCCGGAACTTTAGGATTTATTCGAACTTGGTTTATTTCTGAATATGCTTGCGTTTGCCTTCGAATGGGCTTTGTTCTTCATTCGGAATAATCTTTGTGTTTGAGATGCAACTCTGAGGTGGTGACTCCAGTCGACCTGCACCTCGTCGTATTTGCGGTGTAGCTCCAAAGGAGAAAGTTGCAGTCGACTTGCACCTCATCGTCCTTGCAGATAGGGATGGAGCGCACGTAGTATTTGTGGCGTAGCTCCGAAGGAGAAGGTCGCAATCGACCTGCACCTCGTCGTCCTTGCGGATAGGGATGGAGCGTACATTGTACTTGTGGCGTAGCCCCGAAGGAGAAGGTTGCAGTCGACCTACACCTCGTCGTCCTTGCGGATAGGGATGGAGCGCACGTTGTACTTGTGGCGTAGCTCCGAAGGAGAAGGTTGCAGTCGACCTGCACCTCGTCGTCCTTGCGGATAGGGATGTGTTTCAAACTTAGGCGAGTTCTGGACTGCAGCTAAGCCTCCGAGTGGGAGGGTTGCTCTCCACTCGGTAGGATTTTTCAAACTTAGGCGAGTACTCGACTGCAGCTAAGCCCCTGAGTGGGAGGGTTGCTCTCCACTCGGTAGGATTTTTCAAACTTAGGCGAGTACTCGACTGCAGCTAAGCCCCCGAGTGGGAGGGTTGCTCTCCACTCGGTAGGATTTTTCAAACTTAGGCGAGTACTGGACTGCAGCTAAGCCCCCAAGTGGGAGGGTTACTCTCCACTCGGTAGGATTTTTCAAACTTAGGCGAGTATTCGACTGCAGCTAAGCCCCCGAGTGGGAGGGTTGTTCTCCACTCAGTAGGATTTTTCAAACTTAGGCGAGTACCGGACTGCAGCTAAGTCCCCGAGTGGGAGGGTTGCTCTCCACTCGGTAGGATTTTTCAAACTTAGGTGAGTACTGGACTGCAGCTAAGCCCCCGAGTGGGAGGGTTGCTCTCCACTCGGTAGGACTTTTCAAACTTAGGCGAGTACTTGGACTGTAGCTAAGCCCCCGAGTGAAAGGGTTGCTCTCCACTCGGTACGATTTTTCAAACTTAGGCGAGTACTCGACTGCACCCCGAGTGGGAGGGTTGCTCTCCACTCGGTAGGATTTTTCAAACTTAGGCGAGTACCAGACTGCAGCTAAGCCCCCGAGTGGGAGGGTTTCTCTCAACTTGGTAGGACTTTTCAAACTTAGGCGAGTACTGGACTGCAGCTAAGCCTCCGAGTGAGAGGCTTGCTCATCACTCGGTAGGATTTTTTTAAACTTAGGCGAGTTCTTAGACTGCAGCTAAGCCCCCGAGTGAGAGGCTTGCTCATCACTCGGTAGTATTTTTTTAAACTTAGGCCAAACGGATTCGCAGCTAAGCCCCTGAGTGTGAGGCTTGCTCACCACTCGGTAGGATTTTTTGAACTTAGGCGAAACGGATTCGCAACGAAGTCACCCACTGGGGGATTTTAAACGTAAGCAGAGGCAACAACAGATTGTTCAGAAAGATTATAAAGCTCTTGTCTTTGATAAACTACAAAGGTATTTCTTATTACATCTCATCCGAGTGAGTACTTAAGTATAAAAGGGGCGGAGCAGCTCCGTGTTCCAAGCCCGTGGCTCGTCTTTCTGATGCTCAACATTATAAAGGTGGTATGCTCCATTGTGGAGAACTCTGGTGACAATGGAGGGGCCTTCCCAAGAAGGGGCGAGCTTGTGTGGTTTCTGCTGATCCACTCGAAGAACCAAGTCTCCCTCCTGAAAGGCTCGACCTCTCACGTTTCTGGCATGGAATCGACGCAAGTCTTGTTGATAAATAGTCGATCGGATCAGGTCCATCTCTATTTCCTCCTCTAAAAGGTCGATTGCATCTTGCCGAGCCTGTTCTGCTTCAGCTTCAGAGAAGATCTCGACTCGTGGTGCATTGTGAAGTAAGTCACTCGGCAGAACGACTTCTGCTCTGTAAACCAGGAAGAATGGAGCTCGGCCAGTCGACCGATTGGAAGTTGTCCTTAGAACCCAAAGAACCGACGGAAGTTCATCAACCTAGGCACCTGCTGCGTTCTTGAGATCACGCATCAGTCGAGGTTTCAATTCTTTGAGAATTAGGCCATTTGCTCTTTCTACTTGTCCATTCGACTGGGGGTGAGCGACTGAAGCATAGTCGACTCGTGTGCCTTGAGAAGCTCAGAAGGCTTTAAACTCATCAGAATCGAAGTTCGACCCGTTGTCAGTGATGATGTTGTGCGGAACCCCGTATCTGAATGTCAATTCTCTGATGAAACTGATGGCAGTGCTAGCTTCAAGATTCTTGATAGGCTTAGCTTTAATCCACTTGGTAAACTTGCCGACTGCTACAAGCACGTGGGTGAAGCCGCTCCTACCGGTTCTCAGTGGTCCGACCATATCCAAACCCCAAACGGCAAATGGCCAGATGAGTGGAATGGTCTTCAGGGCTGACGCAGGTTTGTGCGACATGTTGGAGTGAAACTGGCAACCCTCACATTTGTCGACTATATCTTTCGCCATTTCATTTCCTCGAGGCCAGTAAAATCCAGCTCGGTATGCTTTAGCCACGATGGTCCGAGAGGACGCATGGTGACCACAGGTCCCCGAGTGGATGTCGTTGAGGATCATTCGACCTTCTTCTGGCGTTATGCATTTCTGACTGACTCCTGTCACTCCTTCCCTGAACAGTTGCCCTCCTATCATAGTAAAGGCTTTGGATCGACGGACGATCTGCCGAGCCTCTTCTTCGTCTTCTGCGAGTTCCTTCCTAAGAATATATGCAATGTACGGCACTGTCCAGTCGGGAGTAATGACCAAAACCTCCATGATCAGGTCGACCACGGCTGGGACCTCGACTTCAGTCGGATCTGTGCTACTCTTAGGCTGCGGGGTTTCTTCAGTGAAAGGATCTTCTTGAACTGACGGTGTGTGAATGTGTTCCAAAAACACATTGCTGGGAATGGCTTCTCTCTTGGAACCTATCTTTGCCAAATCGTCGGCAGCTTGATTTTTCAGTCGGGGTATATGATGGAGCTCTAACCCCTCAAACTTCTTTTCCAAATTCCTCACAGCATTGCAGTAACCAGTCATGGCTGGGCTCCTGACGTCCCACTCCTTCATCACTTGATTGACTACCAAATCTGAGTCGCCATAGACCATAAGGCGACGGACGCCGAGTGAAATGGCCATACGTAATCCATACAGGAGTGCCTCATATTCTGCTTCATTGTTGGAGGAGTCAAAGTGAATCTGGAGGTATCTGAGCTTGTCTCCTCGGGGGGATACCAGTACCACCCCAGCACCGGAACCGTTGAGCATCTTGGAACCATCAAAAAACATGGTCCAGTGCTCCGAGTGAACTTGAGTCGGCAGTTGCTGTTCAATCCACTCGGCGAGGAAATCAGCTATTGCTTGGGACTTGATAGCTCTCTTTGCCTCAAACTTGATATCTAAGGGAAGGAGTTCAATCGCCCATTTTGCCACTCGACCAGTTGCATCTCTGTTGTGCAGAATCTCTGACAATGGAGCGTCGCTGACGACTATAATTAAATGATCAGAGAAGTAATGTGCAACCTTCTTTGTGGTCATATAAATCCCATAAACCAGTTTCTGATAATGCGGATATCTTTGCTTTGATGGAGTCAATACTTCAGAAACATAATATCTTTGGCTGAACTTTATAGGCTTTTCCTTCTTCTTCCGCCGGTAAGTAAATGCATCTTGACGACTTGTCCAGTGGCTGCAATGTATAGTAGCAAAGGTTCTTTGTTGATTGGGGCAGCAAGCACCGGCTGGGTGGAAAGCAGGGCTTTTAGCTCTGCGAATGCTGCATCAGCTTCAGGGGTCCACTCGAACTTATCTGACTTCTTCATCAGTCGGTAAAGAGGCAACGCCTTTTCACCGAGGCGAGAAATGAATCGACTTAGGGCAGCCAAGCAACCAAGAAGCTTCGACATCATGTACACGCAGTATGCGTTTCATTCGGAGTATGGCTCCCACTTTCTCTGGGTTAGCGTCGATCCCTTGTTCTGAAACGAGAAAACCGAGCAATTTTCCGCCTGGGACTCCGGATGTGCACTTTGATGGATTAAGCTTGATATCATACCTTCTAAGGTTGGCAAAGGTTTCAGCAAGGTCAGCCAGTAGGTCGGAACCTTTACGTGACTTAACCACAATATCATCCATGTATGCTTCCACATTCCGACTGATTTGAGGGAGTAAACACTTCTGAATCATCAGCATGAATGTGGCTCCGACGTTCTTCAAGCCGAATGGCATGGTGACATAACAGAAGAACCCAAATGGAGTAATGAAAGCTGTTTTTATCTCGTCGGGTCCATACAGACGGATCTGATGATACCCCGAATAAGCGTCCAAAAAGGACAAACGCTCACACCCTGCAGTTGAGTCGACGATTTGGTCGATGCGAGGGAGAGGAAAGTGATCCTTCGGGCAGGCCCGATTGATATGCTTGAAGTCGATGCACATGCGAAGGGAGTCGTCCTTCTTAGGAACCATGACAACATTAGCTAACCACTCGGAGTGGTAAATCTCTCGGATAAACTCAGCTGCCAGGAGCCGAGCCACTTCTTCTCCGATTGCTTTCCTCTTCTGCACGGCGGACCGTCGAAGATGTTCTTTGACTGGTTTCACTTTTGGGTCGACTCGCAGACGATGGTCAGCCAGCTCCCTGGGAACACCAGGCATGTCGGAAGGTTTCCATGCAAAGATGTCCCAGTTCTCACGGAGGAACTGGATGAGCGCTTCTTCCTATTTGGAGTCGAGTGTTGTTGAAATGTGAGTCGGAGCAGCATTGGGATCCGTCGGGTGGATATGAATCGGCTTCGTTTCGCCAGACGACTGAAATGCCGAATCCGTGGCGGGCTTCTTCGCTCGTAACAAATCACTCGGATCTGCATTTTTCTGATACTCCTGCAATTCCACCACTGCCATCTGTGCATCGGCGATCTTCGAGCCTTTCTGGAAGCACTCTTCTGCCTTCTTCCTATTGCCAGTGATAGTGATCACACTTTTAGGGCCAGGCATCTTCAACTTGAGATACACGTAGCATGGTGGAGCCATAAAACGTGCGTAAGCCGGCCTCCCCAGAATAGCATGATAAGCACTCTAGAAATCCACAACTTCGAATGTCAACTTTTCTTTGCGTTAATTCTTGTAATCATCAAAAACTACATCAAGGGCGATCTGGCCGAGTGATTCAGCCTTCTTGCCCGGGATGACTCCATTGAAACTCATGTTGCTTTTGCTGAGTCTGGACATCAGAATGCCCATTCCTTTCAGCGTTTCTTCATACAGAATATTCAGGCCACTGCCTCCATCCATTAGAACTCTAGTCAACCGAGTGCCTTCGACGACTGGGTCGACCACCAATGCTTGCCTCCCAGGGATGGCTATATGCATTGGGTGATCAGACTGGTCGAATGTAATGGCAGTTTGAGACCATTTCAAATAACTGGGCGTCACCGGAGCAACCATGTTGACTTCTCTGTTGATGACTTTCATTCGACTTTTGCTCTCAACATCAGCAAAAATCATCAGAGTGGAGTTCACGTGAGGGTAGCCATCGTCACTTTCCTCTTTGTCCTCAACCTTGTCCGACTCTTTTTCCTTCTCCTTGGGCTGTTTCTCTCGGCTAACTGGATCAGGAGCCGACACTGTCGAGTGGTATGCTTCGGGTAAATGAGATTACCCTCCTCATCTTTCTTCGTGTGGATGTGGCATGGTAAATCCAACACATCGTTTCCATCTTGATCTTTTACTTTCTTAGGGTTCCACGGCCCCTTGGGTTTCCCCTTAAACTTTCCTTGAGTCACGGCTAAGGCTTCTCCAGGAGCAGCTGGCTCGGCTTTGCGCTTCTGCTTCCGACTGGAATTCCCTCCCCCGGTTTCATGGACGACTGTTTTGCGTTTGCCACTCTGGAGCCGATCCTCCTCCTCACCATTGGCATACTTGGTGGCAATATCCATCATCCGACTCAGAGACATATCTCCGGTCCGACCGAACTTCAAATTCAACTCTCGATATTTGACGCCTTCCTTGAAGGCACAAACCGCTTGGTGATCAGACACATTTTCCACCATGTGATGCAACGTGATCCATCTCTGGATATAATCCCTCAAAGTCTCATTGGGCTTCTGCACGCAAGATTGCAGCTCTGTCAGCCCTGCTGGCCGTTTGCAGGTTCCTTCAAATGTTCTGACAAACACTCGGGCAAGATCTTCCCAACTGTAAATACTGTCGGGTGCTAATTGGTTTAACCATGCTCTAGCCGAGCCCTCCAACATCAGAGGAAGGTGCTTCATAGCCACTTCATCATTGCCGCCGCCAATCTGAACAGCTACTCTGTAGTCCTCAAGCCAAGTGTCAGGCTTGGACTCGCCAGTGAACTTACTGACTCCAGTCGCCAACCTGAAATTGGGAGGAATCACCGCGGCCCTGATGGCTCTGCTGAAGCACTCGGAACCTGAGACATGCGCTCTGCTGCTGGTTGGTAGATCTCTATCATGGACTTCTGTGTGATCTCTGTTTCTGTCGACCAGACCTTGTACGAGAATTGATCTCGCATCAAAGCCTGGCTCCCTGGGGTCGACTGGAATTCTTCTCCCACCGCTGTGAGGGCGTCTGTCATCATGCTGTCGAGGCACATATGACCCACTCCTTGGGGGAGGCATGGGCACTTGACGACGATCATCATGATCGAGTCGGCGATCATACTGCTCGCGGTTTCTATACTGATCTCGCTGGTCGCCACGTCCCTCACGCCTCGGGGGCGATCTTGGGCTGTGGGTCGACTGTACTGTATCTGCTACGAGCATCTGCTGTGGATCCTATTCCGCGACTGAGACACAATTATATTCTGTTCTCCCGCTGCCCGGAGTAAATCCCTGATCTGCATCAAACCTCTGCCAGCTTCTGACTGGGACGGCTGGATCGATTCTGCTATTCGGGCCGCGCCTGCGAGATTCTGGATTGGAGTTTGATATACCTGAGTTGGAGGCAGAAAAAGTTGTCGTCGTCTGGATGCTGGAACCCGTTGCCGAGCATGCTCGTCGAGTGCGTGCTGGAGGTTCTCCAGTCGAGTGCGCTCGACCAAGTTGGCCAGCCGCGCCTCCTCCAAGGCCCGAGCCTCGGGAGTTTCTTCGATGATAGGAGTATGAAGGGCATCCATGTTCCGGCGGCGAAGTTCTTCCCTCTGCTGCGAAGAGAGGGGCTCGGGGAGGTACTCCTCATGGACACGCGACGGATCGCCTCCACCATCTCCACCGTCGACAAGAGGGAAGCCAGGAGGACTGCGGGGCCCATCGACCATCAAGACTTCCGCCGCGGGATCACTGCTGTCACACTCGGATGCAGTCTCTGCGGAGCGGTCGACAGTCGAGCAGCCGTGGAGTTTCGTCGGGCTCGATCGCCGCCACTTGAGGGATGGCTGACTGGCGAACCATTGCATGCCTCAACCACCGTTGAAGCCTTGATCGACTGGAACGCTTGCACCGGCGGGCGACAGGGAGGGAGGAAGCTACAGGAGCCGACGGCTGCCGCAGGAGGACGCCGCGGACGCACGCGCGAAAGTGCGTTGCCCCGGGGACGGGGAGTGCGTTGACGTCGAGCAGAGCCTCCTAAAGCCAAGCAGAGTCGTCGGCGACAAACACGAGCGTGCCATGACGGATCTCGCGGCCCTCAGCCAAACCTCCGCCTGGAACCATGATGAATGGGATCGGAAAAATTGCAACTTCTCCAACAACTCGCTAAGACACCTGCCCCACGGTGGGCGCCAACTGTCGTGGTTCTAAGTCTGACAGTAGAATAGGGGGTAGGTAATGTAGAGGCAAGATCTCAGCTATGGAGGAGTTGTACACGCAAGGTTTATGAGTTCAGGCCCTTCTCGGAGGAAGTAATGACCCTCGCCTCGGAGCCTGGAGGCGGTCGACTGGATTATATGCGCGTGAGTTACAGAAGATGTGAACCCTTGTCCCAGAGGAGGGGGTTGGCTTATATAGAGTGCGCCAGGACCCCGGCTCCCCTCCGTTACATAGGATTCAATGTACATAAAGAGGTGGCATTACAGGTAACGCCTGTATTGAAGTGCTACAAATGGTCATTAAATATACGAATAAGTGCCTGACCGTTGCTACGCAGAGCGGCTTTAGGTCTTCTTATATGTCGAGTGGTTTTCTGGTCGAGTGTCCTGGATAGAGAGAGGTCTCCGAGTGGATGATAGGTCGAGTGGACTTTACTCGACACCTTCGCTGGATCCCTTCTTCTGATTCTTGAGCTTCTTTGTTCTTAGGACAAGGACCTTAGGTAGGGCGTATAGGTCAGGCCTATTACCCTACCCCAGGTTTGTGTCCTCATCAGCAGGTGCACTAAGTCAATGAAGGTGGGTCCATATAGTACTCTCGTGTATACGAATAATATATAGTGGAGTGGTTTTCTTATTCTCTCCATAACAATCGTTTTAAATTGTGTAAGTACGAAATGAAACTCTTTATTTAATGTACAAAGGAAGAAAACTAGTACTACTTACGATGAACTAACGATCCACGCCAAGACGCCGCCCCGGTCGCACTTCCTGTCCTTCACGTGTGGTACACTACCCTCCCTTATGAACAACCACACATGCGCCAAATTATCGGAAACGTGTGAGAGTGTGTACAAATAAAAGAATTTTAATTTCAATTATCGGAAAGGTTTGAGAGTATTAAAATGTTTGACTTCAGTCAAATCTAATATGCGGAGTAAATAAAAATGGAGGGCTACTACGTCCATCCGGGTTTTTAGTCCACACCATTTTTAAATCAAAGTTAATAGCTGGACAAATAAAATTACAGGGAGCTGGAGACAAAGTTGTGAGAAGGCTTAGAAATCAATACAAAACTTATGCTCTTAGTACCAACGTCGATCCTTCTTCGAGGAAACATTTGGCTCATAGCCAATTGTGTGATAAAATTGCACCAACGTGAAAGACGACTGCGTCCCCAACGCAACCAAGGTGAACTGACGAAGGATATCATCTTTGTGCGTAACAAACAAAGAACACTGATGGAAGACAGCTTGTTTTTCATTGAAAATGCCCCTCCTATCTGATAGAAAAGGGTCCCATGATCCCGAGCCGATCTTACCTTGGCTCGCAAACCCCAAGTTTGTCTATGAAGAGCTAATCTAATTGTATTTTTTTCTAGAATGGATTTCTTATGTGGAATACTCGATCAGCTTCACCAGCCGACGCAACCATGAGGCGCAACCATGAGCATCGATAGGTCATCGTGGTGATGCATCATCCATTTGGCATCAAGTTTGGGTGAGGCACCTATGAAGTTCGACAAATCCTCACCGTGGTCTCTGCTTCTTCTCAAGAATCAAGCTCGAGGAAGGAAGAACCACGTGGCAGAGGACAGTGAGGCGGAACAACAATGGCCATCCAATTTTGTGCAGTTCCACTAAAATCGAGGAAGACATGCCCGGTATGGAGACACGCATCGCTGTTTCCAAAAATATAAAAAGGGTTAGCAACGACATCTCAATTGTCAATGAGAATTAATGAAAAGTACACCAACAAATGTAAGCATCATAATTATGTTGATGGAAACTAAACTAGGATACCCGATAAAAAAGCATTTCTTCATTTAACCAAAGGATAGTACTACCACCATATGGACAATGACCGCACAACCACCATGTACTTTTTGTCGAAACAACATGTATACCTCCACCGAGGCATAAATCAGGACAACTTTTCGAGTGGCATTTCCTCTATAATAGTACTAGTAGGTGATGTTGGACCAGCCGACGAACCCTAGCTACTATGCATGGGGAGCTGGGGAGTAGTCGCATAGAATAAAACCCGCACGCAGCTTAATTCGGGAGCTGGACCAGTACAAGAAGTTATACCTCAGGTGGGCGAGATGTCGTTTAGGCGGGCGGGCGGGATCTGCCCACACGACGACAGTGAACAAGGGCGTGGAGGATCTTCGTCCGCGCCAGCGCCGGCTCCGAGAGGACGGTGCACATCGGCTTCCTCCATCGCCGACGGCGACAACGTCAACGCTGCACCTCCTCACCTCCCGCAGCGGACGGGATTCGGCCGGATCTTTGACCAACGGCGAGGAGAGAGATAGAGTGGACACTGTCATCTTTTTTGCTATGGAGAGGGTAAGAGAGCGAGACGCGAGAAACTCTATCAAACAAGAGGCTATAATGGAGTAAAAAATCTCCATAGCAGTGGTTTTAAATAGAATACGCGCGTTCCCGGAAAAAAGAAATGTAAACTCGCGGACAATTTTTTAAGGGTATGTCTAGGACACATCTAGATGTGACATAGTTATGTCACATCTAAGTTGATGTCCACTCTGTTTGTGGTCTATTTTTTTCCTAGTTTTTTTTTGTTTCTTGTTGCTACATTATATACTTGTGGGAACTTAGATGTGATATCCTTAAATAACATCTAGATGTGAATTAGACAAACTGATTTTCTAACGTACCAAGAAAGAAAACTCGATAAAAAACGCGCCCCCACTTCCAGGTCGCGAGAGTCGTCGCGCACGCACACATAGCCATAGACATGCATATCCGTGTTCACGTAAAATTCCATTTCCATCTCCATCTCCAATCATATTTGTCCAACTGGCACATTATTTACATTGTTAATTATATACTCAGCAATATTAACGTACAACATCTCTTGTTTGCGCACGTCCGGACCGCTGCCACGGCCGGTCCTGACCAACCCGAACCCTCTTCATCACCCGCGTGTGCTTCCCGCCCGAAACGGTCAGTGCCGCCTTCATGCCTGGCCAGAGCGGACGCGACCTCTCACTGGCGCCGGCATTGAAGCGGCACGCCGGCCGAGAGAGCGTCGCCCGCGCCGCTTCCGGGTGCACGCGGCTGCTCCGTGTTCAAAGGTCGCAATAGCCGGCTACAACATGCATGTAAAAAGTTCTTGGGAGTCCGTGCTACAGCTAGCTGTCCTCCCCCAACTCGTCAATCTCTTCCAGTAGTGCTAGTACTCCATGGAACGACCCATCGACAAGCAGGTGGGAAAGTTATCGTATACTAGGTTTGCGGTGAGTGGCATGCCGAGCGACCGTGTGGGGTCGAGCCGTGGAGGAGGGTGAGACACAAACACGACAGACGTGATTTAAACGTTGGTTTTGCTCGATGGCGCGATCCAACGAAACGAAACGTTGGTTTCTCTCCGTTTCCATTTTTTCTCCGAAAAAATGGAAACTTTCCACTCCATTTTCATTCCTATTCCAAGGTTGCCCCGTTACAACATTCCATCAAATACAAAGGAAAACTAACACACATGCTGATGCATCTCAATGATTCACAGATCATAGCCAATATTTACTTCACAAATAAAGAAAAAAGTTGTGAGAGCGTGTACGAAAGAAAAACTATTGATGGGGTCACTACGACTTAAACCCTAAACCCTAAACATGATTTAATTTCTTGGCCAGGTATAACCTGTCAAAGGAAAGACGACTGGCACCCTCGGATCATACGATGCTTTTGTGCAGTTCCACTAAAATCGACCTGAGCATCCCTGATGGCAAAGATATTGAAGAAGTGTGATTAGAATAATAATCGCACTAGTTCATGAGACATAAACTCATCACAAGTAGAAGCCGGTAGAAGTAGAGAAAGATCGACATGGAGATGGAGCTACGGAAGTGGAGCAAGCCGACTCCAAAAGGAAGATGGACTACCTGGGACGTCGGGCTGTAGCTAGAAGGGCGGTTGGGACGCGACGTCGGCCCATACCGCGTGACCCCCGATTGGGACGCACCGACTGTGGGTTTTCTCCCTCGCCGATGTCGACCGCGTCTACGCAGAACATTGTTCCCTTCCCCCAGCTGCGGTTATATTGCCTCCTCTCCGGTTATATTGCGTACGTGTCATTCAAGAGTGAAATGATGGTTGCTTCTTCCGACTAACTTACTGTGTGATTTGACTGCTCCTTAGTTGCCCCTACACGTACTCCCCCTACGTGTATGCAACAGTCACACGTACACATGGACGCAAAAACGTGCGCGACGCCCTAATGCATGCATGTCCGAGCACACGAGGAACACACACGGTCACGCTCAAGTGCTCAACCTACACGTGCACGCACACACATACTCTCGGTCGAGGTGAGCTAGTGACCGTATAAACACCGGAAAATATATATATTGAGCGCAATGAGCGTATTATGAAGTCCATCGACCGTATTTTTACAAATATACAAAGGATGTGCAGGCAGTATTTATCTCGTTTGAAATTAAGCCATATTAACCGGAGAGGAGGCAGTATGGAATAGCATTACTTTGTTGTGTCCCATCAACTTGCCGAACAAGGAGAAGGTTGCGGGACGGGAGAAGCTTGCGCCTTGGTGGCTCGCAGGACAAGGAGAAACTTTTGACTAATGCAAGCTCTCCCTCACTCAAAGCGGTGGATGTGCAACGATTAATTCGTGTCGATTGCCGTAAGCATACACTATACTACTAGTGCTATTATTGTTCGACTTCCGAATAGGCGAACAGCCAAGCGCAAAGTTTACTAGTACTACTACTATAGTCTATAAAGGTAATGCATTTATACTAGTACTAGGAACCGGATGGATGAGCGTCTGCACTCTTATTATAATTTTAAAATGTGATAAAGCAATCTTCAACACATTTGGTTCTCTTCGAGGGTTCTCGCATGTGATAATGGAAGTTGATTGCATGGAACACTCGCCACAATTCTCACTTAATTCTGGCTCATATCTTGTTACAAATAGTAGCGCTCGGTAATATTTCCTCTTTTTTTGTTATTCAGCATGTAAACAGGTCAGCAAACCTTGCGGCGTATCTTCATGCAAACCGTTCTTGCTGCACTTTGAATGTGGCCGAGAGCTGGCTTGATGAAACACCTCGCTTCCTACTTCTTTTTTGCGGGGTACCTCGCTTCCTAGTGACCAGTGTCTTGGCTGATCGTCCTAAGAATGCTTATATATGAATAAAGCTCTCTCATTTACCCGCAAAAAGATTAAGCCATATTAACCAGAAAGGAGGGAGTATGGACTAGCACTACTTTTTGGTGTGTCCCGTCAACTCGCATGAACGAGGAGAAGCTTGCGGGACAAGGTGAAGCTCGCACGCTTTTGACTAATGCAACCTACCCTCTGTGGACATGCATCAGTCCATTCGGTGTCAGATTGTCAGAGGCATACACTGTAGTACCCAACATGCGGAGTACCATCATTGTTCGACTTCACGAAGAGGCGAAGAGCCAAGCGCAGTAGTGCGAGTAGTACTACTACTAGAACCGCATGGTGGAGCGTTTGTACTC
Source organism: Aegilops bicornis (assembly GCA_021605145.1). Taxonomy (NCBI): domain Eukaryota; kingdom Viridiplantae; phylum Streptophyta; class Magnoliopsida; order Poales; family Poaceae; genus Aegilops; species Aegilops bicornis. The sequence goes on from CM038672.1 coordinate 538,771,340, forward strand.
TTATTTTTTATCTCTGATAAAGTACACGTTTATTCCGGAGAAGGGCGGAAAACGGCAGCCCAACATGTAATGAATGATATCGATCAACCAACCGTGCTCGAATATATCTTGGCCTCTGTGCGAGCCTGTCTGTGTGTTCTCGCTCCTCGTCTCTCTCAAGGAACGATGGGTTGGCTCTTTGCCATAAATTGAGATCGGTTTGCTCACACTCCTGTCCCACATGTCAGTGATATGCCAAGAGGAGGTGCGTTGACCGGACCGCCATCTGGCTGCATTTCTGGTTTTGCACCTTCATACTACTCCTCCCTCCGTCCACAGCTTTATGGCGCGCTTCATTATGATGCATTTCTCTCAATGCATTTCCACCATCAGAGAGACTTTAGACGCATTTGGTTTAATGCTCAATTAATTAGGGCAGGGTAACCGCAATCAAGTCCACAATTTTCTCTCCATGTACTGTACTACTCCTACAGAGTGGAGTAAGTGCATGCATGTGTGTACCCGGGGTGGAAGCACTGCATGCATGTGTGTACGCATTATTCCCTCTAGTAATAGACAGCATGCTATAACTACCAATGCTATTTTTTAGGCCGATCGCTAGTCGCCTTGGTCCCATAGATTTTTCTTTTTTTCAAGCGCCAGTATAAACAAGCGATGACGGATGGAGTAGTATGAGCGGATTCAAAGAAGAGCATATTGATGGTTGCTTCTTGAGCAACTTACAAGTGGGAAATGTGGGGCTTATGATTTGACTGCTCATTACTCAATATTAATGCGGCGCAACGGCCGGGCTGAGTCTCCCATGCGGTTGTGCACTACCCCCTCGGTTCTTAAATATACTCCGGAGTATTTTTCTTTCTAGAGATTTCAATGAGTGACTACTCAAATATTTGTCTTTTTAGAGATTTCAAATGGACCGACACATACGGATGTATATAGACATATTTTAGAGTGTAGATTCACTCATTTTGCTCCGTATGTAGTCACTTGTTGAAATCTCTAGAAAGACGAATAGAATATTTAGGAACGGAGGGAGTACACATATGAAGCAAAATGAGTGAATCTACACTCTAAAATATGCTCGTTTGAAATTTGTAAAAATACAAATATTTAGGAACGAAGGAGTATAATTTTGTGCATGGCACATGGACCCGGATGATGAAGAGGCTTCTGGCGATGCTATCAAGCTTCCATCATTTGTTTACATAATTGACGTACTATACAAATAATTTTCCAGCGACATGAAATTGTACAATGGTGTAAGCTTTCAGCTTTTGTTTCGCGTGTCTTGCCATCGATGCTCTTCCGGAAACAATAAAAAACTAACTTCCTTGCTAATGCATGTCAATTATTAGCAGATCGAGCTAATAATTACATCACAAATCAAGACAGAGTTGTGAGAAGGTGTTAAATTAAAATTGATCCATGCTTTCATTGGCAAGCAACGTCCCCCATTTCTGTCTAAATCAACAAGGCATGTTGGGAAAAAAAGTAGCTGTCTGGAGCATGCAACATTCCGATCATTTTGTGCAGTTCCACTAAAATAGAGCTGAGCGTCCCCGTTCCAAAGATATTAAGTGTGATTACGATAATAGAGGACTGCTGATGAAACAATAAACACACAAATAGAAGCCGGTCACCTTTGCAGTCTCTCTTAAGACTAACTAGTTGGAGAAGATTAGGCTCGGAGTTGGATGAGGAGGATAGAGCAAAACCAATCTCCCTTTGTGCAGTTGCACTGAAATGTAGAGACGTTGCCCGTGTGACATTTTAGTACAACTGGATAAAACACTCTTAAGAAAAAAAGTGATTTGTGCAGTTCACCAAAAGGTCGCAATAGCAACGAGGTGAAATGGATAGCCCTGCTTGCAAAAAAGAGGTAGAAAGGAAACAATTACTGGCCAATAACAGTTGATGACACATGCGACGACAAAAAAGAAGCATATTCCTTGTCCTAAGGGAAGATAACAACACGGTTGTGTTTGTCTAAAACGGTGTGAGGACGAGAATGCAATATGGAAAGTACGTCAGATTTAGCTACGTTTTGGGCAAAGAACTATGGAAGATCCACATGCAGCGACGTGGGAAGACGGGCAGTGGAGCAAGGCCGGAGGGGATACCTGGAGGTCGTCGGGATGTAACTAGGTGAGCGGCGGCGGGCGGAATCTGCAAGCAGGTGGCGTAGGCCCTGCCACGCCGGAGCTTGGTCAGAGAGAACGACGTGTACCGTAGATCGGGATGTGCTGCCTCGGCGCCGTCAAACGGAGAAACGATGCACTTCCTCCCTTTCCCCCGGTGGACGGGATGCCGGATCAGTGACCAACAGTGAGAGAGAGAGAGGCCACCGCACTCCCTTTCCCCCGGCGGACGGGATGCGGCCGGATCAGTGACCAACGGTGAGAGAGAGAGAGAGGCCACCGCAGCCTTGTGTGAGATACTCTGAAGAGCGACAAACCAGGCAGGCAGGCTCCATTGTATATAGTGAGCGGACTACCTTTTTCTCCATAAAAATCGTTTTATATTCTGTGTGAGCGCTATAACTTTATTTAAAAATAACGCGGCAATGCGTCAAGTCGAACTTTGTTTCGTGCACGCGTGGTACACGACCTCCCTATGTAAACAACCGCTACAGGCGTTCAAATTAGCACGTGGGCTGCCATTTCATAAAGAAATGAGCTCCACCATGTACCCGCGCGGGTGTGGCTGGGCACGAAGCGTGAGTACGTGCATGGTGCACCTATTCTCTTCTTGTATACGTACACCACCTACGTGGGGTTGTGTGAGAGAGATACAAACCTAGAGAGATATAGTGTGTGGGTTCTTGAGAGTTTTTTGGGGGGTCAATCAAAAATGTAACATATGCAATGTGTGTGAAATAGAGTCCTGGATATAACATATATATAGAGGGGGCGATCCACGAGAAGAGAGTGGAGGTATCATCGGCTTGAGGTGTCCATAGAATCGAAGAGAGGGATGATGTGTGTGTGTGTATGTGTGCGCGCGCGATCGATAAAGAGTGCCATCGAATTTGTGTGTGCCCACGTCAAAGATATAGAGTGGCTGGCCTACTGGAACATGAGATGGGACATGTGCATTTGTCTCTGTGGCATGGATACCTACCTGCAGTGCTCGACTATCGGTGTGTGGTGGGGGAAGAGGGAGGCCCAATTAACTATAGAGGTACAATGGCTGGTATATGTGTGGAGGAGGAGAGAGGCCTACCTCATGTATTAAGGAGATCGATCTGTCTCATGTATTAAGGGAGATCGATCGGCATCCATGCATATGTGCAGGAGAGGAATAAGGTTGGGAGAGAGACAGAGCTAGAGTGTTGGAGGGGGTGGTAGTGGAGTTGCTTCTAACAAATGGTGGGGTAGGGTTGCTAGACAAACGGAGGGCACGCCCGCAATATCAATAAGAGAGGAGATGGCTGCTTGTTGTCTGTGCACGTGCGTGTGAGAGACGGGTCAGGAGGCATGCACGAATGATGAGGGGGGACGATGTGGCTGTGGTAAGCAGACGTAACTACATAAGAAGATTAATCGCCCTTTGTTAGAGAAAGGAGAGACATAACTTGTGAGGTGCGTCGATCGATGGGGGGGGGGGGGGGTAGTTAAAGTCGATCTAGGTATATGTTGGGCGATCGATCGGTATACATGCATGTGTGTGTTAGAAGCAAATGAGGCACGAGGAGAAGGATAGAGAGAGAGGGATGCATGTAGGAGGTGGTACGAGAGGCATACTATATCGAGGGGGGAGGAGTGTGCGAGTACGAGAATGATGAAAAGAGTGGTGGGAGTGAGGCATGGACGGTGACAAGAGCTTGTGTTTGTGCTAGGCACACCTGGCTAGAGAGGCATATCGATCGATGTGTGCCGTAAAGAAGGAGCTGGGGGGCCTACACACACCATGGATGAACGACCTAAAGTGAAAAGACGAATTTGCGCGATGGAGCTAGAGAATGCTGAGGGAGGGTGAGAGGGATGCGGGCATGTGCATGCACAAGAGAAAGTTAGCGCTAGCTACAAAGATAAGAGGGTTGTGTGGGTGTAAAAGACGAATAGAGATCATATATACTTCATTATAAAAAGTGAATTCGGATATTTGAAGAATTTATCATAGTGTTTCAAACTGACGCATGTGTGAATATATATAACGGTGATACACATGGTGTGGTTATGAACATGTTATACTACATTTAATATATTTTATCTCTATTCTTATAAAAAAACGGAGTTGTTGATGATGGTGTGCCTGCCATCCTACATTATAGGTCGTCCGATTTATATCTGGCGGATAGCAAAGAAACTATGATGGTTGAAGTTGGCAACAATCATGATTGTAGATTCTTATTGAAATAGATAAACGAATTCAAATTTAGTTCGAATTGCAGCGGTAGTATAGACATTTGTAATGCACTAAAATGTTGGTATGAGTAGGTTACGTGCATTATACAGCAAGTTTAAAAAATTTAATCGGACATAACATGGATTCATACTCCCTCCTTCCATCTATATAGGGCGTAATGAGATTTTTAAGACCGCCTTTGACTATTGACAAGATTAATAGTACATGACATGCACACTGTGAAAATTATATCATTGAAAGAACCTTTCACAGACGAATTTAACGGTGTGATTTGTGTAAGTTGCATGTCATATATCATTGCTCTAATATTTGGTCAAAGTTAGCATCGAAAAACGCATTAGGCCCTATATAGATGGAAGGAGGGAGTAGCTTTGAATAGCATTTGTATAGTAAAACGGGCAAGACTCTCTCTTTGTGTGGTGTGAATAGTTTTATTTTTTCATTTTCTCTTTGGTTGAGGGAAGTGCAAATTGATTTGAGTGCATTACAAGTACAATATTACTACACGTTAGGCTTGTCCCTAAAATTCAACCCGCGTCTTGTTATATCCCGAAAATTCAGATATCGTGCTCCCAAAACTGGCGCCTTCACAACCCACGCCTTGCTATCCCGAAAATACAACACACGCGAAAACTCCCTCCAGCTGCCAAATCCCGACACGCGAAATCCCCCTTCTAACCCTCGAAATTTGAAAGGGCCGCTAGTTCAAATCGGTGGGGGGTACTTTTGTAACACACCCTACATTTTGGACAAGCGCGTCCCTAAGTCATGCTTCACCCCCTCCCATCGCCCCCTTTTCGCCATTTGAAATCCCAGGCCGCCATAACCTCTCTGCTCCAGCCGCAAAATCCCACCCTCCTCCGTCCGCCACGTCACCGCTGCCTAGCCGGAGCCTCTTCCCCGACGACGTCGTCGACCGCAACAGCTCGACGTCCCTCGTCCACCTCCCCGGATGACGATCCGTCGTCCATCTCGCCATCCTGCCAGTTCAGCCGCCCCGTTCTCCTCCTCCAAGGAGCTGCTCCGACGATCGCCTCGTCTATCGCGGCTGCTGCATCCCCACACCGCTGCCTTAACCTGCTCCACCGGAACCGCAGCATCCTCACCGACTCCTCGGACGAAGCCGAGGCCTACTCGGCGCCACCAAAGATGTTGTACACTCATTGTATCGCACCTTCTCCTTAACTCGACCTCCCGACGCCGACGGTGCTCCATCCTGCACCCCCATGGAGCGGCTACCTTAAAGCCGGCGCCGCGGGCGACATCTCCACGGCGGCTCTCCCCGGTCACGAGGCCACTTGGCGGCGGCGTCCATACCGGCCGGATCTGCTGCTGCTGCTCCGGCTCTCGCTTCGCTTCGCTCGCTATTCTTCTTCTTTGCTCCAGCTCTCGCTCGATCGCTCGCTCGCCCAGCTGCTGCTGGTACTCTCCCCCTCGCTCGTGCTGCTGCTCTACTCTGAGTAAGCCACACTTCAGTCGACTGAATCGACTTTTGGGTCATTCGATTTTCAGGGGTTGGGGGGGGGGGCTCGCTGGAGTTAAGTAAGAACCACCCGTAGCGGGGACGGGGGCTCTCCGGAGAGGTATCCCACTATCTATCTTAGGGTTTAGGGTGGGGGGCGGGGGGTCTAGAGGGCTGGACGGGGCGGTAGTGACGAGTTGTTTAGGGGTGGCGAGGCGGCGCTGGGGCCGGCGGTTCGGCCGGTGGTGGCTGGCGGCTCCGGGGGGTGCAGGTTGAAGATGAACTGCAGGCCCTCCCTAAACTACATGTCAAGTGCCTCTCTGCTACCATTGCGTTCAGTTTCGACAGTAACATTCAGATTCCACAGTAAATTTCAGTTTCGACAGTTAAGTTCAGAGTCAACAATTTTTACCTCATCTGTTGTAGTCAGGTGGTTTTTGGTGATGTTAATTTACATCCATTTTACATCATCTATTGGAGATGCTATTAGAATCCCACTAGAGATTAACGATGTATGTCTTGTGCTGCTCCAGCCTTGACGTCTTACGGCTCACCGTAGCTGCTCCAACGATAGAACGATCCATCACAACAGAGCAGTGCCCTGGACGCCATCTACAGATTCCTCAGATCTTCCTCCACACCTCCGACAGCCACCTCTGCCTCAACTGCTTCAGCGACCAACCCAATGATGTTGAGGTCGACACGGCTACGACAAAGAGGTTGTACACTTGTTGCATCACTTATTACTATACATTCACGTCGATCCATTAGGGCTATTTTGGTTCAACGGAAAAACGTCGATCCACTGGTTGTTACCATCACTCTAAATTTCTGCATGCTCTCCTTACATAATCTCACCATATTTTTTCGTATGCATGTCGATATTGTACACAGTCATGCCGAACATGTAGAGAAAAAGAGAAGAGTTTTCTTGCTGGCAATACAATGTCATGCGTACATCGCTCCATGGTGGGTTCAATGGCAAACCCTCCCCACCCCTCTCCGGTGTAATCCGGAGGAAGATATCTGCTCCGGATGATCTGCACGCTGACCACTCCCATTTACCCCCCAAGGTGTTTGCTCTACCTTGGCATGATGATGTTAGTCATATCATGCATATGTTGCCTTGCAAAGGCCTACTTTTGACATCATATATGTTATCTGCTTAGTTTAGACATGTTCTGTAATGCCACCTGTTTAGTTTCTATATCATATATGGGAATTATGCAGTCTCATGTCTTGTAGCCATCCATAATATATGTGAAATGTGCAATGCCATCCTGTTTAACCAGGCATCATATATTTGAATGATATCTTGCCCATACTTTTCTTCATTACACTTCCATTTGTCGACAATGTTTGTACATTAAACTACTCTTCCAGTGAATTAGCCATTTGGGTGGGAGATGGGAAAATCTGGAGTGAAAACAAGGCCTTGAGCGAGGCATTGCTACATCAAAGCAGATCTCTTGTTGGGTCCCGATAGCTCCTCGGATATGGATTCAGAGACAGATGACCAGTCCTATTCCCCCACTGAGGTGTGTGCTCTAACTTGGCATGGTTATACTGCTCATATCATGCATAGGGTGTCTTGCATTGCATAGTTTAGACATCATATACATAATATTCAACACCATGTTCTTAGTTCAGACATCATATCGAATGCCCTCTGATTAGCATATAAATCACACATGCGAATTAAGTGATGCGATCCTAATTACTTAGATAACATGTAGGTGAATTATGTCATGCGATCCTGTTTAGTTATTCATCATATCTTTGAATTATGTTATGCTATGCTATCCAGTTTAGATAGACATCATATATGTGAAATTATGTCATGCTATCCGTTTTAGTTAAGCAATATACATTTCAACTATTTCATGCCCTCTTTTTCCACACTATCTATTGCATATGTCTCTCATACAATGTCTGTACATTCAACTATGTTTCCTGTTTATCAGCCATTTGAATTGGAGAGGGTGATGCTAGTATCTAGCGGACTAAAAACACGGTCTTCAAATAAAACAGTGCTACCTCTTGGTGGAGATTGCACCCCGGTTGTACATGCACAAGAACCAGCCCTACCACACATAACCCAAACTCTCGCAGATTGTACCCTCACTGCGATGGACAGAGAACCAGCTTCACCCAATCTAATCCCAACCCCAGCCGATAGTAACCCAGTTCCTGTTGACACAAGACCATCTCCACCACAGGCTCCCAAACAAGAGCAGTTAGTAAGGAAGCTCCGGTGCCCAAAGGGCCAAGATTATCACGGCGAACCCCAACTCCACCGGTTAGTACGCCTATTCCCGTGGAGGAAGCACAACCAGCTAGTCGTAGTTTAGCATCTATCGCATTTGATGTTATTAAATCAGATAAAGCGTATCTTCCCATCTTGGAAATATTATAATCAAGATGAAGGAAAATGTCGATTCTTGTGTGTTTGTCCAGGAGTTATGTGTAAGTAATGTTATTCATGGCAATTACTTTGCTTCGGCCCCATACATCCTTCCTCCATGATGGTTACAATACAACAAATTTTCCAATTTTTCTCTATAGAGAAGGACCGATTTGGAAACTCAGGATGATGTAACATGTGCTAATACCTCTGCTATGTTCAAGAATGCTTGGTGGCAGTATCGGAATTACCTGAGGAAAACGTACTTCACCGGCAAAGAAACTCATCAAATTCCCTTACGTTCTCCTGAGACACATTTACTGGACGATGACTGGGAACGCCTTGTTCTGTACTGGCCCCGAACCAAGAATGTGGTAAGGTCTATGAGCTCATGTTCTATTTTTAAGTATTATATTCTTGCGTCTTACTGTACTCTGTTCATGTAGAACAAGTGCCTAAACCTGAAGAACAATTGTTCTAATTTAAGATTCCATTGCTATCATAGTTCAAAAAAGCGCTAGGCGTTAATTGTGCGTTTTTCCACCGCCTTGCGCTTTACTGACCAAAGCGCATGCTTATGCGCAGTTATGCACAGATTATGCGTAGTTATGCGCAATGCGTTTTGCCAACGCCTAGAGCCTAGGCGCGCCTTTTTTAACTATGATTGCTTTGCTCTTGTATCACTGTATTTACTCATACAAACTTATTTTTAAATTGAAGTATCCAATCGAAACTCCAATGGCACAGCAGGTATGTTCACACATGTTTCTTTAATAGGTTTGCTCTTATCAATAGCTCTGTTGATTTCAATTTCAATTGTGTATACAGTTGACTTTCATATCATGCACATTACTAGCATCACAACAGAGCCAATAGTGTTGTTGTACATGTAGACCCGTGGTACCCATCTGAAATCTTGTTGTGCCGTGTAGTTTCCCACGCTTTGTATTCTTTCACTGCTGCTTTGTCTTGAACTGATATGATTTGAACTGTGTCTCTATTTTGATTTGTCAAGACAATGCAGTGACCATAGGACATAGATATATGTTTGTTTGATGCTTTTAGTATGTACTAGTACTTGGCAATAGAAGACTTGGTAGTTTAATACTGTCCACCTTACTAATGAACTAGTTCACCGAAATGAGTTTCATATACTAGTACATGCTAAACTTGTTATGTGTCTGCTTGTTTCTTCTTTTAGAATGCTGACAGAATATTGGGGGAGAGTGCCTTTGTCGGTGTACTAAAGTAGGGGTACCTTAGTACCCCGAACTTGTCTGCACGGCAATCCTTGGCGTCCCCGTGGCAAGCCTCGCCGGGCGTCCGCCAAGACCCTCCGCAGCCTTTCAGAAGACAAGACCCCGGCAAGAGGAGCTTGTCGGGAAGGCCTCTCTAGGCACGAAGAAGGCCCCGGCAAGAGGAGCTTGCCGGGAAGGCCACTCCAGGCACGCAGAAGACAAGGCCCCGGCAAGAGGAGCTTGCCGGGAAGGCTCGGGGCGCGACAAGTCTCCGGGCGCGACAAGGATTCGGCCGCGGAAAGGCGCTTGCCGCGGCATGCAACTTCTCTCCGTCTCCGCTCCAGCTCACCCAGCGACGTGTCGCCATGGGACCGTTCCATGCGCTGCGTGTCGGCGGGTACGTGCAGCCAGCGGAGAGCGTAGATAAGCGGCCGACAGGCTCGCCATCGTGGCGGCGGAGGTGCACCTGACGGTCTGTTACACTGTTTGGGCGACAACGACGGGCATTTATTGCTTTGTCCCTTGCCGTCGAGTTAGGTATTTGGCACTGTACACTGTTCAAGTAGGTGTACCAACTCCTGTTTTTACATTTGTACCCCCGCCTATGTTGCCACCTGTCGGAGACCCCTTGAGCATATAAAAGGAGGCCCGAGTGCAACGTAGAAAGGGTTCCGCAGGTTCGGCTCGTTCGGTTCATTCGACCCACTCGAGACCAGAGACACTCACGCTAGGTTTTGTAGCCTGCATTGCTCCCTGGCAAGAACACAATAGATCAAACAAGCAGCAGTAGGAGTTTTATCTCTCCGGAGAGCTCCGAAGCTGGGTAAGCTGCTTGTGTGCATCGCCTCGATCCGCTCTTCGTGCGATCTCCGCCCCCCTCCGAACCACAAGGGGCCTGCTCCGCCGGCCCCATAGGTGTTCGCGGGTACGATCAGCCTCCCCGACATCTTTGGCGTGCCAGGTAGGGGGCGTCGATGCCGTGTGAATCTGATCCGGCGTTCACACGAGCAGCGTCATCAACATCTTCCCCAACATGCCACTGAAGAAGAAGGCTTCGGCGGCAGCAGAGCCGTCTGCGTCGTACCCACCCTCACCGCAGCAAACGGGTGGTGGGGCAGACGCTGGCGGAGGAACGGGCGCCGACGAAGGTGCTCGCGACGTTGCCAAGTCCAAGGACAAGGCACCGCAAACCTCGGCGTCCGCGCATCCCCCGCGCCCATCTCAGGAGACGCGGGACCAACAACGTCATGGCGTTCCCAACGCCATACGTTCGTTGGATCGAGACCCTCAAGACCAGCGTGCGCGCCAACATGCCTTGCACGGCGAGATACGGTCGCCCGGACGGGTGCTGCTCCTTCTAACGTGGTTAGAAGTCCGGCGTGTCCCGCCTCGCACCGTTCTCCAATGCCGCCTACTACTCCAGCAGAAGCTGGCGAGCTCGGTGCTCCTCGACTACCCTCCAACGGCCGACAAGGTCGACGAGTGGAGGGCCACTATCCAGAGCCTCATCGGCTTTGCCAACGGCGACGCTCCGTGGCAACCAACGCCATCATTGCCGTGGCGAGACGACAAGGCACGAGCCGGTGGCGACGAGACTATCGGAGGTGCAACCACCATGCACTCTCCGCCAAGAAGGCCAAGATCGCCGACTCACCGGATCCACCTCGACAGCGACTCCACCGCGTCGTCGGACCCGTGAGCTCGTCGCGATCAGCGCCAAGTTCTTCATGAGCGACAACAAGAGGACGCTTTCGAACTGCGCATCGGCGCCCGAAGGGAAGCGCGACGTCGATCCGACAAGCGCCGCTGGGCCTTCTGTTGACATGCTGCGCGCGCAGGAGGAGCCGTGACTTACCGTGACGCGGTAGGTTGCCCTGCGTTCACTCGTGAGCTGCGGCAAGTCCAAAGGGCCCAGCCGTAAAAACTTCAAACCAGACGTCGTGCGGAGAAGTATGATGGCGGGGCGCACCCGTCGGAGTTCCTTAGCATCTACACCATCGCGGTGCAGGCTGCGGGGGCGGGACGACAAGATCTCGCCAACTACTTCCGCTCGTCCTCAAGCCCAACGTCCGATCTTGGCTCATGCACTTGTCGGGCAGCTCCATATCCTCTTGGCAGATCTGTGCCATCAGTTTGTTGGCGCCTTCACAGGTGGCCACAAACCTCATGGCCAAGAGAGTGACCTTCACTTGCTCGCCCAGAAGGAAGGAGAATCCTTGCGCAAGTTCATTCAGAGATTCAGCCGTGTGCACTACAACATCCCAGACATCCACCCTGCCGCGGTGATCAGCGCGTTTCATCAGAATGTGCGGAACCGCGGGATGAGGGAGGAGATGGCGATGTGCAAAGTCAAGGGCGTCGCGAGCTGTACGCCTTGGCCGACAAGTGTGCACGCTACCGAGGAAGGGAGGAGACTCAGGAGAGAATGCAAGCAGGATCTCGACAAGGATGACACCGCCCAAGAAAGAAGGGCGTGGCGAGGCAACAGGAAGAAGAAGGCCGTAGAAGTGCTAGCTGTTGAGCAGTCCGGCAATGGAGGTGGCGACAAGAACACCAAGGCTGGTGGCTCCGGCAAGGAGGTTGTCACGACGCCAACCACCGGTCGGTGGCGGCCGCCGACAAGCGGGACAGCTCCGGCAAGTAATCTTGCAAGATCCACCGCACCAAGGGCCACGATCTCCAGATTCAGAAGAAGGTCGAGCAGCTCGTCGAACAGCAGAGAGCTGAGTACGAGCGGCGCGACAAGGAGAAGGCCCAGGAAGATGCTGGTGGAGCAAGCAAGAAACGTCCCGGCCGGGGAGGACGCCGCAGCAAGGCCAAGCAGCGGCAAGGAGATAGACCTCCCCGCGGCCGCGACAAGGATGAAGATGATGACGACGATGAAGATATGGAAGATGACGACGCTGACGAGCAGGAGTTTCAGAAAGCCACAGAGGTTCTCTGCGTTGACGGAGGTGCCTCCCTGCATACCTCCCACCGCCAACTCAAGAAATGGATGCGGGAGGTCAATGCAGCGGAACCATCCGTAGAGTCACGCAAGCCTCTGAAGTGGTCCATCACGCCTATCATTTTTGATAACTACGGTCGGGTGCTTGCCGATGTTGGTCTCCCCAACCATCCGCAACCTCAAGGTTACAAAAATGTTAGTTGACGGCGGGGTCGGCTTGAATCTGATCTCCTCCGCGGTGCTCCAGAAGCTTCAAATCCTCGACAATGAAGCTCGAAGAGACCGGTACCTTCCAAGGAATCAATCCGGGAAGGAGCAAGCCGAAGGGGAAGATTACGTTGCCAGTCACATTTGGCAGCGAGCTGAACTTCAGGACTGAGAGGGTTACGTTTGACGTTGCCGATTTCCCATTGCCTTACAATGGGATACTTGGCAAATCGGCCTTCGCCAAGTTCATGGCGGCCTCTCACCTCGCCTACAACCTACTCAAGATGCCAGCCCGATAAGCGTCATCTCTGTCCATGGCGACAAGAAGGATGCCCTTATCTGCCGACAAGATCTTCCGGGATGCAGCAGCCGCGACAGATTGCCAAGCACTTGCCGCTGAAGCCCCGGGAAGAAGACCAAGTCCAAGTCGAGGCAAGGGCTCGATGCTCACTCCGCAAGCGCACCTCTTGAGTGCTACGCTACCGTCGAGGATGCACCATCGAGCTCCACCAGCAAGTGCAAGAAGATGGTGGCTCCGCCGAAGACCAAGAAGGTGCCCGCCAAGGAGGACGGCACTGGTGGTACCTTCACCATCAGTGCCTCCCTCGACCCTAAATAGGAAGGTGCGCTCGTTGCTTTCCTGTGGGCGAATGTCGACGTGTTTGCATGGCAACCGTCTGATATCCCCGGTGTTCCCAGGAAAGTGATTGAGCTCCGCCTGGCCGTTTGTCCTCATGCGCGGCCCGTCAAGCAAAAAGTCAGGAAACAAGCAGTGGAGCACCAAGAATTCATAGCCGAAGAGATCAAGAAACTGGAAGCAGCAGGCCTTGCCAGAGGAGTGCTCCATCCTACGTGGTTGGCCAATCCTGTAGTCGTGCACAAAGCAAATGGGAAATGGAGACTTTGTATTGACTTCACGGATGTTAATAAAGCTTGTCCCAAAGACCCATTTCCCTTGCCGTGCATTGACCAGATTGTTGACTCCATGGCTGGATGTGATTTGCTTTCGTTTCTTGATGCATACTCAGGATACCATCAGATCTTCATGGCTGAAGAAGATGAAGAGAAGACCGCATTCATTACACCATGTGGCACGTTACATTTCATACGGATGCCTTTCGGTTTGAAGAATGCTAGTTCAACATTTGCAAGGGTAGTCCATGGCGGCTTTTGAGCCGCGGATGCATGAAATGTAGAAGCCTACATGGATGACATAGTGGTCAAGAGCAAGGACAAAGCAACTCTGGTTCAAGATTTGGGCCGAGACCTTTGCGAATCTGCCAAGATCAACCTCAAGCTCAACCCCGAGAAGTGCGTGTTTGGGGTCCCTTCCGCAAGCTTCTCGGGTTCTTCGTGTCTCAAATGAGGGATTGAAGCTAATCCCGACAAGATCAAGGCCATTGAGCAGATTGAAGCACCAAAAGCGCGTCAAGGATGTACGAAGACTTGTCGGTTATGCGTGGCTGCTCTCAGCAGGTTTATTTCTAGGTCTGCTGAGCACGCCTGCCATTTTTCAAGATTTTGAAAAGGCAGGTCCAAATAAATGGACTCCTCGAAGCGGAGGCTGCGCTGCAGACTTGAAGAGATACATCCTCCACTCCAACACTTGTCGCACCTAGGCCACAAGAGAAGTTGCTGCTATATATAGCGGCAACCAATCAAAGTGGTTAGTGCTGCGTTAGTGGCGGAGAGGGAGGCAGATGAGCCAAAGCAACCACGGCAAGCACATCCGGCGACAAGCGGGGGCTTCACGACAAGTTCTGGTCCCGACAAGGACGAGTCCGTGAAGACGCATGAACAGATGCGAGAAAAGGATGGTGCAGCGCCCGATCTACTTTATCGATTCCCTCCTGCGAGGGGCTAGGTCAAGGTACTCTGGTGTGCGAAATTGCTTTTCGGCCTCCTCATGGCCTCGAGAAAGCTGCGCCATTACTTCCAAGCACATGAGATCACAGTTGTCACTTGCTTTCGGCCAAGAGGATCTTGCGAGAATCTAGAAGCGGCAGGCGAGGATTGTCGAGTGGGCATCGGAGCTATCAAGCTTTGGTCTCAAGTTTGAAAGCACATCAACTATCCAAAGCGCAGCATTGGCGAATTCATAGCAGAATGGACGCCAACGCCGGATGAAGAGATTCCGAGACGAGCATTCCCGTCAAAGAAGCAAGCAAAGAGTGGCTGATGTACTTTGATGGTGCCTTCTCGCTGCAAAGGCGCCGGTGCGGCGTGCTGCTTATCGCACCCACGGAGAGCACCTCAAGTCGTCGTTCAGATGCACTTTCCCGAGGAGCAGCGACAAACAATACTGCAGAGTATGAAGGTTTGCTTGCCGGTCTCAGGATCGCAGTGGACCTTGGGATCAAGAAGCTTATTGTCAGGGGTGACTCGCAGCTTGTCGTCCGCCAAGTGAACAAGGATTACAAGAGTCCGTTGATGGAAGCCTACGTCGATGAAGTGAGGAAGCTAGAAGAGCACTTTGACGGCCTGCAAATGGAACATGTTCCAAGAGCTCGTAATGATATTGCCGACGGCTCACAAAGCGCCACTGCACTTAAGTTACCTGTGGAACCAGGGATTTTCGTGCTCAAGCTGACTCAACCAACCGTAACGACATCAACTGGACAAAGCAAAAAGAGGAAGTTGGCCTCTGGTGACTACTTTCCGACAGAGCTTCCCGAAGCCGTCGTGGCAAAGGTCCCCAAGATCAACACCAACAATCTTTGAGGAGCGATGCGCTCCGGCAGACCCGAGGTTTGTTTACGTTGAAGCGAGCGCCCCGACTAGTCTTGCTCCGGCAAGCTTGTCGGGGAGCATCAAGCTCCGGCAGGGCCGCAAGTTCTTGCCGTGGAAGCTGATGTTCCCGCAACAGCGGATGTGCCTTTAGTACTTGTTGTCGAGCCGCAAGCTCCAGCATGGGCACAACAGATTGTCCGTTTCCTTCAGACAGGAGAACTTCCCGAAGAGCAAGAAGAAGCGGAAAGAGTAGCCCGGCAGTCAAGTATGTACCAGTTTGTCGATAGCATACCGTCGTAAGAAGACTCAACGGTGTGAAATTGAAGTGTATTGCCGGGAAGATGGATGAAGCTATTAGCGAGAGATACATGGAGGCATATGTGGTCACCACATTGGCGCAAGAGCACTTGCCGGCAAAGCTTTACGGCAAGGTTTCTTCCGCCGACAGCCCTCCGGGATGCAAATCGCACAAGTAACCAAGTGTGAAGTGTGCGGTTCCATTCCAAACAGATACACCAGCCAGCTCAAGCTCTCCAGACGATCCCTTTATCACAGCCATTTTCGGTGCAGGGGCTCGACATCCTCGGCCCCTTCCCGAGCTGTCGGGGCTTTGAATACTTGTACGTGCGCCATCGACAAGTTCACAAAGTGGCGGAAGTGGAAGCGATGAGGAAGGTGGCACACGGTCGGCGGTCAAGTTCTTCAGGTCAATTGTTTGTCGTTTGAATCCCTAACCGGATCATCACCGACAACGGCACACAATTCTAAGTCGCACCTTCATGCAAGACGTCCAAGACCTTGGCGCCAAGGTCTGCTTTATACATTGCTCACCCGAGAAGCAACGGTCAAGCGAAGAGGGCAAATCTTTGAAGTGCTACGCGGGCTCAAGACCAGAATTTTCGACAGGCTGCACAAGTGCGGAAGAAACTAGATCGAGGAGCTGCGGTGGTTCTTTGGTTGATCGGGGCGACGCCAAATCGAGCCATCGCCGCACACCCTTTGCTCTAGTCTATGGAGCAGAGGCAGTTCTCCCCACAGAACTCGTATACGGATCGCCTCGAGTGCTCGCTTATGATGAGCTTGAGCAAGAGTAGCTGCGACAAGATGACGCGCTGCTCCTTGAGGAGGATCGTCTTCGGGCATTGCGGCGAGCTGCTACTTCTGACAAGCTCTGCGTCGCTACCATAGCCGCAGGGTTAATGCGAGAAGTCTCGAGGAAGGCGACCTTGTTCTTCGACGCGTTCAGTCCGCCAAGAATTCAAACAAGTTGGCCTTGAAGTGGGAAGGCCCTTATCGGGTGAAGCAGTCACTAGGCCCTGGCGCTGTCCGCCTTGAGACTGAAGATGGCATTCCGGTGAGCAACTCCTGGAACATTGAGCATCTTCGTAAGTTTTACCCATAGGGCGCGGTTGTCGGGACCCGTTTCGGCAACCACCTTTTGTACAAGTCTTGCCGCTGTTGCATGTAATCCTTTGTACAAAGCCGGGCGCAGACCCCGTGCATCAGTAAAGCTCATGTGTTGCGCACAACTTGTCAAGTTCATGCTTTCATCAATTTATTGCATGCTTTGGCTAACACTTTGTGCAGCAACCACACCCGGTAAGCAGAATCGAGCCGCTAGGCTCCATAACGTTATTTCCTCTTCTTTTTCTTTTCTCAAAGAAAGGAGAGCTCCCTCGCGCACAAGTTAACCAGGGGGGAAGGAGGAGATAATACTATGGACCAGGCACCGCTCGAGAAAGTTCCACCTCATCGGGAAGCAAGAGACAGAAAAGCTAAGTTGCCAAAGTTTGAGCAATCAATTTTTAAATTTTCGAGTTATCTTCCTCGAACGATAAGTACTTTGTATGGAGAACCCATGCGCGGAGGAACCAAATCGTGACTGGTCGCGCCCTTACTTTGTTTCGAGTCCGCTCAACAACTTAAGTGAGCTGCGGCTAGTCCGCGACAAGGTTGCTTGTCGGTAGCGACCCTTGACGAAAGGCTGAAGTTCTCGCACTTTCGGCGCTCATGACAAGGGTGCTGCACCGGCAAGTTTCCTGGCGTGGGGCAATGACATACAAAGCCAAGAGTCGAGTAAAGGAAGTAACATAGCAAATGTTGCCCAGAATAAAGTTATATTACAAAAATAACTTATTGTGGCACTGGCTAAATCGTTCTCAGAACTGAAATAACAGCGAAGAGGAGAAGAAGGTCGCGCCGGCACCCAAGCCCCGGCAAGCCAGAGTTGCCGGGGGCTGCGGCAAGCTAGAGTTGCCGGGGGCTGCGGCAAGCCGAGTTGCTTGGGGCTGCGGTATCGAGATAAGCCTTTCGTCCTTTTCAAGCATCCCTTTTTCATTAAAAACATTCTACTCGGATACAATCCGTGGAGAATGAAAAACATGAAAGAGAGGATTACAAGTTTTAAATGCGGATAAGGCCGAAGGCTTACAAATTAAAAGATAAGATGCCCGTAGTCCTTTTCTGTCCCTCTCTTGAGGAGGTAGGTCAAGGAGGCAAGAAGGGCAAGAAAGCGCCTAAGGCGAGCTACGGGTGCGAAGGCACCAAGGGAACATCCCGGAGCTCCCCGAGGGCTTGACGGAGATGGCAGCGCCGAGCGGGGCTCGAGGCAGGCGGCGGGGCGTCGGCCTGTTGTCGAGGGAACTACGCCCTCGTACTCCGACTTGACGGCCTTGTCGCCATCCCTCTTCCCTTCCGTAGCCTCCCTCGCCCGGTCGCCCAAGGAGACGACCCGGGGAGTTCAAGGAGCCGCAGCGCGGATGATGGGGTCGCCCGGTGGCCTTGAAGCGCCCGACAACTAATCGGGCCCGCTACCCTCGTCGTCGCTGTCGCTCTCCTCCTCGTCACTCTCGCTCGAGGAATCTTCATTGTCGGAGGAGCTATCCACGCAGCACTTCGCCCGAAATACCGAGATCCCCGAAGGCCTTGACGGAGAGGAGATCACCCTCCATTAACTTAAAATGGAGGGTAAACCCGCCATCAGTCTGTGGATGCAGTGAACGTCTTCCACCCATGATCGAGATACATCACATTAGGGGCTGGGAATACAACACGGACTCGCATGCCGCTGATTCCACATCCCCTCATATGTAATCTCAGTGTCTCGGGCGGATCCGACTCCATCGCGCTCGCGAACGGAGCTGGAATCCGGAGGCGACGACGGGCGCCAGCGCAGCCTAACGAAGAACTTCGCAAGGTCGTCCCTGTATGGACCGCCGCAGGGAGGAACGCCCGTGAGCGGAGGCAGCGCGCCGCCCGTCTGCCTCTTCCCCGGCGCCTCGACCTTGTCCACGACCTCGCCCCTCCCTCTTCCCCTTGTGGCGGTTCTGCCACCCCGGCGTGGGGTTGGGAGGGAGCTGTCTGTGGCGACCCTCGCCGCCACCGATGAAGAACCAAGGTTCCTTTTCTCCATGACGAATGAGAGAAAGGGGAGCGTAAACCGAGGAAAGGAGGAGATAGGAGAGTGCGGGCCTGCGCTCCCCTTCCGTTCTTTTAAGGAAGCAAGGTGGGGCTCGACCGCCCTTTCGGTAAATCAGGGCATAGGAAGAGCGGGGAATCGGGGCCGACCTGCTGCCTCTGCTCATCTTGGCCAGTTTTTTTCACTTCCACCGTCCATGACCCCAAAAGCATGGGAACCACGTGGCGGGGATGCAGAATCGAGGCGACGGGTGAAGCGACCCGCCACGTCGCCCACTTCCCCCACGCTGCAATTGACGCGTGCCGTTCTGTGAACGCAGCGGATCTGAGTGGGTTTGGTTTGGACCCAGGCAGCGCGTGCCCGTGCCACTGTTTTGGACACAGCCTAACAGCGCCTCGGCACCGTGTATGGCCTGAACCGGGGCTCTGTCGGTGTACTAAAGTAGGGGTACCTTAGTACCCCGAACTTGTCTGCAGGCGATCGCAGCGTCCGTGGCAAGCCTCGTCGGCGTCGCCAAGACCCTCCGCAGCCTTTCGAAGACAAGACCCGGCAAGAGGAACTTGCGGGAAGGCCTCTCTAGGCACGAAGAAGGCCCGGCAAGAAGGAGCTTGCTTTGGGAAGGCCACTCGAACGCAGAAGACAAGGCCCGGCAAGAGGAGCTTGCCGGAAGGCTCGAAGCGCGACAATTCTCCGGCGCGACAAGGATTCGGCGCTGACAAAGGCGCTTGCCGCGGCATGCAACTTCTCTCCGTCTCCGCTCCAGCTCACCCAATGACGATGTCGCCATGGGACCGTTCCATGCGCAGCGTGTCGGCGGCTGTGCAGCCAGCGGAGAGCAGCGATAAGCGGCTGACAAAGGCTCGCCATCGTGGCGGCGAGGCGCACTGACGGTCTCTGTTACACTGTTTGGGCGACAACAGCGGGCATTTATTGCTTTTGTCCCTTGCCGTCGAGTTAGGTATTTGGCACTGCATAATCGCTCAAGTAGGTGTACCAACTCCTGTTTTTACATTTGTACCCCCGCCTATGTTGCCACCTGTCGGAGACCCCTTGAGCATATAAAAGGAGGCCCGAGTGCAACATAGAAAGGGTTCCGCAGGTTCGGATCGTTCGGTTCATTCGACCCACTCGAGACCAGAGACACTCACGCTAGGTTTTGTAGCCTGCATTGCTCCCTGGCAAGAACACAATAGATCAAACAAGCAGCGAGGAGTTTTATCTCTCCGGAGAGCTCGAAGCTGGGTAAATCCGCTCGTGTGCCTCGCCTCGATCCGCTCTTCGTGCGATCTCCGCCCCCCTCCGAACCACAAGGGGCCTGCTCCGCCGGCCCCATAGGTGTTCGTGGGTACGATCAGCCTCCCCGACAGCCTTATTAAGCAATGGTAAAGGAAGTAATGCAGATAAGGTTCAGGATAGTGACACATCCTTGTTGGTCTCCAACAAAGCTGATAAAATAGCTGAGGAAGACTATCTTGAAGACAGGCAGACAACCCCAAAGTCCTGTCTTGGTTTAGTGTTCGAAGTTCTTGGCCACTACCGCTTGCACAAGCTATTCAAACTCACTTTATGCGAATCAGTTCGGTTTCTTGAGTCTCAACTACAAGTGAAAGACATCGATCAGCTCTTTGCGACAAGAAGCAGAAGGACTACGGAAGTCCCTGGAGCATTCAGATGCATACTTTCTGGTGCAACAGCAAGTGTTGGAGGATTTTAGCGCCAAACAGGACAAAGCTAATCAGCTTGCTAAGCTTATTGCCAGCATGGTGGATACCCAGGATAACGTTTCTTGAGCTCTTTTGAAGTTGTTTCAGTTATGCTCTTGTTTTGCTGCCGCGTTTATTTACCTTTGGTGGCCAATTTTGACGGCCAATGTATGTAATATGCTGCTTTGTTTCCTATATTTGCACTGGTGGCGAACTTTGATGCCCAGTGGATGTAATATGTGTAATAGCGGTAATAGGCTAGCGTTAATTGATTTCTTATTTATTTCCTTATTGTCTTGTTTAGTTGTTTGCTTGTAGTCATTGCAGTTCATTTTCTGTTTTTTTTCTAGTGGTCACAATAGCCTATTTTTGGTAACTAGGCCAAAATAATCATGGCAACACACGGACTGTTGTAACCATGGGCCTCCTGCAGGCCGTATGATCCAATGGCCTTCGTCCGGCCGTAGGATCCATCGGCCTTCTATACGGGCCTTAGGGTTCATGGGCCTTCTACGGGCCGTAGGGTCCATGGGCCTTCTACGGGCCGTAGGGTCCATGGGCCTTCTACGGGCCGTACGATCCATGGGCCTTCTACGGGCCGTACTATCCATGGGCCTCATACGGGCCATAGGATCCATGGGCCTTCTACGGGGCGTATCATCATTTCACCAATCATGGGACGTACTATTCATGGACCATAATGGGCCGTTAATAGGCCGTATTTGATAACTCTATGAAAACAACCCAACGGGTTTTTTTTACATGAAAACGGCCCAACGTATTAACGGTCCGCAAACGGGCCGACTGTAACGACGGGCTGAATTTGGCCCTAAGCGAAAATGACGATGTGGGCCGTATGTAACCGAATCTTTGTGAATGAGCCCAAGAATCAATGGGCCCGAGAAGGCGAAAGATAACTTGGGCTGAAGCATTAATGGAACAACGGGCCGTTAATGGGTATAAAGTGATAAAGCTGTTCATTACGGGCCGGTTCACCATGGGCCGTTAATGGGCCAAGAGTTACAAAGGTCCTCATATGGGCCGAAGAAGTCATGGGCCACACATGGGCGGAAGTTAAAACGGGCTGAATCATATTGGATGGCCCAGATGACGCTACTGGGCCTAATTCGGATAGGGCGTAACGGGCCCTGGGTTTGCGGGATGTAAATGGGCTATATGCGAACAGGCCGTTAACAGGCTTTCCATGGGCCGGGCCGCCACCTTTTGACCAAGTCAAACGGGCCGGCCCTTTCACAGGAATGGGCCTCTGTTGGGCCGTGCCACGTGTCGCCGTATCATAGGCGCCTTCGCTCCAATGAGCGGATGACATCTGTCCCAACGGTGAGCCGACACGTGTTTCCTCCAGCCAATGATGATTTTACACGTGGAAAATCCCCATTGGTCGGGGTTGTTAACGGGTTATCGGATCCAAAACCTGACCCGATTGCTTAACGGTGTTCCATTACGGTGGATGCCACGTGTCGGTCACCCTTGACGAAAGCACTTCTGTGACGCGCGATTTATCGTCATGGAAGTGGACACTTCAGTGATGATAATTTTGGTAATGTCATGGAACACTTCTACGACAGCACAAGTATGACTATCTTGATTCTGTCATAAAATCGTCATGGATGTACATGCATGACAAGAAACGCGACCTACTGTGACAAACACGTATCATCACGGAAGTGTATTTTTTTTGTAGTGCGCCGCAGAGTCCAGAACCACCAAATCTAATCTAGACACCATCACGGAGGGTTCACCACTTCCATTGGCGCCTCTCCGATGATGTGTGAGTAGTTCTTTGTAGACCTTTGGGTCCGTAGTTAGTAGCTAGATGGCTTCCTCTCTCTTGTTTGATTCTCAATACAATGGTCTCTTGGAGGCCATATGACGTAACTCTTTTTGCGGTGTGTTTTTGGAATTGGATGAACTTTGAGTTTATTATCAGATCTATCTTTTTATATCCATGGAAGTTATTTGAGTTTCTTTGATCTCTTATATGCATGATTGCTTATAGCCTCGTATTACTTCTCCAATATTTGGGTTTTGTTTGGCCAACTTGATCAATTTATCTTGCAATGGGAAGAGGTGCTTTGTAGTGGGTTCGATCTTAGGGTGCTTGATCCCAGTGACAGAAGGGGAACCTACACGTATGTATTGTTGCTACTAAAGATAAAACGATGGGGTCTATTGAGGGAGTCCTGGATTAGGGGGTATCCGGATAGCCGGACTATATATATCGTCCGGACTATTGAAGCGTGAAGATACAAGACTCAAGACTTCAACCTGTGTCCGGATGGGACTTTCCTTGGCGTGGAAGGCAAGCTTGGCGATCCGGATATTATATTTCCTTCCTTGTAACCGACTCCATGTAAACTCTAGCCCTCTCCCGTGCCTATATAAACCGGAGAGGTTGGTCCTTAGAAGGCTGATCACAATTACAATCATACTATCATAGGCTAGCTTTTAGGGTTTAGCCTCTACGATCTCGTGGTAGATATACTCTTGTACTACCCATATCTTCAATATTAATCAAGCAGGAAGTAGGGTTTTACCTCCATCGAGAGGGCCCGAAGCTGGGTAAACATCTGTGTCCCTTGCTTCTTGTTACCATCAGCCTAGACGAACAGATCGGGACCCCCTACCCGAGATCCGCCGGTTTTGACACCGACATTGGTGCTTTCGTTGAGAGTTCCTCTGTGTCGTCACTGCAAGGCTCGATGGCTCGTCTCGTTGTCGTGACAACATTACATGAGGGAGCTCGGCTGTAGGCCAAACTCTCCGACTAGGCGGCTTCATCATGGCCGCCCCATCGGCTGTCGCGCCGACGATGGCCTCTCGGGTCATCACACATAAAATTCACATCAATTTGGAACTCGCCGAACAGATGGATCCCATAGAGCTCTCTTCTCTTAATGAGCTCTTGGATCACATCGCCGCTTTGGGAGTCGCAACAGACTATGACCGGATCAGGCTTAAACTCGACCAATGGGACATTAAATCCCCGCCGGCCACCCATGAGATAGCCGTATCGGAGGAACCACACAAGGAGTATCCCTCTATTTTGAGGACGAATTACGTCCGGATCGCCGAGCTCCCGGAGCTGGACACCCGCCCGAGGAAGGATATGACCCAGGTCCCGGACTTAGAACCGGGCACGGGGCCGAAAAAATTGGGCAGTGTCCCGAATCCCGAGCTGTTGAACTCGGAAGCTTCCATGCCCCGGGGTGCTAGATCGGATCAGAATCCGGATTCAGCTATAACCACCCACGCGGACTTAAATCGTCTCTCCCATATCGTGCAAGAGCCTCGAGAGACGATTACATCATTCTTTGGGCGATTCCTCCTTGCGCTAAACAAGGTCGAGGACTGCCACGAGGAGGACGTAGTCTCGCTCTTCTGCACAAACTGCACGGACAAAGGAATCCTTAATGCTATAAGTCGCCGTGACATAGTATGCTTTGTGGACTTAGCAATCATTGTACAGAAGTACTGTGCGATGGAAAGCGTCTGGAAAACTCAAACTGAATTTTGGGACAATCCGGCTTTAACCAAAACCTTTGTGCGAACTAAACGGGCAAACTCTCGTACGTCGTCCGATCCAATCCCCAAGAAACCAAAGCAACCGTATTGGAAAAATGGCTCAATGGGCCATGTAAACTCCACGGCACTCCGGACACAGCACCAACTCATAGCCTT
The DNA here is from genome assembly GCA_021605145.1 of Aegilops bicornis. Classification (NCBI taxonomy): domain Eukaryota; kingdom Viridiplantae; phylum Streptophyta; class Magnoliopsida; order Poales; family Poaceae; genus Aegilops; species Aegilops bicornis. The sequence goes on from CM038672.1 coordinate 538,795,519, forward strand.
AGGGCATGTTGGATACTCCGGCAGGTTGCAAAAAGTGGCGAGGATCTTCTTACAGAACAACATCCCGCCAACGAGCTGTCACGGTACTAACAGTCTTGAGACTTTTGCCTCAAACAATAGGCGCAAGCGAAACTCATCGAAGCTCCACGGAAATTTGCCATATGGCCAAAATAAACCCTGAACGACATCGCTATAACTTTTAATGCTAGTGACGAACCTCGATCCCAGACTGTCCGGGCACCCGGCCGCTCTGGTTCTCAAATTTCAATCGTGGACGGCTTTCGGCTCACTAAAGTGCTCATGGATGGCAGAAACGGATTAAACTTGATCTATGAAGAGACACTCAACAAGATGGAAATTGACAAAGGCCGCATTGAACAAAGCGGCACAACCTTCAGGGGAATTATCCCTAGTCGGAAGCGCGGTGTGCAGGAAAAATCACACTCGGCGTGGTATTCGGCACCCGGAGAATTATAGGTCGAAGAAATCACATTCCAAGTGGCCCCTTTTAGCGGATACCACGCCCTTTTTAGGGCGGACGCGTTGCAAGCTTTCAAGCTATACCCCATTACGGGTACATGAAGCTTAAAATGCCCGGGCCCAGTGGAATCATCACTCTAGCCAGTGATCCGGACGTCGCACTGCGCACCGAAAACAAAACCGCATCACTAGCCCTGGAGGCATTATCTGAAGCCCTAGCAGCCGAGGAATTAACAACACCGCGGGCCACCGTGGACAGGGACGACGTGATACTCGACAAGCGACCCATGTCCACCTCATTTAAACATGCAGACGAGATAGTCAAATTCCAAGTCCATCCAACGGACCCCACGAAGACAGCTTCCGTCGGGACGCATCTGAGCCCAGCGATGGACACCACACTGCGAGACTTCTTACGCGAGAATTGGGACATCTTCTCCTGGCACCCATCGGACATGCCAGGCATCCCACGCAGATTGGCCGAACACAGCCTCAATATACTAAAAGGATACAAACCGGTCAAGCAGACTCTAAGACGGTTTTGAGCCCAAACGGTAGGCCATGGGGAAGAGCTAGCCAAACTACTCGAGGCCGGATTCATCGAGATATCAAGCATCCGGATTGGCTGGCAAACCTGGTAATGGTACCAAAGAAGGACAAATCCTGGCGCCTATGTGTCGACTTTAAAGACCTTAACAAGGCTTGCCCCAAGGATCCCTTTCCCCTCCCTCGCATCGATCCAATTATTGATGCCACAGCAGGACACGACTTCATTGTGTTTCCTCGGACGATACTCTGGATACCATCAAATAAAGATGGCGAAGTCGACCAAGCTGCAACAGCCTTCATAACGCCATATGGCCCTTTCTGCTTCAACACTATGCCTTTCGGGCTTAAGAACGTCGGCGCAACCTACCAACGCATGATTCAAACATGCCTGGAAAAGCAAATCGGCAAAACAGTTGAGGCATACGTGGATGACGTGGTCATAAAAACAAGACACGTCGAAACCTTAATAGATGACTTGAGGCTTACATTCGACAATCTCCGGACAGACGACATCAATTTGAACCGGAAAAATGTGTTTTCGTCCCCTCGGAAGCTACTCGGCTTCATTGTTTCCAACAGAGGGAACCGGGCGAATCAAAAGATCCGAGCTCTGTCATAGTTGGCTATACCGACAGACCTCAAGCACATCCAAAAACTAGCCGGATGTGTGGCTGCTCTAAGCCGCTTTATCTCCAGGTTAGGAGAAAAGGCATTACCTCTTTACCGCCTTCTTCGGCGCATCGAACACTTCGTGTGGACGGATGCAGCCGCGGCCGGGCTGGATGAAATAAAGACCTTATTGGCCAATAATCCAGTACTAACAGCACCGAATATTGACGAACCTATGCTACTGTACATAGCTGCAACACATCAAGTTGTAAGCGCAGTGCTCGTCGTTGAACGAGAAGCTGACGGATACAAATTCCCGCTCCATAATCCGGTTTACTACGTATCCACGGTCCTAACCCCATGCAAATCCCGATACCTACTCTATCAAAAAATAGAATACGCGGTCTTCATGGCATCCCAGAAGCTACCACACTACTTTCAAGAGTGTTCGACTATGGTGGCCTTCGAAGTACCACTCAATGACATAATAAATAACCGCGATGCTACGGGCCGGATTGCCAAATGGGCCATTGAGCTCCTTCCGTTCGACATAACATACAAACCACGACGGGCCATCAAGTCGCAAGTATTGGCTGACTTCGTCGCCGAATATACAGAAGTCGAACTCCCTAAAGAGTACGGCGCATACTCAAACTGGATCATGCACTTCGACGGCTCTAAAATGCTGGCCGGATTGGGAGCAGGTGTAGTCCTGACGTCTCCCACCAGAGACACACCCAAAGACGTCCTCCAAATATTATACACAGACTCCAACAATGCAGCCGAATCTGAGGCTCATTGCACGGTCTTCGGATGGCAGTCTCTATGGGCATTCAACGCCTAGAAGTGCGCGGGGATTCAAACCTCGCAATATCACAAATAAATGGAGATTTTGATGCCAAGGACCCGAAAATGGCGGCCTACCGTAATTTCGTCCTCAAAATGTCAGCTCAGTTCGAGGGGCTCGAATTCCACCATGTGGCTCGAGAAAACAATCAAGCGGTGGATGTCCTCGCTCGCATCGGCGCTAAACACGACCCTGTCCCACCAAACATATTATTGGAACAGATGTTCAAGCCATCCGTAGTATGGGAAGAGGAGTCCGGCAATACTAGCACGGATCCGAATACACCCCCAGATTCCGAACGATCAGATATAGTTAGAGGTTCTACCACCGAAATAACGTCCTCGGCCCATGAAATCATGGCTGTAATCGCCCCATGGACCAAGCCTTTCTTGGCCTAGCTAAATAGGCAGGAGCTCCCCGAAGAGCAAAATGAAGCACGCTGCATCGTCCGGCGCTCTAAAGCTTACAAAGTCTATAAAGGGGAACTCTACAAGAAAAGCGCTACCGGAGTACTCCAAAGATGCATCTCCGAAGAGGAAGGGCGGCAGCTCTTGGCTGAAATCCATGCCGGACTGGGCAGGCACCACGCCGCTGACTCGAGCATTAGTCGCCAAGGCTTTCCGTCAGGTTTCTTCTAGCCGACGGCCCGGCAGACGACAGACCTTGTCCAACATTGCGTTGGTTGCCGCCTCTTTGCCAATCGAGTCATTTGCCCCTACCGCTCTCCAAACAATCCCCATAACTTGGCCCTTTGCGGTCCAGGGGCTGGATATGGTTGGACCTCTTAAAGGGGAAGCCATAAGAAAAATACTTATTGGTCATGGTGGACAAATTCACCAAATGGATAGAAGCTAAACCAGTCAAAACGGCGAATCCGGACCAGTAATAGACTTCATATCCGAGGTCGCATTACACCGATACGGTGTCCCCACAGCATCATCACCGATAATGGCTCCAAATTTCACGGTAATGACAAAGTGAAAACCTGAATTAGCGCAAAAATGGGCATTAAGCTTGATTACGCTTCTGTCTACCATCCCCAAACAAACGACCAGGTAGAGCGGGCAAATGGTCTCATCATGAGCGGCATCAAACCCAGACTAGTGCGACCCTTGACAGAGTCAGATATACACTGGGTCGAGGAGCTCGACTCCGTACTCTGGGGGCTGCGGACCACGCCGAATCGCACCACCGGATATACACCATTTTTTATGGTGTACGGCGCGGAAGCAGTATTACCCTGCGACATAGTACATGATTCACCACGCATATGCATGTACGAAGAGAAGGAAGCCGAGTTAGATCGGCAGGATAACTTGGATGCCCTGGAGGAGGAGCGTGATGTCACAAAAGCCCGCTCTGCATTCTATCAGCAACAGGCTCGACGATATCAAAGCAGATAAGTGCGGGCCAAAACTTACAATATTGGCGAGCTCGTTCTACGCATACCGGAGAAGAAGAAGGACAAGCTCAAACCCAAGTGGGAGGGTCCCTTCGTCATTGATAAAGTTCTCACCGGAGGAGCGTACCGCTTACGTAATGCATCCGATAACAGACTCGAGCCGAACCCATGGAACGCGGCCAGACTCCAGAGATTCTACGCTTAGCGCCGAATGCTACCTCTTGAGCACTGCGTTGGATTTCCCCGAAGAGGAGAGGATGATGCAGCAAAGTAGCGTAAGTATTTCCCTCAGTTTTTGAGAACCAAGGTATCAATCCAGTAGGAGGCCACGCACAAGTCCCTCGTACCGCACAAAACAATAGCTCCTCGCATCCAACGCGATTAGGGGTTGTCAATCCCTTCACGGTCACTTACGAGTGAGATCTGATAGAGATGATAAATAATATTTTTGGTATTTTTGGTATAGAGATGCAAAGTAAAAAGTAAAAGGCAAAGTAAAACAAATCAAGTATTAAAGTGATGGAGATTGATATGATGAGAATAGACCCGGGGCCATAGGTTTCACTACTTGGCTTCTCTCAAGAGCCTAAGTATTCTACGGTGGGTGAACAAATTACTGTTGAGCAATTGATGTAATTGAGCATAGTTATGAGTATATCTAGGTATGATCATGTATATAGGCATCACGTCCAAGACAAGTAGACCAAAATGATTCTGCATCGACTACTATTACTCCACTCATCGACCGCTATCCAGCATGCATCTAGAGTATTAAGTTAAAAACAGAGTAACGCCTTAAGCAAGATGACATGATGTAGAGGGATAAATTCATGCAATATGATAAAAACCCCATCTTGTTATCCTCGATGGCAACAATACAATACCTGTCTTGCTGCCCCTTCTGTCATTGGGAAAGCACACCGCAAGATTGAACCCAAAGCTAAGCACTTCTCCCATTGCAAGAACTACCAATCTAGTTGGCCAAACCAAACGGATAATTCGAAGAGACTTGCAAAGATAACCAATCATACATAAAAGAATTCAGAGAAGATTCAAATATTGTTCATAGATAATCTCGATCATAAACCCACAATTCATCGGTCTCAACAAACACACCGCAAAAAGAAGATTACATCAAATAGAGCTCCACGAGAGAGGGGGAGAACATTGTAGTGAGATCCAAAAAGAGAGAAGAAGCCAACTAGCTACTAGTTATGGACCCGAAGGTATGAAGTAAACTACTCACACTTCATCGGAGGGGCTATGGTGATGATGCAGAAGCCCTCTGTGGTGGATGCCCCCTCGTGAGCTCCTAACGAGGCCCCAAGATGGGATCTCGTGGATACAGGAAGTTGCGGCGGTGGAATTAGGTTTTTGGCTCCCGTTCTGATCGTTTGTGGGTACGTAGGTATATATAGGAGGAAGGAGTATGTCGGTGGAGCAACAGGGGGCCCACGAGGCAGGGGGGCGCGCCCTAGGGGGGGCGCCCCCAACCCTCGTGACCGCCTCTTTTGTTCCTTGGAGTAGGGTCCAAGTCTCCTGGATCACGTTCGGTGAGAAAATCACGTTTCGGAAGGTTTCATTCCGTTTGGACTCCGTTTGATATTCCGTTTCTTGGAAACACTTAAATAGGCAAAAAACAGCAATTCTGGGCCGGGCCTCCGGTTAATAGGTTAGTCCCAAAAATAATATAAAAATGGAAAATAAAGCCCAATATAGTCCAAAACAGTAGATAAAGTAGCGTGGAGCAATCAAAAATTATAGATACGTTGGAGACGTATCAGGCATCCCCAAGCTTAATTCCCGCTCGTCCTCGAGTAGGTAAATGATAAAAAGAGAATTTTTGATGCGGAGTGATACTTTGGCATAATTTCAATGTAAATCTTCTTAACTGTGGTATGCATATTCAGATCCGAAAGATTCAAGACAAAAGTTCATATGGACATAAAAATAATAATACTTCAAGCATACTAATCAAAGTAATCATGTCTTCTCAAAATAGCATGGCAAAAGAAAGTTCATCCCTAAAAAATCATATAATTAGGTTATGCTTCATTTTCGTCACACAAAGATGTTCCCAACTTCTATACCCCCGATGACAAGCCAAGCAATTGTTTCATACTTAAATAATCTCAAACTTTTTCAACCTTCACGCAATACATGAGCGTGAGCCATGGATATAGCACTATAGGTGGAATAGAATATTATGATGGGGATTGTGTGGAGAAGACAAAAAAGGAGAAAGTCTCACATTGATGAGGATAATCAACGGGCTATGAAGATGCCCATCAATTGATGTCAACATGAGGAGTAGGGATTGCCATGCAACGGATGCACTAGAGCTATGAATGCTCAACAAAAAGAAAACTAGTGGGTGTGCATCCAACTTGCTTGCTCATGAAGACCTAGGGCATTTGAGGAAGCCCATCGTAGGAATATACAAGCCAAGTTCTATAATGAAAAATTCCCACTAGTATAAAAAGACAACTTATGAGACTCACTATATGAAAAACATGGTGCTACTTTGAAGCACAATATATGAGACTCACTACATGAAGAACGAGGTGCTACTTTGAAGCACAAGTGTGGTAAGAGGATAGTAACATTGCCCTTTTATTTATTTTCTTTTTTTGGGCCTTTCTTTTTTTTCTTTTTGGCCTTTTTTTTGGGCAATGCTCTAATAATGATGATCATCACACTTCTATTGATTACAACATAAGGATTACAACTCGAAACTAGAACAAGATATGACTCTATATGAATGCCTCCGGCAATGTCTGGATGGTGCAATGAATCAAGAGTGACATGTATGAAAAATAATGCATGGTGGCTTTGCCACAAATACGATGTCAACTACATGATCATGCAATGGCAATATGACAAAAGTAAAGTATGTCATGATGATGATGAAAGGAACGGTGGAAAGTTGCATGGCAATATATCTCGGAATGGCTATGGAAATGCCATAATAGGTAAGTACGGTGGTTGTTTTGAGGAAGATATAAGGAGGTTTATGTGTGATAGAGCGTATGATATCACGGGGTTTGGATGCACCGGCGAAGTTTGCACCAACTCTCAAGGTGAGAAAGGGCAATGCACGGTACCGAAGAGGCTACCAAAGGCGGAAAGGTAAAAGTGCGTATAATCCATGGACTCAACATTAGTCAAAAGAACTCATATACTTATCGCAAAAATTTAGAAGTCATCAAAAATAAAGTACTACGCGCATGCTCCTAGGGGGATAGATTGGTAGGAAAAGACCATCGCCGTCCCCGACCGCCACTCATAAGGATGCACAAGCCAGGTACACTTCATGTTTCAAATTTGTTACACAACTTTAACCACACGTGCATGCTACGGGACTTGCAAACTTCAACACAAGCATTTCTCAAATTCACAACTACTCAACTTAGCACGACTTTGATATTATCACCTCCATATCTCAAAACAATTATCAAGCATCAAACTTTTCTTAGTATTCAACGCACTCAAAAGAAAGTTTCACATATCTAGAATACCAAGTATATTAATATTAAGCAAATTACCATGCTATTAACGACTCTCAAAATAATCTAAGTGAAGCATGAGAGATCAATAGTTTCTTTAAAACAAATCCACCACCATGCTCTAAAAGATCTAAGTGAAGCACTAAAGCAAAAATTATCACGCTCAAAAGATATAAGTGAAGCACTATGAGTAAAACTATCAAGCTCAAAAGATATAAGTGAAGCATATAGAGTATTCTAGCAAATTCCAATTTATGTATGGCTCTCTCAAAAGGTGTATACAGCAAGGATGATTGTGGTAGACTAACAAGCAAAGACGCAAATGATACAAGATGCTCCAAGCAAAACACATATCATGTGGTGAATAAAAATATAGCTGCAAGTAAATTACCGATGGAAGTAGACGAAAGACGGGATGCCTTCCGGGGCATCCCCAAGCTTTGACTTTTTGGTGTCCTTGGATTATCTTGGGGGTGCCATGGGCATCCCCAAGCTTAGGCTCTTGCCACTCCTTGTTCCATAATCCATCAAAAGAATTTACCCAAAACTTGAAAACTTCACAACACAAAACTCAATAGAAATCTCGTGAGCTCCGTCAGAGAAAGAAAACAAAAGACTACTTTAAGGTACTGTAATTAACTCATTCTTTATTTATATTGGTGTTAAAACTACTGTATTCCAACTTCTCTATGGATCATAAACTATTTTACTAGCCATAGATTCATCAAAATAAGCAAACAACACACGATAAACAGAATCTGTCAAAAACAGAACAGTCTGTAGTAATATGTAACTAACGCAAACTTCTGGAAATCCAACAAATCTACAAAAATTAGACGACCTATACAATTTGTTTATTGATCAGAAGCAATTGGAATCAGTATTTTATCACGTTCTGGTGATTTTTAATAATTCAGGAACTGAGCGCAAAGTTTCTGGAAATTACAGCAAGATCAAATAACTATCATCCAAGAAGATCCAATAGGTCTAGCTTGGCACAAACACTAATTAAAACATAAAACCACATCTAAAAAGAGTCTAGATGGATTATTTATTCCTAAACAGAAGCAAAAAAATAAAAAATAAAAAATAAAATTGGGTTGCCTCCCAACAAGCGCTATCGTTTAACGCCCCTAGCTAGGCATAAAAGCAAGGATAGATCTAGGTGTTGCCATCTTTTGTAGGCAATCCATAAGTGGCTCTCATGATAGATTCATATGGTAGTTTTATTTTCTCTCTAGAAAAGTGTTCCATGCCTTTCTTTAATGGAAATTGGAATCTAATATTCCCTTCCTTCATATCAATAATTGCACCAATCGTTCTAAGGAAAGGTCTACCAAGAATAATAGGACATGAAGGATTGCAATCTATATCAAGAACGATAAAAATCTACGGGCACATAATTCCAATTTGCAACAATAAGAACATCATTAATTCTTCCCATATGCTTTTTAATAGTGGAATCCACAAGATGCAAGTTTAGAGAGCAATCATCAAAATCACGGAAATCTAGCAAATCACACAAATTTTTGGGAATAGTGGAGACACTAGCACCCAAATCACACAAGGCATGAAACTCATAATTTTTAATTTTAATTTTAATATTAGGTTCCCACTCATCATAGATCTTTCTAGGGATAGAGACTTTCAACTCAAGTTTTTCTTCATAAGATGCATCAAGGCATCAACAATGTGTCCGGTAAAGGCCTTATTTTGACTATAAGCATGAGGAGAATTTAGCACGGATAGCAACAAGGAAATACAATCAATTAAATAGCAATTTAATTAAATTCCTTGAGATCCAATATAGTGGGTTTAGCAACATCTAGGTTTTTATTTCTTTCAATCCCACATTTATCAATTTCATCATCAAGATCTAAAAACTCCGAATTCTTAGAACGCCTTCTAGGTAAAGGAAGATCATATTCAGTTTCATCAAGATTCATATTGCACAATAAAGATTTAATGGGGGACACATCAATAACTTTTAGATCTTCATCTTGATTTTCATAGGAATTCGAAGAACCCGCTTTAATAAAGGCATCTTTGGAAGCACGCATCCTAGCGGTTCTTTCTTTGCACTCATCAATGGAAATTCTCATAGCTTTGAGAGACTCATTGATATCATGCTTAGGAGGAATAGATTTAAGCTTTAAAGAATCAACCTCAAGCGAAATTCTATCAACGTTCCTAGCCAAATCATCAACTTTAAGCAATTTCTCCTCAAGCAAAGCATTAAAATTCTTTTGTGAATTCATAAACTCTTTAACACTACTCTCAAATTTAGAGGGCATCTTATTAAAATTTCCATAAGAGTTGTTGTATGAATTTCCATAATTATTAGAAGGATTACTAGGATAAGGCCTAGGGTTAAAATTCCCTCTATATGCGTTGTTACCAAAATTATTCCTACCAACAAAATTCACATCCATAGATTCATTATTATTCTCAATCAAAGTAGACAAAGGCATATCATTAGGATCGGAAGAAACACTCTTAGTAGCAAATAATTTCATAAGTTCATCCATCTTTCCACTCAAAACATTAATTTCTTCTATCGCATGCACTTTTTTATTAGTAGATCTTTCGGTGTGCCATTGAGAATAATTAACCATAATATTATCTAGAAGTTTATTACCATCTCCTAGAGTGATTTCCATAAAAGTGCCTCCCGCGGCCGAATCTAAAAGATTTCTAGAAGCAAAATTCAATCCGGCATAAAAGTTTTGTATAATCATCGACAAGTTCAGACCATGAGTACGACAATTACGTACCATTAATTTCATTCTCTCCCAAGCTTGTGCAACATGTTCATGATCAAGTTGCTTAAAATTCATAATATCGTTCCTAAGAGAGATAATCTTAGCGGGAGGAAAATACTTAGAGATAAAAGCATCTTTGCACTTGTTCCAAGAATCAATACTATTTTTAGGCAAAGAAGAAAACCACGCTTTAGCACGATCTCTAAGTGAAAAAGGAAATAGCTTCAACTTAATGACATCATTATTGACATCTTTTTTATTTTGCATATCACATAAATCAACGAAGCTATTCAGATGAGTAGCGACATCTTCACTAGGAAGGCGTAATTGATCTTTCATCACAAGATTCAACAAAGCGATATTGATTTCACAAGATTCAAGATTGGCAAGAGGAGAAATCGGAGTGCTAAGGAAATAATTGTTATTGGTATTGGTGAAGTCACACAATTTGGTAGTATCTTGAGCCATCGCGACAAACAAGCAATCCAACACACGAGCAAACAAAAGGCGAGCGAGAAAAGGCAACGGGAAAAAGAGGAGGAGATTGGGAAAGAGAGGGCGAATAAAACGGAAAGGGTGAAGTGGGGGAGAGGAAAAGGAGAGGCAAATGGCAAATAATGTAATGCGGGAGATAGGGATTGTGATGGGTACTTGGTATGGTGCTTGACTTGCTCTTGCGTGAGCCTCCCCGGCAACGGCGCCAAAATTCTTCTTGCTCCCTCTTGAGCACTGCGTTGGATTTCCCTGAAGAGGAGAGGATGATGCAGCAAAGTAGCGTAAGTATTTCCCTCAGTTTTTGAGAACCAAGGTATCAATCCAGTAGGAGGCCACGCACAAGTCCCTCGTGCACCTGCACAAAACAATAGCTCCTCGCAACCAACGGGATTAGGGGTTGTCAATCCCTTCACGGTCACTTACGAGAGTGAGATCTGATAGAGATGATAAATAATATTTTTGGTATTTTTGGTATAGAGATGCAAAGTAAAAAGTAAAAGGCAAAGTGAAAACAAAGCAAGTATTAAAGTGATGGAGATTGATATGATGAGAATAGACCCGGGGGCCATAGGTTTCACTACTGGCTTCTCTCAAGAGCATAAGTATTCTACGGTGGGTGAACAAATTACTGTTGAGAAATTGATGAGAATTGAGCATAGTTATGAGTATATCTAGGTATGATCATGTATATAGGCATCACGTCGAAGACAAGTAGATCAAACGATTACGCATCTACTACTATTACTCCAATGATCGACCGCTATCCAAAGATGCATCTAGAGTATTAAGTTAAAAACAGAGTAATGCCTTAAGCAAGATGACATGATGTAGAGGATAAATTCATGCAATATGATAAAAACCCCATCTTGTTATCCTCGATGGCAACAATACAATCGTGCCTTGCTGCCCCTTCTATCACTGGGAAAGGACACCGCAAGATTGAACCCAAAGCTAAGCACTTCTCCCATTGCAAGAACTACCAATCTAGTTGGCCAAACCAAACAGATAATTCGAAGAGACTTGCAAAGATAAACAATCATACATAAAAGAATTTAGAGAAGATTCAAATATTGTTCATAGATAATCTCGATCATAAACCCACAATTCATCGATCTCAACAAACACACCGCAAAAAGAAGATTACATCGAATAGATCTCCACGAGAGAGGGGGAGAACATTGTATTGAGATCCAAAAAGAGAGAAGAAGCCATCTAGCTACTAGCTATGGACCCGAAGGTCTGAAGTAAACTACTCACACTTCAGCGGAGGGGCTATGGTGATGATGTAGAAGCCCTCCGTGGTGGATGCCCCCTCCGGCGGAGCACCGGAACAGGCCCCAAGATTGGATCTTGTTGATACAGGAAGTTGCCGCGGTGGTTTTTGGCTCCCATTCTGATCGTTTGGGGGTACGTAGGTATATATAGGAGGAAGGAGTACGTCGGTGGAGCAACAGGGGGCCCACGAGGCAGGGGCGCACCCTAGGGGGGGCACCCTCGTGACCGCCTCTTTTGTTCCTTGGAGTAGGGTCCAAGTCTCCTGGATCACGTTTGTTGAGAAAATCACGTTCCCGAAGGTTTCATTCCGTTTGGACTCCGTTTGATATTCCGTAGTAGTAAAGTAGCCCAATATAGTCCAATATAGTCCCAAAAAACAGCAATTCTGGGCTGGGCCTCCGGTTAATAGGTTAGTCCCAAAAATAATATAAAAGTGGAAAATAAAGCCCAATATAGTCCAAAACAGTAGTAAAGTAGTATGGAGCAATCAAAAATTATAGATACGTTGGAGACGTATCACCGAACTCAGTGTTCATCTCCTAACCCCTCCTTTTTAATTATGCTCCATCCCTTTTCCTTTCTCGACCTTTTTCCTCTTCACACAAAGTATTCAATATAGTACAGACTCCTGGATCCTTCCGGCCGCACTATGTGTGTAACTAATACCTGGGGGCTTCCTATACGGAAGCTAAAAATAATTACTCACATGGCTTTCTGCCCATCACATATGCATTCTTTTTCCATATATGCTTTTTCTACACCATTATATGCACCGATATGACTTAAGATGTTGCCAAGCTGGGTTGCCTAGCTCTTGTGTTTATGCCCTACGTTCCCGTTAATTCGGCTAGGGCATAAGGGGAGCACCTCTGCGATTATTCTTGCCAGTTCAGCGGATGTGTACCTCGATCGGGTGAAGCCGAAAGCTAGCTTCCTTAAGAGAATATTCGGCGGTGAACAAAAGATGTGTTCGTTTATTATAACGTAAATCCCGAAGTCTTGTATCCTGCGCCATCGTTACTTGATCCGGACATCTTGCGTAAATGCATGCGTACCCGAGGAAAGGAACCCCTAACGGAACTATCCTCCACGGAAGATGTTTCTTACTATCCATGTAATATAACATAACTAGTTGGGTACTTATGCATTCAAGCACTTATGACCCCTATGCCTTGTTTCCACGCATACCCCGGTTTTGTATAACTGAGTGGGTATTCGGACACACCCTGTACTGTAGGATCCGGGGGCTGAAGCGAAAAGGTCCGCCATGACAAATGATTTTAATCCGGCTAGGGGCTAATTATGTCCATTAAAATTACACAGTCACTTGGACTGACTATATTCCTCCTCTATACCGTCCAACAGGCTATCTAGCTTACAATCCTGTTGAGAATACTTAGCGGCTAACGCTACCTGGTCATATACCAGACTCACGGGAATTTCTTGCTCATCGGGCCCCGCCGGTCCTACTTCTACCATATGGTTCGGGTCCAGCTTGGTGTAGCGCGTCTTCACCATAGCCCAGGCTTCTCTTGCGCCTTGCCGGCAAGTGGACACCTTCCACAGTCGGAAGTGCCGCCGTGCTCCTTGAAGCATATTCACAAGCTCCCCATGCCATTCGGCAGCAAGCTTGATGGCCACAAAACCTGAGCAACACCCTGCATCACTTGTCGAGCTCGCTCGTGCAGTTGCGAAAGGTCTTGCAGTAAATCACTTGCAAATGAGGGCATCTCCTCCTCAGGACGACCCGTTAACATTCCTGCAAGCAAAATTATTTCAATATACTTCCACGTCGAACTATACTACAGTTCGTCTAGGCACTTACCGTGAATGCCGCGTTGAAGTCTTTTGTTCTCCTTCAAGGAGTCTACCAGCTGAGCGCCGAGATCTTTTAACTCCACATCCAGCTAGACTTTGGCATATTGAAGATTGTTCTTCTCCTGCCTAACTCGCGTAAGAATGTGCTCGCCAGCCTCTAGCTGCCTCTTGAGATGCGATGCGTCCTCTCTTACGCCCTCCGGATTCACCCCGGGATTGTCTGCAGAATTTTCTGTTAGACTTGTAATATCAGCCATTTACTAACTGTAGCACCTTCGTACAATTGTGACAACTGTTACCAGAGGAGGCTTTTGGGATTCCTCGAGCTTGGCAACTGCGGCCCTCAGTTCGGCCTTGCATTCCTCCAGCTCCCAAGACAATTGCTCATTCTTATCTACAAGGACCTGTGCATAAATTGATCCTTAAAATAGTTGTTCCAACAGTTTCAAGTCTCAGGGGCTACTGCTACACATGCTTATCAAATTTTCTTACACGTATATATTTGGTATACTGGTCCGTCGCTTGGGCAAGCCCGCCTTAAGCAGCTCGGATGTATGCGTCCGAATTGAAGGCGTTAAATGCCTCTTCGGAAAAGATGTTGTTCGGAAGTACGGCCCGTCGGCGCCGGTGATTCATGGCGGTCTCTACTTCGGAATTCGTGGCTGAGAGCATATCCGCATTCTCTGTTGGAGAACTATGCGGCATCGGCCCCGCTCCCGCCTCCGCTCTCGAAGCTGGTTCTGGAATCCGGCTGGTGGATGCGTGGTTAGCAGAATCCCCGAATATAGTCCGGCTGCTCCTCTTCCTGCCAGAACACAAAGGGTGCTGTCATACTTCAAAATACCATAATCACAGCACAAGTTTTTGTCTTACCTCTGTAGCGGCGAGTCGACCCTTACCGCCTTCCTCTTGAGCCTGCCCGATTCGGACGCCCTTGGCCGACGAGTCCCTAGGGGCTCGGTGTCGGTGTCAAAACCGGCAGATCTCGGGTAGGGGGTCCCGATCTGTGCGTCTAGGCCGATGGTAACAGGAAGTAAGGGACACGGATATTTACCCAGGTTCGGGCCCTCTCGATGGAGGTAAAACCCTACTTCCTGCTTGATTAATATTGAAGGCATGGGTAGTACAAGAGTAGATCTACCATGAGATCATAGAGGCTAAACCCTAGAAGCTAGCCTATGATGGTATGATTGTAATTGTGATCGGCCTTCTAAGGACCAACCTCTCCGGTTTATATAGGCACCGGAGAGGGCTAGGGTTTACATGGAGTCGGTTACAAGGAAGGAAATATAATATCCGGATTGCCAAGCTTGCCTTCCACACCAAGGAAAGTCCCATACGGACACAGGTCGAAGTCTTGAGTCTTGTATCTTCACGCTTCAATAGTCCGGACGATGTATATAGTCCGGCTGTACGGATACCCCCTAATCCAGGACTCCCTCAGTAGCCCCTGAACCAGGCTTCAATGATGATGAGTCCGGTGCGCAGTCTTGTCTTCGGCATTGGAGGGCGGGTTCCTTCTCCGAATACTCCAAAGTACCTGTTACGGCGAATAGTGTCCGGAACTCCATAAATGTTGTACTCCTTGGCTTCAGTGCCTCAATAATGACCATCTCCATGTGTCGAGTGAATGCGAGGAGCCGAGGTGTTTTTCGCATTTACCACCCTCAGTCTTTTGGGCTAACCGCCTATTTGAAGGGACGGGGATTCTTAGATCCAAACCTCACTCCTCCCCCTCGAGCAAGCATCCAACAGAGCGCTCCGGAAAAACCATTCCAACATGGTCGGACGTCACAGCTCCTCTTCTCGCTCTTCTTTCCCCAAGCCGGGGGACTGGGAAGAGTGTTCAGTTCCCCATAGCCGTTTGATTGAATTACAAATCCAAGGGTTTCTTCCACTAGCATTCATGGTCCCTGTCCGAGCCGGAATAGCCACCTATAATGGCGGGGAGCAAGCGGAGAGATCTCCCAATCCGTCTCGGAGGAGCGAATATGCCTCATCCGCATCTCTGCTAAGGCGCTGGGTTTCCTATCCACCCGTTCCTTCGTGGGCTCCTGGAGTTCTACGGCCTCCAGTTACACAATCTTACCCCTGCCTCTATACTACATATAGCAAGGTACGTTGCCCTCTGCGAGCTATTTTTAGGCTGCGAGCCTCACTTCGGGTTATGGAAGAAGTTGTTCTGCCTTGCCCCCGCAACCAGGGAGAATCCCTATGTCAGGTGGGCGGGGGCGAAGTATGGCGCATTGCCGAGACCGGATACCTATCCGGCACTCCCAAGAAGGCTCCAGAGAACTGGCCTTCGGAGTGGTTCTACATTGACGACGTTCCCCTTCCGGATCCAGTCCGGACAGGTCTCCCCCAGTTCAGTAACGCCTCGCCGAGGGACGTCTAAGCTGGCGCCCCCGAGGCCCCCAAGAGGAGGATACCAGGGAAATATATTACCTGATGAGCAGGATAAAGTTACTGGCCAACTCCGGACTGACGATAGTCGAGGTTATGGCAATATGCATAATACAGGGAGTGCAACCACTTCAATACCGGGGGAAGCCTATGTGGCACTTCAACGGGGAAGATGATGCCACCCGCTGTGGCCGTAAGGGTTCGGACTCCGCCACTGCTCTGGCAAGGATATTGTCCGATTTGTACAAAGGGAAAGAGGAGGAATTCCTTCACATCAAACCGCGAGATGGATTCTCCATGTACAACCCCCCAAACTGGGTAAGTTGTCATTCCTTTCCCTACGTCACTTATTGTGGCATTCTTCGCTAAGATCATCTCGCCTCGATATTCGGCGAGGAACCGAGAGGGTCATAGAAGGAATCTCCAGCCTCCCGCAGCCAGAGGACCCCGGAAGGGCCTTAGATCCAGGTCTCGAAGAAGATCCGGATATTACCATGGAGTTCGTCAACGGGATATTTTATCAAGCGAGCTGCGATGGCGCCTCAGTGGCCATTACTGCCGACTATCCCGGACCGCTTTCTATGTCGCGCGTAAGCCAAGTCGAAAAACCCTATCCTCCGAAGAGGACTCCCTTCAGATGCCATGCCATACCCTTGAAGTGTCGTGTCTTTGCAGAGACGACGATCGGAGCGTGGGGCTGAGCACCTAGGGACTCGTCGGCCAAGGGCGTCCGGATCGGGCAGGCTCAAGAGGAAGGCGGTAAGGGTCGACTTGCCGGTACAGAGTTAAGACAAAAACTTGTGCTGTGATTATGGTATTTTGAAGTATGACATCACCCTTTGTGTTCTGGCAGGAAGAGGAGCAGCCGGACTATATCCGGGGATCCTGCCAACCATGCCTCCACCAGCCGGATTCTAGAACCAGCTTCGAGAGCGGAGGCGGGAGAGGGGCCGATGCCGCATAGTTCTCCAACAGAGAATGCGGATATGCTCTCAGCCACGAATTCCGAAGTAGAGAGCGCCATGAATCACCGGCGCCGACGGGCCGTACTTCGGAACAACATCTTTTCCGAAGAGGCATTTAACGCCTTCAATTCGGGAGACGCATACATCCGAGCTGCTCAAGGCGGGCTTGCCCGAGCGACGGACCAGTATACCAAAGATATACGGGTAAGAAAATTTGATAAGCATGTGTAGCAGTAGCCCCTGAGACTTGAAACGGTTGGAACAACTGTTTTAAGGATCAATTTATGCACAGGTCCTTGTAGATAAGAATGAGCAATTGTCTCGGGAATTTGGAGGAATGCAAGGCGAATCGAGGCGCGATTGCCAAGTTAGAGGAACCCCAAAAGCCCTCCTCTGGTAATAGTTGTCGCAATTGTACGAAGGTGCTACAGTTAGTAAATGGCTGATATGACAAGTCTAACAGAAAATTCTGCAGACAATCCCGGGGTGAATCCGGAGGGCGTAAGAGAGGACGCATCGCATCTCAAAAGGCAGTTGGAGGCTGGCGAGCGCATTCTTACGCGAGTTAGGCAGGAGAAGAACAATCTTCAAGATGCCAAAGTCCAGCTGGATGTGGAGTTAAAAGATCTCCGCACTCAGTTGGCGGACTCCTTGAATGAGAACAAAAGACTTCGACGCGACATTTATGGTAAGTGCCTAGACGAACTGTAGTATAGTTCGGCGAGGAAGTATATTGAAAGAATTTTTCTTGCAGGAATGTTAATGGGTCGCCCTGAGGAGGAGATGCCCTCATCTGCAAGTGATTTACTGCAAGACCTTTACATCGCACTGCGAAGCGAGCTCGGCAAGTGATGCAGGTGTTGCTTCAGGCTTTGTGGCCATCAAGCTTGCTGCCGAATGGCATGGGGGAGCTTGTGAATTTGCTTCAAGGAGCACGGCGGCGCTTCCGACTGTGGAAGGTGTCCGCTTGCCGGCAAGGCGCAAGAGAAGCCTGGGCTATGGTGAAGACGCGCTACACCAAGCTGGACCCGAACCATATGCCCGAAGTAGGACCGGTGGGCCCGATGGGCAAGAAATTCCGTGAGTCACGGTATATGACCAGGTAGCGTTAGCCGCTAAGTATTCTCAACAGGATTGTAAGCTAGATAGCCTGTTGGACGGTATAGAGGAGGTATATAGTCAGTCCAAGTGACTGTGTAATTTTAATGGACATAATTAGCCCCTAGCCGGATTAAAATCATTTGTCATGGCAGACCTTTTCGCTTCAGCCCTCGGATCCTACAGTCCGGGGTGTGTCCGAATACCCTCTCAGTTATACAAAACCGGGGTATGCGTGGAAACAATGCGTAGGGGTCATAAGTGCTTGAACAGACAAGTACCCAACTAGTTATGTTATATTA
The DNA here is from genome assembly GCA_021605145.1 of Aegilops bicornis. Lineage (NCBI taxonomy): Eukaryota > Viridiplantae > Streptophyta > Magnoliopsida > Poales > Poaceae > Aegilops > Aegilops bicornis. Next base: position 538,814,030 of record CM038672.1, read on the forward strand.
CATGGATAGTAAGAAACATCTTCCAGGGAGAATAGTTCCGTTAGGGGTTCCTTTCCCTGGGTACCCATGCGACAATGCGCATGTCCGAACTGCGAACGATAGCGCAAGATACAAGACTTCTGGGGATTTACGTTATAATAAACGAACACATATTTTGTTCATCGACCGAATATTCTCTTAAGGAAGCTAGCTTTCGGCTTCACCCAGTCTGAGGTACACATCCGGCTGAACCAACAGTAACAATCGCAGAGGTGGTCCCCTTATGCCCTAGCCAAATTAACGGAAACGTAGGGCATAAACACAAGAGCCAGGCAACCTAGCTTGGCAACATCTTAAGTCATATCGATGCATATAATGGTGAAGAAAAGGCACATATGGAAAAAGAATGCATATGTGATGGGCAGAAAGCCATGTGAGTAATTATTTTTAGCTTCCATATAGGAAGCCCCCAGGTATTACTTACACACATAGTGCGGCCGGAAGGATCCGGGAGTCCGTACTGTATTGAATACTTTGTGTGAAGAGGAAAAAGGTCGAGAAAGGAGAAGGGATGGAGCATAATTGAAAAGGAGGGGTTAGGAGACGAACACTGAGTTCGGCGCTAGGCGTAGAATCTCCGAAGTCTGGCCGCGTTCCATGTGTTCGGCTCGAGTCTGTTATCGGATGCATTTCGTAAGCGGTACGCTCCTCCGGTGAGAACTTTGTCAATGACGAAGGGACCCTCCCACTTGGGTTTGAGCTTGTCCTTCTTCTTCTCCGGTAGGCGTAGAACAAGCTCGCAAATATCGTAAGTTTTGGCCCGCACTTCTCTTCTTTGATATCGTCGAGCATGTTGCTGATAGAATGCGGAGCGGGCTTTTGCGACGTCACGCTCCTCCTCTAGGGCATCCAAGTTATCCTGCCGATCTAACTCGGCTTCCTTTTCTTCGTACATGCGTACGCGTGGCGAATCATGTATTATGTCGTAGGGTTATACTGCTTCCGCGCCGTACACCATAAAAATGGTGTATATCCGGTGGTGTGATTCGGCGTGGTCCGCAGCCCCCAGAGTACGGAGTCGAGCTCCTCGACCCAGTGCGTATCCGACTCTGTCAAGGATCGCACTAGTCTGGGTTTGATGCCGCTCATGATGAGACCATTTGCCCACTCTACCTGGCCGTTTGTTTGGGGATGGTAGACGGAAGCGTAATCAAGCTTAATGCCCATTTTTGCGCACCGGGTTTTCACTTCGTCGGCTGTGAAATTTGAGCCATTATCAGTGATGATGCTGCGGGGGACACCGTATCGATGTACGACCCCGGATATGAAGTCTATTACTGGTCCGGATTCGGCAGTTTTGACTGGTTTAGCTTCTATCCATTTGGTGAAGTTGTCCACCATGACCAATAAGTATTTTTTCTTATGGCTTCCCCCTTTAAGAGGTCCAACCATATCCAGCCCCCAGACCGCAAAGGGCCAAGTTATGGGGATTGTTTGGAGAGCGGTAGGGGGCATATGACTCTGATTGGCAAAGAGCTGGCAACCAAAACAATGTTGGATAAGGTCCTGTGTGTCTGCCCGGGCCGTTGGCCAGTAGAAACCTGTACGGAAAGCCTTGCTGACTAATGCTTGAGCCGCAGCGTGGTGCCCGCCTAGTCCGGCATGGATTTCAGCCAAGAGTTGCCGCCCTTCCTCTTCGGAGATGCATCTTTGGAGTACTCCGGTAGCGCTTTTCTTGTAGAGTTCCCTTTCATAGACTTTGTAAGCTTTAGAGCGCCGGACAATGCAGCGTGCTTCATTTTGGTCTTCAGGGAGCTCCTGCCTATTTAGGTAGGCCAAGAAAGGCTCGGTCCATGGGGCGATTACAACCATGATTTCGTGGGCCGAGGACGTTATTTCGGTGGTAGAACCTCCGACTATGTCTGACTAGTCATCAACCCGTGCACCCGCACGGGCTAGCACTTTAATTATTTATTTATTGATTGAGAAAACTTATATCAATTCCTTGTTAGAAAATAATAGACATACTTTTTAACTGTTTGTGATTAAATATGCATGTACAATGTTTTCCTTTGTTCACCATACACTATATGAGTTACATTGTGCCATAACACCTCAGGTTAATCAAGGATTTGAAAATATGAGTATGGAAACTCTATTAGGGTTAGAAGGCAGATTTATCCATGTAAAAACTAACTTCAAATGCACATTTACTGATAAATTATAATTCTATAGAGCTGCAGAAATGAAGTGATCTCTTGTAGAATATGTTGTCAATTTTGGCACGACAAAATGATGGAGATTGACGAACTTAATTTGATCTTAAAATATGCAGTTACAATGATCATACTTTTTATGGTAATTAATATTGACTATCAGCATGCATATGCAGAATTGCACTATAGGGAACAATGAACAACATTTTATTTTGTTTGATTTTGGAAGGCTTCTTAAAAAACTGGATCCATGCACGGTGTTCTATCATGCCATGTTATAGGTTAAATGGATTTTAAGTTCTTTTCATAAACATGAAAATTCTAAATTCATGCTGTCAAGGTTAATTTAGAGATTTTTTTACATTTTCTATAAGGGCGTTACTTTGGACTCCAGGCTTGCAGACAATTAGGTGAATATAAGAGATCATAACACACAAAACAAAATTGCATGCACAGAAATAAAAGAACCTGGCCTAGGACGTGCATGAACCAAACATTGTCAATTTTCCTTGGCCATACAAAGGCTCTAGAAGTCCCAAATACAAAGCACGTGATATATTGTCCTGTATATTAATGTATAATATGGAAGATATTAAATTCATAGAAACTTTTGTGAACTAACATGATATCTCATTATGATCTACTGTCTTCTAATTAAGAACTTTTTGTAGAATAAGAAAAAGAGCTTGGGGTGGAGGAGAAAGCTAATGGGAGAAGTCGGACGCAGATTTAGTGCCTTAAAGGCACCTGCCTTTGGGTCCTTGACATGTGGGCCAGCCACCTGTTGGACCCACATGTCATAGGCACAAAGGCATGTGCCTTAAGGCACTGAAGCGCAGTCCGGGAGAAGTCGTACCGTGTAGTATGTAGGTGATTGGATGATGTGTCCAAACAGTTATGTGTGCGTTCATCAGTGGATTGCATGGCATGTACGTGAGTTCATAAGTAGATTTGATGGTGGAGGCAGGGATCGTTGGTCATTGCCACCAGCGATGTTATTGTCTGTGCCAGGGAGATCCACCGAGGCCAACGCCGGCATGCAGCCCAGGGTCTCGTCCTTCGGCGTTCTTTGGCAGGCGTAAGCTTATCTTGGGACGGCGCCTTGTCCTCCGGACGCGTGCGCCGCTGTAGCGCAGTCTCTGGCGTTGTCTTGATGGAACTCCAAAATTCAGGAGAACATGAAGAAGCTCGAGGAAGCAACAAATCTTCAAGCTGTATTCACGTGAAAGAGTACTGTAATCTTTGCATGCAAGACAACTCCCTATGTATTTAATGTAACGACTGTATATAACGAAAACGTAGATTGGATGGATGATTTATCAAAACATAATGCATGTAGAAAACATAGTTGTCATATGAAATAGCAGTTAAATAGTATCACTCGAGAAGATGCCGACAAATTATTGTAGGAAATTTTGTAAAGCTACAGAATCGTCCCCAACAATCTATTCCCTCTAGCAACATGGCACATTGAATTAAATTACACCAGTTCTGTATATGTACAAAAATCATGTAGATAGAAGATATAACTGTGCGATGGATTTGACAGAAAAGTAAGCTGTCTTTCATAAGAGAGGAGCAGCGTTGTGTATCTTTTGCAGTTTCTTGAACAGTTGCGCCATTGGTACACAATAGCTCCTTTGCTTCGTGGCCTCATGGACGGCCGACGGCAGCTGCTGCTTGATGTGTTCATGGACGTGGTTGGGACATTAGAAACATAGAAGGCCTATACGTACATCTGCAGTATATTAATGTCTCCTTTTAAATTTTCAGAGACATGAAGTATAGCTATAACCAAGATTATAAAGGATTCTTACATCTTGTCACGGAGACCTCCACCCGCCGCCCGGCCAGGTTCTAGCCAAGTTGTCTTTTTCGCTGTTGGTGTGCATCCTCACAATTACTCTTGCAGTCTATTACCACGATCTAGATTGGAAATTATTATGTCTTGTCCTGGAGAACTACGGCTGCAGGACCAAGCTGTCTCTTCTCCAATGAGGCTCCACTTCACCATTACACGCAGGCAGAGCTTTTAGAAAACAACATTGCGGAGACCGGCGTGTGGAGAAAGGCACCCCATATTGGCCGATCAAACTAAGTCAGGTCTTTCGTTCTTTGTTGAATACGAAGGCGACGACGCTCCTTGTGGAGAGATGGAATCTGATTGGCGTAAGTGTACGGAGAAGCGGAGAAGATGAGGAGAAGCGGAGCTAGGGTTCTTGTGGCCAGATTGGCACACGTTTTATTTTTGCAGCCCGTGAAAGAAGTATTTCTCTTTTGCTAGGCACGTGGGATATTTTGCAAGGACTCCTGACTTCATCCTACGGTTGTATATACCTTTCTCTTTTTTTCCTTTTTTTGCAGCCTATAGATGAGGATTTCATGTGGGAGGTCGGATAAAGTGCATGGACTTCTCATCAGATACAATCCCACGGTTGTAGAAAACCAATAGGGAGATCCGACGGATAATTTTGATTAGTTTCTAGGATTAACGTGGTATCTCGGATGGTGCCTCCAATTAGTAAATATAAGATAGTTCAGAATTTGGGGGTGTATTCGGATCCGTGCTAGTATTGCCGGACTCCCCTTCCCATACTACGGATGGCTTGAACAGCCGTTCCAAGAATATGTTAGGTGGGACAGGGTCGCGTTTAGCGCTGATGCGAGCGAGGACATCCACCGCTTGATTGTTTTCTCGAGCCACATGGTGGAATTCGAGCCCCTCGAACCGAGCTGACATTTTGAGGACGACATTACGGTAGGCCGCCATTTTCGGGTCCTTGGCATCAAAATCTCCATTTATTTGTGATATTGCGAGGTTTGAATCCCCGCGCACTTCTAGGCGTTGAATGCCCATAGAGACTGCCATCCGAAGACCGTGCAATAGAGCCTCGTATTCGGCTGCATTGTCGGAGTCTGTGTATAATATTTGGAGCACGTACTGGACCGTGTCCCCGGTGGGAGACGTCAGGACTACACCTGCTCCCAATCCGGCCAGCATTTTAGAGCCGTCGAAGTGCATGATCCAGTTTGAGTATGCGCCGAACTCTTTAGGGAGTTCGGCTTCTGTCCATTCGGCGATGAAGTCATCCAATACTTGCGACTTGATGGCCCGTTGTGGTTTGTATGTTATGTCGAACGGAAGGAGCTCAATGGCCCATTTGGCAATCCGGCCCGTAGCATCGTGATTATTTATTATGTCATTGAGTGGTACTTCGAAGGCCACCGTAATCGAACACTCTTGAAAGTAGTGTCGTAGCTTCCGGGATGCCATGAAGACCGCGTATGCTATTTTTTGATAGTGTGGGTATCGGGATTTGCATGGGGTTAGGACCGTGAATACGTAGTAAACCGGCTTCTGGAGCGGGGATTTGTATCCGTCAGCTTCTCGTTCAACGACGAGCACTGCGCTTACAACTTGATGCGTTGCAGCTATGTACAGTAGCATAGGTTCATCAATATTCAGTGCTGTTAGTACTGGATTACTGGCCAATAAGGTCTTTATTTCATCCAGTCCGGCCGCGGCTGCATCCGTCCACACGAAGTGTTGGGTGCGCCGAAGAAGGCGGTAAAGAGGTAATGCCTTTTCTCCTAACCTGGAGATAAAGCGGCTTAGAGCAGCCATGCATCCGGCTAGTTTTTGGATGTGCTTGAGGTCTGTTGGTATAGCCAACTGTGACAGAGCTCGGATCTTTGCCGGATTCGCTTCAATTCCTCTGTTGGAAACGATGAAGCCGAGTAGCTTCCCCGAGGGGACGCCAAAACGCATTTTTCCGGGTTCAGCTTGATGTCGTATGTCCGGAGATTGTCGAATGTAAGCCTCAAGTCATCTATTAGGGTTTCGATGTGTCTTGTTTTTATGACCACGTCATCCACGTATGCCTCAACTGTTTTGCCGATTTGCTTTTCCGGGCATGTTTGAATCATGCGTTGGTAGGTTCTTGCGCCGTTCTTAAGCCCGAAAGGCATAGTGTTGAAGCGTAAAGGGCCATATGGCGTTATGAAGGCTGTTGCAGCTTGGTCGACTCTGCCATCTTTATTTGATGGTATCCAGAGTATGCATCGAGGAAACACAATGAGTCATGTCCTCTTTGTGGCATCAATGATTTGATCGATGCGAGGGAGGGGAAAGGGATCCTTGGGGCAAGCCTTGTTAAGGTCTTTAAAGTCGACACATAGGCGCCAGGATTTGTCCTTCTTTGGTACCATTACCAGGTTTGCCAGCCAATCCGGATGCATGATATCTCTGATGAATCCGGCCTCGAGTAGTTTGGCTAGCTCTTGCCCCATGGCCTGCCGTTTGGGCTCAGAAAACCGTCTTGGAGTCTGCTTGACCGGTTTGTATCCTTTTAGTATATTGAGGCTGTGTTCGGCCAATCTGCGTGGGATGCCTGGCATGTCCGATGGGTGCCAGGCGAAGATGTCCCAATTCTCGCGTAAGAAGTCTCGCAGTGCGGTGTCCATCGCGGGGCTCATCTACGTCCCGACGGAAGCTGTCTTCGTGGGGTCCGTTGGATGGACTTGGAATTTGACTATCTTGTATGCGGGTTTAAATGAGGTGGACTTGGGTCGCTTGTCGAGTATCAGGTCGTCCCTGTCCACGGTGGCCCGCAGTGTTGTTAATTCCTCGGCTGCTAGGGCTTTAGATAATACCTCCAGGGCTAGTGATGCGGTTTTGTTTTCAGCGAGAAGTGCGATGTCTGGATCACTGGCTAGAGTGATGATTCCATTGGGCCCGGACATTTTAAGCTTCATGTACCTGTAATGGGGTATAGCTTGAAAGCTTGCAAACGCGTCCCGCCCTAAAAGGGCGTGGTATCCGCTGCTAAAAGGGGCCACTTGGAATGTGATTTCTTCGGACCTATAATTCTCCGGGGTGCCGAATACCACGTCGAGTGTGATTTTTCCTGCACACCGCGCTTCCCGACTAGGGATAATTCCCCTGAAGGTTGTGCCGCTTTGTTCAATGCGGCCTTTGTTAATTTCCATCTTGTTGAGTGTCTCTTCATAGATCAAGTTTAATCCGCTACCGCCATCCATGAGCACTTTAGTGAGCCGAAAGCCGTCCACGATTGGGCTGAGAACCAGAGCGGCTGGTGCCCGGACAGTCCGGGATCAAGGTTAAATCGCCAGCACTAAAATTTATAGCAGTGTCGTTCCAGGGGTTTATTTTGGCCATATGGCAAATTTCCGTGGAGCTTCGATGAGCTCGCTTGCGCCTATTGTTTGAGGCAAAAGTCTCGAAGACTGTTAGTACCATATTGTGCTCTTTGGCGGGATGTTGTTCTGTAAGAAGATCCTCGCCACTTTTTGCAACCTGCCGGAGTATCCAACATGCCCTAAGGCTATGAGTTGGTGCTATGTCCGGAGTGCCGTGGAGTTTACATGGCCCATTGAGCCATTTTTCCAATACGGTTCCCCGCCCTGGGGTGGGCTTTGGTTTCTTGGGGATTGGATCGGACGATGTACGAGAGTTCGCCCGTTTAATTCGGACAAAGGTTTTGGTTAAAGCCGGATTGTCCCAAAATTTAGTTTGAGTTTTCCAGACGCTTTCCATCGCATAGTACTTCTGTACTATGATTGCTAAGTCCACAAAGCGTACTATGTCACGGCGACTTATAGCATTAAGGATTCCTTTGTCCGTGCAGTTTGTGCAGAAGAGCGAGACTACGTCCTCCTCGTGGCAGTCCTCGACCTTGTTTAGCGCAAGGAGGAATCTGGCCCAGTAATGATGTACTGTCTCCTGGGGCTCTTGCCTGATTTGGGAGAGACGATTTAAGTCCGCGTGGGTGGTTATAGCTGAATCCGGATTCTGATCTGATCTAGCACCCCGAGGCATGGAAGCTTCCAAGTTCAACAGCTCGGGATTCGGGACACTGCCCAATTTTTTCGGCCCCGTGCCCGGTTCTAAGTCCGGGACCTGGGTCATATCCTCCCCCGGGCGGGTGTCCGGCTCCGGGAGCTCGGCGATCCGGACAGAATTCGTCCTCAAAATAGAGGGATACTCCTTGTGCGGTTCCTCCGATACCGCTATCTCATGGGTGGCTGGCGGGGATTTAATGTCCCTTTGGTCGGGTTTAAGCCCGATCCGGTCATAGTCCGCTATGCGACTCTAAGCGGCGATGCGATCCAAGAGCTCATTAAGAGAAGAGAGCTCTATCTAATCCATCTGTTTGGCGAGTTCTGAATTGATGTGAAGTCTATGCGTGATGACCCAAGAGGCCATTGTCGGTGCGACAGCCGATGGGGCGGCCATGACGAAGCCCCCTAGTCGGAGAGTTTGGCCTACAGCCAGAGCTCCCCCCGCGGTAATATTGTCCCTGACAACGAGACGAGCCATAAAGCCTTGCAGTGACGACACAGAGGAACTCTCAATGAAAGCACCAATGTCGGTGTCAAAACCGACGGATCTCGGTGAGGGTCCCGATGCATGCGTCTGGGCCGATGGTAACGAGGAAGCAGCGGACACGAATGTTTATCGAGGTTCGGGCCCTCTCGATGGAAGCAAAACCCTACTTCACCTTGATTAATATTGAAGATATAGGTAGTACAAGAGTAGATCTACCACGAGATCGTGAGGCTAAACCTAGAAGCTAGCCTATGATGGTATGATTGTAATTGTGATCGGCCTTCTAAGGACCAACCTCTCCGGTTTATATAGGCATCGGAGAGGGCTAGGGTTTACATGGAGTCGGTTACAAGGAAGGAAATATAATATCCGGATCGCCAAGCTTGCCTTCCACGCCAAGGAAAGTCCCATCCGGACACAGGTCGAAGTCTTGAGTCTTGTATCTTATATCGTCCGGACCATTGAAGCGTGAAGATACAAGACTCAAGACTTCGACCTGTGTCCGGATGGGACTTTCCTTGGCGTGGAAGGCAAGCTTGGCGATCCGGATATTATATTTCCTTCCTTGTAACCGACTCCATGTAAACCCTAGCCCTCTCCGATGCCTATATAAACCGGAGAGGTTGGTCCTTAGAAGGCCGATCACAATTACAATCATACCATCATAGGCTAGCTTCTAGGGTTAGCCTCTACGATCTCGTGGTAGATCTACTCTTGTACTACCCATATCTTCAATATTAATCAAGCAGGAAGTAGGGTTTTACCTCCATCGAGAGGGCCCGAACCTGGATAAACATCTGTGTCCCTTGCTTCCTGTTACCATTAGCCTAGACGCACAGATCGGGACCCCCTACCCGAGATCCGCCGGTTTTGACACCGACATCTATCTCTACATAGATAGATCTTGTCTACATCATGTCATCGTTCTTATTGCATTACTCCGTTTCCCCATGAACTTAATACACTAGATGCATGCTGGATAGCGGTTGATGTGTGGAGTAATAATAGTAGATGCAGGCAGGAGTCGGTCTACTAATCTTGGACGTGATGCCTATATAATGATCATTGCCAGGATATCATCCTAATTATTTGAAGTTCTTTCAATTGTCCAACAGTAATTTGTATACCCACCGTTTGCTATTTTTCTCGAGAGAAGCCACTAGTGAAACCTACGGCCCCCGGGTCTCTTTCTCATATTATTTGCCTTTGCGATATACTTTTACTTTGCTTTTATTTTCAGATCTATTAAACCAAAATTACAAAAATACCTTGCTGCAAGTTATTCTTATTTATTTTATTTGGCGTTCGATCTATCAATCTACTTCAATTCATTTCACCTCCGTTTGCCTATCTTGGGCGCCGCTACCCGAAAGGGATTGAAAACCTCTTTTACACGTCGGGTTGCGAGTATTTGTTATTTGTGTGCAGGGGCTATTTACGTTGCGTTGCTTGGTTCTCCTACTGGTTCGATAAGCTTGGTCTCATAACTAAGGGAAATACCTACTGCCGCTGTGCTGCATCATCCCTTCCTCTTTGGGGAAATACCGTGGTAGCTTTGAACCGCATCAAAAGGAATTTCTGGCGCTGTTGCCGGGGGGACATCATCAACATCTACCAGGTTCCTAATCACAAGTCTCATCTCCTCGCAATTTACATTATTTGCCATTTGCCTCTTGTTTTCCTGTTGGTGTACAAATAGAGGGTGCACTTTTTGTACCCCTATACCTGTGCACGGGCAGTCAGAGCCGCGCCCACGATCGCACCAAGCAGAGCAAGGGAGGTGAGCCAAGGTAAGACCAAAAACCACAAGAAGCGGAGGGACGAAGCAGGCTCCCCCGGCAAGACCCTTGCCGTGGACAGCTTTGGCAGCCCCGGCAAGACCCTTGCCGAGGCGGCTCGCCCCACACCAACGGAGCGAGTCACCCTTGAGCCCGCAACCTCTAGCGTAATCTACCACGTTGAGGCAAGGGCTCGGGAGACACCTCCTTGGTGGCATGCAGATCTTCGCCAAGACAAATAAAGCAACGACAAGGACCAAGGCCACAAGGATCGGATGGTCGGCAGGTTTTCCCGGCAAGGACCCTTGCCGAGGCAGCCTCAATGACCTCGACAAGACCCTTGCCGGGCAGCTCACCCATGCCACTCGAAGCGAGCCACCTTGAGCCCACCAATGCTCAAACAGACGCATTGGGACAGTGGCTCGGAGGCACCTCCGTGGTGGCATGCAGATCTTTGTGAAGACAAAGAATAATCAAGATCAAGTGAGGATAGGAAGGCAATCATCCTCACCGAAGAAACCCACAAGACCCCGGCAAGGACGCACCAACCAAGTTTCCACCGCCGTTCACCTGGAGCTGCCGACCCAACCAGCTGGGAAGGCACCTGCGTGGCAACATGCACCCCTTCGTGGAGGCTCCACCACCGCGCCACCTCAGTTGCCTGCCTGCCTACATGGCACCACATGCATCGCTGGCCAGGGCGCGGTCGAAGCAAGGAGGAGCGGCGACGGATGGGACGGGCCTCGCTCCCGTCCCCGATAAAGCAAGAGGACACCTAAGCAATGCATTAAATGCATCTTGTCCTGTAATATGAGGGATAACCTCGCGGCACTGTACCCTTTCCACCTCCTGCTTGCCACTGTGGCAACCACTTTTTCTATAAAAGGTGGCCCGAGGCGACCAGGAAAAGGATTCGTGCTTTTTGGAGCTCGATACACCCCATAGCTGGCTCAAGAACTCAGAATACATCCACCAAAGCAGGACTAGGGTTTTACGCATCCTCGCGGCCTGAACCTGGATAAACGAACCACGTACTCTCTATCAGATCCGCTCTTCTCTCAACCCCGCGCCCCGCAACCATAGTAGGGATCCTTGTGATCCCATAGGTGTCATTCCCACCGACATCTTTGGCGCGCCAGGTAGGGGGCGGAGTTGTGAGAATCGGCTCTGGCGGTTAAGTTAGCGGCTCTTCATCGCCATAGCTCTTAAAGAAGAAGGAGGGCCAGAAGATCGATGCCGGGGCGACTATGAACAGAAGCTAAGTCACACCGAACCCTGACTACTTCTTTCCTTTCATATGAGGTTGTTTCCCTTGGAGATGTCGTTACTTTGTACGGAAAACTTGTACGCAAAAGGGGCTCTCCCGCGATCGGCAACGCCCTTGCTTTGTTTCGAGTGCACTCAACAACTCAAGTGGTTGCGTCGAGAGTGGTAGGGTAGCCTTCCGCGATTGGCAATGCTCTCGATTCTGACTTGAGTCAAGCTCGACAGTTCGAGCGTCCGCGTTAAGGACGGTAAGGTGGTTCGCCCGACAGCACGCACACCCAGCAGGCCAATGGGGATCCGTCCCCAAGGCGCCATCCTGGGCTTACACGCCGGCGAGCCTGCCCAGTTAACGTAGGGTGTACGTACAAAGGAGAATCGAACAAGGAAAATGACGTGCACAAAAGTACAGCAGAGTTATATTACATCAAGTCATTGCTGCGGTTCTAACTAAAGATGAAAATTGTCTTGGTCATGAACCTGCAGCGGCGAAGAAGAATGGGGCGCCTAGTCCCGCCGCTGGCCCTCCATCCTCTGGATTTTGTTGATACCGCTGATGATGAGCTTGATACGCTCCTTGAGCGCCGTGAGGCCAGTACCGTCCGGCAAGCTATCCATCGCGGCTTCAAAGTCGAGGTCGGGGTTCCAGTACGCCATCTTGGTGAGGACCTTGGTCATGGCCCCCCGGCAAAGTCACCGATCCTCCGTGGCCAGCGTGGCCGAGTGAAGATAAGCCAAAGCTCCGAGGACGCCCTCAAAGAACTGGGTCAGCTTGGCGTTGACGGTCCCGCTGCGCTCAGGGGCATACCTCACGTTTGGCATCCCCATAGTGGCCAGCTGCGTGGTGACCCTGCCGGCGACGTCCTCAAGACGGCTGATCCAACGGTTCTCACCCTCCACATAATCCTAGTGGGAGGCGGCCTCGTCCGCCGCCAAGAATCGCTTCTCTTTCTCCAGCTCCTTGGTCAGATCTCCTCCCGGCTTGGCTCTCCAACAAGATCTTCTCGAGATACTCCAGCTTCAGCTTGAGATCCTGACGGAGTCGTTGGCCTCGGAGAGCTCCCGGCCTTGTTGACGACCGCTTCCTGCGCCTCCATCAAGGCGTTGTTGAGCGTGTTCTTCTCTGGGACAGCTTCAGACCTGCTCCTTCAGCTCATCCCGCTCCACTTCCAGCTCCCTCACCTTGCCGGGCATGAGCGAGATCGGGCATCGAGAGCCCTTTGTGCCTCTGCTCCAGCTCTTGGGTTCGCCGCGCAACAAGGGTCTCGAGCTCCTCATCCTTTCTGCAAAGCATTGCGGCAAGCTTCTCCTCGCGCGCGGCAAGGTCCTCTTCCTGAGAGTCCAACATAGCCTGGTGCTGAATCCGGACGGCCTCGGCTGCAGCGGCCGAGTTCGCCGCTGCCTCCTGGGCCTTCTCGATGTCAGCCAGTTTCATGGTGAGCTCCATGTTGCGTTTGGCCAGCTCCTCCTGAAGGGCCTTTTGCTCCTCGCAAGTCTGGCGGAACCAGGTCTGTGTCTCAGCGACGCGCGCTTTGAAGTCTGCATCCGCCTTGTCCACCGTCACCATCCTGGACTTGGCCATGTCCAGGCGGGCGCGATGGAGCTCCTGGAGTTTCCGGAAGTTGACCCCCATGGCGTGGAGAAGTCGCTCTTCCTGGGAACCCTCGCCACCAACAATCGGTTCATCAACCACCTCGAGCCCGGTGGCGGCGAGCACCTCGCCATCAAAAACCTCCCCTTCATGGGCGCCCGGAGCTTGTCGCTCTGGGAGATGGACAAAGAGGTCGCCGCCCACTTTCAAATACTTGCGAGCTGAGGTTGCCGAGGAAGAAGGTTGATCATCGACCACCTCCTCTTCGGTTGCGGCCTTGTCGGCCTCCCCGGCGGGCCCCTCATTGGCCTCGCCCAGCCAGGTTCGCCGATTGCCCGGCCGTCAGCGCGCATCCTCGGCAGCATCCTTGGCGGCCTCCTCGGCAGCATCCTTGGCGGCCTCCTCGGCAGCATCCTTGGCGGCCTCCTCAGCGGCAATCTTGTCGGCCTCCGCCGCGGCCTCCTCGGCAATGTCCCCGACGACGGTGTCCACATCCTCCATGAACACCGAAGAAGGATCTGGGCAACAAAAAAGGCGATGAAGCCAAGAAAAGAAGCAAGAGAAAAACAGGGACGAAGAACGGGCGACTCACCAGTGCCTGGCTGTGAAGCAGAAGTCCCCTCCCCGCCAGCACCTGGCGCCGAAGCAAAGCCACCAGCACCCAAGTTCCCCTCTTCCTCCTCCATGAGCGTGGGCTCGGTACTTGGCGCCCTTGCCGGGGACGCCCCTCGCGGCGGCGTGGTTGATGGAGGCGGTGTGTTGGGAGTAGCCCTCTGCGGCTCCTCCTGGTGCCGCTCCCCTCCTACAGACCCGACATGGTCAACACCAGAGCATCGAACCCCTAACGCATGTCAACACGAGGAGAGTGATGAACTTACGCTGGGGGCTATGCCGGGGGCTGCTGTCCGGGCTGCTCAACACCACCAGTGGCGCCCGTGAGGCACCAGCCGGGGGCTGGCCACCCGCCGAGGCCTTGGCCCTCTTCACCCTCCGGGCCAGCGTCTCCGCGTCCCTGCAAAGACGAAAGAAGATCAAGATAAGTGGCACAATTCGGAGGAACATAGATGACAGTAAGGAACAAGGCACTTACTCATCTTCCACCTCCTCCTCTTCCACGGCTTTCCTCTTCCTCCTCGAGCTGAGATACCCATAATTGAAGGTGACCCCCGCGTCCGCATCCGAGTCTGCATCCGCCGGAGGGGGTGAGGAAGGCGGAGTCTGGACACACCTGGATGAGGAAGGGGCAGCTGTCTTCTTCTTCTCCATGGCCTTCGTCAGCCTCTTTGCTGCCGTGGCCCTCGTGTGGCACCCAGACCCCTCCAAGGTCAGCTGAGGCCCCGCAACCCTGCCGGGCCGGACCGGCTCGCCAGAGCTAGCCCGCCGCAGGACTCGCGCTCTTCCCGTGGCGGGCGTCGGGCCCGCGGCCCCGGCCTCCTCCGATGATGACTCGTCGGCCGCGTCTTCGACAAGCGGGGCCCCGGTCTCGGCACTGCTGACTTCCCCGGCGGTCGCCGCCCATCGGGCAATCTCCTGCTCCTCCGCGGCCGTCGCGGCCCTGTCCTCCATACCACCGGCACTGCCGGCCTCCGCGACAAGTTGTGCCTCCCTTTCCCGGGCAGCAATGTAGTCTAGTTCCGCCTGGGAGGTGTCCTGGACGAGCAATTGCTCGGCGTCAGCGTTGACATATCCCTCATGCAGAGTGTCGAAGAGCTCCTGCACTTGGGCATCGTCCGGCACGACCCAGCTTTGAACGGGGCCATGCGCATTGCAGTCCAGCATCATGGCAATGATGTCGGACCGGCGAGAGTTATTGCACAACGGGACTACTCCCGCCGGCAACTTGAACAAAGGCTTCTTAACAACCTTGCCGGCCTCCACGGCGGCCCTTGCAACCTTGCCGGTCCGCTCGACCTCGCCATCATGACCTACGTCAAGTTGAAAGAGTCGCTGGCAGAGGTGAGCATGCCGCATCACGGTGAAATTGTGGTCAAGGTTGGGGCGGAGTCGCATGATGTCCGCAGGATTCGCGAAGAGCCAGGCCGGCCTCCCCTTGTTATGCAGTGGAGCAATCCGACGGCAGATGAAATCTGCCCCGATCATCTCAAGGGTGAGCCTGGCCTCGGTAAGCCGAAGGATCCTAGTGATGACAGAAGTGAGCTTCTTGTCATCTTCATCGACGTCTCTCCAATCACTCCTACGGACGGGCGGCGCCCGGTGCACCCGCAGAACGCCGGCGGATCATCCTCTTCAATCCAGCACCACCGGGCCCACCACTCTTCCGACCTCTCCTTCATGGCACCGTCCGGATACGTCCCCTTGGATCTAGGGATCCAGGTGACGCAGCCAGAGATGGCGCCCCCTGTCTGGACCCGAGGGTAGAAGTAATGGCGGAAGAAGCGCCAGGTTGGGGTGCACCCCGGCGAAACCTTCACAGAGGTGCGCAAAAAGAGCCATGCACGCCACGGCGTTCGGAGTAAAATCCAGAAGATGGAAACCGAAAGTATGCATGATGTCACTGAAGAAATGAGAGAAGGGAGGACAGAGCCCGCAGAAGAAATAATCAACGGAGAAGGGGTACCAATTCGGAGCGGCCTCGGCATAGTCAGGAGGGACGATGCGCGTGGCTGGATACCCCGATTTCTCTCCCCCCGTCTTCACCCCCACAGGGGCCTAAAGGAGTCCCGGAGCTCGTGTACGTCGACCGTCGAGGGGGAAAAGAAGGCGGATTGCGTCACGCACTGCCAGCCAAGACTTCTCCGTGCCTCCACTCCGGCGTCCTTGGCCCCACCTTTACCCCTGGTAGATTTGGGCGCCATGGTGGCTAAGAGGAGAGAAGAACAAGGGGCAGCAGGGACACGGCAACAACAGGCGATGGCGAAATCTTAGAGAAGAAGGAAAAGGGAGCGGCGGTTCCGAGATTATAAAAGGCACAGGGGAGGAAGGTAAAGTGAGCAGCGCGCCCGCGGTTATTCCTTTTTACGGGGAAGGCGCGGGCCGCCTCCTTTCTCTTCCCATTAACTGCGATGTGACGCATGCATACGGGAACCACCCCACGCATGTCGCCCACGTCACGCATGCCCATCCACGCCACACCGCGCGCGCGGGTCGTGGGAAGCGGAGCGCGCGATTTTTTTTACCGCAGTAAATGCCACCCTACCTGCCCGAGCACCGTTCTGGGCCTAGCCCAACAACGCGTCACGCTTATGTGTGGCCCAGGCCCGGGGGCTCCTGTCGGTGTACAAATAGAGGGTGCACTTTTTGTACCCCTATACCTGTGCACGGGCAGTCAGAGCCGCGCCCACGGTCGCACCAAGCAGAGCAAGGGAGGTGAGCCAAGGTAAGACCAAAAACCACAAGAAGCGGAGGGACGAAGCAGGCTCCCCCGGCAAGACCCTTGCCGGGGACAGCTTTGGCAGCCCCGGCAAGACCCTTGCCGAGGCGGCTCGCCCCACACCAACGGAGCGAGTCACCCTTGAGCCCGCAACCTCTAGCGTAATCTACCACGTTGAGGCAAGGGCTCGGGAGACACCTCCTTGGTGGCATGCAGATCTTCGCCAAGACAAATAAAGCAACGACAAGGACCAAGGCCACAAGGATCGGATGGGCGAAGCAGGTTTTCCCGGCAAGGACCCTTGCCGAGGCAGCCTCAGCGGCCCTGACAAGACCCTTGCCGGGGCAGCTCACCCACGCCAGCCGAGCGAGCCACCCTTGAGCCCACCAATGCTCAAACAGACGCATTGGGACAGGGCTCGGGAGGCACCTCCGTGGTGGCATGCAGATCTTTGTGAAGACAAAGAATAATCAAGATCAAGTGAGGATAGGAAGGCAATCATTCTCACCGAAGAAACCCACAAGACCCTAGGCAAGGTCCTTGCCGGGGACGCCTACGCGCCACGGCAAGACCCTTGCCGGGCCACCCGGCAAGGCCCTCGCCAGGCGCGCCAGCAGGGCTGCTGCCAGGCCCGCACCAACCAAGTTTCCACCGCCGTTCACATGCAACTGCCGACCCAACCAGCTGGGCAAGCACCTGCGTGGCAACATGCAGCCCTTCGTGGAGGCTCCACCACCGTGCCACCTCAGCTGCCTGCCTGCCTACATGGCACCGCATGCATCGCTGTCCTGGGCACATGTCGAAGCAAGGAGGAGCGGCGACGGATGGGACGGGCCTCACTCCCGTCCCCGATAAAGCAAGTGGACACCTAAGCAATGCATTAAATGCATCTTGTCCTGTAATACGAGGGAGAACCTCGCGGCACTGTACCCTTTCCACCTCCTGCTTGCCACTGTGGCGACCCCTTTTTCTATAAAAGGAGGCCCGGGGTGACCAGGAAAAGGATTCGGGCTTTTTGGAGCTCGTTACACCCCGTAGCTGGCTCAAGAACTCAGAATACATCCACCAAAGCAGGACTAGGGTTTTACGCATCCTCGCGGCCCGAACCTGGATAAACGAACCACGTACTCTCAGTCAGATCCGCTCTTCTCTCAACCCCGTGCCCCGCAACCGTTGTAGGGATCCTTGTGATCCCATAGGTGTCGTTCCCACCGGCATTTCCTCTCCCCCACTTCACAAAAATTTGCCTTTTTATTCGCCCTTTTTTTCGTTCGCCTTTTTTTCGTTAGATCTCTTGTTTGCTTGTGTTGCCATGTGTCTTCTGTTTGCTTGCATCTTTGCTTTCTAAAAATCTATTGATATGGATCCTCATCCACTTGCTAATCTTTTCAAAAGATCCAATTATGATGAACAAATTGCCAGTGAATTGAGTTCACTAGATTATATTTATGAAGTTTTTATTGAGATTCATGAATCTGAAAATTATGATGAAGTGTTAAATGGATGAATTTATAAAGTGATTCATGATAGCTCCTTGAATGAAAAACATGATTGCAATGATGTTATTGTAAATTCTATTAATGTCAATTGTGTTAGTGATATGCAAAACCCCAAGCTTGGGGATGCTTGTTTTGTTATGTCCACTACTTGTTGCAATGATCATGATTGGGGTGATAATAATTCTTATGATCTTGAAAATTTATTTAAATCTCATGATGATTATGCTTGCGATAATGTTAAATGTGGTTTTGGAAGAGTGTCAACTTATAATCCCACTATTTTGGAAGAGTGTCAACTTTGCATGCATGTGGATCATGAAGAGAATATTTTATGTGATAGCTATATTGTTGAATTTTATTATGATCCTACATCTAATTATTATGAGAGAGCAAAATATGGTTGTATAAATTTTCATGTTACTAAATTACCTCTCGTTATGTTGAGAACGTTAATGTTTTATTCCTCTTCTTTGCATATGTTAGATGTTTTTTGTCTTGATAATTTGTTTGCTTATAAAATTCCTATGCATAGGAATTATGTTAGACTTAAATGAGTTTGTCACATGTATCATGATGCTCTCTTTGTGCTTCAATTCTTATCTTTTATGTGAGCATCATTGAAATCTTATGCCTAGCTAGGGGCATAAAACGATAGCGCTTGTTGGGAGGCAACCCAACGAATAAACTTTATTTTTGCTTTTCTGCTTTATGTTTTTGAGTGTTTGCACAATTATGTTATTGTTATTATTGTGTTTTTGTGTTTTAATTAGTGTTTGTGCCAAGTAAAGCCTTTAGGATCTTCTTGGGTGATAGTTGCTTGATCTTGCTAAAAAACAGAAATTTTCGCGCTCACGAAAACAATTCTCATTTTTAACCAGAGCGTGATAAAATACCAATTCCTTTTGAAGAAGATTAATATACAAATTTCCCAGGTCGTCCTATTTTTAAGAATTTTTGGAGTTTCAGAAGTATTCGAAATATCCAGATTGCTACAGACTGTTCTGTTTTTGACAGATTCTATTTTCTTTGCGTGGTGTGCTTGTTTTGACGATTCTATGGTTTTCTTTGATAAGTTTTTGCCATAGAAAAGTTGGAATACAGTAGATATAATGCAATAATAAAATATGAATTGGTTTGATACAGTACTTATAGTAGTGATTTGCTTTCTTATACTAACGGATCTCACGAAGGTTTTGTTGAGTTTTGTGTGATTGAAGTTTTCAAGTTTTGGGTTATCTTACGATTGATGAAGGAATAAGGAGTAAGAAGAGCCTAAGCTTGGGTATGCCCATGGCATCCCAAACTATTACCCAAAGAGAAGCAAGCAACTAAGCTTGGGGATGCCCCGAGTGGCATCCCCTCTTTCTTCTAACGACCATCAGTATTTTACTCAAAGCTATATTTTTATTCATCACATACTATGTGTTTTGCTTGGAGCGTCTTGTATGATATGAGTCTTTGCTTGTTTTGTTCTGATTTTTGAGTCTTGAATCCTTGCTGGACACACCTATTTGAGAGAGTCAAAATTATGCCGTGACTTGTTAGAACTGCTCTCTATGCTTCACCTAAATTTTTATGAGCTATGAAATTGCTCTAGTGCTTCACTTATATCTTTTTTAGCACGGTGTGCTTAGTTATTTTTGAAGTAATGATCTCTTGCTTCACTTAGATTTATTTGAGAGTTAGTAATTTATTTAAGAAATTCTCTCTCGCTTCATTTAAATTAATTTGAGAGAAAGAAATAGTATGCTCATGGTCTTCACTTATATTTGTTGGAGCTTATCAAAAGCAACACATGAACATTAGTCCCAAAGTGCTATATCCAAGAAGGATATAATAAAAACTTTCATGAAGATCATTGGACAAAATAAACTTGATTCCTTGTAATAGTTTTGAGATATGATGATGTGATATGTGAGTCATGTTGATGAGTAATTGTGCTTTAGTAAGAATATTGGTGTTAAGGTTTGTGATTCCCTATGCAAGCACGGAAGTCAATAATCATACAATGAAATTATATCCTACTTGTGGTGCATTATTCGGTGTTAATTATGCTTAATGCTCGCTTATGATACTATTCGTTTCTTGGTTGGTCGTTTCTCAATCTTTTGCTAGCCTTCATTTTGCACTAAGTATGATCACTACTTGTGCATCCAAAACCCTTTAAACCAGTTTTGCCACATGAGTCCACTATATCTACCTATATGTGGTATTCTTTTGCTGTTCTAAGCAAATTTGTATGTGCCATCAGTAATTTTCAAAATAAACTTCTCTTTTGTCTGTTCGTACCGCTCGCGAGGCGGTGAGGGGTGGCTAATATTTTCCATGCTAGATGTGTTATTCTCATTATGAGTGTTTATTCACTTGTCATTGCACGAGAGTAAGGCAATGGTATTAGGGATGCCCAGTCCCGAAACGAAAAATGAATTTACTTTATGTTGTCAAATAATAAATTCCTTGGAAAGTGTTGGTATGGAGGGCACCCATGGATACGGTTAGCCATGGGAAGTGGAAGTATGGTGGAAAAAGGAATACACTTTAATTTCTGTTTGAGAACCGCCTATGATATATCTAGCATGGAAAGTGTTGGGAACTCTAAGTCATTTTCGTTGGTGGGAAAGGCACACCTCCAAAAATGTTTTTATCTCTATGTTTTTCGCTTAGAGCTCTGGCACCTCTACAAATCCCTACTTCCCTCGGCGAGGGGCCTTTATTTACTTTATGCAACTTTTATTTTGAATTTGAGTCTCCATCTTCTCTTATAAAAGCACCAACTAGGAGGCACTATGATCATATTTGAGTATTTAAGTTATCATGTAAAAACTAGACTATTGCTTTGAATCATATAAAATTCCAAATGTCCATGCTACAAAGAAAAGAATATGAGCTGACATGTTAGGCAACATTCCACAACAAAAAATCTGTTTTTATCATTTACCTACTCGAGGACGAGCAGGAATTAAGCTTGGGGATGCTGATACATCTTCAACATATCTATAATTTTTGATTGTTCCATGCTGTTATATTATCAATCTTGGATGTTTTATAATCATTTCATAGTCATTTTATATCATTTTTTGGTACTAACCTATTGACATAGTTGTCGGTGTCAGAACCGGCGGATCTCGGGTAGGGGGTCCCGAACTGTGCGTCTAAGGCGGATGGTAACAGGAGGCGAGGGACACAATGTTTACCCAGGTTCGGGACCTCTCGATGGAGGTAATACCCTACTTCCTGCTTGATTGATCTTGATGATATGAGTATTACAAGAGTTGATCTACCACGAGATTGTAGAGGCTAAACCCTAGAAGCTAGCCAATGGTATGATTGTTCTTGTCCTACGGACTAAACTCTCCAGTTTATATAGGCACCGGAGGGGCTAGGGTTACACAGAGTCGGTTACAAGGGAGGAGATCTACATATCCGTATTGCCAAGCTTGCCTTCCACGCCAAGGAGAGTCCCATCCGGACACGGGGCGAAGTCTTCAATCCTGTATCTTCATAATCCAACAGTCTAGCTAAAGGATATAGTCCGGCTGTCTGAGGACCAGGACTCCCTCAGTAGCCCCTGAACCAGGCTTCAATGACGATGAGTCCGGCGCGTAGATTGTCTTCGGCATTGCAAGGCGGGTTCCTTCTCCGAATACTCCATAGAAGATTTTTGTGATGCCCCCGATTCAATCGTACACTAATCATACATGCAAACGTGTACGATCAAGATCAGGGACTCACGGGAAGATATCACAACACAACTCTAAAATAGAATAAGTCATACAAGCATCATAATACAAGCCAGGGGCCTCGAGGGCTCGAATGCAAGTGCTCGATCATAGACGAGTCAGCGGAAGCAACAATATCTGAGTACAGACATAAGTTAAACAAGTTTGCCTTAAGAAGGCTAGCACAAATGGATCTGAATCGAAAGAGGCGCAGGCCTCCTGCCTGGGATCCTCCTAAACTACTCCTGGTCGTCGTCAGCGGGCTGCACGTAGTAGTAGGCACCTCCAGTGTAGTAGGAGTCGTCGTCGACGGTGGCGTCTGGCTCCTGGACTCCAGCATCTGGTTGCGACAACCAGAAGAAAGGAAAGGGGGAAAAAAGGGGAGAGAAAGGAACCGTGAGTACTCATCCAAAGTACTCGCAAGCAAGGAGCTACAATACATATGCATGGGTATATGTGTAAAGGGCCATATTAGTGGACTGAACTGCAGAATGCTAGAATAAGAGGGGGATAACTAATCCTGTCGAAGACTACGCTTCTGGCAGCCTCCATCTTGCAGCATGTAGAAGAGAGTAGACTGAAGTCCTCCAAGTAGCACCGCATAGCATAATCCTACCAGACGATCCCCTCCTTGTCGCCCTGTTAGAGAGCGATCACCGGGTTGTATCTGGCACTTGGAAGAGTGTGTTTTATTAAGTATCCGGTTCTAGTTGTCATAAGGTCAAGGTACAACTCCAAGTCGTCCTGTTACCGAAGATCACGGCTATTCGGATAGATAAACTTCCCTGCAGGGGTGCACCACATAACCCAACATGCTTGATCCCATTTGGCCGGACACACTTTTCTGGGTCATGCCCGGCCTCGGAAGATCAACACGTCGCAGCCCCACCTAGGCTCAACAGAGAGGTCAACACGCCGGTCTAAATCCTATGGCGCAGGGGTTTGGGCCCATCGCCCATTGCACACCTGCATGTTGCGAGGGCGGCCGGAAGCAGACCTAGCCTAGCAGGCGTTCCAGATCCAATCATGCACGCTGGCACGCTTCAGCCGACGTCGTGAAGGCTTCAGATACCATGACGTCGAGTGCCCATAGCTGTTCCCGCGTAGCTGGTTAGTGCGTATAGACCAAATGGCCAGACTCAGATCAAATACCAAGATCTCGTTAAGAATGTTAATGATGTAACCGCGGACACCGATCAGGGTCAGGCCCACCTCTCACCTAGGCGGTCTCAACCTGCCCTGTCGCTCCGCCACAAAGTAACAGTCGGGGGACGTCAGGAACCCAGGCCCACCACTACCGGGATGGAGCCACTGTCCTTTCAACCCCTCATCGTAATCACTTATGGTACTCAGCGAGCTGACCCGACTTTAGTCACCACATGTGTCATGTATATAAAGTATATAGTATATACCCGTGATCACCTCCCTAGTGATCACGGCCCGATAGTATAGCATGGAAGATGGACATGAATGTAGGGCCACTGATGGAACACTAGCATCCCATACTAAGCAGTAGATAGCAGGTAAGGGTAACAACTGTAGTAACAATGACAGGCTATACAGCAGAACAGGATTAACCGAAAGCAGTAGCATGCTACACTGCTCTAATGCAAGCAGTATAGAGAAGAGTAGGCGATATCTGGTGATCAAGGGGGGGCTTGCCTGGTTGCTCTAGCAAGTATGGGTCGTCAACAATGTAGTCGGTCGGGGCAGCAGCAGCAGCGTCGGTCTCGTAGTCTACCGGAGAGAAGAGGGGGAAGAAACAATGAATACAATGCAAACAGATGCGTAACGATGCATGACAAAGCAAACAGCGATGTTAGGTGTGCCCTAACGCGGTAGGTGGAGATACCGACGAAAGGGGGAAACATCCGGGAAAGTACCCCCGGTGTTTCGCGTTTTTGGACAGATGAAACGGAGGGGGAAAGTTGCGTGTTTTCTATGCTAGGGATGTGTGGTGGTCGAACGGGCTGCGTATCCGGATTCGTCTCGTCGCTCTAAGCAACTTTCATGTAGAAAGTATTTTCATCTGAGCTACGGTTTATTTTATATGATTTTCTAAAGTTTTAAATCATTTTTAGAATTTATTTAATTCAACATTATCCAGAATAGTGTTTGCTGACGTCATCATGACGTTAGGAGCCAACAGGGCATTGACTGGGTCAAACTGACGTGTGGGTCCCGTTCGTCATTGACTAGACTAACTAATCACGATTAACTAGTTTAATTAGTTGTTTAGTTTAATTAATCAAAATTAATTAAGTTAACTAATTAATTATTATTATTATTATTTATTTATTTATTTCTAATTCCTTATATATATATGATGTTCTGGGGCTGTGGGGCCCGTTTGCCATAGGCCCATAGGGGCCTAACGGGCATGCATGCGTCTTGAGTTACGGCGCCCGCTTCTGCTCGGGCGCACGCCTGGGCACGCTGGGCGTGGCGCCAAGGCGTCCGAGCCAACGCATGCACGCGAGGGGTGGTCGGGCGGCGCACGGGCGCCGATGGTGAGCGGGATGGCAGGGGCGCGGGCGGAGGCCGCTAGGGCGCTAGGATGGTGCGGAGCAGCAGCGGGGACGCAGTCTGGCAGTGAGCGTGCACAGGGGAGTAGAGGAAACTCGGGATGGGGGTTCTCACGATCGTTGGTGAGAAGGGGGGCGTCGTGGTTCGAGGTAGTCCGGTGGGGAGGCGGTCGGGGAGGTCCGGCGAGGCGACACCTGCGACGGGGTCGGAGCGGGCGGCGACCGGCGGATCTATCCGAGGAAGAAGATCGAGGGTGACGACGTTGAGGCTGCTGATACATTCTACAGCATGACATCATACTGCGGCCCGGTCATTATTCGAACCGTTTTTCTCAACCAACCACTGCACATATTGTGAGGCGGTTTTCTTGGCATGTTATCGAAGCAGAGATCATGTCCCCTTATCACGGGATTCTCATCAATACGGGTGTGGGTAACCCAACCGCACCATTAATTACGGTGCTTGGGGAACAAGCGAATTTACCAGGCAGGTGGGGAGGCATATAGTTTCATCCGCCCTTATAAAAGGACAGGGATTCCTCTTTTTACCCACGCCATCTTCCTCCTTGCTCATCCATTTTTGCGCACTCGAGCTCCAGCACCCAAGTTCGCATTTCCTCCTCAAACCACTCCAAGTATGTCCGGAGCGGGAGGCAAGTGGATGGTCTCCTCCGTTACGGAGGAGCACATCACAAAGCTACGGGGAGCAGGATATCTGGCCGCGGATATCGCACACCGGCTGCCAGATGTGGGGCAGATCGTCCCTACTCCCGAACCCCTTGAGAGGGTGGTTTTCCTTACCCACTTCGTCCGCGGACTGTGATTCCCCCTCCACCCGTTTGTTCACGGGCTCATGTTCTACTACGGGCTGGACTTTCACGATTTGGCCCCCAATTTCATCCTCAACATCTCGGCATTTATCGTCGTGTGCGAGGCCTTCCTCCACATCAAGCCCCACTTCGGCCTGTGGCTAAAGACCTTCAACGTTAAACCGAAGGTGGTGGTCGGCCGACAAGCCGGAGTGAGAGGCGCCATGGTGGGCAAAATGCCTAACGTCACTGGCTCAAGGCTCCTATGTGGAGACCATAAGGGTGGCACCGGGTGGTTCTACACCACCGAGCCGTGCGACACCAACTGGGTGGCGGCCCCCAAATTTCGACCCGGAATCCCCATGCGGCTCACCTCCTGCAAAGAGAAGGGCCTATCCTGGGGTTCCTCGGCAGAGCTGACCGGACTCCAGACCTGCGTCAAAAACATGATGAGCAAGAAAATCAAGCTCATCAACGTGGTCCAATTCATGCTCTTCCGCCGGATCCTCCTGTGTCAAAGACGAGCATTCAGTTTGTGGGAGTTCGACCCGGCCGAGCACCAGACACCGCGAGAGCTCTTCGACACAACGCACAAGGACGTCTGGAGGGTGCTGTTCAAGGGCGCCGAGGTACCTCCTCCCCTTACCGAGGACCGCGGACTCAGCGCAAAGCTTCCTGCCAATCCGGTAAGCCTTTTACATCTCATAAGATGTTCTTTTCCCCAGTATAACCGTGCGCGAGATATAAGCCTCCACGCCTTTTAACAGGACTGGGTAGCAACAGCGGAGCAGATCGATTGTCCGGCTCCCTTGCCCGAAGATCCAGCAGATGCTCTCCTAACGGAGATGCTGGTTCCGACGCCTTATGAGGTGCCGGAGAAGAAGGCCAAGGGGACCAGGAAGGGTCTCCGGCGCAAAGTTATATCGGACTCATCGTCCGAAAACAGCGAGGTGCACTCCTCCCATGAAAACAAGGAGGAGGGAGAGGAAAGTTCTCCGGCCGGGGACAAGAAAAAGGCCGCCCCATCGTGGGAGGCCAAGAATCAATAAGGGAAGGACCCTCCTCCGGACTGCTCCACGACGCCGCCGCGACTTCGGGAGTGGTTGCCAGAACAAGCCCCTGGCGAAGTCATGAGTATCCGGATACCCTAACAATTCTTGGTACGTCTTATTGTACTGTTTCTTATCACGCTGCACGTGATTATGCAGCCCCTCCCGAGCCCACATCGACGTATCCTCGTCGGATGATTCTTTGGGCCCGTCGGACCTGAACAGCGATTCACTTCCGACCGCCTCCTCCCCTCGCCCTACGGACAACGTCAAGGTGTTGTCTCGAAGAGAACCGAACCAAGGGGAGGTAGTCCTGGAGTCGCCACAAGGCGACATTCCGGACACTGGGCGCAAGGGGAGCAAGACTCCCATAGGCTCTGATGACGGGGGCAGCAAATTGTTCCAGACTCTGTCAGGCAGCCCCTCACTAAGAGGGGCAAGCCGCCTGTGCCGATGACCTCTGTCCATCCAGAGTCATTGGACAACTTGTTGGAAGCGCTTCGAGGCGCTTCCATCAACGAAGAGCACAACACTATCATGAGTGCGGTGATCGAGAAGGTTCGGTCCGCCAAAAGCGGACTGACTGAAGCCTGTGCGAGCCTCCTAACAGGCTTTGAGGTGAGTGATCAAATTATGAGAAAATGTTGCAGCAAATACAATAGCCCCTGATGCTCTGTTTAGTGTTCGCAAAGAAAGGACGAATAGAGGATCAAACAATAACCACATGATTCTAATCAGAATATGTCTATGTGCATATGCAGGCTTCACTGGCGGCACGCCGCGTCGCAGAGGTCGCTGCACTAAAGCAGGACCTTGAGCGGTCCAAGGAAGAGCTCGGCCTTACCAAGAGGCAGCTCAAAGAGAACAAAGGTAAGTTGTCGGCGTTCTGGGAACGGGGGTCCCCAGACTTGCCTGCCTGCGGCCTGCGGCGTGGCTCAAAGGGGGGGCCCAGCACGGCCCATCTTCATCAACACAAGCTCAAGACCCTCGCGAGGGGCCAAGCCTCGCGGGGCGGACGACAGGGGGCTTCCTCAGGCACGGCCTCATCAGGCTAGCTCGCGAGGAGGCGGACAGATCAAGGCGGGGTACCTCACGAGGTGCCCATGACGCAAGCCATGACGACCAAGGGCGCCAGGCGAGGCGCCCGGCCGCCGGCCAGCATAATGTCCTCCTTTCCTCTTTGGTGCAAAGGGAGCAAGCGCAGGCGAGAGCATCAAGCAAAGGCGTCCATTTCGGTGCAACAAGACCAAGACCAGCCCAACGGCAGGAAGGAAGTCATTGTAGAGCCCAAGCCAGCGTCACCACTAGAGCCTTTGACAGGCGAGGACCAACTTCAGTCAGGATAAGTGTACCAGATGTTCCCCTTCAAAATGGCCAATTGTTGGTGCCCTTCCCACTCAATATTTGGGAAGAGGCCCAGGGACTCCGCCTATAAATAGGACTAGCCTCCCACAGGGTAGGAAGAGCTCGATCTGGTAGGGGAAGCAATCAAGAGAGAGAGAAAGAGAGAGAGCGACTGAACTCCTCCAAGCAGTTCATCGCCTGCCAAGAAATGAGACCCTCGCGAGGTTGTTCTTCCTTGTATTGTTCATCACCATCAGACCAAGAGGCAATCCACCACACCACAAACTAGCGTAGGGTATTACACCACAATGGTGGCCCGAACTAGTATAAACCTTGTGTCTCTTGTGTTGTTCCTTTCGTAGTTTAGATCCAAGCGAGGCGGCGGGGTGCAGGTAGGTAGAGGGCGAGATCTCCGCGTGCACCCCTTTGTTCAAACCTCAAGGGTCTGCCGGAACCCGAAATCCAACATTTGGCGCGCCCAGGTAAAGTGCGCCGAATTAAATCTTCCGCCCGCCTGTTCTCCGTCGACCACCGCATCCATGTTCGGCGCCGCCGGGCCAGCGCTGAAGGCCGAGCCGCGCCGAGCCGCCCTTGCTTCCAGCGTCGCCGACGGCTCTCCGTCGGTGGGCGCCCTCATCGTTCCCGTCGCTTTGCCGTCAACGCCGCCATCGGCCCGGCGGGAACGAAAGCAAGCATCGTCGGCATCCCTCCGTGATGCAAGACGGCCGCACTGCTACCCCTTCGCTCGCCCCGGCTGGTTCTTCGTCTCGCGCATTCCGCGCGCCCATGGAGGCTCGAGCTGCGCTCATCGCGGTGAATGAGCTCCTGCGCTACCGTCCAGTCGGCGATGTCTATGAAGAGTGGCTCGACCGCGTCGCCGAGCTCGTCCGCGCCGCAGGGGGCTCCCCCGCGTCGTCCGTCCCGCTGCACCGCACCCCGCCCTGCGCGGGGGACGAAGCTCCGGGGGCGCCACGGCTGCCTCCTCCTCAATAAGGAGACCTGGCCCCAAGGCTCGTGGTCCCTGGGCGGAACCCGCTCCGTCCGGCACCAGCGCGGCAAGAGCAGAGCTGCCAGGAAGTCCCTCGCCCGCAAGAAGCTGCCCGAGTGCTCCTCGCTCCAGCTCGTCGCGACCACGCCTCTGCTCCAAGGCGCGTCAAGACCCCGCGCTGCTCCCAGCTGCAGCGCATGGGGACCCGCAAGACCAAGCTCTTCGTCACCCAAGGCCCTCCCGTGGCCACAGCAGGCTGCCGTGCCTTCACCACCGAGCTGCGCAGCGTCACGTGGCCCGGCAAGTTCAAGCCAGACCTGCCTCCTCGCTACGACGGTATGGCCGAACCCGCATAGTTCCTCCAGCTCCACGAGCTGGGCATCGAAGCCACCAACGGAGACGAGAAGGTCATGGCGAACTGGTTTCCCATGGCGCTCAAGGACGGGGCCCACACCTGGCTCCTGAACCTAGCTCCAGGCACGATCTCCTCCTGGGACGAGATGCGCACCCACTTCATCGCCAACTTCCAAGGTACTCGTGACCGGCCACCCGCCGTGAGCGAGATGCGCCGCATCTAGCAGCGACCAGGGGAGACCCTGCAGAAATACATCCAGCGCTTCAACAACGCACGCCTCAAGATTCCAAAGGTGACCGAGGAGGCCATCATCTCCGCCTTCTCCGACGGTGTGCGGGACGTCAAGATGAAGGAGGAGCTGGCGATGCATGAAGACTTGTGCACTTCCTTGGAGCTGTTCAACTTGGAGACCAAGTGCGCCAGGGCCGAGGAAGGGCGTCTCTCCCTCCTCGAGCTGCCTGCCGCAGAGCCAGAAGAGAAGAAATCCAAGGCCAAGGACGTGAAGCGCAAGGGGGCTGCCGTGCTCATGGCGTAATCCGGACACCAAGCGGTGCAGAGATCAGCCTGAGTCTTCCAAGGGCACCCGGTACTGCGTGTACCACGACCTCCACACCCACAACACCAACGAATGTCAAGAGCTCTGAGCCGTGCGAGAAGGGAGGATCGGACGACGTCCCGACCGCAGCGACCGGGGCTACGACCGAGGAGGAGGAAGGAACGCAGGATGCTGGGAAGACCGCAGCCCTCGCCAAGGGTGGCGCGACCAACCACGCGAGGACCGCTGGCGGGACCCGCCTCGCGAGGGAGGCTGGAGGGACCAGCCTCGCGAGGATCGCCCGCAAGGCAACGCAGGCCTCCCTCCTCTGCCACCGCAGCCAAGGAGAAATGAAGACCATCATCAAGACGAGGGGGCTGGGGCTTCCGGGGAGCCGTGTGCGATCGCTTTTGCATCTGGTGCGGAGCTCAAGCCCCAGCCTCTCAACGCATCTTCAAGCAGTTCGCCCGCGAAGTGAATGCAGTCCTCCCCAAGCTCGAAACCACACACCCCCTTAGGTGGTCGGCGTGCGCCATCATGTTCAGCTCAGCGGATCAGCTGAAGTGTGCGGTCACAGCCGGAGTCCTCCCGATGCTTTGCTCCCCAATCATCAGCAACGTGCTAGTCACCAAGACCCTCATCGATGGCGGGGCAGGGCTCAACGTCCTGTCTGTGGAAACGTTCAACAATCTCCAAGTGCCTTACAATCAGCTTCAGCCCACCAAGCCTTTCTCTGGGGTCACCGACGGCTCCATGGTCCCGATTGGGCAGGTTCGCCTCCCTGTCACCTTGGGCGCGCGCGACAACTACCGCACCGAGCTCATCGACTTTGACGTCGCCCACATTCGCCGCCATACAACGCCATCCTCGGGTACCCAGCGCTGGCCAAGTTCATGGTCAGAACCCACCATGGCTACAACGTCCTCAAGATGCCGTGAAGTGGCGGAGTCATCACGGTGCCTTGCGAAGAGAAAGACGCGGTGTGCTCCACAGGCGAGCCTTTCAGCCGCATCCTTTGGAAGACCCGGATCACGGAAGCGGAGGCTTCCCGAGACCGCCCCAAGAAGAAGAAGACATCATCCGGCCCGGCCCCTCGGAGGCAGGCCCCTCGGGATCAGCGCCCATTTCAGAGAACCTCCTTCTATCGCATAGGAAAGCGCCCGGCGCCCTCCTCAGGCAGGGCTCGGGGGCTCCCCCCTGGAGGGCCACCGACCTTGCTAAGGTCACGAGGAAGGCGCTTGGGCACCACTTGGAGGCGTGTTTCGAAGCACGTTTCCCTCAAGAAGGAGCAAGGCAAGGAGGGCCGAACCCTCAGGAGTTCGTCAGCAAGATCATTCAGGAGCTGCAGGAGTCAAGAGTCATGAGCGGCAGCCGCCGCTTACCTACCGTAGCTCCCCATCCAGGCGAGGATGGTGGGCTGCGCGTCTGCATCGATATACCAGGGCTCAACCAAGCCGCCTCTCAGGAGCGCCTCTGGCCCTCTCGAGTGGGGCGCTGCGAAGGTCCACCCCACAGTTACGTTCGCATGCCTTACGGCTTGCCGAACGCGGCTGCCACGCGCCAACGCCTCATGAGGAGCATCCTGGAGGCTCAAGAGGCCAGGCGTTCCGCAGCCCTGGCTGAGATGGAGATGGTCCACGAGGAGCCACCAGCGCCTCCGGAGCCTCCCGAGGCCCCTGAGCCTGAGGGCTCGTGAGGATCGGCTCCCGCAGCCCACCGAGTCTGCTGCACCAACACCCTTTCGTCTTCAACAATATCAGGTGACATCTTTCAAGTTTCATTTCCAGCTGGGAGCGCCCCCCAGGGCTGCATTATTCCCGTGCCGCGTGGGTCCGCCCTGCGGCGTGTATCCCTTTACTTCATGTTCCTAGCTTATCCTCGTTAGCGCCCTCCGGGCTGCATCATCCCCAAGTCGCTCGGGCCAGACCCGGCGGCATGTATCCTTCTTGCGTTTATTTCGGGTCATGCGTTCGACCCATCATGCTTGTTATTTGTTGCCAATCCATGGAACCTTTTCTTCGTTCATTACCACCGCTTGCACGCTAAAGGGGGGGTACCTGAGCATCGCGACTCAGGGCTCCTACTAGCTCTCCAGCCCTCACCCTCTAGCCTTGTCCACGGCATCGCGACCTGGCATACCAGCGACGGCTGAGACCAGCTCGAGGGCCGGGACCCGAGGACGTAGAGCGCTGGCATCTAACCAAATCTGCAGGAACACATCACAAGATAAGGCCCAGTGCCAGGCGCAACCCGCCTTGAGGTAGGGCCCCGTGAGTCCCGCGCTGGCTCACGGGTGCCCAGATACACCTCGTCGTCAGCCCTATCGTGCCAGCCACGTGTCGTATGGCTGTACATGCCAGGGCTCCTCCGAGGGGAGCCCCTCCCACGCACCGATGGAAGCACCATGCTCATACTGGCTGACGACACTGCCGAGGAGCGGCTATGCCCGTACACATACGGAAGCGCTATGCTCCGCGCTGGTGATAAACAACTGAGGGTGGCCCCCGGGCTGCATCAACCTCAGGGAGCCCAGAGCTTAGTGTCTGGCCTCATCGCAACGCCTCCCCTCGGGAGTGTCGCGCGAGGGGGCTAGGCACGGGGGCTGCGCCTGGGTCACGCCTAGACGCACGCCACCCAGCCAGGCCCCTCGGGCCTGGTTCGTTGCACGTCCCTCCCCGAGCGGAGCCAAGGTACGAAGGCCGTTTGAGCGGCAAGGGGGACTCCTGAGCATCGCGACTCAGGAGCCTAACTGGTCACGTAGCCCCTCACCCCTTAGTTCCAAAAGGCTAACGGCGGTTGAGGTATGCGCGGGGCCGGGCTCTGTAGACGTAGACGGTGGATCTGCCCACGCCTCACCTCTCTACTTGTTGTTCGTGTACCAAGGGGGACCCCTGAGCATCGCGACTCAGGAGCCTAACTTGTCACGTAGCCCCTCACTCCTTGGTCCCGTCCTGGTTTTTGGTCGGGCTAACGGCGGCCGAGTGAGGTATGCGCAGGCGAGGGCTCTGCGGCGTGGAACATAAGCAAGTAGGAAGGAAAAGCGCATAAATTTCAAGGAATTCAAAAGCAAATATTACAGTCCATAATCATTATCACAACGCATAAATGCAAGTTTAAACGCCTCCCGAGGCTTGATGCATGTGCAGGAATTAAAAGCGAGCGAAGCCATAGCGGAGTCACTTGTCGGCGGTGGAGCTGCGCTGAGCGGGTTCGCCTTAATGGAGCCGCGCAGGTTGGCAGCGCCCGCTTGGCTTGGTGTTGAAGGCCCGGAACTTCCCAGCAGAGCCTCCGCCACGACCCTTCACGGCCTCGGCGTGCAGCGTGGCAAGCTCGCCGCTCGCTGGCTCCAGCAGACTGTCGAGGTCGACGTTGGGATCGCGAAGGTAGACGTGGGTGAGGTCCCGCGTCAGCGCTGCAGAAGACAAGACACGCGCCTCGGCCTCAGCCGTAGGGCCAAGGCCAAGGGTGACATCTTCAAGAGCGCGAACCAGGAAGGGAAGCAGCTTGGCGGGGCCGTCCTCTGTGCCGGCCAGCAGGCTCTCCAGGCCGCTATCGTAAAGCTCCCTCAGCAGGGTGCGAGCCTTCACCTCCATCTCCATGAAGGCCACGCGATCCTCGACAAGGACCCGTGCCTTGCCGTCCAGCTCGACCTTCCTCGCCTCCAACTCTTGCTCCAGCGCGCCTAGGCGGTCACGGCGCTTCTTGAGCTTGGCGTCCCGGTCCTTGACGGCCACCTCGCGAGCTTTCATGCCTTCCTCCTGCTCTTGGCGGCGGGCCTCCTTGGCGAGCTGGTCCCTGAGCCTGCATCTCGCTCTCCGGTGCCTTGCAGCGACCTCGGACATCGGCTACCTCCCCCAAGGCGGCGCCGCGAGCAGCTTTCGCCCCAAGGACGGCCTGCTTCTCCTCGTCGCAAGCCGTCGAGGCCTGGACCAGCGCCACCCGAATCGAAGCGTCGGAGCGAATCCCGCAAGAAGCCAGCTCCAAGCGCCCGGCCACTAGACGGGGGTCGGCGCCCAAAAGATCCTGCCGCAGCCGGTCCAGTTCGGCAGAAGCACGATCCAGAACGGTAGGAGGAGTCGGAGAGACAACAGCCGGTGGGTTAGGAGGAGAAGGCGGCAGCGTGACCATAGTATCTCGAGGCGGAACTCTTTCGCCCCCAACGGCTGTGGTGGCAACATCAGGCAAGGGCACCTCAGGAGTCGCTTGGGCCGTGGGGGCTGAGCTCGCCCCAGCCGGCTCAGCCAGGCCTCGTGAGGACGTCCGGGCAGGAGAGGCCCGTGCACCTTCTTTCGCGGGCAGAGGCGCTGCCCCAAACGGAACCTCGGGAGATCCCTTCGGCTTCTTCGCCGCAGGCGCCAGCCTAGCCAAGAGATTCAGACGTCAAGCCTCAGCGACAAAACAAGAAATAAGATGGGAATCGAGCACTTACTGGTCGTCGCTCGCGGGCTCGAGCAACCTCCGCCATACTTGAAGCACGAGAGCCGGCTGCAAGGATCAGCCTCAAGGAGCTCGGGAGCAGGAGGCGCGCTGCGGATCGCCTCGGGCCGGGCAGACCAGCGGGATCAGCCAGTCACTGTCCTTCTTGAGGATCGAGGCAAGCTCCCGCCGCCCTGCTCGTCATCATCGTCGTCGTCGTCGCTCGGTGAGAGGCGAAGAACGCGGGACTTGCACCGAGGGAGGGGAGGCCTCGACTCTCCGTCGGTCGCCTTGGAATCGAGCCCTCCTTCCCGCTCCCCTTCTCCTTTCTCTTCGCTGGAGTCGCCGGAGGACACGTCCACCGGGTCCTCGGGAACCTCCGCGGGCACGGGCCCGTCCCCGTTGAAGACGGGCATGGACTCCACTACCTGCACCTGGGCCGTCATGAGGAACAGGGCGTAGGGCGCCCTCCAACCTTGCCATGTCGCCCCGACCAAAGAATGGAGAACTGCAGCCAGGTCTTCGTCGGCCAAGACCATGCGGGGCTCGGGTGGGGCCTCCACATCAAGTGGGTATTGACGGGCGGAGCCAGTGATGCTCCAGAATTCCCTCAAGACAGCCCGGTCAGCTTCGCGCCGCCATGCTTTGGTCGGCCTTAGATCCATGTCCATCTTCTCCAACACCGGCCTCACATGGGGTCCACGAGCTCCACTCGAGACCAATCGTCCGGAGTGCGTGGGGTGCTCCGTGGGCAAGATTAGCCGAGGGTGGATGCGTCCAACATCTACCAAGACCCACTTGCTCCTGAAGCCCTCAATCCTCTTCCCGGGGTTCGAAATGGCGATGGAGCTACCGTACGCGATGAAGCTCGCACACGCGGAGAGGGAACCATGAGAGGTCCGGAGGGAGAAATAGTGGCGCAGCAGGGCCACTAAGGGCTGCACCCCGACGTGAGCCTCACAATAGTAGGCGAAGATCGCCAGAAGGAGAACAGAGTTGGGGTGGAGATGCAGAGCTTGTAGCTTGTAATGGCGGAGGACAGAGAAGAAGAACTCGGAAAAGGGAGGCATCAGAACGACAACAATGGCGCTTACAAGGAGCGGATAGAAGGTGCTCCCTTGGCCCTCGGGGAGGGCGGAGCCGGCCTTGAACACCTTCGCTCCGTCGATGCCCTGCGCCGCCACCATCTGCGCACCCGGGCAAGGCTCGCCTCCGACACGTTTGGCGAGTCCAGGGCAGGCGAGTACCAAGCTCCTGCCGGGGTCTGGCGAGGCACCATGCCTTGCTAGGGCGAGCAGTCGAAGTGGATCTGAAGATTTTAGAGGCAGGAAGGAGAGGCACAAGAAAGGGGATCTGAGCAGTAACCAGAGAAAGCAAGGGAAGCAAAGCCTAGGCGGACGCCGCTCCTTTATCAACTCGCGCGGTTGCTAAGGCGCCTACGTCCAATTAACCGCCACGCGCGCCTAAGGCCGCAGGCTGTTAGGGGCTCAGCGCTTCAGACTTGCCCTTTCGCTTCTCTCCGCTGCCAAGTCCAGCGCCGCCTTTGGGCCCGGGCTCTTGTCGTGCAGGAACGGGGTCCCAAGACTTGCTCGCCTGCTGCCCAAGGGCGTGGCTCAAAGGGGGGCCCAAGACGACCCATCTTCATCAACACAAGCTCAAGACCCTCGCGAGGGACCAAGCCTCATGGGCGGACTGACAGGGCTTCCTCGAGCACGGCCTCATCAGTGGCTCGCGAGGCGGACAGATCAAGGCGGGGTACCTCACGAGGTGCCCATGACGCAAGCCATGACGACCAAGGGCGCCCAAAGCGGTGCCAGCCAGCGTAGTGTCCTCCTTTCCTCTTTGGTGCAAAGGGAGCAAGCGCAGCGAGAGCATCAAGCAAAGGCGTCCATTTCGGTGCAACAAGACCAAGACCAGCCCAACGGCAGGAAGGAAGTCATTGTGGAGCCCAAGCCGGCGTCACCACTCAGAGCCTTTGACAAAGCGAGGACCAACTTTAGTCAGGATAAGTGTACCAGATATTCCCTTTCAAAATGGCCAATTGTTGGCGCCCTTCCCGCTCAATATTTGGGAAGAGGCCCAGGGCCTCCGCCTATAAATAGGACTAGCCTCCCACAGGGTAGGAAGAGCTCGATCTGGTAGGGGAAGCAATCAAGAGAGAGCGAAAGAGAGAGAGCGACTGAACTCCTCCAAGCAGTTCATCGCCCGGCCAAGAACAGACCCTCGCGAGGTTGTTCTTCCTTGTATTGTTCATCACCATCAGCCCAAGAGGCAATCCACCACGCCACAAACTAGAGTAGGGTATTACACCACAATGGTGGCCCGAACTAGTATAAACCTTGTGTCTCTTGTGTTGTTCCTTTCGTAGTTTAGATCCAAGCGAGGCGGCGGGGTGCAGGTAGGTAGAGGGCGAGATCTCCGCGCGCACCCCAGTGTTCGAACCTCAAGGGTCTGCCGGAACCCGAAATCCGACATAAGCGATACCCCGTCTGTATACTAAAAAAAGTTGGTTGTAAAATAATAGGATCATCATGAATTTGCTAGGGGCCACGACCGCAGTGGCGGCCCTGAAGAAGGCGCTATCCAAGGCCGAAGATAAAGTGGCCAAGGAGCGCACCGAGCTCGAGAAACAAGAGGCCCGAGTAGGCAACGTGCAGCAAGAGCTCCAGGCTCTCGTCAAGAAACACAAGGCCTTGGAGCTTGACTCTAAGACGCAAGGGTCCGAGCTTGCGAAGGCCCTCGAAAGTGCACAACATGCCAAGGCCGAAGCCCAAAAGGCCCTCCAGGAGATTGAGGCGGTTAAGAAGATAGCGGCGGGTAAGGCATTATTATGCAAAGCAAGCATGTGAAGGAAACTTTCTTTTTACTTACCCGAGTTCGACACTCTCCAGGAGCGTTCGCAGATCTACCCCGCAGTGTGTCAGATGCCGCGGAGTTCTACCGGTCCGAGGAGGGGAGCTCGATGGATAAGTTGTTCTAGTCTCAGTATACTGGGAGCGAACACCCAATGCCCTTGAGCGACCAGCTGAAGCAACTGGTC
Source organism: Aegilops bicornis (assembly GCA_021605145.1). Classification (NCBI taxonomy): domain Eukaryota; kingdom Viridiplantae; phylum Streptophyta; class Magnoliopsida; order Poales; family Poaceae; genus Aegilops; species Aegilops bicornis. The sequence continues at coordinate 538,850,816 of CM038672.1, forward strand.
GAGCTCCATAAGGCGGCCGAAAGGTGCCATGAAGGGTCTTATAGTCCGGATGTGGCCTGGCGATCCCCCGCCCGACAGCTACTTGATGCAGTGAGGCGGCTTGTGAATGCTCGCCTGCGGCTTGAAGTCATAAAGCGGTCCGTCTCAGACGAGGGTGCGCGCAGGGCTTTTGCCCGGGCGAAGGTGCACTGGGGGAAGATGGATGCTGAGAAGCTGGTGACCAAAGGGCCGCCAGAGGGGAAGCAGCACCACAAGCCCGAATTATATTATGACAATGTCCTGAAGGGTGCCCGCCTCGTGGCGGAGGAATGTACTAAGGATGTTATATTCGAGTGAATGTACTCATGTGATCCTGTGATATGAAACGAGTTCATTCGCGCTATACCACACTTGTTTATTTAAAATATTACCTTTCGTGCGACCGTTTATAAAATCCGAGAGTTGGCCAGTCGTCGGCTTATGCCCCCATGTAACTAGTACTGAGGTGTTCGGGATAAACCTGAGTACTCTTTATCCCAATTTTGGGTCGTTCGAAGGAGGTGTTCAGCACAACGAACCAAGCAATCGGACTATAAGTCTTTATTACTCTCACTTAGCCATAGAAGTCTACAATTTTAAACTTTGACGAAGCCCCTAGTATTCGGAAGGCCGAATTTGGGGCGCTATATACGCCTAAGCCGGGCAAGGCCGACTCCTCGCCCAAAGCGGAAAAAATCTTTAAGGACTTGAGACCTCTCGAACAGCGACCAGCTCTCGCCTTATCACGACAGTCAGTTTTCGGCTTTCTCTACTGAGGTGCTCGTCCGAAAGAACCGGGACACAATCGCAGTAGTTCTCCCAGTGCTACCTTAGCCGATATTGCGGAACGTAAGGTACCAAAACATGGGAGCCGGGCAAACCCAACTATTGACCCAAGACATGATTCGAGCTGATGCATATAATGCTATAAGTTCAGTGCCGCCTTTGTCGAAAGTGTTCGGACTTCTCACGCCGTATTTATGGGGTATACTGAAGCCCCTGGCGTATTGGTCGTACCAGAATGTATGGGTGCAGTTTGTCGTAAATAAGCAGATATAAAAAGAGAAAGGGTAATGCAATAATAGACTAATGCTATGCATTGTTATTAAATAATACGTCGAAGCGTACGGATACAATTAGTGCAATAAGAAAAAATAGGACTATTTGACATGTCCTATCCAAGGGCAAGCTACGTATGGGTATTTAAAACAGGTATTTTGATCATTATCAGAGACCACCTGGGGATTCCCTTGTACGTCAGAGCTTCTTGCTTCCTTGGTATTTCCTTCCCGTAATGCGTCCAGCAATCAAACTGCCGAAAAGGGGTTCCAGAGAGTAAGGTCCTGAAAGAGAGGAAATGATAAAGGTATGCAGCCCCTGGGGCGGTTGAGCCACATTGTGGGACGTGCCTTGGCCGTGACCCCGCCTATGCCCATGGTATTTTTAGTGCGTAATTATGTACGCGCGACACAAATTTCGTCACTTGACTGGGACTAGGACGGGGGCCGAATTGCTAGTCGAGCTCTGAACGTGCCAGGCGATCCTGTTGCAGATTACTCTAGACTCGCTTGAAGGTGCCCGGGGGTTTTATCGCCGAATTGGCGGTTTGCCTTAAAAGGCTACTTTGTGCTTCTGCTGCTAGGGCCGCAGTGTGCTCCTCCGTGCGGAGCGAGCGTTCTGTGTTTCCATTGACTGTTATTACCCCACGAGGTCCTGGCATTTTGAGCTTGAGGTATGCATAATGCGGTTCGCCCGAGCAGTGCCTGATAGCCACTGCGGAACGGGACGATATCGAAGATTAACTCCTCGCTTCGGAAGTTGTCCGGAGATCTGAAGACCACTTCCAGTGTGATTGAGCCCGTGCAATGGGCCTCTACACCTGGGATGACACCTTTAAAGGTGGTTTTAGTGGGTTTGATCCTCGAGGGGTCTATACCCATTTTGTGCACTGTACCCTGATAGAGTAGGTTCAGGCTGCTGTCGCCGTCCATAAGGACTCGAGTGAGGTGAAATCCGTCGATGATGGGGTCAAGGACCAATGCGGCAGAACCGCCATGACGGATACTAGTGGGGTGGTCCTTGCGATCGAATGTGATCGGACAAGAGGACCATGGGTTGAACTTTGGGGCGACTGGCTCCATCGCATAGACATCCCTTAGTGCACGCTTCCGTTCCCTCTTGGGAATGTGGGTTGCGTATATCATGTTCACCGTTTTCACTTGTGGAGGGAACCTCTTCTGTCCTCCTGTGTTCGGCGGCCGAGGCTCCTCCTCGTCGTTGCTATGCAGCCCCTTGTCCTTGTTTTCGGCATTCAACTTGCCGGCCTGCTTGAACACCTAGCATTCTCTGTTGGTGTGATTGGCTGGCCTATTGGGGGTGCCGTGAATTTGAGACGAGCGATCGAGTATGCGGTCCAAACTGGACGGGCCCGGATTACTTCTTTTGAACGGCTTTTTCCGCTGACTGGATTTAGAGCCACTGAATCCGGCATTGACTGTCGTGTCTTCGGCGTTGCCGCCGTTGCTGCGACGCTTGTGTCTGTTACGACGCGGTCTGCCATTAGTATCTTTGGTATCTGAAGTGCCAGGATTTCTTGATGTGTTGTTGCTGCGAGCCAGCCAGCTATCCTTGCCCGCGCAAAAGCGGGTCATGAGTGTCGTGAGGGCTGCCATAGACTTCGGCTTCTCCTGGCCAAGGTGCCGGGTGAGCCACTCGTCACGGATGTTATGCTTGAATGCCGCTAAGGCCTCTGCATCTGGACAATCGACAATTTCGTTTTTCTTGGTTAGGAACCTGGTCCAGAATTTTCTGGCCAATTCCCCTGGCTGCTGAATTATATGGCTCAAGTCATCAGCATCCGGTGGTCGCACATAAGTGCCCTGGAAGTTGTCAAGGAACGCATCTTCCAAATCCTCCCAACTGCCAATGGAGTCTGCTGGCAAGCTATTCAGCCAATGTCGAGTTGGTCCTTTGAGTTTTAGTGGGAAGTACTTGATGGCATGTAGATCATCACCGCGAGCCATGTGGATGTGGAGGAGGAAATCCTCGATCCATACCGCGGGGTCTGTTGTACCATCATATGATTCAATGTTTACGGGTTTAAAACCCTCTGGGAATTCATGATCCATTACTTCATCAGTGATGCATAGGGGGTGTGCGACGCCTCTGTGCCGGGCTATATCACGACGCAGTTCATATGAGTGTTGTCTGTTGTATTCGGCCCGGCCGGATTTGCTTTTAGTATATCCGGCATGACGGTCATCGTCCCGCGTGATCCGTAGATCGATCTCGCATGTCCTGCTTTGTTTTCCAATACGTCTCGCAGGTCCCGCATGTTGCCTAGGGCCTTGGTATTGTTGTTTGAATGGCGGCGGGGCGCGGGCTGGACTTTGGGCTGGTATGCCCCTCTATCTCGGCCACGAGGTGCGTGGCCGATCAGCCGCATCATACGCTGGTGATGTAGGTTTCAATGCTTCCTCCTCGAGTTGGGGTAGCAACCTGCGCTTTGGGTAACTCTTGGTTGGGCGCTCGAGTTCGTATTCCTTGGCCGCCAGGACTTCAGTCCATCTATCCGCTAGCAGATCTTGATCAGCTCGAAGCTGTTGTTGATTTTTCTTTAGGCTATTTGCTGTGGCTATAAGCCGGCGCTTGAAGCGCTCCTGCTTGACAGGATCCTCAGGCACGATAAATTCTTCGTCGCCGAGGCTCACTTCGTCTTCGGAGAGAGGTATGTAATTGTCATCCTCTGATTCTCCGTCTGCTGCCTGTTCTGGAGGGCAAGCTTGTTCATCCTCCCGCTCGAGATCCGGCCGAGGGATTGTCATCGTCTTGGCGCTATCCGGAGCGTTATTGTCTCTTAGGCGATGTCGTTGCTATGGCGGGACTTAGAGTGGTGCCACGGCGTCGGTGCTTGGATTGCTGCTTGGAGGATTATCCTCCGTTGTCTTATCGCCATCGCTTTCTTTGGGGGTGTCCACCATGTAAATATCATATGATGAGGTGGCGGTCCGGCGCCACAATGGCGGTGGTTCCTGTTTGTCTCCTACATCGTCGTCCATACCGTCGATGCCTTCGGAGCCGAAATCGAGCATGTCGGTTAAATCATCGACAGTGGCTACTAAGTGGGTGGTGGGTGGGGAGCGAATTTCTTCGTTGTCCGCATCCCATTCTATCCGGACATAGTTCGGCCAAGGTTCTCCCGACAAGGAGAGAGACGTTAATGAATTTAGCACATCGCCAAAAGGCGAGTGCTTAAAGATATCCGCGGAGGTGAACTCCATGATCGGCGCCCAATCAGATTCGATAGGCATGGACGCAAGCGGTTCGGGGCCTGTGGCCGGGCATGAATCCGGGGATCCGGCGACACAGGTCGCATAGGAGGTGAAGTCAGTATTCGGCTCTATCACCAATGAGAGTGCGGCCTCCGAGGCAGGGTCCATCCACCCGTCCTCGAAAGGCGCAATCGACTCTGGATCTAGGGCCAGAGTAGGCACAGGTGTAATCTCGCGAACATCGTCCGGCGGCAGAGCTAAGTCATGCTCGTATTGACTGTGCGGCGCACCTGACATGTGCTCGAATCCGTCGAAGATCAAGTCTCCACAGATATCGGCAGTATAGTTCAAGTTTCCAAACCTGAACTGATGGCCAGGGGCGTAGCTCTCGATCCACTCTAGATGGCCAAGCGAATTGGCCCGCAGTGCGAAGCCGCCGAATACGAAGATCTATCCGGGGAGGAAAACCTCACCTTGGATCACATCGTTGCCGATGATCGAAGGGGCCATCAAACCTTGTGGTGACGGCACGGTGGAACTCTCAATGAAAGCACCAATGTCGGTGTCAAAACCGGCAGATCTCGGGTAGGGGGCCCCGAACTGTGCGTCTAAGGCGGATGGTAACAGGAGGCGGGGGACACAATGTTTACCCAGGTTCGGGCCCTCTCGATGGAGGTAATACCCTACTTCCTGCTTGATTGATCTTGATGATATGAGTATTACAAGAGTTGATCTACCACGAGATCGTCGAGGCTAAACCCTAGAAGCCAGCCTATGGTATGATTGTTCTTGTCCTACGGACTAAACCCTCCAGTTTATATAGGCACCGGAGGGGGCTAGGGTTACACAGAGTCGGTTACAAGGGAGGAGATCTATATATCCGTATTGCCAAGCTTGCCTTCCACGCCAAGGAGAGTCCCATCTGGACACGGGGCAAAGTCTTCAATCTTGTATCTTCATAGTCCAAAAGTCCGGCTAAAGGATATAGTCCGGCTGTCTGAGGACCCCCTAATCCAGGACTCCCTCAATAGTGCCAAGTGCCAGTTGCTGTTTTCTGCATGCTTTTTACATCGCAGGAAATCAATACCAAAAGAAGTCAGAACGCAGCGAAACTTCACAGAGATTTTTTATGGACCAGAAGACACCCAATGGGCCAAGGCAGCGCCTGGGGGGTACTCCGAGGGGAGCACAACCTACCAGGGCGCGCCAGGAGGCCCAGGCGCGCCCTGGTGGGTTGTGCCTGATGACCCACAAGTATAGGAGATCTATCGTAGTCCTTTTGATAAGTAAGAGTGTCAAACCCAACGAGGAGCAGAAGGAAATGACAAGCGGTTTTCAGTAAGGTATTCTCTGCAAGCACTGAAATTATCGGTAACAGATAGTTTTGTGGTAAGGTAATTTGTAAAGGGTAGCAAGTAACAAGAGTAAATAAAGTGCAGCAAGGTGTCCCAATCCTTTTTGTAGCAAAGGAAAAACCTGGACAAACTCTTATATAAAGGAAAGCGCTCCCGAGGACACATGGGAATTATCGTCAAGCTAGTTTTCATCATGCTCATATGATTCGCGTTCGTTATTTTGATAATTTGATATGTGGGTGGACCAGTGCTTGGGTGCTGCCCTTCCTTGGACAAGCATCCCACTTATGATTAACCCCTATTGCAAGCATCCGCAATTACAAAAGAAGTATTAAGGTAAACCTAACCATAGCATGAAACATATGGATCCAAATCAGACCCTTACGAAGCAACGCATAAACTAGGGTTTAAGCTTCTGTTACTCTAGCAACCGATCATCTACTAATTACTTCCCAATGCCTTCCCCTAGGCCCAAATAATGGTGAAGTGTCATGTAGTCGATGTTCACATAACACCACTAGAGGAAAGACAACATACATCTCATCAAAATATCAAACGCATACCGAATTCACATGACTACTTATAGCAAGACTTCTCCCATGTCCTCAACAAACGTAACTACTCACAAATCATATTCATGTTCATAATCAGAGGGGTATTAATATGCATAAAGGATCTGAACATATGATCTTCGACCAAATAAACCAACTAGCATCAACTACAAGGAGTAATCAACACTACTAGCAACCCACAGGTACCAATCTGAGGGTTTCACACAAAGATCGGATACAAGACATGAACTAGGGTTTGAGAGGAGATGGTGCTGGTGAAGATGTTGATGGAGATTGACCCCCTCCCGATGAGAGGATCGATGGTGATGACGATGGTGATGATTTCCCCCTCTCGGAGGGATGTTTCCTCGGCAGAACAGCTCCGTCGGAGCCCTAGATTGGTTCCGCCAAGGTTCAGCCTCGAGACGGCGGCGCTTCGTCCTGAAAGCTTCCTTCTTATTTTTTCTTGGACGAAAGACTTCATATAGCAGAAGATGGGCACCGGAGGCCTGCCAGGGGGCCCACGACACAGGGGGCGCGCCCCCACCCTTGTGGCCAGGGTGTGTGCCCCCTCTGATTGATTCTTTCACCAGTAATTTTCATATATTCCAAAACGTGCATCCGTGAAGTTTCAGGACTTTTGGAGTTGTGCAGAATAGGTCTCTAATATTTCCTCCTTTTCCAGCCCAGAATTCCAGCTGCCGGCATTCTCCCTCTTCATGCAAACCTTGTAAAATAAGAGAGAATAGGCATAAGTATTCTGACATAATGTGTAATAACAACCCATAATGCAATAAATATCGATATAAAAGCATGATGCAAAATGGACGTATCAACTCCCCCAAGCTTAGACCTCGCTTGTCCTCAAGCGGAATCCGATATAAAAAAATATGTCCACATGTTTAGAGATAGAGGTGTCGATAAAATAAAATACGGACATGAGGGCATCATGATCATTCTTAAAACAGCAACATATATATATTGTCATATTATTTTTTATGCTAAAGTAACAATCTATTCACTATGTCAAGTATGAATCAGAAACTTCATTGAAAAATAACAAACTATAATCTCGGTCATTGAAGCAATTGCAATTTATCATAACATCGGAAAGAGTCAATATAAGAGCTTTTCAGCAAGTCCACATACTCAACTATCATTTAGTCTTTGACAACTGCTAACACTCACGCGATACTTATGGGTATGGAGTTTTAATCGGACACAAAGAAAGATAGGGGCTTATAGTGTTGCCTCCCAACCTTTTACCTCAAGGGTAATGTCAACAATAATAGTTCATGATAACTTACATCCAATTAGATATATATATCAGGATCTCCCCAACACAATGTGCTTGCCAAAGGATAAAATGTAAAAAGGAGAGGCGAAGATCACCATGACTCTTGTATAAGGTATAAGAAAAGAATAAAAGATAGGCCCTTCGCAGAGGGAAGCAGAAGTTGTCATGTGTTTTTATGGTTGGATGCACAAAATCTTAATGCAAAAGAACGTCACTTTATATTGCCACTTGTGATATGGGCCTTTATTATGCAGTCTGTTGCTTTTATTCCTTCCACATCACAAGATCGTATAAAGCTTATTTTCCCCACACTAATAAATCATACATATTTAGAAAGCAATTTTTATTGAATGCAATAATGACAACTCACTTGAAGGATCTTACTCAATCCATAGGTAGGTATGGTGGACTCCCATGGCAGAACTGGGTTTAGGGATATTTGGAAGCACAAGTAGTATCTCTACTTGGTGCAAAGAATTTGGCTAGCATGAGGGGGAAAGGCAAGCTCAACATGTTGGATGATCCATGACAATATACTTTATTTCGGATATAAGAAAACATAACCCATTACGTTGTCTTCCTTGTCCAACATCAACTTTTTATCATGTCATATTTTAATGAGTGCTCAAAATCATAAAAGATGTCCAAGATAGTATATTTATATGTGAGAACCTCTCTTTCTTTATTACTTCCTATTAATTGCAACGATGACCAAAACTATGTTTGTCAACTCTCAACAACTTTTATTCATCATACTCTTTATATGTGAAGTCATTACTCTCCATAAGATCAATATGATCTCTTTAATTCTTTTTACTCTTTTTCTTCTCTTTTATTTTTATTCCCTCAAGATCATAGCAAGATAATCAAGCCCTCGACTCAAAACTAATCTTTATTATATATAGCTCACGGACTCGATTACATCGAAGGATCATAAAGCAAAACTCAAAACTAAATCATACTAAACTTTATTCTACTAGATCAAGATATTACCAAAAGGATCTAACTAACAAAAACGGTAAAGATAGGAGTGTGATGGTGATACGATACCGGGGCACCTCCCCCAAGCTTGGCAGTTGCCAAGGGGAGTGCCCATACCCTGTGTTTATGTCTCCTTCCTCGGAGGTGGTGATGATGGAGTTGTTGATGATGTAGCATTGTCATCCATCTTCCAAGGCATAGGCTCACCATCATAGAAGGATGATCGAGTCTCCGGGATCCTCAAATCTGCAGCCAAACTCATCCTCTTGAATCTATATTCATACTCAAAGTTTTGGTTTTGCAGGTCATAGATCTGGGCTTGGAGATGCTCGATTTTCTCGTGAAGCTTGAAGATGGTCTCCCCAATGTTCTTGGCATCCAGCTTGTGGTTGTCGGTGAACTCCGCGATCATCATGTGGTTGGCGTTGAGTCCGCGTTCCACCATCCCCTGGCACTTGAAAACTTGTTGCTCCATTGCTTTGAGTCTTGTCTTCACGATTCCGGTCCTCCTTGGTCCCTCGACATCGCGGATGTGCAGCAACCCATCACGCATCTCAATTGTTTGAGGGTGTTGCAGCACCTCCGCGAGGTAGGGGTTGATAACCTTCTCGAAGAACTTGTCCTTGGGGGCACTTGAAGACGTCATGATGATCTAGATCTGTGAGAAGAACAGCTCGAAACAAAAACAGAGGATATTTGCGTGGTACGATGGTCAAAACCTTCGGGAGATTATATAATGATTTTTTACCGACCAAAAGAAGTATCATGCAAGAAAACAGAGTCCGGAGAGCACATGAGGTGCCCACGAGGCAGGGGGCGCGCCCAGGGGGTAGGGCGCGCCCTCCACCCTCGTAGACGCCTTGTGTCGTCTTCGGACTACTTCTTATTTTCCTATTTTCTTAAATATTCCAAAACGGAGAAAAGTTGTTGTTAGAACTGTTTTGGAGTCAGTTTACTTACCATACCACATACCTATTCCTATTTGGAGTCTGAAACGTTCTGGAAAGTGTCCCTTATGTACTCCTCCGGGGTTACGGTTTCAATAACATTAGTTTCAACATTTATTGGATTACCTGAGATATAATGTTTGATTCTTTCACCGTTCACCACCTTCGGATATGTGCCTTCGAAGTTGTTGATTTTTATGGCACCAGAACGATAGACCTCCTCGATAATGTAAGGACCTTCCCATTTAGAGAGGAGTTTTCCTGCAAAAAACTTAAATGAGAGTTGTATAGCAAAACATAGTCACCTACATTAAGCTCACGCTTTTGTATCCTTTTATCATGCCATCTTTTAACTTTTTCTTTAAACAGTTTGGCATTCTCATAGGCTTGGGTTCTCCACTCATCAAGCGAGATAATGTCAAATAGCCTCTTCTCACCGGCAAGTTTAAAATCATAATTGAGCTCTTTAATGGCCCAATATGCCTTATGTTCTAGTTCGAGAGGTAAGTGACATGCTTTTCCATAAACCATTTTATACGGAGACATACCCATAGGATTTTTATATGCAGTTCTATAGGCCAATAATACATCATCAAGTTTCTTGGACCAATTCTTTCTAGATCTATTAACAGTCATTTGCAAAATTAATTTAATCTCTCTATTACTCGGGTCTACTTGACCACTAGACTGTGGATGATAAGGAGATGCAATTCTATGATTAACATCATACTTAGCAAGCATTTTACGAAAAGCACCATGAATAAAATGTGAACCACCATCTGTCATTAAGTATCTAGGGACTCCAAACCTCGGGAAAATAACTTCTTTAAGCATCTTAATTGAGGTGTTATGATTAGCACTACTAGTTGGAATAGCTTCTACCCACTTAGTAACATAATCAACAGCAACTAAAATATGTGTATACCCATTATAGGAAGGAAACGGTCCCATATAATCGAAGCCCCAAACATCAAATGGTTAATAACAAGTAAATAGTTCATCGACATTTCTTGACGTCTACTAATATTACCGATTCTTTGATATTCATCACAAGACAAGACAAACTTACGGCCATCTTTGAAGAGAGTAGGCCAATAAAAACGGGATTGCAATACCTTATGTGCAGTTCTATCTCCAGCGTGGTGTCCTCCATAGGCCTCGGAGTGACACTTGCGTAGGATTTGTTCCTGTTCATGCTCAGGTACACAACGTCTAATAACACCATCTACTCCTTATTTATAAAGGTGTGGGTCATCCCAGAAGTAATGTCTTAAATCATATAAAAACTTTTCTTTTGCTGGTATGTGAAACTAGGTGGTATAAATTTAGCAACAATGTAATTAGCATAATCAGCATACCATGGAGCAGTACGAGAAGCATTTATGACAGCTAATTTGTCATCAGGAAAGCTATTATCAATAGGTAGTGGCTCATCAAGAACATTCTCTAACCTAGACAAGTTGTTTGCAATGGGGTTCTCAGCTCACTTTCTATCAATAATATGCAAATCAAATTCTTGTAGTAGGAGAACCCATCTAATAAGTCTAAGTTTAGCATCTTTCTTTTCCATAAGATATTTAATAACATCATGATCAGTGTGAACAGTTACTTTAGAATCAACAATATATGGTCTGAACTTATCACAAGCAAATACAACTGCTAAAAATTCTTTTTCAGTAGTAGCATAATTTTTCTGGGCACTGTCTAGAGTTTTACTAGCATATTGGATAACATTTAACTTCTTATCAACTCTTTGCCCTAAAACAACACCTACAGCATAATCACTAGCATCGCACATAATTTCAAAGGGTAAATTCCAATCAGGTGGCTGAAAAATAGGTGCAGAAATCAAGGCTTTCTTAAGTATTTCAAATGCTTCTACACAATCATCATCAAAGACAAAAGGAACATCTTTTTGTAAGAGATTAGTCAGAGGCCTAGAAATTTTTGAGAAGTCTTTAATGAACCTCCTATAAAAACTGGCAAGACCAAGGAAACTTCTTATACCTTTAATGTCCTAGGACACGGCATCTTTTCAATAGCATCAACTTTAGCTTTATCAATTTCAATACCTCTTTCAGAAATTTTATGCCCCAAGACAATACCTTCATTAACCATAAAGTGGCACTTCTCCCAATTCAAAACAATTTCTTCACATCTCTGCAAAACTCCATCAAGGTTGCTTAAGCAATCATCAAAAGAAGTTCCATATACGGACAAATCATCCATGAAAACCTCAACAATCTTTTCACAAAAGTCAGAGAATATAGCCATCATGCATCTTTGAAAGGTAGTAGGTGCATTGCATAAACCAAAAGACATATGTCTATAAGCAAAGGTACCGAAAGGGCAAGTAAAAGTGGTCTTTTCTTGATCCTCTTTATACACAAGTATTTGAGAGAAACCAGAATAACCATCTAGAAAGCAAAAATGTGTGTGTTTGGACAATCTTTCTAGCATTTGATCAATAAAAGGTAAAGGGTAATGATCCTTTTTAGTAGCTTTATTTAGTTTGTGGAAATCAATTGCCATTCTGTAACCTGAAACAATTCTTTGTGGGATCAATTCATCTTTATCATTAGGAACAACAGTAATACCTCCCTTCTTAGGGACACAATGGACAGGGCTTACCCACTGACTATCAGCAACAGGATAAATTATACCTGCCTCCAGAAGATTTAGTATTTCTTTTTTTACCACATCTTTCATCTTAGGATTTAACCGTCGTTGGTGATCAACAATCGGTTTAACGTCTTTCTCAAATTTTATTTTGTGTTGGCATAGAGTGGGACTAATGCCCTTAAGATCATCAAGAGTATATCCAATAGCAACACGGTGCTTCTTCAGAGTTTTCAATAATTTTTCTTCTTCTTGCTCTGAAAGGTTAGCACTAATAATAACAGGATATATCTTATTTTCATCAAGATAAGCATATTTAAGAGTATCAGGTAATGGTTTAAGTTCAAACACGGGATCGCCCTTTGGTGGAGGAGGATCCCCTAGGATTTCAACAGGCAAGTTGTGTTTCAAAATAGGTCCCTGTTTAAAGAATACTTCATCTATTTCCCTTCTTTCATTCATAAACATATCATTTTTATGGTCTAGCAAATATTGTTCTGAAGGATCATTAGGAGGCACGGCAATAGAAGCAAGACCAATAATTTCATCTTTACTAGGCAATTCTTTATCATGGGGTTGTGTACGAAATTTAGCAAAATTAAATTCATGAGACATATCCCCTAAACCAACGGTAACAATATCCTTTTCGCAGTCTACCTTAGCATTAACAGTATTCAAGAAGGGCCTACCGAATATAATGGGACAAAAGTCATCTTGTGGGGAACCAAGAACAATAAAATCAGCAGGATATTTAACTTTCCCACACAAGACTTCAACATCTCTAATAATCCCAACTGGTGAAATAGTATCTCTATTGGCAAGCTTAACTGTAACATCAGTTTCTTCTATCTTAGCAGGTGCAATATCATGCATAATTTCTTTGTATAAGGAATGAGGTATTGCACTTGCACTAGCACCCATATCACACAAGCCATGATAACAATGTTCTCCTATTTCAACAGAAACAACAGGCATGCCAACAACAGGTCTATGTTTACCCTTAGTATCGGGTCTAGCAATTCTAGCAGCTTCATCACAGAAGTAAATAACATGCCCATCAATATTATCGGCCAAGAGATCTTTCACCATGGCAATACTAGGTTCAACTTTAATTTGCTCAGGGGGTGTAGGTGTCCTAGTATTACTCTTACAAACAACGGTTGAAGCTTTAGCATGATCCTTTATTCTGACAGGGAAAGGTGGTTTCTCAATATAAGCGGTAGGAACAATAGGATCAACATTATAAGTGATAGTATTTTCTTCAACTTTAATAGGTTCAACTGCTTTTACTTCAATGGGAGGATGATATTTAAACCACTTCTCCTTAGGGAGATCAACATGAGTAGCAAATGATTCACAAAAAGAAGCTACTATCTCAGAGTCAAGTCCATATTTAGTGCTAAATTCATGGAAAACTTCGGTATCCATAAAAGATTTAACACAATCAAACTTAGGTGTTATACCTGACTCCTTACCTTCGTCGAGTTCCCAATCTTCAGAGTTGCGTTTAATACTTTCCAATAAATCCCATTTGAATTCAATAGTCTTCATCATAAAAGAAACAGTACAAGAAGTATCGAGCATTGTCGTGGTGGGCGCACGGCAGATGCCAAGGGATGGCTAAAGATACGAGGAGGCTCGAGGGCACTGGTGGGCTCCAGAGGCGAGGTCGGCATGAGCGAGCGCAGGTCGCAAGACATACCCAGGTTCGGGGCTCTCCGGAGAGATAACACCCCTAGTCCTGCCGAGTGTAGTTGATATGTATGATTACAGAGTTGCTCCTAGAGATGTATGGAGGAAGAAGGGAGGCTGGCCAAGGCTTAGGCAGCTCCCTCTCCTCGGGTGTTGCTTGCTAGGGGTGTGAGTGGGTGGATGCGTGAGTGCATTTCCTGTATGCATGAGGGCTCCTGGCGAGTTCTATAGGTCAACCCCCCAGGGGTACAATGGTAATGTTACAAGGCCGTAGGGCCGGGCTGTCAGCGTCCAGGAAGCCCGGCGCTGGGACCCGCCGGGTGCCAGGTCTCGCCGGGTTCCCCGAGCGCGGGCCCCATGCGCCTAGGGGCACCACGTGCCGTCTTGTCGATCGTCAGGGCGTGGTCGAGTCGAGTCGGCTACAGTGGCGTTCCGTTAGGTCGCCGCTTGCTGGCGTCATGGGTGACGATGATTGCACCATTGCCACGCCGGCCCTGGTCAGCAAGTAGGTGGGGGCACTGTTGCCACGCCCGGCTGACCAGAGGCATGGGCGGGGCACTGTGGCTTCGGTCATCAGTTGGTGGAGACTCGTCCCATCGTACGGCCGGGATGGGACAGCCGCTGGCCCTCGGCCGGGGTGGCGAACACGCCAAGGGTGGAGCTGGCTTGTTGGGGAAGTCTTGAGTTGGTTGTTGGGGCCGAGGTGTGGAGTCTGGCCGGGTCGAGGGACTTGGCCGGGTTGAGCGACCCGGCCAAGTAAGCTGGATTGAGGGGCAATGCTGGCCCCGTTGTTTTTGAAAAGGATCCGGGTTCTGCTGCCTGCCCGGGGTTCATCCCCCCGACAAGCATGGAGCGATTATTGAGAGGAAGCCGAGCATAATTTTTTTGAATAATAGTTTCTCTTGAGAGCTCATGATTGGGGCATGAATATAACATTGACTTAAGCCTCCCCCAAGCTTGAGCGATGCTTTCTCCTTCGTGAGGCCAAAAATTATATATATAATTACGATCACGATGAACAAGATGCATAGGATAAAACTTCTGATGAAATTCCAATTTCAATCGGTTGTAGTTCCATGATCCCATATCATCACATAGCCTAAACCATGTCAATGCCTCTCCCTTCACAGATAAAGGGAAGACCTTCTTCTTGATAACATCCTCAGGCATACCTGCAAGCTTAAATAATCCACAAACTACATCCACATAGATTAGGTGCAAATCGGGATGTAATGTTCCATCTCCTGTAAAAGGATTAGCTAGCAGTTTCTCTATCATACCCGAAGGAATTTCAAAGTAAACATTTTTAGTAGGTTCAGTAGGTTGAGGAGCAACTATTTGCTCTACTGGTCGGGGTGAAGATACCCCGAACAAGCCCCTCAAAGGATTACTTTCCATAGTAACAAGTGACAGTAAATTTCAGCACACTATATAAATTTTTTCCTTACCAAAGGCGCTTCACTCCCCGGGAACGGCGCCAAAAAAGAGTCTTGATGACCAACAAGTATAGGGGATCTACCTTAGTCCTTTTGATAAGTAAGAGTGTCGAACCCAACGAGGAGCAGAAGGAAATGACAAGCGGTTTTCAGTAAGGTATTCTCTGCAAGCACTGAAATTATCGGTAACAGATAGTTTTGTGATAAGGTAATTTGTAACGGGTAGCAAGTAACAAGAGTAAATAAAGTGCAGCAAGGTGTCCCAATCCTTTTTGTAGCAAAGGACAAGCCTGGACAAACTCTTATATAAAGGAAAGTGCTCCTGAGGACACATGGGAATTATCGTCAAGCTAGTTTTCATCATGCTCATATGATTCGCGTTCGTTACTTTGATAATTTTGATATGTGGGTGGACCGGTGCTTGGGTGCTGCCCTTCCTTGGACAAGCATCCCAATTATGATTAACCCCTATTGCAAGCATCCGCAACTACAAAAGAAGTATTAAGGTAAACCTAACCATAGCATGAAACATATGGATCCAAATCAGCCCCTTACGAAGCAACGCATAAACTAGGGTTTAAGCTTCTGTCACTCTAGCAACCCATTATCTACTTATTACTTCCCAATGCCTTCCCCTAGGACCAAATAATGGTGAAGTGTCATGTAGTCGACGCTCACATAACACCACTAGAGGAAAGAAAACATACATCTCATCAAAATATCGAACGAATACAAAATTCACATGAGTACTTATAGCAAGACTTCTCCCATGTCCTCAGGAACCAACGTAACTACTCACAAATCATATTCATGTTCATAATCAGAGGGGTATTAATATGCATAAAGGATCTGAACATATGATCTTCCACCAAATAAACCAACTAGCATCAACTACAAGGAATAATCAACACTACTAGCAACCCACAGGTACCAATCTGAGGTTTTCACAAAAAGATCGGATACAAGAGATGAACTAGGGTTTGAGAGGAGATGGTGTGGGTGAAGATGTTGATGGAGATTGACCCCCTCCCAATGAAAGGATCGATGGTGATGATTTCCCCCTCCCGGAGGGATGTTTCCCAGCTCCGCCGGAGCCCTAGATTGGTTCCGCCAAGGTTCCGCCTCGAGACGACGGCGCTTCGTCCCGAAAGCTTCCTTCTTATTTTTTCTTGGACGAAAGACTTCATATAGCAGAAGATGGGCACTGGAGGCCTTCCAGGGGGCCCACAAGATAGGGGGCGCGCCCAGGGGGGCAGGGTGCGCCCCTACCCTCATGGCCAGGGTGTGGGCCCCCTCTGGTTGATTCTTTCGCGAGTATCTTTCATATATTCCAAAATGTGCCTCCGTGAAGTTTCAGGACTTTTGGAGTTGTGCAGAATAGGTCTCTAATATTTGCTCCTTTTCCACCGAGAATTCCATTGTAGGCATTCTCCCTCTTCATGCAAACCTTGTAAAATAAGAGGGAATAGGCATAAGTATTGTGACATAATATGTAATAACAACCCATAATGCAATAAATATTGATATAAAAGCATGATGCAAAATGGACGTATCAGTGCCCACCTCGGGTGCCCCCCGGATTGCCTCTTTGTTCTATAAATACCCAAATATTCCAGAAATCCTAGGGGAGTCGACAAAAATCAATTACAGCCGCCGCAGAGTCCAGAACCACCAGATCTAATATAGACACCATCACGGAGGGGTTCACCACTTCCATTGGTGCCTCTCCGATGATGCGTGAGTAGTTCTTTGTAGACCTTCGGGTCCGTAGTTAGTAGCTAGATAGCTTCCTCTCTCTCCTTTGATTCTCAATACAATAGTCTCTTGGAGATCCATATGATGTAACTCTTTCTGCGGTGTGTTTGTTGGGATCGGATGAACTTTGAGTTTATGATCAGATCTATCTTTTTATATCCATGGAAGTTATTTGAGTTTCTTTGATCTCTTATATGGATGATTGCTTATAGCCTCGTATTTGTTATCCGATATTTGGGTTTTGTTTGGCCAACTTGAACTATTTATCTTGCAATGGGAAGAGGTGCTTTGTAGTGGGTTCGATCTTACGGTGCTTGATCCCAAAGGATGTATGGGGAACCGACACGTATGTATCGTTGCTACTAAGGATAAACGATGGGGTCTATCTCTACATAGATAGATCTTTTCTACATCATGTCATCGTTCTTATTGCATTACTCCGTTTCCCCATGAACTTAATACACTAGATGCATGCTGGATAGCGGTCGATGTGTGGAGTAATAGTAGTAGATGTAGGCAGGAGTCGGTCTACTAATCTTGGATGTGATGCCTATATAATGATCATTGCCTGGATATTGTCATGATTATTTGAAGTTCTATCAATTTCCCAACAGTAATTTGTTTACCCACCGTTTTCTATTTTTATCGAGAGAAGCCACTAGTGAAACCTACGGCCCCCGGGTCTCTTTCTCATATTATTTGCCTTTGCGATCTACTTTTCCTTTGCTTTTATTTTCAAATCTATTAAACCAAAAATACAAAAATGCCTTGCTACAATTTATTCTTATTTATTTTATTTGGCGTTCGATCTATCAATCTACTACAATTTATTTCACGTCCGTTTGCCTATCTTGGGCGCCGCTACCCGGAAGGGATTGACAACCCCTTTTACACGTCAGGTTGCGAGTATTTGTTATTTGTGTGCAGGGGATGTTTATGTTGTGTTGCTTGGTTCTCCTACTGGTTCGATAACCTTGATCTCATAACTGAGGGAAATACCTACCGCCGCTGTGCTGCATCATCCCTTCCTCTTTGGGGAAATACCGACGTAGCTTCAAGCCGCATCATACCTCTCCGATACTCGGAGTGAAAAATTCTAATCTCGATCTATGCCAACCCAACAAACACCTCCGGAGACACCTGTAGAGCATCTTTATAATCACCCAGTTACGTTGTGACATTTGATAGCACACAAGGTGTTCCTCCGATTCGGGAGTTGCATAATCTCATAGTCAAAGGAATATGGATAAGTCATGAAGAAAGCAATAGCAATAAAACTTAACGATCATTATGCTAAGCTAATGGATGGGTCTTGTCCATCACATCATTCTCCTAATGATGTGTTCCCTTTCATGAAATGACAACACATGTCTATGGTCAGGAAACTTAACCATCTTCGATTAACGAGCTAGTCAAGTAGAGGCATACTAGGGGAACAATGTTTTGTCTATGTATTCACACATGTATCAAGTTTCCAGTTAATACAAGTCTAGCATGAATAATAAACATTTATCATGATATAAGGAAATATAAATAACAACTTTATTATTGCCTCTAGGGCATATTTCCTTTAGCCTCCCACTTGCAATAGAGTTAATAATCTAGATTACATTGTAATGATTCTAACACCCATGGAGTCTTGGTGTTGATGATGTTTTGCTCGTGGAAGAGGCTTAGTCAACATGCCTGCAACATTCAGATCTGTATGTATTTTGCAAATCTCTATGTCTCCCTCCTTAATTTGATCGCGGATGGAGTTGAAGCGTCTCTTGATGTGTTTGGTTCTCTTGTGAAATCTGGATTCCTTTGCTAAGGCAATTGCCCCAGTTCAAAATATTTTCATTGTATGCACTAGGTATTACACCTAGATCGGATATGAACTCCTTCATCCAGACTCCTTCATTTGCTGCTTCCGAAGCAACTATGTACTCCGCTTCACATGTAGATCCCGCCACGACACTTTGCTTGGAACTGCACCAACCGACAGCTCCACCATTCAATATAAATACATATCCGTTTGCGACTTAGAGTCATCCAGATCAGTGTCAAAGCTAGCATCAACGTAACCATTTACAACAAGCTCTTTCTCACCTCCATAAACGAGAAACATATCCTTAGTCCTTTTCAGGTATTTCAGGATGTTCTTGACCGTTGTCTAGTGATCCACTCCTGGATTACTTTGGTACCACCCTGCTAAACTTATAGCAAGGCACACATCAGGTGTGGTACACAACATAGCATACATGATAGAACCTATGGCTGAGGCATAGGGAATGACTATCATTTTCTCTCTATCTTCTGCAGTGGTCGGGCATTGAGTCCGACTCAACTTCACACCTTGTAACACAAGCAAGAACCATTTCTTTGACTGATCCATTTTGAACTTATTCAAAACTTTATCAAGGTATGTGCTTTGTGAAAGTCCAATTAAGCGTCTTGATCTATCTCTATAGATCTTGATGCCCAATATATAAGCAGCTTCATCGAGGTCTCTTCATTGAAAAATTATTATTCAAGTATCCTTTTATGTTATCAAGAAACTTTATATCATTTCCAATCAACAATATGTCATCCACATATAATATTAGAAATGCTAGAGAGCTCCCACTCACTTTCTTGTAAATACAGGATTCTCCAAAAGTCTGTATAAAACCATATGCTTTGATCACACTATGAAAGCGTATATTCCAACTCCGAGATGCTTGCACCAGTCCATAAATGGATCGCTAGAGCTTGGACACTTTGTTAGCACCTTTAGGATCGACAAAACCTTCTGGTTGCATCATATACAACTCTTCTTTAAGAAATCCATTAAGGAATGCAGTTTTGACATCCATTTGCCAAATTTCATAATCATAAAATGCAACAATTGCTAACATGATTCGGACAGACTTAAGCATCGCTACTGGTGAGAAGGTCTCATCAAAGTCAACTCCTTGAACTTGTCAAAAACCTTTTGCAACAAGTCGAGCTTTGTAGACAGTAACATTACCATCAGCGTCACTCTTCTTCTTGAAGATCCATTTATTCTCTATGGCTTTCCGATCATCGGGCAAGTCAACCAAAGTCCATACTTTGTTCTCATACATGAATCCCATCTCAAATTTCATTGCCTCAAGCCATTTCGCGGAATCTGGGCTCATCATCGCTTCCTCATAGTTCGTAGGTTTGTCATGGTCTAGTAACATAACTTCCAGAATAGGATTACCATACCACTCTGGTGCGGAACATACTCTGGTTGACCTACGAGGTTCGGTAGTAACTTGATCTAAAGTTTCATGATCATCATCATTAACTTCCTCAATAATTGGTGTAGGCATCACTGGAACTGATTTTTGTGATGAACTATGATAACCCACAAGTATAGGGGATCGCAACAGTTTTTGAGGGTAGAGTATTCAACCCAAATATATTGATTCAACACAAGGGGAGCCAAAGAATATTGTCAAGTATTAGCAGTTGAGTTGTCAATTCAACCACACCTGGATAACTTAATATCTGCAGCAAAGTATTTAGTAGCAAAGTAATATGGAAGTAATGGTAATGATAGCAAAAGTAATTTTTTTGGGTTTAGTAGTGATTGTATGATAGTAGCGGAAAAGTAAATAAGCGAAGAACAATATGTGAAAAGCTCGTAGGCATTGGATCGGTGATGGAGAATTATGCGGATGCGGTTCATCATGTAACAATCATAACATAGGGTGACATAGAACTAGCTCCAATTCATCAATGTAATGTAAGCATGTATTCCGAATATAGTCATACGTGCTTATGGAAAAGAACTTGCATGACATCTTTTGTCCTACCCTCCCGTGGCAGCAGGGTCCTAATGGAAACTAAGGGACATTAAGGCCTCCTTTTAATAGAGTACCAGACCAAAGCATTAAGACATAGTGAATACATGAACTCCTCAAACTACGGTCATCACCGGGAGTGGTCCCGATTATTGTCACTTGAGGTTGCGGATCATAACACATAATAGGTGACTATAGACTTGCAAGATAGGATCAAGAACTCACATATATTCATGAAAACATAATAGGTTCAGATCTGAAATCATGGCACTCAGGCCCTAGTGACAAGCATTAAGCATAGCAAAGTCATAGAAACATCAATCTCAGGACATAGTGGATACTATGGATCAAACCCTAACAAAACTAACTCGATTACATGAAAAATCTCATCCAACCCATCACCGTCCAGCAAGCCTACGATGGAATTACTCACGCA
Source organism: Aegilops bicornis (assembly GCA_021605145.1). Lineage (NCBI taxonomy): Eukaryota > Viridiplantae > Streptophyta > Magnoliopsida > Poales > Poaceae > Aegilops > Aegilops bicornis. Next base: position 538,871,968 of record CM038672.1, read on the forward strand.
TGGCGGTGAGCATCATGAAATTGGTGATGGAGGATGGTTGATGATGACGATGGCGACGGATTTCCCTCTCCGGAGCCCCGAACGGACTCTAGATTAGCCCTCCCGAGAGAGTTTAGGGCTTGGTGGCGGCTCCGTATAGTAGAACGCGATGAATCTTTCTCTCTGATTTTTTTCTCCCCGAACACGAATATATGGAGTTGGAGTTGAGGTCGGTGGAGCTTCAGGGGGCCCACGAGGCAGGGGTTAGTTCGGGTTAGTCCGGGTTATTTGTTTCTGCACAAAGATAACACCATGGCAATTCTGCTGAAAACAGTGTCAGTCCGGGTTAGTTCCATTCAAATCATGCAAGTTAGAGTCCAAAACAAGGGCAAAAGAGTTTGGAAAAGTAGGTACGACGGAGACGTATCAACTCCCCCAAGCTTAAACCTTGCTTGTCCTCAAGCAATTCAGTTTGCTCTTGTTGTTGTAAATATGTAAAGCTAGCATTCAAGTTTTCACCAAAGATAATGAACTAACCATATTCACAATAACACTTAGGTCTCATGTTTACTCATGTCAATGGCATAATCAACTAGCGAGCAATAATAATAAATCTCAGATGACAACACTTTCTCAAAACAATCATGATATGATATAACAAGCTGGTATCTCGCTATCCCTTTATGAGACCGCAAAACATAAATGCAGAGCACCTTTAAAGATCAAGGACCGACTAAACATTTTAGTTCATGGTAAAAGAGATCCAATCATAGTCATACCCAATAGAAATTAATAGTAATGGATGCAAATGATAGCGGTGCTCTCCAGCTGGTTCTTTTTAATAAGAGGGTGATGACTCAACATAAAAGTATATAGATAGGCCCTTCGCAGAGGGAAGCAGGGATTTATAGAGGTGCCAGAGCTCGATTTTGAAATAGAAATAAATAATATTTTGAGCGGTATACTTTCATTGTCAACATAACAACCAAGAGATGGTGATATCTTCCATGCCACACACATTATAGGCGGTTCCCAAACAGAATGGTAAAGTTTATACTCCCCCTCCACCAACAAGCATCAATCCATGGCTTGCTCGAAACAACGAGTGCCTCCAACTAACAACAGTCCCGGGGGAGTTTTGGGAGGAAGAAGAAGTGTGTGGGTGCATGAATAAGTGGAGGGGAGCCACCGTGGGCCCACGAGGCAGGGGGCGCGCCCAGGGGGTGGGCACTCCCTGGACCCTCGTGGTCAGGTGCCAGCTCCACTGATGTGTTCTCAGTGCCAAATATTCTCAAATATTCCATAAAAAACATATTAAATTGGCAGGGCATTTGGAGAACTTCTATTTTCGGGGCATTTTTATATTGCACGGATAATTCAGAAAACAGACAGAAAATACTATTTTTACTTTATTTCAACTAAATAACAGAAAGTAAAAAAAAGGTACAGAAGGTTGTGCTTTCTAACTTCATCCATCTCATGCTCATCAAAAGGAATCCACTAACAAGGTTGATCAGGTCTTGTTAACAAACTCATTGTGAGTAACATGAAACCGGAGAAATTTCGAATAACACTATGTTACCTCAACGGGGATATGCACGTCCCCAATAATAAGAATATCGTACTTCTTTTTGACAGTAGGAAGAGGAAATTCAAAACCTCCAAAAATAATTGATGGAATTTTTTCAATAGAATTGATACTGTAGACTTGAGGTCGTTTCCTCGGAAAGTGTACCGTATGTTCATTGCCATTAACATGAAAAGTTACATTGCCTTTGTTGCAATCAATAACAGACCCTACAGTATTCAAAAAGGGTCTTCCAAAAATAATAGACATACTATCGTCCTCAGGAATATCAAGAATAACAAAGTCCGTTAAAATAGTAACGTTTGCAACCACAACAGGCACATACTCACAAATACGGACATGTATATCAGTTGATTTATCAGCCATTTGGAAAGATATTTCAGTAGGTGTCAACTTATTCAAATCAAGTCTACGATATAAAGAGAGAGGCATAACACTAACACCGGCTCCAAGATCACATAAAGCAGTTCTAACATAATTTTTTTAATGGAGCATGGTATAGTTGGTACTCCTGGATCTCCATGTTTCTTAGGTATTCCACCCTTAAAAGTATAATTAGCAAGCATGGTTCACAAGCATCAAGTGATTCATAATCAAGTGATTCCAAAAGCCCATCTGCATGGAGTTTCTTCATGCGCTTTACACTAATACGACCTAAACGGCAGCGCCACAAATATGTTGCACTATCATTATTAACTTTGCATCTTTTGGCATCAATATTATGAATATGTGTATCACCACGATCGAGATTCAACAAAAACATACCACTCTTCAAGGGTGCATGACCATAAAAGATATTACTCATATAAATAGAACAACCATTATTCTCTGATTTAAATAAATAACCGTCTCGCATCAAACAAGATCCAGATATAATGTTCATGCTCAACGCTGGCACCAAATAAAAATTATTCAGGTCTAAAACTAATCCCGAAGGTAGATGTAGAGGTAGCGTGCCAACGGCGATCACATCGACCTTGGAACCATTTCCGCGTGCATCATCACCTCATCCTTAGCCAATCTTTGTCTAATTCATAGCCCATGTTTCAAGTTGCAAATATGAGCAACAAAACAAGTATCAAATACCCAGGCGCTACTACGAGCATTAGTAAGGTACACATAAATAACATGTATATCAAATATACCTTTGTTCACTTTGCCATCCTTCTTATCCGCCAAATACTTGGGCAGTTCCACTTCCAGTGTCCAGTTCCTTTGCAGTAGAAGCACTCAATTTCGGGCTTAGGTCCAGACTTGGGCTTCTTCCCGGGATTAGCAACTTGCTTGCTATTCTTCTTGAACTTCCCCTTCTTTCCTTTGTCCTTTTTCTTGAAACTAGTGGTCTTGTTATCCATCAACACTTGATGCTCCTTCTTGATTTCTACCTCCGAAGCCTTGAGCAATGCGAAGAGCTTGGGAATCGTCTTGTTCATCCCTTGCATATTATAGTTCATCACGAAGCCTTTATAGCTTGGTGGCAGTGCTTGAAGAACTCTGTCAATGACACTATCATTCGGAAGATTAACTCCCAGCTGAGTCAAGTGGTTATGGTACCCAGACATTCTGAGTATGTGTTCACTGACAGAACTGTTCTCCTCCATCTTGCAGCTATAGAACTTGTTGGAGACTTCATATCTATCAACTCAGGCATTTGCTTGAAATATTAACTTCAACTCCTGGAACATCTCATATGCTCCATGACATTCAAAACATCTTTGAAGTCCCGATTCTAAGCCGTAGAGCATGGCACACTGAACTATCGAGTAGTCATCAGATCGAGCTTACCAGACGTTCATAACATCAGCATCTGCTCCTGCAGCAGGCCTTTCACCTAGCGGTGCTTCAAGGACATAATTCTTCTGTGCGGCAATGAGGATAATCCTCAAGTTACGGACCCAGTCCGTGTAGTTGCTGCCATCATCTTTCAACTTAGCTTTCTCTAGGAACACATTAAAATTCAAGGGAACGGTAGCACGGGCCATTGATCTACAACGTAGATATGCAAAAACTATCAGGACTAAGTTCATGATAAATTTAAGTTCAATTAATCATATTACTTAAGAACTCCAACTTAGATAGACATCCCTCGAGTCATCTAAATGATCACGTGATCCATATCAACTAAACCATGTCCGATCATCACGTGAGATGGAGTAGTTTTCAATGGTGAACATCTCTATGTTGATCATATCTACTATATGATTCACGTTCGACCTTTCGGTCTCAGTGTTCCGAGGCCATGTCTGTACATGCTAGGCTCGTCAAGTTTAACCCGAGTATTTTGCACGTGCAAAACTCTCTTGCACCCGTTGTATGTGAACGTAGAGCTTATCACACCCGATCATCATGTGGTGTCTCGGCACGACGAACTGTCGCAATGGTGAATACTCAGGGAGAACACTTATACCTTGAAATTTTAGTGAGGGATCCTCTTATAATGCTATCGCCGTACTAAGCAAAATAACATGCATAAAAGATAAACATCACATGCAATCAAAATATGTGACATGATATGGCCATCATCATCTTGTGCCTTTGATCTCCATCTCCAAAGCACCGTCATGATCTCCATCGTCACTGGCTTGACACCTTGATCTCCATCATAGCGTCATTGTCGTCTCGCCAACTATTGCTTCTACAACTATCGCTAATGCATAGTGATAAAGTAAAGCAATTACATGGCGATTGCATTTCATACAATAAAGCGACAACCATAAGGCTCTTGCCAGTTGCCGATAACTTCTACAAAACATGATCATCTCATACAATAACGTATATCACATCATGTCTTGACCATATCACATCACAACATGCCCTGCAAAAACAAGTTAGACGTCCTCTACTTTGTTGTTGCAAGTTTTACGTGGCTGCTACGGGCTTCTAGTAAGAACCGTTCTTACCTACGCATCAAAACCACAACGATTTTTCGTCAAGTGTGCTGTTTTAACCTTCAACAAGGACCGGCCGTAGTCAAATTCATTTCAACTAAAGTTGGAGAAACAGACACCCGCCAACCACCTTTATGCAAAACAAGTTGCATGTCTGTCGGTGAAACATGTCTCATGAACGTGGTCATGTAAGGTTGGTCCGGGCCGCTTCATCTAACAATACCGCCGAATCAAAATAAGACGTTGGTGGTAAGCAGTATGACCATGATCGTCCACAAATCTTTGTGTCCTACTCGTGCATATCATCTACGCATAGACCTGGCTCGAATGCCACTGTTGGGGAACGTAGCATGCAATTTCAAAAAAATTCTTACGATCACGCAAGATCTATCTAGGAGATGCGTAGCAACGAGAGGGGGAGAGTGTGTCCACGTACCTTCGTAGACCGAAAGCGGAAGCATTAGCTTAACGCGGTTGACGTAGTCGAACGTCTTTGCGATCCAACCGATCAAGCACCGAACGTACGTCACCTCCGAGTTCTGCACATGTTCGGCTCGATGACGTCCCTCGAACTCTTGAACCAGCAAAGTGTCAAGGGAGAGTTTTGTCAGCACGACAGCGTGGTGAGGTGATGGTGATGTGATCCACGTAGGGCTTCGCCCAAGCACTACGACGGTGAACGGAGGAGTAAACTGGGGAGTGGGGCACCGCACATGGCTAAGAGAACAATTGATGTGTTATGGGGTGCCCCCTGCCCCCGTATATAAAGGAGGAGAGGGGAGGAGGCCGGCCCTAGGGGCGCGCCAAGTGGGGGGAAACCCACTAGGACTCCTAGTCCTAGTCGGTTTCCCCCTTCCTTCTCATGGAGGGGGAAAGGGGGAAGGAGAGGGAGAGGGTGAAGGAAAGGGGGGCCGCACCCCCTTCCCCATGTCCAATTTGGACTGCCCATGGGGGGCGCGCGCCACCCCTTGTGGGCTGCCCTCTCTCTCCCTTATGGCCCATGTTGCCCATTACTTTCCCCGGGGGGTTCCAGTAACCTCCCGGTACTCCGATAAATATCCGAAACGCTCTGAAAACATTCCGGTGTCCGAATACTATCGTCCAATATATCAATCTTTACCTCTCGACCACTTCGAGACTCCTCATCATGTCTATGATCTCATCCGGGACTCCAAACAATCTCCGGTCACCAAAACACATAACTCATAATACAAATCATCATCGAACGTTAAGCATGCGGACCCTACGGGTTCGAGAACTATGTAGACATGACCGAGACACATCTCCGATCAATAACCAACAGCAGAACCTGGATGCTCATATTGGTTCCTACATATTCTACGAAGATCTTTATTGGTCAAACCGAAATGACAACATACATTATTCCCTTTGTCATCGGTATGTTACTTGCCCGAGATTCGATCATCGGTATCTTCAAACCTACACTACTGCAGGTTGCTGCTAACGCGACACTACAATCAGAGACCCTTCAACGAAACTATGTGTGATGCATTAATCGCAAACGGTGGTGTAAAAAACCCCTCAAAAAAGGTGCAAAACGTTTGCGATGGAGGATGCATCAAACATGTTCAAATTTTAGTTGCTTGTGCGATGCAGGGCATACGGTTCAGCTCAATTAACTATTTGCGATGAGGCAACACAAAAGAAACGGGCAGCTAGATGAAGGCGTGTGTGATATACATCATACGGTTGACTCAGATGAACTGTTTGTGATTAGGCAACACAAAAGAAACGGGCAGCCAAATGAAAGCATGTGCGATATACAACATACGGTTCACTCGGATGAATTGTTTGTGATTAGGAAACACAAAAGAAACGGTCAACCAGATCAAGGTGTGTGCGATATATGGCACGCGGTTCACTCGGCCTTGTCATCAGTGTGTGACCTCTATGGTAACCGTTCGCTCCCCACTAGCCTCTTCTTGTACCGTGGAAACCGTCCACCGCCTCTTCGCCTTTCCCTCTCACTTTGGAACTCGTGTCGCACGCTCTTCCTCCCTCCATTTGCCTTCACCCTTTCCATCTGCCATTGTTCGATCGTCTTCTCCATCGAGGGAACAGGCCGGAAACGACCCCGTTACTCTTGCCCCGATCGGAAAGATGACGTGGTGGAGGAACTCATTGATCGGTGCGACGTCATCACCTCGGCTAGCATGGCAGGTTCGTTCAAGACCATTCTCGACTCAAGTAATACCATCATTATAAGAAACCCAAGGGTCCAAGAGCGGTTTGATCTCCCCTATCTTATTCGCCGTGACCCTGATCACTGGCGCGGGGACGACGGAAGCCTCTCCATGTGCAAGTTGATGCCGCTTGATAATGATACGTGTGATGTTAAGATGCCATCGCTTGAGCGTAAGGCTTGGGCAGGTGCAAATGGAGATTGGGTTGTTTATATTGGGTACAACTGCGAGTGGGAACTTGTGAATGTGTACACTCATCACTGGGTTCCACTTACAAAAATATCAGACTGCCCTGAAGTTGAGCACACCGGTGTTCTACATACGTTCAAATACGATCATAGTGATTGTCATCTACGAAAGATAGCAATTTATCGAGTTCCCAACTGCTCTTGGAATTACACGAACTATGAAGTTGTTGCTATCTTTGACAAACTTGTTGCCGTCCTTGCTTCCACGACTCGATGGATATTGCTCAAAAATCATTTTTTGTACACGGATGAGTACTGTGGTGCAATTCAATACGAGGGTTTTCTGTTTGCTGCCACCACTCGTGGCACTATTTTTGCATGGAATCCTTATGGTTTCGGTACGTTTGTCTTCCAGTATAATTATAATTGTTTCATCCACATGCATGCGGTTAGCTAGCTAGTTTCCCTTTACTAATTAACCTTCTAGTGTTTCCAAGGTCCTGTGGACATTCCACCACCTGTACTTGAAAATTTTTATAACCAAGGGGGAGATCACGGTGGTGATGATCACGAGCATGAGGACCCATATACTCAGTGGAGCCTGGCAACTTATTCGGATGGATCACCTCTTCTTGTCTGTATACAGGGCACTGCTGATGTTAGTAAGGAAGCAGGTGTTGTCTCGCATGTTCGCACTCTCCGGACCTATTCCAACATCCGTTGCAAGGTATTCGGGATGGATACTAGTGTGCTAGCGCCAACACCTTCTCCCTGGTTCAGTATTGATAGTCTTGGAGAAAACTCGCTCTTCCTTGGACAAAACTATCCAATGATGGTGAAAGGCGATCCAACTGTTGTTGACACAATGTTACTACCATTTATGAGAAGCAACTGTATCTATACCTCGGACATTGCTATGCTTCCCGACCGTGGCTATCACAATATGGTTATTGAAATAGGCCGCTTCAGCTTGGATGATCAGTCCTGCGTTGGTCTTGAGATTGATAGTAGCTGGCCCTTCCCAGAGAATCACTTCTGGTTCAAAGCAAGCATTTCCAACGCCGATGAGTGGTTGAGCTGAAGTTCATTTCATCACTTTATTATTTGTTGTGTGAGAAAATTTTTACTTTACTAGAATGTTTTGTTGGAAATGATCTATAATCCAACATGTATCCTCGTTGTCGTTGTGGGTTGATGACTTGTTGTATGTAATCAATGGTACATTTGCATATGCGTCCATCAACTCACGCCTGCTAGTGGTGTCCATATGAACAGTGCTAGTGATTTTAGTTGCAAAAATTAGATAGTGCTAGTGATTTTTAGCTACATATTTTGAAAAATCACGGTGTTACAAGGTTGACAAATGGCAATGTTACTAGATAAACAAATGTCAATCTTTCCAGTTTGACAAATGGCAACGTACCCAATATGACAGATGCAAATCTTACCCAATTGTTTCTACATGGTTGCACACAGGTCATCCAAAACAACCTTTTGCGTTGAAGGGATGCACAAATCCTGCACTGCGAATGAAGACCATAGCTCTCACTTTGCATACGGGTGTTCTATCTAAAACGTCTGCAATCAAGAGCTACAGAAATCATGCTCGGCACATTTTCTGTTGGCTTCCTGGGGAAGATGTCGGTTTGCATACGGGTGTTCTAACTTAAACGTTTGCGATGAGTGTTTTATATTTCAAAACCATTGGCGTTTTTTTAAAGAAAATAATTTGATAAGTATGTACATGAAGAGAGAAAAACGCAAGTTCGTTCAAACCATATCTTTCATTCAGTCACACTGCGTATTTATATTCATATGATCGAGAATTCGAGATACAGTATTAAACCCCCAAAAAACTATTTCCGACGACGGTGGAGGCGGCGTGCCGCGCCATCGTTGTCGTTGTCGTCCTCCGTTACACCGTTGTTGAAGTCTTCAAGGCAACACAAAATGTTCTTCACTTGTAAATCAAACATCATGTCGTCGCGCGATCAACAGGTGGGCGCTGGAGGACGGCAACTGGCGCCGCTAGGAGGTAGCGATCGACGGCAGCGTCCCATGCCACTAAGGGGGGCACGGGCACGGGCGCGGTGGGTGCAGCCAAACGCACGGGGAACGGCGCCGCGGTGGCTGGAGAAGCGCCTGCAGGCGAGAACGCAGGCGGCGGGTGTAGCCAAATGCACGGGGGCCGGCGCCATGGCGGGTGGAGGGGCGCGCACGGGCACGGGCACGGGCGCTGGCATGTACACGAGCTCGCGCGGGTCTGCGGAGACCTCGTTAACGCCCATGGCTTCCAGCCCTGCGATAGTGCTCGGCGACCAGCCCGTCAATGCTACGGGGATGGTCGCTGGCGCGGGCACGGGGATGGGAGCTGGGACGGGAGGGGGGCAGCAACTGCCGTGGCCAGCTCGTTCTGGGCCATGCCCATGAGGCCCCATTCCTCCTTATTTTCTATCTCCTCCGGCTCGGAGTCGACTTCACCAAACTTGAAGACTAGTGGTAGATGATCATTCTGCGCCATGGTGTTGGTGGAGTGATACGTCCATTTTGCATCATGCTTTTATATCGATATTTATTGCATTATGGGCTGTTATTATGCATTATGTCACAATACTTATTCCTATTCTCTCTTATTTTACAAGGTTTAAATAAGGAGGGAGAATGCCGACAGCTAGAATTCTGGGCTGGAAAAGAGCAAATATTAGAGACCTATTCTGCACAACTCCAAAAGTCCTGAAACTCCACGAAAGTTATTTTTGGAAATAATAAAAAATATTGAGCGGAAGAAGTACGTCAGAGGGGCCCCCACCTGGCCACGAGGGTGGGGGGGCGCGACCCTGCCTCGTGGGCCCCCTGTTGGCTCTCCAGTGGCCATCTTCTGCTATATGAGGTCTTTCGTTGAGGAAAAAAATCAGAAGCAACCTTTCGGGACGAGACTCCGCCGCCACGAGGCGGAACCAATCTAGGGCTCCGGCAGAGCTGTTCTGCCAGGGACACTTTCCTCCGGGAGGGGGAAATCATCGCCATCGTCATCACCAACGCTCCTCTCATCGGGAGAGGGCAATCTCCATCAACATCTTCACCAGCACCATCTCCTCTCAAAACCCTAGTTCATCTCTTGTATCCAGTTCTTGTCTCCAAGTCCGGGATTGGTACTAGTAGGTTGCTAGTAGTGTTGATTACTCCTTGTAGTTGATGCTAGTTGGTTTATTTGGTGGAAGATCATATGTTCAGATCCTATATGCATATTAATACCCCTTTGATTATGAACATGAACATGTTTTGTGAGTAGTTACGTTTGTTCCTGAGGACATGGGAGAAGTCTTGCTATTAGTAGTCCTGTGAATTTGGTATTCGTTCGATATTTTGATGAGATGTATGTTGTCTAGCCTCTAGTGGTGTTATGTGAACGTCGACTACATAACACTTCACCATTATTTGGGCCTAGCGGAAGGCATTGGGAAGTAATAAGTAGATGATGGGTTGCTAGAGTGACAAAAGCTTAAACCCTAGTTTATGTGTTGCTTCGTAAGGGGCTGATTTGGATCCATATGTTTCATGCTATGGTTAGGTTTACCTTAATACTTTTGTTGTAGTTGCGGATGCTTGCAATAGAGGTTAATCGTAAGTGGGATGCTTGTTCAAGTAAGAACAGCACCCAAGCACCGGTCCACCCACATATCAAATTATCAAAGTACCGAACGCGAATCATATGAACGTGATGAAAACTAGCTTGACGATAATTCCCGTGTGTCCATGGGAGCGCTTTTCCTTATATAAGAGTTTGTCCAGGCTTGTCCTTTGCTACAAAATGGATTGGGCCACCTTGCTGCACTTTATTTACTTTTGTTACTTGTTGCTCGTTACAATTTATCCTATCACAAAACTATCTGTTGCCACTTATTTCAGTATTTGCAGAGAATACCTTGCTGAAAACCGCTTATCATTTCCTTCTGCTCCTCATTGGGTTCGACACTCTTACTTATCGAAAGGACTACGATAGATCCCCTATACTTGTGGGTCATCAAGACTCTTTCCTGGCGCAGTTGCCGGGGAGTGAAGCGCCTTTGGTAGGTGGAGTTTGGTAAGGAAAAATTTATATAGTGTGCTAAAATTTCATCGTCACTTGTTACTATGGAAAGTAATCCTCTGAGGGGCTTGTTCGGGGTATCTTCACCCCGACTACTAGAGCAAAGAGTTGCTCCTCAACCTACTGAACCTACTGGAAATGAAAATGTTCCCTTTGAAGTTCCTTCGGGTATGTTAGAAAAACTGCTAGCTAATCCTTTTGGAGGAGATGGAACAAAGCATCCTGATGAGCACCTAATATATGTGGAAGTTTGTGGATTATTTAAGCTTGCAGGTATACCCGATGATGTCGTTAAGAAGAAGGTCTTCCCTTTATCTTTGAAGGAAGATGCATCGACATGGTATAGGCTATGTGATGATACGGGGTCATGGAACTACAAACGATTGAAATTGGAATTTCATCAGAAGTTTTATCCTATGCATCTTGTTCATCGTGATCGCAATTATACATATAATTTTTGGCCTCGCGAAGGAGAAAGCATCGCTCAAGCTTGGGGGGGGGGCTTAAATCAATGTTATATTAATGCCCCAATCATGAGCTCCCAAGAGAAATAATTATTCAAAGTTTTTATGCTCGGCTTTCGGATAACAATCGCACCATGCTCGATAATTCTTGTGCTGGCTCTTTTATGATGAAGACTATTGAATTCAAATGGAATTTATTGGATAGAAATAAACACAACTCTGAAGATTGGGATCTCGACGAAGGTAAGGAGTCAGGTATGACGCCTAAGTTTGATTGTGTTAAATCTTTTGTGGATACCGATGTTTTCCAAAATCTAGCACTAAATATGGACTTGACTCTGAGATAGTAGCTTCTTTCTGTGAATCTTTTGCTACTTATGTTGATCTCCCCAAGGAGAAGTGGTTTAAATATCATACTTCCATAGAAGTAAAAGTAGTTGCACCTACTAAATTTGAAGAAAAGACTATCACTTATAATAATCCTGTTGTTCCTACTTCTTATGTTAAGAAACCACCTTTCCCCATTAGGATAAAGGATCATGCTAAAGCTTCAACTGTGGTTCGGAAAAGCAATATTAGAACTTATACATCTTCTGAGAAAATTAAAGTTGAACCTAATATTGCTATTGTTAAAGATCTCTTGGCTGATAATATTGATGGGCATGTTATTTATTTCTGCGGTGAAACTGCTAGAATTTCCAAACCTTGTGCTAAAGATAAACATAGACCTGTGGTAGGAATATATGTTATTTCCGTTAAAATAGGAGATCATTGTTATCATGGCTTATGTGATATGGGTGCTAGTGTTAGCGCAATACCTTACGACTTATACAAAGAAATTATGCATGATATTGCACCTGCTGAGATAGAAGATATTGATGTCACAATTAAACTTGCCAATAGAGATACTATTTCACCAATGGGAATTGTTAGAGATGTTGAAGTCTTGTGCGGGAAAACTAAATATCCTGCTGATTTTCTTGTTCTTGGTTCCGCACAAGATAGCTTTTGTCCCATTATATTTGGTAGACCCTTCTTGAACACAATTAATGATATGATAGACTGCGAAAAGAATGTTGTTACTATTGGCTTGGGTGATATGTCTCATGAGTTTAATTTCTCTAAATTTAGTAGACAACATCGTGAAGAGGAATTACCTAGTAAGGATGAAATTATTGGTCTTGCTTCTATTGCCGTACCTCCTAGTGATCCTTTAGAACAATATTTGCTAGACCAAGAAAATGATATGTTTGTGAATGAAAGAAGGGAAATAGATGAAGCATTCTTTAAACAGGAACCCATTCTGAAACACAATTTGCCTGTTGAAATCCTAGGGGATCCTCCTCCACCCAAGGGTGATCCCGTGTTTGAGCTTAAACCGTTGCCTGATACTCTTAAATATGCTTATCTTGATGAAAAGAAGATATATCATGTTATTATTAGTCATAACCTTTCAGAGCATGAATAAGAGAGATTATTGACAACTCTGAAGAAGCATCGTGCTGCTAGATATACTCTTGATGATCTTAAGGGCATTAGTCCCACTCTATGTCAACATAAAATAAGTTTGGAAGAAGATGCCAAACCAGTTGTTGATCATCAACGAAGGCTGAATCCTAAGATGAAAGAAGTGGTAAGAAAGGAAATACTAAAGCTCCTTGAGGCAGGTATAATTTATCTTGTTGCTGATAGTCAGTGGGTAAGTCCTATCCATTGCATCCCTAAGAAAGGAGGTATTACCATTGTTCCTAATGATAAAGATGAATTGATCCCGCAAGGAATTATTACAGGTTATAGGATGGTAATTTATTTCTGCAAATTAAATAAAGCTACTAAAAAGGATCATTACCCCTTACCTTTTATCGATCAAATGCTAGAAAGATTATGCAAACATACACATTTTTGCTTTCTAGATGGCTATTCTGGTTTCACTCAAATACCTATGTCAGCCAATGATCAATCAAAGACTACTTTTACTTGCCCTCTTGGTACTTTTGCTTATATACGTATGCCTTTTGGTTTATGTAATGCACCTGCTACCTTTCAAAGATGCATGATGGCTATATTCTCTAACTTCTGTGAAAAGATTTGTGAGGTTTTCATGGATGACTTTTCCGCCTATGGAGCCTCTTTTGATGATTGCTTGAGCAACCTTGATCGAGTTTTGCAGAGATGTGAAGAAACTAACCTTGTCTTGAATTGGGAAATGTGCCACTTTATGGTTAATGAAGGTATTGTTTTGGGGCATAAAGTTTCTGAAAGAGGTATTGAAGTTGATAAAGCCAAGGTTGATGCTATTGTAAAGATGTCATGTCCCAAGGACATCAAAGGTATAAGAAGCTTCTTTGGTCACGCCGGTTTTTATAGGAGGTTCATTAAGGACTTCTCAAAAATTTCTCGGCCTCTGACTAATTTATTACAAAAAGATATACCATTTGTCTTTGATGATGATTGTGTAGAAGCATTTGAAATACTTAATAAAGCATTGATCTCCACACCTATTGTTCAGCCACCTGATTGGAATTTACCCTTTGAAATTATGTGTGATGCTAGTGATTATGCTGTAGGTGCTGTTCTAGGGCAAAGAGTTGATAAGAAAATAAATGTTATTCAATATGCTAGTAAAACTCTAGATAATGCTCAAAGAAATTATGATACTACTGAAAAAGAATTCTTAGCAGTTGTATTTTCTTGTGATAAGTTCAGGCCTTATATTGTTGATTCTAAAGTAACTATTCACACGGATCATGCTGCTATTAAATATATATCTTATGGAAAAGAAAGATGCTAAACCTAGACTTATTAGATGGGTTCTCTAGCTAAAAGAATTTGATTTGCATATTGTTGATAGAAAGGGAGCTGAGAACCCCGTTGGAGACAACTTGTCTAGGTTAGAAAATGTTCTTGATGACCCACTACCTATTGATGATAGCTTTCCTGAGGAGCAATTAAATGTCATAAATGCCTCTCGTTGTACTCCTTGGTATGCTGATTATGCTAATTATATTGTTGCTAAATTTATACCACCTGGTTTCACATACCAACAAAAGAAAAAGTTCTTCTATGATTTGAGTCATTACTTTTGGGATGACCCACATCTTTATAAAGAAGGAGTAGATGGTGTTATTAGACGTTGTGTACCTGAGCATGAATAGGAACAGATCCTACGCAAGTGTCACTCCGAAGCTTATGGAGGACACCACGCTGGAGATAGAACTGCACATAAGGTATTGCAATCCGGTTTCTATTGGCCTACTCTCTTCAAGGATGTTCGTAAGTTTGTCTTATCTTGTGATGAATGTCAAAGAATTGGTAATATTAGTAGACTTCAAGAAATGCCTATGAACTATTCACTTGTTATTGAACCATTTGATGTTTGGGGCTTTGATTATATGGGACCCTTTCCTGCCTCTAATGGATATACACATATTTTAGTTGCTATTGATTACGTTACTAAGTGGGTAGAAGCTATTCCAACTAGTAGTGCTGATCATAACACTTCTATTAAGATGCTTAAAGAAGTTATTTTTCCGAGGTTTGGAGTCCCTAGGTATTTAATGACTGATGGTGGTTCACATTTTATTCATGGTGCTTTCCAAAAAATGCTTGCTAAGTATGATGTTTATCATAGAATTGCATCTCCTTATCACCATGATCTAGTGGTCAAGTAGAATTGAGAAATAGAGAGCTCAAATTAATTTTGCAAAAGACTGTCAATAGGTCTAGAAAGAATTGGTCCAAGAAACTTGATGATGCATTATGGGCCTATAGAATTGCATATAAAAATCCTATGGGTATGTCTCCGTATAAAATGGTTTATGGAAAAGCATGTCACTTACCTCTCGAACTAGAACATAAGGCATATTGGGCTATTAAAGAGCTGAACTATGATTTCAAACTTGCCGGTGAGAAGAGGTTATTTGATATTAGCTCACTTGATGAATGGAGAACCCAAGCTTATGAAAATGCCAAGTTGTTTAAAGAAAAAGTTTAAAGATGGCATGACAAAAGGATACAAAAGCGTGTGTTTAATGTAGGTGATTACGTATTGCTATACAACTCTCGTTTAAGATTTTTTGCAGGAAAACTTCTCTCTAAATGGGAAGGCCCCTACGTTATCGAGGAGGTCTATCGTTCCGGTGCCATAAAAATCAACAACTTCGAAGGCACAAATCCGAAGGTGGTGAACGGTCAAAGAATTAAACACTATATCTCAAGTAATCCCATAAATGTTGAAACCAATGTTATTGAAACTGTAACCCCGGAGGAATACATAAGGGACACTTTCCGGAATGTTTCAGACTCCGAAAAGGAATAGGTATGTGGTACGGTAAGTAAACCAACTCCAAAACCATTTTAAGGCAATATTTCTACGTGTTGGAATATTTAGAAAAATAGAAAAATAAGAAGCAGTCCGGGAAGGACACGAGGCCTCCACGAGGGTGGAGGGCGCGCCCTACCCTACTGGGCGCGCCCCCTACCTCGTGGGCACCTCGTGTGCTCTCCGGACTCCGTTTTCTTGCACGATACGTATTTTGGTCAGTAAAAATTTATTATATATTCTCCCGAAGGTTTTGACTCCCGTATCACGCAATTATCCTCTGTTCTTGTTTCAAGTTGTTGCTGTTGTAGATTTGAGCAAGATGTCTTCTCAAGAGTCAGTTGGGGAGAGCCGGGTATCTCATCTGGCATCGAGGCCAAGAACAAACAGCGATGCTGACCATTTTGGGCCAGCAACGGAGGAAGAGATGGAGGCTGAATTGATGAGGATAGATGCTATTGAGGATCAAGAAGTCACTTCTCGCTTCCGCGCTGGGTTCACGATGGGGGAATTACATAGCTCAGCTATTCCAAACTCGGTTATCCCTTCCAATGTTAATTTTCTTTCTTATGAAAATATGAAGAAGAGTGTCACTTGTTCTCCCGCAGCTATGCAACACCCTTGGGTGAAAGGGGCTTTAGCCATTATAGAGAAGCTTCGTAAGGAGATAATGGATCTCAAGCAGCAACTCAATAAGCTCGAGGAATAGAATCGTATCCTGAGGGGCATTATCGCCAAGAATATAACATCACCATCACCGAAGAAGGAGACATAATCACATGGGTATGGGCACTCCCCTTGGCAGCTGCCAAGCTTGGGGGAGGTGCCCCGTTATCGTATCACCATCACACTCCTATCTTTACCATTTTTCTTAGTTCGATCCTATTAGTAGTATCTTGATCTAGTAGAATAAAAGTTTTAGCATGATCTAGTTTTGAGTTTTGCTTTATGATCTCTCTATGTAATCGAGTCCGTGAGCTATATAATAAAGGTTAGTGTTGAGTCAAGGGCTTGATTATTTTTCCATGATCTTGAGTGAATAAAAGAAAAGAGAAAAGAATAAAAAGAAATAAAGAGTTCATATTGATCTTATTGAGAGTAATGACTTCACATAAAAAGAGTATGATGATTAAAAGTTGTTGGGAGTTGGCAAACATAGCTTTGGTCATCGTTGCAATTAATAGGAAGTAATAAAGAAAGAGAGGTTTCACATATAAATATACTATCATAGACATCTTTTATGATTGGGAGCACTCATTAAAATATGACATGCTAAAGAGTTGATGTTGGGCAAGGAAGACAACGTAATGGGTTATGTTTTCTTATATCTAAGATAAAGTATATTGTCATGGATCATCCAACATGTTGAGCTTGCCTTTTCCCCTCATGCTAGCCAAATTCTTAGCACCAAGTAGAGATACTACTTGTGCTTCCAAAAACCCTTAAACCAGTTTTGCCATGAGAGTCCACCATATCTACCTATGGATTGAGTAAGATTCTTAAAGTAAGTTGTCATCGGTGCAAGCAATAAAAATTGCTCCATGTATGAGTGATTGGTGTGGAGGAAATAAGCTTTATACGATCTTGTGATGTGGAAGAAATAAAAGCGCCGGACTGCATAATAAAGGTTCATATCACAAGGGGCAATATAAAGTGACGTTCTTTCGCATTAAGATTTCGGGCATCCAACCCTGAAAGCGCATGGCAACCTCTGCTTCCCTCTGCGAAGGGCCTATCTGTTACTATTATCTTCTACCTTATGCAAGAGTCATGGTGATCTTCACCTTTCCTTTTTATTTTATCCTTTGGCGAGCACAGGGTGTTGGAAAGATCCTGATAGATATATCTAATTGGATGTAAGTCAGCATGAGTTATTATTGTTGACATTACCCTTGAGGTAAAAGGTTGGAAGGTGAGACTATAAGCCCCTATCTTTCTCTATGTCTGATTAAAACTCCATAACCACAAGTATTGCGTGAGTGTTAGCAATTATGAAAGACTAAATGATAGTTGAGTATGTGGACTTGCTAGAAAGCTCTGACATAGACTCTTTCTGATGTTATGATAAATTGCAATTGCTTCAATGACTGAGATTATAGTTCATCGGTATCTTCAAACCTACACTACTGCAGGTTGCTGCTAACATGACACTACAATCAGAGACCCTTCGACGAAACTATGTGTGATGCATTAATCGCAAACGGTGGTGTAAAAAACCCGTCCAAAAAGGTGCAAAACGTTTGCGATGGAGGATGCATCAAACAGGTTCAAATTTAAGTTGCGTGTGCGATGCAGGGCATACGGTTCATCTCAATTAACTATTTGCGATGAGGCAACACAAAAGAAACGGCAGCTAGATGAAGGCATGTGCGACATACAACATACGGTTGACTCAGATGAAATGTTTGTGATTAGGCAACACAAAAGAAACGGGCAGCCAGATGAAGGCTTGTGCGATATACAACATACGGTTCACTCGGATGAACTATTTGCGATTAGGCTACACAAAAGAAACGGTCAGCCAGATCAAGGTGTGTGCGATATACGGCACACGGTTCACTCGGCCTTGTCATCAGTGTGTGACCTCTATGGTAACCATTCGCTCCCCACTAGCCTCTTCTTGTACCGTGGAAACCGTCCACCGCCTCTTCGCCTTTCCCTCTCGCTTTGGAACTCCTGTCGCACGCTCTTCCTCCCTCCATTTGCCTTCACCCTTTCCATCTGCCATTGTTCGATCGTCTTCTCCATCGAGGGAACAGGCCGGAAACGACCCCGTTATTGTTGCCCCGGTCGGAAAGATGACGTGGTGGAGGAACTCATTGATCGGTGCGACGTCATCACCTCGGCTAGCATGGCAGGTTCGTTCAAGACCATTCTCGACTCAAGTAATAACATCATTACAAGCAACCCAAGGGTACAAGAGCGGTTTGATCTCCCCTATCTTCTTCGTCGTGACCCTGATCACTGGCGCGGGGACGATGGAAGCCTCTCCATGTGCAAGTTGATGCCGCTTGATAATGATACGTGTGATGTTAAGATGCCATCGCTTGAGCGTAAAGCTTGGGCAGGTGCAAATGGAGATTGGGTTGTTTATATTAGGTACAACTGCGAGTGGGAACTTGTGAATGTGTACACTCGTCACCGGGTTCCACTTCCAAAAATCTCAGACTGCCCTAAACTTGAGAACACCGGTATTCTACATACGTTCAAATACGATCATGGTGATTGTCATCTACGGAAGATAGCAATTTGTCGAGTTCCCAACTGCTCTTGGAATTACACGAACTATGAAGTTGTTGCTATCTTCGACAAACTTGTTGCCGTCCTTGCTTCCACGACTCGATGGATATTGCTCAAAAATCATTTTTTGTACACGGATGAGTACTGTGGTGCAATTCAATACGAGGTTCTTGTGTTTGCTGCCACCACTCGTGGCACTGTTTTTGCATGGAATCCTTATGGTTTCGGTACGTTTGTCTTCCAGCATATTATAATTGTTTCATCCACATGCATGCGGGTTAGCTATCTAGTTTCCCTTTACTAATTAACCTTCTTGTGTTTCCAAGGTCCTGTGGACATTCCACCACCTGTACTTGGAAATTTTTATAACCAAGGGGGAGATGACGATGGTGATGATCACGATCATGAGGACCCATATACTCAGTGGAGCCTGGCAACTTATTCCGATGGATCACCTCTTCTTGTTTGTATACAAAGCACTGCTGATGTTAGTAAGGAAGCAGGTGTTGTCTCGCATGGTTGCACTCTCCGGACCTATTCCAACATCCGTTGCAGGGTATTCGGGATGGATACTAGTGTGCTAGCGCCAACACCTTCTCCCTGGTTAAGTATTGATAGTCTTGGAGAAAACTCTCTCTTCCTTGGACAAAACTATCCAATGATGGATAAATGCAATCCAACTGTTGTTGACACAACGTTACTACCATTTATGAGAAGCAACTGTATCTATACCTCGGACATTGCTATGCTTCCCGACCGTGGCTATCACAATATGGGTATTCAAATAGGCCGCTTTAGCCTGGATGGTCAGTCCTACGTTGGTCTCGAGATTGATAGTAGCTGGCCCTTCCCAGAGAATCACTTCTGGTTCAAAGCAAGCATTTCCAACGCCGATGAGTGGTTGAGCTGAAGTTCATTTCATCACTTTGTTATTTGTTGTGTGAGAAAAACTTTACTTTACTAGAATGTTTTGTTGGAAATGATCTATAATCCAACATGTAGCCTCATTGTCGTTGTGTGTTGATGACTTGTTGTATGTAATCAATGGTACATTTGCATATGCGTCCATCAACTCACGCCTGCTAGTGGTGTCCATATGAACAATGCTAGTGATTTTATTTGCAAAAATTAGATAGTGCTAGTGATTTTTAGCTACATATTTTGACAAATCGCGGTGTTACAAGGTTGACAAATGGCAATGTTACTAGATAAACAAATGTCAATCTTTCCAGTTTGACAAATGGCAACATACCCAATATGACAGATGCAAATCTTACCCAATTTTTTCTACGTGGTTGCACACAGGTCATCCAAAACAACCTTTTGTGTTGAAGGGATGCACAAATCCTGCACTACGAACGAAGACCATAGCTCTCACTTTGCATACGGGTGTTCTATCTAAAACGTTTGCAATCAATAGCTGCAGAAATCCTGCTCGGCACATTTTCCCTTGGCTTCCTGGGGAAGCTGTCGGTTTGCATACAGGTGTACTAATTAAATGCGATGAGTGTTTTATATTTAAAAATCATTGGCGTTTTTTTTAAAAGAAAATAATTTGATAAGTATGTACATGAAGAGAGAACGCAAGTTCGTTCAAACCATATCTTTCATTCAGTCACACTGCGAATTTATATTCATATTATCGAGAATTCGAGATACAGTATTAAACCCCAAAAAACTATTTCCGACGACGGCGGAGGCGGCGTGCCGCGCCGTCCTTGTCGTTGTCGTCCTCCGGGACGCCGTTGTTGAAGTCTTCAAGGCAACACAAAATGTTCTTCACTTGTAAATCAAACATCATGTCGTCGCGCGATCGACAGGCGGGGCGCGGGAGGACGGCAACTGGCGCCGCTAAGAGGTAACGATCGACGGCAGCGTCCCATGCCGCTAAGGGGGGCACGGGCACGGGCACGGTTGGTGCAACCAAAGCGCCGGGGAAACGCGCCCGCTGTGGGTGGAGGCGCGCAGGCGAGAACACGCGCGGCGGGTGTAGCCATATGCACGCGGCCGGCGCCACGGTGGGTGGAGGGGCGCGCACGGGCACGCGCGCTGGCTTGTACACGAGCTCGCGCGGGTCCGCAAAGACCTCGTTGACGCCCATGGCTTCCAGCCCTACGATAGTGCTCGGCGACCAGCTCGTCAATGCTACGGGGATGGTCGCTGGCGCGGGCACGGGGATGGGAGCTAGGACGGGAGGGGGGCAGCAACCGCTGCGGCCAGCTCGTTCTAGGCCATGTCCATGAGACCCCATTCCTCCTTATTTTCTATCTCCTCCGGCTCGGAGTCGACTTCACCAAACTTGAAGACTAGTGGCAGATGATCATTCTGCGCCATGACGTTGGTGGAGTGATACGTCCATTTTGCATCATGCTTTTATATCGATATTTATTGCATTATGGGTTGTTATTATGCATTATGTCACAATACTTATGCGTGTTCTCTCTTATTTTACAAGGTTTACATAAGGAGGGAGAATGTCGGCAGCTGGAATTCTGGGCTGGAAAAGGAGCAAATATTAGAGACCTATTCTGCACAACTCCAAAAGTCCTGAAACTCCATGAAATTTATTTTTGGAAATAATAAAAAATATTGAGCGGAAGAAGTACGTCAGAGGGGGCCCCACTTGGCCATGAGGGTGGGGGGCGCGCCCTACCCCCAGGGTGCGCCCCCCCTGCCTCGTGGGCCCCTGTTGGCTCTCCGGTGGCCATCTTCTGCTATATGAGGTCTTTCGTCGAGGAAAAAAAATCAGAAGCAACCTTTCGGGATGAGACTCCGCCACCACGAGGCGGAACCTTGGCGGAACCAATCTAGGGCTCTGGCAGAGCTGTTCTGCCGGGGACACTTCCCCTCGGGAGGAAATCATCACCATCGTCATCACCAACGCTCCTCTCATCGGGAGAGGGCAATCTCCATCAACATCTTCACCAGCACCATCTCCTCTCAAAACCCTAGTTCATCTGTTGTATCCAATTCTTGTCTCCAAGTCCGGGATTGGTACTAGTAGGTTGCTAGTAGTGTTGATTACTCCTTGTAGTTGATGCTAGTTGGTTTATTTGGTGGAAGATCATATGTTCAGATCATATATGCAAATTAATACCCTTCTAATAATGAACATGAACATGCTTTGTGAGTAGTTACATTTGTTCCTGAGGACATGGGAGAAGTCTTGCTATTAGTAGTCATGTGAATTTGGTATTCGTTCGATATTTTGATGAGATGTATGTTGTCTAGCCTCTAGTGGTGTTATGTGAGTGTCGACTACATAACACTTCACCATTATCTGGGCCTAGAGGAAGGCATTGGGAAGTAATAAGTAGATGATGGGTTGCTAGAGTGATGAGCTTAAACCCTAGTTTATGCGTTGCTTCGTAATGGGCTGATTTGGATCCATATGTTTCATGCTATGGTTAGGTTTACCTTAATACTTTTGTTGTAGTTGCGGATGCTTGCAATAGAGGTTAATCATAAGTGGGATGCTTGTTCAAGTAAGAACAGCACCCAAGCACCGGTCCACTCACATGTCAAATTATCAAAGTACCGAACGCGAATCATATGAATGTGATGAAAACTAGCTTGACGATAATTCCCATGTGTCCTCGGGAGCACTTTTCCTTATATAAGAGTTTGTCCAGGCTTGTCCTTTGCTACAAAAAGGATTGGGCCACCTTGCTGCACTTTATTTACTTGTTGCTCGTTACAATTTATCCTGTCACAAAACTATCTGTTACCACTTATTTCAGTAGTTGCAGAGAATACCTTGCTGAAAACCGCTTATCATTTCCTTCTGCTCCTCGTTGGGTTCGACACTATTACTTATCGATAGGACTACGATAGATCCCCTATACTTGTGGGTCATCATGGAGGTCTGTGGGGGGGGAGGGGAATGGGAGGCGAATAGTAAGGCCGCCCATATTAAACAGCGGCTCGAGCGCCATTAATGGGGAGGAAGACGGGCGGCCATGGAAGTCAAAGGGCTCGCTTCCCAGTGAGCCTGTGCAGCGGACAAATCACACGCTTCCCGGTGAGCCTGTGCATTGGAGGACAGCTTGCACTCCTCTCGGTCAGCCTGCGCACCGGACTCCGCTCGCACGCCTCTCGTTCAGTCAAGGTCAAGCAGTTGTCCGCATGGCACCTCCTATAGCCATTAAAACGAAGACACGTGGCGTCACGTGAATGGTTAACAGAACGCACGATTTGAATTATACAAATGTTTGAGATATTAAAGTGGGAGCTATTTTTTCAAAATGCCTTTGTTGGCTGTTATTCGAGTGCGCCTTCTCTCGAAATGGACTCGAAAAATACCACAGCATGTCGGGTGCCATTTCATGATAGCATGCCAAGTTTCATGAATTTCAGACAAGTTTGGATTTATTAGAGCATGTGCATGTAGTTCAAATTTGAATTATGCACATAAATGCATTGAAAACTCAGTTAATGCATAAGAATGTCCAAACGAACCCCAAAAAATCCCAAAAATTGACACAACACTCCTGTTGTTCTATGTTGACACGACAAGAATTTTGAAAGCAATAAGAGGCAATGGATATCGTTTCGTCCCCAAAGGTGGGACGTTCCCTACCGAAACCATCAGGCTTGTTGTGAGAAGCATATCCCCAAACCTGCCCCAAATGGGACAACAAAATTACCACGGCATGTTGATGCCGCTCCATGATAGCATGCCAAGTTTCATGAATTTCAGACGAGCTTTGGATTTACTAGAATTTAAAAACTAGGTATCTCAATGCTTGCGGCCGAGTGACCGTGGCAGGGTGTTTGACATTCATTCCCATTTCTTGCATGGGACCTAAGCATGCAACCAAGGGCACAAATTTGAATTTTTAACCAATTTATATGCATTAGAGCATGTGCATGTAGTTCAAATTTGAATTATGCACATAAATGCATTGAAAACTCAATTAATGCATAAAAATGTCCAAACGAACCCCGAAAAATCCCAAAAATTGACACAACAATCCTGTTGTTCTATGTTGACACGAGAAATTTTTCGAATGCAATAAGAGGCAATGGATATCGTTTCGTCATCAAAGGTGGCACGTTCCCTACCGAAACCACCAGGCTTGTTGTGAGAAGCTCTGGATTGTGAGAATCTTATACCCAAACCTGCCCCAAATGGGACAAAAATTTTACCAAGGCTATATAGTATTCGGAATTTATTAGAATACTCTATGCACTTCGCTTATATCTTTTGAGCTATATAGTTTTTGCTCTAGTGCTTCACTTATATCTTTTAGAGCACGGCGGTGGTTTTGTTTTATAGAAACTATTATTCTCTCATGCTTCACTTATATTATATTGAGAGTCTTAAACAGCATGGTAATTTGCTTAAATTGGGAAATTAATCCTAATATGCTAAGTATTCAAGACTAGTAAAAACTTTCTTATGAGTGTGCTGAATACTAAGAGAAGTTTGATGCTTGATGATTGTTTTGAGATATGGAGGTAGTGATATTAAAGTTGTGCTAGTTGAGTAGTTGTGAAATTGAGAAATACTTGTATTGAAGTTTGTAAGTCCCGTAGCATGCACATATGGTAAACGTTATGTGACAAATTTGAAACATGAGGTGTTCTTTGATTGTCTTTCTTATGAGTGGCGGTCGGGGATGAGCGATGGTCTTTTAATACCAATCTATCCCCCTAGGAGCATGTGCGTAGTGCTTAGTTTTTGATGACTTGTAGATTTTTTGCAATAAGTATGTGAGTTCTTTATGACTAATGTTGAGTCCATGGATTATACGCACTCTTACCCTTCCATCATTGCTAGCCTCTTCAGTACTGTGCATTGCCCTTTCTCACATTGAGAGTTGGTGCAAACTTCGCCGGTGCATCCAAACCCTGTGAATGATACGCTCTGTCACACATAAACCTCCTTATATCTTCCTCAAAACAGCCACCATACCTACCTATTATGGCATTTCCATGGCCATTCTGAGATATATTTTCATGCAACTTTCCACCGTTCCGTTTATCATGACACGTTCATCATTGTCATATTGCTTTGAATTATCATGTAGTTGACATCGTATTTGTGGCAAAGCCACCGTTCATAATTTTTCATACATGTCACTCTTGATTCATTGCCTATCCCGGTATACCGCCGGAGGCATTCATATAGAGTCATACTTTGTTCTAGTATCGAGTTGTAATCATTGAGTTGTAAATAAATAGAAGTGTGATGATCATCATATAGAGCATTGTCCCAATAAAAAAAGAGAAAGGCCAAATAAAAAAAGGGAGGCCCAAAAAAGAGAGAGAGAAAATAAAAGGGGACAATGCTACTATCCTTTTTTCCACACTTGTGTTTCAAAGTAGCACCATGATTTTCATGATAGAGTCTCTTGTTTTGTCACTTTCATATACTAGTAGGAATTTTTCATTATAGAACTTGGCTTGTATATTCCAAAAATGGGCTTCCTCAAATGCCCTAGGTCTTCGTGAGAAAGCAAGTTGGATGCACACCCACTTAGCTTCTTTTGTTGAGCTTTCATGCATTTATAGCTCTAGTGCATCCGTTGCATGGCAATCCCTACTCCTTGCATTAACATCAATCGATGGGCATCCCCATAGCCCGTTGATTAGCCGCGTTGATGTGAGACTTTCTTCTTTTTTGTCTTCTCCACATAACCCCCATCATTATAGTGCTATATCCATGGCTCACGCTCATGTATTGCGTGAAGGTTGAAAAAGTTTGAGATTACTAAAGTATGAAACAATTGCTTGGCTTGTCATCGGGGTTGTGCATGATGAGAGCATTCTTGTGTGATGAAAATGGAGCATGACTAAACTATATGATTTTGTAGGGATGAACTTTCTTTGGCCATGTTATTTTGAGAAGACATAATTGCTTAGTTAGTATGCTTGAAGTATTATTGCTTTTATGTCGATATTAAACTTTTATCTTGAAAATTTTGGATCTGAATATTCATACCACAATTAAGAGGGTTACATTAAAAATTATGCCAAGTAGCATTCCGCATCAAAAATTCTGTTTTTATCATTTACCTACTCGAGGATGAGCAGGAATTAAGCTTGGGGATGCTTGATACGTCTCCAACATATCTATAATTTTTGATTGCTTCATGCTATATTATGTTCTGTTTTGGATGATTAATGGGCTTTGTTATACACTTTTATATTATTTTGGGACTAACTTATTAACCATAGGCCCAGCCCAAATTGCTGTTTTTTTGCCTATTTCAGAGTTTTGCAGAAAAAGAATATCAAACGGAGTCCAAACGGAATGAAACCTTCGGGAACGTGATTTTCGGAACAAACTTGATCCAGAGGACTTGGAATCTACGTCAAGAAATCAACCAGGAGAGCACGAGGCAGGGGGGCACGCCTACCCCCTGGGCGCACCCTCCACCCTCGTGGGGCCCATGTTGCTCCACCGACGTACTTCTTCCTCCTATATATACCTACGCAGCCCCAAACCAATAGAAGCATCCACGAAAACCTAATTCAACCATCGCAACCTTCTGTACCCGTGAGATCCCATCTTGGGGCCTTTTCCGGCGTCCTGCCGGAGGAGGCAAAAAATTGATCACGGAGGGCTTCTACATCAACACCATAGCCTCTCCGATGATGTGTGAGTAATTTACCTCAGACCTTCGGGTCCATAGTTATTAGCTAGATGGCTTCTTCTCTCTCATTGGATCTCAATACAAAGTTCTCCACGATTCTCGTGGAGATCTATTCGATGTAATCTTATTTTGCGGTGTGTTTATTGAGACCGATGAATTGTGGGTTTATGATCAAGTTTACCTATGAACAATATTTGAATCTTCTATGAATTCTTTTATGTATGATTGGTTATCTTTGCAAGTCTTTTCAAATTATCAGTTTGGTTTGGCCTACTAGATTGATCTTTCTTGCAATGGGAGAAGTGCTTAGCTTTGGGTTCGATCTTGCGGTGTCCTTTCCCAGTGACACCAGGGGCAGCAAGGCACGTATGTATTGTTGCCATCGAGGATAACAAGATGCATGGGGTTTATATCATATTGCATGAGTTTATCCCTCTACATCATGTCATCTTACTTAAAGCATTACTCTGTTCTTTTGAACTTAATACTCTAGATGCATCTTTGGATAGCGGTCGATGTGTGGAGTAATAGTAGTAGATGCGTGCAGAGTCGGTCTACTTGTCACGCAGACGTGATGCCTATATACATGATCATACCTAGATATTCTCATAACTATGCTCAATTCTATCAATTGCTCAACAGTAATTTGTTCACCCACCGTAATACTTATGCTCTTGAGAGAAGCCACTAGTGAAACCTATGGCCCCCGGGTCTATTTTCCATCGTATTAATCTTCCAACACTTAGCTATTTTTATTGCCTTCTATTTTACTTTGCATCTTTATTATAAAAACACCAAAAATATTATATTATCATATCTATCATATCTCACTTTCGTAAGTGACCGTGAAGGGATTGACAACCCCTTTATTGCGTTGGTTGCGAGGTTTTTATTTGTTTGTGTAGGTGCGAGGGACTTGAGCGTGGCCTCCTATTGGATTGATACCTTGGTTCTCAAAAACTGAGGGAAATACTTACGCTACTTTGCTGCATCACCCTTTCCTCTTCAAGGGAAAACCAACGCAGTGCTCAAGAGGTAGGAGATACCATGCCAAGTTTCATGAATTTCAGACGAGTTTTGGATTTACTAGAATTTACAAACCAGGTATCTCAACATTTTGCCGGCAATCAACAGTGCCCTGGTGTTTGAAATTCATTCCCATTTCTTGGATGGGACCTAATCATGCACCCAAGGACACATATTTGATTTTTCAACCAATTTATATGCACTGGAGCATGTGCATGTAGTTCAAATTTGAATTATGCACACAAATGCATTGAAAACTCAATTAATACATAAACATGTCCAAACGAACCCCGAAAAGTCCCAAAAATTAACACAACACTCATGTTGTTCTATGTTGACACGAGAAATTTTTTGAAAGCAATAAGAGGCAACGGATATCGTTTCGTCCCCAAAGGTGGGACGTTCCCTACCGAAACCACCACGCTTGTTGTGAGAAGCTCTGGTTTGTGAGAAGCTTATACCCAAACCTGCCCCAAATGGGACAAATTTTTTACCACGGCATGTTGAAGCCGCTCCATGATAGCATGCCAAGTTTCATGAGTTTCAGACAAGCTTTGGATTTACTAGAATTTGAAAACCAGGTATCTCAATGTTTTGCCGGCAATCAACAGTGCCCTGGTGTTTGAAATTCATTCCCATTTCTTGGATGGGACCTAAGCATGCACCAAAGGACACATAATTGACTTTTCAACCAATTTATATGCACTGGAGCATGTGCATGTATTTGTAATTTGAATTATGCACATAACATGCCTAGAAAACCCAGTTAATGTATAAAAATGTCCAAATGAACCCCGAAAAATTCCAAAACTTAACACAACACTCCTGTTGTTCTATGTTGACACTAGAAATTTTTTGAAAGCAATAAGAGGCAACGGATATCATTTCGTCCCCAAAGGTGGCACGTTCCCTATCGAAACCACCAGGCTTGTTGTGAGAAGCTTAGACCCAAACCTGCCCCAAATGGGACAAAAAATTTAGCACGACATGTTGATGCCGCTCCATGATAACATGCCAAGTTTCATGAATTTCAGATGAGTTTTGGATTTACTAGAATTTAAAAACCAGGTATCTCAATGTTTTGCCGACAATCAACAGTGCCCTAGTGTTTGAAATTCATTCCCATTTCTTGGATGGGACCTAAGCATGCACCCAAGGACGCATATTTGTTTTTTCAACCAACTTATATGCACTGGAGCATGTGCATGTATTTCTAATTGAATTATGCACATAAAATGCATAGAAAACCCAGTTAATGTATAAAAATGTCGAAACGAACCCCGAAAAATTCCTAAACTTAACACACCACTCCTGTTGTTCGATGTTGACACTAGAAAATTTTTGAAAGCAATAAGAGGCAACGGATATCGTTTCGTCCCCAAAGGTGCCATAGTGTTCGAAATTCATCCCCATTTCTTGCATGGGACATAAGTATAAACCCATGGACATAAGCAGATAAAAGGTCTAGCAATTCAAACATCGTCCATTGCCGCTGTGACCCCATTATGTAATTCAAATCAAGATGGAAAATCAAGTGGATCCCACACAGTTTATTATCACCAACTGTGTGAGATGGAGTACAAAATATCCTGGAGCACTGTCGGTATATAGTACACCTATGGCTAATGCGAGAAGGTGCCTCGGCTACAGTCCACAGTATTACTGCCTCGTAATCTTGAAAATATCTACCCCCTGAAAGGTTTTAATGTTTGATAGCACACGATTAGTATGTGCGGACCATGTGCGATGTCTGATACTCTCGCTCTGCTTCAGTCCCTTGATTCAAATTTTCAGTAGCCCCGGCATTTTACTCCCGCCTCTGCATCCCTCGCAATCTCAAAAACATCTGCTCGCCGCCCTTGATCCAAATTTTTAGTAGCCTTCATTGTTACTCCCGCCTAGTGAAATTTTTAGTTGCCGCAGTATTTCCTCAAACACAACCTTGCCCCCCTCCACACACACCACACACTCCCCAAAACCTGCGCTCACACAGACACACACCACCCCAGAAAGCATTGGTGTAGGTCGCCGCCATCGCCGGCGCCTCCATCCTCAACCTCTGCCTGTGTGCTAGGGAGCTTGAGGAGCCAATGGCCAAAAAGAGGTTTATCGCCGCCTTTTCGCCCGACACCGGTGAGGTGGCCGCCGAGGTGTCCCCGTCATCCTCCGCGGGCTCGATCTGTCATTGCCGGTCCCCCGATCCGCCCGCCGCCGCGCCCCTACGCCGGTTTGAGGACTTCCCCGTCCTCCCTCGGACCCGGCAGCCGACGAGGTCCTACCTCGGGGTCCGGCAGCGGCGGTGGAGGACGTGGGTCACCGAGATTACAAATCGGGAGACCCAAACCTTCCGGTGGCTCGGTAGCTTCCACACGGCCGAGCTCGCGACCATGGAGTACGACCGCTGGCAGGTCCGCTACCACGGCGCGGCGGCTAGGCTCAATTTCCCCTTCGGCACACGTCCGGTCGGCCTCGTTCCGCCGAAGCTAGGGGTGGTGAGCTCAGCTATGGCGCGGGAGGACCGCGAGGCGTGGGAGCGCCTCGAGGCCGAGGCCGCCGACGAGGCCTACATGCAAGAGCTCCGCCGGTAGCACTCGGAGCTCGTGGAGGCGGGGTGGGCGATCTTTGCTGGCGCGGAAGGTGGCGAAGTTTCGCGATCTCCTCCGATGACGAGGTCGAAGGCGGCGAAGACGGCGGCACGGAGGGCGGCGAGGTTATCGTGCTCTCCTCCGATGACGAGGTCGAAGGCTGCGGCGACGGCGGTGCGGAGGGCGTCAAGGTGGGCCCCGAGGACGAGGAGATCGACGTCGACGAGTGGAGGAGTGCCTTCCCCAACGACCTCAACGATGGCACCGGCCCGGACCCAGCTCGCGGCACACCGTACATGACGAGGAAGGATTTTCTCGACCTCTACTTCGACCGAAATTAGTTTAGCTTAGTTTAAATTTATGTTTTATGTTCGGTTATGCAAAACTATCTATGCTTATGTTTGAATGCATGCTACTTTCGGTTGAACCTGCTTTGAACTTGAACAAATTGAAGTTTACAACCTTAAGTTTAGGGGATCGACTAATGTTTAGTCCACTAAGGGTATATATATATCCACTAAGGGTTTTAGTCCTTTAACTTTTTAAGGATCGGTTAGAGGTGGCCTTATGACTTGTTTATTTCAGTTCTCACAATGTGATGCTCTATATGTGCAAATATTTGCTGTGCAGTTCAATTTCATCAATAACAGTTTCAACAATACCACTATGAATTACGATATTTGGTTGCTGTTAAGGATATTGCAGTTAACATGCCTTTTCGTTTTTTTAACAATAACTAGTGTAATTTAGACCTGCACAGTACCAGTTTGAATGACTATTTTCTTGTTTTTAAATGTTATGCCTGATGCAGGTAGCACACCTTTCCACTTCTTGTTTTGCTTAACTAGTGTGCTTAAGCCTGCACACTAAAGCTATCATTTGTATATTATGTTGTCTACCATGGATATATTTGGTTGATGTTTAGCCTGTTGTGCTTAACATGCCTTTATATGTACTCATGTAGGACAATATTGAGAACAATGTTGTTTTCCAACGAGGTTAGTTTCATCGCATTGCTTATATGTACTCACTGTTTACGATATCGGTAGCTGGTACCATATAGCCTGGGGCTGATAAGGGATTAATCATCGAATCGGACATTTCACAGAATATATCTGTAACCCATTTATTAGTAGGTTAACTATGGCCATATTTAATATATCCGAGGCTACATAGCAACATGCATTGTACTGAATGACTAAATATGCAATCCCAGGCTACATAGCAACAAGGAACAGTGTTACCTTAATGTTCTGATGATGTCTAGATATACATGTAATAAAATCTTATATAATGGGATGGAGGGAGTGGTGTACTACATCATTTATCAATTGTTGTTTAACTTCTAATATTAACTTGGTGCTTTTAGGTACATATATCATTGCCAAAGATCAACACTTCGACCCTTTCTGCGTATGGGGCAATGAGATATTCATGAACCAGCATCAAGTGAGGAAACTGATAAAGATTATTATTAAAATGAGTCAGAAGATGTCAATCGAACTATTTGTTTACACTTTATGCAAGACAACAGTGAAATGCAGGATGGTAAGTAAGAACCCTGTAGCCTTCTTTTTATTGCCCGTAATGAGTTGTATTAGATGACAATGTCTGAATCTTTTTTCTTTTGCAGTGGATCCTGGAGTAGTTTAATCAAGATTACCTCTCAAACTACATGATTAGCGGCCGGCCATCACAAGGGGTTGGACTAGAGTCTTGCATGCCTTCTGCATCTAGGAGGGCACAATAGGGGCATTCCGCTTCACCTTGTTTAGCAATCGAAATGTCTGTCGCCTCTTTCTTTACCATCTATAATAGTACAAGTATAGAACCCTGGTTCATCATTATTTTGCTTATGTAATTCTTAAACATATGTACCTGTGAATCGAATAATGCATTGGTTATTTGAACCTGATGGATACGAATAAAGCTATAGCCTACTTTCAAGTTTAAATTAGGTAAAATTTTAAATAGCAGCAATTAAATTAGGGCAAAATTACGGTGTTCAGGTCATTACGGCGCACACGGTTAATAAAGCACAGCGTGTGCGATATACATCATAATCCAACATGGTTCGCGGAGAGGAAACGTGTGTAACAATGCACTCAGTTGCCGTTTGCAAAGCATGTGTGATGTCAGACACTATCACGTATGGTGCGGGAAAACTAAATGTGTGTGATTGTCTACCTATCGTACATGATTTATAATCATGAACTGTTTGTGATGTGCCAGGCATCATAAAACTCCCATGCCTGGAATCTGCCTGGAATCTGCCTGGAAAGCTCCCGTGCCTGGAATCTGCCTGGTTTTAGATAAAACCACAAAACTCCGACTGCGATGGCAATGCAAGCACAAACGAGTAGCAAGGATGAAGCGTTTGGGATATTCGAGATATTGGAAACGGATATATAGGGACAATTGTAGGCATCAAGGCTCCCTATCCCCGACGATTTCTGTGTCATGTGGGAAAGACCCCCCTATCACCGTAACTCACTAAGCGATGGTTCCGAATGTCGTCGCGGAAAGGGATTAAAAACCGTTTGTATAGCATCGACGCGTACCAGTGCTAGTTCAATCTTGTTACCGGCAAGTCTATTTACTCGTTCCGTAATGCATCATCCCGCAACTAACTCATTAGTCACATTGCTTGCAAGGCTTATTGTGATGTGCATTACCGAGAGGGCCCAGAGATACCTCTCCGATACTCGGAGTGACAAATTCTAATCTCGATCTATGCCAACCCAACAAACACCTTCGGAGACACCTGTAGAGCATATTTATAATCACCCAGTTACTTGTGATGTTTGATAGCACACAAGGTGTTCCTCCGGTATTCGGGAGTTGCATAATCTCATAGTCAAAGGAATATGTATAAGTCATGAAGAAAGCAATAGCAATAAAACTTAACGATCATTATGCTAAGCTAACGGATGGGTCTTGTCCATCACATCATTCTCCTAATGATGTGATCCCGTTCATCAAATGACAACACATGTCTATGGTCAGGAAACTTAATCATCTTTGATTAACGAGCTAGTCAAGTAGAGGCATACTAGGGTCACAATGTTTTGTCTATGTATTCACACAGGTATCAAGTTTCCGGTAAATAATTCTAGCATGAATAATAAAAATTTATCATGATATAAGGAAATATAAATAACAACTTTATTATTGCCTCTAGGGCATATTTCCTTCAAACCCAAGCTTATGAAAATGCCAAGTTATTTAAAGAAAAAGTTAAAAGATGGCATGATAAAAGAATCCAAAAGCGTGAGTTCAAAGTCAGAGAATATGTTCTTTTGTACAACTCTCATTTCAGATTCTTTGTAGGGAAACTCCTCTCCAAATGGGAAGGACCCTATGTTATCGAGGAGGTTTATCAGTCTGGAGCTATCAAAATAAATAATGGCGAAGGTACTAACCGAAGGTTGTTAATGGGCAACGAATAAAACATTATATCTCAGGTACGCCCATTAATGTTGAAAGTAATATTATCCAAACTTTGACACCGGAAGAACACATAAAAGAGTCCTTTCGGAACACTCCAGAATTGTGAAAATAAGGAGGTACGTGATACGGTAAGTAAACGGACTCCAAAAAATCCGCAAAAATATTTTTTGTTAGTTTTGTAATATTTAGAAAATTAGGAAAATAAGAAACAACCAGGAAGCATACCCTGGTGGGCACAAGACACCAGGGCGCACCTGGCAGCCAGGCGCGCCCAGGTGGTGTGTTCCCACCTAGGACACCTTCCGGACTCCGTTTTTCTTCCGTTTGCTTGTTCACCAAGATAAAAATATATTTATATACCCCCCGTACTTATTGACCACCGTATCACGGAGAAATCTTCTGTCTTCTTTTTCTTGCTGTTTCTTTGACAGATCTAAAAATATGTCGTCCCAAGACTCTGAGGGTGAGAGCTATGTTGCTGATTTCATCGCAAACCCCAAGTCCTATGGGGATGTGGAGCACTATGGCTGGACCACGGAGGAGGAGGAAGACTATTATCCTAGGGAGAAGGAGGAGACGAGCTCAGATGAGGACGAAACTCCATTGCCTCAACCCGGGGACATGCATGTGGAATTCAATAAGTCAAGCCTCCCAAACAAACCAAAGAGGCCTAAGATTCAGTTCATACCCTTTCGTATTTTATAGGAAAATAAGCAAGATCTTTGCAAAAAGGTACTGGAGTTTGAACAGGAGATCGGTGAATTGAAGGAGGAAAATTCTGTCCTAAAGCGTAAGCTGAGGAAGAAGGACAAACCCTCTACTCCACCACCACCTCCTTCTTCTTCATCACCAAAGGAAAACTAAGTTTCGGGTATGGGCACTCCCCTTGGCTTCCGCCAAGCTTGGGGGTGGTGCCCCGGTATCGTATCATCCCCACTATCTTTTTGTCTTTACTTATTTTAGTTCGATCGTTTGCTTTAGATAAATAAAAGTTTAGTTCGATCCTTTCTTTTCGAGAGCTTGCTTAGTGGTCTATCCTTATAATCGTGTGCAAGATATATAATAAAGTTTAGTTTGTGTTTTTGCTTTTTTTACTTTCATGTTGCAATAAAAAGAAAGGATATAAAATAAAAAGAAAGGGAATAAAATAAAAAGATCATATGCTAATCTTATGGTAGGTGATGACACCACATAAGGAAAAGTATAAGTAGAAAATTTTATTAGAGATTGACAAATATAACATTGGTCAATGATGCAACTCATGAAAGAATTAATAATGGAAGAGAAGATTCACATATAAATACACTATCCTAGAAATCTTTTGTGATTGTGAGCCCCCATCAAAATATTATATACCAAAATTGTTTATGTTGGACAAGGAAGACAACGTAATGATTTATGTTTGTTCATATTCATATAGAAGTTATATTGTCATAGATCCTTCAACATGTGGTGATTGCCCCTATCTTTGTTAGCCAAAAATTCCGCACTAAGTAGAGATACTACTTGTGCATCCAAAAACCCTTAAACCCAAATCTTATTTTCAAGAGTCCACCATACCTACCTAGGGATTGAGTAAGATCCCTCAAGTAAGTTGTCATCGGTGCAAAAAGGCAATAAAAATTGCTTCTAAATGTGTGAGATCATTTAGTGTAAGAGAAAATTGAGCATTGCACGAACTTATGATGGTGAAGAATAAAAGCGACATACTGCATAATAAAGGTCACTATCACAAGGGGCAATGCAACGTGATGTTCTTTTGCACTAAGGGGTTGAGCATAGAAACAAATAAGCGCATGGCAACCTCTCCTTCCCTCTGCGAAGGGCCTATCTTTTACTTTTATGCAAAGAGTCAAAGTTTTTCCCTTTATTCCTTTTTTTTCTCTTTTGGCAAGCATCATGTGGTGAGGAAAGATCTAGGCACATATGTCCAGTTGAATATGGGTGGCATAAGTTATTACTGTTGACATCACCCTTGAGGTGAATACGTCGGGAGGTGAAACTATAAACCCCTATCTTTCTATTTGTCCGGCTGAAACGTTTTGCTCATGTGTATGCGGTGGGTGTTAGCAATCATAGAAGACTATATGATGGTTGAGTATGTAGACTTGCCTAAAGGCTCCGATATGTGACCCTTCCTGAAAAGATGATGAATTGTAGTTGCAAAGTTATTTGAGAACATAGTTTGTTGGTTTCTAATAGAGTTTATGCTTTATACTTCGATTGTGTGATGAACTGTTACTTATTCATGAGAAGTTTATGATAAAAGTCTCATGTTTAAATTTGTTGCTATTATTATAATCTACATGATGCTTCTATGTCCGTATTTTGTTTTTATCGACACCTCTCTCTCTAAGCATGTGGACATGTTTTTCGATTTCGGTTTTCGCTTGAGGACAAGCAAGGTCTAAGCTGGGGGGGAGTTGATACGTCCATTTTGCATCATGTTTTCCTACTGTTATTTATGATGTTTTTATGCATAATAATGCTTTTTGGAGTAATTCTAATGCCTTTTTCTCTCATAATTTTCAAGGTACACACAAAGAGGGAGAATTCCGGCAGCTGGAAATCTGGACCTGAAAAAGGTACGTGAGGCTACCTATTCTGCACAACTCCAAACAAGCTGAAACTTCACAGAGAATTTTTATGGAATATATGATGAATGTTGGATCAAATAAGTACCGGAGGGGCCCACCGGTGGGCACAACCCACCTGGCGCCATACAGTGGGTTGTGCTCACCTGCACTCCACCTCTGATTGCCCAACTTTTGGTATATAAGTCATTTTGACCTAGAAAAATTGGAGAGGACTTTCGGGAGGGAGCGTCGCCGTCTCGAGGTGGAACTTGGGCAGGAGCACTTTTGCCCTCCGGTGGAGCGATTCCGCCGAGGGAACTTCCCTCCCGGAGGGGGAAATTGAAGGAAATATGCCCTAGAGGCAATAATAAAGTTATTATTTATTTCCTTATATCATGATAAATGTTTATTATTCATGCTAGAATTGTATTAACCGGAAACATAATACATGTGTGAATACATAGACAAGCAGATAAGTCACTAGTAAGCCTCTACTAGACTAGCTCATTAATCAAAGATGGTTATGTTTCCTAACCATAGACATGTGTTGTCATTTGATTAATGGGATCACCTCATTAGAAGAATGATGTGATTGACATGACCCATTCCGTTAGCTTAGCACTTGATCGTTTAGTATATTGCTATTGCTTTCTTCATGACTTATACATGTTCCTATAACTATGAGATTATGCAACTCCGTTTACGGAGGAACACTTTGGGTACTACCAAAGCGTCACAACGTGAATCGGGTGATCATAAAGGAGTACTACAGGTGTCTCCAAAGGTACTTGTTGGGTTGGCGTATTTGAGATTAGGTTTTGTCACTCCGATTGTCGGAGAGGTATCTCTGGGCCTTCTCGGTAATACACATCACATAAGCCTTGCAAGCATTGCAACTAATGAGTTAGTTGTGAGATGATGTATTACGGAACGAGTAAAGAGACTTGCCAAGAACGAGATTGAACTAGGTATTGGATACCGACGATCGAATCTCGGGCAAGTAACATACCGATGACAAAAGGAACAACGTATGTTGTTATGCTTGATCTGACCGATAAAGATCTTCGTAGAAAATGTAGGAACCAATATGGGCATCCAGGTCCGCTATTGGTTATTGACCGGAGATGTGTCTCGGTCATGTCTACATTGTTCTCGAACCGTAGGGTCCGCACGCTTAAGGTTTCGATGGCGGTTATATTATGAGTTTGTGTATTTTGATGTACGAAGGTTGTTGAGTCCCGGATATGATAACGGACATGACGAGGAGTCTCGAAATGGTCGAGACATAAAGATTAATATATTGGACGGATATATTTGGACACCGGAAAGGTTCCGGAGAAGTTTGGAGCTCCGGAGGTTACCGAACCCCGGGAGGTATATGGGCCTTATTGGGCCCATGTAGGAGGAAGGGAGAAGGAACAAGGGAGGCGCGCCCCAAGCCCAATCCGAATTGGGGAGGGGGGCCCCCCTTCCTTTCTCCTTCCCCTCTTCCTATTCCTACTACTAGTACTACTTCCTAATACTAGTACTCCTTCCTTCCCCCTCCAAATAAGATAAGGAAAAGAGAGGAAACCTACTTGGAGTAGGTTTCCCCCTCCTATGGTGCGCCCCCCCTTGTGGCCGGCCACCTCCGCCCGCCCTCCGTTATATATGGGGGGGGGGGGCACCCTGGGACACCCAAGTTGATCCTTGAGATCGTTCCTTAGCCGTGTCTGGTGCCCCCTCCACCATATTCCACCTCGGTCATATCGTGGCGGTGCTTAGGCGAAGCCCTGCGTCGGTGAAACATCAAGATCGTCCTGCCACGTCGTCTTGTGGAACTCCTTCTCCCGGAGCTTTGCTGGATCGGAGCCCGAGGAGCGCCATCGAGCTGAACGTGTGCCAAGAACTCGGAGGCGCCGGAGTAACGGCGCTGGGATCGGGCTGGATCGCGAGGAGAACGTCGACTACTTCCTCTACGTCATCATCGACTCGGAGGTGCAGAGTAACGGCACTTTGGGATCGGCAGGATCGCGAGGAGAACGTCGACTACTTCCTCTACGTTGTGATCGCTTCCGCTTTGGTCTCTGAGGGTACGTGAACAACACTCTCCTTCTCGTTGCTATGCCATCACCATGGTCCCGTGTGTGCGTGGGAAAATTTTGAAATTACTACGTTCCCCAACAGTGGCATCCGAGCCTGGTTTTATG
Organism: Aegilops bicornis; assembly: GCA_021605145.1. NCBI lineage: Eukaryota > Viridiplantae > Streptophyta > Magnoliopsida > Poales > Poaceae > Aegilops > Aegilops bicornis. Next base: position 538,910,357 of record CM038672.1, read on the forward strand.
CGTTGATGTCATATGCACGGTAGAACACAAGTGAGTTGTGGCGATACAAGTCATACTGCCTACCAAAGATGTCATACTTTGGTTCAGCGGTATTGTGAGATGAAGCGGCCCGGACCGACATTACGCGTCGCTTACGCGAGACTGGTTTCACCGTTCTGAGCACTCGTGCTTAAAGGTGGCTGGCGGGTGTCTGTCTCTCTCACTTTAGTTGAACTGAGTGTGGCTACGCCCGGTCCTTGAGAAGGTTAAAAGCGGAGTCTATTTGACGAAGTATCGTTGTGGTTTTAATGCGTAGGTAAGAACGGTTCTTGCTCAGCCCGTAGCAGCCACGTAAAACTTGCAACAACAAAGTAGAGGACGTCTAACTTGTTTTTGCAGGGCATGTTGTGATGTGATATGGTCAAGACGTGATGCTATATTTTATTGTATGAGATGATCATGTTTTGTAACCGAGTTATCGGCAATCGGTAGGAGCCATATGGTTGTCGCTTTATTGTATGAAATGCAACGCATACATAATTGCTTTACTTTATCACTAAGCGGTAGCGATAGTCGTAGAAGCAATAGATGGCGTGGCGACAACGATGCTATGATGGAGATCAAGGTGTCGCGCCCGGTGGCGATGGTGATCATGACGGTGCTTGAGATGGAGATCACAAGCACAAGATGATGATGGCCATATCATATCACTTATATTGATTGCATGTGATGTTTATCCTTTATGCATCTTATTTTGCTTTGATTGACGGTAGCATTTTAAGATGATCTCTCATTAAAATTATCAAGTAGTGTTCTCCCTAAGTATGCACCGTTGCCAAAGTTAAATCGTGCCCAGACACCACGTGATGATCGGGTGTGATAAGCTCTACGTCCATCTACAACGGGTGCAAGCCAGTTTTGCACACGCAGAATACTCAGGTTATACTTGACGAGCCTAGCATATGCAGATATGGCCTCGGAACACGAAGACCGAAAGGTCGAGCGTGAATCATATAGTAGATATGATCAACATAAGATGTTCACCATTGAAAACTACTCCATCTCACGTGATGATCGGTTATGGTTTAGTTGATTTGGATCACGTGATCACTTAGATGACTAGAGAGATGTCTGTCTAAGTGGGAGTTCTTTAGTAATATGATTAATTAAAACTTAAATTTATCATGAACTTAGTACTGATAGTATTTTGCTTGTCTATGTTTCTTTGTAGATAGATGGCTCGTCTTTGTTGTTCCGTTGAATTTTAATGCGTTCCTTGAGAAAGCAAAGTTGAAAGATGATGGTAGCAATTACGCCGGACTGGGTCCGTAACTTAAGGATTATCCTCATTGCTGCACGGAAGAATTACGTCCTGGAAGCACCGCTGGGTGCGAACTGCTTGCGAGAACAACGCCGTAAGTTGTGAACGTCTGGCGAGCAAAAGCGATGACTACTCTATAGTTCGGTGTGCCATGCTTTACGGCTTAGAACCGGGTCTTCAACGACGTTTTGAGCGTCATGGAGCATATGAGATGTTCCAAGAGTTGAAGTTAATATTTCAAGCAAATGCCCGGATTGAGAGATATGAAGTCTCCAATAAGTTCTATAGCTGCAAGATGGAGGAGAACAGTTCACGGTGAGCACATACTCAAAATGTCAGGTATAATAATCACTTAATTCAGCTGGGAGTTAATCTTCCGGATGATAGTGTCATTGATGTAATTCTCCAATCACGCCACCAAGCTACAAGAGCTTCGTGATGAACTATAATATGCAAGGGATGACTAAGAGAATTCTGAGCTCTTCGCAATGCTAAAAAGCATGGAGGTAGAAATCAAGAAAGAGCATCAAGTGTTGATGGTCAACAAGACCACTAGTTTCAAGAAAAGGGCAAAGGGAAGAAGAAGGAACTTCAAGAAGAACAGCAAACAAGTTGCTGCTCAAGGGAAGAAACCCAAGTCTGGACCTAAACCTGAAACTGAGTGCTTCTCTAGCGGTAGTCACTTTGGAAGCGGAACTGCCCCAAGTATTTGGCGGATAAGAAGGATGGCAAGGTGAACAAAGGTATATGTGATATACATGTTATTGATGTGTACCTTACTAGAGCTCGCAGTAGCACTGGTATTTGATCTGGTTCTGTTGCTAATATTTGCAACTCAAAGCAGGACTACTGATTAGCGAACACCGGCAAAGGACGAGGTGACGATGCGCGTGGGAAATGGTTCCAAAGTCGATGTGATCATGATCGGCACGCTACCTCTACATCTACCTTCGGGATTAGTTTTAGACCTAAATAATTGTTATTTGGTGCCAGCGTTAAGCATGAACATTATATCTGGATCTTGTTTGATGCGAGACGGTTATTCATTTAAATCGAGAGAATAAAGGTTGTTCTATTTATATGAATAATATCTTTTATGGTCATGCACCCTTGAAGAGTGGTCTATTTTTAATGAATCTCGATAGTAGTGATACACATATTCATAATGTTGAAACCAAAAGATGCAGAGTTGATAATGATAGTGCGACTTATTTGTGGCATTGCCGTTTAGGTCATATCGGTATAAAGCGCATGAAGAAACTCCATCTTGATGGACTTTTGGAGTCACTTGATTATGAATCACTTGGCACTTCTTGAACCGTGCCTCATGGGCAAGATGACTAAAACCCGTTCTCCGGTACTATGGAGAGAGCAACAGATTTGTTGGAAATCATACATACAGATGTATGTGGTCCAATGAATGTTGAGGCTCGTGGCGGATATCGTTATTTTCTCACCTTCACAGATGATTTAAGCGAGATATGGGTATATCTTCTTAATGAAACATAAGTCTGAAACATTTGAAAAGTTCAAAGAATTTCAGAGTGAAGTTGAAAATCATCGTAATAAGAAAATAAAGTTTCTACGATCTGATCGTGGAGGCGAATATTTGAGATACGAGTTTGGTCTAAATTTGAAACAATGCGGAATAGTTTCGCAACTCACGCCACCGGAACACCACAACGCAATGGTGTGTCCGAACGTCGTGTCGCACTTTACTAGATATGGTGCGATCTATGATGTCTCTTACAGATTTACCGCTATCGTTTTGGGGTTATGCTCTTGAGACGGCCGCATTCACGCTGAATAGAACACCGTCAAAATCCATTGAGACGACACCTTATAAACTGTGGTTTAGCAAGAAACCAAAGTTGTCGTTTCTTAAAGTTTGGGGATGCGATGCTTATGTGAAAAAGCTTCAACCTGATAAGCTCGAACCTAAATCGGAGAAATGTATCTTCATAGGATACCCAAAGGAGACAGTTGGGTACACCTTCTATCACAGATCCGAAGGCAAGACATTTGTTGCTAAGAATGGATCCTTTCTAGAGAAGGAGTTTCTCTCGAAAGAAGTGAGTGGGAGGAAAGTAGAACTTGATGAGGTAATTGTACCTTCTCCCTTATTTGAAAGTAGTTTATCACGAAACCAGTTTACTGCGATATCTACACCAAATAGTGAGGAAGTTGATGATGTTGATCATGAAACTTCAGATCAAGTTACTACGTAACCTCGTAGATCAACCAGAATAAAATCCGCACAGAGTGGTACGGCAATCCTGTTCTGGAAGTCATGCTACTAGATCATGATGAACCTCACGAACTATGAAGAAGCAATGGTGAGCCCAGATTCATAAAATGGCTTGAGGCCATGAAATCTGAGATGGGATCCATGTATGAAAACAAAGTGTGGACTTTGGTTGACTTGCCCGAGGGTCGGCAAGCAATAGAAAACAAGTGGATCTTCAAGAAGAAGACTGACCGACGGTAATATTGTCGTCTACAAAGCTCGACTTGTCGCAAAGGTGTTTCTACTAGTTCAAGGGATTGACTACGATGAGACCTTCTCACCCGTAGCGATGCTTAAGTCTGTCCGAATCATGTTAGCAATTGCCGCATTTTATGATTATGAAATTTGGAAAATGGATGTAAAGACCGCATTCCTGAATGGGTTTCTGGAAGAAGAGTTGTATATGATGCAACCAGAAGGTTTTATCGATCCAAAGGGAGCTAACAAAGTGTGCAAGCTCCAGCGATCCATTTATGGACTGGTGCAAGCATCTCGGAGTTGGAATAAACGCTTTTATAGTGTGATCAAAGTATTTGGGTTTATACAGACTTTTGGAGAAGCCTTTGTATTTACAAGAAAGTGAGTGGGAGCTCAGTAGCATTTACGATATTATATGTAGATGACATATTACCGATCGGAAATGATATAGAATTCTGGATAGCATAAAGGGATACTTGAACAAGAGTTTTTCGATGAAAGACCTTGGTGAAGCTGCTTACATATTGGGCATCAAGATCTATAGAGATAGATCAAGACGCTTAATTGGACTTTCACAAAGCACATACCTTGATAAAGTTTTGAAGAAGTTCAAAATGGATCGAGCAAAGAAAGGTTTTTACCATATTACAAGGTGTGAGATTGAGTCGGACTCAATGCCCGACCACAGCAGAAGATAGAGAAAATGAAAGATGTTCCCTATGCTTCAGCCATAGGCTCTATCATGTATGCAATGCTGTGTACCGGACTGACGTATGCTTAGCTGTAAGCTTGGCGGGAAGGTACCAAAGTAATCCAGAGTGGATCATCGGACATGATCAAGAACATCCTGAAATACGAAAAGGACTAAGGATATGTTTCTCGTATATGGAGGTGACAAAGAGCTAGTCGTAAATGGTTACGTCGATGCGAAGCTTTGACACTGATCCGGACGATTCTAAATCGCAAACCGGATACGTGTTTTTGTTAAACGGTGGAGCTGTCGGTTGGTGCGATTCTAAACAAAGCGTCGTGGCGGGATCTACATGTGAAGCGGAGTACATAGCTGCTTGAAGCGACAAATGAAGGAGTCTGGATGAAAGAGTTCATTTCCGATCTAGGTGTTATACCTAGTGCATCGGGACCAATGAAGATCTTCTGTGACAATCTTGGTGCAATTGCCTTGGCAAAGGAATCCAGATTTCACAAGAGGACCAAGCATATCAAGAGACGCTTCAATTCCATTCGGGACCAAGTCCAAGTGGGAGACATAGAGATTTGCAAAATACATACGGATGTGAACGTTGCAGACCCGTTGACTAAGCCTCTTCCACGAGCAAAACATGATCAGCACCAAGACTCCATGGGTGTTAGAATCATTACTGAGTAATCTAGATTATTGACTCTAGTGCAAGTGTGAGACTTAAGGAGATATTCCCTAGAGGCAATAATAAAGTTATTATTTATTTCCTTATATCATGATAAATGTTTATTATTCATGCTAGAATTGTATTAACCGGAAACATAATACATGTGTGAATACATAGACAAAGCAGATAAGTCACTAGTAAGCCTCTACTAGACTAGCTCATTAATCAAAGATGGTTATGTTTCCTAACCATAGACATGTGTTGTCATTTGATTAATGGGATCACCTCATTAGAAGAATGATGTGATTGACATGACCCATTCCGTTAGCTTAGCACTTGATCGTTTAGTATATTGCTATTGCTTTCTTCATGACTTATACATGTTCCTATAACTATGAGATTATGCAACTCCCGTTTACGGAGGAACACTTTGGGTACTACCAAAGCGTCACAACGTGAATCGGGTGATCATAAAGGAGTACTACAGGTGTCTCCAAAGGTACTTGTTGGGTTGGCGTATTTCGAGATTAGGTTTTGTCACTCCGATTGTCGGAGAGGTATCTCTGGGCCTTCTCGGTAATACACATCACATAAGCCTTGCAAGCATTGCAACTAATGAGTTAGTTGTGAGATGATGTATTACGGAACGAGTAAAGAGACTTGCCAAGATGTGAGATTGAACTAGGTATTGGATACCGACGATCGAATCTCGGGCAAGTAACATACCGTTGACAAAAGGAACAACGTATGTTGTTATGCGGTCCGACCGATAAAGATCTTCGTAGAAAATGTAGGAACCAATATGGGCATCCAGGTCCGCTATTGGTTATTGACGGAGATGTGTCTCGGTCATGTCTACATTGTTCTCGAACCGTAGGGTCCGCATGCTTAAGGTTTCGATGACGGTTATATTATGAGTTTGTGTATTTTGATGTACCAAGGTTGTTCGAGTCCGGATATGATCACGGACATGACGAGGAGTCTCGAAATGGTCGAGACATAAAGATTAATATATTGGACGGATATATTTGGACACGGAAAGGTTCCGGAGAAGTTTGGAGCTCGGAGGTTACTGGAACCCCGGGAGGTATATGGGCCTTATTGGGCCCATGTAGGAGGAAGGAGAAGGAACAAGGGAGGCGCGCCCAAGCCCAATCCGAATTGGGGAGGGGGCCGCCCCCTCCTTTCTCCTTCCCCTCTTCCTATTCCTACTACTAGTACTACTTCCTAATACTAGTACTCCTTCCTTCCCTCCAAATAAGATAAGGAAGAGAGGAAACCTACTTGGAGTAGGTTTCCCCCTCTATGGCGCCCCCCTTGTGGCCGGCCACCTCCTCCCTCCCTCCTTTATATACGGGGTGGGGGGCACCCTAGGACACACAAGTTGATCCTTGAGATCGTTCCTTAGCCGTGTGGTGCCCCTCCACCATATTCCACCTCGGTCATATCGTGGCGGTGCTTAGGCGAAGCCTGCGTCGGTGAAACATCAAGATCGTCCTGCCCGTCGTCTTGTGGAACTCCTTCTCCCGGAGCTTTGCGGATCGAGCCCGAGGAGGCGTCATCGAGCTGAACGTGTGCCAAGAACTTCGGAGGCGCCGAATGTAACGCGCTGGGATCGGCTGGATCGCGAGGAGAACGTCTGACTACTTCCTCTACGTCATCATCGACTCGGAGGTGCCGGAGTAGCAACCGGATCGGCGCAGGATCGCGAGGAGAGAGCGTCGACTACTTCCTCTACGTTGTGATCGCTTCCGCTTTGGTCTCTGAGGTGCGTGAGACAACACTCTCCCTTCTCGTTGCTATGCCATCACCATGGTCCTGTGTGTGCGTAGGAAAATTTTGAAATTACTACGTTCCCCAACAGAAATCATCGTCATCATCATCACCAACAACTCTCCCATCTTGGGGAGGTCAATCTCCATCAACACCTTCAACAACACCATCTCATCTCAAACCCTAGTTCATCTCTTGTGTTCAATTTTGTTACCGTAACTATAGATTGGTGCTTGTGGGTGACTAGTAGTGTTGATTATATCTTGTAGTTGATTACTATATGGTTTATTTGGTGGAAGATTATATGTTCAGTTCCAGTATGCTATTTAATACCCCTCTTATCTTGATCATGATTATCATTTGTGAGTAGTTACTTTTGTTCTTGAGGTTACGGGAGAAATCATGTGGCAAGTAATCATGTAAACTTGATATGTGTTCGATATTTTAATAGTATGTATGTTGTGATTCCCTTAGTGGTGTCATGTGAACGTCGACTACATGACACTTCACCATATTTGGGCCTAAGGGAATGCATTGTGGAGTAGTAAGTAGATGATAGGTTGCGAGAGTGACAGAAGCTTAAACCCTAGTTTATGCGCTATTCCGTAAGGGACTGATTGGATCCAGAAGTTTAATGCAATGGTTAGAATTTATTCTTAATACTTTTCTCGTAGTTGTGGATGCTTGCGAGGGGGTTAACCATAAGTAGGAGGTTTGTTCAAGTAAGAACAACACCTAAGCATCGATCCACCCACATATCAAATTATCAAAGTAGCGAACACAAATCGAATCAACATGGTGAAAGTGACTAGATGAAATTCCCGTGTACCCTCAAGAACGCTTCGCTTATCATAAGAGACCGTTTGGCCTGTCCTTTGCCTCAAAAGGATTGGGCTACCTTGCTGCACTTTTGTTACTACTATCGTTACTTGCTCGTTACAAATTATCTTGCTATCAAACTACTCTGCTACTTACAATTTCAGCACTTGTAGACATTACCTCGCTGAAAACCACTTGTCATTTCCTTCTGCTCCTCGTTGGGTTCGACACTCTTACTTATCGAAAAGAGCTACAATTGATCCCATATACTTGTGGGTCATCAAAGCCATGTAATCCTACCCCTCATTTACCTATATAAGGGAAGGTAGGGGCTTCCCAAGAAGGCATCCAACAGATCTAATCTCTCAAACAAGACCAACGCATCAATATAATCAGACATGCAGGATATAGGGTATTTACCCTATTCTGATTCTTTATGTGTGCTCCGCCCCATGAGTAACCCTAGCTATGCAGGTATCTGCCAGTTTTCTGCACCGACAGATAATAAGTTTCCTCCAAATCTCCCATCGTATCGATGGTTATATGGAATGTCATTTTTGGGTTTCGGAGGCGGTGCATGCGCGTCTCAGGTCATGGTGGGCAATTTATGTGTCTTCATATAGGTTTTGAGTAACGGTCCTCTCTTTATGTTGTTTGTGGTGTGGTGGTGCTGCGGCCAACCATCGACATTGATGGTCCAATGTTAGCCCTTGGGGAACGGAACGATGATCCCCCGATTGTTTTCGCGGCGCCAACGAGGTTGCCAAATCTTTCTCTCCCCTTGGGTGACTCCCTGACTCGATAGACCACTCCTTGGTGGTTCATTCTTCCTCTTTGTCGCACCAACGCTATATCATCAATGTTTTTTTCGAGATTGACGGGGGGGGGGGGAGGGGGGGAACCCCACCGCTTGTTATATTCCAACTCGAAGGTGAATTGGCAGTCAGTACAAATACAAATAAGTGCACAAAGGCACAAAAGAAAATTACAGGGGAGGGCATCAAAGCCCAAAACTAGAAGAAAGAAAACAAAATGGAGGGGAAGGCTGGCAACAGAACCAAACCGAAACCCCTGGAGGCCGACATCTCGGGTAGCAAGCTCAACTGAGCAGCTTGTTCCACCACTGACAATGAACCTAAGCAAGGCCTAGGGAGAAAAATACGGGCATCAAAACAACAGCTCGCAATGGAACATCACTGGCACGAACGAAGGGCGTCGGATAGCCGAAGTTCGATGCGGCGACACCGTGTCTTGCCGCGGCCAAGAGACAACAAACCACCGAGACCGAAGGGCGCGGCACCGGTGTACCGCCGCCGAGGTCGAAGGGCAGCGTGCTGCCGAGGCCACCCCAGGATGTCCACGCAAACGTCGTCCGGCCCACCATGAAGCACAACCCTGACAAAAAGGAGACACCGAAGTAGAAGCATATCGAGAAGCATCACTGGCGCGAACAAAGAGCATCGGATAGCCGAGTTCGAGTGGTGGCACCGGTGTGCCGCCAGTGAAGCCGAGAAGGTAACGCCACACCGAGACCGAAGGGCGCAGTACCGGTGTACTGCCGCCGAGGTCGAAGGGCAGCATGTCGTCGAGGCCACCCCAGGATGTCCAAGCAAGCTCCACTCGAGTCGCCAAGAACAATGGCAAGCCAGGATCGAAGCCGAGGTGGAGAGGAAGCAGCAAGAGGCGAGTCCACCCAAAGCAGAAGAAATCCAAGAAGATGCCCCCAAGGAGGAAACGGCGTAGAGACATCGACACCATCTGACACGGGGAACCCCAGGTCCGAGATTTCTCTCGGGATCTGAGAGCTTGGAGGGAAGGGAAACAATGTCAAACTCAACGCCTTCAAGAAGGAAAAATGGCGGCTGCAGCCGTCATCGTCGAAGAAGTTTTCACCCGGCAGTGCCTCCTCCACCTCGCAACCGGAGCACGTCGGCCAACCACCGCCGTAGCCCATCAGTCTAGGCAGCCATGAGCTGCGAAGCGAGCTACGGAGGGCCAAAGAAGCAGCAACGTACCGGGCCGCCGCACGCAGACGTGGTGCACCGCGGCCAGCGCGAGGCTGCAACGAGAGAGCATGGGGGCCGGTCGACGAGGCCATCCGAACCCGCCAGATCTGGTGCTGAGGCGCGACCACCAGGAGACCGGCGACGGCCGAGCGATCCGGCCAGCCGGCGCCCCCACGGGTCGGAGAGGAAGGGGATAGGCCGGGCGAGGCGCAGGCACCGCAGATCGAGAATGGGGACGCAGATCGAGTCGCCGTCGAGGTGGACGTGGAACGGACAGATCGTGGAGGAGGGGGAGCCGCACGGGGGGCTGCGCCCGCCTGCCAGCCGCCGGCGGGCTTCGCCCGGCGACGTTAGCCGGCAGCGGCGAGGGGAGGCGCTGGAGAAAGGGGGGCCGGCGGCGGCGGACCTGGTTCCGCCCGAGTCGCCTCCTAGGGAGACGACGCGGGGGCCCCTGTGTCTCTCCTTCCCCGTATATCCTCATTGTTGCAAACCTGGTGGATGTTTTGTACCGAAGATGGCTCAGTTTTGGATTTTGGATCTACACAAGGCTTCTATGATGGGAATCGTTTTACGCCGGACGACCGGCCGAAGCTATCGGCCGGTCCGGTGCGCATCGTGCCATTAGCTTCGGAATCGTCCGCCTGGCGACTCCCGCGTTGTACATAGGTAGGCCCATGCATCATTTTTTTTCCCACGCAACCTTATCTTCTCCACGACGCACATCCTCACCCGTTTCTTCCTTTTCTTCCCCGCAGCGACTAACAGTCAACAGAGCTTGCTTCTTTTTCTACCAACTGCTTGCACCGGTGCTACAAATGACAAAGCTCGGAACGACCCAAAGATGACCGGCGGCGTTGTGTTGGGATAAGGCCGGGCCGGCGAGGCTGGCGGGGAGGAGCTGCGTTTTCCAAGGTTCTGCAACCGGCGATGGAGGAAGCTAGTACCGACAACTTTTTTGCTGCAATCATTCATAATTAGCATAAGCCCGTCACGGCAATGATATCGTTCTTGCTACAACCATCGCTGATTTTTGCTACCATCGACGATATTTTTGCTACATCCATTACGACTTAGCCCGTGACCCCCGACGACCAAATGATGCTTTTTGCTGCAACCACATCTGAATTTTGCTACTACCGGGCGATGTTTTTGCTACATCCTTTGTTCGCGGATGGTGCCTCGCTGGCCATCGGTATGGCGACCAAATATGCTACAATCGGGGGAGCCGATGAAGTGTCACCGGCGGCAGCGGTGCTGCGTTTGCTGCAACCCGCAACGAGAAAGCTACCACCAGCGACCATATGTGCTGCAACCGGCGACGGCGAAGTATGGCAGTCGACGACGCCATGATTTGCTACAACCGGCACCACCGACGATGTGCTGCAACTGGCGCCGGCGAAGGTGAAATATGGCCGTCGACAATGGCGCTGTGATTTGCTGCAACCGGTACCAACGGCGATGTGCTGCAACTGGCGTCGACGGCGGCGAGGCCACAACTAGCAAGGAATGCTTCGACCCGTGGTCAATTTTGCTGGAACCGACAGTGCGGTTTGCTTCATAGGGGCAGACCCACGCGGAGCGGCCAGCAGCCCGACGAGCTGTGCCGGCGAGCGGCGACGGCGGTGAGCCAGCGAGCTGCGCGAGGGATCTTCAAGAGAGAGACTGCAGGGGGAGCCAACAGAAGCAAGTATGCGCAGGGGAAGAAGACGACATTTGCGAGATGCAGGTTAGGCGAATCGTGCGGCTGCTAGCGCATGCATCTGGCGGCTGCGAGTTGACCGGCCCAATTTGGGCCGGTCGACCAGCGCAGAGTACTGCCCTTCTATGATGGCTTTTTGTAGGGAGCATTGGTCCATCCGGTCTTAGCATGAGAAATTCCCGTCCAGATGCCGACTTCAGTACTGGAGTGGAGCGGTGGTGTACCTTTGGCTCATGCTAGAGGCTGAGTTTGTTTGGCTCTCTGAACTCAGAAGACATGGTTGTAATTTTCTTGCTTTCTCGGATGCTATATATAGCTGGATGCCTTCAATATAAACATAAACATAGGGCCTTATTAGCGTTAAAAAAATACTACCCTTGTTTCTAGGATATTTTAGGGTATCAAATTTGAGTACAATCCAAGAAATCACATCTCTCAAAGTTGAACTGGAAATGATTAAGTTTCTTACAATAGTGATGGCCCCAGTTTAAGAAAATCTTCACACGATCCCTCAGGAAAAAAACGCCTTCACACGACAATAAAAGGACAACGCACGCCTATATTATGCGAGGTACTGATGATTCAAGAGTGCACATTACAAAGTTCCACTGTACACCTTCTGTGTGCTACCAATAGCAGTACAAATTCCAGTTCAAAATAACAATGCAAATGAAAATGTTTAGGCCGCCGCAGACGGGCCAAACACTTCTTATTTGACGTACACAACTCAAACTACAATGCAGGGAGGCTTTTCAAATTTCAAGTGCAGATGTTTTATAGACGACTGCGCGCGGCTCACTGCCAGATTCAGGTAGATTTCTTGCTCTCCTGCAGGCGCTCGAACAGGCTACCATCGAAGGCGCCCCTCACGATTTCTCGCTGCAAAAACCCTTCTTTATCCTTTGCCACTTTGTGCAGCAGCTTCCATTCGAGGTTGGCTGCGGCCCTGCGTGAAGAAGATCATTGACATTGAGTGACAAAAGTATTCAGAAATTACTTTCTGAAGGACAGATAGGCTCGGAATGGAACATACTTTCAGGAATTGAACATACTTGGAATGAGACTATCATAGCATATGATGTTCAAATCTAGTCTTGTGTACTGGTATGCTTGTCTAGAGTAGCTTTGTATATTGGATATGAAATCTTTCTGAGAACAGCCAGCTAAAAATGTAACTGAAGAATAAGTAAAGAAGAACATTGCCATTTCGGTGCTGCACTTACCAGCCCAGGAAATCATACATATTGCGGTTGTGTTTAAGCATGGCGTTAATCTCATCCTCTGACAAAGCATTTGGCCGAGTTTTGCCAAACTTGCTGAATATAGCATCGAACTTCGCTGGTTCAAACCTACACACGGAGTAGGAAAAACTAGTTAGAAAATTCATTTCCAGAAGTGATCTTCCTACAGAGGGACAGGCATAGGTGCGTTCTGCAAACATACCTCCCTTCGGTGTCATACGTCTCAGAGTCGCTCCCGTGCTTGCCCCTGTGGATGTTCTTTATATGGATCGACAGCAGAGGGGAAGGCATCCATCCCTGCGTCCAAAGAAAGAGAGGATAAATTCGTGTGTGTCTTCAGAAAAGTGAGATATTCTTGTCACTTGCAAAAGAGAGTGACGTGATATTCAGATAAAAAAACTACTCCCTCCGTAAAGAAATATAAACGCGCTTAGGTCACTCTCTTTACAGTGGGAGTACAAATGATAACACGACTTTTTTACCGGTTGAGTAGGATAAGTGAGGACGAGGTGGAGGAGTATGGATGTTCCGAAGGCCGAAGGCGACCCAAGCCCGATTGCTCGGAGGCCTGAAATAACACCAAAAAAAGGCCTTACTCCAGCTGCAGAGAGGTAACCATGATTGGAGAAGAAAATACGTCTACTTCAATTAAAGGCAATGTAATCTCTTTTGCGAATGGCGAATCTAATCTCGTTTGGTGGAGCGGGATTAAACAAATCGTGATTCTGACGGCTTGTCCAGCACACGAGACTGATACAGAATCGGCAAGCACAGCGAGATGCGCGCGTACTTTGGAAGGTCTCCCATGGGTAGATGACACCGTCGCCGTTGCGGTCGAAGAAGGCGGCGTGCTGCTGGAGCACGCTCATGCCCTTGGTGTCCCTCCCCTTGCTGCCCTCCGGGTGGCTCGGGTCAACCGCCGCCATTGCTCTGGCCAGATCTGCATATGTATATGTACAAATGGGAGCTCAGCTCAGAGACAGCAGCAAGAATTTATTATATAAAGGAAACGTAGATAGCACTTGTTTCTGCTGGCTAAACCATTGAAGATGGGACTGAGAGTACACAAAATTAATACAACATGGTCCTGGCGACGAAACGCTTCATGAGAGAACGGAAAGTATTCAATGCATTCGGATCGTTAACAGAGACGATATCCCCTCACATCAAACACGGTCGACGCGGCCGAGTTTATTACTAGAATTCTCATGTTAGAATACGGTTCTTGGATTGGAGAGGCGACGGTACGGCTTGCTTGACTAGTCTAAGCTTTCATGGCAGCAAATAGAGTGACAGTACCAGAGTGCAGAGGCGACGATCATGGAGGACGACAGTCTATGTTGTTAACTCCTGCAGGAAATTTACCCCTTCCTCCGTATCTAATGGGAATACTATTGCCGGGTGGAGCACTCATGCACCCACGCAGCGACCGGAGAAGCGGAAAGCGCCGTCGCGCGAAGCCGCCCGCTAACGGGCCACGGCCAGCCGCTCCGACGGTCCCCTCGCTGGCCAAACCGGCAAGAAAGAACGGGAGAGAAATGTTGGATCTCGGATTCGGAACAGCGGCCGACCAAGGAGACGAGGGGATACGTACATGGCTTGGCGAGCTGCTCCTGGAGGTCGGGGTTGAGCTTGCGCTCGCTGGTGACGGCCGCCTGGGGCGCCTCGGTCGCCAGCGACGGATCGGACGACGACATGGCGGTTACTCGCGACGAGCCGCCGAGCTTGCAGGATCTGCAGATCGAGCAAGCAAATGAATCTGTGAACTGTCGGTTACAGTGAGTCCGTGAGTGAACCCCGGCCCAGGAGAAGAGAGACTCCGATCAGTGCTGCTGAGAGAGGGGGGGAATCAAACACTGCTGGCTCGGCGGCACAAGGCGCACTCACAAAAGAATTGGACGATGATGATTACTACCTTGTTGGGAGAAAGCCGAGGTGACGGGAGCGCAGAGCCGCGATAGTTGGTGGTGGTACGAGCAGTGCTACGGTCGCCATTGCAAGAAGGCCCGCGCTCTCTTTATAAACGCTCGTGCAGAACGTTCGTAACCACGACGCTGGCGCGGAGACGGGGCGTTTGTAGAAACCGTGCGCATGGTCGAGGTATGGTACCGTGGACTTCTTAGGCGAGGCGAGGCCGAGGCGTAGCGTGTGGTGGTTACTCGTAGAAGCAGGGACCGGACTGGAGCGGGTGTTCCGTGTACACGTGGCTTTTCCGTTGGATGGATGTAAGGCGTCTGCGAATGCCATTAGCCAAGGTTAAAGGTGTTCTGGGAACGCACCAAACCGTGCCAAAATGGAGTTAACGTGCCAAAATCGATCGTGTTCCAGCTGCATGCTAGCTCAACTTTTGGTCTCGAACAGACCTGCTTTTTACCTCGACTTGCCACGTACGTTATCACGGACGACCCAAGTACCCAGCCACCCAGGTCGAAGCGAAGAGGTAGATCACCGACCCGTACACCGTAATGCCGGATGGGCGTGCACCACCATTTATCTCTCCTCGCTCTTTATTTATGATCGCGGAGAGGAGAACCGTTCCTTTCGGGAAATCCGGGGCGATCCAGCGACTGCGACGCCGGCGGAAACGGCGATCTGCTCTCGTGCAGCATGGATGAGGAGAATATTTAGCTGATCCGAGCACGTACTACTGCTACAGTGCGAGTCTTCAAAGCCGATCGTGCATGAATTCAAAAGGCCCGCAACGTCTCGCTAGAAGGCGCGTGCGTGCATGCGGCGGAGAGCAGTGAGCAGGGCACGCGTCCTGGTGTGCTGCCCTGTCCACACGTATGACAAGCTCGCGCTCGCTAGTTCATCGTTATAATCGTTCTCCTAGCCGGTCGAGCGACCAAAATATGTGGAGGTTTTGGGATCCACGTAGGAGTAGTGCTATCTGTAGATCTGCTCCAGGCTTGCGGTGTTCCAGGAGATGCCTGCCAATATAATACTAGTACTATATGTATATATGATCACTTGCACCGACCATCAAGCAAACTGGAAGACCGAAACAGTGCGCACGAGGTAGGGTACTGTGAGCAAAGCGATTCTCTTCAGAGGAACTCGTACTACTGTGCTAGCAGTAGTGGAGGAGCAATCCGTGCGTGTCAGTGTGTGAGTGTTACTTTAATATTGCCTTAGATTCATATTATTTGTTCTTGAAACAGATGTATTTAAATGTACAGTTTTGCTAGAACTCATCTAGATGAGATATAATTTGATCTCATTCATCTTTTATATTCATTGGATGTGATGCTATAAGATGTGTGTGTGCTGATGTTTTTGTTTTTAGAGTGAATAAGACTATATTATATTTCATCTAGATGAATTCTAGGTACTCCTTTAAATGTATTTTCGTGTAAGATGCATTTATTTGGGCGACAACTAATTTGAATCAAAAAGAGTAAGGTGAGTTTTAAGCTGTGTGCACGTGCATTGTCAGCGTCTTTTAGGATTTGGGTTGTGCGCCGATCGACACTGTTAGCCGAAGCTAAAGGTGTTCTGATAATGCGCCAGACTGTGCGCAGTCGAGGGTCCGTGCAGCGAGTGTAACATGTTCCAGCTCGACTCAATCACGTTTGAACTGATCTCAAAACTGAAAAAAGACCGGGAATATGCAACCATGCTTTAATGCTTACCCTTGATTCCTTGAAGCGCCACTAGATCCAGACGACCCACAGGGTGGAAGAGTAGTAGATCACCGACAGTAACACTGCGTGTTTAGAGCATGGTTAATAATATAGCCGATTCATGGCTATTATAACATGTTGCCATGTTAAAGCAAGTATGATAAGGATGACTAGACGGGTTATAGGCCTTTAAATATTATTATTTTTATGAGGCTGCAGCACGAGTTCCTAGACATGTTGTAAGACAGTGAGATGGGCTATGTATAAAAAAAGTAGTACATATTTATATGCTACTATTGTATTTGTCGACTGTAAGCTTGGCTATATATGATGTGGCAAGATCATATAGCCAGCAATTGGCTGTAATTATGCTCTTATCTATAGCCAGTGTAATAGCCAACATGTATAGTAGTGGGCTATACAAAAATACGTACTATTTTTTATCACATGGCTTACCATGCAAGCTCACATAGCTTCTTGAAGTTCGTGCTATAGCCGGCTACAGCCCGCTTCCCTTCTATCTCATTCAACTCAGTTAAAAAATTATATTTAAAGTCTTATAGCTCACCTACATCATCCTATTATATTTGCTTTTAGCTGGATCGGATAAAACGGCGACAAACCGCGTGGTATGGGTAATGATCACGTATTCGAAAGTGCTATTGAG
This sequence comes from Aegilops bicornis, assembly GCA_021605145.1. Taxonomy (NCBI): domain Eukaryota; kingdom Viridiplantae; phylum Streptophyta; class Magnoliopsida; order Poales; family Poaceae; genus Aegilops; species Aegilops bicornis. The sequence goes on from CM038672.1 coordinate 538,927,337, forward strand.
AGCTCGAGCTCACAGGCACCCTTTGCTACAGTACAAACGAAAAAAATATTTAAAAAGTTCAAAAAAATCTGATTTTTTTTTATAACAAACATTGATATATTTTTCACATGCGTACAAATTTTCATGATAAAATGACATTCATGCAGGTCTCAGCAAAAAAACAAAATCGATGCTTCAAAATGCTTCCAAAAACAGTTTTTTTGGAGCATGATTTTGTTTTTTTTCTGACACTTTCACAAATGTCATTTCATCACGAAAATTGGCACGCATGTAGAAAAAACATCAAAGTTTCTTGACAAAAAAGTTCAGATTTTTTAATTTTTTTTACTATTTTTTCGGATTTTACTGTTCATCCAGGATCACTGGTGCCCGGGATCAATTCCTCCACGTCCTCACGTATTTCTCTTTCTTGGAAGGTGCGTACTTGCACGCACAAACGATACGGTGATACCACCGTCGGTCCCAACGCTCGGAAGTAGGAGCCCATGCATGCCACACACACACCGATCATGGTCAATGGCGTGTGTGCGTGCAATCGGTGCATGGACGTACTTTGCCTTGCGAATTAATCCGGTACGTACCATCCAGACCGGTGGCAGTGGCGGAGCTTGGGCTAAAATCAGGGGGGGCATTGGCTAGGAGGGGCAAACAAAATTACAATATGCTGATTTTTATGGAAAAATGGGTCAAATACATAGATATATATGCATTTTTTTTGAGTTGGGGGGGGGGGGGGGCACCGTCCAGGTTGGCCCCCATGAAGCTCCGCCACTGACCGGTGGAGAGAGAGGCCATGACCAACCCGGACAGCTTCACAGAAAAAGAGGAAAGGAGTAGACGGGAGCACTGAGCATTTTTTTTAGGGTACGTCAATGACATACCTTACCTTTATAGAATGGAGAAAAATCATTTACAAAAACTTGTATAGGATGCAAACATCCCCATAAGATTACAACCCACATCAACACCTAGAAACTAAGGCTACTCTCTCACAAATCTGTGTAGTACAGCATCACCATACCCGCTGCTTTCCATTCCTTGATCTCGTCGAAGATGTGCATGTGAAGTTGTGCCATCGTCTTGACTTGTTCCGCACGGTTGAACACTCTTGCATTTCTTTGCTTCCAAAGTGCCCAAGCTACTGCCGTGACTAGGGTGTCAAAACCGTTCTTGTCTACACCGTGAAAGCTCGCCCTAGCCTGGATACACTATTCCAAGAAGGTATCATCCCTTTCCGGATGCTGCACTGTGATGTTGAGGTCCGTCAAGCATCGGTGCCAAATTTCTCTGGCGTAGCTACATTGTATGTGAATGTGTTCCGCGTTATCCTCATCCTGGAGGCAAGTGTAGCACGCAGAGGGTGCATCCTGTAGCCCATGTCTCGCTCTTCGATCGGACGTCCAAATTCTATGTTGCACCGTCAGCCACGTGTGGATCTTGCACTTCAACGGTGCCCAATTGCGCTAGATGCAAGCAGCAAATGGCACACGCTGTAATCCTTGGCATAATCTATCATAGGCCGAACGAGCAGTGTAGGATCCCGACGCATCGCAAGGCCAAATGAGCTCATCAATCCCGGTTGGATCTCTCTGAACAGTAGAGGTCGCCTGTTGCAAGTGCAGTAGCTGGATGTGGGCAGTGAAGGACAGCTCACCCTGCACATCTAGCAACCAGGACGCATCTCCGAGGGCTTGCTGGAAGTTCCGTCTGTTCTTCGTACGCTTTTCCACCATGCCGGTGATAACCCACAAGTATAGGGGATCACAACAGTTTTCGAGGATAGAGTATTCAGCCCAAATTTATAGATTCGACACAAGGGGAGCCAAAGAATATTCTCAAGTATTAGCAACTGAGTTGTCAATTCAGCCACACCTGGATAACTTAGTATCTGCAGAAAAGTATTTAGTAGCAAAGTAATATGATAGTAGTGGTAACGGTAACAAAAGTAACGGTAGCAAAGTAATATTTTTGGTGTTTTGTAGTGATTGTAATAGTAGCAACGAAAAAGTAAATAAACGAAGAACAATATGTGAAAAGCTCGTAGGCATTTGATCGGTGATGGAGAATTATGCTGGATGCGGTTCATCATGTAACAGTCATAACATAGGGTGACACAAAACTAGCTCCAATTCATCAATATAATATAGGCATGTATTCCGAATATAGTCATACGTGATTATGGAAAAGAACTTGCATGACATCTTTTGTCCTACCCTCCCGTGCAGCGGGGTCCTAACGGAAACTAAGGAATATTAAGACCTCCTTTTAATATAGTACCGGAACAAAGCATTAACACATAGGGAATACATGAACTCCTCAAACTACGGTCATCACCGGGAGTGGTCCCGATTATTGTCACTTCGGGGTTGCCGGATCATAACACATAGTAGGTGACTATAGACTTGTAAGATAGGATCAAGAACTCACATATATTCATGAAAACATAATAGGTTCAGATCTGAAATCATGGCACTCGGGCCCTAGTGACAAGCATTAAGCATAGCAAAGTCATAGCAACATCAATCTCAGAACATAGTGGATACGAGGGATCAAACCCTAATAAAACTAACTCGATTACATGATAGATCTCATCCAACCCATCACCGTCCAGCAAGCCTACAATGGAATTACTCACGCACGGCGGTGATCATCATGAAATTGGTGATGGAGGATGGTTGATGATGACGACGACGACGGATTCCCCTCTCCGGAGCCCCGAACGGACTCCAGATCAGCCCTCGCGAGAGGTTTTAGGGCTTGGCGGCGGCTCCGTATCGTAAAATGCGATGAATCCTTCTCCCTGATTTTTTTCTCCCTGAAAGTGAATATATGGAGTTGGAGTTGAGGTCGGTGGAGCGTCAGGGGCCCATGAGGCAGGTCATTCTGAGTGTGGACATGGTGTGGGCCCCCTGACGTGGATTTTTCTTCCAGTATTTTTAATATTTTCCAAAAAGATGTTCCGTGGAGTTTCAGGTCATTCTGAGAACTTTTGTTTCTGCACATAAATAACACCATGGAAAGTCTGCTGAAAACAGCGTCAGTCCGGGTTAGTTCCATTCAAATCATGCAAGTTAGAGTCCAAAACAAGGGCAAAAGTGTTTGGAAAAGTAGATACGATCGAGACGTATCAACTCCCCAAGCTTAAACCTTTGCTTGTCCTCAAGCAATTTAGTTGATAAACTGAAAGTGATAAAGAAAAACTTTTACAAACTCTGTTTGCTCTTGTTGTTGTAAATATGTAAAGCCAGCATTCAAGTTTTCAGCAAAGATTATGACTAACCAGATTCACAATAACTCTTAGGTATCATGTTTACTCATGTCAATAGCATAATCAACTAGCGAGCAATAATAATAAATCTCGGATGACAACACTTCCTCAAAACAATCATAATATGATATAACAGGATGGTATCTCGCTAGCCCTTTCTGAGACCGCAAAACATAAATGCAGAGCACCTTTAAAGATCAAGGACTGACTAGACATTGTAATTCATGGTAAAAGAGATCCAATCATGGCCATACCCAATATAAATTAATAGTAATGGATGCAAATGTAGTTCTGCTCTCCAGCTAGTGCTTTTTAATAAGAGGGTGATGACTCAACATGAAAGTAAATAGATAGGCCCTTCGCAGAGGGAAGCAGGGATTTGTAGAGGTGCCAGAGCTCGATTTTGAAATAGAGATAAATAATATTTTGAGCGGCATACTTTCATTGACAACATAACAACCAAGAGATGGCAATATCTTTCATGCTACACACATTATAGGCGGTTCTCAAACAGAATGGTAAAGTTTATACTCCCCCTCCACCAACAAGCATCAATCCATGGATTGCTCGAAACAACGAGTGCCTCCAACTAGCAACAGTCCCGGGGAAGTTTTGTTTGCAATTATTTTGATTTAGTTTGCATAAAGCATGGGACTGGGCATCCCGGTGACCAGCCATTTTCTCCTGAGTGAGGAGCGGAGTCCACTCCTCTTGAGAATAACCCGCCTAGCATGGAAGATACGGACAACCCTAGTTGATACATGAGCTATTCGAGCATACAAAACATAATTTCATTTGAAGGTTTAGAGTTTGGCACATACAAATTTACTTGGAACGGCAGGTAGATACCGCATATAGGAAGGTATAGTGGACTCATATGGAATAACTTTGGGGTTTTAGGAATTGGATGCACAAGCAGTATTCCCGCTTAGTACAAGTGAAGGCTAGCAAAAGATTGGGAAGCGACCGACTAGAGAGCGACAACAGTCTTGAACATGCATTAAAATAATAAACATTGAGTGCAAGCATGAGTAGGATAAAATCCACCATGAACATAAATATCGTGAAGGCTATGTTGATTTGTTTCTACTACATGTGTGAACATGTGCCAAGTCGAGTTACTTAAATCATTCAAAGGAGGATACCACCCCACTATACCACATCACAACCATTTTAATAGCATGTTGGCACGCAAGGTAAACCATTATAACTCATAGCTAATCAAGCATGGCACGAGCAACTATAATCTCTAATTGTCATTGCAAACATGTTTATTCATAATAGGCTGAATCAGGAACGATGAACTAATCATATTTACAAAAGCAAGAGAGGTCGAGTTCATACCAGCTTCTCTCATCTCAGTCAGTCCATCATATATCGTCATAATTGCCTTTCACTTGCACGACCGAACGAAGTGAATAATAATAAGAGTACATGTGCATTGGACTAAGCAGGAATATGCGAGCATTCAATAAACAGGAGAAGACAAGGCAATATGGGCTCTTGGTTAAATCAACAATAATGCATATAAGAGCCACTTCAACAATTTAATCATGGTCTTCTCCTATCGACCCCTAAAGAAAAGAAAAGAAATAAAACTATTTACACGGGAAAGCTCCCAACAAGCAAAAGAAGAACGGGAAATATTTTTTGGTTTTCTTTTTAATTATTACTACTACAGCAAGAAAAGTAAAATAACTAAGAGCTACATTAGTTTTTTTTTGGTTTTTTCTTAAGGTTTTTCAAACACACAAGAAGAAAGCAAGAAAAATAAAATAAACTAGCATGGATATTAAAGTGAAAGAGTATGAACACCAACATCTAGCAATGAGTGTGTAACCATAAATATAATGTCGGTGGGAAATATGTACTCCCCCAAGCTTAGGCTTTTGGCCTAAGTTGGTTTATTGCCACGGATGGCCTGGCGGATATCCATAGTTGTAGCCGGGGTCGTACTGAGATGCAGCGGCTATTGCCTCCTGAGCTGCAGCATGGCAGCGGGCTGCCTCCGCCCTCCTCTCGTACTCATCTGCCTCCTCTCTGGTAATAAAATGTCTTCCTTTTACCTGATAATCAAAGAAGGCAGGAGCAGGGAGAGTAATACGGACAACACGACGTCTGTCAAAGATTAAGCGATACTGGAGAGGTGATCAATTCCTCTCGATAAACTGGTGGTGAACCATAGCATTAAAGTCTAAATAAGTAGGAGGTAATTCAATATCATCATTACGTATGGTTACACCAAGAAAATCAGCTAAGCGGGTTGCATAAATTCCGCCAAAGAAATCTTCATTAAATCTATTATGATGCAACCTACGTGCAACAATGGCTCCGAAGTTATAAGATTTGTCTCCTAACACAGCACTCCTAAGAATACTGAGGTCAGGGACACACATGTGACATGCTTCATCTTTACCATTTATGCACCTACCTATGAACCGAGCAAAATAATGTATAGTAGGAAAATGAATGCTCCCTATGGTAGCCTGTGTTATGTCTCTAGATTCCCCCACAATTATACTAGCAAGAAATTCTCTAAATTCAGATTTGCGAGGTTCACTAGCACTACCCCATTGTGGAAGTTTGCAAGCAGTAGTAAAATCCTCTAAGTCCATCGATTTTTCATAAAGATCAAACAGGACAGTTGGAGAATTGCGTGAAGATGAAAATTAAAACCTCCTCACAAAGGAACTAGTGAGATAGTGGTACTGGCGGCACTTCTCTTCCTCGAAGCTCACAAGATCAGCATTACGCAAATATGCGTTAAATTCTTCCTTGATTCCCGCTCGATCCATAAAGTTTTCTGAAGGCCATTCACAAGGCCGCACTGGAGTGTCCCTTGGTGGCTCATCGTCAGCATCACGCATTGCAAGCCTAGGTCCTTGCTTCCTTGAAGAAACACCTTGATACATTTTCCTAAGCATATTTCTTCCTCTGAATTTTTTTTGAAATTTTTAGTAACTTCAAATAAAAGTGAACCAAGCTCAACAAAATTGATAGCAACTACTCCTACAAGTTCCTAGAGCCTTTATCAAGCATTAGAACTACTTGGAACCATATAAATTTGACATGCAAGCTCAAGAACATGGTCACCTAGGCAGCACAAATTTGCAATGAATAAAGCACTAGAACAAAAACTAATTTGACCAATGGAGGAGTCACATACCAAGGGACAATTCCCCCAAGCAGTTTTGTGAGAGGTGCTTTGAGCAAGGAGATCGAAAATCGCAGCAAAATGAGCTAGAACTCGTGCTTGAGCTGGATGGTGAATTTTTTGGGAGGAAGAAGAAGTATGTGGGTGCAGGAATAAGTGGAGGGGAGCCACCATGGGCCCACGAGGCAGGGGCGCGCCCTGTAGGGGCGGGCGTGCCCTGGACCCTCGTGGCCAGGTGCTTGCTCCCCTGCTGTGTTCTCAGTGCCAGATATTCTCAAATATTCCAGAAAAAAATCATATTTCATTTTCAGGGCATTTGGAGAACTTTTATTTTCAGGGTATTTTTATATTGCACGGATAAATCAGAAAACAGGCAGAAAAGTACTATTTTTACTTTATTTCAACTAAATAACAAAAAGTAGAAAGAGGGTACATAAGGTTGTGCCTTCTAATTTCATCCGTCTCATGCTCATCAAAAGGAATCCAAGGTTGATCAGGTCTTGTTAACAAACTCATTCTGAGTAACATGGAACCGGAAAAATTTCAAATAACACTATGTTACCTCAACAGGGATATGCACATCCCCAATAATAAGAATATCATATTTCTTCCTGACAGTAGGTAGAGGAAATTCAAAACCTCCAAAAATAATCGATGGAATTTTTCCAATAGAATTGATACTGTGGACTTGACGTTGTTTCCTCGGAAAGTGTACCGTATGCTCATTACCATTAACATGAAAAGTGACATTGCCTTTGTTGCAATCACTAACAGCCCCTGTAGTATTAAAAAAGGGTCTTCCAAGAATAATAGACATACTATCGTCCTCGGGAATATCAAGAATAACAAAGTCCGTTAAAATAGTAACGTTTGCAACCACAACAGGCACATCCTCACAAATACCCATAGGTGTGGCAGTTGATTTATCAGCCATTTGCAAAGATATTTCAGTAGGTGTCAACTTATTCAAGTCAAGTCTACGATATAAAGAAAGAGGCATAACACTAACACCGGCTCCAAGATCACATAAATCAATTTTAGCATAGTTTGTTTTAATGGAGCATGGTATAGTTGGTACTCTTGGATCTCCAAGTTTCTTAGGTATTCCACCCTTAAAAGTATAATTAGCAAGCATGGTGGAAATCTCAGCTTCTGGTATCTTTCTTTTATTAGTGACAATTTCTTTCATATACTTCGCATAAGGATTCATTCTGAGCATATTAGTTAATCGCATACGCAAGAAGATAGGTCTAATCATTTCAGAAAATCGCTCAAAATCCTCATCATCCTTTTTCTTGGATGGTTTGGGAGGAAAAGGCATGGGTTTCTGAACCCAAGGTTCTCTTTCTTTACCATGTTTCCTAGTGAGGGAGTCCCGGACTAGGGGGTGTCCGGATAGCCGGACTATCGTCACGGCCGGACTCCAAGACTATGAAGATACAAGATTGAAGACTTCGTCCCGTGTCCGGATGGGACTTTCCTTGGCGTGGAAGGCAAGCTTGGCGATACAGATATGTAGATCTCCTACCGTTGTAACCGACTCTGTGTAACCCTAACCTATCCGGTGTCTATATAAACCCGAGGGTTTTAGTCCGTAGGACGAACAACAATCATACCATAGGCTAGCTTCTAGGGTTTAGCCTCCTTGATCTCGTGGTAGATCTACTCTTGTACTACCCATATCATCAATATTAATCAAGCAGGAGTAGGGTATTACCTCCATCGAGAGGGCCCGAACCTGGGTAAAAACATCGTGTCCCTTGTCTCCTATTACCATCCGCCTAGACGCACAGTTCGGGACCCCCTCCCGAGATCCGCCGGTTTTGACACCGACATTGGTGCTTTCATTGGGAGTTCCTCCTCTGTGTCGTCACCGATAGGCCCGATGGCTCCTTCGATCATCAACAACGACGTGGTCCAGGGTGAGACTTTTCTCCCGGACAGATCTTCGTATTCGGCGGCTTTGCACTGCGGGCCAATTAGCTTGGCCATCTGGAGCAGATCGAAGCTACGCCCCCGCCATCGTGTCAGATTTGGAAGTTTAAACTATATGGCCGATATCCGCGGGGACTTGATCTTCGACGGACTCGAGCCGCAGCCAAGCACGCCGCACTGTCTCGATGGGCATGATCTAGCTCTGCAGCCGAACAGTGCCCTGGAGGCCGCACCAGTATCCGCTCCGACCCTTAATCCGGAGATGGATTCCCCGATCGAGGACGAGTGGTTGGACACCGCCTCGGGGGCTACAATCTCTACGGCGACCGAGCCGAACTCCATCCCTGTCCCTTGCAAAGACCTCGACTCCAGGGTGCCGGACTCCTCTCCAGACTCCGAACCCTCCGCGCCCCTGCCAATCGAATCCGATTGGGCGCCGGTCATGGAGGGAGTTCATTACCGCGGACATCTTTCAGCACTCGCCCTTCGGCGACATCCTGAATTCACTAAAGTCTCTCTCTTTATCCGGAGAGCCCTGGCCGGACTACGGACAGGAAGGTTGGGATGCGGACGACGAAGAAATTCAACACCAACTCACCACCCACTTTGTAGCCAATTGCCGATGATTTAACCGACATGCTAGACTACGACTCAAGACATCGACGGTATGGGACGACGATGCCGGAGGCGATCAAGACCCAGCGCCCTACAGGCACCGGAAGGCCACCTCGTCATATGACATATATATGGTGGACATCCCAAAAGACGGGAACGGCGATGGAACAACAGAGGATGACCCCTCCAAGAAACAGCCGAAGCGCCGACGTCAGCGGCGCCGCTCTAGATCCCGCCACAATAAAAACGGTGATTCCGGCATGGGAGATAATAACACCGGATAAGGTCAAGAGAACCCTCCGGTGGGACTCAGCGTAGGAGGAGGGAGAAGCAAGTCCGCACGACAGTGCGGCAGAAAGAGAGGTTGAGGACGATAATTATGTGCCTCCCTCCAAAGATGAGGCAAGCCTCGACGACGACGAGTTTGTCGTGCCTGAGGATCCCGCCGAACAGGAGCGTTTCAAACGCAGGCTCATAGCCACGGCAAGCAGCCTCAAGAAAAAGCAGCAACAGCTTAGAGCTGACCAAGACCTGCTAGCTGACAGATGAACTGAAGTCCTTGCAGCCGAAGAGTATGAACTCGAACGCCCCTCCAAAAGCTACCCCAAACGCAGGCCGTTGCCTCGACTAGAGGAGGAAGCGCGCAAGTCACCAGCGCACGACATGGCAGACCGGCCACCCCATGGCCGCGATAGAGAGGCCTCTAGACCCTCCGCTCAAGCCACACCCCGACGCCGCTCAAAAAGCACCAAGGCATGGGAAAACGCGCCGGACTTGCGAGATATATTGGAGGATAAGGAAAAACATACAAGATCGATCCACGGATCGCGTGGGCGCCCAGCAATGCGGGATGATTACCGTCGCGCGGACCACAACAAAACCGGCGGGCCGAACCACGATGAGACAAAGCTCATATTAGCTACGCCGTGATATAGCCCAATACAGAGGCGCCGCACACCCACTATGCTTCACGGATGAATTAATGGATCATCAAATCCCGAGGGCTTCAAGCCCGTAAACATCGAATCATACGATGGTACCACAGATCCATGATGCGGATCGAGGATTATCTCCTCCATATCCACATGGCCCGGTGATGATCTACATGCCATCAAATACCTCCCACTCAAGCTCAAAGGACCAGCTCGACATCGGCTCAATAGCTTGTCGCCAGAATCAATTGGTTGTTGGGAGGACACGGAAGCCGCATTCCTTGATAACTTCCAGGCACATATGTGCGACCACTAGACGCCGATGACCTTAGCCACATAATTCAGCAGCGGAAGAATCGGCGGACAATTCTGGACTCGGTTCCTAACAAAGAAAAATCAAATCATCGACTGTCCGGATGCAGACGCCCTTGCAGCCTTCAAACATAACATCCGCGATGAGTGGCTTGCCCGACACCTAGGACAGGAAAAGCCGAAATCTATGGCAGCCCTCACAACCCTCATGACTCGCTTTTGTGTGGGAGAGGACAGCTGGCTAGCTCGAAGCAACAACTTGGCCAAACATCCGGATAGTCCGGATACCAAGGACAGCAATGGCAGGTCGCGCCGCAACAAGAATAAGCGCCACATTAACGGCGATAATACTGAAGATACGACCGTCAATGCCGGATTCAGAGGCTCTAAACCCGGTCAGCGGAAGAAGCCATTCAAAAGAAATACCCAGGGCCCGTCCAACTTGGACCGCATACTCGATCGCTTGTGCCAAATACATGGCACCTGAAAAACCAGCCAATCACACCAACGAGGATTGTTGGGTGTTCAAGCAAGCGAGCAAGTTAAGTGCCGAACTCAATGACAAGGGGCTGCATAGCGATGACGAGGAAGAGCCCGGCCACGAACAATAGAGGATGAAAGGTTTTCCCACACAAGTGCGGACGGTGAGCATGATATACGCAACCCACATACCCAAAAGGGAGCGGAAGCGTGCACTACGGGACGTATATGCGATGGAGCCAGTCGCCCCAAAGTTCAACCCATGGTCTTCCTGCCCGATCACCTTCAATCAAAGGGACCACCCTACTAGCATCCGTCACGGCGGCTTCGCCGCATTGGTTCTTGACCCAATTATTGACGGATTCCACCTCACCAGAGTCCTGATGGACGGCGGTAGCAGCCTGAACCTGCTTTATCAGGATACAGTGCGCAAAATGGGCATAGATCCCTCAAGGATTAAACCTACAAAGACGACCTTTAAAGGCGTCATACCGGGTGTAGAGGCCAATTGTACAGGCTCAGTCACACTCGAAGTGGTCTTCGGATCTCCGGATAACTTCCGAAGCGAAGAGTTAATCTTCGACATCGTCCCGTTCCGCAGCGGCTATCATGCACTGCTCGGACGAACCGCATTTGCAAAGTTCAATGCGGTGCCGCACTATGCATACCTCAAGCTCAAGATGCCAGGCCCTCGAGGAGTAATCACGGTCAATGGAAACACCGAACGCTCTCTCCGAACGGAGGAGCATACGGCGGCCCTCGCGGCGGAGGTGCAAAGTAGCCTCTCACGGCAATTCATGAGTCCGGCCACCAAGCGTCTGGACACCGCCAAGCGCGCCCGGAGTAACCTGCAACAAGACCACCTAGCAAGATTCAAGCACGAGTAGCAATCCAGCCCCAACCCCAGCCCTCGCGAAATTGTGATGCTAGTAGTACGCGTACATAATTACGCTCTGGAGATACCATGGGCATATGGGGAGGGGCAAGACAACGGCACGCCAAGAATGCGGCTCGACCGCACCAGGGGCTCCCGTTTGTGTCACTACTTTATTCTTTTTTCTTCCTTTTTTTACTTTCAGGACTCCGTCTCTGAGAAGTCCTGTCCGGCACTCGAATCGCCGAACTCACGATGCAACATCAAGGGAAGCGGAGAGCCACGTCGAGTGTTCAGGTGGTCTCTATTACGAGCATTATACCTGTTTTACATATGATCCAGCAGCTTACCCCTGGAGGGAGACATGTTAGATAGTCCCATCCCTTGCTTATCGCACTATTTGTATCGTTCTGCTTCCATTGCAGTACCTTTTTGAATAAACAATACATAGCTTTTGCTTATTATTGCTCTACTTCCTTTTATATATACATGTGATCATTTCATGACATGTTGCAACCGTACACTTTGGTACGGCCAATACACCAGGGGCTTAAGTATCCCAAAATTATGGTGTGATAAGTCCGAACACTTTCACAAGTGCGGCACCCCGAACTTATAGCATTATATGAATCAGCTCCGAATCATGTCTTGGGTCAATAGTTGGGTTTGCCCGGCTCCCGTGTTTTGGTACCTTATGTTCCGCTATATCGGCTAAGGTAGCACCGGGAGAACCACTGCGATTGTGCCCCAGTTATGCTGGGTCGAGCACCTCAGTGGTGAAAGCTAAAACTGACCGTCATGATAGGGCGAGAGCCGGTGGCTGTTCGAGAGGTTTTTTCGGGTCCCTAAAGACTTATGCCGCTTAGAGCGAGGAACCGGAATTGTCCGCCCAAGGCGTGGATAGCGCCCCGAACTCGGTCTTCCGAATACTAGGGGCTTCACCGAAATTTAAAATTATAGAATTCTATGGCTAAGTGAGAGTGTTCAAGCATTATAAGTCCGGTTTCCTTGTTCGTTGTGTTGGCGCCTCCTAGATGGACCCAAGAATGGGAACAAGAGCGCTCAAGTTTATCCCGAACACCCCAGCACTCGTGGCATGGGGGCTGAAGCCAACGACTTGCCATCTCTCCAATTTGATAAACGGTCGCACAGAAGGTAATATTTTAAATTAATAAGCGTTGCTTAGCGCATATGAACAAGTTTTCAGCGTACAGGATAATAAATGCGAGTTTATTCAAAAAATACATCTCTGGAGCACTCATCCGCTATTCGGCGGGCACCCTTCAGGAGGCCCTCATAGTACATTTCGGGCGTGCGATGCTCATGGCCCTTCGGTGGCCCGTCCGTCACAAGCCTCTCCGCATCCAGCTTGCCCCAGTGCACATTAGCACGGGCAAGGGCCCTACGGACACCTTCAATACAGACGGAGCGCTTGATGACTTCAAGCCGCGGACAGGCATCCACCAGCCGCTGCACCAAGCCGAAGTAGCTCCCGGGCATGGCCTCCAATGGCCACAACCGCGCTATAAGGCCCTTCATGGCCTGTTCGGCGACCTTATGGAGCTCGACCAGCTGTTTCAGCTAGTCGCTCAGGGGCACCGGATGGTCGGCCTCAGCATACTGAGACCAGAACACCTTCTTCGTGGAGCTCCCCTCCTGGGCGCGGTAGAATGCGGCAGCATCGAGGGCGCCTCTGGGGCAAATCTGCAGCTCCTGCGAGCTCGAATCCGGGTAAGTAACAGGTAATTTACTTTTACATTCTTGCTTTGCATAAAGAATGCCTTACCCGCCGCTATCTTCTTTAGTGCTTCAATTTCTTGGAGGGCTTTTTGGGCCTCGGCCTTAGCAGCTTTGGCACTCTCAAGAGTCGAGGCGAGCTCGGACTCTCGAGTCTTCGAGTCACGCTCCAAACTCTCGTGTTTTTCCACGAGAGCTTGGAGCTCTCTCCGTACCTTGGCCAGCTGCGCCTCCCCCTTCTCTCGCTCGGTGCGTTCATGCCGCTTTGTTTTCGACCCACGGACACGCTTCCTTCAGGCCGCCACCTCGTTCGTGGCCCTGCAGCACTCCATGTTATTCCTGTTATTTTTCGCAACCAAAATCTTTTCTATAAGGTATTTCTTTAATAAGGTATTACTTACCTTCCTTGTCCTCCAGCTCCTTCTTGGCTTGTCCGAGCTCGTTCTCGGACCGCTCGAGGTTCTGCTTCAATACATTGACCTCCGCATCGGTCTGGCAGAGGTCAAGAAAGCGCCTTTGCATTCCCATATTGACATACTTATGTTAGACTCTCACAGATATCTTTTTAGATCCTTAGTTCGGCTTTTCTTGCCGAACACCGAACTAAGCATCAGGGGCTACTGTCTATGCGGTTATATTTTTTACATATTCTAAAACTTACCTCAAAGCCTGTTAGAAGGCTGGTACAGGCTTCGGTCAGTCCGCTCTTGGCGGACTAAACTGTCCGGATCACCGCACTCATGACAGTGCATTGTTCCTCCTCGATGGAAGCGCTGTTAAGCGCCTCCTGTAAGCTATCCGGTGCCTCCGGTTGGATGGAGGACACCGGCGTCTTACCCTTCTTGCGAAGGATTCGCTGTCCGGACTTCGGAACCGCTGATGGTTCCGCATGGAGTCCGGACGAGGGCCGGGCTTAGAGCCCCCGGGATCTTGCCCCAAGGCTGGAGTCCGGGAGGTCGCCTTGTGGCACCTCCTGCACTACCTCCTCTTGACCAAGCCCCTCTTGGGGCCCCGCCGTGGCGTCGCCCGCAGCGTGAGGCGAGGAGGCGGTCGGAAGCGAAGTACTCTCCATTTCCGACGAGCCTGTGGACCCGCCGATGAATCGGCGAACTTCGCCCTTGGGCGGGCTGCACGGTTGTTCAACATTAGAGAACACTCTGCAATAATAAAAACCATGGGTATCCTGGACACTTACGATCTCGCCAGGGCTTGGCCCTTGTAGGCCAGTCCTCCTCGTCGTCGACGCGTTGGTGGAGAAGTCCGGAGGAAGGGTTCTTCCTTCTTGGACCCTCCGACCTCCCGGTGGGGCGGCCTTCCTTTTCTTCTCCTCCCCGGGGAGGAGCTTCTTCTTCTTCCTCCTCATCTTCAGGAGAAGATTCCGCTTCGGAATCTGACAGCACCTGGCGTCGGGATCTCCTTCGAGTTCCCGTGACCTCCTTCTTGGCCTTCTTCTCCGGCACCACGTACGGTGCCGGAGCCAGAGCTTCAATCGGGCGTCCGCTGGGTCTTCTGGCAAAGGGGCCAGACAGTTAATCTGTCCGGACGTCTTCAGCCAGTCCTGTCAAAGATTAGGGAGTTTTAGATCCCACGTAGAGTCAATCTATGAAAAAAGAGTCCCGTAAAGGGTAAAATAACTTACCTCGCCGGCTGGACGCAGCGAGTCAGATCCGCGATCTTTGGTAGCGGATGTCAAGCTTCGGCGCCTTGAACGGCACCTTCCGGGCATCTTCGTGCGTAGTGTCGAAGAGCTGGTTCAAGGTTTGGTGTCAGGCCGGATCGAACTCCCACAAGTTAAAGGCCCTTTGTTGGCATGGGAGAATCCGGCGGATGAGCATCACCTGGATTACGTCGACGAGCCTAAGATTCTTGGCCATCAGGTTTCGGACGCATGTTCGAAGTCCGGATGTCTCGTCCGAATTCCCCCACGTCAGGCCCGTCTCTTTCCATGGCGAGAGCCGTGTGGGGAAGCCAGATCTGAATTCGGGGGCCGCCGCCCATTTGGTGTTGCGGGGCTCGGTGATGTAGAACCACTCCGATTGCCACCCCTTTACTGTCTCCACGAAGGCGCCTTCGAGCCACGGGACTTTGGCCATCTTGCCAACCATGGTGCCTCCACACTCCGCTTGACGGCCGCCCACTATCTTCGGCCGGATGTTGAAGATCTTCAGCCATAAGCCGAAGTGGGGCTGGATGCAGAGGAAAGCCTCGCACACGACGATAAACGCAAAGATGTTGAGGATGAAATTCGGGGCCAGGTCGTGGAACTCCAGGCCGTAGTAGAACATGAGCCCCCGGACAAATGGGTGAAGAGGAAACCCTAGTCTGCGGAGGAAGTGGGGGAGAAACACCACCCTCTCACGGGGCCCAGGGGTCGGAATGAGCTGCCCCTCGTCGGGAAGCATGTGCGCGATGTTGCCGGACAAGTATCCGGCCTCCCGCAGCCTTGCGATGTGCCCCTCAGTGGCGGAGGAGGCCATCCACCTGCCTCCCGCCTCGACATGATTGGAGAAAGGTTGAGGTGGGATGTGCGGACTTGGCGCTGGAGCTCGAGTCTTGTGAAATGGATAAGCAAAGGAGGAAGAAGGCGTGGGTGAAAAGGTGGATCCTTATCCCCTTATATAGACAGACGAAGCTATCGTCCCCACCACTGGTAAAACTCGCTTATTTCCCGGTAGCGCCGTAATCAATGGCGCGGATGGGTTACCCACGTCCGTATTGATGAGAATCCCGGAATAAGGGGGCACGATCTATGCTTTGATAAGACGTGCCAAGGAAACCGCCTCGCTAAACACGCTGAGGTGGGAACAGTAAAAAACGATTCATATAAAGGCCTTGCCGTGGTGTAATGTCACGCCGCGAAATACGTCAGCAGATCTGTGCAAAAATTATTCTCTCTACGGTGTTATGTGGAACTTGTTTTGCAGAGCCGGAAACTATCCTTGTGCTCAAAACCTTCTATGAAGTATTCGGAGGAGGAACCCGCCTCGCAATGCCGAAGACAATCAATGCGCCGGACTCATCGTCATTGAAGCCTGGTTCAGGGGCTACTGAGGGAGTCCCGGACTAGGGGTGTCCGGATAAGCGGACTATCGTCACGGCGGACTCCAAGACTATGAAGATACAAGATTGAAGACTTCGTCCCATGTCCGGATGGGACTTTCCTTGGCGTGGAAGGCAAGCTTGGCGATACAGATATGTAGATCTCCTACCATTGTAACCGACTGTGTAACCCTAACCTATCCGGTGTCTATATAAACCGGAGGGTTTTAGTCCGTAGGAAGAACAACAATCATACCATAGGCTAGCTTCTAGGGTTTAGCCTCCTTGATCTCGTGGTAGATCTACTCTTGTACTATCCATATCATCAATATTAATCAAGCAGAGTAGGGTATTACCTCCATCGAGAGGGCCGAACACAGGTAAAAACATCGTGTCCCTTGTCTCCTGTTACCATCCGCCTAGACGCACAGTTCGGGACCCCCTACCCGAGATCCGCCGGTTTTGACACCGACACCTAGCAACAAAGTCTCTCTTATCATAACATTGATTCTTTGATTGTGGGATATCAAGATCAACAGCAGGTTCGGTTTCTACATCATTATCATTGCTAGGTTGAGCATCAACATGAACATCATCATTAACATTTTCACTAGGTTCATGTTCATTACCAGATTGTGTTTCAACATCAGAAATAGATATATCATTTGGATTCTCAGGTGTTTCAGCAATAGGTTCACTAGAAGCATGCAAAGTCCTATCATTTTTCTTTTTCTTCTTTTTAGAAGGACTAGGTGCATCAATATTATTTCTCTAAGAATCTTGTTCAATTCTCTTAGGGTGGCCTTCAGGATACAAAGGTTCCTGAGTCATTTTACCAGTTCTAGTAGCCACTCTAACATCATAGTCATTATTCTTACTATTTAATTCATTGAGCAAATCATTTTGAGCTTTAAGTACTTGTTCTACTTGAGTGGTGACCATAGAAGCATGTTTAGTAATGAGTTTAAGTTCACCTTCAACTCTAGACATATAATCACCCAAGTGTTCAAGCGTATCGGAATTGTATATCAATTATGTACCAAAATAAGCATTGAAGTTTTCTTGTTTGACAATAAAATCATCAAACTCATCTAAGCATTGGCTAGCAAACTTAGTAGGAGGGATTTCAGCTTTATCATATCTATAGAGAGAATTTACCTTTACTACCTATGTCGGGTTATCAAGACCATGAGTTTCTTCAATAGGTAATGGATTAAGATCATATGTTTCTTCAACAAAGTGATGAAATTAAGACCATGTATTTCTTCAATAGGAGGTAAATTCTTAACATCTTCAGCTTTTATACCTTTTTATTTCATAGATTTCTTTGCCTCTTGCATATCTTCAGGACTGAGGAATAGAACACCTCTCTTCTTCGGAGTTGGTTTAGGAATAGGCTCGAGAAATTGGCTCGGGAGCTGGCTCGTGAAGTGTCCAATTATTTTCATTTGTCAACATATTATTAATAGAATTTCAGCTTCATCCGTGTTCTTTCCCGAAAATGCAGAACCAACACAACTATCCATGTAATCTCTGGAAGCATCCGTTAGTCCATTGTAAAAGATATCAAGTATTTCAATTTTTCTTAAGAGGATGATCAGGCAAAGCATTAAGTAATTGGAGAAGCCTCCCCCAAGCTTGTGGGAGACTCTCTTATTCAATTTGCACAAAATTATATATATCCCTTAAAGCAGCTTATTTCTTATGAGCAGGGAAATATTTAGCAGAGAAGTAATAAATCATATCCTGGGGACTACGCACACAACCAGGATCAAAAGAATTAAACCATATCTTAGCATCACCCTTTAATGAGAACGGAAATATTTTAAGGATATAAAGGTAGCGAGTTCTCTCATCATTACTGAACAGGGTGGCTATATCATTTAATTTAGTAAGATGTGCCATAACAGTTTCAGATTCATAGACATGAAAAGGATCAGATTCAACCAAAGTAATTATGTCAGGATCAACAGAGAATTCATAATCCTTATCAGTAACAAAGATAGGTGAAGTAGCAAAAGCAGGGTCAGGATTTATTCTAGCTCAAGAGATTGCTACTTCCATTTAGCTAATAACCTCTTGAGCTCGTATCTATCTTTGCAAGCTAAAATAGCTAGAGCAGCTTCTTTTTCAAAAACATAACCCTCAGGAACAACAGGCGATTCATATTAATTAGGGGAAGAGTCTTCATCATCACTTTCATCAATGTTATCAGTTACAATAATTTCATTCTCTCTAACCCTAGCAAGTTGTTCATCAAGAAATTCACCAAGTGGCACAGTAGTATCAAGCATAGTAGTAGTTTTATCATAAGTATCATGCATAGCAGAAGTGGCATCATCAATAACATGCGACATATCAAAACGAATAGCAGAAGCAGGTTTAGGTGTCGCAAGCTTACTCAAAACATAAGGTGAATCAACTGCAGAGCTAGATGGCAGTTCCTTACCTCCCCTCGTAGTTGAGGGATAGATTGTTGTCTTAGCGTCTTTCAAGTTCTTCATAGTGTCCAGCAGATATAAATCCCAAGTGACTCAAAGAATAGAGCTATGCTCTCCGGCAACGGCGCCAGAAAATAGTCATGATAACCCACAAGTATAGGGGATCGCAACAGTTTTCGAGGGTAGAGTATTCAACCCAAATTTATTGATTCGACACAATTCTCAAGTATTAGCAACTGAGTTGTCAATTCAGCCACACCTGGATAACTTAGTATCTGCAGCAAAGTATTTAGTAGCAAAGTAATATGATAGTAGTGGTAACGGTAACAAAAGTAACGGTAGCGAAGTAATATTTTTGGTGTTTTGTAGTGATTGTAACAGTAGCAACGAAAAAGTAAATAAGCGAAGAACAATATGTGAAAAGCTCGTAGGCATTGGATCGGTGATGGAGAATTATGCTGGATGTGGTTCATCATGTAACAGTCATAACATAGGGTGACACAGAACTAGCTCCAATTCATCAATGTAATGTAGGCATGTATTCCGAATATAGTCATACGTGCTTATGGAAAAGAACTTGCATGACATCTTTTGTCCTACCCTCCGATTGGCAGCGGGTCCTAACGGAAACTAAGGGATATTAAGGCCTCCTTTTAATAGAGTACCGAACAAAGCATTAACACATAGTGAATACATGAACTCCTCAAACTAGGGTCATCACCGGAGTGGTCCCGATTATTGTCACTTAGGTTGCCGGATCATAATACATAGTAGGTGACTATAGACTTGCAAGATAGGATCAAGAACTCACATATATTCATGAAAACATAATAGATTCAGATCTGAAATCATGGCACTTGGGCCCTAGTGACAAGCATTAAGCATAGCAAAGTCATAGCAACATCAATCTCGAGAACATAGTGGATACTAGGGATCAAACCCTAACAAAACTAACTCGATTACATGATAGATCTCATCCAACCCATCACCGTCCAGCAAACCTACGATGGAATTACTCACGCACGGCGGTGAGCATCATGAAATTGGTGATGGAGGATGGTTGATGATGACGAAGGCGACGGATTCCCCTCTCCGTAGCCTCGAACGGACTCCAGATCAGCCCTCCCGAGAGGTTTTAGGGCTTGGCGGCGGCTCCGTATCATAAAATGCGATGAATCCTTCTTCCTGATTTTTTTCTCCCCGAAAGTGAATATATGGAGTTGGAGTTGAGGTCGGTGGAGCGTCAGGGGGCCCACGAGGCAGGGGGGGCGCACCCCCACCCTCGTGGACAGGGTGTGGGCCACCTGACGTGGATTTTTCTTCCAGTATTTTTAATATTTTCCAAAAAGATGTTCCGTGGAGTTTCAGGTCATTCCGAGAACTTTTGTTTCTGCACATAAATAACACCATGGAAAGTCTGCTGAAAACAGCATCAGTCCGGGTTAGGTCCATTCAAATCATCTAAGTTAGAGTCCAAAACAAGGGCAAAAGTGTTTGGAAAAGTAGATACGACGGAGACGTATCAGCCGGCCACCAGTGGAGCAATATCCGATGCCGTGCAGCCATTAATCCATCGATCACGCCAGAACAGGACCTTCGTGCCATTCCCGACCTTTATCTTAACCAAGTTGTCAAAAACCTGTCTTGCTTCCTTGTCTACAACCATGGGAATTCCTTGCCAACGTCTCTTTGGGTCTACTCTTCTTAACCATTCCCATATAACCCTCAATGCGAGTGCTTGGATTTGCAGATTCTTAAACCCCAGGCCACCGTAGCCCACCGGCTTGCATATGTTGCTCCAGGCCACCAAGCATTGCCCTCCATTAACTTTGTCCTTGGACGTCCAAAAGAAAGCTCCCATCCACTTGTTGAGATCTTAATATACCCATAGTGGCGCATCCATCACCAGGAAGTGATGTATAGGCCTCGCTGACATGATAGATTTCACAAGAATTAGCCTCCCGGGCCTCGTGATCATGCCCCTCTACCACGTCGGGACCATTTTCTTCGCTCTATCCAGCATCGGTTGCCACTCATTCTTAGTTAGCTGCTTGAGCGCTAACTGCAAGGCCAGGTACTTGCACGGGAAATCCGTCATATCGCATTGGAGCATGTTGGCCACCCTTTCCTTGTCCAAATCATTTCCTCTAATCAGTATGGCCGAGGATTTGTTGTAGTTAACTCAGAGCCCTGGTGCTTCCCCAATAGCTTGTAGAACATAGCGAACGAAATGCAGGACCTCCACCAAAGGTCTGATGAAGAGGGCAACATCGTCAGCGTATATCGAAATCCTCTGCATTGCCTTAATGACATGGAAAGAGCTGACCACATTCTCGTCTGTTGCCTTGGTAATCATCAGCGTAAGCACGTCCATAGCAATAACGAAGAGAAGTGGCAAAATGGGATCGCCCTGCCTCATCCCGCATGCATTCGCGAATGCTTCTCCTGGCATACTGAAAGTGCAACTATCCCTAGGTGGTTTTGGTAATTCCTAACAACATATAGCTCATTGAGCTAACACTATTTCAAGACTAATATTTCAGGAAAGGTCAATGATTGGCATGGCATGGATGAGAAAAGTGGACCCCTCAAAATGCTAAGGACAAAGGGATTGGCTCAAGCTCAAGACTCTACATTTTCTATTTTAGTGATCCAAGTTCACATTGAGTCTATAGGAAAAGCCAATACTATCAAGGAGGGATGAGGTGTTGCTTAATGGCTTGCTTGCTTAAAATGCTTAGTGATATGCTCCAAAGCCCTCAACTACTTTTTCAAATCCACATATGACCTAAACCAAAAAGTCAAACTCGGCCCCACCGATTTTTTCCATCCGGCGCCACCGAGTTCAGATGTCATAGCCACTGCCACAAACCCTAGGCAAATCGGTCTCACCGGTAGGGATCTCGGTCTCACCGAGATGGGATTGTAATCTCTCTGTTTCCCTTCGCAACGTTTCGGTCCTACCGAGATGAGCGATCGGTCCCACCGAGATTGCAATGTAAACTCTCTGTTTCCCTTTTGTAAAATTTCGGTCTCACCGAAATGAGCGAATCGGTCCCACCGAGTTTACCTGACCAACTCTCTGGTTAGCTTATTACTAAAATTGGTCTCACCAAGTTTGTGTAATCGGTCTCACCGAGATTACGCTATGACCTAACCCTAACCATATCGGTCCTACCGAGTTGAGTGTCGGTCCCACCGAAAATCCTAACGGTCACTAGATTTGCTGAATCGGTCCGACCGAGTTTAACAATTCGGTCCCACCGAGTTTGGCAAGTTGTGTGTAACGGTTAGATTTTGTGTGGAGGCTATATATACCCCTCCACCTCCTCTTCATTTGGAGAGAGAGCCATCAGAATGAACCTACACTTCCAACTTACATTTTCTGAGAGAGAACCACCTACACTTGAGTTGAGGCCAAGATATTCCACTCCTACCATATGATCTTGATCTCTAGCCTTCCCCAAGTTGCTTTCCACTCAAATCTTCTTTCCACCAAATCCAAATCCTGTGAGAGAGAGAGTTGAGTGTAGGGGAGACTATCATTTGAAGCACAAGAGCAAGGAGTTCATCATCAACACACCATTTGTGAAGGAAATATGCCCTAGAGGCAATAATAAAGTTATTATTTATTTCCTTATATCATGATAAATGTTTATTATTCATGCTAGAATTGTATTAACCGGAAACATAATACATGTGTGAATACATAGACAAACAAAGTGTCACTAGTATGCCTCTACTTGACTAGATCGTTAATCGAAGATGGTTATGTTTCCTAACCATAGACATGAGTTGCCATTTGATTAACGGAATTCGCCGGGGAGTATATGGGCCTTATTGGGCCATACTGGAATAGAGGAGAGAGGCCAAAAGGAAGGAGGCCTGCGCCCCCCTCTGGTCCGAATTGGACAAGGGGTGCAGCCCCCTTTTCCTTCTCCCTCTCCTCCTCTTTCCTTCTCTCCTACTCCAACAAGGAAAGGAGGAGTCCTACTCCCGGTGGGAGTAGGACTCCCCCCTTGGTGTGCCCTCCTCCTTGGCCGGCCGCCTTCCCCCTTGCTCCTTTATATACGGGGGCAGGGGGCACCCCAAAGACACAACAATTGATCCCTTGGATCTCTTAGCCGTGTGCGGTGCCCCCCTCCACCATAATCCACCTCGATAATATTGTAGCGGTGCTTAGGCGAAGCCCTGCGTCGGTAGAACATCATCATCATCGTCACCATGCCGTCGTGCTGGCGGAACTCTCCCTCAAAGCTCGGCTGGATCGGAGTTCGAGGGACGTCATCGAGCTGAACGTGTGTTGAACTCGGAGGTGACGTGCATTCAGTACTTGATCGGTCGGATCGTGAAGACGTACGACTACATCAATCGCGTTGTGCTAACGCTTCCGCTTTCGGTCTACGAGGGTACATGGACAACACTCTCCCCTCTCGTTGCTATGCATCACTATGATCTTGCGTGTACGTAGGATTTTTTTTTGAAATTACTACGTTCCCCAACAGTGGCATCCGAGCCAGGTTTTATGCGTAGATGCCATATGCACGAGTAGAACACAAGTGAGTTCCGGCCGATATAAGTCATACTGCTTACCAGCATGTCATACTTTGGTTCGGCGGTATTGTTGGATGAAGCGGCCCAGACCGACATTATGCGTACGCTTACGCGAGACCGGTTCTCCCGACGTGCTTTGCACAAAGGTGGATAGCGGGTGTCAGTTTCTCCAACTTTAGTTGAACCGAGTGTGGCTACGCCCGGTCCTTGCGAAGGTTAAAACAGCACCAACTTGACAAACTATCGTTGTGGTTTTGATGCGTTGGTAAGAACGGTTCTTGCTAAGCCCGTAGCAGCCACGTAAAATTTGCAATGACAAAGTAGAGGACGTCTAACTTGTTTTTGCAGGGCATGTTGTGATGTGATATGGTCAAGACGTGATGCTATATTTTATTGTATGAGATGATCATGTTTTGTAACCGAAGTATCGGCAACTGGCAGGAGCCATATGGTTGTCGCCTTATTGTATGCAATGCAATCGCCCTGTAATGCTTTACTTTATCACTAAGCGGTAGCAATAGTCGTGGAAGCATAAGATTGGCGAGACGACAACGATGCTACGATGGAGATCAAGGTGTCGCGCCGGTGACAATGGTGATCATGGAGGTGCTTGAGATGGAGATCACAAGCACAAGATGATGATGGCCTTATCATATCACTTATATTGATTGCATGTGATGTCTATCTTTTATGCATCTTATCTTGCTTTGATTGACGGTAGCATTATAAGATGATCCCTCACTAAATTATCAAAGTATAAGTGTTCTCCCTGAGTATGCACCATTGCGAAAGTTCTTCGTGTTGAGACACCACGTGATGATCGGGTGTGATAGGCTCTACGTTCAAATACAACGGGTGCAAAACAGTTGCACACGCGGAATACTCAGGTTAAACTTGACGAGCCTAGCATATAACAGATATGGCCTCGGAACACGGAGACCGAAAGGTCGAGCGTGAATCATATGGTAGATATGATCAACATAGTGATGTTCACCATTAAAACTACTCCTTCTCACGTGATGATCGGATATGGTTTAGTTGATTTGGATCACGTGATCACTTAGAGGATTAGAGGGATGTCTATCTAAGTGGGAGTTCTTAAGTAATATGATTAATTGAACTTAAATTTATCATGAACTTAGTCCTGGTAGTATTAGCATATCTATGTTGTAGATCAATAGCTCGTGTTGTTGCTCCCCGTTTATATTTTGATATGTTCCTAGAGAAAAATAAGTTGAAAAATGTTAGTAGCAATGATGCGGACTTTGTCCGTGATCTGAGGATAAACCTCATTGCTGCACAGAAGAATTGTGTCCTTGATGCACCGCTAGGTGACAGAAGTATTACAGGAGCAGATGCAGACGTTATGAATGTCTGGCTAGCTCAATATGATGACTACTTGATAGTCTTGTGCGCCATGCTTAATGGCTTAGAATTGGGACTTCAAAGACGTTTTGAATGTCATGGACCATATGAGATGTTCCAGGAGTTGAAGTTAATATTTCAAGCAAATACCCGAGTTGAGAGAGATGAAGTCTCGAACAAGTTCTATAGCTAAAAAGATGGAGGAGAATAGCTCAAGCAGTGAGCATGTGCTCAGATTGTCTGGGTACTACAATCAGTTGAATCAAGTGGGAGTTAATCTTCCAGATAAGATAGTGATTGACAGAGTTCTCTAGTCACTATCACCAAGTTACTAGAACTTCGTGATGAACTATAATATGCAAGGGATAACGGAAACGATTCACAAGCTCTTCGTGATGCTGAAATCGACGAAGGTAGAAATCAAGAAAAACATCAAGTGTTGATGGTTGACAAGCCCACTAGTTTCAAGAAAAGGGCAAAGGGAAGAAGGGGAACTTCAAGAAGAATGGCAAGCGAGTTGCTGCTCAAGTGGAGAAGCCCAAGTCTGGACCTAAGCACGAGACCCAGTGCTTCTACCGCAAAGGAACCGTCATCGAAGCGGAACTGCCCCAAGTATTTGGCGGATAAGAAGGATGGCAAAGTGAACAAAGGTATATTTGATATACATGTTATTGATGTGTACTTTACTAGTGTTTATAGCAACCCTCAAGATTTGATACTAGTTCGGTTGCTAAGAGTAGTAACTCAAACGGGAGTTGCGTAATAAATGAAACTAGTTGAGGGTGAGGTGACGATGTGTGTTGGAAGTAGTTCCAAGATTGATATGATCATCATCGCACACTCCCTATACTTTCGGGATTAGTGTTGAACCTAAATAAAGTGTTATTTGGTGTTTGCGTTGAGCATGAATGTGATTTGATCATGTTTATTGCAATACGGTTATTCATGTAAGTTAGAAAATAATTGTTGTTCTGTTTACATTTACATGAATAAAACCTTCTATGGTCATACACCCAATGAAAATGGTTTGTTGGATCTCGATCGTGTGATACACATATTCATAATATTGAAGCCAAAAGATGTAAAGTTAATAATGATAGTGCAACTTATTTGTGGCACTGCCGTTTAGGTCATATTGGTGTAAAGCGCATGAAGAAACTCCATGCCGATGGGCTTTTGGAATCACTTGATTATGAATCACTTGATGCTTGCGAACCATGCCTCATGGGCAAGATGACTAAGACTCCGTTCTCCGGAACAATGGAGCAAGCAACAGATTTGTTGGAAATAATACATACTGATGTATGCAATCCGATGAGTGTTGATGCTCGCGGCAGGTATCGTCATTTTCTGACCTTCACAGATGATTTGAGCAGATATGGGTATATCTACTTGATGAAACACAAGTCTGAAACATTTGAAAAGTTCAAAGAATTTCAGAGTGAAGTGGAGAATCATCGTAACAAGAAAATAAAAGTTTCTACGATATGATCGCAGAGGTAAAATATTTGAGTTGTGAGTTGGCCTTCAGTTAAAACAATGTGAAATAGTTTCACTACTCACGCCACCTGGAACACCACAGTGTAATGGTGTGTCCGAACGTCATAACTGTACTTTATTAGTTATGGTGCGATCTATGATGTCTCTTACCGATTTACCACTATCATTTTGGGAATATGCATTAGAGACAGCTACATTCACGTTAAATAGGGCACCATAAAATCCGTTGAGACGACGCCTTATGAACCGTGGTTTGGCAAGAAACCAAAGTTGTCGTTTCTTAAAGTTTGGGGCTGTGATGCTTATGTGAAAAAGTTTCAACATGATAAGCTCGAACCCAAATCGGAGAAGTGCATCTTCATAGGATACCCAAAAAGAAACTATTGGGTACACCTTCTATCACAGATCCGAAGGCAAGATCTTTGTTGCTGAGAGTGGATCCTTTCTAGAGAAGGAGTTTCTCTCGAAAGAAGTGAGTGGGAGGAAAGTGGAACTTGATAAGGTAATTGTTCCTTCTCCCGAATTGGAAAATAGTTCATCACATAAATCAGTTCCAGTGATGTCTATACCAACAAGAGAGGAAGTTAATGATGATGATCATGAAACTTCGGATCAAGTTACTGCAAAACTTCGTAGATCAACCAGAGCACGATCCGCACCAGAGTAGTACGGTAATCCTGTTCTGGAGGTCATGTTACTTGACCATGATGAAGCTACGAACTATGAAGAAGCGATGGTGAGCCCAGATTCCGCAAAATGGCTTGTGGCCATGAAATCTGAGATGAGATCGATGTATGAGAACAACGTATGGACTTTGATTGACTTGCCCAATGATCGGCAAGCCATTGAGATCAAATGGATCTTCAAGAAGAAGGCGGACGCTGATAGTAGTTTTACTATCTACAAAGCTAGAATTGTCCCAAAAGGTTTTCGACAAGTTCAAGGTGTTGACTACGATGAGAGTTTCTCACTCGTATCTATGCTTAAGTCTATCCGAATCATGTTAGCAATTGCCGCATTTTAGGAAATCTGGCAAATGGATAAACAAAACTGCATTCCTTAATGGATTTATTAAAGAAGAATTATATATGATGCAACCATAAGGTTTGGTCAATCCTAAAGGTGCTAACAAAATATGCAAGCTCCAACGATCCATCTATGGACTAGTGTGAGCATCTCAGAGTTGGAATATACGCTTTGATGAGTTGATCAAAGCATATAGTTTTATACAGACTTATGGTGAAGCCTGTATTTACAAGAAAGTGAGTGGGAGCACTACAACCTTTCTGATAAGTATATGTGAATGACATATTGTTGATCGGAAATAATGTAGAATTTTCTGAAAAGCATAAAGGAGTATTTGAAAGGAGTTTTTCAAAGAAAGACCTCGGTGGAGCTCCTTACATATTGAGCATCAAGATCTATAGAGATAAATCAAGACGGTTGATAAGTTTTTTCTATGAGTACATACCTTGACAAGATTATGAAGTAGTTCAAAATGGAACAGTCAAAGAAAGAGTTCTTGCCTGTGTTACAAGGTGTGAGGTTGAGTAAGACTCAAAACTCGACCACGGAAGAAGATAGAAAGAGAATAAAAGTCATTCCCTATGCCTCAGCCATAGGTTCTATAAAGTATGCCATGCTGTGTACCAGATCTATTGCATACCCTACCACTAAGTTTGGTGAGGGAGTGCAATAGTGATCTACGAGTAGATCAATGGACAACGGTCAAAATTATCCTTAGTGGAATAAGGATATATTTCTCGATTATGGAAGTGACAAAAGGTTCGTCGTAAAGGGTTACGTTGATGCAAGTTTTGTCACTAATCTAGATGACTCTAAGTCTCGGTCTAGATACATACTGAAAGTGGGAGCAATTAGCTAGAGTAGCTCCGTGCAGAACATTGTAGACATAGAAATTTGCAAAATACTTATGGATCTGAATGTGACAGACCCATTGACTAAAATTATCTCACAAGCAAAACATGATCACACCTTAGTACTCTTTGGGTGTTAATCACATAGCGATGTGAACTAGATTACTGACTCTAGTAAACCCTTTGGGTGTTGGTCACATGTCGATGTGAACTATGGGTGTTAACCACATAAAGATGTGAACTATTGATGTTAAATCACATGGCGATATGAACTGGATTATTGACTCTAGTGCAAGTGGGAGACTGAAGGAAATATGCCCCAGAGGCAATAATAAAGTTATTATTTATTTCCTTATATCATGACAAATGTTTATTATTCATGCTAGAATTGTATTAACCGGAAACATAATACATGTGTGAATACATAGATAAACAGAGTGTCACTAGTATGCCTCTACTTGACTAGATTGTTAATCGAAGATGGTAATGTTTCCTAACCATAGACATGAGTTGTCATTTGATTAATGGGATCACATCATTAGGATAATGATGTGATTGACTTGACCCATTCCGTTAGCTTAGCACTTGATCGTTTAGTATGTTGATATTGCTTTCTTCATGACTTATACACGTTCCTATGACTATGAGATTATGCAACTCCCGTTTACCAGAGTGTAACACCCTGGATGTAAACTTCCCTTTTTGGGCAATATATCAACTTGACCTCATCCAATTCTTGTGGGTTTTTGGCGTGCTTGGCCTCATGTTGTTTGGTTATGTGGGTTTTCTTTTTTCTTTGTTTTGCTCTTTTACCATATTGCATTTGTGTTCTCTTGTCATCTTGCATTCCTTTCTTATCATGTGCTTGTTGTGATCTCTCACATGTTAGGTTGTTGCATGTGCCATTCTCATTTTGCATTACCATCTCCTCCTTCCCTCTACTTCTTTCCTTATCAAGTGCTATATTTTTTCCTTTCTCAATTAATGTTCATCTTCTCCCTGCAAATCTTGCTCTTTGCACTAAACCTCTCTGCCAAATATCTCCTCATTTGAAGTTGTTATGGTCAGGTTCAAAAATGACACAAGTTTGAAATATTTCCAAACTTGTCTTATTTTTCTACCTCTAAAAATGCCCATTACAATTTATTAAAATTGTGGAGAATTCCAGGAGTTTGGGGATATTTTCCTTTCACTCCAACTCTTCTCTTTTCTCTCTGTGCTTTCTTTTCTCTTCTTTAGAAGTTAAAAATGTAAAAGAAAGAAGGCAGAAGCAGCAGTGGCAGCCAATGAGACCTCCCCACAGGCTCCGGCCTTCCAAGCCGGCCCAGCCCCTTCAACCCGGCCGAGGAGAGCGCGCCCAGCCAGCTCTTTCCCTCCCTGCCACAAGACCGCAGCCACAAGATACCCCGCTTGTGCCACTCCACGTGGACGCCACGGTCCCTTGGCAGCGACAGCGCTGTTCACTTCACCCACCTTTTCCCTCTCCTCCCGCCCGTCGCCATGGGGACCCCGAGCACGAGGGAGCGTGAGCTCGACCCCGTCGCCCTCGCCCCCTACGTATCCCCACTCCGTGTCCAACCGACCCCTAGGGTGTCCCTCTCCCTCTCGCCGCCGCCGCCAGGTAAGAGAACCACCAGATTCGCCGCCCCGCTCCGTCCGGCGCATCGAGAGCGCCTGTCGCCGGCGTGCTCTCCGGCCACCCCAACCCTGCGGTCCGTGTCCTTCTTCTTCCTCGTCGTCGACTTCGTCCCACGACGTCGACTCTGATGCCGGATCGTCAAGTTCCTCGACGCCCCTTCATCTTCTTCTCGGTCAGGTTCACGGCGAAGTTCGAGCTCCGTGGCCTCGCCCGTCGGCCGTCTCCGTCGAACCCGTCGCGTCCTAGGGTGAGCTGGGTAACGCTCCTCCCTCTCCCATCCTTCCCTTGGCATTTTGGCACCCGCAGTCTCTGCTCTGGTCCGTGTCCTTGCCGCGCCCGTAGTGCTCCGGCATGTCTGTAGTTCTTGGGTTCAGCGTAGTTTGGCGTGTGTAGTTGCTGCGTTTCCCCTCTCGGGTTCGTCCCTTCATGATTCCGTGGTGTTCTCCTCGCACCCATCTTGTTCGAGGCCGCAGAGCCGCTGTAAACGTCGTTGCCTCGCCGGTGTCGTCGTCCCGTCTCTGTTCTTAGGTCAGGCCTGGTAGTTTGGTCAAGTAGGCAGCATCTCTGATCTTACCGAACCCCCCTAGCCTAGCCGAGCTGGTTTGACCTCAGCGCTCTCACCGCGCGACTGGGTTCGAATCGAGCACGCCCCTTTTAGTTTCTGTTTTCGCTCTTTCTTGGTTCGTCTCCTCTGCAGATGCATGGTTGAGGGCCGAGGCCCCTTCTCTGTCGATCGTGCCGCCGCCTAGCTCGGTGGTAGCTGAGGCAGAGTTCAACCGGGAGGCCCGGGTTCGATTCCCCGAGGCTGCTTTTCTTCCCCTTTTTTAAACCTACTCGCCATTGTCTCTATGACAAGAGGGCCACCATGTCGACCTCTCAGCGCCCTCCTCCATATGCATATTTTTTCTCCTTACCCCGCGTTCCATTTCTGGATTGTTTCCTTTTCTGTTTTAGGCAAGTCCATTTCTGGACATTTCCAAATCTGGAATTTGCCATTTCTGTTAACTTCCATTTTAGGCAGGTTTTGACTTAGTGCATTTGTGATGATTTCTATGCTGCAACCCTAACATATTATATATGTTTTTGGGGTAGAAAAATCCCACCAACTCAGTGGTGGCATTAGTTTCTGCATTTGAGCAAATTGATGATCATGTCTTTCTGCATCATGTTTATGTGTTGTCTTTCATGGGCATATTTATTTGATTTATGCTATGAGGTAGTTTGCACACGTGCATGGCTTTGTTCATCATGCTGTTATTGTAGGTTTCTCACCATTCTTGTTTTGCTCGCCATATCCAACCCGTGCATCCGATTCCGGTGATCTCTATATCGATTTCTACCGAAATCATCTCGTCTTTCCGTTGGCATGCTTGGTTTGCCAAGATGATGCCTGGTTTTTCATTTGCCTTCCGGGCGCTTTTATACGCATTTGCATCTCACTTCCCGCATATCATGTCATGTTTTGCATCATGTTGATTGTGCTTGCACCGTGATTTATTGTGGTTCCTTTGTTTGTGTTGTTGCTTTGGGTAGAGCCGGAGGCAGTACGTGAACGAGGATCCTGTTGAGAACGCTTACGAGGATCAGGCTTTCGACAACTCTGAGAACATTGCGCAAGATGATCATACCCTCGAAATCACTTCTATCTTTGCTATGCTAGTTGCTCGCTCTTTTGCTATGCCTATGCCGCGATGCCTACCACTTGCTATATCATGCCACCCATATTGCCATGTCATTCCTAACCATCCTTTCCTAGCAAACCGTTGTTTGGCTATGTTACCGCTTTGCTCAGCCCTCTTATAAGCGTTGCTAGTTGCGGTGAAGATGGAGATGTTGTTCCTTGTTGGGACATGGAGATGTTGTTCCTTTTTGGAACATGTTTACTAGTTGGGGATATCACAATATATATATCTGCTATGTTTAACACATCTATATACTTGGTAAAGGGTGGAAGGCTCGGCCTTATGCCCAGTGTTTTGTTCCACTCTTGCCACCCTAGTTTCCGTCATACCGGTGTTATGTTCCTTGATTTTCGCGTTCCTTACACCGTTGGGTGATTTATGGGACCCCTTGACAGATTCGCTTTGAATAAGACTCGGCCCAAAGAAGGCCCAACATTGGTTTTAACATTTGCCACCTAAGCCTTTTCCCCGGGTTTTCGCGAGCCCGAGGGTCATCTTTATTTTAACCCCGGACCAAGATTCTTCGAGTGTTGGCCCGAACCGAGCAACTGCGGGGCCACCACGGGAAACTTCGAGGCTTGGTTTTACTCGTAGCTTGACTTATCCGGATGTGCCACGAGAACGAGATATGTGCAGCTCCTATCGGGATTTGTCGGCACAATCGGGCGGCTTCTTTGGTCTTGTTTTATTGCTTTGTCGAAATGTCTTGTAGTCCGGGATTCCGAGATTGATCGGGTCTTCCGGTAGAAGGAATAATCCTTCGTTGACCGTGAGAGCTTATAATGGGCTAAGTTGGGACACCCTGCAGGTAATATCTTTCAAAAGCCGTGCCGCGGTTATGAGGCAGATGGGAATTTGTTAATGTCCAGTTGTAGAAAACCCGAAGTTGACCTCAAGTAAAATACACATCAACTGCGTGTGTAACCGTGATGGTCTCTTCTCGGAGTCCGGAAGTGAACACGGTGTTGGAGTTATGTCGGCGTAAGTAGTTCAGGATCACTTCTTGATCGCTACTAGTTTCACGACCGTGCTTTGCTTCTCTTCTCGCTCTCTTTTGCGAAGTAGTCACCATATATGCTAGTCGCTTGCTGCAGCTCCACCTTACGACTCTGTCCTTCCTCTAAGCTTAAATAGTCTTGATCTCGCGGGTGTGAGATTGCTGAGTCCCCGTGACTCACAGATACTTCCAAAACAGTTGCAGGTTCCGACGATGCCAGTGCAGATGTCTCAACCGAGCTCAAGTGGGAGTTCGACGAGGAACGTGGTCGTTACTATGTGTCTTTTCCTGATGATCAGTAGTGGTGCCCAGTTGGGACGATCGGGGATCTGTGTAGCATTTGGGGTATCTTCTTTTATTTTGGTTCCGTAGTCGGACCTTGAGTGTACTCAATGATGGATGTTTATTTATGTAATGTGTGAAGTGGCGGGTAAGCCAACTATGTATCTCTTTCCCTTATTTATTACATGGGTTGTGTGAATATTACCTCACTTGCGACATTGCTTTCAATGCGGTTATGCCTCTAAGTCGTGCCTCGACACGTGGGAGATATAGCCGCATCGAGGGCGTTACAAGTTGGTAATCAGAGCCTTCCCGACTTAGGAGCCCCTACTTGATTGTTTCTTGGCGTTGTTGAGTCTAGAATGGAAAATGTTTTGAGTCTTAGGATTATATATATCGGAGAGTAGGATTCTTTTTACTCCTCGGTCCCTTCATCGCCTCTGTGAGGTCTCCCGACGTAGAGTTTTGACTCTTCTCTCCTCAAATTTCACTAAAATTTTTTTAGGATCACGTGGGTATCTTGGAATCGTTCGATGGTTTTGTGGACGTGAACATTGTTCTTGGTGCCTCGACATTTAGGGGTTGTGGCGGTGTCGGGGAGTTGAGCTCCGAGGTGTTGTCGTCACAATTTTATCGTTGCAGTTCTGAATACCTGAATTTTGCCGACATCGAAATCTCTTTTGTGCGATTGTTGGTGAGATAACCCTGATAGCCCAAGATCGAGGCGAAAAGTGGAGTATTGCCATGACTTGCATAACGGATGTTTTTCAAGGTCGAGGTACCACGATTTCCGAGGATTTCTTGGTTATGTGTTGTGGATGGATACAATGGATCTAGGTATTGTTAGTTTGGGTGATATATTTTGTGTCCCTGTATCCCCAACACCAGATTGCATAACCAGAAAGTTTCGGGAGTTTATAGGTGGGAATTCTAGTAGCTTACGGGATATTCTTTCCGATGGATGTATGATTTGAGATTGGGGTTCAAAGTTTAGTGGTCCACCCATTCACGGTCGATTCTGATTGGTCGCGAGACGTCTTAAAGAATCCTTGGCTATGCTGATTCGGGGCGTCTTGTTAGTCATTCGTGACGGCCGCTATACGTCGTGTCCGTGTGGGCCCCACCACGAACACTTTGGGCGTAAATCTCTATCATGTGTTTGTTCCGGCTCATTCTAGAAGCCAACCTTTTGTTTTCGGTTGTGATATTGAATTGTTTCTAAGACAGTTGTTGTTTCCATATCCTTATCTAAGTGGCTTCTCACCTTAATGGACGTGTGATGATTATCTTTGGAATTCATTCGTTCATTCTTGTTCGAATGTTTATGGTGAAGACTATATGTTGCAATTTCTATCCGTTGATTCTACTTACCATTTGTCTATCAAAGGACTAACGGATGTCACCCTCTTCAGGATGGCTCCGCCAACGCGTCTGAATCCGGATCGCAATGATGGGGATCGGTCAGAACCCTCCACCTCCACCTCCACCTCCGCCTTGAGAGGCTGGCAAGCTATCATGGCAGCCACCAATGCCAATGCTCGAGATGATTTTGCAGCTCTTGCAAGAACGCGTACTCGAGGGCAAGGCAATCAAGGCAATCAAGGTCAAGGCAACAATCAGCCGCACTTTGCTACTCTCGGTCGGTTCCTCGCTAATCAGCGAAGTCT
Source organism: Aegilops bicornis (assembly GCA_021605145.1). Taxonomy (NCBI): domain Eukaryota; kingdom Viridiplantae; phylum Streptophyta; class Magnoliopsida; order Poales; family Poaceae; genus Aegilops; species Aegilops bicornis. Next base: position 538,961,687 of record CM038672.1, read on the forward strand.
TTCGGTTTACGTGTTGAGGCCACGAATGACGATTGGCTTGTGGACATCTGCAAGCATTTTGATTGTAGCAATGTCGGACACGAGGACTTTGTCAAGTTTGCATCGTTTCAACTCAAGGATCAAGCTGCTGAGTGGTACCGACAATACAAAGATTCCAGAGGAGGTCGTGTCATTACAGGATGAGTTCCGCCGTGATTTCAGAGCTCATCACATTCCGAAAAGTGTTGTTGAGAGCAAGCGTGAGGAGTTCCGCAATCTCAAGCAAGGCACCATGTCTGTCTATCAATACAATATCCAGTTCCAGAAGCTTGCTCGTTTTGCTAAGCAAGACGTGCCTGATGAGAAGAGTATGATCTATCAATTCAGAGGTGGTCTGAGAGAAGATCTGCAATTATCTCTTGTGCTGTTTGAGCCAGATAAGTATGATGATTTCTACAACATGGCTCTGAAGCAAGAAGCTGCCCAGCTCAAATGTGAGGCTTCTAAGAAGAGAATCAGGATGCGATTCAGTCTTCTTCTTCCTCTCAAGTGGCAGCTAAGCGGCCAAGTTTTACCTTCCTCCTCCTCCGTTCCGTCGGCCTTATCAGCCAGAAGAACTCAGGTGGCCGTGGATCTTCCCACCCACCCAACCCAAGCTATCGTAACAAGTCTAATTCTCAAGCTCCAAGGTCAAGTGCTCCTTACCACCGTCCGCTCTCGAGGTCACTTGCAACAAGTGTCGTGCGGAAGGGTCACTATGCGAACAAGTGCTTCAACGAGGCGTCTTCCGCCTCCTCCTCTGTGAAATCTTCCAGCAATGCAAGGGTCAAGCACAATCCAAAGCATGCCAAGGTCAATATGATGAATGCAGCTCAAGCGGAGGAATCTTCCGATGTGATAATGGGTAATCTCTCGCTTAATGATATTCCTGCAAAAGTCTTATTTGATCTTTGGTGCATCGCATTGTTTCATGTCAAGACCGTTTTTGCCAAGCATGAATTCACTTCTTCTCATTTGGGTAAACCCATGGATGTCATTTCTCCGGGTAAACGGTTGAGCTCCAGTTTGGTGGTTCCGGATGTTTCTATCAAGATGGGCGATTATAGATTTCTTTCTAAACCAATTGTTCTTGGTGACTCGGATATTGATCTTATTCTCGGGATGGATTGGCTTTCTCAGCACAAAGCTCAGCTTGATTGTGCTGCCAGGGAAATTGATTTGACTCACTCTTCTAATGATGTGATCATCTATGCCGCTCGTGATGAAACCATTCGGTTGTTTTCTCTCAATGAGAAGGGCGAACTGAATGCCATCTCTCAGATTCGGTCGTTTGTGAGTACCAAGATGTCTTTCCGTAAGAGCTTCGGGTATGCCTCCTCATCGGCCGCTTGAGTTCGTTATTGATCTTGAGCACGGCATCAACCCGTTTGCAAGCGTCCATACAAGCTTGGACCTAATGAGATGAAGGAATTGAAGAAGCAGCTCGATGAACAAGAGCGTCTGGGTTTGATCGCATCGAGTTCATCTCCTTGGGGTTGTGGCGTTCTTTTGTCCGGAAGAAGGATGGTACGGACCGACTTTGCGTCGATTACCGTCCATTGAATAAGAAGACAATCAAGAACAAGTATCCACTTCCCAACATCAATGAGCTTTTCGAGCAACTCAAAGGTGCTACGGTGTTCTCCAAGCTTGACCTTCGTATGGGTTATCATCAGATTTGCATTCGTGAACAAGATATTCCCAAGACAGCATTCAGAACAAGCTATGGTTCTTATGAATATCTTTGTCATGTCTTTCGTCCTTGTCAATGCTCCTCCAACTTTTCTCGGATGATGAACTTCATTTTCAATCCCTACACCAATGAATTCGTCTTGGTCTATCTTGATGATATTTTGGTCTTCTCCAAGAATAAGAAGGATCATGCCAAACATTTGCGATTGGTGCTAGACAAGCTCGAGAGAGTATCAATTCTATCTGAAGTTCTCCAAATGTGAATTTTGGCTTGATGAAGTGCTTTATCTTGGTCATATCATCTTCGCCAAGGGCATCGCTGTTAATCCCGAGAAGGTGTCCGCAATTGTGAATTGGGAACCTCCTCAGAATGTCAAGCAGCTCTGCAGTTTTCTTGGTCTTGCAAGCTATTGCCGAAGATTCGTTGAGAACTTCTCCAAGATTGCAAAGCCTCTTTCAAACCTTCTCCAGAAGCATGTGAAGTATGTCTGGTCTCCTGAGTGTGACGTTGCTTTCAATACCCTCAAAGAGAAACTCGTCACAGCCTCTGTCTTGACTCCTCCCGATGAATCCAAGCCATTTGAGGTTTTCTGTGATGCTTCTCTTCAAGGTCTCGGTGTTGTGTTAATGCAAGAGAAGAGAGTTGTGGCTTATACCTCTCGCCAGTTGAAGCCCAACGAAAAGAACTACCCCACTCATGATCTTGAGTTGGCGGCAGTTGTCCATGCTTTGATTACTTGGAGACATCTCTTGCTGGGAAGGAAAGTGGACATTTTCACCGATCACAAGAGTCTCAAGTACATTTCACTCAACCCAACCTCAACCTCAGCGGACTCGATGGGTCGAAATGATTCAAGAGTACAACCCAAGTATTGAATATACTCGGGCAAGGCCAATGTCATTGCAGATGCTTTGAGCGGGAAGGCTTAATGCAACAGTCTAATCCTCAAGCCCTTTCACCGGATCTTTGTGAAGCGTTCCAAGCTGAATCTTCAAGTTGTTCCTCAAGGTTTTCTTGCCAACCTCATAGTCTCTCCTACTTTGGAAGATCAGATTCATGAGGCTCAACTCCTGGATACCATGGTGAAAAAGGTGAAACGTGGTATCGACAAGGGCATTTCCAAGTACAAGTGCTTCCACGTTGATGATGAGACACTCTTTTCTTTGAGGACCGGATTGTGGTTCCTAAGGGTGATCTCTGAAAAGTCATTATGAGCGAGGCTCACAATTCGCTTCTATCCATTCATCCTGGAAGTACGAAGATGTACCATGATCTCAAGCAATCATATTGGTGGACTCGAATGAAGCGAGAAATTGCTCAATTCGTGAATGAGTGTGATGTCTGCAGAAGAGTGAAAGCGAACACCAAAGACCAGCTGGTCTCCTTCAACCTCTTGCTATTCCAAGAGTGGAAGTTTGATCATATTGAAATGGACTTCGTATTTGGATTTCCAAAGTCCAAGCGTGGAAATGATGCTATCTTCGTTGTCATTGACAAGCTTACTAAAGTGGCTCATTTTCTTCCTATCAAAGAATCCATCACAGCAGCTCAATTGGCGAGCTATACACCTCCGAGGATTGTCTCCTTGCACGGCATTCCACAATTGATCTCTTCGCACCGTGGCAGCATCTTTACCTCCAAGTTTTGGGATTCTTTTCAAGGCCATGGGCACCAACATTCGTTTCAAGACACAGCTTTCCACCCTCAAACAAGTGGCCAAGTCGAGCGAGTAAATCAAATTCTTGAAGATATGCTCAGGGCTTGTGTCATTTCTTTCGGTATGAAGTGGGAAGATTGTCTTCCATATGCCGAGTTCTCTTACAACAACAGCTTCCAAGCGAGTTCGGGCAAGGCCCCATTCGAAATTCTCTATGGCGTAAAGTGCCGTACTCCTCTCAATTGGTGCGAGACAGGTGAACGCCAACTTCTTGGCAATGACTTGATCACGTAAGCGGAAGAAATGTGCAAGGTCATTCGTGAGAATCTCAAAGCCGCATAATCGCGCTGGAAGAGCTATTATGATGATAAGCACCGTGATGTGACTTTTGAAATCGGAGACCATGTCTACCTCCGCGTCTCTCCAATGAAAGGCACTCGTCAACCCGGTATCAAAGGGAAGCTTGCCCCTAGATACGTGGGTCCTTTCAAGATCATTGGGAAAAGAGGCGATCTTGCCTATCAACTTGAGCTTCCATCCAACTTTGCAAACGTGCACGATGTGTTTCACGTGTCACAACTTCGCAAGTGCTTCAAGACTCCTGAACGCACTATCAACTTCGAAGAGATTGACCTTCAAGAAGATCTCTCTTATCATGAGCACCCGTTGCTATTCTTGAAGAAACCGGCGCAAGACTCGCAACAAGTCAATCAAATTCCTGAAAGTGAAGTGGTCACACCATTCCGACCGAGAAGCTACACGGGGCCGAGGATCACCTCCGTTCCGAATATCCGGAGTTCTTTCAGTCCTAGATCTCGGGACGAGATCCTCTTGTAGTGGTGGAGTGTTGTAACACCCTGGATGTAAACTTCCCTTTTTGGGCAATATATCAACTTGACCTCATCCAATTCTTGTGGGTTTTTGGCGTGCTTGGCCTCATGTTGTTTGGTTATGTGGGTTTTCTTGTTTCTATGTTTTGCTCTTTTACCATATTGCATTTGTGTTCTCTTGTCATCTTGCATTCCTTTCTTATCATGTGCTTGTTGTGATCTCTCACATGTTAGGTTGTTGCATGTGCCATTCTCATTTTGCATTACCATCTCCTCCTTCCCTCTACTTCTTTCCTTATCAAGTGCTATATTTTTTTCCTTTCTCAATTAATGTTCATCTTCTCCCTGCAAATCTTGCTCTTTGCACTAAACCTCTCTGCCAAATATCTCCCCATTTGAAGTTGTTATGGTCAGGTTCAAAAATGACACAAGTTTGAAATATTTCCAAACTTGTCTTATTTTTCTACCTCTAAAAATGCCCATTACAATTTATTAAAATTGTGGAGAATTCCAGGAGTTTGGGGATATTTTCCTTTCACTCCAACTCTTCTCTTTTCTCTCTGTGCTTTCTTTTCTCTTCTTTTGATGTTAAAAAGGGAAAAGAAAGAAGGCAGCAGCAGCAGTGGCAGCCAATGAGACCTCCCCACAGGCTCCGGCCTTCCAAGCCGGCCCAGCCCCTTCAACCCCGCAGCCCTGTGGAGAGCGCGCCAGCCCGCTCGCTCTTTCCCTCCCTGCCTTCGCGCACCCGCAGCCGCGCATACCCCCGCTTGTGCCACTCCACGTGGACGCGCCGGTCCCGCCTGGCAGCGACAGCGCTGTTCACTTCACCCACCTTTTCCCTCTCCTCCGCCGTCGCCATGGGGACCCCGAGCACGAGGGAGCGTGAGCTCGACCCGTCGCCCTAGCCTCCTTTATCCCCTCTCCGTGTCCAACCGACCCCTAGGGTTTCCCTCTCCCTCTAGCCGCCGCCCGCCAGTGAGTAACCACCAGATTCGCCGCCGCTCCGTCCGGCGCATCCGAGAGCAGCGCCTCGTCGCCGGCGTGCTCTCCGCCACCCCAACCCTGCGGTCCGTGTCCTTCTTCTTCCTCGTCGTCGACTTCGTCCCACGACGTCGACTCTGATGCCGGATCGTCAAGTTCCTCGACGCCCCTGCTTCTGTCTTCTTCTCGGTCAGGTTCACGGCGAAGTTCAGAGCTCCGTGGCCTCGCCGTCAGCCCGTCTCCGTCGAACCCGTCGCGTCCTAGGGTGAGCTGGGTAACGCTCCTCCCTCTCCCATCCTTCCCCTTGGCATTTTGGCACCCGCAGGTCTCGTTCTGGTCCATGTCCTTGCCGCGCCCGTAGTGCTCCGGCATGTCTGTAGTTCTTGGGTTCAGCGTAGTTTGGCGTGTGTAGTTGCCGCGTTTCCCCTCTCGGGTTCGTCCCTTCATGATTCCGTGGTGTTCTCCCGCGCGCACCCATCTTGTTCGAGGCCGCAGAGCCGCTGTAAACGTCGTTGCCTCGCCGGCGTCGTCGTCCCGTCTCTGTTCTTAGGTCAGGCCTGGTAGTTTGGTCAAGTAGGCAGCATCTCGATCTTACCGAACCCCCTAGCCTAGCCGAGCTGGTTTGACCCCAGCGCTCTCCTTTGCGGCGACACAGGTTCGAATCGAGCACGCCCCCCCTTTTTAGTTTCTGTTTTCGCTCTTTCTTCGGTTCGTCTCCTCTGCAGTAGCAGTAGTTGAGGGCCGAGGCCCCTTCTCTGTCAGTCGTCGCCGCCTAGCTCAGTGGTAGCTGGGGCAGAGTTCAACCGGGGAGGCCCGGGTTCGATTCCCCCCGAGGCTGCTTTTCTTCCCCCCTTTTTTTTAAACCTACTCTGCCATTGTCTCTATGACAGTAGGGCCACCATGTCAGCCTCTCAGCGCCCTCCTCCATATGCATTTTTTTCCTTTACCCATGATTCCATTTCTGGATTGTTTCCTTTTCTGTTTTAGGCAAGTCCATTTCTGGACATTTCCAAATCTGGAATTTGCCATTTCTGTTAACTTCCATTTTAGGCAGGTTTTGACTTAGTGCATTTGTGATGATTTCTATGCTGCAACCCTAACATATTATATATGTTTTTGGGGTAGAAAAATCCCACCAACTCAGTGGTGGCATTAGTTTCTGCATTTGAGCAAGTTGATGATCATGTCTTTCTGCATCATGTTTATGTGTTGTCTTTCATGGGCATATTTATTTGATTTATGCTATGAGGTAGTTTGCACGTGCATGGCTTTGTTCATCATGCTGTTATTGTAGGTTTCTCACCATTCTTGTTTTGCTCGCCATATCCAACCCGTGCATCCGATTCCGGTGATCTCTATATCGATTTCTACCGAAATCATCTCGTCTTTCCGTTGGCATGCTTGGTTTGCCAAGATGATGCCTGGTTTTTCATTTGCCTTCCGGAGCGCACATACGCATTTGCATCTCACTTCCCGCATATCATGTCATGTTTTGCATCATGTTGATTGTGCTTGCACCGTGATTTATTGTGGTTCCTTTGTTTGTGTTGTTGCTTTGGGTAGAGCCGGGAGGCAGTACGTGTACGAGGATCCTGTTGAGAACGCTTACGAGGATCAGGCTTTTGACAACTCTGAGAACATTGCAGGCAAGATGATCATACCCTCGAAATCACTTCTATCTTTGCTATGCTAGTTGCTCGCTCTTTTGCTATGCCTATGCTTTGCGATGCCTACCACTTGCTATATCATGCCACCCATATTGCCATGTCAGCCCCTAACCATCCTTTCCTAGCAAACCGTTGTTTGGCTATGTTACCGCTTTGCTCAGCCCTCTTATAGCGTTGCTAGTTGCAGGTGAAGATGGAGATGTTGTTCCTTGTTGGGACATGGAGATGTTGTTCCTTTTGGAACATGTTTACTAGTTGGGGATATCACAATATATATATCTGCTATGTTTAACACATCTATATACTTGGTAAAGGGTGGAAGGCTCGGCCTTATGCCTGGTGTTTTGTTCCACTCTTGCCACCCTAGTTTCCGTCATACCGGTGTTATGTTCCTTGATTTTCGCGTTCCTTACACGGTTGGGTGATTTATGGGACCCCCTTGACGGTTCGCTTTGAATAAGACTCGTCAAAGAAGGCCCAACATTGGTTTTAACATTTGCCACCTAAGCCTTTTCCCCGGGTTTCGCGAGCCCGAGGGTCATCTTTATTTTAACCCCGGACCGGTACTCCTTGAGTGTTGGCCCGAACCGAGCAACCAAGGGCCACCACGGGAAACTTCGAGGCTTGGTTTTACTCGTAGCTTGACTTATCCGGATGTGCCACGAGAACGAGATATGTGCAGCTCCTATCGGGATTTGTCGGCTGTCAGGGCTTTGCTGGTCTTGTTTTATTGCTGTCGAAATGTCTTGTAGTCCGGGATTCCGAGATTGATCGGGTCTTCCCGGTAGAAGGAATAATCCTTCGTTGACCGTGAGAGCTTATAATGGGCTAAGTTGGGACACCCCTGCAGGGTAATATCTTTCGAAAGCCGTGCAGCGGTTATGAGGCAGATGGGAATTTGTTAATGTCCGTTGTAGAAAACCCGAAGTTGACCTCAAGTAAAATACACATCAACCCGCGTGTGTAACCGTGATGGTCTCTTCTCGTGAGTCCGGGAAGTGAACACGGTGTTGGAGTTATGTCTGACGTAAGTAGTTCAGGATCACTTCTTGATCGCTACTAGTTTCACGACCGTGCTTTGCTTCTCTTCTCGCTCTCTTTTGCGAAGTAGTCACCATATATGCTAGTCGCTTGCTGCAGCTCCACCTTACGACTCTGTCCTTCCTCTAAGCTTAAATAGTCTTGATCTCATGGTGTGAGATTGCTGAGTCCCGTGACTCACAGATACTTCCAAAACAGTTGCGAGTTCCGACGATGCGGTCTGGATGTCTCAACCGAGCTCAAGTGGGAGTTCGACGAGGAACGTGGTCGTTACTATGTGTCTTTTCCCGATGATCGGAGTGGTGCCCAGTTGGGACGATCGGGATCCGTAGCATTTGGGGTATCTTCTTTTATTTTGGTTCCGTAGTCGGACCTTGAGTGTACTACGAATGATGGATGTTTATTTATGTACGTGTGAAGTGGCGACTGTAAGCCAACTATGTATCTCTTTCCCTTATTTATTACATGGGTTGTGTGAATATTACCTCACTTGCGACATTGCTTTCAATGCGGTTATGCCTCTAAGTCGTGCCTCGACACGTGGGAGATATAGCCGCATCGAGGGCGTTACACAGAGGAACACTTTGTGTGCTACCAAACGTCACAACGTAACTGGGTGATTATAAAGGTGCTCTACAGGTGTCTCCGAAGGTACTTGTTGGGTTGGCGTATTTCGAGATTAGGATTTGTCACTCCGATTGTCGGAGAGGTATCTCTGGGCCCACTCGGTAATGCACATCACTTAAGCCTTGCAACTAATGATTTAGTTGCGGGATGATGTATTACGAAACGAGTAAAGAGACTTGCCGGTAACGAGATTGAACTAGGTATCGAGATACCGACGATCGAATCTCGGGCAAGTAACATACCGACGACAAAGGGAACAACATATGTTCTTATGCGGTTTGACCGATAAAGATCTTCGTAGAATATGTGGGAGCCAATATGAGCATCCAGGTTCCGCTATTGATTATTGACTGGAGATGTGTCTCGATCATGTCTACATAGTTCTCGAACCCGTAGGGTCCGCACGCTTAAAGTTCGATGACAGTTATATTATGAGTTTATGAGTTTTGATGTACCGAAGGAGTTCGGAGTCCCGGATGAGATCGGGGACATGACTAGGAGTCTCGAAATTGTCGAGACATAAAGATCGATATATTGGACGACTATATTCGGACTTCGGAAAGGTTCCGAGTGATTCGGGTATTTTTCGGAGTACCGGAGAGTTACGGGAATTCGCCGGGGAGTATATGGGACTTATTGGGCCATACGGGAATAGAGGAGAGAGGTCAAAAGGAAGGAGGCCTGCGCCCCCCTCTGGTCCGAATTGGACAAGGGGTGCAGCCCCCTTTTCCTTCTCCCTCTCCTCCTCTTTTCTTCTCTCCTACTCCAACAAGGAAAGGAGGAGTCCTACTCCAGGTGGGAGTAGGACTCCCCCCTTGGCGCGCCCTCCTCCTTGGCCGGCCGCCTCCCCTTGCTCCTTTATATACGGGGCAGGGGCACCCCAAAGACACAACAATTGATCCCTTGGATCTCTTAGCCGTGTGCGGTGCCCCCCTCCACCATAATCCACCTCGATAATATCGTAGCGGTGCTTATGCGAAGCCCTGCGTCGGTAGAACATCATCATCGTCACCACGCTGTCGTGCTGGCGGAACTCTCCCTCAAAGCTGGATCGGAGTTCGAGGAACGTCATCGAGCTGAACATGTGCTGAACTCGGAGGCGTCGTGCGTTTGGTACTTCATCGGTCGGATCATGAAGACGTACGACTACATCAACCGCGTTGTGCTAACGCTTCCGCTATCGGTCTACGAGGGTACATGGACAACACTCTCCCCTCTCGTTGCTATGCATCACCATGATCTTGCGTGTACGTATGATTTTTTTTAAATTAATACGTTCCCCAACAATTTGTTACTTCTTGGAGAGTGGTGTCTCCTAGATTGGCTAGGTGTCACTTGAGAGCCTCCGACAAGATTGTGGAGTTGAACCAAGGAGTTTGTAAGGGCAAGGAGATTGCCTACTTCGTGAAGATCTACCGCTAGTGAGGCAAGTTCTTCGTGGGCGGACGGCCATGGTGGGATAGACAAGGTTGCTTCTTCGTGGACCCTTCGTGGGTGGAGCCCTCCGTGGACTCACAAGAACTGCTACCCTTCGTGGGTTGAAGTCTCCATCAATGTGTTTGTACGATAGCACCACCTATTGAAACCACGACAAAAACATCAGTGTCTCCAATTGCGTTTGAATCCTCCAAACCCTTCCCTTTACATTCTTGCAAGTTGCAAGCTTTACTTTCCGCTGCTCATATACTCTTTGCATGCTTGCTTGAATTGTGTTAAGATTGCTTGACTTGTTCTAAAGTTGCTAAAATCTGCCAAGAACTAAAATTGGGAAAAGGCTAGATTTTTATTTTGTCAAGTAGTCTACTCACCCCCCTATAGACATACTTTCGATCCTACAAGTGGTATGAGAGCTTTGGTCTCCATTTGCTTTGATTTTCATAGCTTTTGGTGGTCATAGCCTTGGTTTCACAACTTAGGAGAGTATGGCATCTAGCGAGGGAAATTATCACCGTAGAGGTCCTTACTTTGATGGTACTAATTTTGCTAGTTGGAAGCATAAGATGAAAATACATATTCTTGGACATAACCCCGCCGTTTGGGCTATTGTGTGTATTGGCTTGCAAGGTGAATTCTTCGATACCGAACCGTGAAGCTAGCGCGGAAGAGTTGAAGATGCTGCAATACAACTCTCAAGATTGTGATATCCTCTTCAACGGATTGTGCCCCGAAGAATTCAACAAAATCAGCCGTCTTAAAAATGCAAAGGAAATTTGGGATACTTTGATTGATATGCACGAAAGTACCGACTCCGTCAAGGAATCCAAGTTGGATGTGCTTCAAAGTCAGCTTGACAAGTTCAAAATGAAGGATGATGAAGGTGTTGCCGAAATGTACTCTAGGCTTGCTCTTATCACAAATGAGATCACCGGCTTAGGAAGTGAAGAGATGACCGACATATTCATCATCAAGAAGATCCTAAGAGCCTTGGATGGAAAATATGATACCGTGTGCACATTGATCCAAATGATGCCAAATTAAAAAGATCTCAAGACAACGGAAGTCATTGGAAGAATTGTTGCTCATGAGATGTCACTCAAGGATAAGGAGGAACTTCACAACAAGTCAATTGGTGCTTACAAAGCCTCATGTGAAGCCCCCACATCATCAAGTGAGAAACAAACATTCAATGAAGAATTGAGCCTAATGGTGAAGAACTTCAACAAATTCTACAAGAGTAGAAGCAAAGAGAGAAGCTCCAAGTCAAGGTCCTACAATGACAAAAGATCTTCTAGTCGAGAGCGTAATTGCTACAATTGCGGAAGACCCGGACACTATTCAAATGAGTGTACAACACCCTACAAAATAACAGAAGAATCACCTAAGAGGATAAGTAGAAGAGAAGAATCACCATCAAGAGACAGAAGGAGTAGGGATGATCGTTATGAACGAAGACCCTCATGGAGAAGTAAGGATTCGGAAAGGAAGGACAAGTCATCGAGGAGCTACACAAAACAAAGACATCAAGCTCATGTTGGTGAATGGGTATCCGGCTCCGACTCCGACAATCACTCCGAGAGAAGCTATCACTCCGACTCCGAATATACTCAAGATGAAGGTGTTGCTGGTCTAGCACTTGTGTCAACCAACTCCTACGACATATTTGATTCACCAAATGAAGGAATTGGAAGATGCTTCATGGCCAAAGGTCCAAAGCTATCACACCCCGAGTATGTTGATTTCAATAGTGATGAAGATGACTTGCTAGGTGATGATGATTTACTTGTTGACAACTCTAGTGATGAATACTATGATGAAACGTCAATTAATCATGATAATCAAGATAAAACGATTGACAATGATAAGGAGAATATTGAGTCTCTAACTAAATAACTAAACACTCTTAAGTTAGTTCGTGAAACTATCTTAGAAGATCATCGAGAACTTTTAAGGACTCATGAGAAGTTACGCTTTGAAAAGCTCAACCTTGAGCAAGAGCATGAGTTCATAAAGGCAATCAATGATGATCTTCGCAAGAAAAGTTATTCTTACATTGCCAAGCGTTTACTCTTATCCACTTACATGCCTCAAGTCAAGTCTAGTAACAAGAATAAGAAAGATTCTTCCTCTAGTAGTAACAATAATCATGCTAAATCCAATGGTGTTGCTTCTAGTAGTTCTCTTGATTCCACTAATGATTCTCTTAGCCAAGTTACACTTGAGCAAGAAAATAGCTTATTGAAGGGAATTATAGAGAAAGGTGTTTACAAGAGCCTTGCCGGGAGTAAGCAATTCGAGGAAATTGTACGCAAGCAAGGAAGGCACCAGAAGAACCAAGGTGTTGGTTTTGAACGAAAGTTCAATGCCAATGGAGTTGAGTGGGAAGAAGATCAATACCCCAAGATGAAGTTTGTTCCTCAACAAGAGAAGTATGATCCTACTTCTTTCAAAGGGACACAAGATCAAGATGATCTTCCACCACAAGACCACAAGGAAAAAGGCAAGGACAAGCTTCAAGAAGAAATTGATGCATTTGAAGAAGCTCCTAAGGCCTTGGTCAAGTGGGTTCCCAAGACTAAATCAAGTTCTACTTCATCAAGTACGACTACAACTCCAAGGATTCCCATCAAGATGATGTGGATCCCGAAGAAGAACCAGAGAGTTCTTGAGGGTGACTCCGCCAACATACTTCACTCTTATCATTTTGGCAAGAACAAGTGCAATCAACCTCCACATCTTGCACTAGTTCAAGGAGTCACAAACCCTCTTGTTGGTAAGACAAGGGACAAGGTAACTTAATGCTTTCATAGACATCATCTTGTGTGTGCATCACTCTATGTCTATGGATATCCTTGCTTGTTCCTTGTGGGACTAACCCGTGTAGGTATTGAAAGTGCAACTCACTCCAAAGGATTGCTCCAAATGATCTACATCAACATTGAGCACCCACATCTTCAACACCTACATGAAGTCATCATCGACAAAACTCAAGGTTAGTTCATCCCTCTAAGGGGGGATCTCACATCTAGGGGGAGCTTTACTCTAAGAATTGAGCTAAAGCAACTCTAATGGTGTGAACACAACAACGCTTTATGTAAAAGTGGCAACCCCACTTATGCTTAAACGATGAGTATGACCTATGATCAAATGTTCTCATTTGACTCCTAAGTCAATATACTCATATATAGATGACCTAGTCATCGCCAATTGCTTGATAGATGCTAGAATTGGTTGTGCATGCTTTGCTACATATTTCATTTGCCATTTTATTGTGTGAGCATGTTGGTTGCATAATTTACTCATTTGAGGACATTCACTTGTTGTTTTGATTGTTTGGATTCCTTTTATTTTGCCAAGTGGATGGACAAGAATGCCTAAGAACCTTTTCTAGCTATCTATGCTTTTCTTGTCTCAAACTCTATTCACGCTACATCACAAAATTTGATCAAGTCAGTTTCGAACTACTCTGTGTGAGGAGCACTCGGAGTCCCCGACTCGTCATAGACTTAAACTTCCAAAACTTCTTTGTGCGTTTCGGTTTGACCGATTCTTCCATTTCGGTCATACCGAGATCACTGAGTCGATCTAGGTTTTCAATCTCGGTGCAAGCGATTTGAACTTTTCGGTTACATCGAGTTGCTGTAACTGCTTGCAGTTATGCATCTCGGTGCCACCGAGTTGTTCCACTCGGTCACACTGACAGGGTCAGGCTATATATATCCACGGGTCAAATTTTGGAAATTTCTCCGAACTCTTTCACCCGCGCTCAGCTTTCTCTGCCTCCCCGGGTCTCCGGATCGTCCTCCTTGTCGCCAGCTGCCTCCTGCCGCTGGTCTCCGCCGCCGTCAACGGGAATCGTCTCTACCGTTGCCGCCGTAGCAAGTCCATCGCTGAACTAGGGTATGGACTTGATCTTTGTGCTATTTCTTACTCCGAATCCCTAGCACATTGTTTTGTCATTAATCTTGCCACGATTGAGATCATCTTATCCACCGAAAACACTCCGTAGATTAGATGTGAATTGAAAATTTAGGGTTAGGTTTCATGAAACCATCTCGGACCAACCGAGTTGTAGAACTCGGTACCTCCGATTCGGCTAAGGCCATTGCACATGTAATTCTCGGCCTGTCCGAGAATTGCAAATCGGTGTGACCGAATTCAGGACTTTGTGAAACCCTAGCAGTCTCGTGCCACCGAACTGTGACTCGGTCTGACCGAGTTCACCAGTTTAGGTTCCAAAAGCTGCTTCTGTATCACCGAGTTTACAAATCGGTAGATCCAAAATGCTTTCTGTGGAAAACTAAAACTAAGTTTTTGAGTCATTCTTTTGCAAAAACCTCTGTATTTTGTGATGCTCATCCACTCTACCTCATCTATAAACTATTCACAGGTTCTGCTGTCAGAGTTTGCAATATGTCTGATCAGAGTGACAGTCAGAATAAGTCTGAGGAGTAGGTTCACATGAGTGAGGGCACTAGTCCCTCTAGCAGCTATGATGAGGGTAGCAGGAGCACACCCAGCAACTTACCCAAGGCAGCCACCAGGGTCAGAAAGAAGAAAACCTCATATTCTGAGGATGAAGACTGTGTGGCTGTTGAGGATGAGGCCACTTCCAAGAAGAAGGTGCTCAAGAAGAAGTATGGCGCAGCTGCTGCCACTAAGCCTGGTATGAAGACCAAAGCACCTGCCAAAAGAATTCCCATGTCTAAAGACAGAGCCTCCACTCAAGCTTCTTTGGAATCTGAACCCAAAGAGGCTGCTGCAGAAGGGAAGAAGAGGAAGGAAAGGGTAAAGAAGACCATGGCGTGGTTGTTGGAAGGCCTTCCATGATGGAAGAAGAAGAAGAGGAAGATGTTGCTGCACCAGCACCCAAGCTCAAACGCTTATGGGTGATGCCATCAGGTCAGGGGATGCTTCATCAAAGCCCAAAGAAGCTCCTAAGGCAGCTGCTCCAAAGCCCAAATATGCACCCAAGAGGAACACCGGGAGTATTACAGCTGTAGAGAAGAACAAGGCCCCAGTGCTTGAAGCTGCAATTGAAGAAGAAGATGATGAGTCACATGTCTTGAGAAAGCTGAAGCCAAAAATTCCAGATCACAATGATACTCATCCAGTAGCTGAGAACATGAAAATCAGGAAAGATTCAGGACTGAGACTATGGAGAGAGTCAGATCCATATGCCACCAGGAGAAGGACTTCTGTGGATTATAGATTCCACACTAAGGAACATCAGGCCTTCTATGAGACAATTCTACTTGACAAGAAGCCTATAGTTTGTGATATGAGATGGGTGGACTGGAAATACATCAAGGAGAATGAAGAACACATCCTGGAGTCTATGATAGTTTCATGGCTTGTGGAGTTGATAAGTTTGTGGCTCAGAAGCTCACAAAGTGGAATGATGAGCTTATTATGCAGTTCTACTCCACAGCTCATTTCTACCCGGATGGAAGGATTGTCTGGATGTCTGAAGGTACTAGGTACCAATCAACAGTTGAAGAATGGGCTCAGTTGGTCAATGCCCTAGAAGAACAAGAAGATGACTTGGATGTGTATGCCAAGAAGAAGAAGGATCCCAACTCAATGGCTAGCATGTACAAGGAGATTCCAGATGCATATCTTGAGACTCACCACTTTGGTTCTGTGAAACACTTGCTATTTGGACTGCCTACAATCAACTGGATCGTCAGGCACATACTTCTTCCCAAGTCAGGTGATCACAGAATGATCAGAGGACACTCCATCAACCTACTTCACATATTTGATGTGCCTCAAAATTTCAAGGTCATGAGCCTCATAGTGGAAACTATCAAGAGGACTGCTGCAGATCAGAAGAGAAGTTGTGGGTATGCCCCATAGATCCAGGAGCTCATCAACTCCAAGATGGGCACAGGCACATACCTCTTGGACAAGGAACACATGCCCATCTATCCAGATTTTGAGGACAACATAGTGGTGATGGATGAAGATGAACCATCTTCTGTGCAAGCACAAGCAAAGAGGGAGAAGGCAAGGACTGAAAAGCCTGCAAAGATGCCAACCATTGATGAGGCATCACAATACTTCTTGAAGAGCAAGCAGGATCAACTTGGCTACTTGATTGCCTCCACTCCGAGGACTGAGAAGGGACTGGCCACCTTGACTCAAAACTAGGAGAGCCTGGAGAGGATCATGGTGTGGAAGTTCTATGACTTGGATGTGAAGGTCACTGAGATACAGTCAGTTGTTGAGCAACTTCAGGATGATATGCAGGAGAGGAAGGGCAAGACTACTACTGATGCTTTTGCCAGAGTGCCCAGGAGCCAGAGATCAGCTGCAGTGCCTGTTACAGACACCAGAGCCACTACATCTGCACTACCATAGCTTCAGGTAACCAGCTCCAAGACCTACTCCTCCAGCACCATCTACATCGACTGATGCCTTCGTTCTTGGAGTTCTGTCTACACCACCACCTGAAGACCAAGCCTGAGAGTCGATTTAGTGCTATGAATTTTCTATGAACTTTTTGGTAACTTGTTGCCAAAGGGAGAGAGTGTTGCTTTTGGTGGTTGAACTTTATTTGCTTGTTTGAGATACTTTATGCGTTTGTGAGATACTTGGATGATCATGTGTTTGATCATATGCTACTTTACTTGCTTGTTGGATGATTTTATCCTTTTATCTCCCATATGATCATTCACTTTGCTTGGTGATGAGTGCATGTATTTATTTATTATCATTTTGAGCGCTCCACCAAGATGTATGTGACATGGAAGAGTAACCCATGATCCTAACTCATTGTGCATTTGTAGTCCAAAACAAATCTTAAACTATGCACAAATTTAGGGGGAGCTCTTGCTTTTCACATACTTCTCAAAGCGACAATGTTTTTCACTCTTATTATCATTTGTCGAAGCTTTGATCTATATGTTGTCATCAATTACCGAAAAGGGGGAGATTGAAAGTGCAACTATTCCTAGGTGGTTTTGGTAATTCCTAACAACATATAGCTCGTTGAGCTAACACTATTTCAAGACTAATATTTCAGGAAAGCTCAATGATTGGCATGGCATGGATGAGAAAAGTGGACCCCTCAAAATGCTAAAGACAAAGGGATTGGCTCAAGCTCAAGACTCTACATTTTCTATTTTAGTGATCCAAGATCACAATGAGTCTATAGGAAAAGCCAATACTATCAAGGAGGGATGAGGTGTTGCTTAATGGCTTGCTTGCTTAAAATGCTTAGTGATATGCTCCAAAGCCCTCAACTACTTTTTCACATCCACATATGACCTAAAACAAAAAGTCAAACTCGGCCCCACCGGTTCTTTCCATCCGGCGCCACCGAGTTCAGATGTCATAGCCACTGCCACAAACCCTAGGAAAATCGGTCTCACCGATAGGGATCTCGATCTCACCGAGATGGGATTATAATCTCTCTGTTTCCCTTTGTAATGTTTTGGTCCTACCGAGATGAGCGATCGGTCCCACCGAGATTGCAATGTAAACTCTCTGTTTCCCGTTTGTAACATTTTGGTCTCACCGAAATGAGCGAATCGGTCCCACCGAGTTTACCTGACCAACTCTATGGTTAGCTTATTACCAAAATCGGTCTCACCGAGTTTGTGCAATTGGTCTCACCGAGATTACGTTATGCCCTAACCCTAACCATATCGGTCCTACCGAGTTGCGTGTCGGTCCCACCGAAAATCCTAACGGCCACTAGATTTGCTGAATCGGTCCGACAGAGTTTAACAATTCGGTCCCACCGAGTTTGGCAAGTTGTGTGTAACGGTTAGATTTTGTGTGGAGGCTATAGATAGCCCTCCACCTCCTCTTCATTCGGAGAGAGAGCCATCAGAATGAACCTACACTTCCAACTTTGTCGGTGGGAAACGACACCTATCGGATCACTGGAATCCCTTCTATGGTTGCGGGCCGCGGGGATCGTGAGAAGAGCGGGACCAGCAGACAACATAAAGGGATTTTACCCAGGTTCGGGCCGCGAAGGTGCGTAAAACCCTAGTCCTGCTTTGGTGGATGTATTTAGTGTTCTTGAGCTCTCGAACTAGCTCTAGGTGCTGCGAGGTTCCAAAGAGCCGAATCCTTTCTCTGTGTGCCATGGGCCTCCTTTTATAGGACAAAGGGGTTGCCACAGTGGCACACAGGAGGTGGAAAGGTCTACAGTGGCACGAGGTTATCCCTCGCATTATAGGACAAGGCGCATTTAATGCAAGGCTTTGGTGTCCCTTCGCTTTATTGGGGACGGGGGCAAGGCCCGTCCCATCCGTCGGCGCTCCTCCATGCTTCGACACGCGCCCTGGCCAGCGATGCATGCGGTACCATGTAGGAAGGCGGGCAGCTGAGGTGGCGCGGTGGTTGAGCCTCCATGAAGGGTTGCATGCCGCCACGCAGGTGCCTGCCCAGCTGGTTGGGTCGGCAGCCGCATGCGAACGACAGTGAAGACTTATCTGGTGCGGGCCTGGCAGTGGCCTAGCTGGTGCACTTCGGCGAGGGCCTTGTCAGGTGGCCTGGCAAGGGTCTTGCCGTGGCGTGCTGGCCTCCCCGGCAAGGGTCTTGCCGGGGGTCTTGTGGGTTTCTTCGGTGAGGATGGTTGCCCTCTTATCCTCATTTAATCTTGAGCATTCTATGTCTTCACAAAGATCTGCATGCCACCACGGAGGTGCCTCCCGAGCCCTGTCCCAACGCATTTGCCAAGTGTCGGTGGGCTCAAGGGTGGCTCACTCGGTTGGCGTGGGCGAGCTGCCCGGTAAGGGTCTTGCCGGGGCCACTGAGGCTGCCCCGGCAAGGGTCATTGCCGGGGGAACCTGCTACGCCCATCTGATCTTTGTGGCCTTGGTCCTTGTTGTTGCTTCGTTTGCCTTGTGGCCTCGGCTTCTCTCCGGCTCCCCCTTCCTGCCGTGTCTGTGCGTGGCCGTGGCGGGAGGCTCTGGCTGCCCGTGCACAAGTAAAGGGGTCAAAAGCAGAGCCCCTACTTTTGTACACCGACAGGATCCCCCGGGCCTGGGCCACACATAAGCGCAGTACGTTGTTGGGCCAGGCCCAGAACGGTGTGCGGGCAGTTGGGACGGATTTTTACCGCGGCCACTGTTCCGTCCGCTGCGCATCCCACGACCCGCGTTGTACGCGCGACGTGGGGATCGTGCGCGCGCATGACGTGGGCATGCCCGCGTCACCTCGTGGTGGATAGTAAAGGGGCGGCTTGCGCGTCTCTTTGAGACCACGGGGCCGCCTCCCATTTACTGCCCTCGCTCGGGAACCATCCTTCCACGCGTCCCATTGCGCCCGCCCCTTGCGCCACGTTCGCTGCATGCAGAGCGAATGACAGGCGCAGGGGTCGTGGGTAGTCATGCGCGTGCGGGTCGATTCCCATGCGCCTTCAATGGAGTGGGGAGGGCGGTCGACGATCCCGCTTGCTGTCACTTCAAGAGGCCGGATTGGCTGAGAGGGGGCGTCCGAGCCTCGCCTCCGCCCCTTTATAAGGAGAGGAGTGGGAGGGACGGCGCCTCTCAACCTTTCGCCATCTGCCTCTCCCCATCCCTGCTTCCTTTCTTCTTCTGTCAATGCGAGGGGGCGCGGTGAC
Source organism: Aegilops bicornis (assembly GCA_021605145.1). Taxonomy (NCBI): domain Eukaryota; kingdom Viridiplantae; phylum Streptophyta; class Magnoliopsida; order Poales; family Poaceae; genus Aegilops; species Aegilops bicornis. The sequence goes on from CM038672.1 coordinate 538,981,221, forward strand.
GCTTCATCAGTGGCGGCGAGGGTCTCGGCCCGACAACGCATCACTCCTCCCCAAGAGCTGGTAGCGGTGGAGCCGGCCGTTAGAGGAAGGGGGAGGGGACGAGGTCGAGTCCGCCGTGGTGCCCGAGGGAGGGAGGACGGGGCGGCAGATCTGCCTCGCCCCCTCCAGCAGTCCTTCCTCCGATGGAGGGCCACGCTGGGGACAACCCCTGCGAATTCTTCGTCAGGCTGCGCCATCCACCGCGCCGTCGCCTTCGCCTCCCGACCCCATTCACGTGGGAGATGGAGCTGGATCCGCCGCAAGCGCTGCGGTTGCACATGAGGGGTTGTGGGAACAGCTGCACATGGATAGACGTCGAGTTCCCCGCCCCTCACGTCATGTATCTTCACCGAGGGTGGAAGACCTTCGCTCGCCTCCACAACTTGACGGATGGGCTCGCCCTCCATTTCAAACTAATGGAGGGCGGCCTTCTCTCCGTCAAAATCTTCGGGCACTTCGGGACCCGCGTGAGGTGCTGCGTGGAGAGCTCTTCTGATGATGAAGATTCCTCCTCGAGCGAGAGTGACGAGGAGGACAATGGCAGCGACGGCAAGGCCAGCGGGCGGCAGGATGACGGGTCCGACTAGGCGTCGGGCGCCGCTCCGGGCGGCACCAGTGACCCCATCATCCGTGTCGCCGGCTCCTTGAACTTCTCGGGGTCGTCTCCTTGGGCGGCTGGTGTTGGGAGGCTGCGGAAGAGGAAGAGGGCGGGCGACAAGGCCGTCAAGTCGGAGTTCGCGGGAACCGACGCCTTCGTCGCGTACTGACGTCCTGCCGCCTCGTCTTCGAGCTCTGCCTCCGGCGCTGCCATCACCATCCAGCCCTTGGATGGCCACCAAGATGTTCTCTTGGTGTCTTCTACCACCCGTAGCTCGCCTAGGCACCCCTTTTGCCCTCCTGCTTTTCTTGTTCCATTTCCCGAGGAGAGGGACAAGAAAGGGATTACGGGCACCTTATCTCTTTTTAGTTTGTAAGCCTTCGGGCCTTAGTAGAATTTAAAGCTTGTAATCCCATTGCTCATGTTTTTCATTTCGTATGAACTGTACCTGTACGGGATGTTTTTTAATGAAAAATGGATGTTTGCTGGGATTTTTTTTCGTGGGTGGAACCCACGACAAGGAATGAATCCTCGTTATCTTTAAGACAAATGTTTTTTCGCCCAGCAACAGGCCTTGCCATTTCCCCACTTCGCTCGACCTTTCTCACGCTCTTGGCGGAGGCAGGGATGAGGTGGGCTTAGCCCCCCGTTCCCTCTCTTTGCTGCCGCGGCTACGACCAAATCCAGACCTAGGGGATAATCCTTGGGTGCCGAAAAGGGGAAGCATGGTAGCTTAGAGATAGAACTGGGTTTCACGTATCCCAGTCCATAACGAAATGCATGATAGAGGATAAAGAACTTATCTGGATCTGCAGCCCCCGGCAATCTTGGCTTGCCGGGGTCCGGGCGCCGGTCTGTTCCCTTTCTTCCAAAATAGCTCGTCAAGAATACTTATGTGCCCTGCGAACCAAAGAAGACAGAGAAGAACAGAGAGACACGCACTCGACCTCTAAGCTAGGGGTTAGCCGCCGCTAAGCACTATCAACCCTAACCAAGGAAGAGACTCAACCTAGCATGCATGTAAACTTAGGGCGCCAAATATTGCTTATTTATGCTCAGGGTCTGTGCCTGGCTTTGTACAAAGGGTTACATGCCTTTCCAGCAAGGCTTGTACAAAAGGGTAGCTTGACGGGAGGCCCGGCAAGCGGCGCCTTATGGGTAAAACTTGCGGAGATGCTCGATGTTCTAGGAGTTGCTCACTGGAATTGCATCTTCGGTCTCCAGCCGGACTGCGCCGAGCCTGGTGACTCGTGTTACCCGATAAGGGCCTTCCCACTTAGGAGTCAACTTGTTGGAATTCTTGGCCGACTGAACATGCCGAAGAACAATGTCGCCTTCCTCAAAGCTCCGGGCATGAACCTTGCGGCTATGGTAGCGGCGCAAGGCTTGCTGGTAGCGTGCTTCTCTCACAGCCGCCCGGAGACGATCTTCCTCAAGGAGCGTCGCGTCATCTTGCCACAATCGCTCTTGCTCAAGCTCATCATAAGCGAGCACTAGAGGTGACCTGTATATGAGTTCCGTGGGGAGAACTGCTTCTGCCCCGTAAACCAGGGCAAAGGGTGTCTAGCCGGTGGCTCAACTTGGCGTCGTTCTGATCGACCAAAGAACCGCCGGCAACTCATCAATCCAGCGCCCTCCACTCTTGCGGAGCCTGTCAAAGGTCTTCGTTCTTAGCCCTCGCAGGACTTCAACATTTGCTCTCTCCGCTTGGCCGTTGCTCCATGGATGTGCCACGGAAGCAAAACATACCTTGCTGCCGAGATCCTCAATGTATTGCATGAAGGCATGGCTTGTGAACTGCGTGCCGTTGTCGGTGATGATCCCGTTGGGCACCCCAAAACGGCACAGTAGTCCCTTGAAGAACTTGATGGCTGACTGCGCTGTCACCTTCCTCACTGCTTCCACCTCTGGCCACTTTGTGAACTTGTCGATTGCGACATACAAGTACTCAAAGCCCCCGACAGCACGGGGGAAAGGGCCCAATATGTCGAGCCCCCAGACCGAGAAGGGCCAGGAGAGAGGGATAGTTTGAAGGGCTTGAGCTGGTTGATGGAGCTTCTTCGAATGGAACTGGCACGCTTCACACTTGGTTACTAGTGCCGTCGCATCCTGGAGGGCGGTGGGCCAGAAGAAACCTTGCCGGAAAGCCTTGCCGGCAAGGGCCCTTGACCCTATGTGGGAGCCACATATGCCTCCATGTATCTCTGCCAACAGCTTTAGTCCTTCCTCCCGGGAGATGCACTTCAATTTCACCCCATTCGGTCTTCTCTCGCATGCAGTTTGTTATCAACGAACTGCAGTGCAGGCAGACCGGCGAGCTACTCTTTCCGCCTCTTCCTGCTCCTCAGGAAGCTCTCCTTTCTGAAGGAATTGGAAGGTGTGATGTGCCCATGCCGGAGCCTGTGGCTCGACGACAAGGACCAAAGGCATTTCTTTTGCTACTGGAGCGGCCGCCTCCATGGCCATGACCCGAGGTCCTGCCGGAGTTGGTCGCCCTGTGGCAGGATCGGCGTCCACGGCAACATCTTCGTCGGCGGCTCCGGGGAGCTCGGTGGGGAAGTACTTGCCGGGGCCTAGCTTCCTCCGCTTGTTCTGCCCGGTCGACGGCTCAACGGATGGCTGAGTTAACTGAAGCACAAAAGTACCTGGTTCCACAGGTAGCTTGAGGGCAGCGCGCTTTGACAGGTAGTCGGCGATGTCGTTCTCCGCCCGAGGGACATGCTCCGCTTGTATACCGTCAAAGCGTTCCTCCAGTTTCCTCACCTCATCTACGTAAGCTTCCATCAATGGGCTTTGATAATTTTTGTTGATCTGCCTGACGACGAGCTGTGAGTCGCCCCTGACGATGAGATTTTTAACTCCGAGGTCCGCCACGATCCTGAGACCGGCAAGCAAACCCTCGTACTCGGCGGTGTTGTTGTTTGACATCTCCCGGGGGAAGTGCATCTGGATGACGTACTTGAGGTGCTCTCCGGTGGGTGCGACAAGCAGCACACCAGCGCCGGCGCCTTGCAGCGAGAAGGCACCATCAAAGTTCATGATCCAGTTACGACTCGTTTCCTTGCCAGGGAGAGTGGTCTCTTATACCTCTTCGTTGGGCGTCGAGGTCCATTCTGCAACAAACTCTGCCAAGACTCTGCTCTGAATCGTCGAGGTACTTTCGAACTTTAAACCGAAGCTTGACAGCTCCAGGGCCCATTCCACGATCCTCCCCGTTGCATCTGGGTTATGCAATATCCGTTGCAATGGGAGGCGGGTGACCACCGTGATCTCATGCGCTTGGAAGTAATGGCACAGCTTCCTCGAAGCCATAAGAAGGCCGAAGAGCAGCTTTTGCACACCTGAGTACCTCGACCTAGCCCTCGCAAAGGGAGCCGACGGGCAAACCGGTGCTGCACCATTTTCTTCTTCTCGCTTGAGGGAGTCCTGGACTAGGGGTGTCCGGATAGCCGAACTATCATCTTTGGCGGACTCCTAGACTATGAAGATACAAGATTGAAGACTTAGTCCCGTGTCCGGATAGGACTTTCCTTGGCGTGGAAGGCAAGCTTGGCGATAATGAATATGTAGATTTCCTACCATTGTAACCGACTCTGTGTAACCCTAACCCTATTCGGTGTCTATATAAACCGAAGGGTATTAGTCCTAAGGACGAACAACAATCATACCATAGGCTAGCTTCTAGGGTTTAGCCTCTCTGATCTCGTGGTAGATCTACTCTTGTACTACCCATATCATCAATATTAATTAAGCAGGAGTAGGGTATTAACTCCATCGAGAGGGCCCGAACCTGGGTAAAAATATTGTGTCCCTTGTCTCCTGTTACCATCCGCCTAGACGCACAGTTCGGGACCCCCTACCCGAGGTCCGCCGGTTTTGACACCGACATTGGTGCTTTCATTGAGAGTTCCTCGTATGCGTCACCTATAGGCCCGATGGCTCCTTCAATCATCAGCAACGACGCAGTCTAGGGTGAGACTTTTCTCCCTGGACAGATCTTCATATTCGGCGGCTTTGCACTGCGGGCCAATTCGCTAGGCCATCTGGAGCAGAGCGAAAGCTATGCCCCTGGCCATCAGGTCTGATTTGGAAGCTTGAACTATGCGGCCGATGTCCGTGGAGGCTTGATCTTCGACAGATTCGAGCCACAGCCCAGCGTGCCGCACTGTCTCGATGGGTATGATCTAGCTCTGCCGCCGAACAGTGCCCTGGAGGCCGCACCAGTGCCCGCTCCGACCCTTAATCCGGAGCCGGTTTCGCCGATCGAGGACGGTTGGTTGGACACCGCCTCGGGGGCTGAAATCTCTACGGCGATTGAGCCGAACACCATCCCTGTCCTTTGCAAAGCTCGTGACTCCCAGGTGCCGGACTCCTTTCCGGACTCCGAACCTACCGCGCCCCTGCCAGTCGAATCTGACTGGGCGCCGGTTATGGAGTTCACCGCCGCAGACATCTTTCAGCACTCGCCCTTTGGCGATATCCTGAACTCATTAAAGTCTCTCTCTTTGTCGGGAGCCCTGGCGAACTACTGATCGGGAAGGTTGGGATTCGAAGACGAAGAAATTCAACGCCCACCCACCACCCACTTTGTAGCCACTGTCGATGACTTAATGCACATGCTCGACTTGACTCGAGGACATCGACGATATGGACGACGGCGCGGATCGACCAGAACCAGCGCCCACGAGGCAATCGGATGGCCACCTCAACTTACGATATATATATGGTGGACACACCTAAGGGAAGCGATAACGAGGAACGGCGAGGACGCTGCGAAGAAAATTCCCTCGAAGCGGTCAAAGCGGCGGCGTGGCGCGCGCTCAAAACCCCACCTCGACAAAGATAGCACCCACACGGACTCCAGCCATAGAGCGGGGTGAGCCGGCATTTAACATGCCATTGAGCAACCATCCGAACAGGCCAACTTGGACAAACAACCCGTGCATCGGCAAGGACAATAGTCCGACGATCTCACGCCGGACACGCTATTGGATCGGAAGAACCTCCACAAAGAGCTCCTCGCTCTCGCTGCGTAGCTTGAAAAAAGCAGAAACAGAGGCTCGAGAACAGCGGAAGACGCACCGAATGAGAAGGAGTAAATTACTCAACATCAGAGACAAATATGGCGACAGCCGCCAAGCAAAGAGCTACCCAAAGCGCAAACTACTGCCCAAATTCGATGAGGAGGCCGTAGAGCCCCCACGATCAAAAAACAAAGAGGCCGCCGGGTCGGATAGACGAATACATGGCAAACGAGAGCGGCAAGCGGCGCCACACAAGCCGACACGCGATCCGCATAAGGATTCACACCAAAAGGATGGCCCAGTTAGATCTATCTACGGGCCAAGGAAACAAGTTCTGGCGAGCAATACAACACGTCAAATATCCAAACATCACGACATACCCAAATAAAGGGGCGCCGCACACCCTCTATGTTTCACCGATGAGGTGCTGGATCATGAATTTCCAGCGGGATTTAAGCCCGTAAACATAGAGGCATACGACGGAACGACAGACCACAGGTCTCGATTGAGGATTATATCCTCCACATACACATGGCCAGAGGAGATGATCTCCACGCCATAAAATACCTACCCCTCAAGCTCAAAGGGCCAGCCCAAAGATTGGCTTAAAAGCCTCCCGAAAACACCATTGGTAGTTGGGAAGAGCTTGAGGATGCTTTTCGGGCCAATTTCCGTGGAACCTATGTCCGACCTCCGGGGCCTTGACGATCTAAGTCACATAACCCAACAGCCCGGAGAGTCAACTCGAAAATTCTGGAACAGGTTCCTCACCAAAAAGAACCAAATAATCGACCGTCCGGACGCCGAAGCCTTAGCAGCTTTTAAACACAACGTCCGAGACGAATGGCTCGCCAGACACCTTGGCCAGGAAAAGCCAAGAACAATGGCCACACTAACAAGCCTCATGACCCGCTTTTGCGCGGGAGAGGATAGCTGGCTAGCAAGATGCAGCACCAGTGACCCAAGTACATCCGAAGTCAGGGATGGGAATGGGAAACCACGACGCAGCAAGGACCAGCGCCGGATTAAGGAACGGTCCAAAGAGCGGCGATCAACTCCGGATTCAAAAGCTCACGGCAGAACAATAAAAAACTGCCCCTTAAGGACAATAGTGATGAGCTATCCAACTTAAACAAAATCTTGGACAAGATATGCCAAATCCATAGTACTCCCGGGAGGCCTGCAAACCATACCCACAGAGATAGTTGGGTCTTCAAGCAGTCCGGCAGACTCAATGCCGAACACAAGGGGCTCGACATACCAAGTAAGGATGATGACGAGCACCACAAGCAGAGCCTCGGAAAACAAAAGAATTTCCCACAAGAGGTCAAAACAGTAAACTTACTTCAAGTAACAAAAGGGGAAAACAGAGCGGCACCCATTGAATTACGCGCCGCACAATCTACCCAATGAGTCCCAACACCGGGTTGTCAAAACCAATTACCTTCCGACCATCAGACTACTTGAAAGTATCCTAACGCAGGATGGACTGCCTTGATACTAGAACCTATAATCGACGGTCTTCAATTTACGCAAGTCCTAATGGACAGCGGACAGTGATTTAAACCTGCTATGTCGTGACACAATCTGCAACATGGGGATAAACCCAAACAGGATTAGCCATAGCAACACTTCCTTCCAAGGAATAATGCTGCACACATATGCCCATTGTACGGGCTCCCTGCTATTGGAAGTTATGTTCGGCTCACCCGACAACTTCCGTCGGGAAAAGTTGGTCTTCCACATCGCCCCATTTAAAAGTAGCCATCAAGCACTATTGGGACGCGAAGCTTTCGCCCGCTTTAACGCAATACCACATTATGCATCTCTTAAACTAAAAATGCCCGGTCCACGAGGCATCATTTCATTAAAGGGAAGCTGCGCGTGTCCCTCAAGGAAAGAATGTGAAACTGCCTTAACAGCCTCACACTAATACGGCCTTGCTGGTCAAAAGCGTCTAAAGCAGGTCGTTCAGACCCCGGACATGGTTAGGCGAGTCCGGCATAAATAAACATGATGCTTACTAGCCGCGTACCCTCCTTACAAGGGGCTCCACGCATGTACAAAAGAGACAATAAAGCTCAGTTTTACTCATTTTTGAATCATACTCTATTTTATTTCCAATTACATTTAGCGCAATCTTTTTCAAACTAAGTTCCTCTCTTTTACAGATGAACGCCGTGCTATACCCGTCCAGGATACGGCACAACGGAGACACAGGCGCAGACGTGCAGCAGGAACCCGTTGCAAGGATACTTTTCAGATTAAGACCCTGCGTAAACCTTTTTCACTGTCTCTTGTTGTCACTCATCCCACGGTCTCTTATTATAACCGAGGAGGAGGTCATGCTTGGCATCGGCCGCATCGAAGTTTGCACGCACTGGACACCGTGGGCTTGTTACCAAGGGCATTGTTCGCCCGCTTTATAAAAGACCGAATACCTTAGGGAGTGTTCGGCGTCTCGAGTTAGGCCTTATATGCATCAGCTCAATCATGTCTTTGGTCAAATGTTGGGTTTGCCCGGCTCGTGTTTTGCTTCCTTACGTTCCGTTCTATCGGCTAACGCGGCACCGGAGAACTATCTGCGATTGTGCCCCGGTTCGCCGGGCGAGCACCTCGAGAGAAAGCCGAAACCGACCGTCATGATATAGCGAGACTGGTCAACCACTGATGACTCACCGGAATGTTTAGAATTCCTCCGCATTAACGAAGGACCGTTTTCTGGTCAGGCACATACGCACCCTGAATTCGGGAGAGTGCGGTGCCCCCAGGGGCTATATAGTAGCCCCACCATCGAACTCCCATTGCTAAGTGAAAGTGATAAAGCATTATAGTCCGGTTGCCTAGTTTGCTACGCTACCACCTCCTTTATAGTACCAAGACGTTGGATTAAGTGTGAAAGCGCGACTTCTTTGCAAACACCCCCGCACTATGTGCGTGGGGGCTGAAGCCGAAGACTGCCATCTTTCAGGTTATATACATATATACATCAACGGCCGCCAGAGGTAGTTTACTACTTGAAGGCACAAGTATAAAAAGCTCTTACATTAAATTGAAACGTTGTTTCATAAAATTATACATGTCATTCAAACATAACATCCTTCGAAAGCATCAAGGTCTCTATTAAACGAGCGCCCGGAAGAACTTCCTCAAAATAGCGCTCGACTGGTACTCGGCTGCCGTCCGAATCTGGGGACGCAATATCGGTGGCCTTCATCTCAGCCCAGTATGCCTTGACACGGGCAAGAGCCATCCGCGCCCCCTCAATACACGCCGACCGCTTCATTGCGTCGATACGCGGTACCGCACCAAGGAACTGCTGCACTAAGCCAAAAATAACTCTTCGGCTGGGGTCCGCCCGGCCACAAATGAGTGATGACATGCTTCATGGCAAGTCCGGATAATCGATTCAGCTCGGCCCATTCGGCCAACCGATCAGTCAATGGAAGAGGACGCTCCGGATTATGGAATTGCGACCAAAATAGCTCTTCCCTTCTGTGCCCCTTCTGGCCTCGGAAGTGCTCAATCGCGTCCGCAACGCTCGCTGCTAAGTCCAGATAAGCATCCTCCGAACTCCACAACTTGTCCAACTGAGCATACTTCGGATCCGTATATTTCCTCCGCAGCAGAAACGGTTTTCCAGCTGCAATATCCCCGGCCTGACTCAGCTCCTCCTTGGCAGCTCTCATAGCGGAACGGGCATCCTTGGATTCAGCGGTGGCCTTTTTCAGGTCCTCTTGTTCCGCTTGACGATCTTTTTCAAGAACCTCGCAGCGGTCGGTAGTATTCTTCAGTTTCAGGCCAAATCGGCCATTTCCTCTTTGCTTCGGGCAAAGGAGCAGCCCGTTAAACTTTCAGCTCTTCGCCGCCTTTTAAAGCGGCTGCATTACTCTATCGGGCTTGCTCTTTAGCTCGGGCAAGTTCCGCCCACAGCCACTCCACAGCATCGACACCGTCTGCATCAAAGCATACAAGTAGTAAGGCATGTGCGTCAAGCTCCCTTACCAGGTGTCCGCGGAGAAGTCGCATACCTTGTGACTCGTCAAACCGTTTATTGACCAACGCGATGTCCGCATCCGCCTCGTCAATTTGCCGCTGTAGTTCGGCAAATTCGTCAGTCCGGCTAGCCACCGGACGCCCCACCACCTACATAGGATCGGCGACGTGTTAGTACTGAGATTATGATCCTCGGCACGCTGTCAGTTGTGACAGCATACCGAGTCTCAGGGGCTACTATCTATGCAGGGCGCATTCTATATGATTAACTGTCAGAAGGTACATCATTTTTTTCGTACCTCAAACCCCGTCAGTAAACTTCTGGTGGCTTCATGCAATCTGCTCTCAGCGGATGCAATTCTTTCAATTACCGTAGCCATTAGCGCACGGTGATCTTCTGAGATATACGCTCGCCCGAGCAGGTCCTTCAGCTCCTCCGACCGCACGCCAGTTGGCGCTTGTCGGATTTCGGGTTCCGGATGACCCTTGAGGTTCGAACACTGGGGTGCACGCGGAGATCGAACCCTCCACCGTCTCGCACCTCGCCGAATCGCTGGGACCTAAACTACTAAACGGAACAACACAAGAGACACGAAATTTATACTGGTTCGGGCCACCATTGTGGTGTAATACCCTACTCTAGTGTGTGGTGTGGTGGATTGCCTCTTGGGCTGATGAGGAACAATACAAGGAAGAACAGCCTCGTGAGGGTCTGTTCTTGGCGGGTGCGATGAACTGCTAGGTGGTGCTCAGTCGCTCTAGCTACTGGTTTCTTGATGAAGATCCGGATCTCTCGCCCTGGGGGTGGCTACTCCTATTTATAGGCGAAGGCCCTGGGCCTCTTCCCAAATATTGAGCGGGAAGGCCGCCAACAATTGGCCATTTTGAAGGGGAACAGCGGGTACACTTATCCTGACTAAAGTTGGTCCTCGCCTGCCAAAGGCTATGGTGATGACGCCTGCTTGGGCTCCACGATGACACCCTTCCAGCCGTTGGGCTGGTCTTGGTCTTGTTGCACCGAAACGGATGCCTTTGCTTGATGCTCTCGCCTGCGCTTGCCCCCTTTGCACCAAAGAGGTAAGGAGGACATCACATGGCTGGTGGCGCCCGGGCGCCCTTGGTCGTCATGGCTTGCGTCATGGGCACCTCGCGAGGTACCCTGCCTTGAACTCTCCTCCTCCTCATGAGTCAGCCAGACGAGGCCGTGCCTGAGGAAGCTCCTTGTCGTTCGCCCCGCGAGGCTTGGCCCCTCGCGAGGGTCTTGAGCTTGCGTTGATGAAGATGGGCCGTGCTGGGCCTCCTTCGAGCCACGCTGCAGGCCGCAGGCAGGCAAGTCTGGGGACCCCCGTTCCCAGAACGCCTACAGCGTCGGACCGTCCGGCCCCGCCGGACTTGGGAAACTCTCCGTGACGACACTTCAGGGTCGCCCGCCTCGCACGAAGGCGCGATAGGTGGAGGCGTTTCGCTCTCTATCATCTCCGGACGAAGATCCCCCGAAGACGAGCTCTGCTGAGAAGGGCTGAGATCCGAACTACAAGGTACAATTTCGGTTATCTTCAGAAATAAATACAGGGATGTTCTTTATTCACAGGACCCCTTCTTTTTACTTACGTCTCGCTGGAGGGCTGATCCCCTTGGGGAAATAGTGCGGCTGGGGTACTTCCCGGCGCCGGACTTTCTGACGAAGACTTCTTTCCCCGTTTTGAGGCCTTGGCTTCCGGGTCTTGAAGCGGTCCTCTTCTCCCTTGGAGGGAGGATCCCTGATCCCCTCTTCCTTGAAAGCCTCCTTCGCGGAGGCAGTTGCTTCCCTGCTCCCCCTTTCGCCTTCTTTAAAAGGCGTGGCCTTCAACATCTTGGTCAGCATGGGATCCGGAGTGGTCTCTGGGAGGGGAGTCGGACACCTTATCAACTTTGCCTTGGCTATCCACTCCTGTTCAAGAAACGGCTCCCTTAAAGGGCATATATATGATAAATGAATGAACAGCCTGTTCGTTGCTGTGGTTACTTACTTGAGTATCTGGGTGATTGCAGCTTAGACCTGCGTCCTCGGTCAAGTCCGGACACTTCTCTTGTGATCCGAAGAACAGTTTGTACATCTCCTTGGGCGTCGCGCCCGTAAAATCTTGGAGAGCTCGTGGTCCCTCCGGATTAAACTCCCATAGACGGAGGGGGCGACGTTTGCAGGGCAGAAGGCGCCGAATCAGCATAACCTGCGCCGCCATGACCAGATTGATCTCTCTTTCTTGGAGGTCTCTAATACGGCCCTGCAACAGAGGAACGTCCTTGGACGGCCCCAGCCGAGCCCCGGTTGACCCATGATGCCAGCCTTGTGGTGGACCTGAGCGGAAGGCTGGTGGCGCCACCCATTTGGTGCCCCAGGAGCGGTGATATAAAACCACTCCGTTGCCACAAACCAAGCTCCTCTTGAAAAGAGCCCTCGAGCCACGAGCATCAAAGACACTTGCTTATGACCGCCCCTCCACACTCGCTTGTTGCCCTCGATCATCTTCGCTCCACCTTGAAGGTCTTGAGCCACAATCCAAAGTGCGGGTAATATGGAGGAAGGCTTCACATAAGACAATGAATGACGAGATATGGAGGATGGACTCCGGATTCAAGTCATGGAAATCCAGCCCATAATAAAACATGAGCCCCGCACAAAGGGATCCGTCGGGAAGCCTAAACCCGAAGGAAGTGAGACACGAACACCACGTTCTCGCCGGGCTCGAGTGGGAATGACCTGCCCCGAGCAAGCAGCCTATGCGAAATCTCACCGGTTAGATACTGGCGTCTCGCAGCTTTAGCACATCTTCTTCGTGGACGGAAGAAGAGATCCATCGGCCGAGCTGGTCGGAGCCGGACATCGTCGAAGGTCCGAAGCGCCTAAATCTGAAGCTTTGGGTGTTAGAACTCGAAGCGCGAGGCGAATTCGATGGAGGGTGGAAAAAAGAAGAAGGCCTTGGTCTCATTATAAAGAGGTTGAATACCAAGAGCCCTCCCCATGGTCGATTGGGACTCGCCGATAGAGGAGGCGTGCCAACGGGCACGGTTGGGTTACCCACGTCCGTATTGATGAGAATCCCGGAATAAGGGGCACGATCTACGCTTTGATAAGACGTGCCAAGGAAACCGCCTCGCTAAACGCGTTGAGGTGGGCCAGTAAAAAAAACGATTCGAATAAAGGCCTGGCCGTGGTGTGATGTCACGCCGCGGAATACGTGAGCAAATCTGTGCAAAAATTATTCTCTCTACGGTGGTATGTGGGACTTGTTTTGTAGAGCCAGACACTATCCTTGTGTTCAAAACCTTCTAAGTATTCGGAGGAGGAACCCGCCTTGCAATGCCGAAGACAATATGCGCGCCGGACTAAATGCGTCATTGAAGCCCTGGTTCGTGGCTACCGAGGAGTCCTGGACTAGGGGTGTCCGGATAGCCGAACTATCATCTTTGGCCGGACTCCTGGACTATGAAGATACAAGATTGAAGACTTCGTCTCGTGTCCGGATAGGACTTTCCTTGGCGTGGAAGGCAAGCTTGGCGATACGAATATGTAGATTTCCTACCATTGTAACCGACTCTGTGTAACCCTAACCCTATTCGGTGTCTATATAAACCGAAGGGTTTTAGTCCGTAGGACGAACAACAATCATACCATAGGCTAGCTTCTAGGGTTTAGCCTCTCTGATCTCGTGGTAGATCTACTCTTGTACTACCCATATCATCAATATTAATCAAACTGGAGTAGGGTATTACCTCCATCTTGAGGGCCCGAACCTGGGTAAAAATATCGTGTCCCTTGTCTCCTGTTACCATCCGCCTAGACGCACAGTTCAGGACCCCCTACCCGAGATCCGCCGGTTTTGACACCGACAGCGCTTCTTCACCTGGTCGCGTGGGTCCCGTCGCACAGGCGCCAGTCTTGCTGGGGACTCAATCTTGCCGGGGCTGAGCCCTGCCAGGGAGGGTTCCGTCCTGCCAACCGTCGACTCTACCGCTGCTGCCGTCTCCTCATCAACTTCTCTCTGCGCCACTAGTGTGGCGCTAACCACCTGATTCGCTGCCGCTGGGTAAAGCAGTAATGGTTCTTGTGGTTTGGGCGCAACCAGCACTGGGGTAGAGGAGAGGTATTTATTCAAATGTTGCAGCGCTGCCTCGGCCTCTGGGGTCCACTCCATCGGTCCTGCTTTCTTCAAGATCTTGAAAAAAGAAAGGGCACACTCCGCGAACTTGGAGATGAACCGACTCATGGCAGCAACGCAGCTAGTGAGCCGACGCACGTCCTTGATCCGTTTGGGTGCCTCAATCTGCTCGATAGCCTTGATCTTATCTGGGTTTGCTTCAATCCCGCGCTGGGACACAAAGAACCCAAGAAGCTTGCCGGATGGGACGCCGAAGACACACTTCTCAGGGTTTAATTTGAGGTTGATCTTGTGCAGGTTCCCAAATGTTCCTCCAGATCTTGCACGAGCGTTGCTTTGTCCTTGATTTTGACCACTATGTCATCCATATAAGCTTCCATATTTCTATGTAGCTGGGGCTCAAAACCAATTTGGACTGCTCTTGCAAAGGTCGAGCCAGCACTCTTCAACCCGAAAGGCATCCGTAAAAAGCAATACGTACCACCTGGGGTGATGAATGCTTTTTTTTCCTCGTCTTCCTTTGTCATGAAGATCTGGTGGTATCCTGAGTAGGCGTCTAGGAACGATAGGAGGCCACATCCAGCCGTGGAATCAACAATCTGGTCGATGCACGGCAATGGGAAAGGATCCTTTGGGCAGGCCTTATTGATGTCTGTGTAATCAATACACAGCCTCCATTTCCCATTTGCCTTGCGCACCACTACCGGATTGGCCAACCACGTTGGGTGGAGTACTCCTCTCACCAAGCCCGCCGCCTCTAGCTGTCTGATTTCCTCCGTGATGAACTCTTGCCTCTCCAGAGCTTGCTTCCTGAGCTTCTGCTTGACGGGCCGCGCATGAGGACAGACAACAAGGTGGTGCTCAATCACCTCCCTGGGAACGCCGAGGATGTCGGAGGCTTGCCATGCAAACACATCGACATTCGCCCGCAGGAAGGCGACGAGCTCGCTTTCCTATTTGCTGTCGAGGGTGGAGCTTATGGTAAAAACTCCCCGTGCATCGTCCTCATTGACGGGCACCTTCTTGGTCTCTGGTGGTGTGATTCTGGACTTCTTGCTCTTGCCGGCGGAGCTCTCTGGCACGTCCTCAACGGGAGCGCAACACCCCGAAGAGGTGCGCTTGCCGGAGTGGGTGCTAGGAGTCTCGCCGGTCTTCTCCCCCCGGGGCTCTGTCGGCAGGAGCAGGTACCTTAGCGGCAGCCGCAATCGCTTCTCGATGAGAGTTGGTCAGATCAACGCATCTTTCTTGTCGGAGGGGACGGTGATGATGTTCATCGGCCCGGGTGAGGGAGTCCTGGATTAGGGGGTATCCGGACAGCCGGACTGTGTACAAACGTCCGGACTATTGAAGCGTGAAGATACAAGACTCAAGACTTCGGCCCGTGTCCGGATGGGACTTTCCTTGGCGTGGACAGCAAGCTTGGCGATCCGGATATTATATTTCCTTCCTTGTAACCGACTCCATGTAAACCCTAGCCCTCTCCCGTGTCTATATAAACCGGAGAGGTTGGTCCTTAGAAGGCCGATCACAATTACATTCATACCATCATAGGCTAGCTCCTAGGGTTTAGCCTCTACGATCTCGTGGTAGATCTACTCTTGTATTACTCATATCATCAATATTAATCAAGCAGGAAGTAGGGTTTTACCTCCATCGAGAGGGCCCGAACCTGGGTAAACATCTGTGTCCCTTACTTCTTGTTAGCATCAGCCTTGGCGCACAGATCGGGACCCCCTACCCGAGATCCGCCGGTTCTAACACCGACATTGGTGCTTTCATTGAGAGTTCCTCTGTGACGTCGCCATCAGGCTCGATGGCCCCTTCGATCGTCATTAACGACGCCACCCAGGGTGAGACTTTACTCCCCGGACAGATCTTCGTGTTCGGCGGCTTCGCGCTGCCGGCCAATTCACTTGGCCACTTGGAGCAGATCGATGGCTATGCCCATGGCCCTCAAACCGGGTTCGGGAACCTGAACCACTCGGTAGATACCGGAGGAGACTTGATATTCGGCGGATTCGGGCCAGCGCCAGAAACTCCGAACAGTCACGATGAGCACGACTTAGACCTGCTGTCAGACGTTGCTTGGGATATCATCCCGACAGAAGCCCCGGACCTAAATCCGGGATAGGTTGTGTTGCCTAAAGACGGAGGGCTGGACAAAGCCCCACAGGCCGTGCCCTCATCAGCGATGGAGCCGAACACAGGCTTCACTTTTGAGGAAACCGGTGACCCTGGGCCCCTGGACTCGTGTCTGGTTGCAGGCTCCATTCCGTGCGTCCCCGGGCCCGCCGATCCCGGTTGGGCTCCGGTGATGGAGTTCACCGTGGCGGACATCTTTCAGCACTTGCCTTTCGGCAACATACTAAACTCATTCAAAACCTTCTCTTTGACAGAGAATCTCGGGACGAATTATGGCCGGCTCTAGTGGGAAGCAGGCGACGAAGACATTTGTTTCCCACCCACCACCCACTTCATAGCCACGGTTGATGATTTAACCGACGTGCTGGACTTCGACTCCGAAGACATCGACAGTATGGACAACGATGCAGGAAAAGACTCAGAATCTATGAGGTGCCGG
Source organism: Aegilops bicornis (assembly GCA_021605145.1). Lineage (NCBI taxonomy): Eukaryota > Viridiplantae > Streptophyta > Magnoliopsida > Poales > Poaceae > Aegilops > Aegilops bicornis. Next base: position 538,997,598 of record CM038672.1, read on the forward strand.
ATTCACGCCTCCCCACACGACATATACATGGTGGATACGCCCAAGGAAGGCGACGGTGACAATCCAGAAGATAACACCCCTGGGCAAAAACCAAAGCGACGACGCAGACGCCGTTCCAAATCCGACAACAGTAACAATATCAGCAAGAGCGCCAGAAGAATGGATACTCCGGTCAACCATGAAGGCAATAACGACCAAACAGAATCAGCGATGGAGCAGGACGAACCAGGTCACGCCGAACATAGTCCGGGTCATACGCCCGAAGAAAACGATCCAGAGGGTCGAGCTCACCAATCCGGCACAGGACAAGAAGACAGTCCGGACGATGACACATTCATCGTTCCGTAAGAACGCGTGGAACGAAAGAACCTCCACAGAAAGCTTATGGCCACAGCGAAGTCCGAAGAAGCGTATAACGGCTTAAAGCCGCACAGGAGACGCTCAATCGCAGATGGAACAAAGTGCTGGACACTGAAGAAAGATACGGCGACGATCGCCATACAAAGAGCTACCCAAAACGCAAGCTACTGCCAGAATTCGACGACGAGGCTCTTCCACCGAAGAACAACACGATCAGGAGACCAGGAGTACCACTTCATAATCGCAACAAATCAGCTGCCAAAGACGCCCACGATTTACGTGAGCACCTGGAGAAGAAAGCCGACGCAGCTAGGTCCATCTACGGATCTAAAAGAGACACCCCGACAAAGGACTATGGTCGTCAAAACAATTATGACAACCAAACACCAGTTTGGAATAAACACCGAACACAACAACAGCCGATGGCATGCCACAACGCGTCCAGATACAGAGGGGCTGCTCACCCCCTGTGCTTTATCGATGAAGTACTGGACCACGAATTCCCACAGGGCTTTAAACCTGTCAACATAGAGGCATACGACGGAACGACAGACCCAGGGGTCTGGATCGAGGACTTTATCCTCCACATACATATGGCTCGCGGAGATGACCTCCATGCCATCAAATACCTTCCCCTCAAACTGAAGGGACCAGCTCGGCATTGGTTGAAAAGCCTCCCCGAAAATTCAATCGGGAGCTGGGAGGAACTAGAGGACGCTTTCAGGGCCAATTTTCAAGGGACTTATGTCCGGCCTCCGGATGCTGACGATTTAAGTCACATAATCCAACAACCCGGAGAGTCCGCCCGCAAGCTTTGGAACAGATTCCTCACTAAGAAGAATCAAATTGTTGATCGCCGGATGCCGAAGCCTTAGCGGCATTCAAACACAAAGATCCGGGACGAGTGGCTCGCCAGACACCTCGCCAAGAAAAGCCAAGGACAATGGAAGCCCTAACAAGCCTTATGACCCGCTTTTGTGCGGGAGAAGATAGCTGGCTCGCCCGTAAAGGCACCAGTGACCCCAGCACATCCGAAGTAAGGGATGGCAACGGGAAGCCACGGTGTAATAAAAACAAATGCCAAAACAAGGGAGAGAGCCTGGATAACATGACGGTTAATGCTGGATTCAGGGGCTCTCGACCCAATCAGCAAAACAAGCCATCTAAAGGCAGCAAACAGGGACCGCCCGGTCTGAATAGACTCCAAGATAGACTATGCCAAATTCATGGCACCCCCGACAAACCTACAAACCACACGCACAGAGAGTGTTGGGTCTTCAAGAAGGCCGGCAAATTAAATGCCGAACACAAGGAAAGGGAAACACCAAGTGAAGACGAGGATGAACCTCGCCAACCGAACACCGGGGGACAGAAAACATTCTCGCCAAAGGTCAAAACAGTGAACATGATCCACGCAACTGGCACATCCTTGGGAAGGCACGAACGCGCCCATAAAGACGCACGCGATATAGAGCCCATCGTACCCACACCTAACTACTGGATGTCTTGTTCGATCACCTTCGATAACTTGGATAACCGAACTAGTATTCAGCGCGAAGGATCAAAAGCCTTGGTGCTTGACCCGATAATCGACGGATACCGTCTCACCCGCGTCCTTATGGACGGCGGCAGCAGTCTCAATTTAATATATGAGGACACTGTCCGCAGGATGGGGATAGACCCATCCAGAATTAACCAAAGAGACACCACCTTTGAAGGGGTGATACCAGGCGTTGAAGCCCTCAGCAGGGGCTCCGTCGCACTGGAGGTAATATTCGGCTCGCCAGGCAACTCCAGAAGCGAAGAACTACTCTTCATCATCGCACCCTTCCAAAGCGACTATCACGCAGTGCTCGGAAGAACGGCCTTCGCCCGCTTCAACGCATTGCCGCACTATGGCTACCTTACACTTAAGATGCCCGGTCGACATGGCGTCATCACTGTTAGCGGACTAACAGAGCGCTTCAAATCCTTGCAGAGGAACACGCGACGGCCCTCGCGGCCGGACTATAAGTGGCCTCCAACATAAGAAAACATGACTGGTCATTAAAGGCCACATACTCGGCTAGACGAGTCCGTTCGCCCGGATAAAATTGAACCAGGGCATCGTATATATATATATAATCCCATGGTGGATACCAGGGGCTATAAATATTTAACACAGTCCCATAGTTGGCTCAACCTTATGGACAGGCCAACACCCTACACTCTTATTATCCACCGCATACTCACGTTGTACTCTTCTACGAGTTTTCCTTGTTTTCCACAGACAACGTTCGCGCGATACCCTTCCAGGATACGGCACAATAGAGACAAAGGCACATACGTGCAGCAGGGCCCTGTTCAACAGGTTCCTTTTTAGATTAAGCCCCTGTGTAAACCTTTTTATTGCCTCTTGTTGTTTAACCACCCCATGGGTTCCATACCCATAGAGGATACTGCCGTTTTTGGCATCTCGCCACGACAGATTAACGCACGTACCTGGAAAAACAGGGTTTATAATGAATGAACATTCTTGAGCCCATCGACTATTATAAAGTCCGAATACCCTTGGGAGTGTTCGGCGTCACGAGTTTGGCCTTATATGCAGCAGCTCCGAATCATGTCTTTGGTCAAATGTTGGGTTTGCCCGGCTCCTGGGTTTGCCGCCATACATTCCGTTAATATCGGCTAAGGTGGCCAAAGGAGAACTACATGATTGTGCCTGGTTATTCGGACGAGCACCTCGGTAGAGAAAGCCGAAAACTGACTGTCATGATACAAATGAGACCTGCTCAACCACTCGAGACTTACCGAATCTTTAGGATACCTCCGCATTAACGAAGGACCGTTGCCGGTCATGTACACACGCCTGCCCGTGCTGGGATGCACGCCATAAAATGTACCGGGGCTACATAGTAGCCCCAACATTAATTCCCATGGCTAAGCGAAAGTGTTACAGCTATATAGTCCGGTTGCCTAGTTCGACGTGCGATCACCTCCTTCATGGACCAAGACGTTGGATCAAGTGTGATTATGCATATTTTTTGCGAACACCCCCGTATTGCTTGCGTAGCTGAAGCCGACCGCTATCTTTCGGATTTCACATCCATATATATATATATATATATATATATATATATATATATATATATATATATCGATTTATCACTCGAATAAGACATTCTTCGAGCACTGCGCCTCTATTAGGCGGGCACTTTCTGTGACCTGCGCCAAGTAGTGCTCGGCCGGATACGGCCCCCCCGCCGGATCTTGGGTCGCTATAATATTGGCCTCCATATCTGTCCAATAGGCTTTAACGCGGGCAAGAGCCATTTGTGCACCCTCTATGCACGCCGACCTCCTCATGGCATCGATCCGAGGCACGGCCCCAACGAATTGCTGCACCAAGCGAAAGTAACTATCCGGCTTAAGCCCTTCCGGCCAAAGATGGTCTATCACAGACCGCATTGCAAGACCGGAAAGCCTGTGAAGCTCCGCCACAGCTGCCATCTTTTCATTTAATTGCAGCGGGCGAGTGGGAGCATTGAATTGCGACCAGAAAAGCTTCTCCACTTCCTTATCACCATGACCCTCGAAGAACTTGGCAGCGTCAGTCGTACTCTTCGCCAAATCCGCATACGCGTCCGCAGGACTCCAGCGCCCATCCAGAGGAGAATACTCCGGATCGAAAAACTTTGTCCGCAGCAAGTAGGAATCTCCAGCCACGATTTTACCAGCCTGTTGAAGCTCCTCCCGCGCACACCTGAGCTCAGTCTGTATTTCCTTGGTAGCATTGTGTGCCTTGTCCAGCTCGGCCAAGCTATCCTTATGCTCCCTTTCAAGGAGCTCATATCGGTCAGCGGCATTTTTTAACTCAATAGCCATTTCGGCCATCTTTTCTTCGCTTCAGCGATGAGCTGCTTGTTCGGCTCTCAGTTCCTCGGTCGCCTTTACGGCAGCCGCATTGCTAACCCGAGCTTGTTCCTTGGCTTGAACAAGTTTTGCCCTCAGGGCCTCCACAGCAGCAGCACCATCTGCAGTCCGAACATATTACATTAATATCATGTCGCCTCCATATTTTCCTATGCAAAGGAAGACAGAGCACATACCTTGTGACTTGTCTAGCCGCTCGTTCACCAGCGTGATATCGGCATCAATCAATCGAATCTGCCTGGTCAGTTTGGAAACTTCCATGGACGGGTCGGTGGCCGGATTCACAGGTACCTGCACAAATTTATAGCGCAATCATTGATTTATAATCCCCTGTTTGCCCCGTAGGGCGGGCAACCAGAGTCTCAGGGGCTACTATCTATATGGAGCACACCTAACATGTGCCTCACAGCCAAAAACAGTGTATTCTTCGCTACATACCTCAAAGCCTCTCAGCAGACTTACAAATGCTTCATTCAAACCGCTTGTAGCGGACGAAATCTTCTTGAGCACCTCGCTCATTAATGAGTGGTGCTCCTCCGAGAGCGCAGCTCGCTCCAGTAGGCCCGTCAGTATGTCCGACCGGACATCAAACTGTGTCGGACACTTCCCATCGCCCCCCGGGCTCAGGGGGGCTGACGCATTGGCTTCTTCCTTCGGCAGATACAGACTCCTCCGTGACGACACCTCAGTGTCGCCCGCTTCATGGGCCGGAGAGGTGGGTGGGGTCTCACTCTCCATCATCTCCGAAGGAAAATCCCCCGAAGACGAACTCTGTTGAGAAGGGCTACTAGCCGGACTGGGACAGATAAATCCTGGTTATTGATCTAGGAGGAACGCAGTACCTTGAAATTAAAAATTAACTTACAGCTCGGTGAGGGCTGGCCCGTTGGTGGGCACGATGCGGTGAGGGTGCCCGTTGGGGCAGAGCCTCCTGGTGTTACCTTTTTCCCGGGCTTGGGCATCTCCGTCTCCGAGTCTTCGGAGGCGGCCCTCTTCTTCCCGCACGGGGAGGAGGCCTTAGCCTCCTCTTCCCGACTATCCTCCTTAGGGGAGGTAACAGTTCCCCCGGTTCGGATGCGTAGCGTGTGGTGTTCGGACTCTTCGTCCTTCCCCTTGTCTTTCCCCGGGGGCATCCTGCTGAGTACCCGGTCGAGCATCTTGGCCATGGTGGGGGCGGGCGAGCCTTCGTGAAGTCACGCCGGACACCTGATCTCTCCGCCTTGCTGAGCCATTCCTGGGCGCGGATGATTTTCAGAATAAAACACTTACGATAAATACAAAACACGGTGTCCGGTATCAAATTTACTTACTTGGGTATCTAGGCGATTGCAGCTTAGGCCCGCATCCTCGGAGGTGTCCGGACACTTTACTTTCCGTCCGAAGAATAATTTGCACATCTCTTCGGGCTTCAAGCCGAAGGAGTGCTTGACAGTCCGCGAACCCTCTGGATTGAACTCCCACATCCGGAGAGGCCGGCGTTGGCACGACAACATCTGCCAGATTAACATCACTTGCATTATGCTGACAAGGTTAATGTCCCTCTCAAGAAGCTCCTGAATGCGATTCTGCAGCACTGGTATGTCAACAGCGGGCCCCCAATTCTGTCCCACGTTTGTCCAAGACGCCAACTGCGGCAGAGGGCCCGAGCGAAACTCGGGGGCAGCCACCCACTTTGTGCCTCGGGGAGCCGTGACATAAAACCACCTCCGTTGCCATACATCGGATACTTCTGGGAAAGAACCCTCTGGCCATGGGGCATCAGCGTTCCTGTTTATTACAGCACCTCCGCACTCCGCATGTCGCCCCTCAATCATGTTCGGCTTCACATTGAAGGTCTTGAGCCATAAGCCGAAGTGTGGGGTGACGTGGAGGAAGGCCTCGCACACTATAATGAACGATGAGATGTGGAGGATAGCGTCTGGAGCCAGATCGTGAAAATCCAGCTCATAATAGTACATGAGCCCCTCACAAAGGGATCGAGGGTGAAGCCCAGGCCGCGGAGGAAGTGCGGGACAAAAATGACGCACTCATTAGGCTCCGGTATGGGGATGACTTGCCCGGATGCAGGAAGCCTGTGTTGGATGTCGGCGGTCAGGTATCCGACCTCCCTAAGCTTCACAATGTCGTCCTCTTGGATCGAGGAGGCCACCCATTGGCCTTGAGGGACGGATCCGGACATATCGGCGGATCTGGGGTGTTGAGGCTTAGGTTTCGGGTGTTAGAATTCGAGGTACAAGAAGGCGCGAGGAAGGTGAAAAAGAGGTGTAAGCCTCGCCCCCTTTTTATAAAGGGGATGAATATCAAGAGTCCCCGGAGTGGCCGTTTGAGGCTTATCTAAAACACACGGGTTATACCAACATCCGTCGTGGGGACACGCATGCTCATATTGATGGAAAATCCCGTAATAAGTGGAACATGATCTCTGCCCCGATGGGACGTGCTAGTAAAACCGCCTCGTAATGCGAGTAGTCATGGGATAAGAAACACCGGTTCGCGTTGGACCAGGCCACGATGCGCGAAGATTGCCAGCAGATCAGATCTATACCATATGAAGATTATCTTGCAGATCGGGACACGGTCTACGTGTTCGATGACCACTTTGGAGTATTCGGAGGAGGAACCCGCCTTGCAATGCCGGAGACAAGACTGCGCGCCGGACTCATCGTCATTGAAGCCTGGTTCAGGGGCTACTGAGGGAGTCCTGGATTAGGGGGTATCCGGACAGCCGGACTGTGTACAAACGTCCGGACTATTGAAGCGTGAAGATACAAGACTCAAGACTTCGGCCCGTGTCCGGATGGGACTTTCCTTGGCGTGGACGGCAAGCTTGGCGATCCGGATATTATATTTCCTTCCTTGTAACCGACTCCATGTAAACCCTAGCCCTATCCGGTGTCTATATAAACCGGAGAGGTTGGTCCTTAGAAGGCCGATCACAATTACATTCATACCATCATAGGCTAGCTCCTAGGGTTTAGCCTCTACGATCTCGTGGTAGATCTACTCTTGTATTACCCATATCATCAATATAAATCAAGCAGGAAGTAGGGTTTTACCTCCATCGAGAGGGCCCGAACCTGGGTAAACATCTGTGTCCCTTACTTCTTGTTACCATCAGCCTTGACGCACATATCGGGACCCCCTACCCGAGATCCGCCGGTTTTGACACCGACACCGGGCATCTTCAGCATGTTGTAGGCGTAGTGTGAAGCCGCCATGAACTTGGCCAGTGCCGACCGGCCGAGGATCCCGTTGTAAGGCAAGGGGATCTCGGCTACATCAAAAACAGTCCTCTCCGTCCTGTGGTTCAGCTCGCCTCCGAATGTCACGGGCAGCGTGATCTTTCCCTTTGGTTGGCTCCTCCCCGGGTTAACCCCTTGGAACGTACCCATCTCCTCGAGGCCTCCATCAGGGATCTGCAGCTTTCTAACCACAATGGGCGAGATCAAGTTCAAGCCGGCCCCGCCGTCAACCAACATCTTTGTCACCTTGAGGTTGCGGATTGTTGGTGAAACCAACAATGGCAAGCACCCTGACCGCACTCCTCGGTGTCGAAGTTGATGAGCGTGTTGGACCATTTCAGCGGCTTCCGTGCGTCAAACGATGGCTCCACCGCTGTGATCTCACGCGCCCACTGCTTGAGTTGGCGGTGGGATGTGTGCAGCGAGGTGCCGCCATCGATGCACATGGCCTCTGTCGCTTTCTGAAACTCGTGGTCGCCAGACTCGTCGTCCTCGTCATGATCATCGTCTTCCTGCTTCTTGTCGCGGCCCCGGGCGGGCCTCTCTTGCTGTCTCTCCTTGCCGCGGTGGCCTTCTTGGCTGCCACGTTTCTTGCCGGATCCTTCAGCACCGTCTGGGCCTTTCTCCATGTCCCGCCGCTCATACTCGGCTTTCTGCTTCTCGGCGAGCAGCTCTACCTGCCGGCAGGTTTGGAGATCGTGGCCCTTGGTGCGGTGGATCTTGCAGTACTACTTGTCGGAGCCTCCTGGCTTGTCGGCAACCTCCAAGGCCCGGCAAGCGTCACACCCGGCAATCTCCTTGCCGGGGTCGCTCGCCTTGGTCTTCTTGGTGGTACCGATGTCGTCGGATCCCTCAACGGCAAGCACGGCCTTGCCCTTGCGCTTCCTATTACGGCGTCGGCCTTTCTTTGCTGGGGTGGCAGTATCGACAATGGAGTCAGTTTCCTCAGCGGCATCTTCGCCGGGGTACTTCCTTCCTTCCTCGATACGAGCACACCAATCGGCCAGAATATAGAGCTCGGCCACATCCTTAACCTTGTTCATCACCAGCTCCTCACGCATCTTGCGATTGCGCACGTTCTGATGGCACGCACTGATCATAGAGGCGGGATGAACATCGGGGATGTTGTACTCCACCCAGCTGAACCTTTGGATGTACTTGCGCAGGTTTTCTCCTTCCTTCTAGGGGATGATGTGTAAATCACTCGCCTGGCCATGAGCTTGGTGACCTCCGGTAAAGGCGCCAACAAACTCATGGCACAGATCCGCCCAAGAAGGGATGGAATCCATCGGCAAGTGCATCAACCATGACATAACATTAGGCTTGAGTGCCAACAGGAAGTAGTTGGCAAGCACCTTATCGTCACGGCCCCCAGCAGCTTGCATCGCGATGGTGTAGATGCTGAGGAACTCTGACGGGTGAGTCTTTCCGTTGTACTTCTCGCCAACTTCGGGTTTGAACATACGGTGGGAGGGCCACTGGAACTGCCGCAGCTCACGGGTGAAGGCCGGACAACCCACCTCGTAAGGTAGGCCACCATAGCCTCCCGCGTATTTGGGTGGTCTCAGAAGCGGCCCCGCCCTCTGTCCGACCGGTGGCGCTACACACGCCGGGCGCCGATCAGAAGTTCGAGCGTCCTCGTGAGCTCGCTCCCGAAGGACTTGGCGCTGATCGCGGTTGGTCCGCGGGTCGGACGACGTGATGGAGATATCATCACGAGCGTCGCCGCGACGGGCCCACGCCCGTGGCAGTCGGGATGGATGTGGGGAGTACATCGTGGCCGCGTCGCCTGCGGCGTGGCCTCCGCTAGCAGGTGGCAGCCCGACAGAGCGACGGCCGACGGGTTCCGCCGGCCGCAGCCTGTCGTCGTTGGCGATGCCGACGAGGCTCCGGACGGTGGCCCTCCATTCATCGAGCTTCTCTGTGACGGGAGGAAAATTGAGGAGCAGCTGCATGCGCTAGGGCTTCCGCTGGCGTGGGTGGCGGTGAGAGCTGGGTGGACCGCGATGCGCCTCGACTATTAACCACGTTAGAAGGAGCCGCGCCGCGGCTTCGCAGCCGTTCGCCACCTCCATCAGTACCTCGGCGCACATGCTGGCCCTCTCCTTCGTGTGACGGATGCACGGGACTCTTTCCAGGGCGGCGCGCAGGGTCACCAGCAGGGTGACGCTGCTCATCACGCACAACCTGAGAAGAGCGTGCCGTGGGCGCCGGTGTTGGCGTCTTGTAGGTCGCTGTGCCGCCGCCTGGCAGGACGGCGGCACCCTTGGGGGGCCCGCGCCGCCTGCGGGAGGTCCGACTCCGTCTCCGGAGCCGCGATCGGTGGCTCGCCGCCCGTGGCATAAGCAACGCCGCTTCGCCAGGGCCGACCATCGTATGGCGTGGATGTTCGCGGGCGTGCCACCTGGTCCTCTCTGCGATCGGCCGCTGTCGGTCGCCTTTGTACCAACCCGGCTCCGGACGAACCGATCGCCGTGGTCGCCTTCTTCAGGAGCCATGGCGATGAAGAACATCTAGGTCAACTGCTAGACCAGATTCTCACAACAGCGCCCCCTACCTGGCGCGCCAAAGATGTCAGTGGGAAACGACACCTATGGGATCACTAGAATCCCTTCTACGGTTGCGGGGCGCGGGGATCGTGAGAAGAGCGGGACCAGTAGACAACACAAAGGGATTTTACCCAGGATCGGGCCGCGAAGGTGCGTAAAACCCTAGTCCTTCTTTGGTGGATGTATTTAGTGTTCTTGAGATCTCGAACTAGCTCTAGGTGCTGCGAGGTTCCAAAGAGCCGAATCCTTTCTCTGTGTGCCATGGGCCTCCTTTCATAGGACAAAGGGGTTGCCACAGTGGCACACAGGAGGTGGAAAGGTCTACAGTGGCACGAGGTTATCCCTCGCATTACAGGACAAGGCGCATTTAATGCAAGGCTTAGGTGTCCCTTCGCTTTATTGGGGACGGGGGCGAGGCCCGTCCCATCCGTCGCCGCTCCTCCTTGCTTCAACACGCGCCCTGGCCAGCGATGCATGCGGTGCCATGTAGGCAGGCAGGCAGCTGAGGTGGCGCGATGGTGGAGCCTCCACGAAGGGTTGCATGCCGCCACGCAGGTGCCTGCCCAGCTGGTTGGGTCGGCAGCCGCATGCGAACGGAGGCGAAGACTTATCTGGTGCGGGCCTGGCAGTGGCCCAGCTGGTGCGCTTTGGCGAGGGCCTTGTCGGGTGGCCCGGCAAGGGTCTTGCCATGGTGCGCTGGCCTCCCCGGCAAGGGTCTTGTCGGGGGTCTTGTGGGTTTCTTCGGTGAGGATGGTTGCCCTCTTATCCTCATTTGATCTTGAGCATTCTATCTCTTCACAAAGATCTGCATGCCACCACGGAGGTGCCTCCCGAGCCCTGTCCCAACACATTTGCCAAGTGTCGGTGGACTCAAGGGTGGCTCACTCGGTTGGATTGGGCGAGCTGCCCCGGCAAGGGTCTTTGCCGGGGGAACCTGCTACGCCCATCTGATCTTTGTGGCCTTGGTCCTTGTTGTTGCTTCGTTTGCCTTGTGGCCTCGGCTTCTCTCTGGCTCCCCCTTCCTGCCGTGTTTGTGCGTGGCCGTGGCAGGAGGCTCTGACTGCCCGTGCACAAGTAAAGGGGTCAAAAGCAGATCCCCTACTTTTCTACACCGACAAACTTACATTTTCTGAGGGAGAACCACCTGCACTTGTGTTGAGGCCAAGATATTCCACTCATACCATATGAATCTTGATCTCTAGCCTTCCCCAAGTTTCATTCCACTCAAATCTTCTTTCCACCAAATCCAAATCCTGTGAGAGAGAGTTGAGTGTTAGGGAGACTATAATTTGAAGCACAAGAGCAAGGAGTTCATCATCAACACACCATTTGTTACTTCTTGGAGAGTGGTGTCTCCTAGATTGGCTAGGTGTCACTTGGGAGCCTCCGACAAGATTGTGGAGTTGAACCAAGGAGTTTTTAAGGGCAAGGAGATCGCCTACTGTGAAGATCTACCGCTAGTGAGGCAAGTCCTTCGTGGGCGACGGCCATGGTGGGATAGACAAGGTTGCTTCTTCATGGACCCTTCGTGGGTGGAGCCCTCTGTGGACTCGCGCAACCGTTACCCTTCGTTGGTTGAAGTCTCCATCAACGTGGATGTACAATAGCACCACCTATCGGAACCACGACAAAAACATCTGTGTCTCCAATTGTGTTTGAATCCTCCAAACCCTTCCCTTTACATTCTTGCAAGTTACATGCTTTACTTTCTGCTGCTCATATACTCTTTGCATGCTTGCTTGAATTGTGTTAAGATTGCTTGACTTGTTCTAAAGTTGCTAAAATCTGCCAATAACTAAAACTGGGAAAAGGCTAGATTTTTATTTGGTCAAGTAGTCTAATCACCCCCCCTCTAGACATACTTCCGATCCTACACATACCCATTAACCAACACTCGCGTAATTGCCGTTCTCAGTAAGATGGAAATCCACTCCATCCATTTTCTCCCATATCCTTTAGCACTCAGAACCTCTAATAGAAATGACCATGATAGAGAGTCGAATGCTCTCGAGATATCGAGCTTCAGGAAGAGGCCAACTTCCCTACGATTATGGATCTTCCTTGAAACTTGTCTGACTAGTAAGAAATTGAAGTGCAAGGTCCTTGTCTTGATGAAAGCGGACTGGTTGGCCACAACTACTTCTTTCATCTTCTTCTGCGCTCTGTTCGCCAGCATCTTCGCAAATAGTTTTGCCGCCCTATGAGTCAAGCCAATCGGCATGAAGTCAGCCACTTCCATCGCATCCGGCTTCTTAGGGATTAGCACGATGTGCACGTGATTTAGTTTCCCAAAGCCACGACCATCTCCGACATACAACTTGAGCATCACCACCATGAGATCTTGCTATGATCGACCAAGCTCATTGGTAGAAGGTGTCGATGCATCCATCAGGTCCGGGCGCTCGGTCCGCCGACATTTCCTTTATTGTATTCCACACCTCCTCTTCCGTGAAAATTTCCTCCAATTTGTGCAGGTCGCAGTTTTGAACTCCGAGGAACTCCAGGTCTAATGTGTTCTCCCTCGGGTTGGCTTTTCCTAGAAGGTTCTGAAACGCCTCGGTGAACACCTCTCCAATGCGAGCTTGATCATTGATAATGCCGTTTCTAGATCTGCTACGTGGGATGAAGTTTTTCGACCGCCGTCCGTTCGCCACAAGTTGTAATAGCTTTGTATTTGTGTCCCTCTTTGATCCATCTGAGCCTGGACTGCTGCTGTCGGTGTCAAAACCGGCGGATCTCGGGTAGGGGGTCCCGAACTGTGCGTCTAGGCGGATGGTAACAGGAGACAAGGGACACGATGTTTTTACCTGTGTTCGGGCCCTCTCGATGGAGGTAATACCCTACTCCGCTTGATTAAGATTGATGATATGGGTAGTACAAGAGTAGATCTACCCCGAGATCAAGGAGGCTAAACCCTAGAAGCTAGCCTATGGTATGATTGTTGTTCGCCCCACGGACTAAAACCCTCCGGTTTATATAGACACCAGATAGGTTAGGGTCACACAGTCGGTTACAATGGTAGGAGATCTACATATCCGTATCGCCAAGCTTGCCTTCCACACCAAGGAAAGTCCCATCCGGACACGGACGAAGTCTTCAATCTTGTATCTTCATAGTCCAGAGTCCGCCAACGGTGATAGTTCGCTATCCAGACACCCCTAATCCGGGACTCCTCAAGAGTCTCCGAACCAGGCTTCAATGACAATGAGTCCGACGTTGATTGTCTTGACATTGCGAGGCGGGTTCTTCTCCAAATTCCATATACTTGTCGAATAGTGTCCCGCTTCGATAAATCTGCGCTCCTTGGCTTCTACGCCCAATAATGGCCATCTTCCACATGTTTGAATGAATGCTAAAAGCCGTGGTATTTTTACACTTACCCCCTAGCTGCGCAAATGAGCTGCCTATAAAAGGGGCGAGGATCTAGATCTGAGTCACACCATCCCCCTTCATGAAGCTTTCATCGGAGCACCTCGACCAAAGCCCATTCCATCATGGACGATCGACGCGACTCCTCTTCTCGCGCTCCAGCCCTTTGAAATTGGGAGAGATGCTCAGTCCGCATAGCGAGCTAGTTATACTCCAAACCAAGGGATTTCTTCCCCGGCCTTCATGGTTCCGGGTTCGAGCGGACTTGCCACCTACAAGGGCGGAAAGCAAGCGGAGAGCGTCCCGATCCCTGTAAAGGAGAGCGGGTATGCTTCATCTCTTATCTAGTAAGAGGACTCGGATTTCCAATCCATCCGCTTTCTCCGGGGCTCTTGAGTTCTACGGCCTCCAATTGCACCACCTTACGCCCGCCTCCATTTTGCACATCGCGGGCTTCGTGTCCCTTTGCGAACTGTTCTTGGGCCGAGGCTCATTTCATTTGTGGAAGAGATTATTCTGCCTAGTACCCCGTTCTCATGAGGGGTCAATATATCAAGTGGGCGGAGCCTAACTATGGCGCATCGCCGGGACCGGATATCTATCCGGAACCCCGAAGAAGGCGTCCGAAGACTGGCCTTCGGAATGGTTTTACATGGAGGAGGTCCCGCTGCCGGATCCTGTGCGGATCGGCCTTCGGAGTTTAGCAATGCTCCTCGAAGAAGCGCCTAAGTTGGCGCCTCGGAGCCCCAGAGGAAAATGACCGGGATTTCCTTTACTTGATGAGCTGAATAAGATTCTTGGCTCATGCCGGATTGACCATGATTGGAGTGATGGCAATCTGCATTATGAGGAGTGCAGCCGCTCAATATAGGGGCCACCCCATGTGGGACTTCAACGGGAGGACGATGCCACCCGCCATGGCCAAAAGGGCCGGGATCGGTCACCGAACTGGTGGAGATCTTGTCTGCCATGTATAAAGGGGAGGAGGAGGATTTTCTCCGCGTCAACCCACTGAGCGAGTTTTCTTCGAATAATCCTCGAAGTTGGGTAAGCAAACATCTTTGTGGCCTGTCGATCCATGTTCCCATGATTAAATATTTCATTTCATGGTTTCTGCGCAGAAACTGCACCGGACTATGGAGAAGATACACAGCCCGCCCCCACAACCCGAGGATCCGGAACGGTCCCTCGATCCGGCCTCCGAAGAGGATCCGAATATAAAGGTGGAGTTGATTGACGGGGTGTTCCACCAACTTAGCATCGACAATGCTTTGTTTGCCATTACGGCCGATTACCCCGGAATACTTCCAGCCTCACAGGTAACTGAGACTAGGGGTGGAAACGGATCAGATGCTGATCGGATAGTGCTCTTACCACTTCCATTTCCATATTTTCAAAACGAATCCGAATCCGAATACGGATGTTATCGGATACGGATGCGGCTCGGATATTATTTGAATACAGATACGTATCGGTTATTTTCTTGAGTCGGAATGGATACGAATAATATCAACATATTGCTTAAGTATATTAGTCGATAGCTGTGTGACCTGAAATAATCAACTTGTGACATACAATAAGTCAATGATAAATAGGTTTATGAATAAATACTGTTGTAATGCATAATAATTTATAAGTTTAATCATATAAAGAGTAAAATTTGACCACTTATTTGGCTTTTATTTTGGATAATTGGAATATTGGGTCCAAAATTTTGAAAATTACCTCTCATAATCTTATTCGGATACAGATATATCCACTTCAATATCCATATTTGTGTTAAAATCTCCTACCATATTTTATTTTTTATTTGTTTAATAAATTCGGATATGGATAATTTCCATTTCCATTTTGGTTCGGATGCGGATGTTTCGGATACGGATAAGCATTTTATCGAATACGAATATCGGATATTTCGGATTATCCGCTACCACTTTCCACCCCTAACTGAGACCGAGGTCCCAATACTCTGATAATGACCCAATCATGCTTATTTCTTGATCACCATATACCAATGGTGTTTCGCAGGGGGTGCCTTCGAGGCAGGAGGCCGAGCCCAGCTGGCCGGCCAACAAGGGCGACGCTCAAGAAGTTAAAAAAGGAGTGCGGTCCGGATCGAAACTCCGCCGCAACGGGTATGGCGTGTCACCATGTTCCTAGGATTGATTCACGAAGGCGTACTAACGCCGACGCTCTTTTCAGAAAAAGAGCGCTCGCCGGATCGAGTCCGGAGAGGTTATAATCGAACCTCTGCCGCCGTGCTCCAAAGCCGGGTCCAAGCGGAGGCGAGCATGAGGCGTCGTCGGATGCTCCTCCGGCAGAGGATGCCGACAGATTGTCCGCCACCAACTACGAGGTGGAGAGCGCCATGAATCACAAAGCGCGCCGGACAGTTCTTCGTGACGCATGTTTCTCCCAAGAGGCCTTGAATGCCTTCAATTAGGAGATGCGCACCTCCGTGCCGCTCAAGATGGTCTAGCCAGAGCCACGGAGCAGTATGTAAAGGACATCTGAGTAAGGAAATTTGACATTTTATATATGTCAGTAGCCCCCAAGACTTAAAATAGTTAGAATAACTGATTTAAGGATCATTTGTTATGCAGGATCTTACAGAAAAGAGTACCCGACTGTCCCAGGAGCTTGAAGAGTGCAAGGCCCAACTTGAGGCCGCACTAGCCGCTACAGGGGGAGCCACAGAGACCCCCTCTGGTAATATACGCTTCAAAAGATAAATAGTTTATGAAGTGTGGCGGGTGTGTAAATCTGACAAAAATATTGCAGATGGCGCCGGACTAGATCCGGACAAGCATCAGCTCTTGCGCCAGCTAAAGGCCGGCGAGAGCGTGCTGACGAGGGTGCGGCAGGAGAAAAATAACCTCATAGATGCCAACTCCTAACTGGGTGAGGAACTAACGGATGTTCGTGCTCCGGTTGTCCGACTCAGAAGGAGAATCGGCGGCTTTGTCGCGGCATTTTCAAGAGTGCTTGAGCGAACTTTGAAAGAGTTGGCGAGGAAGGCGACTAACGTAAACATGTATGTAGGTTTGCTCACGAGGTCGTCACGAGGAGGAGATGCCCAGTTCTTGGGTGATCTTCTTCCGAATCAAGCGCCACCGCTGCGAATGAGTTCGGCAGTGATGAAAGGCGTCGGCCAGGCCTTGTGGCCATCTATCTCCCCGCCTCAAGGCATTGGGGAGCTGGCAGAGCGGCATCAAGGAGCACGGCGGCGCTTCCGATTATGGAAGATATCGGCTGCCGTCAAAGGCGCCAGGAGGCTCGGGCCATGGTAAAGACGCGGTACACGGTTGTCGACCCAAACCACATGGCCGAGGTCGGACCTGTGGGGCCTGATGGGAAGGAGATCCTCAGAAAGTTTAGTGTACGGCCAAGTAGAATTGGCCGCCAAGTATTCCCAGCAAGATTGTAAATTAGATAGCCTATTAGATGGCATTGAGGAGGAATACAATGAGTCGAGTTGACTATGTAAAAATATGACATGAAAAATGTCTTCTAGCTGGATTGTAGATCGTTTGTCATAGCGGACCTTTTCGCTTCGACCTCAGGACCCAATAGTCCGGAGTGTGTCTGAATACCTTCGTGGTTAGATAAGAACCGGGGTATGCATGGAGACAAGGCGTCGGGGTCATTATTGCTGTATCAGACAAGTGCCCAACTAGTTATGTTATATTACATGGATAGTAAGAAACATCTTCAAGGGAGAATAGTTCCGTTAAGGGTTCCTTTATTTGGGATGCATGCCCTAAAGTGCATGTCAAAACTGCTAGGAAAGCGTAAAATCATCTGGGGCAGATGGGTAAATAGTTAAAAATCATCTTTCAGTTCACCGACCGAATATACCCTTAAGAACGCTAGCTTTCGGCTTCACCTAGTCTGAGGTACACATCCGGCTGACCCGGCAAGAATAATCGCAGAGGTGCTCCCTTTACCACCTAGCCGAAGAATCGGGAACGTAGGGGTAAGCACAGGAGCCAGGCAACCCAGCTTGGCCAAAACTTAAGTCATATCGATGCATATAGTGGTGAATAAAAGGTACATGCGGAAGTTTGACACATGTGTTGGGCATGAAGCCCGTATAAACAAGCTTCTGGTAAAGAAGCCCCCAGGTATAATGAGCTGCATAACGCGTCAAATATAATATGCTAACAAAGCGCCAAACGAGCCTCTAAAGGCTTCGTGAAGAAGGAGGGGAAGGAGAGAAATAAAAGACAACAAAAATAGAAAATGTGGACGGAGGAAGGAAAGCGAACTTGGAGTTCGGGCGCTTAGGCGTAGAATCTTCGTAGATGGGCTGCGTTCCATGGGTTCGGCTCGAGTCGGTTATCCGATGCGTTTCGCAGACGGTATGCTCCGCCGGTCAGGACCCGGTCGATGATGAAGGGACCTTCCCATTTGGGCTTGAGTTTGTCCTTTTTCTTGTCCGGCAGGCGTAGAACTAGTTCGCCAACGTTATAAGCTTTGGCCCGTACTTCCCTGCTTTGATATCTTCGAGCTCTTTGTTGATAGAATGCGGAACGAGCTTTTGCCACGTCCGCTCCTCCTCCAATGCGTCCAAACTGTCCTGCCGATCGAGCTCGGCTTCTCTTTCTTCATACATGCGCACGCGAGGTGAGTCATGAATTATGTCGCGGGGCAGGACTGCCTCTGCACCGTACACCATAAAAAATGGTGTGAATCCGGTAGTACGATTCAGCATGGTCCGCAGCCCCCAGAGTACAGAGTCGAGCTCCTCAACCTAGTGCGTGCTAGATTCCTTGAGGGACCGCACTAGTCTGGGTTTAATGCCGCTCATGATTAGACCGTTTGCTCGTTCGACTTGGCCGTTGGTTTGAGGGTGATAGACTGAGGCGTAATCGAGCTTGATGCCCATGTTTGTGCACCATAATTTGACCTCATCGGCCGTGAAGTTGGTGCCGTTATCAGTGATGATACTGTGGGGGACACCGTAATGGTGAACTACCCCTGATATGAAGTCTATCACCGGTCCGGATTCGGCCGTTTTAACAGGTTTGGCCTCTATCCATTTGGTGAATTTATCCACCATGAGCAATAGGTATTTTTGTTTGTGGGTTCCCCCCTTAAGGGGTCCAACCATGTCAAGCCCCCAGACCGCTAGGGCTTCGGATAGTGCCTCGAGGGCTAGTGCGGCTGTCTTGTTTTCGGCGCGGAGTGCTATGTTCGGATCACTAGCGAGAGTGATGATTCCGTTAGGTCCGGGCATTTTAAGCTTCATGTACCCATAATGGGGTATAGCTTGAAAAATTGTGAATGCCTCTCGCCCTAATAAAGCGTGATATCCGCTGCTGAACGGGGCCACTTGAAATGTGACCTCCTCGGACCTGTAATTGTCCGGCGAGCCGAACACTACGTCCAGTGTGATTTTTCCTGTGCAGCATGCTTCCCGGCTAGGGATTATTCCTCTAAAGGTTGTGCTGCTTCGCTCAATGCGGTTCCAGTCTATTTCCATTTTTCGGAGGGTTTCCTCATAGATGAGGTTTAGTCCGCTACCGCCATCCATGAGTACCTTAGTAAGGCAAAGCCGCCCACAATCGGACCGAGGACCAATGCGGCCGGTGATCGGGCTGTTCGAATTTAGGTTAAATCGCGGCATTAAAGGTAATAGCCGTGTCACTCCATGGATTTATTGTTGCTACTTGGTAGACTTCGGCAAGGTTGCGGAGTGTTCATTTTTGCATGTTATTTGATGCTAAAGTCTCGAAGACTGTTAACACCATACTGGTGTTGCTGGGCTGGGATTCTGAAGCTAGAAGCTCTTCGCCACTTTTGGCCACCTGCCGTAGTATCCAACATGCTCGAAGGTTATGAGTTGGAGTGGCGCCCTCTGTGCTATGAATTTTGCAGGGTCCGTTTAGCCAACCCTCCGATGCAGTTCCGTACCCTTTAGGGGTTTTGGTTTTTTGGTGTTTAACCCAGGTGCTTGGTAATGATGCACCCTTTTATTTCGGACTAGGGATGTATTCGGGGCCGGATTATCCCAAAATTTACTTTCGGTTTTCCAGGTGCTCTCCATTGCACAGTATTTTTGTACTATGGTCACCAAGTCAGCAAAGCGTGTAATTTCGCGACGACTTATGGCGTTTAGGATTTCCTTGTCCGTGCAATTATTGCAGAAAATTGGGATTGCGTCCTCCTCTCGACAAATTCTTTATCCTGTCCATAAACAGAGGAATCGCCCAAGAATGATGTACTGTTTCAGCGGGCTCTTGCCGAATTCGGGATAGATCGCTAATGTTTGGGTGGGCGGGTGGAACTGGATCCGGAACCCCATCCAATTTAAGACTCAGGGGCCGGGAAGTTTCTGAATTCGGAAGTTTGTATTTTTGAATGCTATCCAGTGAATCCATCCCGTCGCCTGACTTTAAGTTCAGGGTTTGATCGACATCCATCCCTCTGCGGGAATCCGGCATGGAGGGATCAGGAATCCGGACGTAACTAGTCCTTAAGATAGAAGAAGAATTGCCGCATTGCTCCTCTATCACAGCAACATGATGGGTAGCCTGGGGAGAGTTGATCTCTCTCAGATCGGTTTTAGGCCCAATCCGGTCGTAATCTGTGGCGACTCCCAGGGCGGCGATGCGATCCAAGAGCTCGTTTACGGAGGAGAGCTCGATCGGATCTAACTGTTCGGCAAGTTCCGAATTAATGTGAAGATTGGTTTCGATGACTCGAGAAGTCATCGTCAGCGCGGTGGCCGAACTGGCGGTCATAAGAAAACCACATAGGCGAAGAGTCTGACCAGCGGCCAAGGCTTCTTTGGCGATAGTATCGTCTTTAAAGACGAGATGAGGCATCCTTCCTGACGGCGACGGCACAGAGGAACTCTCAATGAAAGCACCAATGTCGGTGTCAAAACCGGCGGATCTCGGGTAGGGGGTCCCGAACTGTGCGTCTAGGCGGATGGTAACAGGAGACAAGGGACTCGAGAAGTCTTCAATCTTGTATCTTCATAGTCCAGGAGTCCGGCCAACGGTGATAGTTCGGCTATCCAGACACCCCCTAATCCGGGACTCCCTCAGCTGCCTTTCGATGGTATGTTGTAGCAACGCCAAACCCAGAAGGGCTAACTTCAGAGTCCTCCTCAGCTACAACTACTCTATAGTTAGCCGACTGTTCTCCTGGACTCTATCAAGGCGCAGGATAACGTAGTTGGCCACTGACATCTGAATCTTGATGTTTCCCACCTTCCTTTGGCCCCATGCTTGGAGCGTGCGTGCCGTGTTTCGCTATAGTTCATCCAGTCGTTTGAAGGGATCTGTGATGTTTGCCTCACATACCCAGGCGTCCTGCACCACATCAAGGAAGCCGTCAAGTTTCGTCCAAAACAGCTCAAATCTAAACCTTTTTTGGGGCAAAACGTTGCGGAGGTGGAGAGTAGCAGTTGTGCATGATCCGACACGTTCGTGGATAGAGCTTGGAGTAGGCAGTCCATGAAGTGCAGCTCTCAATCCACTGAGACCAGAATTCTATCAATTTTTGTCATAACTGGATTATCTCGCTCATTCGTCCAGGTGAAGATTCTGCCGTGCATATATAGCTCCTTGAGCTCATGCACGTCCACAAAGTCCCTAGACTTGCGCATCATCGCTCTATTCAGATTAGTGTTGTTCTTTTCCGACGCTCGGAGGATCATATTAAAATCACCTAGGACCATCCATGGGCCCAGACATCCATTTCTTCTAGCTCTCAGCTCCTCCAGGAAGTTTGTTTTGAACTCATCACCTTGGAGTCCATAAAAAACCGAGATCCACCATTTAGCCCCATTTTTGTTATGCACCAATCCTATAAGAAAATTTGTGTCCAGCTGAACGCTATCAATCTCCATGATTGTGGAGTCCCAAGCAAGGAGAACCCCCCCCCCCTCTAGTTTGCAACGCAGGCAAGTAAGCAAAGCCGTCAAACGACGTCCCCAAGCATTGCATAACAAAAGAAGCGATCAATTACATCAAATTTAGTCTCTTGTAGGCACACTAAGTTCACTCTCATTGATGTCACAAATTCCCTGACTACCTTCTTTGCCGGATCGTTCAACCCTCGGACGTTCCAGCACAATACTTGTGGGTTGAGATCCATAAAGTGTATGTATCTCCCTCCTCCGGCCATGCGCACAGTGCGCCTCCTATGGCCATTTGCTCAGTGCGCCTCGATCTCCGAAGACTGCTCCTCCATGAGATTCCTCCTCGCTGGCAGCTCCTTGCCGAAGAGGGCTGCAATGATCCTCACGTGCTGTTCTCTCAATGGTGAGTCAAACAGCTCATTGAGCTCCTCAATGTAGGCGTGTTCTACCTCCAAGTCTTCCGGGGAAAATCCGAGCGCTCGCATTAGGACGTCTTCCGCCGGGGTCGCCTTTCCTTTTTGTGTTGACGGTGCACGTTTGGTAGCTCTGGTCCTGCGGCGAGGCATGAAGGGTTCCGCCTCTGGCCGTAGGGAGGTCGCGTGAACTTCCTTGAGTAGAGGTGGGGCAAGCTTCTTGACCAGTTTGGAGCAAAACCACTTCATCTTTTCGAACACAGCTTCACAGGGGCTCATACCTGTGTTGCATGCGGCTTGGACGATCTGCATGTCACAGTTCACGTCAGGAAAAGTCTCCACCCGAAGCGCTGAACCCTGAGCCGACACGTGTCCCCCGAAATCCACCTCTCTGGAAGCTGTGATGGTCTCTGTCGTGATCATCGTCGGGATCTGAAGTGGGCGTCCAGGCTCAGAGGCGGCCACCCCCACAAAAGGCAACGCCGAGTCGTGTGCCGCCTGAAGGAAATATGCCCTAGAGGCAATAATAAAGTTATTATCTATTTCCTTATATCATGATAAATGTTTATTATTCACGTTAGAATTGTATTAACCGGAAACATGATACATGTGTGAATACATAGACAAAAAGAGTGTCACTAGTATGCCTCTACTTGACTAGCTCGTTGATCAAAGATGGTTATGTTTCCTAGCCATAGACAAAGAGTTGTCATTTGATTAACGGGATCACATCATTAGGAGAATGTTATGATTGACTTGACCCATTCCGTTAGCTTAGCACTTGATCGTTTAGTATGTTGCTATTGCTTTCTTAATGACTTATACATGTTCCTATGACTATGAGATTATGCAACTCCCGTTTACCGGAGGAACACTTTGTGTGCTACCAAATGTCACAACATAACTGGGTGATTATAAAGGTGCTCTACAGGTGTCTCCGAAGGTGCTTGTTGGGTTGGCGTATTTCGAGATTAGGATTTGTCACTCCGATTGTCGGAGAGGTATCTCTGGGCCCACTCGGTAATGCACATTACTATAAGCCTTGCAAGCATTGCAACAAATGAGTTAGTTGCGGGATGATGTATTACGCAACGAGTAAAGAGACTTGCCGGTAACGAGATTGAACTAGGTATTGAGATACCGACGATCGAATCTCGGGCAAGTAACATACCGATGACAAAGGGAACAACGTATGTTGTTATGCGGTTTGACCGATAAAGATCTTCATAGAATATGTAGGAGCCAATATGAGCATCCAGGTTCCGCTATTGGTTATTGGCCGGAGACATGTCTCGGTCATGTCTACATAGTTCTCGAACCCGTAGGGTCCGCACGCTTAAAGTTTCAGTGACAATTGTATTATGAGTTTATATGATTTGATGTACCGAAGGTAGTTCGGAGTCCCGGATGCGATCGGGGACATGACGAGGTGCCTCGAAATGGTCCAGACGTAAAGATTAATATATTGGACGACTATATTCGGACATCGAAAAAGTTCCGAGTGATTCGGGTATTTTCGAGAGTACCGGGGAGTTACGGGAATTCGTATTGGGACTTAATGGGCCATACGGGAAAGGAGAGAAAAGCCTCAAAGGGTGGCCACACCCCTCCCCATGGGCTGGTCCGAATTGTACTAAGGAGGGGGGGCGCCCCCTTCCTTCCTTCTCCTTTTCCCTTCCCTTTCCTTCCCTCCTACTCCTACTACTTGGAAGGGCTCCTAGTTCTACTAGGAAAGAGGGAATCCTACTCCCGGTGGGAGTAGGACTCCCCTAGGGCGCGCCATAGAGAGGGCCGGCCCTCCCCCTCCTCTACTCCTTTATATACGGGGCAGGGGGCACCCCATAGACACAACTGATCAGTTGATCTTTTAGCCGTGTGCGGTGCCTCCCTCCACCATAGTCCACCTCGATAATACTGTAGTGGTGCTTAGGCAAAGCCCTGCATCGGTATAACATCATCATCGTCACCATGCCATCGTGCTGACGAAACTCTCCCTCAACACTCGGCTGGATCGGAGTTTGAGGGACGCCATCGGGCTGAACGTGTGCTGAATTCGGAGGTGCCGTGCGTTCGGTACTTGATCGGTCGGATCGTGAAGACGTACGACTACATCAACCGCGTTGTGCTAATGCTTTCGCTTTCGGTCTACGAGGGTACATGGACAACACTCTCCCCTCTCGTTGCTATGCATCACCATGATCTTGCGTGTGCGTAGGAATTTTTTTGAAATTACTACGTTCCCCAACAGTGGCATCCGAGCCAGGTTTTATGCGTAGATGTAATATGCACGAGTAGAACACAAGTGATTTGTGGACGATACAAGTCATACTACTTACCAGCATGTCATACTTTGGTTCGGCGGTATTGTTGGATGAAGCGGCCCGGACCGACATTAGGCGTACGCTTACGCGAAACTGGTTCTACCGACGTGCTTTGCACACAATGTGGCTGGCGGTGTCGGTTTCTCCAACTTTAGTTGAACTGAGTGTGGCTACGCCCGGTCCTTGAGAAGGTTAAAACAACACTAACTTGACGAACTATCATTGTGGTTTTGATGCGTAGGTAAGAACGGTTCTTGCTCAGCCCGTAGCAGCCACGTAAAACTTGCAACAACAAATTAGAGGACGTCTAACTTGTTTTTGTAGGGCATGTTGTGATGTGATATGGTCAAGACGTGATGAGATATAAATTGTTGTATGAGATGATTATGTTTTGTTAAAGTTATTGGCAACTGGCAGGAGCCTTATGGTTGTCTCTTTATTGCATAAGATGCAAGAGCCAAATAATTGCTTTACTTTATCGCTATGCGATAGCAATAGTTGCAAGAGCAATAGTTGGTGAGACGACCATGTGATGACACATTGATATAGATCAAGATGATGGAGATCATGGTGACATTGCCGGTGACAATGGAAATCATGATGATGCTTTGGAGATGGAGATCAAAGGCACGAGATGATGATGGCCATATCATGTCACATATTTTGATTGCATGTGATGTTTATCTTTTATACATCTTATTTTTCTTAGTTCGACGGTAGCTTTATAAGATGATCTCTCACTAATTATCAAGGTACAAGTGTTGTCCCTGAGTATGCACCGTTGCGAAAGTTCTTCGTGCTGAGACACCACGTGATGATCGGGTGTGATAGGCTCTACGTTCAAATACAACGGGTGCAAA
Source organism: Aegilops bicornis (assembly GCA_021605145.1). NCBI lineage: Eukaryota > Viridiplantae > Streptophyta > Magnoliopsida > Poales > Poaceae > Aegilops > Aegilops bicornis. The sequence goes on from CM038672.1 coordinate 539,022,500, forward strand.
ACAGTTGCACACGCGGAATACTCAGGTTAAACTTGACGAGCCTAGCATATAATAGATATGGCCTCGGAACATGGAGAGCGAAAGGTCGAGCGTGAATCATATAGTAGATATGATCAACATAGTGATGTTCACCATTGAAACTACTCCATCTCACGTGATGATCGGACATGGTTTAGTTGATTTGGATCACATGATCACTTAGAGGATTAGAGGATGTCTATCTAAGTGGGAGTTCTTAAGTAATATGATTAATTGAACTTTAATTTATCATGAACTTAGTCCTGATAGTATTTTGCAAATTATGTTGTAGATCAATAGCTCGCGTTGTTGCTTCCCTATGTTTATTTTGATATGTTCCTACAGAAAAACTATGTTGAAAGATATTAGTAGAAATTATGCGGATTGGATCCGTGATCTGAGGTTTATCCTCATTGCTGCACAGAAGAATTATGTCCTTCATGCATCGATATGTGACAGACCTATTGCAGGAGCAGATGCATACGTTATTAACGTTTGGCTAGCTCAGTATGATGACTACTTGATAGTTTAGTGCGCCATGCTTAACGGCTTAGAATCGGGACTTCAAAGACATTTTGAACGTCATGGACCATATGAGATGTTCCAGGAGTTGAAGTTAATATTTCAAGCAAATACCCGAGTTGAGAGATATGAAGTCTCCAACAAGTTCTATAGCTAAAAGATGGAGGAGAATAGCTCAAGTTGTGAGCATATACTCATATTGTCTGGGTACTACAATCGCTTGAATCAAGTGGGAGTTAATCTTCCAGATAAGATAGTGATTGACAGAATTCTCTAGTCACCATCACCAAGTTAGTAGAACTTCGTGATGAACTATAATATGTAAGGGATAACGGAAATGATTCCCAAGCTCTTCGTGATGCTGAAATCGACGAAGGTAGAAATCAAGAAAAACATCAAGTGTTGATGGTTAACAAGACCACTAGTTTCAAGAAAAGGGAAAAGGGAAGAAGGGGAACTTCAAGAAGAACGGCAAGCAAGTCGCTGCTCGAGTGAAGAAGCCCAAATCTGGACCTAAGCCCGAGACTAGGTGCTTCTACTGCAAAGGGACTGGTCACTGGAAGCGGAACTACCCCAAGTAATTGGCGGATAAGAAGGATGGCAAAGTGAACATAGGTATATTTGATATACATGTTATTGATGTGTACTTTACTAGTGTTTATAGGAACCCCTCAGTATTTGATACTAGTTCAGTTGCTAAGAGTAGTAACTTGAAATGGGAGTTGCAGAATGAACAGAAACTAGTTAAGGGTGAAGTGACGATGTCTGTTGGAAGTAGTTCCAAGATTGATATGATCATCATCGCACACTCCCTATACTTTCGGGATTAGTGTTGAACCTAAATAAGTGTTATTTGGTGTTTGCGTTGAGCATGAATATGATTTGATCATGTTTATTGAAATACGGTTATTCATTTAAGTTAAAGAATAATTGTTGTTCTGTTTACATGAATAAAACCTTCTATGGTCATACACCCAATGAAAATGGTTTGTTGGATCTCGATCGTAGTAATACACATATTCATAATATTGAAGCCAAAAGATGCAAAGTTAATAATGATAGTGCAACTTATTTGTGGCACTGCCATTTAGGTCATATTGGTGTAAATCGCATGAAGAAACTCCATGCTAATGGGATTTTGGAATCAATTGATTATGAATCAATTGATGCTTGCGAACCATGCCTTATGGGCAAGACGACTAAAGACTCTGTTCTCCGGAACAATGGAGCGAGCGACTGACTTATTGGAAATAATACATACTGATGTATGCAATCCGATGAGTGTTGAGGCTCATGGCAAGTATCATTGTTTTCTGACCTTCACAGATGATTTGAGCAGATATGGGTATATCTACTTGATGAAACATAAGTCTGAAACATTTGAAAAGTTCAAAGAATTTCAGAGTGAAGTAGAGAATCATCGTAACAAGAAAATAAAGTTTCTATGATCTGATCATAGAGACAAATATTTGAGTTACGAGTTTGGCCTTCAATTAAAACAATGTGGAATAGTTTCACAAACTCATGCCACCTGGAATACCACAGCATAATGGTGTGTTCGAACGTCATAACCGTACTTTATTGGATATAGTGCAATCTATGATGTTTCTTACCGATTTACCACTATTGTTTTGGGGTTATGCATTAGAGACAGCTGCATTCACGTTAAAAAGGGCACCATATAAATCCGTTGAGATGACACCGTATGAACTGTGGTTTTGCAAGAAACCTAAGCTGTCGTTTCTTAAAGTTTGGGGTGGTGATGCTTATGTAAAAAAGTTTCAAACTGATAAGCTCGAACCCAAATCGGAGAAGTGCATCTTCATAGGATACCCAAAAGTTACTGTTGGGTACACCTTCTATCATAGATCCGAAGGCAAGATATTCGCTGCTAAGAATGGATCCTTTCTGGAGAAGGAGTTTTCTCTCGAAAGAAGTGAGTGGGAGGAAAGTCGAACTTCATGAGGTAACTGTACCTGCTCCCTTATTGGAAAGTAGTTCATCACAGAAATATGTTCCTATGACTCCTACACCAATTAGTGAGGAAGCTAATGATGATGATCATGTAACTTCAGATCAAGTTACTACCGAACCTCGTAGGCCAACCAGAGTGAGATCCGCACCAGAGTGGTACGGTAATCCTGTTCTGGAGGTCATGTTACTTGACCATGACGAACCTACGAACTATGAGGAAGCGATGATGAGCCCAGATTCCACGAAATGGCTTGAGGCCATGAAATCTGAGATAGGATCCATGTATGAAAACAAAGTATGGACTTTGGTGGAATTGCCCAATGATCGGCAAGCCATAGAAAATAAATGGATCTTCAAGAGGAAGACAGACGCTGATACTAGTGTGACTATCTACAAAGCTAGACTTGTCGAAAAAGGTTTTGACAAAGTTCAAGGTGTTGACTACGATGAGATTTTCTCACTCATAGCGATGCTTAAGTCTGTCTGAATCATCTTAGCAAATTGCCACGTTTATGAAATCGGCAAATGGATGTCAAAACTACATTCCTTAATGGATCTCTTAAAGAAGAGTTGTATATGATGCAACCAGTAGGTTTTGTCAATCCTAAAGGTGCTGACAAAGTGTGCAAAGTGTCGGATTTCGGGTTCCGGCAGACCCTTGAGGTTTGAACACTGGGTTGCGCACAGAGATCTTTCCCCTACGAGCTCACGCGTGAATGGTTTGCAAGGGATCTAGCTAAGAACGACGAACAACACACGAGACACAAGGTTTATACTGGTTCGGGCCACCGTGGTGGTGTAATACCCTACTCCAGTGTGTGGTGTGGTGGATTGCCTCTGGGGCTGATGAAGAACAATACAAAGTAAGAACAGCCTCGCGAGGGGCTGTTCTTGAGCTGGTGCAATGGACTGCTTGGGTGAGCCCGGTCGCTTCTCTCTCTCTCTCTCTCTCTCTCTCTCTCTCTCTCTCTCTCTGGTTGATTCGTTCCTCTCCCAGCCTCTTGTGGTGGCTAGTCCTATTTATAGAGGGAGGCCTTGGGCCTCTTCCCAAATAATGAGCGGGAAGGGCGCCAACAATTGGCCATTTTGATGGGGAACATCTAGTACACTTATCCTGACTAAGTTGGTCTTCGGCTGCCAAAGGCTCACGGCGATGACGCCTGCCCTGGCTCCACGATGACCTCCTTCTGCCGCTCTACTGGTCTTGGTCTTGTTGCAATCAAGAGGTAACCTTTGCACGATGCCTTGGCTCGTGCTTGCCTCCTTTGCACCAAAGGGGAAATGAGGACAACTTCTTGGCTGGCGCGCCAGCGCCTGCCCGGTCTCGATCGTCATGGCTTGCGTCACGGGGCACCCTCGTGAGGTACCCTGCCTTGATCTCTCCGCCTCCTCGTGAGCCTGCCTGACGAGGCTGCTCCGGAGGAAGGTTCCTGTCGTCCGCCCCGCGAGGCTTGGCCCCTCGCGAGGGTCTTGAGCTTGAGCTGATGAAGCTGGGTCGTGAGGGGCCCCCACTTGAGCCACGCCGCAGGCTGCAGGCAGGCAAGTCTGGGGACCCCCGTTCCCAGAACGCCGACACAAAGCTCCAGCGATCCATTTTTGGACTGGTGCAAGCATCTCGGAGTTGGAATATACACTTTCATAAGTTGATCAAAGCATATAGTTTTATATAGACTTGCGGTGAAGCCTGTATTTAAAAGAAAGTGAGTGGGAGCACTACAAAGATTTCGATAAGTATATGTGAATGACATATTGTTGATCGGAAATAATGTAGAATTTTCTGGAAAGCATAAAGGAGTATTTGAAAGGAGTTTTTCAAATAAAGACCTCGGTGAAGCTGCTTACATATTGAGCATCAAGATCTATAGAGATAGATCAAGACGCTTGATAAGTTTTTTCAATGAGTACATACCTTGACAAGTTTTTTGAAGTAGTTCAAAATGGCATAGTCAAAGAAAGAGTTCTTGCCTGTGTTACAAGGTGTGAAATTGAGTAAGACTCAAAGCCCGACCACGGTAGAAGATAGAAAGAGAATGAAAGTCATTCCCTATGCCTCAGCCATAAGTTCTATAACGTATGCCATGTTGTGTACCAGATCTATTGTATACCCTACACTGAGTTAAGCAAGGGAGTACAATAGTGATCTAGGAGTAGATAATTGGACAGCGGTCAAAATTATCCTTAGTGGAATAAGGATATGTTTCTCGATTATGGAGGTGACAAAAGGTTCATCGTAAAGGGTTACGTCGATGCAAGTTTTGACACTGATCCAGATGACTCTAAGTCTCAATCTGGATACATATTGAAAGTGGGAGTAATTAGCTAGACTAGCTCCGTGCAGAGCATTGTTGACATAGAAATTTGCAAAATACATGCGGATCTGAATGTGGCAGACCCGTTGACTAAACTTCTCTCACAAGCAAAACATGATCACACCGTAGTACTCTTCGGGTGTTAATCACATAGCGATATGAACTAGATTATTGACTCTAGTAAACCTTTGGGTGTTGGTCACATGACGATGTGAACTATTGGTGTTAAATCGCATGGCGATGTGAACTAGATTACTGACTCTAGTGCAAGTGGGACACTGAAGGAAATATGCCCTAGAGGTAATCACAAAGTTATTATCTATTTCCTTATATCATGATAAATTTTTATTATTCATGCTAGAATTGTATTAACCGGAAACATGATACATGTGTGAATACATAGACAAACAGAGTGTCACTAGTATGCCTCTACTTGACTAGCTCGTTGATCAAAGATGGCTATGTTTCCTAGCCATAGAGAAAGAGTTGTCATTTGATTAACGGGATCACATCATTAGGAGAATGATGTGATTGACTTGACCCATTCCGTTAGCTTAGCACTTGATCGTTTAGTATGTTGCTATTGCTTTCTTCATGACTTATACATGTTCCTATGACTATGAGATTATGCAACTCCGTTTACGGAGGAACACTTCCTGTGCTACCAAAGCGTCACAACGTAATCGGGTGATTATAAAGGTGCTCTCTGGTGTCTCCGAAGGTACTTGTTGGCTTGGCGTATTTCGAGATTAGGATTTGTCTCTCCGATTGTGGGAGAGGTATCTCTGAGCCCACTCGGTAATGCACATCACTATAAGCCTTGCAAGCATTGCAACTAATGAGTTAGTTGCGGGATGATGTATTCTTGAATGAGTAAAGAGACTTGCGGTAGCAGATTGAACTAGGTATTGAGATACCGACGATCGAATCTCGGGCAAGTAACATACTGATGAAAAAGGGAACAATGTATGTTGTTATGCGGTTTGACCGATAAAGATCTTCGTAGAATATGTGGGAGCCAATATGAGCATCCAGGTTCTGATATTGCTTATTGGCCGGAGACGTGTCTCGGTCATGTCTACATAGTTCTCGAACCCGTAGGGTCCGCACGCTTAAAGTTTCGGTGACAATTGTATTATGAGTTTATATGATTTGATGTACCGAAGGTAGTTCGGAGTCCCGGATGAGATCGGGGACATGACGAGGAGTCTCGAAATGGTCGAGTCATAAAGATCGATATATTGGACGACTATATTCGGACATCGGAAAGGTTCCAAGTGATTCGGGTATTTTTGGGAGTACCGGGGAGTTACAGGAATTCGTATTGGGCCTTAATGGGCCATACTGGAAATGAGAGAAAGGCCTCAAAGGGTGGCCGCACCCCTCCCCATGGGCTGGTCCGAATTGGACTCTGGAGGGGGGACTCCCCCTTCCTTCCTTCTCCTTTTCCCTTCCCTTTCTTCCCTCCTACTCCTACTACTTGGAAGGGCTCCTAGTTCTACTAGGAAAGAGGGAATCCTACTCCCGGTGTAAATAGGACTCCCCTAGGGCGCGCCATAGAGTGGTCCGGCCCTCCCCCTCCTCCACTCCTTTATATACAGGGGCAGGGGCACCCCATAGACACAACAATTGATCAGTTGATCTTTTAGCCGTGTGTGGTGCCCCCTCCACCATAGTCCACCTCGATAATACTGTAGCGGTGCTTAGGCGAAGCCCTGCATCGATAGAACATCATCATCGTCACCACGCCGTCATGCTGACGAAACTCTCCCTCAACACTCGGCTGGATCGGAGTTCGAGGGACGTCATCGGGCTGAACGTGTGCTGAACTCGGAGGTGTCGTGCGTTCGGTACTTGATCGTTCGGATCGTGAAGACGTACGATTAGATGAACCGCGTTGTGCTAACGCTTTCGCTTTCGGTCTACGAGGGTACGTGGACAACACTCTCCCCTCTCGTTGCTAAGCATCACCATGATCTTGCATGTGCGTAGGATTTTTTTTTGAAATTACTACGTTCCCCAACACCGCCAATGGGCCCCCCTTTCTGTCGCCCCCACAAACATAGGGCCCAGGGCTGTACCAAGCTGATCGGCAGGATCCTCGCCGCCCTCCCACTGCCTCCCGGGTGGCCCACGACCACTTCCTCCTGTTCCTCCATAGCCGAGGTCGTGGCGGTGCAGATGGGATCCAGATGGGTTGCGGTGTTGGGTCCACCAACAACTGTTGCGTCCCCTGCGTAGCTGGCCCCGCAACCGAATCCTTATCTGCAACCTGCCCATATGTAACTATCCTGGCCTCACGGCCCCCCACCAATGGTAACTCTGAGCCAGTACGGGGCCCCACCTCCTGTCTTCCCTCACCCAATCCCTGTGTGGAGGTAGTGCACACCACCGCCGGACTGCTATGTTATGCATGGGCGATTCAAACTTCCCGTTGCTTCCCTTGGACTGGCTGTATGGTGATACAGTCAAAAACGGACTGGCGAATCGTCAGCCTATCCTGAACTGACTGTGTGGGCTGCGGGATGCTTTTTGCTTTTTCAGAAGCCATTGGAGGCAGCCTCCAGTTCTGGGGCCCCTGCTGCTTCTCGCCATCGGTGAACTGTCGACCACCGCCACGGCCCTGCCCCTGCTCCTGAACGGTACCACTCCGGTGATCCCTTACTCCAAACTGCCATGGTCGGTGCCTCGTGCTGACTCCACCGCCTCTCTCCATCTCGTCGTCGTCTGGCAAGCCGCTTTGCCCACTATCTAAAGAACCACCAAGGAAGAAGGGCTCGTCGGTGTCAGAGTAGTCTGTCACGGAATCCAAGTGGATGAGGATCTTGTACTGCAGCATCTGCGGCTCGAAAACGTGATCCGCTGGCTCCGGCACCGCAAGCCACCATCGCGTCGGGATGGACTCAGGATCCGCTATCCATGCCAACAGCCGGAACAATGACAGGTCAGAGCACGAGCTCGTCCCCGGCTCCACCGAGCGGACGATGCAAGCAGAGCCCAGCAGTTCCTCCACCACCCCGCTGTCCCAAGCATGCGGGGGGGTATTCCTTCGAGCTCGAGCCGAACCTTGAACCTCATGACCGCATGAACTGACTGCGACTGATTGTTCCATTGGCGGAAGAACAGCCGAACTCCCCGGTGCTCCACCGTCGGGCTCTGCTCCATCCTGTTCCGATGATCTTGTCGTGCGAACACCACCAAGAAGTCCTCGGGCATGTAGGGATGGACGAAGACCCACTGTGCAGAGATGCCCATCTCCACCTCCAGCGCGTCGAGCACGAACCTCGAGGATACATCACATCTGGCACCTCCCGCGTATGCGACCATGGCATGCTGGAGGCGCCGCTCCAGATCGGACATGGTGGCAGAGCATCGAACGATGCAGAGCTCCGCAAGATCCATCTCCAGATCTTCCCTGGTTTTCAGCCTGGGGGCCGCGAGCAGCGGCCAGATTGGCCTTGCCGCTGATGAGGGCGGTAGCGGGGGTGGAGGAGGTGGCCGAGCCGCCACAGGAGGAGGTGACCGAGCCGCGCTGGGCCTGAGACGCGCCGCCGCCGCAGCCCAAGCACCACAAGGCCCCGGCCGCCCGCAGAGGCCGAGCGGCGAGCCACCTTTGCCACCGCCTCCTGCGTGAGCTCGTCTTCAGGGGAGGGGCTGCACGGGCGAGTGCAGCCCCTGGCCACGTGTCCTGGCAGTCCGCACCGGATGCACACGATGTTGTTGGTGCAGTCCCACTGGTAGTGCCCTTTCTCCAAGCACCAGAAACATTTGTCGCGCATCTCCGGCGAGATCTCCTTGCGGGCGGGGGAGGGAGGGGAGCGTGGCGCCACCTCAGGCTGCCCAACTCCGCGCCGGCGCTTCCACATGGTCTTCCTAGAAGGAGGGGCCTCCATCCAGGGAATCAGCCGGCGGCAAGACTCCACCTCCGGCGCCGGCGCCGCCTCTGGCGCAGCCGCCTCCACCGACTTCTCCAAGGCCGAGGAAAGCCCCAGACCCGAGACGAAGGGGCGCTCCTGATGCGGGAACGCGGAGGAGACGGAGAGCGGGCTCTCAGCCATGGGCCAAACGGGGGGTGCGCGCGGGAGAGGGAGAGGTGGCGGCTATTGCCGGATTGGCGGGCGGCGGGAGGGTGGACGCCGGTGTCGGAGTGACGCACGGCGGGAGGCTCAGAGCGTAGTGGGAGCGCTCAGAGCGGAGCCAGATTCTTTATTTGGAAATTTGTGAGACGTCGCCATCACTGAGCATCTTCATAAGCGCTTTTTCAACCACAAGTTCAATGGGCGACAATGGGTGTCTTACATGTTTGAGTCCAAGAATGTGTGCATTAGTGGTATTTAGAGACACCCATGTAGTAGATGGATGGCACCCATTAGGATCATGACAACTCGGCGGCGGCGGCGGGGTGTGCTTCTATCTCATTCCCCCTCCATCCCCTTCCTCTCACCAGATCGCCTCTGCAACGACATTGCTACCAAATTACCCCTATGATTGAGAGAGATATTTGCATGTAGCTATCATTTTTAACATGCCTAATATTAAATTTTTTCAATACTAAATCTGGCTTTAAGGTCCCACTTGTCAATGAGAGGTTGTTCTCTCTCTTGTGGTGGCTTGGTGGACTCGTGCGACAGTTGGGCGGCGGCGAAGTCATGGTGGTCTCCGATGGCAGCGACGAGCGATGACGAGTGGTCGAGTGGCAATGGTGGTTGGCGATGTTGGGGCCTACGGCAGTAGCACGGTGGTCTTCGGTGACGACACGCGGATGTGGTAGTATTAGAAGTACCGAAATTTCCTATTTTATTGGAAGCAAAAGAGCTTATTACTGGGAGGTCTTAGGGCATGTACAATGGTTGATAAGATAGTCTTATCTTAAGTCTTGCATGTGATTTAGAGATGATCAAAAAAATTGTCTACAATGGGTCATCTCTTAGCCTTATCTTCAATAACTAGCAATTCCTAAAAATGTGGTGACACATATTGTGCTAAGAGATCACCTCTTGTCTTCTCTTGAATAAGAGAAGGCAAGCCTTTTCTTATGAGTTCTCTCTCCTCCACCTCATCATCTATCCTACGTGGCACTCTTAAGATAGCACCATTATACATGCCTTTAATAATTTACCGGATAATGAGGGTCCGCCGAAATGAAGGGGCTGATTGTCGGGAGTGAACAGGTTGATTGTGGGCCAAAATTTTCCATTTCATTGGGAGTTCTTGGGAGTGAAGGGTATTTTGGTCAGCATTCCTTTCCCCAATAAATTACATATTTGAATAGTTGGGACATAAAAATGTGCTCCAACCGACTCTCATTTTCGTATAAACTATTGACACATCCCAATAATCAGGCCCTTCACTATATAAAATTGGACTATTTTTTTGGCCCTCACAATAATTGTCATGTCAGTGTGCCGCCGCTGGGGGCTTGCCATCACCGCAGAGAGAACGACCTCACATTAACAAGTGGGACCTTAAAATCAGATTTAGTATTGGGAAGAAATTATTTGGCCTCTAGCCTCTCAAAAAGCACCCCCCTTGCAAACCGTGGATAAATTATTTGGACTGACGGGAAAGCTCTTATTGGTTTTTCCTAAGGCTGTTGAATAAGGAGCCGATGGAGTGCACATTTGAAAACCCTCCAACGTCCCGCTGGAGCGTGCGACTACATGCAGCGGAGACAGCACGGCATGCGTCATGGTGCTCTGCGCACATGTTGTGGTTAGTGCAATGAACGGGAAGCGTGGCCCTCTTCATTGCCACCCAAGTGGCGCCACGGTGTGGAGATTTTGAGATCCAACACTACCTTCCCTCGACAAATAAAAATAAAAATCAGTCAAAAAAGAGATCCACACACTCCCTGTCCCCGTCTTCGGTGTTTACCGAGATGCTTGCGAGTATGAAATACTCCCTCTTATCCCACAATACGATCTTATATTGTAGGACAGAGGGAGTACTATATACTACCACTTGCAGCGGGCTTGTACTGGCAAAGTTCGCATATCATTAACGGAAAACCGAATATTATACCGGTCTCAAATCAGTTGCGGGACATCCATGCATCATGCATGGGTTGACAGCTCAACTCCACGTGGGCACCGAAGACTATGGTAAACAGACGGCAGAAGCTGCAGAACTGATGAACTGAAGAATGCGTATGCTGAAAAATAAATAAGCCAAGGATAATCCGATCGACTGCCTGTCCCAGCGGCAGCATGGTGGGCATGCTGGCAGTGAACTCCGGCAAACGACCACAACATAGATGCCACTAGATGGAGTACGTAGATTGACTGGATCTGCTCTTGGCACTTGAGGTGAGGTCGACGCGTGGTTAATCCGTCCTCGCAAGCTTCATGCACCGTGCAACCACCAAGGAGAGACAATCGAGTGGGTATTAATCATCGTCACCCTACCTTGAAATCGAGCGGCTATTGATCATCGTCACCCTACCTCAAAGTCAGAAGAAAAAATACTGACCGGCAACACCTCTCTTTTTCTGAGGAGTCCGACTGCCAGCACCAGAAAACACGTTCCAGCGAATCCTGCCGTACGTGGCCCGTGCTTCGGGATGGGCCACCGGCTCTCTGGCTCGTATCTTTTTCTTTTCTTATATACTCCCTCCATTTCAAAATATAGTGCGTCCGTGCTTTTCGAAGTCCAATTTTGATCATAAATTTAACTAACGAGACCAACTGTGGCGTGAGAAAAAAAATTAAATAATTGGAAACTTCTTTTGAATATGAATTCGCTGGTATAATTTTTGCTCCCACCGCAACAGGTCTCGTTGGTTAAATTTATGTTTAAAGTTGAAGCACGGGGATAAAGGAAGCACTATATTTTGGAACGAAGGAAGTACTGCTGGGCTGCTGCAAGGAGGCCCACTTGTTCAGTTGTGTCGGTACAGTGGCCCAGTGGCCTCCTTCGCTTATACTCCCTTTGTTTTATTTAGTGCGCATATTAGGTTTTGCTGAAATCAAACTTCGTAAAGTTTGACCATGTTTATAAAAAAAATTATCATGACAAATCTATATTATGTGAAAGTACATTCAATAATGAATCTAATGATATTGATTTGTTATTGAATATGTTAATATTTTTGTTTATAAACTTTGTCAAACTTTATAAAACTTGACTTTGACCAAAGCTAATATGCAAACTAAATAAGAACGGTCCCTCCGTTTAAAAAAAAGTGTCTGGTTTTAGTTCAATAAAAAATTGAACTAAAGTTTGTTTACGTTACCCAGAACGCCAAGTCAGGAGGCCGCCTTCTAACCTAGGCCACCGCCGCTGCCACTACATCTATCACCACAACTTCGGTCCTCCTCCTCTCCTCCGTCTGGCGACCTCGTTGGCAGAAAGAGGAGTGGGGACCGATCAATTTTTGGGTTAGGTTTTTACTTCTCCGGCGACATCGACGAGGTGGTGGTGACGATGGCATGTTGGAATAAGGTCTCTCTGGGTTTTCCCTGCCTCGACGACATCCGATCTGGCACCGACGAAGAACCTATGGGAGTTTGTGTCCCTAGACCTATTGGTTCCCCTCAGATCTTGGCAGTTCGTGTGTCTTTCAAGGAGAGCTTATGGCTAGTTGTTTGTGTGACGACTTCGACATCTTCTTATGTGTTGTTCTGTGGCTTGGTCCGGTTTCTCCAAGCCTCCGCGCTGATGGTAATGGAACCTAAAAAACAGGTAAGGTTCCGTCTATTGGGGAACGTAGCATGCAATTTAAAAAAAATTCCTACGCTCACACAAGATCTATATAGGAGATGCATAGCAGCGAGAGGGGGAGAGTGTGTCCACGTACCCTGTAGACCGAAATCGAAAGCGTTTGTTAACGTGGTTGATGTATTCGAACTTCTTCTTGTTACGACCGATCAAGCACCGAACGTACGGCACCTCCGAGTTCTGCCCACGTTCAGCTCGCTGACCTCCCTCGAACTCTTGATCCAGCGAAGTGTTGAGGGAGAGTTAAGTCAGCACGACAGCGTGGTGATGGTGATGGCGAAGTAATCCGCGCAGGGCTTCGCCTAAGCACTACGTGAATATGACCGGAGGCGTAAACTGTGGAGGGGGGGCGCCGCACACGACTAACAATTGTTGGTGTGTCTTCTAGGCGCCCCCTCCCCATGTATATATAGGTGGGAGAGGGAGGGGAGCAGCCTTGGGGCGCCCCAAGTAGGAGGAATCCTACTTGTGGGCCTCCTCCAATTCGGCCTCCCCACTTCCTTATCTCCGGAGGGGGAAAGGAAAGAGGGGAGAGGGGAAAGGAAGGGGGAATCCTATTCCCTATATTTCCTTTCCTCCTCCCCTTTTCCTTTCTCCACTTAGACCGGCCCATATGGGGGCGCACCAGCCCACTAGGGGCTGGTCTGTCCCACCCTTGGCCCAATAAGGCCCATATCTTTCCGAGGGGGGGGGGGGTGCCCGGAACTCCTTTCGGTGACCCGATACGTACCCGGTACCCTCGGAACACTTCCGGTGTCCGAATACTATCGTCCTATAATCTTTACCTCTCGACCATTTCGGGACTCCTCGTCATGTCCGTTATCTCATCCGGGACTCCGAACAACATTCGGTCACCAAATCACATAACTCATATAATACAAAATCGTCATCGAACGTTAAGCGTGGGGACCCTACGGGTTCGACAACTATGTAGACATGACCGAGACACCTCTCCGGTCAATAAGCAACAGCGGAACCTGGATGCTCATATTGGTTCCCACATATTCTACGAAGATCTTTATTGGTCGTACCGTAATGATAACATACATTATTTCCTTTGTAATCGGTATGTTCCTTGCCCGAGATTCGATCGTCGGTATCTTCATACCTAGTTCAATCTCGTTACCGGCAAGCCTCTTTACTCGTTCCGTAATGCATCATCCCGTATCTAACTCATTAGTCACATTGCTTGCAAGGCTTATTATGATGTGCATTACCGAGAGGGCCCATATATACCTCTTCGATAATCGGAGTGACAAATCCTAATCTCGATCTATGCCAACCCAACAAACACCTTCGGAGATACCTGTAGAGCATCTTTATAATCACCCAGTTACGTTATGGCATTTGATAGCACACAAGGTATTCCTCCGGTATTCGGGAGTTGCATAATCTCATAGTCAAAGGAATATGTATAAGTCATGAAGAAAGCAATAGCAATAAAACTTAACGATCATTATGCTAAGCTAGCGGATGGGTCTTGTCCATCACATCATTCTCCTAATGATGTGATCCCGTTCATCAAATGACAACACATGTCTATGGTTAGGAAACTTAATCATCTTTGATTAACGAGCTAGTCTAGTAGAGGCTTACTAGGGACACTGTGTTTTGTCTATGTATCCACACATGTATCAAGTTTCTGGTTAATACAATTCTAGCATGAATAATAAAAATTTATCATGATATAAGGAAATATAAATAACAACTTTATTATTGCCTCTAGGGCATATTTCCTTCAGTCTCCCACTTGCACTAGAGTCAATAATCTAGTTCACATAGTCATGTGATTTAATACCAATAGTTCACATCTTTATGTGATTAGTTCACATGGCCATGTGACTAACACCCAAAGGGTTTACTAGAGTTAATAATCTAGTTCACATCGCTATGTGATTAACACCCAAAGAGTACTAAGGTGTGATCATGTTTTGCTTGTCAGAGAAGTTTAGTCAACGGGTCTGTCACATTCAGAGCCGTATGTATTTTGCAAATTTTCTATGTCTACAATGCTCATGGAGCTACTCTATCTAGTTGCTCTCACTTTCAATATGTATCCAAATTGAGACTCAGAGTCATCCGGATCGGTGTAAAATCTTGCATCGATGTAAGTCTTTACGAGTCCTCTTAGGTAACTAAGGATAACTTTGACCGCTGTCCAGTGATCCACTACTAGATCACTATCCTACCCCCTTGCCAAACTCATAGCAAGGTACACAACAGGTCTGGTACACAACATAGCATACTTTATAGAACATATGGCCGAGGCATAGGGAATGACTTTCATTCTCTTTCTATTTTTTGCCGTGGTCGGGTTTTGAGTCTTACTCACCTTTACACCTTGCAATACAGGCAAGAACTCCTTCTTTGACTGTTCCATTTTGAACTACTTCAAAATCTTGTCAAGGTATGTACTTACTGAAAAATCTAATCAAGCGTCTTGATCTATCTCTATAGATATTGATGCCCAATATGGAAGTAGCTTCACTGAGGTCTTACTTTGAAAAACTCCTTTCAAACACTCCTTTATGCTTTCCAAAAAATTCTACATCATTTCCGATCAACAATATGTCATTCACATATACTTATCAGAAAGGTTGTAGCGCTCCCACTCACTTTCTTGTAAATACAAAGCTTCACCGCAAGTCTCAGATAAAACTATATGCTTTGATCAACTCATCAAAGCGTATATTCCAACTCCGAGATGCTTGCACCAGTCCATAGATGGATCGCTGGAGCTTGCACATTTTGTTAGCACCTTTAGGATTGACAAAACCTTATGGTTGCAACATATACAACTCTTATTTAATAAATTCATTAAGGAATGCTGTTTTGACAACCATTTGCCAGATTTCATAAAATGTGGCAATTGCTAACATGATTCGGGCAGACTTTAAGCATCGATACAAGTGAGAAAATATCACCGTAGTCAACACCTTGAACTTGTCAAAAACCTTTTTCGACAAGTTGAGCATTGTAGATAGTAACACTACTATCAGCGTCCGTCTTCCTCTTGAAGATCCATTTATTCTCAATGGCTTGCCGATCAAAGATTCTTAGGTTCGTCATGGTTCCTATCTCAGATTCCTTGGCCTCTTGAAGTCCACACTTTGTTCTAATATATGGATCACATCTCAGATTTCTTGGCCTCAAGCCATTTATCGGAATCTGGGCTCATCATTGCTTCCTCATAGTTCGTAGGTTCGTCATGGTCTAGTAACATGACTTCTAGGACAGGATTACCGTACCACTCTGGTGCGGAACGTGCTTTGGTTGACCTACGAGGTTTGGTAGTAACTTGATCTGAAGTTTCATGATCATCATCATTAGCTTCCTCACTAATTGGTGTAGGCATCACGGGAACAGTTTTCTGTGATGAGCTACTTTCCAATTCGAGAGAAGGTACAATTACCTCATCAAGTTCAACTTTTCTCCCACTCACTTCTTTCAAGAGGAACTCCTTCTCTAGAAAGGATCCATTCTTAGCAACAAATATCTTGCCTTCGGATCTGTGATAGAAGGTGTACCCAACAGTTTCTTTTGGGTATCCTATGAAGACACACTTCTCTGATTTGGGTTCGAGCTTATCAGGCTGAAGCATTTTCACATAAGCAGCGCAACCCCAAACTTTAAGAAACGATAGCTTAGGTTTCTTGCCAATCATAGTTCATACGGTGTCGTCTCAACGGATTTAGATGGTGCCCTATTTAACGTGAATGCAGCTGTCTCTAATGCATAGCCCCAAAACGATAGTGGTAAATCGGTAAGAGACATTGTAGATCGGACCATATCTAATAAAGTACAGTTACGATGTTCGGACACACCATTATGCTGTGGTGTTCAAGGTGGCATGAGTTGTGAAACTATTCCACATTGTTTTAAATGAGGCCAAACTCGTAACTCAAATATTCGCCTTCGTGATCAGATCGTAGAAACTTTATTTTTCTTGTTATGATGATTCTCCACTTCACTCTGAAATTATTTGAACTTTTCAAATGTTTCAGACTTGTGTTTCATCAAGTAGATATACCCATATCTGCTCAAATCATCCGTGAAGGTCAAAAAATAACGATACCCGCCGCGAGCCTCAACACTCATCGGACCGCATACATCGGTATGTATTATTTCCAGTAAGTCAGTGGCTCGCTCCATTGTTCCGGAGAACGAGTCTTAGTCATCTTGGCCATGAGGCATGGTTCGCAATCATCATATGATTTAGCATCAAGTGATTCCAAAAATCCATCCGCATGGAGTTTCTTCATGCGCTTTACACCAATATGACCTAAACGGCAGTGCCACAAATATGTTGCACTATCATTACCAACTTTGCATCTTTTGGCATCAATATTATGAATATGTGTATCACTACGATCGAGATTCAATAAACCATTTACATTGGGTCTATGACCATAGAAGGTTTTATTCATGTAAATAGAACAACAATTATTCTCTAACTTAATTGAATAACCGTATTGCAATAAACATGATCCAATCATATTCATGCTTAACGCAAACACCAAATAACATTTATTTAGGTTCAACACTAATTCCAAAGGTAGAGGGAGTGTGCGATGGTGATCTTATCAACCTTGGAATCACTTCCAACACACATCGTCACCTCGCCCTTAACTAGTCTCTGTTCATTCTATAACTCCTGTTTCGAGTTACTAATCTTAGCAACTGAACTAGTATCAAATACCTAGGGGTTACTACGAACACTAGTAAGGTACACAATAATCTGTATATCAAATGTACCTATGTTCACTTTGCCATCCTTCTTATTCGCCAAATGTTTGGGGCAGTTCCACTTCCAGTGACCATTTTCTTTGCAGTATAAGCACTCAGTTTCAGGCTTGGGTCCAACTTTGGCTTCTTCACGGGAGTGGCAACTTGCTTGCCATTCTTCTTGAAGTTCCCTTTTCTTTCCCTTGCCCTTTTACTTGAAACTAGTGGTCTTGTCAACCATCAACACTTGATGCTCTTTCTTGATTTCTACCTTCGCCGATTTCAGCATCGTGAAGAGCTCGGGAATGGTTTTCATCATCCCCTTGCATATTATAGTTCATCACGAAGTTGTAGTAGCTTGGTGATAGTGACTAGAGAACTCTGTCAATCACTATCTTATCTGGAAGATGAACTCCCACTTCATTCAAGCGATTGTACTACCCAGTCATTCTGAGTACATGCTCACTGGCTGAGCCATTCTCCTCTATCTTGTAGGCAAAGTACTTGTCAGAGATCTCATACCTCTCGACATGGGCATGAGCCTGAAATACCAATTTCAATTCTTGGAACATCTCATATGCTCTATGGTGTTCAATTTATTTGAAGTCCCGGTTCTAAGCCATAAAGCATGGTGCACTAAACTATCAAGTGGTCATCATGCCGAGCTTGTCAAACATTCATAACATCTGCATCAGCTCCTGCAATAGGTCTGACACCTAGCGGTGCATCAAGGACATAATTCCTCTGTGCAGCAACGAGATAATCCTCAGATCATGGACCCAGTCCGCATCACTACTACTATCATCTTTCAGCTTATTTTTCTCTAGGAACATATCAAAAATAAACGGGGATCTACATCGCAAGCTATTGATCTACAACATATATATGCAAATACTATCAGGACTAAGTTCATGATAAATTAAGTTCAATTAATCATATTACTTAAGAATTCCCACTTAGATAGACATCCCTCGAGTCATCTAAATGACCACGTGATCCATATCAACTAATCCATGTCCGATCATCACGTGAGATGGAGTAGTTTTCAATGGTGAACATCTCTATGTTGATCATATCTACTATATGATTCTCGTTCGACCTTCCGGACTCCAGTGTTCCGAGGCCATGTCTGTACATTCTAGGCTCGTCAAGTTTAACCCGAGTATTCTGCATGTGTAAAACTGTCTTGCACCCGTTGTATGTGAACATAGAGCTTATCACACCCGGTCATCACGTGGTGTCTCGGCACGCATTTAACCTGTCGCGAATCGTGCATACTCGGGAGAACACTTATACCTTGAAATTTTAGTAAGGGGTCATCTTATAATGCTACCGCCGTACTAAGAAAAATAAGATGCATAAAAGATAAACATCACGTGCAATCAATATATGTGAAATGATATGGCCATCATCATCTTGTGCCTTTGATCTCCATCTCCAAAGCACCGTCATGATCTCCATCGTCACCGGCTTGACACCTTGATCTCCATCGCAGCGTCGTGGTCATCTCGCCAACTATTGCTTCTACCACTATCGCTAACGCATAGTGATAAAGTAAAACAATTACATGGCGTCTGCATTTCATACAATAAAGCGACAACCATAAGACTCCTGCCAGTTGTGGATAACTTTTACAAAACATGATCATCTCATACAACAACGTATATCACATCATGTCTTGACCATATCACATCACAACATGCCCTGCAAAAACAAGTTAGACGTCCTCTACTTTGTTGTTGCAAGTTTTACGTGGCTGCTACGGGCTTCTAGTAAGAACCTTTCTTACCTACGCATCAAAACCACAACGGTCTTTCGTCAAGTTTGTTGTTTTAACCTTCAACAAGGACCGGCCGTAGTCAAATTCGATTCAACTAAAGTTGGAGAAACAGACACCCGCCAGCCACCTTTATGCAAAACTAGTTGCATGTTTGTCGATGGACCCGGTCTCATGAACGTGGTCATGTAAGGTTGGTCCGTGCCGCTTCATCCAACAATACGGCCGAATCAAAATAAGACGTTGGTGGTAAGTAGTACCACTATCATCGCCCACAACTCTTTGTGTTCTTCTCGAGCATATCATCTACGCATAGACCCGGCTCTGATACCACCGCTGGGGAACGTAGTATGCAATTTCAGAAAAATTCCTATGCTCACGCGAGATCTATCTAGGAGATGCATAGAAACGAGAACAGGAGAGTGTCTCCATGTACCCTCGTAGATCGAAAGAGAAAGCGTTTGTTAACATGGTTGATGTAGTCGAACTTCTTCTCATTCCGACCGATCAAGCATCGAACGTACGACACCTCCGAGATCTGCACACGTTTAGCTCGATGACGTCCCTCGAACTCTTGATCCAGCAAAGTGTCGAGGGAGAGTTCCATCAGCACGACGACATGGTGATGGTGAAGTAATCTGCTCAGGGCTTCACCTAAGCACTACATGAATATGACCGGAGGCGTAAACTGTGGAGGGGGGCGCCGCACACAGCTAACAATTGTTGGTGTGTCTTCTAGGCGCTCCTCCCCATGTATATATAGGTGGGAGAGGGAGGGGGCAGCCTTGGGGCACCCCAAGTAGGAGGAATCTTACTTGGGGGCCTCCTCCAATTCGGCCTCCCCCTTTCCTTATATCCAGAGGGGGGAAGGAAAGAGGGGAGAGGGGAAAGGAAGGGGGAATCCTATTCCCTCTATTTCCTTTCCTCCTCCCCTTTTCCTTTCTCCACTTAGACAAGCCCATATGGGGGCGCACCAGCCCTCTAGGGGCTGGTCTGTCCCGCCCATGGCCCAATAAGGCCCATATCTTTGCCGGGGGGGGGGGGGGTGCCCGGAACCCCTTTTGGTGACCCGATACGTACCCGGTACCCCGGAACACTTCCGGTGTCCGAATACTATCGTCCTATATATGGATCTTTACCTCTCGGCCATTTCGAGACTCCTCGTCATGTTCGTGATCTCACCCGGGACTCCGAACAACATTCGGTCACCAAATCACATAACTCATATAATACAAAGTTGTCATCAAACGTTAAGTGTGCGGACCCTACAGGTTCGAGAACTATGTAGACATGACCAAGGTACCTCTCTAGTCAATAACCAATAGCGGAACCTGGATGCTTATATTGGTTCCCACATACTCTACGAAGATTTTTATCGGTCGTACCATAATGACAACATATGTTATTCCCTTTGTCATCGGTATGTTACTTGTCCGAGATTCGATTGTTAGTATCTTCATACCTATTTCAATCTCGTTACCGGCAAGTCTCTTTACTCGTTCCATAATGCATCATCCCGTAACTAACTCATTAGTCACATTGCTTGCAAGGCTTATTATGATGTGCATTACCGAGAGGGCCAAGAGATACCTCTCCGATACTCGAAGTGACAAATCCTAATCTCGATTTATGCCAACCCAACAAACATCTTCAAGATACCAGAGAGCATATTTATAATCACCCGATTACGTTGTGATGCTTGATAGCACACAAGGTATTCCTCCTGTATTCGGAGTTGCATAATCTCATAGTCAAAGGAATATGTATAAGTCATGAAGAAAGCAATAGCAATAAAACTTAACGATCATTATACTAAGATAACGGATGGGTCTTGTCCATCACATCATTCTCCTATGATGTGATCCTGTTCATCAAATGACAATACATGTCTATGGTTAGGAAACTTAACCATCTTTGATTAACGAGCTAGTCTAGTAGAGGTTTACTAGGGACACTGTGTTTTGTCTATGTATCCACACATGTATCAAGTTCCCAGTTAATACAATTCTAGCATGAATAATAAATATTTATCATGATATAAGGAAATATAAATAACAACTTTATTATTGCCTATACGGCATATTTCCTTCACCGTCTCGCCTCTTCCGTCGATCCTTTCGTCAATCCCAACCTCCCCCACCAACACTGCCGCTGGTAAAGAAATTTTATCCAAGAAAGCCGTAGCCACGCAGATTTCCTGTTTGGAAATATCCAGCATACTACCGCGCCTTCGCCTTCCACTACGCCGTGATCCCCTCACTCCTTCTCCTCCCTCGCAACGCGTTGCCAGCCCTCCATGTTGTTTCTCATGGTTGCCCCTAGTAGCTCCTCCTCTACGAGGGCTCCTCAAGGCCTTCCAATTATGTGCTCCTTGGTCGCCTGCCGTCGCGCTCTTGGTCAGCCTCATCCTTGTTGCCATGGCCAATCCCCTGTTCCCGTTCACAGTCGACGTCCCCTACTCACCTTAGTAGTGCTCCACGTCCGCATGTATGACAACGTGAGACGAGGACGAGAAGGCCAAAGGGGTCGTGGTGGAGAAGGAGGATGGCGATGTTGACCGTGGTCGAGGCATGATACGTCCATTTTGCATCATGATTTCCTACGGTTATTTATAGTGTTTTTACTCAATATAACACTTTGTGGAGTAATTCTAATGCCTTTTCTCTCATAATATGCAAGGTTTACACAAAGAGGGAGATTACCGGCAGCTGGAATTCTGGACCTGAAAAAGCTACATCAAAGATACCTATTCTGCACATCTCCAAATGAGCTAAAAATTTACGGAGATTTATTTTGAAATATATAAAAAATATTGGAGAAAAGAAATACCAGGGGGCACCCAGGTGCCCACTAGGCACCAGGGTGCGCCTACCCCCCCTGGCGCGCCCTCATGGGTAGTGGGTCCCCTGGCCAGCCTCCGGTGCCCATCTTCTGGTATATAAGGTAAGTTGCCCTAGAAAAAAAATAAGGGGAGGACTTCCGGGACGGAGCCCCACCTTCTCGAGGCGGAACTTGGGAAGGAGGACTTTGCTCTTCGGTGGAGCGATTCCACCAAGGGTACTTCCCTCCGGGAGGGGAAAATCGAGGCCATCATCGTCACCAACAACCCTCTCATCATGGGAGGGCCAATCTTCATCAACATCTTCAACATCACCATCTCATATCAAAACTCTAGTTCATCTCTTGTGTTCAATCTTTGTATAAAAACCTCATATTTGTACCTGCGGGTGACTAATAGTGTTGATTTCATCTTGTAGTTGATGCTAGTTGGTTTATTTGGTTGAACATCATATGTTCAGATCTATTATGCTATACAATACCCCTATGATCTTGAGCATAAATATGTTTTGTGAGTAGTTACTTTTGTTCTTGAGGACATGGGAGAAGTCTTGTCATAAGTAATCATGTGAATTTGATATTCGTTCAACATTTTGAAGGTGCGTATGTTGTGACTCCCTTACTGGTGTTATGTGAACACCGACTACATGACACTTCACCATCTTTGGGCCTAAGGGAATACATTGTTGATTGCTCTCTCACTATAGCGCCAAAAAAGCTCCTATCTGCTAGGACTACGTCAGTATTTCCCCAAAGAGGAAGGGATGATGCAGCACATTGATGGTAGGTATTTCCCTCGGTGATCAAACCAAGGTTATCGAACCAAGCAACACAATGTAAATAGCACATGCACACAAATAACAACACCTCGCGACCCGACGTGTTAAAGGGGTTGTCAATCCCTTTCGGGTAACGATGCCAGAAATTTGTAATAGATTGAAATAATAGATTGTAAATAAAATAAAGTGTAGAAAAGTGTTTTTGTATTTTTGGTTTAATATATCTGAATAAAAATGCAAAGGAAAAGTAGATCGCAAGCAAATATATGAGGAAGAAGACCCGGGGGCCGTAGGTTTCACTAGTGGCTTCTCTCGAGAAAGATAGCAAAGGTGGGTAAATAAATTATTGTTGGGCAATTGATAGAACCTCAAATAATTATGACGATATCCAGGCAATGATCATTACATAGGCATCACGTCCAACATTAGTAGACCGACTCCTGCTTTCATCTACTACTATTACTCCACACATCGATCGCTATCCAGCATGCATCTAGTGTATTAAGTTCATGGAGAAACAGAGTAATGCAATAAGAACGATGACATGATGTAGACAAGATCCATTTATCTATTGCGTATATATATATAGATCCCATCTTTTTATCCTTAGTAGCAATGATACATACGTGTTGTTTCCCTTTCTGTCACTGGGATCAAGCACCGTAAGATCGAACTCACTACAGGGCACCTCTTCCCATTGCAAGATAAATAGATCAAGTTGACCAAACAAAACCCAAATATCAGAGAAGAAATACGAGGCTATAAGAGATCATGCATATAAGAGATCAAAGAAACTCAAATAACTTTCATGGATATAAAAAGATATGGCTGATCATAAACTCAAAGTTCGTTAGATCCCAACAAACACACCGCAAAAGATTTACATCATATGAATCTCCAAGAGACCATTGTATTGAGAATTCAGCAAGAGAGAGAAAGCCATCTAGCTACTAACTACGGACCCGAAGGTATACAAAGAACTACTCACGCATCATCGGAGAGGCACCAATGGAGGTGGTGAACCCCATCCGAGATGGTGTCTAGATTGGATCTGGTGGTTCTAGACTCTGCGGTGACTGGACGAATATTTAGTCGACTCTCCTAGGGTTTCTGGAATATTGGGGTATTAATAGAGCAAAGAGGCGGTCCGGGGGCACCCGAGGTGGGCACAACCCACCAGGGCGCGCCCTGGTTGGTTGTCCCCTCCTCGGGACTCCCCCAGGTGCAACCAGGGCCCAACATCTTCCATCTGGTCCATAAAATATCATTGTGGAGTTTCGTGGCATTTGGACTCCTATTGATATTGATTTCCTGCGATGTAAAAACATGGAAAAAACAGCAACTGGCACTTGGCACTATGTCAACAGGTTAGTACCAAAAAATGATATAAAATGACTATAAAATGATTATAAAACATGCAAGATTGATAATATAACAACATGGAACAATAAAAAATTATAGATACGTTGGAGACGTATCAGCATTCCCAAGCTTAACTCCTACTCGTCCTCGAGTAGGTAAGTGATAAAAATAGAATTTTTGATGTGGAGTGCTATTTATCATGTCATATCATATTCTCTTCTTTATAGCATGGACATTTGGACTTTTATGTGATTCAAAGCAATAGTCTAGTTTTGACATAATAATTTAGATACTCAAGTATATCAACAAGCAACCATGTCTTTCAAAATATCAACGCTAAAACAAGTTATCCCTAGCCCATCATGCTCAAACATTGATCCATTCATGAAACACTAGAATATTAGCTACACCCAATACTTAAGAATGATCATATTGCCTCCCGCTTTTGTAGGAGAGGATGGAGACTGTAATTTCAAAATAAAAATTTCATAAAGTCAAAGAAAGGCCCTTCGCACAGGGAAGTAGGCATATGTAGAGGTGCGAGAGCTCCAAGCGAAAAAATAGAGATATAAACATTTTGGGAGGTGTATCCATCCCACCAACGAAAACGAGTTAGAGTTCCCAACACTTTCCATGCTAGATATGCCATAGGCGGTTCCCAAACAGAAAATAAAGTTTATTCCTTTTTCAACCATACTTTCACTTTCCATGGCTAACCGTATCCACGGGTGCCCTCCATACCAACACTTTCCAAGGAATTTATAATTTGACAACATAAAGTAAATTCATTTTTGCATTTCGGGACTGGGCATCCCTAAAACCTTTGCCTTACTCTCGTGCAATGACAAGTGAATAAACACTCACCGTGAGAACACATCCAACATGGAAAATATTAGCCACCCGTTACTGTTCCGCGAGCGAAACAAACACACAAGAGAGAAGTTTATTTTGAAAATTAGAGATAGCAGTCGGTATCAAAACTGACAGATCTCTGGTAGGGGGTCCTGAACTGTGCATCTAAGGATCAAAGGTAACAGGAGGCGGGGGACACGATGTTTACCCAGGTTTGGGCCCTCTTAATGGAGGTAATACCCTACTTCACATTGATTGACTTTGATAAGTATAGGGATTACAAGAGTTGATCTACCTCGAGATCGTAATGGCTAAACCCTAGATGTCTAGCCTGTATGATTATGATTTCCTCTACGGACTAAACCCTTCGTTTTATATAGACACCGGAGGGGGCTACGGTTGTACAGAGTCGGTTTACAGAGAAAGGAATATTCATATCCGAACGCCAAGCTTGCCGTCCACGCAAAGGAGAGTCCCATCCAGGCACGGGGTAAGGTCCTCGATCTTGTATCTTCACGGCCCATCAATCCGGCCCATATCACATAGCCCAGACACCCAAGGACCCCCTAGTCCAAGACTCCTCAGTAGCCCCCGAACCAAGCTTCAATGACAATGTGTCCGGTGCACAGATTGTCTTCGGCATTGCAAGGCGGGTTCCTCCTCCGAATACTCCAAAGCAATTTGAACAAAAGAACCGTATTCAACGTAGTATCCGTATTTTATATCTTCGGTTCTGTTAGGCGGGCCCTCCGTGATACTCCAGACAGCTTCGGCTTCACATTAAAT
Organism: Aegilops bicornis; assembly: GCA_021605145.1. Taxonomy (NCBI): domain Eukaryota; kingdom Viridiplantae; phylum Streptophyta; class Magnoliopsida; order Poales; family Poaceae; genus Aegilops; species Aegilops bicornis. The sequence continues at coordinate 539,048,158 of CM038672.1, forward strand.
ATCATATCCTTCGACTTCTGTGCTACCATCGCCTTAGCCTCCACGTGTTAGACGAATACGAAGGGTCCAAGTGTTTTTATAGGTAACACCCTGACGGTGTAGGGAAGGTTTAAGGAGATTGGATCTCAGATGCCATTCCAAACCAGGCAAAAATTCTTAGAGCTGGCCACAGAGAACCACACAAACATGGCCGGTGCTACCAGTTCCTCCTCATGCCCTCACAGCCCTCAAAAAGGTGATTGGGAGAGCTGCTCGGTCTCCCACGCCCAGCTGACCAAGCTCCAGACTCAAGGATACCTTCCTCTCGTGGATCTAGTTCCAGTTCAGGCGGGATTAACTTCCATAAGTGGCGAAGCCCTGGCGGAAAATTTCCCCAATCCTACTGAAGGGGAGCGAGTGTGCTTCGTTTCCTTCCTACTAAGAGGCGTTGGATTTCCAATCCACCCTTTCCTCCGAGGGCTCCTGGAGTACTACGACCTCTAGCTGCACAATCTCACGCCGGGCTCCATTCTGCACATCGCGGGCTTCGTTGCTCTTTGTGAGCTGTTCCTAGGCTGCGAGGCCCATTTTGAGTTATGGAGAAAACTTTTCTGGCTCGTCCCCTGCTCCCAAAAGGGACCTATATTCGAGGTGGGCTGTGCCGAAGTATGGCGTATAGCCCGGACCGGATACCTGCCCGGCACTCCGAAGAAGGCATCCGAAGAGTGGCCCTCAGAGTGGTTTTATATTGAAGACGTTGTTCTCCCAGACCCAATCCAACGAGGACTACCCGAATTTTCCAACGCTCCACTAAAAAAGTGCCATAGTTGGCGCCCCCGGAGCCTCGAAGAGGAAGATAGTGCGGAGATTAGGAAGTTAATGAGCAAGATAAAGATACTCGCCCAATCCGGACAATCTATAATTGAGGTACTGGCAATTTCAATAACGCGAGGCGTTCAACCACTTCAATCCAGAGGACTCCCCATGTGTCACTACAACGGGGAGGATGACTCATCACACTGTGGGCGCAAGGGTCCGGACAACTTTGCCACCTTGGCTTCCATGTTGGCTGATCTTTATAAAGGGGATAAAGAAGATTTTACTCGCCTTAAGTGCCGAGAAGGTCTTTCCATGTACAACCCTTCTAGCTAGGTGAGCTTTTCACTTTGTAACCTTACTCAATCCTCTTCCTAAGTCGCACCTAGTTGAACCTAATCCAACTATTTTTAACAGGAATGGAGAAAGGTTGTTGCGAGGATCTATAGCCCCGCTCCGCAGCCGGAGGACCATATTCGAGACCTGGATCCCGGATTTGAAGAGGATCCGGATATATTTATAGAGCTCAAGGAGGGGGTCTTTTATCAGGCGAGCTACGACGGCACAGAAGTGGCCATCACAGCTGATTATCCCGGCCTTCTCCCCTCCTCCCATGTAAGTGTCCAGGAGACCTCTTTTCAACAAGATCCTTCCCGTTTCTCCTCACCCACCGGACTATCTCATGCTCCAAAGGGGCGGCGCTCATCCCACAAAACCACATCGAAGGCACCCTCCAAGAAGGCGACGCTTCTGCGGGGCGAGTCTTTGAAAAGAAAGGCAGGCAATGATACCCTCGAGCCTCCTCATTCACCGAAGAGGTATAATTTTCAACCTGCACTTGGCAAATAGGCCGGATTGTAATGTGCTCGGCTGTGTTATATTTCAGGAAGAGCGTACACCGAGCCGTATTCGGGGTTGTCGCCGGCCATGCATCGGTCAATCCGGCCCCGGACCCTGCCACTAGTACTAGGGTTGGTATAGGTGCCATGTCGGATCGTCACCTCCACGAGGATTCGGATAATGTATCCGTCACCAATTCTGAAGTAGAGAGCGCGATGGTCTATCGGCGGCGAAAAGAAGCCATGCACGATCCGAGCTTTACCGAAGAGGCGTTCAATGCCCTCAGCTCTGCGGATGCATATATCCGGGTTGCTCGAGACGGACTTGTTGACGCTACACACCAGCTTTCAAAGGATATACGGGTAAGGCTTTGTGTAGATTCAATAATTTTGTGCACCAGTAGCCCCCGAGCCTTGAAGCAGTTGGCACAACTGATTTGAGGATCGTTGTATAATTAGGTACTCACGGAGAAGAACAACACGCTGTCTTAGGAGCTTGAAAAGTGTCGGACCCAGCTAACTGCTGTCACCATCGAACTGGAGAAATCCAAGAAGGCACCGACTGGTAATGTCAACTACTGTCTAGAAAACACAATTCTGTGCCAGGCGTGTTTTAACATGAGCACTATTGCGTTTACAGCGGCAGAATCATCAGATCAGCTGGAAGAGAAACTAAGGGCCGCGTAGGCGGATAAACAGCATGCCGAAAGGCAAGAAGCCGCTGGTCAACGTATACTGACACGGACCAGGGATGAGAAGAACAAGCTTCAGGATGCCAAAACCAAGCAAGACAAAGAGCTGAAGGACATACGAGCCCAACTGGCGGATGCCTTGAAAGAGAACAGAAAGCTGAAAGGCGGCATATTCAGTATGCTTTTTAACCTGACTTCCATATAGACCCCAAATGGGAATTTTAACAAGTTTGTTTCTGTAGGTGTGCTGGATGTGTGGCCCGAAGAAGAGGTGTCCGGATTTCAAGGTGATTTGCTGCAAGAGCTGTCCAAAGTGCATGAGCGAGCCCGGAAGGCAATGAGGAACATTGCTAAGGCTTTATGGCCAGCCGTTTCTCCTCCAGGAAGTATGGAGGAACTCGTGAATTTATTCAAGGGAGCTCGTCGCCGCTTTGGGTATGGAAGATATCAGCATGCCGAGAAGGAGCACGAGAGGCCTGGGCCATGGTGAAAATGCGGTACACCAGACTTGATCCGAATCATATGGTCCGGGTTGGGCCTCGGGGACCAGATGGACAGGAAATTCCTGTTAGTTTGGTATATGACCAAGTAAATATAGCCACCAAGTTTTCACAACAGGATTGTAAACTACACAACCTGTTAAATGGTCTAGAGGAGGAAGAAGTTTTCGAGTCCAAGTAGCAATGTACTGTTATCGGCAAACTTATCTCCAGCTGAATTGTAAAACGATTGTCATGGCAGACCTTCTGCTTCAACCTCTGAAACCTGAGGTTTGGAGTGTTTCCGAATACTATACCGTCGGTAAACACCAAAGTATGTTCGGAAACCAGGCAGTCCGGTCATAGTTGCTTAAACAGACAAGTTGTATTCATGGAGTTATGTTATATTACATTTGATCGTAAGAAACATCTTCCAGAGAGAATAGTTTCGTTAAGGGTTCCTCTCCCTGGGCCAGCATGCGCTGTTGTGCATGCCCAAGCTGTGATGCAAAAAATCACACTACACTTTATATTTTGGGGGCTTATATTACAATGAGGGTAACTCATCTTTTGTTCGCCGACCAATTATTCCCTTAAGAATGCTAGCTTTTGGCTTCACCCGTCCGAGGTACACGTCCAGATGACCCGACTGTAACAATCGCAGATGTGCTCCCTTTATGCCCTAGACGAACAAGCGGGAACGTAGGGCATAAGCACAGGAGCCAGGCAACCCAGCTTGGCAAAAACTTAAGTCATAAAGGTGCATAAAATGGCGAAGAAAAGACATATATGAGAATACGACACATATGTGCGGCGAGCTTGATGCCCGAATAATAATAATAAGCTTCAGTGAAAAGAAGCCCCCAGGTATTGTGGGGTATGTACATTTAAGGATGTATACCCCTTAAGTGTGCGGTTTATCCGAACACGAGCTAGAAGTCATATAAAAACAAAAAGAAAAAAGAGAAAAAGGTAATGAACAATGAGTCCAGACTTAGGCATAGAATCTTCGGAGTTTGGCAGCGTTCCATGGGATGGGCTCTAAGCGATTGTCCGATGCATTACGAAGATGATAGGCTCCTCTAGTGAGAACTTTATCTATAATGAAGGGACCCTACCATTTGGGCTTGATCTTGTCCTTTTTCTTCTCTGGTAGGCGTAGAATGAGTTCACCGACATTATAAGTCTTGGCCCGCACTTCTCTGCTTTGGTATCTTCAAGCTTGTTGTTGGTAGAATGCTGAACGAGCCTTTGCGACATTGCGCTCCTCCTCCAGGCCATCTAAGTCATCTTGCCGATCGAGCTTGGCCTCTCTCTCTTCGTACATGCACACTCGAGGTTAGTCATGAATAATATCACAGGGCAAGACGGCCTCTGTCCCGTACACCATGAAGAATGGTGTGTATCCAGTTGTGCGATTGGGTGTGGTTCGTAGCACCCAGAGTACGGAGTCGAGCTCCTCAACACAGTGTTTATCTGACTCCTTTAGGGATCGCCCTAGTCTAGGTTTAATGCCGCTCATTATCAGGCCATTAGTCCGTTCGACTTGACCATTTGTTTGAGGGTGATACACGGAGGCGTAATCGAGCTTGATGCCCAGATTAGCACACCAAGTTTTTACCTCGTCGGCTGTGAAGTTAGAGCCGTTATTGGTGATAATGCTGTGTGGGACACCATAATGGTGTACAACACCGGATATGAAATCTATTATTGGTTTGCCTTCAGCCGTTTTAACAGGCTTGGCCTCTATCCACTTAGTGAATTTATCTACCATGATCAGCAGCTATTTTTTCTTATGGCTTCCCCCTTTAAGGGGTCTGACCATGTCAAGCCCCCAGACCACAAAAGGCCAAGTAATGGGTGAGGGAGTCCTGGATTAAGGGGTCCTCGGGCGTCCAACCTATTGGACATGGGCTGGACTGACGGGCCGTGAAGATGCAAGACAGAAGACTCTCTCCCGTGTCTGGATGGGACTCTCCTTGGCGTGGATGGCAAGCCTGCGTTTGGATATGAAGATTCCTTTATCTGTAACCGACTTTGTACAACTCTAGTCCCCTCCGGTGTCTATATAAACCGGAGGGTTTAGTCCGTAGAGGCAATCAGAATCATAATCATACATGCTAGACTTCTAAGGTTTTAGCCATTACGATCTCGTGGTAGATCAACTCTTGTAATACTCATATTCATCAAGATCAATCAAGCAGTAAGTAGGGTATTACCTCCATAGAGAGGGCCCGAACCTGGGTAAACATCGTGTCCCCCGTCTCCTGTTACCATCGATCCTAGACGCACAGTTTGGGACCCCCTACCCGAGATCCGCCGATTTTGACACCAACATTGGTGCTTGCGTTGAGAGTTTCACTGCATCGACACAAGAAGGTTCGATGGATCCATCAATCATCTACAACAATGCTGCCCTGAGGGAGGTTTTCCTCCCCGGCAAGATCTTTGTGTTCGGCGACTTCGCACTGCGGTCCAACTCGCTTGGCCATATAGAGCAGATCGACAGCTACGCCCCAGGTCGCCAGATTAGTTTTGGAAATCTGGACTATGTCGCTGATATCCGAGGAGACTTGATCTTCCAAGGATTCGCGCCCCCAACCTCCACTCTGGCCTTAGATCCGGAGCGTGTCGCCAGGTCCGAACACGAGCTCCCTAAGTTCGCCGGACTGTCTGTGGCCACTAGGCCCGTTGTGGGAGAGCCAGGGGAAGAAGTGTCTCGGGCAACCATCATGAAGCCGGACCCTTCTCCGGACACTGGCTTTGAATCCTCGGAGTCTGCATTGTGTGAGTTCGGCCAAGGTGTCTCCCTCTCACTGTACTCCACGGACTCTCTTCTCTCGGGCCAAACCTCGCCTTTAAGCGAGGCTCTGGACTTAATGCGATCCCTTGTCATTACGGAGGAGCAACGTCCGAACTATGCCCAGCCCGGACTAGGGGCTGAGAGCAGGGAATTTTACGTCCCACCCACCACCCACCTTATAGCCACTATCGAGGACTTAACCGACATGCTCGATTACGGCTCCGAAGACATCGACGGTATGGATGACGATGCTGGAGAAGAGGAGGCCAAAAACCCTCCATTTACCGGATGTTGGATGGCCACTTCTTCGTATGACGTGTACATGGTGAATACACCCAAAGAGAATAGCGTCGACGACAAGGAAGACCCAGTTGAGGATAAACCTCCTGAGATACAGCCAAAGTGCCGACATCAACGGTGTCGCTCTAAGTCACATCATGGAAAAGACAGCAATACTGGCACAGGAGAAAACAATACTCTGGACGATGCCGAAGACAATAAAGACCTGTTGAGCCAACTTCCGAACAGGACGAACGGGAACATGGGCAAGTTAGCCTTGATGAACAGGACGTAAACAAAGACTCGGAGGACAGTAATTATCTTCCGCTCTCTGAGGATGAGGTGAGCCTCGGCAATGAGGATTTCATCGTGCCTGAGGAGCCTCTCAAGCAGGAGTGCTTTAAGCATCGGCTAATAGCCACTGCAAGGAGACTAAAAGAGAAGCAGCAGCAGCTTCAAGCTGATCAAGATCTGCTCAACAACAGATGGACTAATGTCCTAGCAACCGAGGAGTACGGCCTCGAGCGCCCAACCAAAAGTTACCTGAAGCGCAAATTGCTACCTCAATTCGATGACGAGGTGCTAGAGCCTATACCATCAGCGCGTAATGTGGCTGACCGACCACCACGCGACAGGGAGAAAGCAGCAACTCAACCCGAACACCAGCCCGTATGAAAGGATCGAGAAGAGGTGTCTAGAGGGGGGTGATTAGACACTAAGTACCAAAAGTTGCAGTTTTTAGTTTCTTTAAGTTGAAGTGGAGTTTTGACACAAGTTTAACAAACACAACACCTATCAAGCAAGCATGCAAAGAGTATATGAGCAGCGGAAAGTAGCATGCAACTTGCAAGAATGTAAAGGGAAGGGTTTGGAGTGTGCAAACGAAATTTGGAGACACGGAGATTTTTTATCCCTGGTTCCGATAGGTGGTGCTATCGTACATCCATGTTGATGGAGACTTCAACCCACGAAGGGTAATGGTTACGCGAGTCCACGGAGGGCTCCACCCACGAAGGGTCCACGAAGAAGCAACCTTGTCTATCCCACCATGGCCGTCGCCCACGAAGGACTTGCCTCACTAGTGGTAGATCTTCACGAAGTAGGCGATCTCCTTGCCCTTACAAACTCCTTGGTTCAACTCCACAATCTTGTCGGAAGCTCCCAAGTGACACCTAGCCAATCTAGGAGACACCACTCTCCAAGAAGTAACAAATGGTGTGTTGATGATGAACTTCTTGCTCTTGTGCTTCAAATGATAGTCTCCCCAACACTCAACTCTCTCTCATAGGATTGGATTTGGTAGAAAGAAGATTTGAGTGGAAAGCAACTTGGTGAAGGATAGAGATCAAGATTTATGTGGTAGGAATGGAATATCTTGGCCTCAACACAAGTGTAGGTGGTTCTCTCTCAGAAAATGTGTATTGGAAGTGTAGGTTCGTTCTGACGGCTCTATCCACGAATGAAGAGGAGGTGGAGGGGTATATATACCCTCCACTCAAAATCTAACCGTTACACACAACTTGGCAAACTCGGTGGGACCAAATTGATAAACTCGGTCGGACCGATTCAGCAAATCTAGTGACTGTTAGGATTTTCGGTGGGACTGACATGCAACTCAGTAGGACCGATATGGTTAGGGTTAGGGCATAACGTAATCTCGGTGAGACCGATGGGACCAATTTTGGTAATAAGCTAACCAGAGAGTTGGTTAGGTAAACTCGGTGGGACCGATTTGCTCATCTCGGTGAGACCGAAATGTTACAAAAGGGAAACAGGTTGCAATCTCGGTAGGACCGATTACGCAAACTCGGTGAGACCGATTTTGGTAATGGATCCATACAGAGAGATTGCAATCCCATCTTGGTGAGACCGAGATCCCTATCGGTGAGACCGATTTGCCTAGGGTTTGTGGCAGTGGCTATGACATCTGAACTCGGTGGCGCCAGATAGAAAGAATCGGTGGGGCCGAGTTTGACTTTTGGTTTAGGTCATATGTGGATGTGAGAAAGTAGTTGAGGGCTTTGGAGCATATCACTAAGCATTTTGAGCAAGAGCCTCATTAAGCAACACCTCATCCCTCCTTGATAGTATTGGCTTTTCCTATAGACTCAATGTGATCTTGGATCACTAAAATAGAAAATGTAGAGTCTTGAGCTTGGAGCTTGAGCCAATCCTTTGTCCTTAGCATCTAGAAGGGGTTTCACTTCCTCTAGTCCATGCCACTTCATAGTTGAACTTATCTGAAACATACTAGGTAAAAGTGTTAGTCCAACAAGAGATATGTTGACATTAATTACCAAAACCACCTAGGGAGCACTTGTGCTTTCAATCTCCCCATTTTTGGTAATTGATGGCAACATACATCAAAGCTTTAGATAGAGATATACAGAATAGTAAGTAAAGCTTTGGAAAGACATGTAACAAGCATAGGCTCCCCCTACATGTATGCAATCATGTGAATATGGAATATAGGAGCATGCGAATGCATAAACATGACAGACTAAGCAATGTGTTACATGTATCTTGGCTATATGCATCAGAGCAAATGATGTGAATATGAGAAATGTACCTTCATGCTCATGAGTCCTTCTTGCAAACAGTATGTACATCAGCAAGAATTTCTCATTCACATGACTGTGATGCATATACTTACCTTGTGGCCTTGAGTTGGCTTAGGATGGGATGAACCTGCATAAACAACGTTAGATAACACAAATACACCTACTGGCCAGAGCAAACAAAGAAACCACAAGAGTACCAAGACTGGGATGACATGTAGAGTGAGTACCAAGTACCACATTGGATATAGACATGTCCCCAAAGGTAAATATGTGCAATAAATTCAAGGATTTCCTTCCCTTATATGTCTTGCTCCCCCTGAATCTAGCATGGGATACTTGGAGAAGATAGGGAACAAAAAATCAGAGCAAAAACCGAGCTCAAAGGAAATAAACAGAGCTAATGCAAACGAGCAAATATGAACATGTCTTTCCCCTCTTGAAGACATGTGACTTCTCTCCTCTTGAACACCAAGCATCTGGGGTCCTTGATGATTACTCTTTCTTCCCTTGAGTATTCTCTCCCCCTATAGATATGATTAAGCTTTGATGTGATCTCTCTCCCCCTTTGACATCAATTTCCAAGAAGGTCTCTTCTGGATTTTTGTCATGATGGGTTTGGTCCTTGAGTCACAGAACAAAGCAGCAAGTTGAATGGGATGCTGGTCGAGGACAAGATAGTGAAGTTCTTCGTCTAAAGACTTTGGTATTCTGAAGACTTTCTGAAGACTTTGAAAGTGAAGAAATTGGTGTGACCTTGAAGACTTGGTATTCATTTGAGGAACATGAAGCGTGAAGACTTTTGTTTTCGTAGTTTCATTTTCTCTTTCTTGAGTCATAGGAAACACCGTCTTTGTTAAAGGGGTCGAGGAAATACTAAGGAAAAATTTCCATGTGATGCTCAACTCAAAATCCTACACCTACCAATCCCTTGAGTGAAGCCATTGGAAATCTCATACAGATTCAGTCAATTTCTTCAAAGGACAGAGACGAAGTTCTTACAGTCCTTTGAGAATTTGTTCTGACTGAGGAGTTAGGAATTCGCTAGTGCGGATTGCCTACACAGTGAGGAACATGATAGACCTGAGGAATTTGAGAGTCAAATTTCCGACCGTTGCTGTGGTGCGCGCCAGCTGTCCCAAAATATCTACCCACCTAACGGTCATATCGTTGAAGGGCATTTATGTATTATCATGTTGGGCTGCTCCCTAGGCTATAAATAGCCGCCCCCTACAACCACTAGCTGGTTGGCTGCTCCGAGAGAACTTGTCGGATTTCGGGTTCCGGCAGACCCTTGAGGTTCGAACACTGGGGTGCGCGTGGAGATCCAACCCTCCCACCGTCTCATACCTTGCCGAACCGCAGGGACCTAAACTACTAAAAAGAACAGCACAAGAGACACAAGATTTATACTAGTTCGGGCCACCATTGTGGTGTAATACCCTACTCTAGTTTGTGGCGTGGTGGATTGCCTCTTGGCTGATGAGGAACAGTACAGGGAAGAACAGCCTCACGAGGGTCTGTTCTTGGTGGGTGTGATGAACTGCTAGGTGGTGTCCCGTTGCTCTAGCTACTGGTTCCTTGGTGAGGATTCCGATCTCGTACCCGGGGGGCCGATCCAAGATCTCTCTCTCTCTGAGTGTGGCTACTCCTATTTATAGGCGAAGGCCCTGGGCCTCTTCTGAAATATTGAGCGGGAAGGGCGCCAACAATGGGCCATTTTGAAGGGGAACAACGGGTACACTTATCCTGACTAAAGTTGGTCCTCGCCTGCCAAAGGCTCTCGTGATGACGCCTTTGCTTGGGCTCCACGATGACCCCTTCCGGCCGTTGGGGCTGGTCTTGGTCTTGTTGCAAAGCGGATGCCTTTGCTTCATGCTCTACGCTGCGCTTGCTCCCTTTGCACCAAAGGGGAAAGGAGGGGACGCCTGCAATTTGGCGCCCGGCCCCGTTAGGGCTGGTCTTGGTCTTGTTGCACCAAGCGGATGCCTTTGCTTCATGCTCTCGCTGCGCTTGCTCCCTTTGCACCAAAGGGGAAAGGAGGGCAGCTGCAGACTGGCCTTGCTGGCGCCCTTGGTCGTCATGGCTTGCGTCATGGGCACCTCGCGAGGTACCACCTTGAACTCTCCGCCTCCTCATGAGCCAACCCGACGAGGCCGTGCACGAGGAAGCTCCTCGTCGTCCGCCCATGAGGCTTGGCCCTCGCGAGGTCTTGAGCTTGCGTTGATGAAGATGGGCTGTCACAGGCCTCCTTTGAGCCACGCCGCAGGCCGCAGGCAGGCAAGTCTGGGGACCCCGTTCCCAGAATGCCGACAGTAGCCCCCGGGCCCACGGCGCACCCGAACTTGGCCGAGCAGAGAGGCGAAAGGGCAAGTGCGAAGCATCGCGGGCCCTAACAGCCTGCGGCCTTGGGCGCCGCGTGGCGGTTGATTGGACGCGTGCGCACTGCTTCCCCACGACGCCTCGGTAACCACCCGGATTCGACAAGTCCCTGCATGCAGAGTTGGTCATGATGATCGGTGATCGTGGAGGCCGACGGTTGGCCTTCGCCGGCCATAAGTACGGAATGGCGCGCGCCCTTCCAGTCTATCCTTCTGATTCTCCTCCTCCTCGTTTCGTCTGGTCGCCATGGCTCCGATCCGCCGGTTCTCCAAGGAAGAGAAGGGAAAGGCTCCTCAGGAGGATCCTGACCTGCTCCCCCCAAAGAAGCGGCTTGCTCTCTGGTGTCAGGGCAGGAGCGCTCGCCAGGAGGCGCCCATGCCCTGGTGCGTGCGGCCGCCACCAGGGTTTCCTCTTCCCTTGTATGCGCAAATGGGTGGCCCCGAAGGAGGCGACGCCGGGCGCCACGAGCGGCGCCGCCGACTACGCCGGCGGGTCACGAAGGTGTGCATCTTTCCCCCTGGAGTCCACGACGAGGGCTCCTGCCGGGAGTTCGTGCTTCGCGTCACCGCGCCTCCTAAGTCTTGGATTTGTATTCCTTCTTTCTTCGCCTCCGTAGTCCGGCAGGGGGAGCCCCTGGGACTCTGGCTGCAGCACGCCGGCTGCGGCACCCTTGCGACCGGGGCAGAGGTCGCAGATGGTGCCCGGCGAGGTCTTCATGACTCGAGGCTGGGACGAGGTCGCCCGGGTCTGCAGGCGAGGGCGCCCTCACGATCCACACGGAGTACGATGGTGCTTGGTGGTGTCCTTCAAGGTCTTGACCGGAGGGTCGCCGGCTGGAGTGCTGGCCCGGGAGAGGTGGTCGAGGTCCTGCTGTGGTGAGACAGAGGCCGACCGCCCGCTCCCTTGGCAGCTCCTCAGGCGACGAAGGCGCCGGAGGATCCAGCGACTCTGCCGAGCTCTTCGCGACGACGGAGACAAGCGGCGAGCCTCTGAGCCCCGAGCCTGCGCCCGCTCCGGGCGAGGCGGGCTCGTCAGGTCGTCGCCGCCCCTGATCTGGATGGGGTTGGCTCCGGACCGGGTGGCCCACTGTTGATGATGGCGTCTGCCGTGGTGGTCCCTGTAGATAGGACTCCTTAGGATTCGCGTCTTTTGTTCCTGCGAGGAGCCAAGAATGTACCCTGCGGGGGCTTGTAAGATGTTTGTAGCCGTTTGTCAATATGATCCTTATTGTGAGGCGGTGCGAGATGCTCATTCCGTTCTAGCTCAGTTTCTTCCTTTCGGACCTCGTGAGGGCTTGATGCTCTGCGAGTCCCAGTCCCAAAGGCGGCTTCAGCCGTTCTTTGGTATGCCAGGTCGCGATGCCGTGGTCAAGGCCAGGAGGTGAGCGGCCCGAGGTCCGGTAAGAGCCTCTAAGTCGCGATGCTTAGGGGGTCCCCCTTGGCGCTCAAGCAGCCATCATTCGGTGAGAAAGGAGAGCGACGTTGCTAAGACGGGGTTGCATTGAGTGTGGGGATGGTGTTGCGATGACTAGTGTGTCCGGAGGGTGACTTATCTTCGAGGTCGGGGACAATGCTTCCTGGTGCGGCGCTAGGTACGTGCCTTGGCCGGCTAGAGATTGCGTGGCGAGGTCGTTTCGTGCTCCTTGGAGGGACCCTGCAGGTTCACCACAAAAGGAACAAGAGCTCGCTGTGGCGATCGTTAGTCCTCCCGTTAGTTGCTTTGGAGAGGCGCGAGAGGCCTCGCGAGGTGTGTTGGGGCACCTGTGAGCCAGCGCGGGACTCACGAGGCCCTACCTCAAGGCGGGTTGCGCCTGGCTCTGGGCCTTATCTTCGAGTGTGTTCCTGCAAATTTGGCCGGATGCCGGTGCTCTCGTCTTGGTCCCGGCTCTCGGGCTGGTCTCGGCCGTCGGCAGCAAGCCAGTCGCGATGCCATGGACAAGACCCGGAGGTGAGGGCGGAGAGCCGGTAGGAGCCACGAGTCGTGATGCTCAGGCACCCCCTTCTTTAACGCATAAGCTGGGTTAGATGTGAAACTCTACGTCCTCGGCTCCCGGCTCTCGGGCTGGTCTCAGCCGTCGCTGGCAAGCCAGGTCGCTATGCCATGGACAAGACCAGAGGGTGAGGGCCGGAGAGCCGGTAGGAGCCCTGAGTCGCGATGCTCCGGCACCCCCCCCTTTAACGCGCAAGCTTCCGCCACCCAGGAAAAGGCTCCAAATAACAGGCATGGTGGAGCGAGAGCATAATCCTAAGGAAAAAGTAGGAAGGATACATGCCGTTGGGACTGGCCCGAGCGGCTTGGGGATGATGCAGCCCGAGGGGAGCCCCCAACAGGATAGGCTAACGACATGAAATAAAAGGGATACATGCCGCAGGGACGGACCCACGCCGCCTGGGAATAATGCGGCCCTGAAGGCGCTCCCAGCCGGAAATAAAACTTAAAGATGTCACCCTGTGATGTTGGGGATGAAGGGGTGTTGGTGTAGCAGACTCGGTGGGCTGCGGGAGCCGATCCTCACGAGCCCCCAGGCCCAGAGGCCTCGGGAGGCTCCGGAGGCGCTGGCGGCTCCTTAGGGGCCATCTCCATCTCCGCCCGGGGCTGCGGCGTGCTGACCTCTTGAGCCTCCGGATGGTCCTCATGAGACGCAGTGCGCAGCGGCCGTGTTTGGCAGGCCATAAGACATGCGTCACGTAGGCGTGGGCGGGCCTTCTGGCGTCCCACTTGCGAGGGCCAGGCGCCTCTGAGATGGGGCTCGGTTGAGCCTGGTATGTCGATGCAGACGCTGCAGCCCACCATCCTCGCTGGATGGGGGCCAACGGTAGGTGGCAGCGGCTGCCCCTCATGACCCTTGACTCCTGTAGCTCCTGAATGGCCTTGCTGACAAACTCCTGAGGGTTCGGCCCTCCTTGCCTTGCTCCTGCTTGCGGGAAACATGCTTCGAAACACGCCTCCACGTGGTGCCCAAGCGCCTCCCTCGAGACCTTGGCGAGGTCGGCGGCTCTCGGGGAGAGCCCCGAGCCACTGAGGAGGGCGCCGAGCGCGCTTTCCTATGCGATGGAAGGAGGCTCCCCCACGGCGGTCTGCGGGCCTGAGGGCCTGTCTCTTGAAAGAGCTGGGCGGTCGATGTCTTCTTCTTCTTGGAGTGCGGCCTCGAGGCCTCCTGCTGATGTGGTCGGGCTCTTCCAGTGATGCGGCTGAAAAGCTCGCTCCAGGAGCACATCTGCGTCTCTCTCTTCACGAGGCACCGTGATGACTCCGCCCGCTCCACAGCATCTTGATGACGTTGTAGCCATGGTGGGTTACGGCCATGAATTTGGCCAACGCTGGGTACCCGAGGATGGCATTGTACGGCAGGCGAATGTGGGCGACGTCGAAGTCGATGAGCTCGATGTGGTAGTTGTCGCGAGCCCCGAAGGTGACAGGAAGGCGGACCTGCCCGATCGGGACCGTGGAGCCGTCGATGACTCCGGAGAAGGGCTTGGTTGGCTGAAGCTGACTGTGAGGCACTTGAAGATTGTTGAATGTTTCCACGGACAGGACGTTGAGCCCTGCTCCGCCGTCGATGAGGGTCTTGGTGACTAGTTGCTGATGATTGGGGATTAAAGCATCGGGAGAACTCCGGTTGTGGCTGCGCACTTGAGCTGGTCCGCTAAGCTGAACGTGATGGCGCACGCCGACCACCTGAGAGGGTGCGTGGACTCGAGCTTGGGGAAGATTGCATTCACTTCGCGGGCGAACTGCTTGAAGATGCGCTGAGAGGCTGGGGCTTGAGCTCCGCCCAGGATGCAGGCGATCGCGCGCGCTTCCTGGAAGCCCCCAGCCCCCTCGTCCTGATGATGGTCTTCAATCCTCCTTGGCGGCGGCAGCATCGGAGGGAGGCCTGCGTTCCCCTGCGGGCGATCCTCGCGAGGCTGATCCCTCCAGCCTCCCTCGCGAGGTGGATCTTGCCAGCGGTCCTCGCGAGGTTGGTCGCGCCACCCTTGGCGCGGGCATGGTCTTCCCAGCGTCTGCATTCCTTCCTCCTCCTCGGCCGTAGCCACTGGTACGCGCTCAGGCGTCTGCCGACCCTTCCTTCGCGTCTGACGTCCGGAGCTCTTGACATTCATTGGTGTTGTGAGTGTGGAGGTCGTGGTACACGCAGTACCGGCTGCCCTTGGAGGACTCGGGCTGATCTCTGCCTCGCTTGGTGTCTGGTTCAGCTGCGAGCACGGCAGCCCCCTTGTGCTTCACGTCCTTGGCCTTGGACTTCTTTTCTTCGGGATCCGCGGCAGGCAGCTCAAGGAGGGAGAGGCGCCCCTCCTCAGCCCTGGCGCACTTGGTCGCCAAGTTGAACAGCTCCAGGGAGGTGCACAGATCTTCATGCATCGCCAGCTCCTCCTTCATCTTGACGTCGCGCACTCCGTCGGAGAAAGCAGAGATGATGGCCTCCTCCGTTACCACAGGGATCTTGAGGCGTAGCGTTGTTGAAGCGTTGGATGTACTTTTGCAGGGTTTCCCCTGCTGCTTGATTCGACGCATGTCGCCACGGCGGGTGGCGGTCGCGAGTACCACGGAAGTTGGCGATGAAGCGGGTGCGCATCTCGGCCCAGAAGAGATCGTGCACAGGGCCAGATTCAGAGCCAGTGCGGGCTCCGTCCTTGAGCGCCATAGGAAACCAGTTCGCCATGACCTTTTCATCCCGTTGGCAGCCTCGATGCCCAGCTCGTAATCTTTGGAGGAACTCCGTAGGGTCAGCCGTGCCGTCGTAGCGAGGAGGCAGGTCTGGCTTGAATTTGGCGGGCCACGCGATGCAGCGCAGCTCGGAGGTGAAGGCGCGGTAGCCCGCCGTGGCCGCGGGGGCTTCGGACGACAGAGAGCTTGGTCTTGCGAGCCTCCCTGCGCCGCGGCTGGGGGCAGCGTAGGGTCTTGACGTGCTGGAGTGGGGAGCGCTCAGGCAGCTTCTTGTGGGCGAGGAACTTCTTGACAGCTCTGCTCTTGCCGCGCCGGCACCTGGCGGAACGGGTTTCGCCCAGGGGCCGCGCCTTGGGGGCTGGCGTCGTCTTGAGGAGGAGGCGGCCGAGGCGCCCGGAGCTTCATCGCCAGCGAAGCGGGTGCGGTGCAGCGAGACGGCAGCGTAAAGGCGCCTCTGCGGCAGCCAGACGAGCTCGGCGACTCGGTCGAGCCATTCTTCGTAGACGTCGTCGACGGGGCAGTAGTGCAGGAGCTCGCTTGCTGCGATGAGCGCAGCTCGGTCCTCCATGGCCGCACGGGGCGTGCGTGACGAAGAACCAGCGGCGGAGAGCGAAGGTGTGGCGGTGCGGCCGTCCCGCCTCATGGACGGTTGCTGGGACGATGCTAGCTGCTCGTTCCCCGCCGGGCCGGTGGCGGCGTTGACGGCAGGTGACGGGGAACGACGAGGCGTCGCCGGCACGGAGCTGTCTGGCGACATGGGAGGCGAGGGTGGCTCGGCGCTGGCGCGGGCTTCGACGTCGTCGAACATGGTTGCGGTGGTCGCGGAAGAACGAGGCGGCGAAAGGCAGATTCCGCGCACCTACCAGCGCGCCAAATGTCGGATTTCGGGTTCCGGCAGACCCTTGAGGTTCGAACACTGGGCGCGCGGGGATCCAACCCTCCACCGTCTCGTACCTCGCCGAATCGCAGGGACCTAAACTACTAAAAAGAACAGCACAAGAGACACAAGATTTATACTAGTTCGGGCCACCGTTGTGGTGTAATACCCTACTCTAGTTTGTGGCGTGGTGGATTGCCTCTTGGGCTGATGAGGAACAGTACAGGGAAGAACAGCCTCACGAGGGTCTGTTCTTGGTGGGTGTTATGAACTGCTAGGTGGTGTCCCGTTGCTCTAACTACTGGTTCCTTGGTGAGGATTCCGATCTCATACCCGGGGGGGCCGATCCAAGATCTCTCTCTCTCTGAGTGTGGCTACTCCTATTTATAGGCGAAGGCCCTGGGCGTCTTCCCAAATATTGAGCGGGAAGGGCGCCAACAATTGGCCATTTTGAAGGGGAACAGAGGGTACACCTATCCTGACTAAAGTTGGTCCTTGCCTGCCAAAGGCTCTAGTGATGATGCCTGCTTGGGCTCCACGATGACCCCTTCCAGCCGTTGGGGCTGGTCTTGGTCTTGTTGCACCGAAACGGATGCCTCTGCTTGACGCTCTCGCCTACGCTTGCTCCCTTTGCACCAAAGGGGAAAGGAGGACGCTGCACGGGCTGGCGCCCGACTGGCGCCCTTGATCGTCATGGCTTGCGTCATGGGCACCTCGCGAGGTACCCTGCCTTGAACTCTCCGCCTCCTCATGAGCCAACCTGACGAGGCCGTGCCTGAGGAAGCTCCTCGTCGTCCGCCCCATGAGGCTTGGCCCCTTGCGAGGGTCTTGAGCTTGCGTTGATGAAGATGGGCTGTCCTGGGCCTCCTTTGAGCCACGCCCGCAGGCAGCAGTGAGCAAGTCTGGGGACCCCGTTCCCGAACGCCCGATGTAACTTGACACCTGTCATTTGAGAGCAACCCATCCTCCGAGGACTTTGAGCGAAAATCATCGAGTGAGGAAAACCCAAAACCAAACACCTACAAACCCAAAGTGATTGAGCATCACTTTATGTAAACCCAAAGTGCGACATAACTGAAAATCTTCAAAGACTTCAGTCTAGGTTTGACAACCTTCAAGGTCATCATAACACTCTCTTGTCTGATCATGAGAAGCTTTCTTATGAATTTCTTCAAAGAAAGCAAGATCTTGAGAAGCTAAGAGTGAGTTATGAAGATCTTCAGAAGGAGCGCGATTCATTACTTGCTCAACAAATCAGCGCGGCTCAGGAAGAATTTGTTCCTCCATGCTTAAAGTGCATTGAACGTGAATCTGCTAATTCTTCACCTGAATGTTCAAATGCTTCAATTGTTACAAATTCTTCTCCTGCCTCTGCTATCACTGATTCCTCATCTGAGGACATTGCTAGTATCACTGACGATGCAAGGCTGAAGGAATTGTACATGACAGGCATGTACAAAAGCCTCAAAGTGCATCAGACTCTTTGTGATGTGCTTAAAAAGCAGATCCTCAACAGGACCCTAGGAAAGAGGGTATTGCCTTTGAGAGGAAACTCAATGCTGATGGAACATATTGGAAGCCTGAGCAGTACCCCAAAACCTCATGGGTTGCTGCAAAGGGACCTCCAGTTGATCCATCTAACTTATTTGGCTTTACATGTGAGTCTCCTCATTCTTCCGATGAGTCATTTGAATCCAACTATAAACTGTTCAAAAATCAGAATGGTGAAGTATTTGCTAGATATGTTGGCACTAACTGCAGGAACGATTCTCCTATGAAGAAAATCTGGGTTCCCAAAAGGTGCCTTGAAAGTCTTCAGGTGAATGTCCTCATGACACCACCAGTGAAGAATAGGAACCCCAGATCAAACTCTTCATATGGATCAAATTCTTCATCTGGATCCAAGTCCTCATACGGACCAAATTCCTCACGTGGATCAAATTCCTCAAAAGGATCAAAGTCCTCATATGATTATCATCGTGCTAACAACTCTGTTTATGAGGTAGAGCTAAGGGCTATGAATATGTGCATTATTCTTCAAACCATTATGTTCATAAGTCCTCAAAGAATTTCTCTGCTTATTCATATGCTTACCCTAACCCCTCTTATGTGAAACGAAATGGATTGGCTTCTATGCCATCATTCTCATATGGAGCTTGTAGAGTGATGAACTCTTTGCCACCCCTTCAGATGTGGGTGGTGAAGAACAAGAACTAACCTCTTCTGCAGGGTCAGGTCTCCAGACGTGCTTTAACGTCTGAAGAATTTGTTGGGGGCCTGACAAAATTGCCTGAAAGGACGCATGCTAATCATGAAGAAATGAACTTTCATTTCACACGTCCTCGTACTGCTATATCTGTTTTACTGCTTGATGAAATTCATCTTATGAATTTGATATCATATTCTTCACTGATGAAGTATATGAGTTCGTAAGCTGCACTAATTCATCTGCAGGATGATCATCCCAAAGCCTCTGAGTGGGTCCTCGATAGTGGATGTACAAATCACATGACTGGTGACAAGAATCTATTTATGGATGCTCCCTTATCACCATCACACCTGAAGCATATCATCTTTGCTGACAAAGGCAAAAGTCAGGTATTGGGTCTAGGTAAGGTTGCGATCTCTAAGGACATACACGTGGACAAATTCATGCTTGTTGAGTCCTTAGGATACAACCTCATATCAGTCTCAATGCTTTGTGATCTTGATATGGTTGTTGTCTTTGGCAAGTATCGTTGTGTTGTGATTATAGAAGCTGACCATTCCAAAGTCTTCGAAGGCTTTAGGAGAGGAGACTTGTATATTGTTAATTTCTCTACAGGACCACAACCAGCCGTGTGTCTACTTGCAAAAGCTTCAGAAGGCTGGCTATGGCATCGACGGCTTGGTCACGCAGGCATGAGGAATTTGCACACGCTTGCGAAGAAGAAGCATGTCATTGGCATTGAGAATGTCAAATTCCTCAAGGATCACTTCTGTGGAGCCCGTGAAGGCTGGAAAAATGACCAAGGCCAAGCATCCAAATGAAGACTATCATGACCACTACTCGACTATTCGAATTGCTTCACATGGACCTCTTTGGTCCTAATCATTACTCAAATAGTCACTAATGATGCATCTCTATATGGCTTTGTTATTGTTGATGATTACTCTCGTTACACATGGGTACACATTGTTACTTACAAACATGAAGTGCAGGAAGTCTTCAAACGATTTTCCTCGAGGGCTTCAACCAACTTTGGTGTGAAGATCAAGCACATCAGGAGTGACAATGGAACAGAGTTCAAGAATTGTGGTCTTGATGACTATCTTGATGAACTTGGTATTACTCATGAGTTATCTGCTCCTTATAGTCCTCAACAAAATGGCGTCGTGGAGCGCAAGAACAGAACTCTTGTTGAGATGGCTCGCACTATGCTTGATGAATACGAAACGCCTCATCATTTTTGGATTGATGCAATTGATACTACGTGCCACATCATCAACAGAGTATATCTTCACAAATTCTTCAAGAAGACTGCCTATGAACTCCTCACTGACAAGAAACCAAATGTGAGTTATTTCAAAGTCTTCGGTGCTAAATGTAGGATTAGAGATCCTCATCACAATGCTAAATTTGCACCGAAAGCACATGACGGTTTTATGCTTGGTTACGGAAAGGACTCGCACACCTACAGAGTCTTCAGCAACATTCTTCACAAGGTTGTTGAAACTGTAGATGTGCGGTTCGATGAAACTAATGGCTCACAAAGAGAGCACCTACCTTCTGTGATAGATGAACCAGCACCTGAGGATTCTATCAAGTTCAAGGCGACTGAGGATCTCATTCCTACTGAAGAATCTGCTGAAGAATTCATTCCAGAACGTGAAGAACGTTGAGCTGATGCACCTGAAGATAATGCTAAAGAAAATGGTGCTGAAGAAAATGCTGATCAGATTCCTCGTCGACAACCAGCTCATCCTCGCGTTGCAAAAGAAGTGCAAGTTGAAAAGATCATCGATGACATTGAAGCACCAGGTCCTCTCACACGCTCAAAAGCTTCACATTTATCTAACTTTTGTGGGCACTATGCTTTTGTATCTATCACAGAGCCCACTAAGGTAGATGATGCATTTCTGGAGCCTGAGTGGATTCAGGCAATGCAAGAAGAATTACATCGATTCGAGCTCAACAATGTCTGAACCGTCAAACGTCCAGATCCTCGCAAGCATAATATCATTGGCACAAAGTGGATCTACCGCAACAAGCAAGATGAAAATGGCCTTGTGGTGAGGAATAAGGCACGACTTGTAGCCAAGGCTACACACAGGTTGAAGGAATTGATTTCGATGAAACTTTTGCACCTGTTGCTAGACCTGAGGCTATTCGCATATTACTTGCTTATGCTAACCATCATGATATCACTTTATATCAAATGGATGTGAAAAGTGCATTCCTCAATGGTAAGCTTGAGGAAGAAGTATATGTTGCTCAACCCCCAGGTTTTGAAGATCCAAAGAATCCTGACAAAGTCTTCAGACTCAACAAGGCCCTCTATGGCCTCAAGCAGGCCCCTCGGGCGTGGTATGATACTTTGAAGGAATTCCTCATGAAGAATGGCTCACACCCGGTTCACTCGACCCTACTCTCTTTACTAAATCTTATGATGGTGAACTATTTGTGTGCCAAATATACATTGATGATATTATCTTTGGCTGTATTGACCAAGGTTATAGTGATGAATTTGCTGATATGATGAGTGAAGAATATCAAATGTCTATGATGGGAGAGATGAAATTCTTCTTAGGTCTTCAATTTCAACAGCAAGAATGGCATATTCATATCTCAGAGAAATACCTCAAGGATGTTACGAGGAAATTCGGCATGCAAGATTGCAAAGGCGTCGAAATTCCTATGCCCACAGATGGCCATCTGTGCACTGATGAAAATGGTATTGACTTCGATCATAAGGTATACCGCTCCATGATTGGTTCTTTATTGTACTTATGTGCATCTAGGCCAGATATAATGCTTAGTTTGCATGTGTGCCCGATTTCAAGCTACATCGAAGGAATCACACCATAAGGCTGTGAAGCATATTCTTCGATATCTAGCTCACACACCAACACTAGGATTATGGTACCCCAAGGGCTCTGCTTTTGATCTCATTGGATATTCTGACTCTGACTATGCTGGTGATCGTGTGGACCGCAAGTCAACATCTGGTACTTGTCATTTCCTCGGATGATCTCTCGTCTGCTGGTCCTCGAAGAAATGTAATCACAGATCACCGCTTCATCGCGGAAGCCAGTACATTGCTTTGGTTCTTCTTTGTGCTCAATTGATGTGGATGAAGCAAACTCTCAAGGACTATGGCATCAACATGAAGAATGTGCCTCTCTCTTTGTGACAATGAGAGTGCCATCAAGATTACTCACAACCCAGTTCAGCACTCGAAGACAAATCACATTCAGATTCGTCATCATTTTCTTCGTGATCATGTGTTGAAGGGCGACATCTCCATCGAGCATGTGAAGACTGAAGAACAGCTAGCCGATATCTTCAAACCGTTCCGCTTCCCACGATAGATTTATCTATTCACCCACGATCTAACACGATCTCCACTTTTCAGTACGTGGGTGACACATGTCATGCGAATGAGAAGGGTCAGGGGCACGTTCGTCCTAAATCTTCTAAGTAACAGTTTTTCATCGCGACTATAAATACCCCCTCACCCCTTCCTCACTTCCTTTACTCCGCTCGACCTCTCTCTCTTGCTCAAGCTTCTCAAACCCTAGCGCCGCCGTTACTCCATTGTCGCCGGTGGGAAAGAGCTTCACTGCCTCGACCTCGTCGCCGTTGTACTCGCGCCGGCCGCGGAAATCTTCACTCCGCCACCGCCGTAGCTGTCTTCCTCCGCCGAGTTAGGGCGTGGAAGATCTGAACTGACAAGCTTCAAATCTACACTTCTCGGTTAAATGCGTGTTCTTCATCCAGGGTAATTAAAAGTTACTTTTACTGCCCTCTTTGATTCAAATTTTCTCTATAAAATCTTCAAAGGTGTTTTATTCTTCAAATCCTCACACACAAAACACCTCGCTAGTCATCTGCTCTTGATTCATTTCTCTAAGCATCTTTTTTCTTCAAGATTCCTCAATTGTGTGGATCCTCGATCTATACAACTCTGGAACCTAAGACAAAGAACGCTTAGTGAAATTCTTCAAGGCTCATCTGGTCAAATTCCTCAAACTTATTCTTTTTGAAAAACCTTCTGAGAACGCATATGACCTCTCCAAATTCCTCGCAACTATACTCTGTTCACAGGTACTCATGTCCGCTGCTAAATCACTAGGTTCTAATCAACTTAACTCATTTGCAGCGTTCCTCGAAGAAAAGTTGCATACTTCTTCAGAGAATTCGATTGTTCAAATTACTCAACTAAAGAATATGGCAGACGGTAAGAAGCCACAGAAAGGAGGACAGAGGCCTGAGGTCATGACTGCTTTTGAAATACCTGAGGACATCTATGCTGACTATTGCACACCTGATGAAGCCAAGTTCGGAAAGGAGAACAAAAATCAGCACAAGGTGCGCATACAGAGGATTGAAAGGAGATGGGCAAGAGACTGGAGGGAGTACAGGTATGTTACTCCAAAGTACATGAAGAAATTCGCATTTAATCCTCCATGCCCAAGAGCTCCACTGGCACCTGGCCAAGAAGTCAATTCCCACCAGCATCAAGCGTGGTGAGGATTTTCCTAAAGAATGGGCCAAGCGCCAAGCCAAGTTGGCTAGACAAGCCAAAGAAGCAGTGAGGAAATTCAATGAAGACTCTGCTGCTGCTGCTGCCACTGAGGCCTCTGTCAAGCCTAGGAAATCAATGGCAAAGAAGCCCGCTCACAAGCCAAGTGCTTCACCAACTGTGCCCTCACGGCCAAGTTCCTCAACAATGCCCTCACGGCCAGAATCTTCAAAGCCCTCACGGCCAATTCCTCATGCTGCTCCTGCTCCTCCAAAATCCTTAGCTCCTACTCCAAAGTCCTCAGCTACTCCGGCAAAGTCATCAGCACCTGTGCATCTGGCCACGTGCCAAAGGACTGCAGGCATCTCTATTGCCTCTGGTGTCTCAGCGAGTTCCTCAGCTACACCAAATTCTTCATCAGGCCCCACTCTGTTGAAGACAAAGGCAACTGCTGGACGAGGTCCTCGGCCAAGTCCGAAGAAGAAACAGGTTGCTTTCCAAGTGCCATCTGATGATGAGGCTGATGATGATGAACTTGCAAAAATCATCAGAGACAGACAAGAAAAGGCCGCTAGAGCCAAAGGCACACCTGTGCTACTGCTTTTGGATCCTAAGATGATCCTCGATTACATTGATCTCTGGCACAAGGATCCAAACACCCCTATGCCTGATTTTCATTTGACTCCTGGCCAAAGTCACATGCTGACCCATTTCATCACTGCAAAGAGAAATGGAAATTTGAGAAGGCCAGACAGATCAAGAAGGCTCAGTTCAGGAAAGAGAAGTTCCTGAGGAAAAACGTTGTCAAAATGCCAACTGATGAACTCATCAAAATTCAGTCTGAAATCAAAGCTCGGCGACAACTTCAACGCCTACTATCTTTGATTGGCAAGGAGCCAAAGTCAGGTTTGTTAAACTGACCGAGAAGTTCACCAATGTTGCAGCTCCAACGCAACAAGAAGTTCCTCAGTCAAGCTTCCGCTCAGCCCTCTTGAAGAACATGCCAAGACCACCGATGACTTTCAGATCGCTAAAGAAAATGCTTGTTCCAGGGCTGATGACTCCATTACAGCCGCTGAAGAAACTGCCAGGGCATCCACTAGTGGTGCGCCTGAAGAAAATGAAGAAGTCAGGGCAACTGCATCAGTTGCGCTTGAAGAAATTCAACCAGATTCCTCAGCTCCTCCTGCGCCTACACCAACTCCTATCCTTCCATCTGCATCAGATGTGAAGAAGACTAAGGCTGCAGAGTGAGCTGCAGTGAAGAAAAGGAAAGCATCAGC
The DNA here is from genome assembly GCA_021605145.1 of Aegilops bicornis. Taxonomy (NCBI): domain Eukaryota; kingdom Viridiplantae; phylum Streptophyta; class Magnoliopsida; order Poales; family Poaceae; genus Aegilops; species Aegilops bicornis. Next base: position 539,072,538 of record CM038672.1, read on the forward strand.
TACTTCAGATTCTTCAGCTCCGAAGAAAATGAAGCCTATGACCAGCTCGTTTGAAAATCCCATTGATGTTGTTCCGATCTCAAGCATGCCATCAAAGGACCTTGTTCCTTTTGGTGAAGAATATGTGATCCCTAGCGGATCTGATGAAGAAAATCATTATGCTGCTTCGTCAGAGCAGATTGATGAAGAAATTGAAGTGGACGTGATCCCTTCACCACCAGTTGTTTCCTCGCCAATGCCTCAGTTCACAGCTGAAGAGGCCGGCGTTGAAGAAATTGAAGATGAAGACGTGGATATTGGATGCACTACGCCAGTGATGAATGATGACTTTTGGGAAAGTCTGCACCCCAATTCTCCACTCTTCACCCCACTACAACAAATACCTCAGTCCCCTGCACCAACCGTTCAATTGGGCTCTGAAGAAACTCACCACACCTCGTCTGTGCATGAAGAAATTCCAGCCACTAGTGCTGAAGCACCTGCTGCTGCTGATCACATGACAACTCAGACTGCCACTCAAGAGGAACCAAAAATTCCTTAGCCTGAAGAACCCGAGATTGCGATTCCTGAGGTCGTGATGCAACTCACTGACACTCCACTGCCAAAGCCAAAGGATCCATTCTCACGCAAGCAATAGTTCAAGGCTAAAGATTTCTTTAGCGAGCATGTATTCTTCACTGACTACAACCCATATGACTCTGCTCGCATAAGGAAGAGGCGTTTCTGGACTGCTAGTCAAGCCAATTTCTATTCCTCGGTCTTTGTTAAACAAAGACAAAGTCTTCGATCATGCACACATTCCTCATGTAGACATGAAATCTCTGCCCGGGCTTCGAGCCAGTCCTCAGTGTTCTTCACGACGTTGGACTGTTAAATTTCTGCACTGACATATGTGATTGGAATGAAGAACTCATTCTTCAATTCTATGCAATGCTGCACATCACAGGAAACTGTGAAGATGTGAACTCATGGGTGCTGGATCGATGTCGAAAATACTCACTACAAGGCACCAAGAATCGAATTGCTTCATGCCCTCCCACTCAGTCCTCCCCTTGAAGGTGCTCGTTGCGTCTACAATGAACCTGAGCTTACAAATCATTACATGCAAGTGCTGATGAAGCCTTTGAAGCCAGGGCAGGCCCCTCAAGGAATTACTGTATGTGCCTCGGACTGTCTATCGCATTCTGACAAAGACAATGAGTCCTATCAAAGGCCACGACTCAAATGATGAAGAAGTCGTTGGCATCATGAAAGAATATGCTTTTCAATATCATTCATGGCGTTCCCGTCAACTTCCATGACTTCTTCATGAGGACTTTGGCGAATATTGCTATGTCACCATTTGGGCTGAAGCCTTATGCACCATGGATTATGAGGTTCATCAGGACAAGGTCTTCACTCAATTACAAGGCTAATACTCTAAACCACTGTAGCTACTTGCCTCTGATTGAAGTCCTCAAACAGACATTTTCCTCAGCTGATGACAAAGGCAAGGCAACTGCTGTGATAGATGAAGGCATTCGTCCATTGGATGGTCAATTTCGCAAGGTTGCATCCTACTCCACCAATGATGACTCGGCCACTCATGACTCTGCCGCCAACTACTCTGCCAAGCAAAATCCTCAAGCCACAGCACCCAGGGTGATGACTGATCGTGAGTTACTCCTCAGTCTTCATCAGAAAGTTGATCGCAATCATAAATGGGTCAAGCGTCGGTTTGGTTCAATTCTACACAACATGACCTCAACCCATAATGCGGTGAAGAAAAACCAATACTACCTCCATGAAACCTTCAACCGCACTTTGGGCTGTTACATCTCATGTCTACGCCAAGAAGATCTGAAGAAAATGGAGTGCGAAGGAAGAATTTGACTGGTCTGCACCTCCACCGAAGAAATACAAGAAGGTCAAGGTTCCTTCCTTGGTGGCCAGCTCTTATTCTTCATCGCACGACACAGATCAAAATGAAGACTTGGACGACACTGCGGTAGGCCCTACTACGACAGCTGACCCCGACAACGCTGGCGCTCCTCCATCAACTTGATATTCTTCAGGGGTGTCGGTGTCAAAACCGGCGGATCTCGGGTAGGGGGTCCCGAACTGTGCGTCTAGGCGGATGGTAACACGAGACAAGGGACACGATATTTTTACCCAGGTTCAGGCCCTCTCGATGGAGGTAAAACCCTACTCCTGCTTGATTAATATTGATGATATGGGTAGTACAAGAGTAGATCTACCACGAGATCAGAGAGGCTAAACCCTAGAAGCTAGCCTATGGTATGATTGTTGTTCGTCCTACGGACTAAAACCCTCCGATTTATATAGACACCGGAGAGGGTTAGGGTTACATAGAGTCGGTTACAATGGGAGGAGAACTACATATCCGTATCGCCAAGCTTGCCTTCCACGCCAAGGAAAGTCCCATCCGGACAGGGGAAGAAGTCTTCAATCTTGTATCTTCATAGTCCAGGAGTCCGGCCAAAGGTCATAGTCCGGCCATCCGGACACCCCCTAATCCAGGAGTCCCTCAGTAGCCCCTGAACCAGGCTTCAATGCCGACGAGTCCGGTGCGCAGATTGTCTTCGGCATTGCAAGGAGGGTTCCTCCTCCGAATACTTCATAGAAGATTTTGAACACAAGGATAGTGTCCGACTCTGCAAAAGAATTTCCACATACCACCGTAGAGAGAATAATATTTACACAAATTCAACCTGTTGACGTATTCCGCAGTGTGACATCACACCACGGCCAAGCCTTTATTCGAATCGTTTTTACTGTCCCACCTCAGCGCACTTAGCGAGGCAGTTTCCTTGGCACGTCTTGTTGAAGCAGAGATCGTCTCCCCTTATTCCGGGATTCTCATCAATATGGGCGTGGGTAACCCAACCGTGCCATTAATTTACGGCGCTTGGGAGATAAGCGAGTTTTACCAGGCTGGTGGGGGCACATAGTTTCATCCGCCCATATAAGGGGATAAGGATCCACCTTTTCCATCTACGCCTTCTTCCTCCTTTGCTTATCCATTCTCGCGTACTCGAACTCCAGCGCCCAAGTCCGCACATCCCATCTCTACCTTCTCCAGCCATGTCCGTAGTGGGAGGCAAGTGGATGGTCTCCTCCGTCATGGAGGGACACATCAAGAAGCTGAGGGAGGCCGGATACTTGTCTAACGACATTGCGCACCGGCTCCCAGACAAGGGGCAGCTCATCCCCACCCCCAGGCCCCATGAGAGGGTGGTGTTCCTCACCCATTTCCTCCACGGACTAGGTTTCCCACTTCACTCATTTGTCCGGGGGCTCATGTTCTACTATGGCCTGGATTTCCATGATCTGGCCCCGAACTTCGTCCTCAACATCTCGGCGTTTATCGTCGTGTGCGAGGCCTTCCTCCGCATCAAGCCCCACTTCGGCTTATGGCTGAAGACCTTCAATGTCAAGCCGAAGGTAGTGGGCGGCCAAGAAGCGGAGTGCGGAGGCGCCATGGTGGGCAAGATGCCCAATGTTACATGGCTCGAGGGCTCCTTCGTGGAGACCATAAAGGGGTGTCAATCGGGGTGGTTCTACATCACCGAGCCCCGTGACCCTGAATGGGCAGCGGCCCCTGAATTCCGATCTTGCATCCCCACACGGCTCACCTCCTGGAAAGAGAAGGCCTGTCGTGGGGTAATTCGGAAGAGCGGACCGGACTCCAAACCTGCGTCCAAGACCTGGTGGACAAAGAGGTTAAACTCGTCAACGTAGTCCAGGTCATGCTCATCCGCCGGATCCTCCCGTGTCAACGACGGGCTTTCAACTTATGGGAGTTCAACCCGGCCCAGCACCAAACTCTGACCAGGTTCTTTGACACAACGCACGAGGATGCCTAGAAGGTGTTATTCAAGGGCGCCGAGGTTCCCCCTCCCATCACCGAGGATCGCGGATTCTGCACGAAGTGCCAAGCCAGCGTAGTAAGCTTATTTGACCCTTTACGGGATACTTGTTTTTCATAGTTTAACTCTTTGCGGGATCTAAGCTCCCGTTCCTTTGACAGGAATGGCAGAAGAAGACCGGACAGATCGACTGTCCGACTCCTTTGCCTGAAGATCCAGCGGACGCCCGCTTGACGGGTTTGGTTCCGCACCTTACGTGGTGCCGGAGAAGAAAACCAAGAAGAAGGCCACGGAACTCGAAGAGTTCCGGCGCCGTGGTGCCGGATTCATTGTCCGATGACTCCGAGGCGCACTCCTCCTCCGAAGACGAGGAGGAGGAAGAAGAAGCCTCTCCCCCCTCGGTGAGGGAGGAATGAAAAGGAAAGCCGCCCCAACTGGGGGGGGGGGGCGGAGGGTCCAAGAAGGGAAGGACCCTTCCTTCGGACTACTCCACCAACGCCGACGACGGTGAAGAGGAGTGGCCATCCAGGGCCAAGCCCCTGGCAAAATCGTAAGTATCCGGATACCAGAATAACTCATGGCGTTCCGTTCGCACGATATCTTCGGACGCCGAATGTAATCATGCAGTCCGCCAGCGGCCTAGCTCGGCAACCGTCGGCGGATCCTGGATTCGTCAGATGTGAATAGCCTTTCACTTCCGACTGCTACCTCCCCTCATCCTACGGACGATGCCGAGGTGGAGTCCCAAAAGGGTCCAAGCCAGGAGGGGGTGGTCCTGGAGACGCCACAAGGAGACCTCCCGGACTCCAGGCGCAAAGGGGATAAAACCCCGAAGGGCCCTAAGTCCGGCCCTGGGCCGGACACTGCACCAGAACCTTCAACGGTTCCGGCATCCGGCAGGCGGCCCCCTACTAAGAAGGGCAAGCTTATGACGCCGGTGACCTCCGTCCAACCGGAGGCACCGGATAATCTGCTGGAGGTGCTTAACGGCGCCTCCGTGGACGAGGAGCACCACACTATTATGAGTGTGGTGATCCAGAAGGTTCAGTCCGCCAAGAGAGCGCCGATCGATGCTCGTGCCAGCCTTCTAACGAGCTTTGAGGTATGTATTTAAGATATGTAAAAATATTACCGCATAGACAGTAGCCCCGATGCTTAGTTTGATGTTAGGAAAGAAAAGCCGAACCGAGGATCTAAAAAGATATACGCAGGAGTCTAACATAAGTATGTCAATATGGGAATGCAGGCTGCGCTGCTGACCTCTACCGCACTGACTGTGGAGGTCGATGCATTGAAGCAGAGCCTCGAGCGGTCCGAGAACGAGCTCGGCCTTGCCAAAAAGCAGCTCGAGGACAAGGAAGGTAAGGAATACCTTATGTAAGTATATAAAAAAGATGTGGTTACAAAAAATGACAGGACCGACGTGGGTATTGTAGGGGCCACAAACGAGGTGGCGACCCTGAAGGAAGCACTGTCCAAGGCCGAAGAAAATGCGGCCGTGAAGCGTACCCAGCGAGAAAAGCAGGAGGCGCGGGTGGCGGAGGTGCAGCAAGAGCTCCAGGCTCTCGTGGAAAAACATGAGAGTTTGGAGCTTGACTCAAAGACTCGAGAGTCCGAGCTCGCCTCGGCGCTTGAGAGCGCCAAATCTGCCAAGGCCGAAGCCCAAAAAGCCCTCCAGGAAATTGAGGCGATGAAGAAGATAGCGGCAGGTAAGGCATTCTCTATGCAAAGCAAGCACGTGAAAGTGAATTACTTGTTACTTACCCGAGTCCGGAGCTCTCCAGGAGCATTCGCAGATCTTCCCCGGAGTGTGTCTAACGCTGCCGCATTCTACCGAGCCGAAGAGAGGAGCTTGACGGAGAAGGTGTTCTGGTCTCAGTATGCTGAGGCCGGACACCCGGTGCCCTTGAGCGACCAGCTGAAGCAGCTGGTCGAGCTCCATAAGGTGGCCGAACAGGCCGTGAAGGGTCTCGTAGTCCGGCGTGGCACAGGGAAGCCATGCACAGGAGCTACTTGGCTGGTAAGGCGGCTGGTGGATGCCTGTCCAAGGCTTGAAGTCATCAAGCGCTCTGTATGCATCGAAGGTGCCCATAGGGCCCTTGCCCGTGCTAAAGTGCACTGGGGCAAGATAGATGCAGAGAAGCTTGTGACGGATGGACCACCGCCGGGCAAGGAGCATCGCAAGCCCGAGATGTATTATGAGGGCGTCCTGAAAGGTGCCCGCCGTATAGCGGATGAGTGCTCCAAAGATGTAATTTTTGAGTAAACTCGCATTTGTGATCCTGTACGCTGAAAACTTGTTCATATGCGCTAAGCAACGCTTTTGAATTTAAAATATTACCTTCTGTGCGGCCGTTTATTAAATTTGAGAGATGGCGAGTCTTTTTCCCATTATTGGGTCCTTCGAGGGAGGCGCTCAACACAACGAACAAGGCAATCGGACTATAATGCTTGAACACTCTCACTTAGCCATAGAATTCTATAATTTTAAATTTTGGCGAAGCCCCTAGTATTCGGAAGACCGAGTTCGGGGCGCTATCCACGCCTAGGCCGGACAAAGCCGGCTCCTCGCTCTAAGAGGCATAAGTCTTTAGGGACTCGAAAACCTCTCGAACAGCGACCAGCTTTCGCCCTATCATGACGGTCAGTTTTAGCTTCCTCCACTGAGGTGCTTAGCCCAGCTCAACCAGGGCACAACCGCAGTGGTTCTCCCAGTGCTACCTTAGCCGATATAACAAAACGTAAGGTACCAAAACATGGGAGCCGGGCAAACCCAACTATTGACCCAAGACATGATTCGGAGCTGATGCATATAATGCTATAAGTTCGGGGTGCCACACTCATGAGAGTGTTCGAACTTCTCACACCATATTCTGGGGTACGTAAGCCCTTGGTGTATTGGCCGTACCAAAGTGTATGGTTGCATAATGTCATAACTGAACATATTTTTATAAAAAAGAGGAATGCAATAATAGACAAAAGCTATGTATTGTTTATTCGAAAAGTCTGCGGTAAAAGCAGAACGATACAAATAGTGCGATAATCAAGAGATGGGACTATTTGACATGTCCCCTCCAGGGGCGAGCTGCGGGATGTTATGTGAAACAAGTATACTGCTCGTTATAGAGACCACCTGGACACTCGGCGTAGCTACGCCTCCACGGCTGTTGCATCATGTGTTCGACGATTGTACTGCCGGACAGGCCTTCCGTAGAGTGGAGTCCTGAAAGTAAGAAAAAGAATGACAAAATCGGAAGCCCCTGGTGCGGTTGAGCCGCATTTTGGGCATTCCGTGGTCGTGCCCCTCCCCCTATGCCCATGGTATTTCCAGAGCCTTGATTAAGTACGCGTAATCTTGGTTTCGCAATTTCGTGAGGGCTGGGGTTGGGGCCGCATTACTCTGGCGATGCTCGTAGCGTGCCAGCGGTCTTGTTGTAGGTTACTCCGGGCGCGCTTGACGGTGTCCGGACGTTTAATGGCTGGACTGGAGAATTTCCTTGAGAGGCTACTTTGTACTTCCGCCACGAGGGCCGCTGTATGCTCCTCCGTTCAGAGAGAGCGTTCGGTGTTTCCATTGACCATAATGACTCCTCGAGGGCCTGACATCTTGATCTTAGGGTATGCGTAGTGCGGCACCGCATTGAACTTTGCAAATGCGGTTCGTCCGAGCAAAGGCGTGATAGCCATCATGAACGGTTCTATGTCGAAGATTAACTCCTCGCGGAAATTATCCGGGATCCGAAGACCACCTCAAGTGTGGCGAGCTGTCTGATTGGCCTCTACACCTAGTATGACGCCTTTAAAGGTCGTCTTTGTGGATTTAATCCTTGAGGGATCTATGCCCATCTTTCGCACTATATCCTGATAAAGCAGGTTCAGGCTGCTATCGCCGTCCATAAGGACTCTAGTGAGGTGAAATCCGTCAATGATTGGGTCTAGAACCAATGCGGCGAATCCACCATGGCGGATGCTAGTGGGGTGGTCCCTTCGATCAAAAGTGATCGGGCAGGAGGACCATGGGTTGAACTTTGGGGCGACTGGCTCCAACGCATATACGTCCCTGAGTGCACGCTTCCGCTCCCTTTTGGGTATGTGGGTTGCGTATATAATGTTCACCGTCCGCACTTGTGGGGGGAAGCCCTTCCGTCCCCTATTGTTCGGCGGCCGGGGCTCCTCTTCGTCAACTCTATGCAGCCCCTTGTCTTTGTTTTCGGCGTTTAACTTGCCTGCCTGCTTGAACACCCAACAATCCCTGTTGGTGTGGTTGGCTGGTTTTTCGGGGGTGCCGTGTATCTGGCACGAGCGATCGAGTATTCGGTCCAAATTGGATGGGCCTGCAGTATTTCTTTTGAGTGGCTTTTTCCGCTGACCGGGTTTAGAGCCTCTAATCCGGCATTAATTGCCGTATCCTCAGCATTGTCACCGTTAATGCGGCGCTTTTGCTTGCTGCGACGCGACCTGCCAATGTTGTCCTTGGTATCCGAATTACCAGGGCTCTTGGTCATGTTATTACTACGAGCTAGCCAGCTGTCTTCTCCGCGCATAAGCGGGTCATGAGTGTTGTGAGGGCTGCCATGGATTTCGCCTTTCTGTCCTAGGTGCCGGGCAAGCCACTCGTCGCGGATGTTATGCTTGAAGGCTGCAAGGGCCTCTGCGTCTGGACAATCGACTATTTGATTTTTCTTGGTTAGGAACCGTGTCCAGAATTGTCTGGCCGATTCCTCTGGCTGCTGAATTATGTGGCTTAGGTCATCGGCGTCTGGTGGTCGCACATAGGTTCCCTGGAAGTTGTCGAGGAATGCGGCTTCCAGGTCCTCCCAACAACCAATTGATTCTGCTGGCAAGCTGTTAAGCCAATGCCGAGCTGGTCCTTTAAGCTTGAGTGGGAGGTATTTGATGGCGTGTAGATCATCGCCGTGGGCCATGTGGATATGAAGGAGATAATCCTCGATCCATACCATCGGATCTGTTGTGCCATCGTATGATTCGATGTTTACGGGCTTGAAACCCTCAGGGATTTGATGATCCATTACTTCATCTGTGAAGCATAGTGGGTGTGCGGCGCCTATGTATTGGGCTATATCATGACGTAGCTCAAATGAGCTTTGTCTATTGTGTTTGGCCCGGCCGGATTTACCATATCCGGCATGACGGTTATCGTCACGAGTCATGGGGCGCCCACACGATCCATAGATCGATCTTGTTTGCCTTGCCCTATCCTCCAATATATCTCGCAGGTCTGGCGCATTTCCCCGTGCCTTGGTATTCTTTAAGCGACGCCGGGGTGCGGCTTGAGTGGAGGGCTGAGAGGCCTCTCTGTCATGGCCATGAGGTGGCCGATCGGCCATATCATGCGCTGGTGATGTAGGTCTTTGTGCTTCCTCCTCCAATCGGGGTAGCAGCCTGCGTTTTGGGTAGCTCTTGGAGGGGCGTTCGAGTTCGTACTCTTCAGCCGCAAGGACATCCGTCCATCTATCGGCTAGCAAGTCTTGGTCAGCTCTAAGCTGTTGCTATTTTTTCTTGAGGCTGCTCTCCGTGGCCATAAGCCTGCGTTTGAAACGCTCTTGTTCGATGGGATCCTAAGGCACGACAAATTCATCGTCATCGAGGCTTGCCTCGTCTTCAGAGGGAGGCATGTAATTATCGTCCTCTACCTCTTTCTCTGCCGCTCTCTCATGAGGGCTGGCTTCTCCATCCTCCTGTGCCGAATCCTGCTGGAGGGGATTGTCTTCGGCACTGTCCGGGGTGTTATTATCTCCCGTGCCAGAATTGCCGTTTTTGCTGTGGCGGGATTTAGAGCGGCGCCGCTGACGCTAGCGCTTAGGCTGTTTCTTGGAGGGGTCATCCTCCGTTGTTCCATCGCCGTTTCCTTCTTTTGGGGTGTCCACCATGTATATGTCATACGATGAGGTGGCCTTCCAGTGCCCTATAGGCGCTGGTTCTTGGTCGTCTCCTGCATCGGCATCCATACCGTCGATGTCTTGGGAGTCGAAGTCGAGCATGTCGGTTAAATCATCGACATTGGCTATGAAGTGGGTGGTGGGTGGGCTTTGAATTTCTTCGTCGTCCGCATCCCAACCTTGCTGACCATAGTCCGGCCAGGGCTCTCCTGATAAAGAGAGAGACTTTAGTGAATTCAGAATGTCGCCGAAAGGAGAGTCTGAAAGATGTCCGTGGCGATGAACTCCATGATCGGCGCCCAATCGGATTCGATTGGCGGTAGCGGAAGGTTCGGAGTCCGGAGAGGAGTCCGCACCTTGGAGTCACGAAGCCAAGAAGGACATGTATGGTGTTCGCTCGATCACCATAGAGATTGCAGCCCCGAGGCGGTGTCCAGCCACCCGTCCTTGATTGGCGCAATCGGCTCCGAGCTAAGGGTCGGGCGGACACTTGCGACCTCGTGGCACTGTTCATTGGCAGAGCTAGATCATGCCCATCATGATCTTGGCGGCGCTTGGCTGTGGCTCGAACCCGTCGAAGATCAAGTCTCCGCGGACGTCGGCCGTGTAGTTCAAACTTCCAAATCTGACCTGATGGCGGGGCGTAGCTTCGATCTGCTCCAGATGGCCTGCGAATTGGCCCGCAGTGCAAAAGACGCCCGAATCTGTAAGATCTGTCCGGGGAGAAAAGTCTTGCCCTGGACCGCATCATTGTTGACGATAGGAGGAGCCATCGGGCCTAAAGATGATGGCACAGAGGAACTCTCAATGAAAGCACCAATGTCGGTGTCAAAACCGGCAGATCTCGGGTAGGGGGTCCCAAACTATGCGTCTAGGCGGATGGTAACAGGAGACAAGGGACACGATATTTTTACCCAGGTTCGGGCCCTCTCGATGGAAGTAAAACCCTACTCATGCTTGATTAATATTGATGATATGGGTAGTACAAGAGTAGATCTACCACGAGATCAAAGAGGCTAAACCCTAGAAGCTAGCCTATGGTATGATTGTTGTTCGTCCTATGGACTAAAACCCTCCGGTTTATATAGACACCGGAGAGGGTTAGGGTTACATAGAGTCGGTTACAATGGGAGGAGATCTACATATCCGTATCGCCAAGCTTGCCTTCCACGCCAAGGAAAGTCCCATCTGGACACGGGACGAAGTCTTCAATCTTGTATCTTCATAGTCCAGGAGTCCGGCCAAAGGTCATAGTCCGGCCATCCGGACACCGCCTAATCCAGGACTCCCTCAAGGGGCGTTAGTCCTCAGTTTCGATCCTTTTGGTCATTCGATGACAAAGGGGGAGAAAGTTGAGTTAGTTTTCAAGCGGGTCTATTATATGGGCGATTTTTTTGCTAAGTTACAACTCTCGCTTTTCCGAAACTTTATTGGATCGAGTTGTAATCTTAAACCCGATGGTGCTCTGATACTTTTGATGTGCTCCTATGCATGCTTGTTCATCGCTATATGTTAATACACGCATGCTGAATTACATCAGTCACCATATTTCATCATGCATTTCAAATTCATCATATTATATGTAAAATGCGTGTATGAATTACAAGATATAGGGGGAGATCTCCATGATTCAACTCTTCAAATGTGCATTGCCTCAAAAGCAAATTCCTCACTATGCACATCTTCGTGGGGAGTTCTTCTATATCTTGCAATCAAATTCCTCAATATCAGTATTTACACTTCATATGTTTATCCCCGTTGAAAACTTAACCTATATTGTCATCAATCACTAAAAAGGGGGAGATAGTAAGTGCATCTAGTGCCCCTTAGTGATTTTGGTGTATTGAAGACTTATAGGTTAAGGGAGTAATGTGTTTATGAGTGTACACAGGTCTATAAGTCTATGAGGAGTTTGATATTTACAGAGAATGTCGACCCTAAAAATGGAGTTCTTCTTACGAAGACTTTGGTATTCAAGACTTTCAAGACTTTGAAAGTGAAGAAATTGGTGTGACCTTGAAGACTTGGTATTCATTTGAGGAACATGAAGCGTGAAGACTTTTGTTTACGTAGTTTCATTTTCTCTTTCTTGAGTCATAGGAAAAACCGTCTTTATTAAAGGGGTCGAGGAAATACTAAGGAAAAATTTCCATGTGATGCTCAACTCAAAATCCTACACCTACCAATCCCTTCGAGTGAAGCCATTGGAAATCTCATACAGCTTCAGCCAATTTCTTGATGTGAGACGAAGTTCTTACAGTCGCCGAGAATTTGTTCTGACTGAGGAGTTAGGAATTCGCCAGTGCGGATTGCCTACACAGTGAGGAACGTGATAGCCCTGAGGAATTTGAGAGTCAAATTTCCGACCGTTGTTGTGCTGCGCGCCAGCTGTCCCCAAATATCTACCCACCTAACGGTCATATCATTGAAGGGTGTTTATGTCTTATCATGTCGGGCTGCTCCCTAGGCTATAAATAGCTGCCCCCTACAACCACTAGCTGGTTGGCTGCTCCGAGAGAACTTGACACCTGTCATTTGAGAGCAACCCATCCTCCGAGGACTTTGAGCGAAAATCATCGAGTGAGGAAAACCCAAAACCAAACACCTACAAACCCAAAGTGATTGAGCATCACTGAAGAGATTAATCCTGCGTGGATCCGACGCTTGTTACCTTTGAAGACTGTGCTTCTTCCAGACGGTTAAGCGTCATGGTCTAGAGCATCCAAGAGGAATTGTGGATCGCCAAATGAACGAGTATGTGAAGGTTTGGAAGTCGCCTGAAGACTTACCACGAGTGATTGGACGAGATCTGTGTGACCTTAGTTCAAGGAGAATACGGTGAAGACTGGGTGTCCTGAGCTGCGTGCTCAGCGACTGGGTGTCCGAGACTGTGTGTCCTCGAGTTTAAATACTCAGCCACTCCAACCAGACGTACAACTGAGACAACAGTTGGAACTGGTCTACCAAATCATTGCCTCCACCAAGCTTACTGGTTCTATTTCCTCAACTCTTTCATTTCCTCATTACTGTGTTGAGTGTTTGTTCATATCTGTGTTTGAAGACTTTGACTGAAGACTTTCTCAATTTCCTCAGTTCAATTTCTTGATCTGTTTGTCTTCATCTTGTGTTATCCTGTGATGACGCTTTACGTACTACGTGCTTGTCTTCATTTCATCATGATGACCATGCCTGTATTCTGTTATGCTTACTTGAGTACTTATTCATTGCAAGTAGTTCTTCACTAAGAAAATTTCCTCACCGGCAAATTCCTCAGTGAAGAATTCATAAAAATCGCCTATTCACCCCCCCCACTAGTCGATATAACGCACTTTCAACATTGAGTGGAGCTGGATCAAAAAGGAATGCAGAAAAAAGTGGCAAGATGTATTTCCTGTAGTGAAATCAGTGACACCGAGTTGTATGGTTCGGTTGTACCGAGAGGATTCAGTTTGATCGAAAGCATCAGACCGGTGAGATCGAGTTCGTCACAGAGAAAACACTTGTCACCTCAGCTCACTAGACAAGTAAGATCTCACAAAGATTTGCAAGGAATTAACTGAAAGGTTTGCAATGAATTGGATGCAAGGAATCAGAACACAAAATAAAAGAGAAGAAACGAAAAAAGAGTCTAGATAAAGTTTTTTTTGTTTTATTTATTTGTTTAAAAAGAGTAAACAAATATGCATGAGACAAATGCAAGAGCACAGGAAGTAACACAAGAGAGCTTCATCTAGAATTGGTTGGCGACAAAGTCACCTATGTTAGAGTATATTGACTTAGGAGTCAAGTGAGGTCACTTGATCATAGGTCATACTCATCGTTTAAGCCCAAAATGGGGTTATCATTTTTCGTTTAAGCCTTTTGATGTATTCTCATCTTGTCGAGTTGCTTTGACTCATGACTTGGAGTAAAGCTTCTCTAAGATGGAATAACATACCTTGGGTGGTGGTGTTGATCATGATCATGTAGTTGAACTTGTGTGGGTTGCTCAAGGTTGATGTAGCTCATCAAGAGTTGGGAGTAACACTTGGAGTTTGAGTCCATCTACCTACATGGGTTATTTTTTGCAAGGAAGAGCACTTGTGTATCCAAAGTGACAATCATGAAACTCAACGTAGAATTTGTCAAAGGATATGTTTAAATGGTTGTGTGCTTCCTTGTCTTCATCCGCCATTGTGTAGAGACTTGGTGATATAGAAATTGCTCAAGATGTGGGTGAGTTGAAATCTCATAGATTTAGGTTCATCAAAGTACCTGCACGGGTTAGATAACATGCAAGGTGCAAATATATCCAAGACATAAGATAGTCAACATAAGAGAAATATCAAGGATTAGTCATAGGCTCACGCCTTGCATGTATCAAATGGAGTTCCTACTCCAAGTTTGAAGCATCAATGATGTTCAATTCACCTCTTAACCTGCAAAACACTTTCTCATCAAGCGGTTTGGTAAATATATCGGCTAATTGCTTATCGGTGCAAACATGCTTAAGATTAATGTCTCCTTTGGCAACTTGGTCTCGAATGAAATGATGACGAAATCCAATATGTTTAGTTCGAGAGTGTTGCACGGGATCGTGAGCAATCTTAATAGCACTTTCATTGTCACACAGCAATGAAACATGTTTCACATATATCCCATAATCTTTAAGAGTTTGGGTCATCTAAAGTAATTGAGCACAACATGATCCAGCTGCAATGTATTCCACTTCGGCGGTGGATAAGGATACTGAGTTTTGTTTCTTGGAGGACCAAGACACAAGAGATCTACCAAGAAATTGAAAAGTACCCGAAGTGGACTTTCTATCAACCTTGTCACCGGCATAGTCCGAGTCGGAGTAGCCAACAAGGTCAAAGGAAGACCTCTTAGGATACCAAATGCCAAACTTTGGTGTGTGTATTAAGTATCTCACTATCCTTTTCACAGCCTTAAGATGACACTCTTTAGGGGCAGCTTGATATTGTGCACACATGCACACACTTAGCATAATGTCGGGACGTGAAGCACATAGATATAACGATGAACCAATCATAGAGCAATAAACCTTTTGATCAACCGGTTCACCATCTTTGGTTAAATCAAGATGTCCACTAGTAGGCATGGGTGTAGTCATACCTTTGCATTCTTGCATATTGAACTTCTTGAATAAGTCCTTGGTGTACTTCATTTGAGAGACAAAGGTACCTCCCTTAGTTTGCTTGATTTGCAAACCAAGAAAGAATTTGAGTTCACTCATCATCGACATCTCAATCTTCTCCGACATTAGCTTTCCAAACTTTTCACTAAAATGAGGGTTAGTTGATCCAAATATAATATCATCGACATAAATTTGGCACACAAATAGTTCTCCATTAACCCTTTTAGTAAAAAGAGTAGAATCAATTTTTTCCAATTTCAAAGCCCTTTTAAATAGGGAACTTGGTCAAGCATTTATACCATGCTCTAGGAGCTTGTTTAAGACCATAAAGAGCTTTGTGAAGTTTGTAGACATGATTAGGTTTCTTAGGATTGACAAAGCCGGGAGGTGGCTTAACATAAACTTCCTCCTCAATTTCACCATTTAGAAAAGCACTTTTAATGTCCATTTGGTACAAGGTGATATCCTGATGATTAGCATAAGCAAGTAAGATGCGAATGGACTCAAGTCTAGCAACGGGGGCATATGTCTCACCATAGTCCATACCTTCGACCTGAGTGTAGCCTTGGGCGACTAGGCGTGCTTTGTCGCGGACGACTTGACCATCTTCATCTTGCTTGTTGCGAAACACCCATTTGGTACCAATGATGTTGTGGTTGTTGTCTCGACCAATGTCCATACTTGGTTTGTCTCAAAGTTGTGTAGCTCTTCATGCATAGCGTTTATCCAATCCGGATCTTCCAATGCTTCTTCAACCTTCAAAGGTTGAGATGAATGAATAATGTTCACAAAAGTTAGCTAAACGAGTTTTAGAGTGAGTGATTCTCCCTGCTTGGATATCATTGTAGATTTGCTCGACGGGATGATCTTTGGCGATTCTTGCTCAAACTCGTGGGAGCTTTGGCTTGGCTCAGGGTGGAACATCTTCTTCATCTTGTTCTTCTTCTTGGCCTTCTTCATTGTTGACGTTGTCATTCTCTTGTCGTGGTGGAGAAGGAGGTTGTTGATGTTCATCTTGGTGCGCTTCCTCGTTTTCTTCGTCTTGGTGAGTCCCACTTGTGGATGCTTCCATATCTGTTCTTGGTTCACCTTGTCGTGAGGTAGAAGCTTCCACTTGGACGGACGAGGTACTCTCCTTCACCTCCGTTGGATGAATCTTTCCAATAGACAAGTCCTGGATTGCTTCCGAAGGGTCTTTGTCTCCTACATCAATTGGCAATTGCTCTACTTGCGAGCCGTTAGATTCATCAAACTTCACATCTACCGTCTCTTCAACCTTTCGGGTGAAATTGTTGTAGACACGGTAAGTGTGAGAGTTTGAGCCATAACCAAGTAGGAAACCTTCATGAGATTTAGGAGCAAATTTAGAACGATGATGCTTCTCAAGAATGTAGCATTTTGAGCCAAATACTCGAAAGTATCCAACTTGGGGTTTGTTACCGGTGAGGAGCTCGTATGCCGTCTTGCCGAGTAGCTTGTGAATATACAAGCGATTTGTTGCATGACAAGCTGTCTCAACCGCTTCCGCCCAAAAGTGTTTTGGCATCTTGTACTCATCAAGCATCGTTCTTGCCATCTCAATAAGAGTTCGGTTCTTCCTCTCAACGACTCCATTTTGTTGAGGTGTGTACGTAGCCGAGAACTCATGTGAAATCCTTTCTTAGTCAAGAAAGGTATCCACATTTGCGTTCTTGAACTCGGTTCCATTGTCGCTTTGAACCTTCTTGATCTTCATGTCAAATTGATTTTGGGCCTTCCTAGAGAAGTTTTTGAAGATCTTTTGGACCTGCGATTTGTCATCAAGAAAGAACACCCACGTAAATCCTGAAAAATCATCAACTATGACTAGTCCAAATGAGTTACCACCGAGACTCTTGTAGGCATTTGGACCAAAGAGATCCATGTGTAGTAGCTCGAGTGGTCTTCTCGTGGTCATGATGTTCTTTGCACGATGACTTCCTCCAACTTGTTTCCCTACTTGACAAGCACTACAAAGTCTATGCTTGTCAAATATGACATCTTTTACTCCAAGGATATGATCACCTTTAATAAGCTTATCAAGATTTCACATGCCCACATGACCTAGCCTCCTATGCCACAGCCAACCCTTAGAAGATTTAGCAATTAAGCAAGTTCTAGGTTGAGCCTTTTTAGTGAAATCAGCAATGTAAAGATCACCTCTACGTATACCGGTAAATACCATTTTACGATTGTCTCTACAAAACACTTGGCAATCTACTTCAGTGAATAGGACATTGAAACCGAAATCAGCAAGTCTAGAAACTGAAAGTAAATTGTACCCAAGAGATTCAACGAGCATGGCATTTTGTATGGAGCTATCGTGTGAGATGGCCACCTTACCGAGGCCAACCACCTTACCCTTTGAGTTATCACAAAAAGTGACATATTTTCGAGGGCCGTTGTTTTCAGCAAGCTCATGGAACATGTCTTTATCTCCGGTCATGTGATCGGTACATCCACTATCAAGAACCCATTCCTTTCTCCAGCCATGTAGCCACGAAGATTTGCCATAAGACCAAAGTGTCTCATTGCATCATCAAGATCATAGTCACTATTATCATCCTCATCATAGTATCCATGTTCAACATCATCGTGTGATTGATCAATTCCTAGAGAGGGTAATTCATTAGACAAATGATAATTTCCATGATTATCTTTATGAATTCTAATAGCTTCGGAAATGATATAGCTAATGATCCCAACGTCTCCTATGGCACACATGAGATTTGTAAGCTCAAATAGACAGTCACCAAAGCTAGGATCACAAGAATTCATCTTACTCAAAGCAATAGACTTATGGAGAATTTCATCTAAATTTTTCAAGGAATAATCTAGAAATCATTCCTCAAGAAATCTCCATATAGTATAGGCACAATCAAGAGTAGGCAAACTAGCAATCAAATTTTTGGGCAATCCTCTTATGATAAGATTGATAGTTCTAAGATTGCGAATCATGTCAATATCCTCTTCGGGTGTGGGATGCAAGGGATCAATACGAGGTGCACAAGGGCTAGTAATGTACTTGTTCAAATGATATTCATTGAAAATCTCAAGCATTTCATTTTTCCACTCATGAAAATATTCTCCATCCAGAATAGGCACTCTATGTCTAAGACTCCCCAAAGTAGACACATCCATCTTCCTCCAAAGGTGTTTAAACCAAGGCAATGGAGACCAAAGCTCCGATACCAATTGAAATGATCGAGAAGAGGTGTCTAGAGGGGGGGGTGATTAGACACTAAGTACCAAAAGTTGCAGTTTTTAGTTTCTTTAAGTTGAAGTGGAGTTTTGACACAAGTTTAACAAACACAACACCTATCAAGCAAGCATGCAAAGAGTATATGAGCAGCGGAAAGTAAAGCAAGCGACTTGCAAGAATGTAAAGGGAAGGGTTTGGAGTGTGCAAACGCAATTTGGAGACACAGAGATTTTTTATCCGTGGTTCCGATAGGTGGTGCTATCGTACATCCACGTTGACGGAGACTTCAACCCATGAAGGGTAACGGTTGCGCAAGTCCACGGAGGGCTCCACCCATGAAGGGTCCACGAAGAAGCAACCTTGTCTATCCCACCATGGCCGTCGCCCACGAAGGACTTGCCTCACTTGCGGTAGATCTTCATGAAGTAGGCGATCTCCTTGCCCTTACAAACTCATTGGTTCAACTCCACAATCTTGTCGGAGGCTCCCAAGTGACACCTAGCCAATCTAGGAGACACCACTCTCCAAGAAGTAACAAATGGTGTGTTGATGATGAACCCCTTGCTCTTGTGCTTCAAATGATAGTCTCCCCAACACTCAACTCTCTCTCTCATAGGATTGGATTTGGTAGAAAGAAGATTTGAGTGGAAAGCAACTTGGGGAAGGCTAGAGATCAAGATTTATGTGGTAGGAATGGAATATTTTGGCCTCAACACAAGTGTAGGTGGTTCTCTCTCAGAAAATGTGTATTGGAAGTGTAGGTTCGTTCTGATGGCTCTCTCCACGAATGAAGAGGAGGTGGAGGGGTATATATAGCCTCCACTCAAAATCTAACCGTTACACACAACTTGCCAAACTCGGTGGGACCGAATTGATTAACTCGGTCGGACCAATTCAGCAAATCTAGTGACCGTTAGGATTTTCGGTGGGACCGACGTGCATCTCGGTAGGACCGATATGGTTAGGGTTAGGGCATAACTTAATCTTGGTGAGACCGATTACACAAACTTGGTTGGACCGATTTTGGTAATAAGCTAACCAGAGAGTTGGTCAGGTAAACTCGGTGGGACCGATTTGCTCATCTCGGTGAGACCGAAATGTTACAAAAGGGAAACAGAGAGTTTACATTGCAATCTCGGTAGGACCGATTACGCAAACTCGGTGAGACCGATTTTGGTAATGGATCCATACAGAGAGATTGCAATCCCATCTCGGTGAGACCGAGATCCCTATTGGTGAGACCGATTTGCCTAGGGTTTGTGGCAGTGGCTATGACATCTGAACTCGGTGGCGCCAGATAGAAAGAATTGGTGGGGCCCAGTTTGACTTTTGGTTTAGGTCATATGTGGATTTGAGAAAGTAGTTGAGGGCTTTGGAGCATATCACTAAGCATTTGAGCAAGAGCCGCATTAAGCAACACCTCATCCCTCCTTGATAGTATTGGCTTTTCCTATAGACTGAATGTGATCTTGGATCACTAAAATAGAAAATGTAGAGTCTTGAGCTTGGAGCTTGAGCCAATCCTTTGTCCTTAGCATCTAGAAGGGGCTTCACTTCCTCTAGTCTATGCCACTTCATTGTTGAACTTATCTGAAACATACTAGGTAAAAGTGTTAGTCCAACAAGAGATATGTTGACATTAATTACCAAAACCACCTAGGGAGCACTTGTTCTTTCACCGTACTACATCATCGTAAAGGCAAAGATAAAAAAGCTCGGGGATATACATATGACCTGTGGCAGGACCTGGATAGTAGAGCAGGACAAACTAGATCGATCAACGGATCGCGGGGGCGTGCCCCCACACGTGACGACGGCTATCTCGCCGGGCATGACAAGCACAATCACTCCCGGGCCGAAAACCGCAGACGGACTCCATCCAAGCTACGTCGCGACGTGGCCTGATACAGAGGCGCCACACACCCCTCTGCTTCACTGATGAAGTAATGGAGCATGAATTCCCAGAAGGGTCTAAACCCATGAACATCGAATCATATGATGGGACAACAGACCCCACGGTATGGATCAAAGATTTCCTTCTCCATATTCATATGGCCCGTGGTGATGATCTTCACGCCATCAAATACCTCCCACTAAAACTCAAGGGACCAGCTCGGCACTGGTTGAACAACCTGCCCGAAAACTCCATCGGCAGCTGGGAGGACCTGGAAGACGCCTTCCGTGATAACTTCCAAGGTACATACGTCCGACCTCCGGATGCCGATGACCTAAGTCACATAGTCCAACAGCTCGGAGAGTCAGCCAGAAAATTTTGGACTAGGTTCTTAACTAAAAAGAACCAGATCATCGACTTCCGGATGCCGAAGCCCTAGCGGCCTTTAAACACAGCATCCGCGATGAATGGCTCGCCCGACACCTCGGCCAGGAAAAGCCGAAGTCTATGGCAGCCCTCACGGCACTCATGACCCGCTTTTGCACGGGCGAAGATAGCTGGGTAGCCCGTAGCAATAACAATGCAAGCGAACCTAACACCTCCGAAGCCAGAAATAGCAACGGCAAGCCCCGACGCAACAGACACAACCATCGAAACAACGATAACAATATCGATGACATGGCGGTCAACACCGGATTCAGTGGCTCTAAGTCCGGCCAGTGGAAGAAGCCATTCAAAAGGAACAACCCGGGCTCATCCAGCTTGGATCGCATACTTGATCGTCCATGCGAGATACACGGCACCCCCGATAAACCAGCCAATCACACCAACAAAAGCTGTTGGGTTTTTAAATAGGCCGGCAAGTTAAATGTCGAGAACAAGGAGAAGGGGTCGCACAGCAAGGACGAGTACAAGGAGTCCCGCCCTCCGAACATAGGGGGATAGAAGAAGTTTCCCCCTCAGGTTAAAACGATGAACATGATATACACTACCCATATCCCCAAGAGGGAGCGCAAGCGCGCGTCAGGGACGTATATGCGATAGAGCCAGTCACCCCAAAATTTAATCCATGGTCGTCATGTCCGATCACCTTCGATCGCAGGGACCATCCGACCAGTATCCGTCATGGCGGTACGGCCGCACTGGTCCTCGACCCAATAATTGATGGATTCCACCTCACGCGAGTCCTCGTGGACGGTGGCAGCAGCCTCAACCTGCTCTATCAGGATACGGCACGCAAAATGGGCATCGATCCATCAAGGATCAAGCCCACTAAAACTACCTTTAAAGGAGTTATACCATGTGTAGAGGCCAGCTGCACGGGCTCAATCACATTGGAGGTCGTCTTCGGATCCCCGGACAACTTCCAAAGCGAAGAGTTGATCTTCGATATTGTACCCTTCCGCAGTGGCTATCACACACTGCTCGGACGAACCGCATTCGCTCGATTCAATGCGGTGTCGCACTATGCTTATCTCAAGCTCAAGATGCCCGGACCAAGCGGCGTCATAACAGTAAATGGAAACACGGAGTGCTCCCTTCGTACCGAGGAGCACACCGTGGCCCTGGTAGCGGAAGTACAGAGCAGCCTTTTAAGGCAGAATTTTAATTCAGTGGCCAAGCTCCCGGACACTACCAAACGAGTATGGACTACTCCGTAGCATGACAATCCGGCTCATCAAGAGTTAGACTAGCAATTCGACCTTCGTCTCAGCCCCGACAAAGTGGCGGCATACGTACCGCGCGTACATAACTACGCACTGAAAATACCATGGGCAGAGACGGAGGCATAGCCAGACTATGGTCCATAATACGGTTCGACCTTCCCTGGACACACATACTCTTACTTTTCTTTGTTATCCTTTTCAGGTTTCTTTTCGACAGGTCCCTCGCGGCGGCCTGCTCATCGGTCCTTTCGAAGGACGGATACACCAGGGCGGCAAGTAGCACATACGTGTGGGGGGATTTCTAGATATCTTTCTCGACGATCATTCTATCTGTTTTTAGGACCCACACGCAAGCTCCCCCTTGATGTTGGCATGTCAAATAGCCCATTTGCTTATCGCACTATTTGTACAGATACACTTTGACGTATTAATCTAACTATAATGAAAACAGTTTGCGGCCCAACTTACGTGCCATTGGCTTACTACTTCATTTTTTTGCTATTCTTATCGATGGCACCCGTACACCTTGGTATGTTTTAAATTGGCCAGGGGCTTCACTGCGCTCCATACTATGGCGACAAAGTTCGAACACTTTGCCAGTATAGTTCGGCACCCCGAATTTTAGCATTATATGCATTGGCTCTGAATCATGTCTTTGGTCAATAGTTGGGTTGCCCGGCTCCTGTACTTACTACCTTACGTTCTGCTCTATCGGCTAGGGTAGTAAAGGGAGAACTACTGTGATTGTGTTTCTGGTTTATCCGAGCAAACACCTCAGTAGAGAAAGCTGAAAACTGACTGTCATGATGCGGCGAGAGCTGGTCAGTTATTCAGAGGTTGAAAATATTTTGCGATTTTTTCTGCATTATGCGACGAATCGGCCTTCACCCGATCAGGTGTCTACAACACCCTAGTCCGGATTAAATATTAACTAGGGGCTACGCCTACATTTCTATTGTCAAACTCCTATGGCTAAGTGAGGGTGATAAAGCCACATAGTCCGATTGCCTGGTTCGTTGCGCTAAACACCTCCTTCAAGGACCAAATATTTGGATAAAGAGTGTTTAGATTCATCCCGAACACCCCCGTACTACCTACGTGGGGGATGAAGCCGACGACTGGCCAACTCTCAGTTTTAACAAAACGTCCGCACAGGAGGTAAAATCTTAAAATAACAAGCATTATATTACATAACAACTCTGTTTCATAATACAGGAAGGGACAATATGAATGACTTCATTCAAATATAATGTCTTTTGAACACTGCCCCTCTACAATGCGGGACCCCTTCAGGACATCTTCGAAATACCGCTCGGGCGTGCGGTGCTCCTTGCCCGTGGGCGGTCCCTCGGTCGCAAGCTTGACGGTGTCCATCTTCACCCACTGTATCTTGACACGGGCGAAGGACATCCGCGCACCTTCGATGCAGACCGGTCGCTTGATGGCATCAAGCCGAGGACAGGCACTGACCAGCCGCTTCACGAGCCCGAAGTAACTCCTGGGTATCGCTTCAGCAGACCATAGCCGGATTATCAAATCCTTCATGGCTAGTTCGGCCACCCTATGTAGTTCGGCCAACTGTTTAGCTGATCGCTAAAGGGCACCGGATGTTCTAGCTCAAGGTATTGCGACCAGAACAGCTTCTCCGTCGAGCTCCCCTCTTTGGCTCGGAAGAACTCCGCAGCGTCGGCAACACTTCATGGTAAATCCACAAACTCTTCTAGAGAACTCCAAATTCGGGTTAGTAAGATACCTCTTCTTCACATACTTGCTCTGCATAATGAAGGCCTTACCCGCCGTGATTTTTCTGGCCTCTTGGATTTCCTAGAGGGCGCCCGGGGCTTCAACTCGGGCATCTTGTGCGCTTTGGCGAGCCTTGGAGAGTTCAGTCTCTTGATTCGCAATGTTGCGCTCCAAGGACTCGCATTTCTTCACGGCGTCCTGGAGCTCTTGCTGGACCTCACCGACCATGGCCTCATGCTTTTCGCGGGTGGCTTGTTCCTTGGCCGCTCTCTCCTCGGCCTCGTCCAGCATCGTCTTGAGGATCTCCACCTCGGTCGCCGCTCCAAACAAATATCATGGCACTTTGGCCAGCTCAAATCATTCATCCTTTATCAATCTACACAAGGTCATTACATACCTTGATTGTCTTCCAGCTGTTTTTTCACACGGCCGAGCTCCTCCTCGGTCCGCTCCATACTTTGCTTCAGTCCGGAGACCTCAGCAGCATGAGAGGTCGCAACCAGTAACGACGCCTGCTTATTCACATAGCATGTTCGGTTAGTCTCCTGCGAAAGTTATTTGATCCTCTGTCTGGTTTTTCTTTCCAAACACCGGACAGAGTCTCAGGGGCTACTGTCTATACTACAACATTATTTTTATACAATTGCGTCGCTTACCTCAAAGCCTGTTAGAAGGCTGGTGTAGGCTTCGGTCAGTCCACTTTTCAGGGACCGAACCCTCTCAACCACCGTACCCATAAAGATACGGTGTTCCTCAACTATGGAGGCGCCTTGCAGCGCTTCCAGCAGATTATCCAGTGCCTCTAGATGGACAGAGGTCACCGGCGGAATAGGCGCACCTCCTTCTTTTGAAGGAGGCTGCTTGCCTGATTCGGCCGTATAGGTCTCGAATTGTATTCGGTGGGGGCGGGTGGACATGGCCCCATCGCCAAGATCCATGGGGATTTGCTCCCCATGTGTCCGTGTCGAGGCATCGCCCTCTGGCGCCACCACGATGGCCTCCTGCGTCTCTCCACGGCACAGGGAGATCCTTCGGGACAACACCTCGGTGTCATCCATGGCCTTGGGAGAAGAGGCCGCCGGAAGGGACCCACTGTCCATCACCTTGGGATCCAGTGAATTCCCCGAAGACGAGGATCGCTGGAGGTGGGAACGAGCCGGATTGCAGTACATGATTCAACATGTTAAAATTGCAAGATAAAAAGGAGTTGGATATATGAATGCGTTAGTGCCTTTGAATACTTACGATTCGGCCAGGGGCTTACCCCTGGGGTGCCACTCCAAGCTGCTATCGGTGTCCATTGCGGAGTTGTCCGCGAGGGAAGCCTTCCCATTCTTGGACGCTTCGGCCTCCAAACGCGTGGAAGTCGTCCTCTTCTTTCTCCCCCAAGGGGGGAGTTGTTTTCTTCTTCCTCCCCTTCCTCGTCGTCGGTGGCGGGAGGGGATTGGGTTTCGGCGTCTTCGGATGTCACGTCCGAAGTGCCCTTATGGCCGAGGCCGCCTCTAGTCCCATTGGCCTTCTTCTCTGGCGCTTGATAGGGCACCAGAACCAGCATCTTTGTCAGAAGTGGAATTGTTGGGTCTTCAGGCAGCAGAGCCGGACACTGAATCTGCTCCGCCTTCTTTGTCCAGCCCTGGGAGAATCAATAGGGAGGCTTAGGCATCTTCCTCGAGTATGCAAGTAAATGATATACCTTGAAAACACAAAAAAAACTTACCGGACTAGCAGGATGGGCCAGGTCGTGCCCACGGTCCTCGGTCATATCCAGCCATGTCTCGTTGGACTTGAAAAGCACCTTCCAGATGTCTTCGTGCGTAGTGCCAAAGAACTGCAGCAAGGTCTGGTGCTTGGCCGGATCGAACTCCCACAAGTGGCAAGTCCGGCTTTGGCATGGAAGGATACGGCGAACAAGCATCACCTGGATAACATTGACAAGCTCAATGTTCTTGTCTACCATACTCCCGTGGCGTGTCTGGAGCGCTGTCATCTTGTCCGACGAAGACCAGTCCAGGCCATTCTCTAGCCAGGAGGTGAGCCACATCGGGGCTCCTGACTGGAATTCGGGAGCCGCGGCCCAGGTGGCGTCGCGCGGCTCTGTGACGTAGAACCACTACTGTTGCCACCCTTTGACGGTCTCCATGAAGGTACCTTTTGGCCATGTGATGTTGGGCATCTTGCTCACCATGGTGCCTCCGCACTCCCCGTGTTGACCTCCCACAACCTTCGGCTTCACATTGAAGATCTTTAAACACAATCCGAAGTGGGGTAGGATGTGGAGGAAGGCCTCGCACGCGACAATAAATGCCGAGATGTTGAGGAAGGAGTTGGGGGCCAGATCATGGAAATCCACCCCGTAGTAGAACATGAGTCCGCGGACGAATGGGTGAAGAGGGAATCCCAATCCACGGACGAAGTGAGGGATGAATACCACCCTCTCATGGGGCTCCGGGGTGGGGATGATCTGCCCCTGGGCTGGAAGCCGGTGGGCGATTTTCGGGGCTAAGTACCCGGCCTCCCGGAGCTTGGTGATGTCCTTCTCCTTGACGGAGGAAACCATCCACTGGCCCTGCGCTCCAGATTAGGACATCGCTGGAGTGCTTTCTTGAGGCGGAAAGGATGAGAACTTGGGTGCTGGAGCTCGAGAATGGGTAGGAAGAGAGAGAAGGCATGGGTGTAAAAGGGTGAATCCTTATCTCCTTATAAAGGTAGTGAATATCAAGCACTTCCCCACTCGCCTTAAAATTCGCCTATTCCCCAAGGGCCGTATAGACGGCACGGTTGGATTACCCGCGCCTGTATTGATGAGAATCCCGTAATAAGGGGACATGATCTCTGCTTTGACAAGACCTTCCAATAGAACCGCATCTCGAAATATGGAGCGGGAGGCTCAAAAATGGTTCGAAATAATGACCGGGCAGGGACGTGATGTCACACTACAAAAGTTGTCAGCAGATTGGACTCGTGAAATATTATACTCTCTGCGGTTGTGTGTGGTACTTGTTTTGCAGAGTCGGACACATTTTTGGTGTTTGAAGGGTACTTTGAAGTCATCAGAGGAGGAACCCGCCTTGCAATGCCGAAGACAATCTGCACGCCAGACACCTCGTCATTGAAGCCTGGTTCACGGGCTACCGAGGGAGTCCGGGATTAAGGGGTCCTTGGGCGTAAGACCTATTGGACATGGGCCGGACTAACGGGCCATGAAGATGCAAGACAGAAGACTCTCTCTCATGTCCGGATGGGACACTCCTTGGCGTGGATGGCAAGCCTGGCGTTCGGATATGAAGATTCCTTTCTCTGTAACCGACTTTCTACAACCCTAGTCCCCTCCGGTGTCTATATAAACTGGAGGGTTTAGTCCGTAGAGGCAATCAGAATCAGAATCATACGGGCTAGACTTCTAGGGTTTTAGCCATTACGATCTTGTGGTAGATCAACTCTTGTAATACTCATATTCATAAAGATCAATCAAGCAGGAAGTAGGGTATTACCTCCATAGAGAGGGCCCGAACCTGGGTAAACATCGTGTCCCCCGTCTCCTGTTACCATCGACCCTAGATGCACAGTTCGGACCGGGATTGTTCGTAGGGCAGTGATACGTCTCCGTCGTATCTATAATTTTTGATTGTTCCATGCCAATATTATTCAACTTTCATATACTTTTTGGCAACTTTTTATACTATTTTTGGGACTAACATATCGATCCACTGCATAGTGCCAGTTCCTCTTTGTTGCATGTTTTTGGTTTCGCAGAGTATCCATATCAAACGGAGTCCAAACGGGATAAAAACGGACGGAGCTTATTTTTGGAATATTTGGAAAATCTGGGAGAAAGATCAACGCGAAACGGTGTCCGAGGTGGGCACGAGGTAGGGGGGCACGCCCCTGACCCTCGTGGCCCACCCATAAGGCGGTTGATGCCCTTCTTCGGCTGCAAGAAAGCTAATTTTTGTTAAAAAATCACGGGGAAGGTTTCAGTCCAATTGGAGTTACGGATCTCCATATATATACGAAATGGTGAAAGGGCAGCAGGGAAGAGCGCAGAAACAGAGAGAAACAGAGAGATAGATCCAATCTTGGAGGGGCTCTTGCCCCTCCCATGCCATGGAGGGCAAGGACCAGAGGGGAAACCCTTCTCCCATCTAGGGAGGAGGTCAAGGAAGAAGAAGACGAAGGGGCCCCCTCTCCCCTTCTCTTCTGGTGGCGCCGGAAGCCATCAGTGGCCATCATCATCACCGCAATCTTCACCAACAACTTCACCGCCATCATCACCAACTCTTCCCCCCCTCTATGCAGCGGTGTAACCTCTCTCTTACCGCTGTAATCTCTACTTAAACATGGTGATCAACGCTATATATTATTTCCCAATGATGTATGGCTATCCTATGATGTTTGAGTAGATCCGTTTTGTCCTATGGGTTATTTGATGATCAAGATTGGTTTGAGTTGCATGTTTTATTATTGGTGCTGTCCTACGGTGCTCTCCGTGTCGCGCAAGCATGAGGGATTCCTGCTGTAGGGTTTGCAATATGTTTATGATTTGCTTATAGTGGGTGGCGTGAGTGAACAGAAGCACAGACCCGAGTAAGTAGGTTGTTTGCGTATGTGATAAAGAGGACTTGATGCTTTAATGCTATGGTTGGGTTTTACCTTAATGATCTTTAGTAGTTGCGGATCCTTGCTAGAGTTCCAATCGTAAGTGCATATGAACCAAGTAGAGAAATTATGTTAGCTTATGCCTCTCCCTCAAATAAAATTGCAATAGTGATTACCGGTCTAGTTATCGGTTGCCTGGGGACAAATAACTTTCTCGTGACAACAAGCTCTTTACTAAAACTAACTTAGTTGTGTCTTTATCTAAACAGACCCTAGCTTTTATTTACGCGCTCTTTATATTCTTGCAAGCCTATCCAAAAACACCTACAAAGTACTTCTAGTTTCATACTTGTTCTAGGTAAAGCGAACGTCAAGCGTGCGTAGAGTTGTATTGGCGGTCGATAGAACTTGAGGGAATATTTGTTCTACCTTTAACTCCTCGTTGGGTTCGACACTCTTACTTATCGAAAGAGGCTACAATTGATCCCCTATACTTGTGGGTTATCAGGCGGTAGGCGGCATATGGCTTTGATTGGCGAAAAGCTGGCATCCTACACAACGTTGGACGAGGTCTTGTGCATATGCTCAGGACATAGGCCAGAAAAAACTAGTACAAAAGGCCTTACTTACAAGGGCCCGAGCTGCGGCGTGATGGCCGCCAAGACCAGCATGGATTTCGGCCAAGAGTTGTCGCCCCTCTTCTTCAGAGATACATCTTTGAAGGACTCCGGTAGTACTTTTCTTGTAGAGCTCTCCTTCATGAACCATGTAGGCTTTCGAGTGCTGAACGATGCAATGAGCCTCATTCTGGTCCTCAGGGAGCTCCCGCCTATTAAGGTAGGCCAGGAAGGGTTCGGTCCATGGGGCGATTACTGCCATGATTACATGGGCGGAAGGTGTTGGTTCTGTGCCCGAGCCCCCGATGATATCTGAATCATGTTCGGCATCTGGGGGCGTGCTCGGCGCTGGACTGGTGGTTCCGCTCTCGTCCTTCCATACTACGGATGGCTTGAATAGCCGCTCCACAAAGGTGTTAGGCGGAACGGGGTCGTGTTTAGCACCCATTCGAGCAAGGATGTCCGCTGCTTGGTTACTGTCTCGGGCCGCGTGATGGAACTCAAGCCCCTCGAACCGAGCTGATATTTTGAGCACGACATTGCGGTAAGCTGCCATCTTTGGAACTTTTGCATCAAGTTCTCCGTTTATTTGGGATATAGCTAGGTTTGAATCCCTTCGCACCTCAAGGCGTTGTATACCCATAGAAACAACCATCCTGAGAACATGCAGTAGGGCCTCATATTCGGCTGCATTATTGGAGTCTGTATACAGTATTTGGAGCACCTAACAGACTGTGTCTCCTGTGGCGGATGTCAGGACGACACCAGCCCCATGTCCGGCTAGCATTTTAGAGCCGTCGAAGTGCATCACCAAGTTGGAATATGTGGCATACTCTTTAGGGAGTTCGTCCTCTGTCCATTCGGCAACAAAGTCAGCCAACACCTGAGATTTAATGGAGCGGCGTGGCTTATATGCTATTTCAAATGGTAAGAGCTCAATGGCCCATTTGGCAATCCGGCCGGTGGCGTCCCGGTTGTTTATGATATCATTAAGTTGTACTACTTTGGAAGCCACCGTGATCGAACACTCTTGAAAGTAGTGCCGCAGCTTCCGGAATGCCATGAAGACCGCATACGCTATCTTTCGATAATGTGGGTATCGGGATTTGCATGGTGTGAGGACCGTCGATACATAGTATATTGTTTTTTGAAGTGGGTATTTATGTCCTTCCTCTTTCGACGACGAGCACCGCACTCACCACCTGGTGCGTTGTAGATATGTATAGTAACATGGGTCCGCCGACGTTAGGTGCGGCCAGGATTGGGTTGCTTGCTAACAAAGCTTTTATGTCTTCCAGTCTGGTTGTTGCAGCATCCGTTGATACGTCTCCAACGTATCTATAATTTTTTATTGTTCTATGCTATTATATTATCTGTTTTGGATGTTTAATGGGCTTTAATATACCTTATTATATTATTTTTGGGACTAACCTATTAACCGAAGGCCCAGTGCAATATGCTGTTTTTTTTGCCTATTTCAGTGTTTCACAGATAAGGCATATCAAATGGAATCCAAACGGAATGAAACCTTCGCGAGGATCTTTTTTGGAACAAACGCAATCCAGGAGACTTAGAGTCGAGGTCAAGGAAGCCACGAGGCGGCTGTCGGTGTCAAAACCGGCGGATCTCGGGTAGGGGGTCCCGAACTGTGTGTCTAGGATCGATGGTAACAGGAGACGGGGGACACGATGTTTACCCAGGTTCGGGCCCTCTCTATGGAGGTAATACCCTACTTCCTGCTTGATTGATCTTGATGAGTATGAGTATTACAAGAGTTGATCTACCACGAGATCGTAGTGGCTAAACCCTAGAAGTCTAGCCTATCTGAATATGGTAAGGTGTATCCTTTCCGGACTAACCCCTCCGGTTTATATAAACACCGGGGGGTCTAGGGTTTACATGGAGTCGGTTACATAAGAAGGAATCTTCATAGTAGGTCACCAAGCTTGCCTTCCACGCCAAGAAGAGTCCAATCCGGACAGGAGTACGGTCTTCGGTCTTCATATCTTCACAGCCCATCAGTCCGGCCCATGGATAACAGGCCGGACGCCCGAGTACCCCTTAATCTGGGACTCCCTCAGTAGCCCCTAAACCTGACTTTCAATGACAAGGAGTCCGGTGCGCAGATTGTCTTCGGCATTGCAAGGCGGGTTCCCCTTTCTCCGAACTCCAAGATAGTCTTCGGATGCAATGATCGTATCTGGACCTGTTACGCACTCCATACACAACCGCAGAGAGAATATAATATTTGCATGAATTTAATCTGTTGACATCTTCTTTTCAACACGACATCGCGTCCATTCGGTTATAATTTCAAACCGTTTTTCTTCTGCGATCCCACATTTCGAGATGCGGTTGCTATTGGCATGTCTTGTCGAAACGGAGATCATGTCCCCTTATTGCGGGATTCTCATCAATGCGGGCATGGGTAACTCTACTGTGTCGTTTATACAGCCGTTGGGAACAGGCGAATCCTAAGGCGAGTGAGGAGGCATTCAATATTTGCTGCCTTTATAAGGGGATAAGGATTCCCCCTTCCTCTTCTCACGCTCTCTCCTTCTCCGCCTTCCCGATCTCAAGATCTAGTGCCCAAGTTCTCGTCTCCTTTCCACTCAAGCAACCATGTCCGGATCCGGTGGTCAGGGCAAGTGGATGGTCTCCTCCGTCAAGGAGGACATTACTGAGCTCCGGGCGGCCGGATATTTGGCGAAGGAGGTCGCCCATCGTCTGCCAGCCGAGGGACAAGTCGTTCCCACGCCGGAGCCCACAGAGAGGGTAGTATTCCTCCCCCATTTCTTCCGCGGGCTAGGGTTTCCACTCCACCTTTCGTCCGCGGGCTGATGTATTATTACGGGATAGATTTCCATGATCTGTCCCCGAATTCCTTCCTCAACATCTTGGCGTTTATCGTCGTGTGTGAGGCCTTCCTCTGCATCCATCCCCACATCGGGCTGTTGGAAATATTCCCTAGAGGCAATAATAAAATGGTTATTATTGTATTTCCTTGTTCATGATAATTGTCTATTGTTCATGCTATAATTGTATTAACTGGAAACCGTAATACATGTGTGAATACATAGACCACATCATGTCCTTAGTAAGCCTCTAGTTGACTAGCTCATTGATCAATAGATGGTTATGGTTTCCTGACCATGGACACTGGATGTCATTGATAACGGGATCACATCATTAGGAGAATGATGTGATGGACAATACCCAATCCTAAGCATAGCACAAGATCGTGTAGTTCGTTTGCTAAGAGCTTTTATAATGTCAAGTATCATTTCCTTAGACCATGAGATTGTGCAACTCCCGAATACCGTAGGAATGCTTTGGGTGTACCAAACGTCACAACTTAACTGGGTGGCTATAAAGGTGCATTACAGGTATCCCCAAAAGTGTCTGTTGGGTTGGCACGAATCAAGACTGGGATTTGTCACTCCGTATGATAGAGAGGTATCTCTGGGCCCACTCGGTAATGCATCATCATAATGAGCTCAATGTGACTAATGAGTTAGCCACGGGATCATGTGTTACGGAACGAGTAAAGAGACTTGCCGGTAACGATATTGAATGAGGTATTGGGATACCGACGATCGAATCTCGGGCAAGTAACATACCGGTAGACAAAGGGAATTGTATACGGGATTGATTGAATCCCCGACATTGTGCTTCATCAGATGAGATCATCGTGGAACATGTGGGAGCCAACATGGGTATCCAGATCCCGATGTTGGTTATTGGCCGGAGAACATCTCGGTCATGTCTGCATGGTTCCCAAACCCGTAGGTTCTACACACTTAAGGTTCGATGACGCTAGAGTTGTTATGGGAAATAGTATGTGGTTATCAAAGGTTGATCGGAGTCCCGGATGAGATCCTAAACATGACGAGGAACTCCGGAGTGGTCCGGAGGTGAAGATCGATATATTGGACGAAGGGTATTGGAGTCCGGAATTGTTTTGGGAGTACCGGGTGACGACCAGCGTGACCGAAAGGTGTTTCGGAGGCCCCGACAAGAGTTGGGGGGCCTTATGGGCCAAGGGGAGGGGGCACACTAGCCCACTAAGGGGATGTGCGCCCCTCCCAACCCCTCTCACGTAACCTGGAGAGGTGGGGGCACCTCCCCTAGGGCAGCCTCCCCTCCCGGCTTGGGGGGCAAGTTTCCTAGCGGTGGGGGCGCCCAAACCCATCTAGGGTTTACCCTGTGGCCGCCACCCCTCCCCTAGGGAACCCTAGGGCGCCTCCTCCACCCCCTTCCCCTATATATAGTGAGGGAGAGAGAGGGCAGCCGCACCCTTCTCCTGGCGCAGCCCCTCCCTCCTCCAACTCTTCCTTCTCCTCCATAGAGCTTGGCGAAGCCATGCAGGAATACCACAAGCTCCACCACCACGCCGTCGTGATGCCGGAGTTCTCCCTCAACTTCTCCTCTCCCCTTGCTGGATCAAGAAGGAGGAGATGTCCCCGGGCTGTACGTGTGTTGAACGCGTAGGTGCCGTCCGTTCGGCGCTAGATCGGATCTTCCGCGATTTGAATCGCCACGAGTACGACTCCATCAAGCGCGTTCTTGTAACGCTTCCGCTTAGCGATCTTCAAGGGTATGAAGATGCACTCCCTCTCTCTCATTGCTAGCATCTCCTAGATTGATCTTGGTGACACGTAGGAATTTTTTTGAATTATTGCTACGTTCCCCAACGGTGGCATCATGAGCTAGGTCTATGCGTAGGTTCTATGCACGAGTAGAACACAAAGTAGTTGTGGGTGATGCTTTGTTCAATTTGCTTGCCGTTACTAGTCTTATCTTGATTCGGCGGCATTGTGGGATGAAGCGGCCCGGACTGACCTTACACGTACACTTACGTGAGACATGTTCCACCGACTGACATGCACTTGATGCATAAGGTGGCTAGCGGGTGTCTGTCTCTCCCACTTTAGTCGGATCGGATTTGATGAAGAGGGTCCTTATGAAGGGTAAATAGCAATTGGCATATCACCGTTGTGGCTTTTGCGTAGGTAAGAAACGTTCTTGCTAGAAATCCATAGCAGCCACGTAAAACATGCAACAACAATTAGAGGATATCTAACTTGTTTTTGCAGGGTATGCTATGTGATGTGATATGGCCAAAAGGATGTGATGAATTATATATATGTGATGTATGAGATTGATCATGTTCTTGTAATAGGAATCACGACTTGCATGTCGATGAGTATGACAACCGGCAGGAGCCATAGGAGTTGTCTTAATTTATTGTATGACCTGCGTGTCAATGAAAAATGCCATGTAATTACTTTACTTTATTGCTAACCGTTAGCCATAGTAGTAGAAGTAATAGTTGGCTAGACAACTACATGAAGACACGATGATGGAGATCATGGTGTCATGCCGGTGACGAAGGTGATCATGCCGCGCCTCGAAGATGGAGATCAAAAGGCGCAAGATGATTGTCAAATTTCGGGTTCCGGCAGACCCTCTAGGTTCGAACTCGGGGGTGCACGCGGAGATCTCACCCCCTACCTACCCGCACCTCATCGCCTCGCAAGGATCTAAACTACACGAAGAGTAACACAAGGGACACAAGGTTTATAATGGTTCGGGCCACCATTGTGGTGTAACACCCTACTCCGGTGTGTGGTGTGGTGGATTGCCTCAGGGGCTGATGATGAACAATACAAGGAAGAACAGCCTCGCGAGGGTCTGTTCTTGGCTGGTGCGACGAACTGCTAGGGGGAGTTCGGTCGCTCTCTCTCTCTCTCTCTCTCTCTCTCTCTCTCTCTCTCTCTCTCTTTCTCTGGGCTGCTTGATCTCTAGCTCTGTTCTAGATTTCGGATCCTTCCTCGATCCTCTCAGATGCCTCTACCCTGTGGGTGGCTAGTCCTATTTATAGGCAGAGGCCCTGGGCCTCTTCCCAAATATTGAGCGGGAAGGGCGCCAACAATTGGCCATTTTGAAGGGGAACATCTAGTATACTTATCCTGACTAAAGTTGGTCCTCGCTTTGTCAAAGGCTCGTGGTGGCCTTGGCTTGGGCTGCACGATGACCTCCTTCCTGCCGTTGTGATGGTCTTGGTCTTGTTGCACCGAAATGATTGCCTTTGCTTGATGCTCTCGCCTGCGCTTGCCTCCTTTGCACCAAAGAGGAAATGAGGACACTGCGCGGACTGGTGCCCGCCTGGCGCCCTTGGTCGTCATGGCTTGTGTCATGGGCACCTTGCGAGGTACCCCGCCTTGATCTCTCCGCCTCCTCGCGAGCCAGCCTGACGAGGCCGTGCCTGAGGAAGCTTCCTCGTCACGCCCATGAGGCTTGGCCCCTCGCGAGGGTCTTGATCTTGTGCGGATGAAGATGGGCCGTACCGGGCCACCCCTTGAGCCACGCCGCAGGCCGCAGGCAGGCAAGTCTGGGTACCCCCGTTCCTAGAACGCCGACAATGATATTGGCGATATCACGTCACTTTATGATTTGCATGTGATGTTTGTCATGTTTACATCTTATTTTCTTAGAACGACGGTAGCATAAATAAGATGATCCCTCGCTAAAATTTCAAGAAAGTGTTCCCCCTAACTATGCACCGTTGTGAAGGTTCATTGTTTCGAAGCACCACGTGATGATCGGGTGTGATAGATTCTAATGTTCGCATACAACGGGTGTAAGCCAGATTTACACATGCGAAACACTTAGGTTGACTTGACGAGCCTAGCATGTATGCATATGGCCTCGTAACACAAGAGACCGAAAGGTCGAAAATGAGTCGAGTAGTAGATAATGATCAACATGGAGATGTTCACCATTGATGACTAGTCCGTCTCACGTGATGATCGGACACGGTCTAGTCGATTCGGATCATGTATCACTTAGATGACTAGAGGGATGTCTATCTAAGTGGGAGTTCATTAAATAATCAGATGAACTTAATTATCATGAAAATAGTCAAAAGGTCTTTGCAAATTATGTCGTAGCTTACGCTTTGGTTCTACTATTTAAGATATGTTCCTAGAGAAAATTTAGTTGAAAGTTGATAGTAGAAATTATGCGGACTGGGTCCGTAACTGAGGATTATCCTCGTTACTGTGTAGAAGGCTTAGTCCTTAATGCGCCGCTTGGTGTGCTGAACCTCGAACGTCGTCTGTGGATGTTGCGAACATCTGACATACACGTTTTGATGACTACGTGATAGTTCATTGCGTAATTCTAACGATTTAGAATTGAGGCGCCAAAGACGTTTTTGAAACATCGCAGAACATATGAGATGTTCCTAAGACTGAAATTGGGATTTCAGACTAGTGCCCACGTCAAGAGGTATGAGACCTCTGAAAAGTTTCTTAAGCCTGCAAACTAAGGGAGAAAAGCTCAATCATTGAGCATGTGCTCAGATTGTCTGAGTACTACAATCGTTTGAATCGAGCGGGAGTTGATCTTCCAGATGAGATAGTGATGGTTCTCCATAGTCACTGCCACCAAGCTATTAGAGCTTCGTGATGAACTATAACATATCAGGGATAGACATGATGATCCTTGAGCAATTCGCGATGTTTGACACTGAAAGTAGAAATCAAGTAGGAGCATCAATTGTTGATGGTTAGTAAAACCACTAGTTTCAAGAAGGGATACTTAATGAAACGGCAAATCGATTCTTTGCTCTAGTGAAGAAACCCAAGGTTGAACCCAAACCCGAGACTAAGTGCTTCAGAATGAGGGGAACAAATCGCAGCAGTAACTACCCTAGATAATTGGTAGATGAGAAGGTCGGCAAGGTCGATGTAAGTATTTTGGATATACGTTATATTAATGTGTACTTTACTAGTACTTCTAGTAGCACCAGGGTAATAAATACCGGTTCGGTTGCTAAGTGTTAGTAACTCGAAATAAAAGGCTACGGAGACTAGCTAAAGGTGAGATGACGATATGTTGGAAGTGTTTCAAGGTTGATGTGATCAAACATCACATGCTCCCTCTACCATCGAGATTAGTGTTAAACCTAAATAATTGTTATTTGGTGTTTGCGTTGAGCATAGACATGATTAGATTATGTTTATCGCAATACGGTTATTCATTTAAGGAGAATAATGGTTACTCCATT
This sequence comes from Aegilops bicornis, assembly GCA_021605145.1. NCBI lineage: Eukaryota > Viridiplantae > Streptophyta > Magnoliopsida > Poales > Poaceae > Aegilops > Aegilops bicornis. The sequence goes on from CM038672.1 coordinate 539,109,255, forward strand.
TATTTGAATAATACCTTCAATGGTCTTGCACCTAAAATTAATGGTTTATTGAATCTCGATCATAGTGATACACATGTTCATGCCAAAAGATATGATAGTAACGATAGTACCACATACTTGTGGCACCGCCATTTGAGTCATATTGGTATAAAACGCATGAAGAAGCTCCATGTTGATGGATCTTTGGACTCACTCATTTTTGAAAAGATTGAGACATGCGAACCATGTCTATTGGTAGATATGCATGAAGAAACTCCATACAGATGGATCGTTTGGACTCACTTGATTTTGAATCACTTGAGACATGCAAATCATACCACATGGGCAAGATGACCGAAAGGCCTCGTTTTCAGTAAGATGGAACAAGAAAGCAACTTTTTGGAAGTAATACATTTTGATGTGTGCGGTCCAATGAGTGTTGAGGCACGCAGTGGATATTGTTACGTTCTTACTTCACAGATGATTTGAGTAGATGCTGAGTATATTTACTTGATGAAACACAAGTCTGAATTATTGAAAGGTTTAAGTAATTTCAGAGTGAAGTTGAAGATCGTCGTGACAAGAGGATAAAATGTCTATGATATGATCATAGAGATGAATATCTGAGTTACGAGTTTGGCACACAATTAAGACATTGTGGAAATTGTTTCACAACTAATACACTTTGGAACACCATAGTGTGATGGTGTGTCTGAACATCATAACTGCACCCTATTGTATATGGTGCATACCATGATGTCTCTTATTGAATTACCACTATCGTTTATGGGTTAGGCATTAGAGACAACCGCATTCACTTTAAATAGGGCACCACGCAATTCCATTGAGACGACACCGTATGAACTATGGTTTAGAGAAACCTAAGCTATCATTTCTTAAAAGTTTGGGGCTGCGGCGCTTATGTGAAAAAGTTTCAGGCTGATAAGCTCGAACCCAAAGCGGATAAATGCATCTTCATAGGATACCCAAAACAGTTGGGTATACCTCCTATTTCAGATCCGAAAGGAAAAGTGATTGTTTATAGAAACAGGTCCTTTCTCAAGGAAAAGTTTCTCTCGAAAGAATTGAGTGGGAGGATGGTGGAGACTTGATGAGGTTATTGAACCATCACTTCAACTAGTGTGTAGCAGGGCACAGGAAGTTGTTCCTGTGGCACCTACACCAATTGAAGTGGAAGCTTATGATAGTGATCATGAAACTTCGGATCAAGTCACTACCAAACCTCGTAGGTCGACAAGGATACGTACTACTTCAGAGTGGTACATAATCCTGTCTTAGAAGTCATGTTGCTAGACAACAATGAACCTACGAGCTATGGAGAAGCGATGGTGGGCCCGGATTCCGACAAATGGCTCAAGGCCATAAAAAACCGAGAGATGATCCATGTATAAAAACAAAGTATAGACTTTGGAAGAACTACTTGATGGTCGTAAGGATGGACAATGATGGTAAGTGTCACCATTAAGAAAGCTCGACTTGTCGTTAAGATGTTTTCCGACAAGTTCAAGGAGTTGACTACAATGAGATTTTCTCACTCATAGCGATGCTAAGAGTCTGTTGGAATTAGATTAGAAGTTACTGCATTATTTATGAAATCTTGCAGATAGGATGTCAGAACATTGTTTCCTCGACGATTTTCTTGAGGAAAGGTTGTATGTGATACAACCGTAAGGTTTTGTCAATCCCGAAAGATGCTAACAAGTATGCAAAGCTCCAAGAATCCTTCTAAGGACTGGAGTAAGCATCTCGGAGTTGGAATGTACGCTTTGATGAGATGATCAAAGATTTTGGGTTTATACAAAGTTTATGAGAAACTTGTATTTCCAAAGAAGTGAGCGGGAGCACTATAGAATTTTTGATGAGCATATGTTGCTAACATGTTGTTGATCAGAAATGATGTAGAATTTCTAGAAAGCATACAGGGTTATTTGAAAAGTGTTTTTCAATGGAAAACCTGGATTAAGCTACTTGAACATTTAGCATCAAGATCTATAAGGATAGATCAAAAACTCTTAATAGTACTTTCAAATGAATACATACCGTGACAGGATTTTGAAGTAGTTCAAAATAGATCAGCAAAGAAGGAATTCTTGGCTGTGTTACAAGGTGTGAGTATTGAGTAAGACTCAAGACCTGACCACTGCAGAAGAGAGAGAAAGGACGAAGGTTGTCCCCTATGCTTTAGACGTAGGCTCTACAATATGCTATGCTGTGTACCGCACCTGAAGGGTGCCTTGCCATGAGTCAGTCAAGGGGTACTAGAGTGATCCAGGAAAGGATCACATGATAGCGGTCGAACTTATCCTTAATAACTAGTGGACTAAGGAATTTTCTCGATTATGGAGGTGGTAAAAGAGTTCGTCGTAAAGGGTTACGTCGATGCAAACTTTGACACTAATCCGGATGACTGAGTAGTAAACCTGATTCGTATAGTAGAGCAGTTATTTGGAATAGCTCCAAGTAGCGCGTGGTAGCTACATCTACAAGATGACATAGTGATTTGTAAAGCACACACGGATCTGAAAGGTTCAAACCCGTTGACTAATAACCTCTCTCACAAGCGAGATATGAACAAACCCCATGGGTGTTGGATTAGTTACAATCACATAGTGATGTGAAGTAGATAATTGACTCTAGTGCAAGTGGGAGACTGCTGGAAATATGCCCTAGAGGCAATAATAAAATGGTTATTATTGTATTTCCTTGTTCATGATAATTGTCTATTGTTCGTGCTATAATTGTATTAACTGGAAACCGTAATACATGTGTGAATACATAGACCACATCATGTCCCTAGTAAGCCTCTAGTTGACTAGCTCGTTGATCAATAGATGGTTATGGTTTCCTGACCATGGACATTGGATGTCATTGATAATGAGATCACATCATTAGGAGAATGATGTGATGGACAAGACCCAATCCTAAGCATAGCACAAGATCGTGTAGTTCGTTTGTTAAGAGATTTTCTAATGTCAAATATCATTTCCTTAGACCATGAGATTGTGAAACTCCCGGATACCATAGGAATGCTTTGGGTGTACCAAACGTCACAACGTAACTGGGTGTCTATAAAGGTGCACTACAGGTATCTCCGAAAGTGTTTGTTGCGTTGGCACAAATCGAGACTGGGATTTGTCACTCCGTATGACGGAGAGGTATCTCTGGGCCCACTCAGTAATGCATCATCATAATGAGCTCAATGTGACTAATGAGTTAGCCACGGGATCATGCGTTACGGAACGACTAAAGAGACTTGCCGGTAATGAGATTGAACGAGGTATTGGGATATCGACGATCGAATCTCGGGCAAGTAACATACCGGTAGACAAAGGGAATTGTATATGGGATTGATTGAATCCCCGACATTGTGGTTCATCCGATTAGATCATCGTGGAACATGTGGGAGCCAACATGGGTATCCAGATCCCGCTATTGGTTATTGGCCGGAGAACGTCTCGGTCATGTCTGCATGGTTCCCGAACCCGTAGGGTCTACACACTTAAGGTTCGGTGACACTAGAGTTGTTATGGGAAATAGTATGTGGTTACCAAAGGTTGTTAAGAGTCCCGGATGAGATCCCGGACGTGACGAGGAACTCCGGAGTGGTCCGAAGGTGAAGATCGATATATTGGACGAAGGGTATTGGAGTCAGGAATTGTTCTGGGAGTACCGGGTGACGACCAGCGTGACCAAAAGGTGTTTCGGAGGCCCCGACAAGCGTTGGGGGGGGGGGGGGGGGCTTATGGGCCAAGGGGAGGGGGCACACCAGCCCACTAAGGGGCTGTGCGCCCCTCCCAACCCCTCTCACGTAACCTGGAGAGGTGGGGGTGCCTCCCCTAAGGCAGCCTCCCCTCCCGGCTTGGGGGGCAAGTTTCCTAGGGGTGGAGGCACCCAAACCCATCTAGGGTTTCCCCAGTGGCCGCGGCCCCTCCCTAGGGAACCCTAGGGCGCCTCCTCCCCCCCCCTAACCCCTCTATATAGTGAGGGAGAGAGAGGGCAGCCGCACCCTTCTCCTGGCGCAGCCCCTCCCTCCTCCAACTCTTCCTTCTCCTCCATAGAGCTTGGTGAAGCCCTGCACGAATACCACCAGCTCCACCATCACGCCGTTGTGCTGCCGGAGTTCTTCCTCAACTTCTCCTCTCCCCTTGCTGGATCAAGAAGGAGGAGACATCCTCGGGCTGTACATGTGTTGAACGCGGAGGCGCCGTCCGTTCGGCGCTAGATCGGATCTTCCGCGATTTGAATCGCCGCGAGTACAACTCCATCAAGCGCGTTCTTGTAACGCTTCCGCTTAGTGATCTTCAAGGGTATGAAGATGCACTCCCTCTCTCTCGTTGCTAGCATCTCCTTGATTGATCTTGGTGACATGTAGGAAATTTTTTGAATTATTGCTACGTTCCCCAACACGGGTTGTGGCTCAAAGTCTTGAACGTGAAGCCGAAGGTGGTGGATGGCCAGCACGCGGAGTGCGGAGGAGCCATGGTGAGCAAGCTACCCAACGTCTCCAGGCCCAAAGGCACTTTTGTGGAGACTGTAAAGGAATGGCAGAAGTAGTGGTTCTACATCACAGAACCTCGCGGCACCACCTGGGCCGCAGTTGCCGAATTCCGCTCCATTGCTCCCATGCGACTCACCTCCTGGGCCGTGAAGAGTCTGGACTGGTGTTCACCTGACGAGCTGATAGCGCTGCAGACGCGCGTTCAAAGCATGGTGACCAAGAACGTCGAGCTCGTTGACGTCATCCAGGTGATGCTAGTCCGCCGGATTCTTCTGTGCCAGCACCAAAGCCGCCCTTTGTGGGAGTTTTCAAAGAAGCACCAGACCTTGAAAAGGCTCTTCGAGACTTCTCACGAAGGGGCCAGGAAGTTGCTCTTTAAGGGCAACGAGAAGCCACCGGCCAAGGACTCAGACCGTGGTCACGATTTTAAACACCCCGCCAGCGAGGTATGTTTCTCTCGACGTATCCCCGACTTAAATGTTTCAAGGATGATATCTAAGCCTTTATTATTGCTCTTCCAGGACTGGATGGAGAGGGCGAGGCGGATCCAGTGTTCGGCTCCGCTGCCCGAAGAACCTGTCATCCCGCACCTGGCGAATATGCTGGTGCCGGCACCATATAAGGCGTCGTAGAAGAAGGCCAATAAGAAGGCCAAGGGGGCCAAGGGTGGCCCCTGTTGCAAGGGCACTTCGGACGCGATGTTCGAAGACGACGAGGCCCATTCTTCTGTCCATGAGGACAATGACGAGGAAGAGGAGGAGGAGGAAGAAAACAACCCTCCTCCCGAGGATACGAAGAAGAAGAGGGCGGCCTCGGCACATCCGGAGGCAAAAGCGCTCAAAAAGGGCAAGGGCGCCCCAATGGTCAATACCGCGTGGGACGTTGACAGTAGTCCGGAACGACGCCCCCGCACTAAGCCCCAGGCCGCATCGTAAGTGACATGGCTTATTTGTGTGCACATCCAGCCCTTTCTCTTTATTATTTCAACATGGTTAACTGCACTATTGCAGTCCGGCCCGTGACCTTATCCAGCGATCCTTATTTGGAGGTTCGTTGGCTCCATCGGAGATGGCGAGCATGTCGCCACCGCTTGCTTACTCCCCTGGGGCCAAGGATGATGCCGAAGTGCTGTCCCGAAGGACCGCTCCGAACCAGGGAGGAGCCCAGGACGTTGTTCGGGAGGTGCCACAAGGCGGGACCTCCACTGTCGGACACATGGAGGAGTCAATCCCCATGGAGACTGGCTAAGAGTGCCGTATCCAGTTCGTCCCTCAGCCGAATATGATTCCGGAGACCCATATGGCTCCGGAGTCGGGCGAGCAGCCCCCTTTGAAGGAGGGGGGGGGGTTGCGCCGCCTCCACCGGTGGCTCCTGTCCATCCAGGAGCGCCGGATGACCTGATGGGGCGCTACAAACCACCTCCGTCGTGGACGAGCACCGTGTCCTTATGGGTGCGGTGATCGAGAAGGTTCAGTCCGCCAAGAGCGGACTGAATGAAGCCTGCAGCAACCTGTTAACAGGTTTCGAGGTAAGAAAGAGAAAAAACCTGTATAGTCCGTAGCCCCTGAGACGCTGTCCGGTGTTCGGCGAGAAGAACCGGACAGGGGATCAATCCTTAACTATAAGATACTGATTGAATATGTATCAGTAAGCAGGCGTCCCTGTTGGCCGCGACCTCGCATGCTGCCGAGGTCTCCGAACTGAAGCGGAGGCTGGAGCGGACCGAGAACGAGAACGAGCTCGGTGAGGTTAAGGTTCAGTTCCAGGAGCAGCAAGGTGAGTAACGACTTGCTGCATGTTCGGGAATGGATAAGCGCTGTATATTGACAGCGGTATTGTGATACATGCAGAAGCCGCGACCGAGGTCGAGGCCCTGAGTAAGGCCCTGGGCAAGGCCGAGGAGCAGGCTGTCTAGCAGCAAGCCGCCCGTAAGAAGCTAGAGGCCCGGGTCAAAGAAGTCCAACAAGAGCTCCAGGATGCGATTAACAAATGTGAGACTTTGGAGAATGATGCATCGGCTCAAGGGGCCGAGCTCACCAAGGCTCGTCAGAGCGTGGAGACCGCTCAGAATGAGGCCCAGGCCGCCCTCCAGGAGATCCAGGAGGCCAAGAACATCACAGCGGGTAAGGCTTTTAAGATGCAAAGAAAGTATGTGGAGAAGCAGTACCTTTTACTAACCCGGTTCGAGTTCCCAGGCTTTTGCTGATCTACCACGCAGTGTATCGGACATCGTGGAGTTCTATCAAGCCGAAGGAGGGGGTTCCACGAAGAAGCTCTTCTGGTCGCAATATGCGGTGTCAGAGCCTCCCGTGTCCTTCACCGATCAGCTGAAACAGCTGGTGGAGCTGCACAAGGTGGCCGAATTAGCAATGAAGGATTTGACAATCCGGCTATGGCCAGCCGAAGCTATGCCTGGCAGCTAGTTCAGACTCGTGAGGCAGATGGTGAACGCCTGTCCTTGGCTGGACGTCATCAAGCGCTCCGCCTGTATTGAAGGTGCTTGTATGGCCTTCGCTTGCTGCAAGATGTGGTGGGCGAAGATGAATGTTGTTGAAGTTGCCAGCGGGCCGCCGGAGGGCAAGGAGCACCGCACACCCGAGCGATATTTCGCGGATGTCGTAGAGGGGTCTCAACTTGTAGTGGAGGAATGTTTGCAGGACATTGTATTTGATTAAATGTATTCATGTTGCCTTTGCCTTGTATTATGGGAACAAAGCCGGTTTTTGTAAAGTAATTTTATTATGCTTTGAATTGTTTCCTCCTGTGCGACCGTGTTGCTTGTAATCTGAGGGTTGGCCAGTCGTCGGCTTCTGCCCTCACGTAGATAATACAGAGGTGTTCGGGATGGAATCTAAACAATCTTGATCCAATTACATGGTCCTTGAAGGAGTTGTTTAGCGCAAAGAACAAGGCAATCAGACTTTACGGCTTGAACGCCCTCACTTAGCCATAGGAGTTTTATAATAAAGCACGGGCGCAACCCCTGGTTTAAACCAGAGTACAGTCAGCATCTGATCAGGAAGTGCCGATCTCTCGCATAATGCAAAAAAAATCTCCAACGATTTGTAACCCTCGATTAGCTGACCGGCTCTCGCCATATCATGACAATCAGTTTTCAGCTTTATCTACTGAGGTGCTCATCTGATCAAAGCCAGGGCACAATCGCAGTAGTTCTCCCTTTACTACCCTAGCCAATAGAGCGGAACGTAGGGTAGCAAGCACAGGAGCCGGGAAACCCAACTATTGACCAAAGACATGATTCGGAGCCAACGCATATAATGCTAAATTCGGGGTGCCGAACTTATATATAAGAAGTGTTCGGGCTGTGCTGCCGTATTGTGGGGCGACAGGTGGCCCCTGGAGAATATGAAACATAAAAGAGTGTCGATGCAGCAAATAAGCAGATCGAAATAAAACAAAGTAAGAAGCGAAAACCACAGAAACTGGGCCACGAACCATTTTTATTGTAACTGGATGGATACGTCAAGGCGTATCTTGTACATATGGTGCAAGAAGTATCCGGCTATTTAACATGCCGGAATCAATAGGGCGCAGCGTGCGGGTCCTGAGAAATAAGTATGAATACCGTCAATAAGAACGTATAAAGGTTACCCTACACACATGTGCTGCTTGCCTCCGTTGTATTCCAGTCCTTCTAAAGGACTTGCAATCAGGCCGCGGAAAAAGGTGCCTGAAACAAGAAAAGGAAGTAAAAGTATGTGTGTCCGGGATCGGTCTAGCCTAACTGTAGACCCCGGGTTATCTCGTGCCTCCGTCAATGTCCATGGAATTTTGAGTGCATAATTGTGTACGCGTGGTACGAATGCCACTACTTCATTAGGGCTGGGACGGAGGCCAAATTGCTAGTCAAGCTCTTGACGAGCCGCCGCTGTCTCACAGTTGCAGCAGTAGTCCGGACCCTCTTGATGGTGTCCTGGGGCTCGGCAGCTGGATTATAATGCTGCCTGAGAAAGCCGGTCTGTACTTCTGCTGCTAGGGCTGCGGTTTGCTCCTCTATTCGGAGGGAGCGTTCCGTATTGCCATTGACTGTTATGATGCCGCATGGACCGGGCATCTTGAGCTTGAGATAAGCATAGTGTGGCACTGCGTTAAATCTAGCAAACGCAGTTCGTCCGGCGATGCGTGGTAGCCGCTATGAAGGGGACGATATCGAAGATTAACTCTTTGCTTCGGAAGTTGTCCGGAGAACCAAAGACCACCTCCAGCATGATTGAGCCCGTACAGCGGGCCTATACGCCTGGTATGACTCCTTTAAAGGTAGTCTTTGTTGGTTTGATTCGTGAGGGATTAATGCCCATCTTTCGTACTGTATCCTGGTATAGCAGGTTGTGGCTGCTTCCACCATCCATCAGGACCCGTGTAGGTGGAATCCATCGATGATTGGGTCAAGGACCAGTGCGGCCGAACCGCCATGGTGAATACTAGTCGGATGATCTCGACGATCGAAGGTGATCGGAAATGACGACCATGGATTGAACTTTGGGGCGACTGGCTCTACTGCGTAGACGTCCCTGAGTGCTCGTTTGCGCTCCTTTCTGGGGATGTGCGTGGCGTATATCATGTTCACCATTTTGACTTGGGGGCATTTCTTCTGCCCCCCGTGTTCGCTTAGGGGCTCTTCATCCTAGTCCTCACTTTGTGATCCCTTTTATTTGTTTTCCGAGTTTAACTTGCCAGCTTGTTTGAAAACCCAACAGTCTCTGTTGGTGTGATTGGCTTGTTTATCTGGGGTCCCATGTATCTGGCACGGACAGTCGAGTATGCGGTCGAGGCTGGAAGGTCCTTCATTGTTTCTTTTGTAGGGCTTCTTCCGTTGACCAGGCTTGGAGCCACTGAATCCGGCGTTAACTGTGGTATCATCGGTGTTGTTGCCATTGCTTCGGCGTTTGTGTCTATTGCGCTGGAGCTTGCTGGTGTTGTTCTTGGCCTAGGAGGGGCCTGCCTTGCTGGCTGTGTTCTTACTGCGAGCCAGCCAGCTGTCCTCACCTGCGCAAAAGCGGGTCATGAGTGACGTAAGGGTTGCCATAGACTTCGGCTTTTCTTGGCCGAGGTGGCGTGCTAGCCATTCGTCACGGATGCTGTGTTTGAAGGCTGCTAGGGCCTCGGCATCCGGACAGTCAACGATCTGGTTCTTTTTGGTTAGGAACCTAGTCCAGAATTTTCTGGCTGATTCTCCAGGTTGTTGAACTATGTGGCTTAAGTCATCGGCGTCTGGTGGCCGGACATAGGTTCCTTGGAAGTTGTCCAGGAAGGCTTCTTCCAAGTCCTCCCAGCTGCCAATAGAATTTTCAGGCAGGCTGTTAAGCCAGTGCCGAGCTGGCCCTTTAAGTTTTAGTGGGAGGTATTGAATGGCGTGGAGGTCATCTCCTCGAGCCATATGGATATGGAGAATGAAGTCCTCGATCCATACTGCAGGATCGGTTGTGTCGTCGTATGATTCAATATTGACGGGCTTGAACCCCTCGGGGAATTCATGATCCAGTACTTCATCTGTGAAGCAGAGCGGGTGTGCGGCACCTCTATATCGGGCCGCATCGTAGCGGAGCTCTGATGAAGTCCGTCTACGGCATTCGGCCCGGGCGTGGTTAGGTTTGTCACGTCTGAATAGGTAGTCGTCGTCGTGCCTCGAGGCACGTCCTCGTGATCCGTAGATCGATCTTGTGTGTCCTGCTCTATTGTCCAGGGTCTGTCAGAGGTCGTACGTATGACTCTGGACTCTTCCGTCCCTATTTTGACGGGGTGGTGGGGTGGTCTGCTGTTCGGCCTGAGTTACCGCTTTATCCCGACCGCGGGGTGGCCGTTCGACCGCCCTGTCTCGACCACGTGGTGGTCGTTCTGCATTACGTGAGGGAGATATGTGCTCTAGCGCCTCCTCATCGAATTGAGGCAGCAGTCTGCGTTTTGGGTAGCTCTTGGCTGGGCGCTTGAGGCCGTATTCCTCGGCTGTCAGGACATCATTCCATCTGTCGACGAGCAGGACTTGTTTAGCTTGAAGCTGCTGTTGTTTCTTTTTCAGGCTCCTTGCAGTGGCTGTGAGCTGAAGCTTAAAGCGCTCCTGCTCGAGAGGATCCTCAGGCACGATGAAGTCTTTGTTGCCAAGGCTTGTCTCCTCCTCGGAGGGTGGACGGTAACTATCGTCCTCTGAGTCATCTTCTATGGCCTGTTCGTCAGGGTTGTCTTGCCTGCTGTCATGTTCCTGTTCGGATGTAGCCCCGACAGGGTCTTCATTGTTTTTGGCGTCGCCCGGAGTACTATTTTCTCCGATGCCAGTGTTGCCATCCTTTGAGCGACGGGGCTTAGAGCGGCGTTTGGGCCACCGGCGCTTGGACAATGTCTCGGAGGTTTTATTCACATCTAGCTCTTCTTTGTCGTCGCCAGATCCTTTAGGTGTATCAACCATGTATACGTCGTACGACGAGGTAGCCGTCCAACGTCCAGTGAATGGCGGGTCTTGGCCTTGCTCCTTGTCGGCATGGTCGTCCATCCCGTTGATGTCTTCGGAGCCATAGTCAAGCATGTCGGTTAAGTCATCGACTGTGCCTATGAAGTGGGTGGCGGGTGGGAAGCAAAATTCCTCGTCATCCGTCTCTAGTTCGAACCGGACATAGTTCGGCTGTGAGTCCTTCTCCAAGGACAAATTATTCAAATATTTTAGCATGTCGCCCAAAGGCGAGTGCTGGAAAACGTCAGCTGCGCTGAACTCGAAGACCGATAGCCAATCTAGCTCGGTGTCCGCAGGCACACATAGTCCAGAGCTTATAGCCGGAGACAAGTCCGGAGTACCGCTAAAGTGAATATTGCAGGGCATTGAGTCCGTGTGCGGCTCCAACGCCGTGGACTCTGCGGCCTCGGATGGCGCGATCTGCTTTGGCTCTAGGGCCGTTGCAGCAGCAGGAACCATCTCCTGGGTGTGACCCGATGACAGATTTAAGCCACGTTCATCGAGGGGAGGGGAAGCGATCACCGCGGGCTCAGATCCTTTGAAGATGAAGTCTCCACGGATATCCGCGACGTAGTTTGAGCTTCCGAATCTGACCTGATGGCCAGGGCGTAGCTACCGATCTGCTCCAGATGGCCAAGCGAGTTGGCCCGCAGTACGAAGCCGCCGAATACGAAGATCTGTCCGGGGAGGAAGGTTTCTCCCTGGACAACGTACATACTGATGATCGAAGGGGCCATCGAGCCCTTTGCCGATGGCACAGTGGAACTCTCAATGAAACCACCAATGTCGATGTCAAAACCGGCGGATCTCGGGTAGGGGGTCTGTAGGATCTTGAGAAGAGGTGTCTAGAGGGGGGTGATTAGACACTAAGTACCAAAGTTCCAGTTTTTAACCTTATTAAAGTTTAAGTGAAGTTTAGGCACAAGTTTAACTTTTTCAATACATAACAGGCAAGCATGCAATGAGTATATGAGCAGCGGAAAGTAAAGCATGCAACTTGCAAAAAGTAAAGGGAAGGGTTTGGAGGATTCAAACGCAATTGGAGACACGGATGTTTTTGGCGTGGTTCCGATAGGTGGTGCTATCGTACTTCCACGTTGGTGGAGACTTCAACCCACGAAGGGTAACGGTTATGCCTTGAGTCCACGGAGGGCTCCACCCACGAAGGGTCCATGAAGTAGCAACCTTGTCTGTCCCACCATGGCCGTCGCCCACGAAGGACTTGCCTCACTAGCGGTAGATCTTCATGAAGTTGGCGATCTCCTTGCCCTTACAAACTCCTTGGTTCAACTCCACAATCTTGTCGGAGGCTCCCAAGTAACACCTAGCCAATCTAGGAGACACCACTCTCCAAGAAGTAACAAATGGTGTGTTTATGATGAACTCCTTGCTCTTGTGCTTCAAATGATAGTCTCCCCAACAGTCAACTCTCTCTCATAGGATTTGAATCTGGTGGAAAGAAGATTTGAGTGGAAAGCAACTTGGGGAAGGCTAGAGATCAAGATTCATATGGTAGGAATGGAATATCTTGGCCTCAATACATGAGTAGGTAGTTCTCTCTCAAATAGGATCTTTGGAAGTGTAGGTTCAGTCTGATGGCTCTCTTCACGAATGAAGAGGAGGTGGAGGGGTATATATAGCCTCCACACACAATCTAACCGTTACACACAATTTACCGATCTCGGTGGGACCGAATCAACAAACTCGGTCAGACCGATTTTAGTAAACTTAGTGACCGTTAGGGTTTTCGGTGGGACTGATTTGCATCTCGGTAGGACCGATATGGTTAGGGTTAGGGCATAACGTAATCTTGGTGAGACCGATTACACAAACTCGATGAGACCGATTTTGGTAATTAGCTAACCAAAGAGTTGGTCAGGCAAACTCGGTTGGACCGATTACTCAAACTCGGTGGGACCGATTTCGATAATGAGTCAACCAGAAAGTTTGCATTGTAATCTCGGTAGTACCGATTGCTCAAACTCGGTGAGACTGATTTTGACAATGGACATACACAGAGAGATTATAATCCCATCTCGGTGAGACCGAGATCCCTATCGGTGAGACCTATTTGCCTAGGGTTTGTGGCAGTGCCTAAGACATCAAAACTCGGTGGCGCTGGATAGGAAGAATCAGTGGGGCCGAGTTTGACTTTAGGTTTTAGGACATATGTGTGGAATTGGGAAAGTAGTTGAGGGTATTTGGAGCATATCACTAAGCACATGAAGCAAGAGGCTCATTAAGCAACACCTCATCCCTCCTTGATAGTATTGTCTTTTCCTATAGACTCAATGTGATCTTGGATTACTAAAATGTAAAATGAAGAGTCTTGAGCTTGAAGCTTGAGCCAATTCTTTGTCCTTAGCATCTTGAAGGAGTTCCCACATCCTTTAGTCCATGCCACTCCATTGTTGAACTTATCTGAAACATACTAGATAAAAGTGTTAGTCCAACAAGAGATATGTTGACATTAATTACCAAAACCACCTAGGGAGCACTTGTGCTTTCAATCTCCCCCTTTTTGGTAATTGATGACAACATACATCAAAGCTTTAGATAAATATATAAAGAATAGCAAGTAAAGCTTTGTAAAGACATGTAACATGCATAGGCTCCCCCTACATGTATGCAATCATGTGAATATGGAATGTAGAAGCATGTGATAGCATAACCATGATAGAGTAGGCAATGTGTTACATGTATCTTGGCCATATGCATCAGAGCAAAGAATATTAAATAAAATACCTTCATGCCCATGAGTCCTTCTTGCAAACAGTATGTACATCAGCAAGAATTCCTCATACACATGATTGTGATGCATATACTTACCTTGTAGTCTTGAGTTGGCTTAGGATGGAATGAGCCTGCGTAAACAAGGTTAGATAACACAGATGCACCTACAGCCAGAGCAAACAAAAGAAACCACAAGAATACCAAGACTGGGATGACATGTAGAGAGTGAGTACTAAGTACTACATTGGATTTGACATGTCCCCAAGAGTAAAGATATGCAATGAATTTAGATGATTTCTTTCCCTTAGATGTCTTGCTCCCCCTGAATCTAGCATGGGATACTGGGAGAAGATAGGGAACAGGAAATCAGAGCTGAAAAGAAAATCAGAGCTGAAGGATATAAATGAACAGAGCTAATGCAAGCTAATGCAGATAAGCACTTATGAGCATGTCTTTCCCCTCAAGAAGACATGTGGCATCTCTCCTCTTGAACATCAAGCATCTGGGATCCTTGAGAAATACTCTCTACTAGTATCCACACATGTATCTGAGTTTCCTATCAATACAATTATAGCATGGATAATAAACGATTATCATGAACAAGGAAATATAATAATAATAATAACTATTTATTATTGCCTCTAGGGCATATTTCCAACAGTCCCGAACTATGCGTCTAGGTCGATGGTAACAGGAGACGGGGGACACGATGTTTACCCAGGTTCGGGCCCTCTCTATGGAGGTAATACCCTACTTCCTGCTTTATTGATCTTGATGAATATGAGTATTAGAAGAGTTGATCTACCACGAGATCGTAGTTAAACCCTAGAAGTCTAGCCTATCTGAATATGGTAATGTGTGTCCTTTCCGGACTAAACCCTCCGGTTTATATAGACACCGGGGGGATCTAGGGTTTACATGGAGTCGGTTACATAAGAAGGAATCTTCATAGTAGGTCGCCAAGCTTGCCTTCCACGCCAAGGAGAGTCCAATCCGGACACAAGTACGGTCTTCGGTCTTCATATCTTCATAGCACATCAGTCCGGCCCATGGATAACAGGCCGGACGCCCGAGTACCCCTTAATCTGGGACTCCCTCGGCGACCATGAGGTAGGAGGGTGTGCCCTCACCCTCGTGGGCCCCTCGTAGCTCCAATGACCTACTTCTTTCTCCTATATATACTCTTATACCCTAAAAACATCGAGGGAATTCACGAAACCACTTTTCCAGCGCCGCAACCTTCTGTACCAGTGAGATCCCATCTTGGGGCCTTTTCCGGCGATCTGCTGGAGGGGGATTCAATCACGGAGGGCTTCTACATCAACACCATATCCTTTCCGATGGTGTGTGAGTAGTTTACCACAGACCTTCGGGTCCACAGTTATTAGCTAGATGGCTTCCTCTCTCTTTGGATCTCAATACAAATTTCTCCTCGATCTTCTTGGAGATCTATTCGATGTAATACTTTTTGCAGTGTGTTTGCCGAGATCCGATGAATTGTGGGTTTATGATCAAGATTATCTATGAACAATATTTGATTCTTCTCTGAATTCTTTTATGCATGATTTAAATATCTTTGCAAGTCTCTTCGAATTATCGGTTTAGTTTGGCCTACTAGATTGATCTTTCTTGCAATGGGAGAAGTTCTCAACTTTGGGTTCAATCTTGCGGTGCTCGATTCCAGTGACAGAAAGGGAACCGGCACATATTGTATTGTTGCCATCAAGGATAAAAAGATGGGGTTTATATCATATTGCTTGAGTTTATCCCTCTACATCATGTCATCTTTCCTAATGCGTTACTCTGTTCTTATGAACTTAATACTCTAGATGCATGCTGGATAGTGGTCGATGTGTGGAGTAATAGTAGTAGATGCATAATCATTTTGGTCTACTTGTCACGGACGTGATGCCTATGTTCATGATCATGCCTAGATATTCTCATAACTATGCGCTTTTC
This sequence comes from Aegilops bicornis, assembly GCA_021605145.1. Taxonomy (NCBI): domain Eukaryota; kingdom Viridiplantae; phylum Streptophyta; class Magnoliopsida; order Poales; family Poaceae; genus Aegilops; species Aegilops bicornis. Next base: position 539,124,908 of record CM038672.1, read on the forward strand.
TATCAATTGCTCGGCAGTAATTTGTTCACCCACCGTAATATATATGCTATCTTGAGAGAAGCCACTAGTGAAACCTATGGCCCCGGGTCTACTTTACATCATATAAGTTTCCAATCCACAATTCTAGTTTACTATTTATTTTGCAATCTTTACTTTCCAATCTATACAAAAAAAATACCAAAAATATTTATCTTATTATCTTTATCAGATCTCACTATTGCAAGTGGTCGTGAAGGGATTAACAACCCCTTTATCGCGTTGGTTGCAAGATTCTTGATTGTTTGTGCAGGTACTAGGCGATTTGTGTGTAGTCTCCTACTAGATTGATACCTTGGTTCTCAAAAACTGAGGGATATACTTATGCTACTTTGCTGCATCACCCTTTCCTCTTCAAGGGAAAACCAACGCATGCTCAAGAGGTAGCAAGAAGGATTTCTGGCGCCGTTGCCGGGGAGGTTTACGCCAACTCAAGTCAAGATTTGATCTCCCGTCAACGTGCGGATTTATGGCGCCGTTGCCAGGGAGATCTACACTCAAGTCAGGAAATACCAAGTACCCATCACAAACTCTTATCCCTCGCGTTACATTATTTTCCATTTGCCTCTTGTTTTCCTCTCCCCCACTTCACCTTTGCCTTTTCTTCGCCCTCCTTCTGTTCGATCTTATGTTACCGTGTACCATCTTTTTGCTTGCATCTTCGCTTGCTAAAAGTTTATGGATCCTCATCCACTTGCTAATCTCTTTAAGAGATCCAATTATGATGAACCTATTGCTAGTGAGTTGAGTGCACTAGATTATCTTTATGAGGTTTTGCTTGAAGTTCGTGAATCTGAAAATTGTGATGAAGTACTTTATGAAGCGATTCACGATAGATCTTTGAATAAAAAGCATGATTGCAATTATTTTATTATAAATTCTATTGATTTAAATTGTGCTAATAATATGAAAAACCCTAAGCTTGGGGATGCTAGTTCTTCTATGTCCTCTACTTGTTGCAATGATCGTGATTGGGGTGATAGTGATTCTTATGATCCTGAAAATTTATTTAAGCCCCATGATGAATATGAGATTGATAACAGTGTTTGCAATATTATTGAAAGTGGGTCTGGAAGAGTGTCAACTTTAGATCCCACATATTTGGAGAATGTTCAATCTTATGAAATTTTTGAGAAAAGTGGGTGTGGAGAGGTCATGACTTTATTTTATGATAATCCCACTATTTTGGAAGAGTGTCAACTTTGCATGCATGTGGATCATGAAGAGAAAATTTATGTGATAGCTATTTTGTTTAATTTTCTTATGATCCCACATGTAATTATTATGAGAGATGAAAATATGGTTGTAGAAATTTTCATGTTACAAAATTACCTCTCGTTATGTTGAGATTGCTATTGTTTCTTTCCACTTCCTTGCATATGCTAGTTTTTGCTTGCTATGATAATTTGTTTGCCTATAAGATGCCTATGCATAGGAAGTATGTTAGAGTAAGTTTTGTTTGTCACGTGTTTCATGATGCTCTCTTTGCACTTCAAGTCTTGTCTTTCATGTGAGCATCATCGAAATCTCAATGCCTAGCTAGGGGCGTTGAACGATAGCACTTGTTGGGAGGCAACCCAATTTCATTTTTGTTCCTTGCTTTTTGTTTCTGTTTAGTAATAAATAATTCATTTATATTCTGTTTATATGTGGTTTTATGTTTTAGTTAGTGTTTGTGCCAAGTAAAACCTTTGGGAAGACTTAAGTGAAGTCTTTGCGATCTTGCTGTAAAAAACAGAAACTTTTGCGCTCACGAGATTAGATGCGGATTTTTACTGGAGAGAGATTTTAGGTTGATTATTTTTGCAGATGATTAATAGATAAATTCCTCACGTCCACAAATTTATTTCAGAATTTTTGGAGTTACAGAAGTATACGTTTGATACAGATTACTACAGACTGTTCTGTTTTTGACAGATTCTGTTTTTCGTGTGTTGTTTGCTTATTTTGATGAATCTATGGCTAGTATCGGGGGGTATGAACCATAGAGAAGTTGGAATAAAGTAGGTTTAACACCAATAAAAATAAATAATGATTTCATTACAGTACTTTAAGGTGGTGGTTTGTTTTCTTATACTAACGGAGCTCATGATATTTTCTTTTGAGTTTTGTGTTGTGAAGTTTTCAAGTTTTTGGGTAAAGATTTGATGGATTATGGAATAAGGAGTGGCAAGAGCCTAAGCTTGGGGATGCCCAAGGAACCCCAAGGTAAAATTCAAGGACAAACAAAAGCCTAAGCTTGGGGATGCCCCGGAAGGCATCCCCTCTTTCGTCTTCGTCTATCGGTAACTTTACTTGAGGCTATATTTCTATTCACCACATGATATGTGTTTTGCTTGGAGCATCTTGTATGATTTGAGTATTTTATTTTTTGTTTACCACAATCATCCTTTCTGTACACACCTTTTGGGAGGGACACACATGAATCGGAATTTATTAGAATACTCTATGTGCTTCACTTATATCTGTTGAGCTAGATAATTTTGCTCTAGTGCTTCACTTATATCTTTTAGAGCACGGTGGTGGTTTTCTTTTATAGAAATTATTGATCTCTCATGCTTCACTTATATTATTTTTAGATTCTTTTAGAGCATCATGGTAATTTGCTTTGGCTATAAAATTAGTCCTAATATGATAGGCATCCAAGATGGGTGTAATAAAAACTTTCATATAGAGTGCATTGTATACTTTGATACTTGATAGTTGTTTTGAGATATAAAGCTGGTAATGTTAGAGTCATGCTAGCTGGGTAATTGTGGAATTGAGGAATACTTGTGTTAAGGATTGCAAGTCTCGTAGCATGCACGTATGGTAAACATTGTGTGACAAATTTGAAGCATGAGGTGTTCTTTGATTGCTTTCCTTATGAGTGGCGGTCGGGGACGAGCGATGGTCTTTTCCTACCAATCTATCCCTCTAGGGGCATGCGTAGTAGTACTTTGCTTCGAGGGCTAATAAAATTTTGCAATAATTATATGAGTTCTTATGACTAATGTGAGTCCATGGATTATACGCACTCTTACCTTTCCGCAATTTGCTAGCCTCTACGGTACCGTGCATTGCCCTTTCTCACCTCGAGAGTTGGTGCAAACTTCGTCGGTGCATCCAAACCCCGTGATACGATACGCTCTATCACACATAAGCCACCATACCTACCTATTATGGCATTTCCATAGCCATTCCAAGATATATTTCCATGCAACTTTCCACCGTTCCGTTTATTATGACATGCTCCATCATTGTCATATTGCTTTGCATGATCAGGTAGTTGACATCGTATTTGTGGCAAAGCCACCTTCTTAATTATTTCATACATGTCGCTCTTGATTCATCGCATATCCCGGTACACCCCGGAGGCATTCACATAGAGTCATATTTTTGTTCTAGTATTGAGTTGTAATTCTTGAGTTATGAATAAATAAAAGTGTGATGATCATCATTATTAGAGCATTGTCCCATGTGACGAAAGGATGATGGATACTATGATTCCCCCACAAGTCGGGATGAGACTCCGGACGAAAAAAGAGAGGCCAAAGAAGCCCAAATAAAAAAGAGGCCAAAGAAGCCCAAACAAAAAAATGAGAGAAGAAGAGAGAAGGGACAATGTTACTATCCTTTTTCCACACTTGTGCTTCAAAATAGCACCATGATCTTCATGATAGAGAGTTTCTTATTTTGTCACTTTCATATACTAGTGGGAATTTTTCATTATAGAACTTGGCTTGTATATTCCAATGATGGGCTTCCTCAAAATGCCCTAGGTCTTCGTGAGCAAGCAAGTTGGCTGCACGCCCACTTAGTTTCTTTTGATGAGCTTTCATATATTTATAGCTCTAGTGCATCCGTTGCATGTCAATCCCTACTCCTTGCATTGACATCAATTGATGGGCATCTCCATAGCCCGTTGATTAGCCGCGTCAATGTGAGACTTTCTCCTTTTTTGTCTTCTCATATAACCCCCATCATCATATGCTATTCCACCTATAGTGCTATATCCATGGCTTGCGCTCATGTACTGCGTATGGGTTGAAAAGGCTGAAGCGCGTTAAAAAATATGAACCAATTGCTCGGCTTGTCATCGGGGTTGTGCATGATGGGAGCATTTTGTGTGACGAAAATGAAGCATGGCCAAACTATATGATTTTGTAGGGATAAGCTTTCTTTGGCAATGTTATTTTGATAAGACATAATTGCTTGGTTAGCATGCTTGAAGTATTACTATTTTTATGTCAATATTAAAACTTTGTCTAGAATCTTTCGGATCTAAACACTCATGCCACAATAAAGAGAATTACATTGAAAAATTATGTTAGGTAGCATTCCACATCAAAAATTCGGTTTTATCATTTACCTACTCAAGGACGAGCAGGAATTAAGCTTGGGGATGCTTGATATGTCTCCAACATATCTATAATTTTTTATTGTTCCATGCTATTATATTATCTGTTTTGGATGTTTAATGGGCTTTAATATACCTTTTTATATTATTTTTGGGACTAACCTATTAACCGAAGGCCTAGTGGAATTTGCTGTTTTTTGCCTATTTTAGTGTTTCGCAGAAAAGGAATATAAAATGGAATCCAAACGGAACAAACGCAATGAAAGAAGATGAAGAACCCCATGAGCTCTTTCGAAGAGTGACCAAACTCGCGGTCTCACTACGAGATCATGGGAGCAAGGACATGGATGACAATTGGATCAAGCGCAAGTTCCTCAAGGCCATGATGCCCTACAACAAGGCCATGTCCTCCGTCATTCGTCAAAGACCGGACTTCCACTCCATGACCTCAAGTGAAGTGTTGGATGAGTTCGTTGCAATGAGCATCTTGTACAAGACCGCCGACAATGCGGTGCTCCGTTCTCAAAGTGCAAAGAAGCCCAACCTTGCATTGAAGGCCAAGGTTAGTGTGGAAGAAGAGGAAGAAGAAGGAGATGAGGAGAGCAACCCCGAAGACACGAAATAATATTATCATGAGCACATGGCTCTTGCCTCAAGACAATTTTGGAGCAAGAAGAATACAAGACCCAACTTCAAGAAGAACAGCTCAAGTGGCCTCAAGGGCAAGCAACGAGTTAGAACTTGTTTCAACTGTGGCAATGTGAGCCATTTCGTTGTGGATTTCCCTTACGAGAAGCGGGAAGATAATGGTGGCAAGTTCATCCGAATAGACAAGGCCAAGTCCTTCCCCAACAAGAACAACTTCACCAAGAAGACTCCTACTCGCGGGTTGGTGGTTCAAGAAGAATACCGTGAGGATGACGATGATGATGAAGATAGTGAAGCAATGGCCATGGCATCTGTTGCCATTGCCACAACTCCCCAGGTGTCTCTCTTCGATTCACCCAACGAGAACATCACCGCCAAGTGTCTCATGGCTAAAGCCACCAACAAGGTAACCCCCAACATCAAAACCACCATTATTCCTAATCCTTCTTCGACGGTTGGCTTTGATGATGGTAATGGGTCTAATGAGGAGGTAAATGAATTTGAGTCCTTCCTGAGTAAGCTCAAGGGCAAATCCAAGAACTTTGTTGCTCTCTTGGAACAACTTGGTGAAGCCAATGACATGATCGAGGCTCATGAAGAAACCATCTCTAAGATGGAAGGTCATAGTCGTGACTATGCCGATGAGATATCGGATCTCTCTAATGCTCTTGAGGAAGAGCGTGGACATCATTTGGCTCTTGAGGAGTCACACAACGATGGCCATGCCAAATTAAAGAAAGATCTTGATCATGCTCTTGTTGTGTCTCATGTACTAACTTCCGAGAAGGCTAACCTTGGGGTTGATCATGCTAGACTCAAGGTGGAGTTTGATGTACTTGACAAGGCCCATAAGGTCTTGAAAGGTGCTCATGCAAACCTCAAGGAGTCTCATGCTCAACTCCAAGTTAAGCTAACCAAGGAAAAGGCCACATTTCCTCACATGGTCTTAATTGATAATGCAAATGCTACTAACCCGTGTTGTGAGCATGTGCATCTTGTGGAGGAGAATGCCAAGTTGAAGGGACAACTCGAGAAAGGTCTTGTGTCATGCATACAAGGTGAGAAGAACCTAAATGACCTTTTGAGCAATCAAAAGGAAGTTGTGGGCAAGGAGGGAGTTGGGTTCTCACCCAAGTCCAAGAACAAGAAGAAGGAAGAGAAGAAGAATAACAAGACCAAACGACCTCCCCCGCTTAAGCAAACTTTTGTGAAAGAGGGAGAGGGTGCTCTTAAGGAGAATAAGAACAATGCAAAGAGTGGTGATGCCAAAAGGGGCAAAGCCATCTCTCCCAATAAAGCCGGCGACTTTAACCCCTCTTATGTGTTGTGCCGTGCTAGTGATGGGCATGTTTATGCTAAATTTGTCGGTTCTTCTTATGAGTACATTGAATGGTCTATTTGGGTTCCTAAGACCCTTGTTACTAACATCAAAGGACCCATTAGTAAATGGGTACCTAAAACCAAGCATTGATCTCTTGTAGGTGTTTGCTTCCGGTGGGGGATCATGGTTGCTCGATAGTGGAGCAACAAATCATATGACCGGAAGCAAGGACTTGGTGGTGGACGTGCAAAAGATTCCATCTATGCCCACCAATGTCGAGTGGGGTGATGCCTCACATTCTAAGGTATTGGGTCTTGGCAAGGTTGTCATTTCTCACGATCTAACGATCGAGAAACTCATGCTTGTTGAGTCCCTTGCATACAATTTACTTTCCGTCATTAACTTGCACTCATGGGCTTTGCCACCTTCTTTGACATTGATACCATGGCCCTCTTGTGGAGCAAGACTCTTAAAGTAGCCTTTGTTGGGCATGTCGAGAACGGTCTCTATGTGATAAACTTTTCGGAGCAACCCACTAAGACCGCGACATGCCTAATGGGTAAAGTTGACGTGGGATGGCTTTCGCATCGCCGTTTAGCCCACGTCAATATGAGATCTTTGCAAAGTCGGGGGACCATGTCCGTGGACTAACAAATGTTAGTTTTGCTAAAGATCGTGCTTGCAGTGCTTGTATCGAAGGAAAGCTTCATGAGACGGCTCACCCTCCCACGACTATCATCTACTCGAGGAAACCCTTGGAGCTCCTGCACATGGACCTCTTTGGGCCTCCATCCTTTGATAGTCTTGGGGGTAGAAAGTATTGCTTGGTGATTGTGGATGATTATTCAAGATACACTTGGGTATACTTCTTCAAGAGGAAGAGTGAGACTCAACAAACCGTCATCGACTTTGCAAATGAAGCTCAACGTCAACATAATGCAAAGATCTTGACAATAAGAAGTGACAACGGCACCGAGTTCAAGAACTACACCTTGGATGAGTTTCTTAGTGATGAGGGGATCAAGCATCAATATTCTGCACCATACACCCCTCAACAAAATGGTGTTGTGGAGAGGAAGAACCGGACGTTAATGGATGCGGCAAGGACCATGATGGTGGAGTTCAAGTCTCCATACAACTTTTGGGCCGAAGCCATCAACACCGCATGTCATGCATCCAATCGGCTCTATCTCTGCAAAGGGTTGAACAAGACTCCTTATGAGATACTCACCGGAAACAAGCCCAATCTCAAGTACTTCCGGGTGTTAGGTGTAAGTGTTTCATTCTCAAGAAAGGTGTTCGTTTGTCTAAATTTGAGGCTAGAGCTTATGAGGGCATATTTGTTGGTTATGCTACAAACTCTCATGCTTACAGTGTTCTCAACAAGTCCACGGACTCATTGAGGAGACGGTAACATGGAGTTTGATTTAAAATAATGGCTCCCAAGTGGAGCAAAGTGGTACTTGTGATGTAGGTGATGAAATTCCTCCCCAAGCCATAAGAAGAATGGGTATTGGTCATATTCTACCCATTGAGGAACCCCTTGTGGCGAAGGAGAAGGACAATGCTCCACTCATGTGGAGCCATCACCTACTCAAGACCCACACGCTTCTGAAGAACAAAGTAAAGGCCCTCAACCTCGTGAACAAGACCAAGGGCAAGATCAATCTCAAGATGGTGGTGAACCTCCAAATGATGCCCAAGGTCAAGTTCCTCCCCTCGAGCAACTTCAAGATCATGAAGAAGCTCAAGATCAATATCAAGCTCAAGACGGCGCTCAAGAGTATCAAGTCGATCCTCCTCCCTCCACATCCGAGGAGGAATTAGAGCGTCGTGCCACAAAGATTGCTTCCAAACTCACCACCAAAGGCCATCTCATGGAGAATGTGGTTGGAAGCCTAATAAAGGGGGTAAGCACTCGTAGACAATTGCCAAACTATTGTGAACATCACGCGTTTGTCTCTTGTGTTGAACCCCAAAAGGTCTATGAGGCGCTCGAAGACTCGGATTGGCTCAATGCCATGCATGAAGAACTCAACAACTTCGAGTACAACAAGGTGTGGAGATTGGTGCCAAGGCCTTCGGGAACCACAACGTCATTGGAACCAAGTGGATTTTCAAGAACAAGCAAGATGCTCATGGGAACATCATTCACAACAAGGCAAGATTGGTAGCACAAGGCTACTCCCAAGTCGAGGGTATCGACTACGGTGAAACCTTTGCTCCCGTTGCTCGCCTCGAATCCATTCGTTTGTTGATTGCTTATGCTTCCCATCACAACTTTAAGTTGCAACAAATGGATGTGAAAAGTGCTTTTCTTAATGGTCCTATTAATGAGTTGGTCTATGTCAATCAACCCCCCGGGTTCGAGGACCCCTACTTCCCGGATCATGTGTATCAACTCGATAAGGCACTCTATGGCCTTAAACAAGCCCCACGTGCGTGGTATGACCACCTTACCGAGTTGCTACAAGATCGTGGATTTGAGGTGGGGAAAATCGATCCCACTCTTTTTACTAAGAAGGTCAAAAGGGAGTTGTTTGTATGCCAACTATATGTTGATGATATTATCTTTGGTTCCCCTAACAAAGCTTTCAATGAGGAATTTGCCGCTCTCATGACCTCCAAGTTCAAGATGTCTTCGATGGGAGAGTTGAAGTTCTTCCTTGGTTTTGATATCAAACAAAGAAGAGAAGGAACCTTCATCAACCAAGCCAAATATACTCAAGACATGCTAAAAAGATTCAAGCTAAGTGATGTCAAGCGGCTTCTACTCCAATGCCTACCAAGTGCCAACTTGACATTGATCCCAATGGTAAAGCGGTGGATCAAAAGGTATATCGCTCCATGATTGGCTCCTTGCTTTACCTTTGTGCATCTAGACCGGATATCATGTTGAGTGTGGGAATGTGTGCTCGGTTTCAAGCCGCACCGAAGGAAAGTCACTATGTGGCGGTCAGCGAATCTTCGATATTTGGCTCATACCCCAACCTTTGGCTTATGGTATCCAAGAGGGGAAAACTTCAAGCTTGAAGGTTATACGGATTCCGATTGGGCGGGAGACAAAGTGGATAGGAAGTCCACCTCCGGAGGGTGCCAATTTCTTGGTTGCTCTTTGGTGAGCTGGTCTTCTAAGAAGCAAAGTTGTGTGTCTCCCTCGTCCACAGAGGCGGAGTATGTGGCGGCCGGTAGTAGTTGTGCACAACTCTTATGGATGAGGCAAACTTTAAAGGAGTACGGTGTCACTTGTGACAAAGTGCCTCTTTGGTGTGATAATGAAAGTGCCATCAAGATTTCTCTCAACCCGGTGCAACACTTCAAGACGAAGCATATTGAGATTCGGTATCACTTCATCCGGGATCACATTAGGCGAGGGGAGATCGAGCTCAAGTATGTCAACACTCACGATAACCTTGAAGATATCTTCACGAAGCCCTTGGATGAAGCAAGATTTCACGAGTTAAGGCATGAGCTAAATATCATTGATTCGAGCAATGTGACTTGAACCCTTGCACCCCTCACCACACTCAACTTGTTGTCTAGTTTAGGTGTAGGCATGGACATAGGGGGAGTGTTGTTCTCTCAATGAACTCTCCCTCCCCCCATTATGCATAAATAGATCAACTCTTTCACATTGGCCATTTTTATGGTACTTGTGCTTCAAAGACGAGTTTTGGTCATGGGCCCAAGGATAATTCTTCACGGTGCCATACCATCTAACTCAAACATAGGTGGCTCCGGCCACCGCCCTCTCCTTTTGAGAGGTTGTGTCGCATGGTGGTTTCTTGCTGTCTTTATGCCTTTGGTTTGTGCATGTTCCTGTGGTATCCTTTGTGTGAAAAGTTTCCTTTGCAAAGACCTTTTTCTCGTGTTGAAACCTACTGTGTTTTGAGCTCACGGTACTACCGCGGCCAGCTATGGTACTACCGCAGCCAGCAACGGTACTACCGCGTGTGGGGAGCACAGTACTACCACCCCCATGCGGCAGTAATTTTTTTACTGCTGCCTGGGTGAGCGGTACTACCGCGACGGTGCGGTACTTCCGCCCGAGCGGTACTATCGCGATGAGATGCGGTACTACCGCACCACAAGGGCGCGTGGGGATAAGGACGGGCAGGGGGAGTTCTAACTCCCCCATACCCATTCGCAGTTCCCCTCCCCACGTCGTCTCTCTCTCTCTCTCACGCTCAAGATCGGAGACGGCGTTCGTCGCTGGATCTCCTCCTCCGGCTGCCCTCCCGTGATTCCTTCCGGTGGGATATTTCCCCACCACGTGCTCTTGCTATGGACCAAGGTCTTTCCCCAACCCCTTCTCGTTTTGTTGAGTTCCTTGCCTCTAGGTTTTTTGGGGGAGACTTGTGTGTTCTAGAGATTCTTAGGCTCTTTCTATGCAAGAGTAGGATGAAGGAGAGTAGCTTTGCGTAGGAATTATACTTGTATTTTTATCCTGTGCTAGATTTAATCACCGTAGCACCGCCATGGTTTCGCGGGTCTTTTCAGGTTCGAACTGATGTTTGGATCTGACGCGACGCGGTACTACCGCCCGTCTGGCGCGGAACTACCACTTGTCCGGTACTACCGCCCGTCTGGCGCGGTACTACCGCTAATCGTCGCACTAACACCTTACTACCGCTCCAACCACGGTACTACAGCGCCTGCCGCAGTACTACATGACCTGAGCGGTACTAAATTTTAGTACCGCAGGCTCTGGCAGTACTACCGTGGCTCACATTTATCTCATGGCAACTTTCACGTATACTTTCTATGTGTTTTCTTGTGCTTTGCCATGGTCTTTGCATTGATCCTCTTTGCGTTTTCGTTGGTGTTTTGCGTGTGTGTCAGTGGTGGTTCTCGCCGTTCCAATCCCGGTCGTGACACCGGCTCCAAGCGTCTGCGCAAGAACCCAATTGAAGCTCCAGAGGGCTCCTCTGCCCCCAAGCGTCATGTCAAGACATCAGCAAGCAAGAACAAGGAGCCCGCTAAGGGCATGGACGAGATACCACAATCTGAGTACGTCCGTCTCAGGCAACTGCACCCATATGTGACCCCTCGTTATTCTATCAGAGGTTGTGAGCTGTTTTGGAACAAGAAACAGACTCTCACCTATTTGGATGTCATCAAAAACAAGTAGAATACCTACGTGGATGTGAAATGGATTGATATGCATCACATGCAGAAGGACAAGTTCCGTGCGTGCATTTTGGAGAGGCTCGACTTGGTGGAGCAGTTTGGTATTGAGCATGTGATATCCTTTCACCTTGATTATGACCCCGAGCTTATCTGTCAGTTCTTTGCCTCGAGATACTTTCACTCGATGAGGACGGAGGATGACCTGGATGACCAATGGCCGTAAGTCGATCGCTACCTGGAAGGAGTTCATGGATTTGCTCCAGGTTCCTGATGACGGGCTCGACACTCCCGTGGGTGTTCGCCCCCATGCAAATTCTGTGTCTGCCAACAAGGACAAGCTTGCACCATACTATGTTGAGAAGGCACTCGCCAATGGCAAGACGGGGTTGGTGCTCAACTCTTTTTTGGATATCATGTATCGCATCTTCTGCAACTCCTTGTTCCCTCGCATTGGTGACAAGGACAAGGTTCATGCCTATATGGTGGATATGATGCTCATTTGCGAGGAGGCTCGTTTGTCTCAGACTTAGCCACTTGATGTCTCACACATCATGTGGTGTGAGCTCCGATTTGCGGTGTTCAACCGCAAGGTGCCTATCTATGGGCCCTATCTGTTTCTGCTGATCTCGAAGACTTGGGAGAAGATGTTCCCTGGTGAGGAGTTCCTTGCTCCAGACTGGATTCGCCATGAATCCATCTGTCCGCGTGTCAAGCCCAACTGGGCGAACATTACTACTCGTGCTGAGGCGTCTGCTGCTAGGGCTGCTGTTGATGAGGAGGATGCTGGCGCCGAGGATATTGCTGAGGGCCATGCTGCTAGGCCTTCCCAGAGTTCCTCTATGCCTTCGTGGGCCAAGAAGCTGAAGGACAAGATGAAGACTCTTTTCTGCATGCAAGCCAAGGGACAGTACAGGACTCACGTGGCTTCTAAGGAGAGTCGCCGCCGGGACAACAAGATCTTGCAGCTGTATAACGAGGACGTGTCTGGTGGTTCTGAGGATCACATCACTCCAGAGGCCGAGTGGATGGAGAAGCAAGGCTACAGGTGGACTGATTCTGAGGAGGACGTCGAGGAGACCATTCCTGCTGCCGAGGAATTCGACGGAGAGGGTTGGGATGAGTTCCCTGCTGCTTGAGCCACCACTTGTGTGTAGGTGTCCTCTCTGCCTTTTTGGCGTATCGATGACAAAGGGGGAGAGAGTGTAGGGATTTGTGAGTCATGTGTCGTCGTTCGTGTTCGGTGTGTTTGCTGCTTTTCTCGTTCTCGTTTGAACCTCGTTTGAACCTCGTTTCAGTTGCTTTTTCTTCATATGGTGTAAGACATATGCACTCTATCCATCTTAGCGAGCTTGTGATATATTGTGCTACCTTTGTGCTATGATCTGCTTAGATGTTAGTTATCGTGCCTTTGTCTCTAAAATATAGGGGGAGTGGTGATCCTAGTTTGTGTGCTATGCAGTCCAAAGCATCCATCCAGGTTGCACACATCTAGGGGAGCTCGTCTATATTCTAGAGAGGAGGGGTTTGCCTCTGCTCATATTATCTCATCTATATGCAAATCCCGTATTGTCATCAATCCACCAAAAAGGGGGAGATTGTAAGGGCATATTTATCCCTTAGGTGTTTTGGTATTGATGACAATGCTTTTGCGGACTAATCATGTGCCTTGAGTTTCTCAGACGCTTCATCACTAGGCACGAGACGATTCGATGCCCCTCGAAGACTATTGAAGACGGCGTTGTTCTACGTTTCTCTTTGGTGGATTTGAGTCGTAGGAGAGCCGTACTATTAAGAGGGGGTCCGCGTCGGAAAGGTTCGGGTGGAATCAACACATACACATGTCTTTCCTTTCCGTTGCACTTTGGAGCGTCTCACCGTTATCCAAGTTGTGCTTGATCGTGGCTCTGCTGTACTTGCGGTAATCTTGCTCTATGGAGCGGTAGTAATCAAGCACTTATGATAGTACCAAGGGTCACGCAGTAGTACCGCTCCTCTGGAGCCTTAGTACCATAGCCCCCAGGCCTAGTGCTGCTCCGGTACGGTAGTAGGGGCAGATGTAATTTTTTACATCCGCGCCCACACGGTAGTACCGCACGTCATGCGCGGTAGTACCGCGGGTGGCCGCGGTAGTACCGCTCCCTTGGAGTCGTAGTACTGTGGCCCTCATACCTTGTACCACTGCGTCGCGGCAGTAGGAGCGGATGTATTTTTTTACATCCGCGCCTCAACGGTAGTACCGCGCCTCGTGCGCGGTAGTACCGCATCGGGTTTTTGCATTGTTTCTTTTTCAGCGGAAGTAGGCACGGATGTATTTTATTTCATCCATGCTCTTCGTAGGCTTTGACTTCCCTGCCTTGCGGTAGTACCGCAAGGGGGAGCGATAGTACCACACAAGCAGTAGTACTTCTCTTAGTCAGGCTAGTCCCGGCCTCTGCTGCTGCCGCGGAAGTACCGTGGCCCTCCACGGTAGTACCGCGTGGCCTTGCGGTAGTACCGCGCTCCTGGAGCGGTAGTACCACATGTCGCAGGATGAACTTGTGGATAACGGTTGAATCTCTTCCTTGACTATAAAAGGGGCGTCTCCTACCTCTAGTTGACCACCTCTTCCATTTCCAAGCTCCATTGTTGCTCCAAGCTCCATTTTGGCCCGATCTCTCTCCCTAGCCAATCAAACTTGTTGATTTGCTCGGGATTGGGTGACAAGGGCCTGATCTACTTCCACCAAGAGATATTCGATTCCCCACTTATCCCTAAGCGGATCTTGTTACTCTTGGGTGTTTGAGCACCCTAGGCGGTTGAGGTCACCTCGAAGCCATACTCCATTGTGGTGAAGCTTGGCGGTGGTGTTGGGAGCCTCCAAGTGTTGTGGAGATTGCCCCAACCTTGTTTGTAAAGGTTCGGTCAGCCTTCAAGGGCACCAATAGTGGAATCACGACATCTCGCATTGTCTGAGGGCGTGAGGAGATTACGGTGGCCCTAGTGGCTTCTTGGGGAGCATTGTGCCTCCACACCCCTCTAACGGAGACGTACTTCCCTTTAAAAGGAAGGAACTTCGGTAACACATCCTCGTCGTCACCGGCTCCACTCTTGGTTATTTCGTGCCTTTACTTTTGCAAGCTTACTCGTGTTGTATCTATTGCTTGCTTGTGTGCTAGTTGTGTTTGCATCATATAGGTTGTCCACTTAGTTGCATATCTAGACAACCTATTTTGTCTCAAGGTTTAAATTGTTAAAGAAAAGCTTAAAATTGTTAGTTGCCTATTCACCCCCCCCCCCTCTAGTCAACCATATCGATCCTTTCAAGCATTATCACCCCAATCATGATCATTGCAATAAGTAGCGAACATGACAAACAAGCATCCCCAAGCTTGGGGTTTTGCATATTATTAGAACAATTGACATTAATAGAATCTATAGTAAAATTATTGCAATCATGCTTTTCATTCAAGGAGCTATCATGAATCACTTCATAAATTTCTTCATCACAATTTTCAGATTCACGATTCTCAAGCAAAACTTCATAAAGATAATCTAGTGCACTCAACTCACTAGCAATTGGTTCATCATGATTGGATCTTTAAATAGATTAGCAAGTGCATGGGGATACATATAAATATATTTTTAGCAAGGGAGGATGCAAGCATATAGAAGACACATGGCACACAAGCAAAGAAGAGATCTGACTAAAAACGGCGAACGAAAAAAGAGGGCGAATAAAACGGCAAATTTTTGTGAACTGGGGGAGAGGAAAATGGCAAATAATGTAAATTGCGGGGAGATGAGATTTGTGATTAGGAACCTGGTTATGTTGAAGATCCTCCCCGGCAACGGTGCCAGAAATTCCTTTTGATTGCTCTCTGACTATAGCGCCATAAAAGCTCATGTCTGCTAGGACTACGTCGGTATTTCCCCAAAGAGGAAGGGATGATGCAGCACAACGACGGTAGGTATTTCCCTCAGTGATGAAACCAAGGTTATCGAACCAGTAAAAGAACCAAGCAACACAACGTAAACAACACCTGCACACAAATAACAACACCTCGCAACCCGACGTGTTAAAGGGGTTATCAATCCCTTTTGGGTAACGATGCCAGAAATTTGTAATAGCTTGAAATAATAGAACATAAATAAAATAAAGTGCAGAAAAGTGTTTTTGTATTTTTGGTTTAATAGATCTGAATAAAAATGCAAAGGAAAAGTAGATCGCAAGCAAATATATGAGGAAGAAGACCCGGGGGCCGTAGGTTTCACTAGTGGCTTCTCTCGAGAAAGATAGCAAACGGTGGGTAAACAAATTACTGTTGGGCAATTGATAGAACCTCAAATAATTATGACGATATCCAGGCAATGATCATTACATAGGCATCACGTCCAAGATTAGTAGACCGACTCATGCCTACATCTACTACTATTACTCCACACATCAACCGCTATCCAGCATGCATCTAGTGTATTAAGTTCATGGAGAAACAGAGTAATTCAATAAGAACGATGACATGATGTAGACAAGATCTGTTTATCTATTGCGTAGATATAGATCCCATCTTTTTATCCTTAGTAGCAACGATACATATGTGTTGTTTCCCTTTCTGTCACTGGGATCAAGCACCGTAAAATCGAACCAACTACCGGGCACCTCTTCCCATTGCAAGATAAATAGATCAAGTTGGCCAAACAAAACCCAAATATCGGAGAAGAAATACGAGGCTATAAGAGATCATGCATATAAGAGATCAAAGAAACTCAAATAACTTTCATGGATATAAAAAGATATGACTGGTCATAAACTCAAAGTTCATCAGATCTCAACAAACACACTGCAAAAAGAGTTACATCATATGGATCTCCAAGAGACCATTGTGTTGAGAATTCAGCGAGAGAGAGAAAGCCATCTAGCTACTAACTACGAACCCGAAGGTCTACAAAGAACTACTCAAGCATCATCGGAGAGGCACCAATGGAGGTGGTGAACCCCATCTGAGATGGTGTCTAGATTGGATCTGGTGGTTCTGGACTCTGCGGCTGGATGAATATTTAAATCGACTCCCTAGGGTTTATGGAATATAGGGGTATTTATAGAGCAAAGAGGCGGTCTGGGGGGGCACCCGAGGTGGGCACAACCCACAAGGGCGCGCCTGGGCCTCCTTGCGTGCCCTGGTGGGTTGTCCCCTCCTTGGGACTCCCCCCAGGTGCAACCAGAGCCCAACATCTTCCATCTGGTCCATAAATAATCATCGTGGAGTTTTGTGGCATTTGGACTCCGTCTGATATTGATTTCCCGCGATGTAAAAAACATGGAAAAAACAGCAACTGGCACTTGGCACTATTTCAATAGGTTAGTTCCAAAAAATGATATAAAATGATTATAAAACATCCAAGATTGATAATATAACAACATGGAACAATAAAAATATTATAGATACGTTGGAGACTTATCAATTGTGTAGTAGTTATTAGATGATGGGTTGCTAGTGTGACAGAAGCTTTAGTCCGACTGTTCCGCTAGAACAATATTTGCTAGACCATGAAAATGATATGCACTTGCATGAACAAAATGAGATAGATAAAGTATTATTTGATCAACAACCTACTCTTAACCAAAATTTGCATGTTGAAACTCTAGGGGGTCATCCTCCACCTAAAGGTGATCCCGTGTTTGAATTAAAACAATTGCTTGATACTTTGAAATATGCTTATGTTGATGAAAAGAAGATATATCCTATTATTATTAGTGCTAACCTTATAGAGCATGAAGAAAAGATATTACTAAAAATTCTAAGGAAGCACCGTGCTGCTATTGTTGGAAATATGCCCTAGAGGCAATAATAAAGTGGTTATTATTATATTTCCTTGTTCATGATAATCGTTTATTATCCATGCTATAATTGTATTGACGAAAACTCAAATACATGTGTGGATACATAGACAACAACATGTCCCTAGTAAGCCTCTATCGGACTAGCTCGTTGATCGAAGAGGGCTATGGTTTCCTAGCCATGGACATGAGTTGTCATTTGATAACGGGATCACATCATTAGGAGAATGTTGTGATGGACAAGACCAAACTATGAACGTAGCATATGATCATGTCAAGTTTATTGCTATCGTTTTTCTGCATGTCAAGTATATGTTCCTATGACCATGAGATCATGCAACTCACTGACACCGGAGGAGTACCTTATGTGTACCAAATGTCACAACGTAAATCGGTGACTATAAAGGTGCTCTACAGGTATCTTTGAGGGTGTCTGTTGAGTTGGCATGGATCAAGACTGGGATTTATCACTCCGTATGATGGAGAGGTATCTCAGGGCCCACACGGTAATACAACATCACAATAAGCTTGCAAGAAATGTGACCAATGAGTTATTCATGGCATCTTGTATTACGGAACGAGTAAAGAGACTTTCCGGTAACAAGATTGAACTAGGTATGGAGATACCGATGATCGAATCTCGGCATGTAACATACCGATAGACAAAGGGAACTGCATACGGGATTAGCTGAATCCTTGACATCGAGGTTCGACCGATAAGATCTTCGTAGAATATGTAGGAACCAATATGGGCATCCATGTCCCGCTATTGGTTATTGACTGTAGAGGTGTCTCGGTCATGTCTGCATAGTTCTCGAACCCCTCAGGGTCTACACACTTAACGTTTGGTGACAATATAAGTATAGTTGAGTCATTATGGTGGTTACCGAAGGTTGTTCGGAGTCCCAGATTAGATCCCGGACGTGACGAGGAACTCCGGAATGGTCCGGAGGTGAAGATTGATATATTGGACGAAGGGTATTGGAGTCCGGAATTGTTCTGAGGGTACCGGGTGATGACTAGCGTCACTGAAAGGGGTTTTGCGGGGCCCGGCAAGTGTTGGGGGGCCCCATGGGCCAACGGGACGGGGAAAACCATCCCACTAAGGGGTGAGCGCCCCCCTCACCCCATCTCACGTAACCAGAAGGGTTGGGGCGCCCCCCTAGGGCTTCCCACCTTCCAGCTTGGGGGCAAGTCACTCTAGGGGAGATCACATCTGCCGTGGCCGGCGCCCCCCTAGGGGAGACCCTAGGGGCGCCACCCTTGAAGGAAATATGCCCTAGAGGCAATAATAAAGTTGTTATTTTATATTTCCTTATATCATGATAAATTTTTATTATCCATGCTAGAATTGTATTAACCGGAAACTTGATACATGTGTGGATACATAGACAAAACACCGTGTCCCTAGTAAGCCTCTACTAGACTAGCTCGTTAATCAAAGATGGTTGACTTTCCTAACCATAGACATGTGTTGTCATTTGATGAACGGGGTCACATCATTAGTAGAATGATGTGATGGACAAGACCCATCCGTTAGCTTAGCATGTTGATCCTTCGGTTTTATTGCTATTGCTTTCTTTATGTCAAATACATATTCCTTCGACTATGAGATTATGCGACTCCCGGATACCGTAGAAAATACCTTATGTGCTATCAAACGTCACAATGTAACTGGGTGATTATAAAGATCCTCTACAGGTATCTCCGAAGGCGTTTGTTGGGTTGGCATAGATCGAGATTAGGATTTGTCACTCCAAGTATCGGAGAGGTATCTCTGGGCCCACTCGATAAGGCACATCACAATGAGACTTGCAAGCAATGTGAATAATAATTTAGTTGCGGGATGATGTATTACGGAACGAGTAAAGAGACTTGTCGATAACGAGATTGAACTAGGTATGAATATACCGACAATCAAATCTCGGGCAAGTAACATACCGATGACAAAGGGAATAACGTATGTTGTCATTACGGTTCGACCGATAAAGATCTTCATAGAATATGTGGAAACCAATATGAGCATCCAGGTTCCGCTGTTGGATTTAACCAGAGAGGTGTCTCGGTCATGTCTACATAGTTCTTGAACCCGTAGGGTCCGCACGCTTAACGTTCGATGTCAATTTTGTACTATATGAGTTATGTGATTTGGTGACCGAATGTTGTTCGTAGTCCTGGATAAGATCACGGACATGATGAGGAATCTCAAAATGGTCGAGAGGTAAAGATTCATATATAGGACGATGATATTCGGACAACGGAAGTGTTCTGGGGGTACCGGGTACATATCGGGTCACCGGAAGGGGTTCCAGGCATTCCCCCGACAACTACATGGGCCTAATGGGCCAAGAAGGGGACAGACCAGCCCCTAGGGGGCTAGGGCGCCCCATGTAGGCCGAAATAAGGGGGGAGGAAAGAGGAGAAGAGAGAAAGGAAGGGGAGGGATCCGGCCTCCCTGAGGGAGTCCTGGACTAGGGGGTGTCCCGATAGCCGAACTATCATCTTTGGCCGGACTCCTAGACTATGAAGATACAAGATTGAAGACTTCGTCCCTTGTCCGGATAGGACTTTCCTTGGCGTGGAAGGCAAGCTTGGCGATACGGATATGTAGATTTTCTACCATTGTAACCGACTCTGTGTAACCCTAACCCTATTCGGTGTCTATATAAACCGAAGGGTTTTAGTCCGTAAGACGAACAACAATCATACCATAGGCTAGCTTCTAGGGTTTAGCCTCTCTGATCTCGTGGTAGATCTACTCTTGTACTACCCATATCATCAATATTAATCAAGCAGGAGTAGGGTATTACCTCCATCGAGAGGCCCGAACACAGGTAAAAACATCGTGTCCCTTGTCTCCTGTTACCATCCGCCTAGACGCACAGTTCGGGACCCCCTACCCGAGATCCGCCGGTTTTGACACCGACATTGGTGCTTTCATTGAGAGTTCCTCTGTGTCGTCACCTATAGGTCCGATGGCTCCTTCAATCATCAGCAACGACGCAGTCCAGGGTGAGACTTTTCTCCCCGGACAGATCTTCGTATTCGGCGGCTTTGCACTCGGGCCAATTCGCTAGGCCATTTGGAGCAGATCGAAAGCTACGCCCCTGGCCATCAGGTCAGATTCGGAAGCTTGAACTATACGGCCGATGTCCGCGGAGACTTGACCTTCGACGGATTCGAGCCACAGCCAAGCGTGCCGCACTCTCTCGATGGGTACGATCTAGCTCTGCCGCGAAAGTGCCACAGGCCGCACCGATGCTGCTCCGACCCTTAATCCGGAGCCGGTTTAGCCGATCGAGGACGGTTGGTTGGACACCGCCTCGGGGCTGAAAGCTCTTTGGCGATTGAGCGAACACCATCCCTGTCCTTTGCAAAGCTTCGTGACTCCTGTGTGCCGGACTCCTTTCCGGACTCCGAACCTCCCGCTACCGCCAAAAATCCGGCTGGCGCCGTTATGGAGTTCACCGTCATGACATCTGTCAAGACTCGCCCTTTGGCGATATCCTGAACTCATTAAAGTCTCTCTCTTTGTCAGGGGAGCCCTGGCCGAACTACGGTCAGGAAGGTTGGGATTCAGACGACGAAGAAATTCAACGCCCACCCACCACCCACTTTGTAGCCACTATCGATGACTTAACAGACATGCTCGACTTTGACTCCGAGGACATCGACGATATGGACGACGACGCCGGAGACGACCAAGAACCAGCGCCCACAGGGCACTGGATGGCCACCTCAACTTACGATATATATATGGCGGACACACTTAAGGGAAGCGATAACGAGGAAGGACGAGACGCTGTGAAAGAAAATTCCCTCGGGAAGCAGTCAAAGTGGCGGAGTAAGCGCCGCTCAAAACCCCACCTCGACAAAGATAGCACCCACACAGACCAAGCCATAGAGCAGGGTGAGCCGGCCCACAACGAACATGCCATTGAGCAACCATCCGAACAGGCCAACTTGGACAAACAACCCGTCCCTGACAAGGACAACAGTCCGGAAGATCTCATGCCGGACACGTCATTGGATCAGAAGAACCTCCACATAGAGCTCCTCGCTACTGCGCGTAGCTTGAAAAAGCAGAAACAGAGGCTCAGAACAGCGGAAGACGCACTCCGAATGAGATGGAGTAAATTACTCAACACTACAGACAAATATGGCGACAGCCACCAAGCAAAGAGCTACCCAAAGTGCAAACTACTGCCCGAATTCGATGAGGAGGCCGTAGAGCCCCCACGATCAAAAAACAAAGAGGCCGCCGGGTCATATAGACGACCACATGGCAAACGTAGAGTGGCAAGCGGCGCCGCACACAAGCCGACACGCGATCCGCATAAGGATTCGCACCAAAAGGATGGCCCAGTTAGATCTATCTACGGGCCAAGGAAACAAGATTCTGCGAGCAATACAACACATCAAATATCCGAACATCACGGGCGCACCCAAATACGAGGCGCGCGCGCACTCTATGTTTCACTGATGAGGTGCTGGATCATGAATTTCAGTAGATTCAAGCCCGCATACATAGAGGCATACTGACGGACGACACCACGGAGTCTGGATTGAGGATTATATCCTCCACATACACATGGCCAGAGGAGATGATCTCCACGCCATAAAATACCTACCCTCAAGCTCAAAGGGCCAGCCCGGCATTGGCTTAAAGCCTCCCGAAAACACCATTGGTAGTTGGGAAGAGCTTGAGGATGCTTTTCGGGCCAATTTCCGGGGAACCTATGTCCGACCTCCGGACGCTTGACGATCTAAGTCACATAACCCAACAGCCCGTAGAGTCACTCGAAAATTCTAGAACAGGTTCCTCACCAAAAGAACCAAATAGTCGACTGTCCGGATGTCAAACCTTAGCAGCTTTTAAACACAACGTCCGAGATGAATGGCTGCTTGAGACACCTTGGCCAGGAAAAGCCAAGAACAATGGCCGCACTAACAAGCCTCATGGCCCGCTTTTATGCTGGAGAGGATAGCTGGCTAGCAAGATGAAGTACCAATGACCCAAGTACATCCAAGTCGGGGATGGGAATGGGAAACCACGACGCAGCAAGGACCAGCGCCGGATTAAGGAACGGTCCAAAGAGCGCGGCAGCCAATGCCGGATTCAAAAGCTCACGCAGCAGAACAATAAAAACTGCCCTTAAGGACAATAGCGATGAGCTATCCAACTTAAACAAAATCTTGGACAAGATATGCCAAATCCACAAGACTCCCGGAAGCCCGCAAACCATACCCATAGAGATTGTTGGGTCTTCAAGCAGTCCGGCAGACTCAACGCCGAACACAAGGGGCTCGACACACCAAGTGAGGATGATGACGAGCACCACAAGCGAGCCTGAAAACAAAAAGAATTTCCCACAAGAGGTCAAAACAGAACTTACTTCAAGTAACAAAAGGGGAAAACAGAGCGGCACCCATTGAATTACGCGCCGCACAATCTACCCCAGCAGAGTCCCAACACTGGTTGTCAAAACCAATTACCTTCGACCATCAGGACTACTTCGAAAGTATCCAGAACGCAGGATGGACTGCCTTGATACTAGAACCTATAATCGACGGTCTTCAATTTACGCAAGTCCTAATGGACAAGGGCAGTGATTAAAACCTGCTATGTCAGGACACAATCCGCAACATGGGGATAAACCCAAACAGGATTAGCCATAGCAACACTTCCTTCCAAGGAATAATGTCAAGCACATATGCCCATTGTACGGGCTCCCTACTATTGGAAGTTATGTTCGGCTCACCCGACAACTTCCGTCGGGAAAAGTTGGTCTTCCACATCGCCCCATTTAAAAGTAGCGATCAAGCACTACTGGGACGCGAAGCTTTCGCCCGCTTTAACGCAATACCGCATTATGCATCTCTTAAACTTAAAATGCCCGGTCTACGAGGCATCATTTCATTAAAGGGAAGCTGTGCGCATCCCTCAAGGAAAGAATGTGAGACTGCCTTAACAGCCTCACACTAATACGGCCTTGCTGGCCAAAAGTGTCTAAAGCAGGTCATTCAGACCCCGGACACGGTTAGGCGAGTCCGTCATAAATAAACATGATGCTTACTAGCCGCGTACCCCCCTTACAAGGGGCTCCACGCATGTACAACAAGAGACAATAAAGCTCAATTTTACTCATTTTTGAATCATACTCTATTTTATTTCCAATTACATTTTAGCGCGATATTTTTCAAACTAAGTTCCTCTCTTTTACAGATGAACGCCGTGCTATACCCGTCCAGGATACGGCACAGAGACACAAAGGCAGACGCAGCAGGGACTCGTTGCAAGGATTCTTTTCAGATTAAGACCCTGCGTAAACCTTTTTCACTGTCTCTTGTTGTTACTCATCCCCCGGTCTCTTATTATAACCGAGGAGGAGGCCGGCGTTTTGGCATCGGCTGTGTCAGAAGTTTGCACGTACCTGGACACTAGGGGCTTATTACCAAGGGCATTGTTCGGCCCGCTTTATAAAAGACCGAATACCTTAGGGAGTGTTCGGCATCTCGAGTTAGGCCTTATATGCATCAGCTCCAAATCATGTCTTTGGACAAATGTTGGGTTTGCCCGGCTCCTGTGTTTTGCTGCCTTACGTTCCGTTCTATCGGCTAACGCGGCACCAGGAGAACTACTGCGATTGTGCCCTGGTTCGGCCGGGCGAGCACCTCAGTAGAGAAAGCCGAAAACTGACTGTCATGATATAGCGAGAGACTGGTCAACCACTCGATGACTCACCGGAATGTTTAGAATTCCTCCGCATTAACGAAGGACCATTTTCCGGTCAGGCACATACGCACTTTAATTCGGGAGAGTGCGGTGCCCTGTGGGCTATAGAGTAGCCCCACCATCGAACTCCTATGGCTAAGTGAAAGTGATAAAGCATTATAGTCCGGTTGCCTATTTTGCTACGCTACCACCTCCTTTATAGGACCAAGACGTTGGATTAAGTGTGAAAGCGCGACTTCTTTGCAAACACCCCCGCACTCTGTGCGTGGGGGCTGAAGCCGAAGACTGCCATCTTTCAGGTTATATACATATATACATCAACGGCCGCACAGGAGGTAGTTTGCTACTCGAAGGCACAAGTATAAAAAGCTCTTACATTAAATTGAAACGTTGTTTCATAAAATTATACATGTCATTCAAACATAACATCCTTCGAGCACTGTGTCTCTATTAAATGAGCGCCCGGAAGAACTTCCTCAAATAGCGCTCGACTGGTACTCGGCTGCCGTCCGAATCTGGGGACGCAGTATCGGTGGCCTTCATCTCAGCCCAGTATGACTTGACACGGGCAAGAGACATCGGCGCCCCCTCAATACACGATGACCGCTTCATTGCGTCGATACGCGGCACCGCACCAAGGAACTGCTGCACTAAGCCTAAATAACTCTTCGGCTGGGGTCCGCCTGGCCACAAATGAGTCATGACATGCTTCATGGCAAGTCCGGATAATCGATTCAGCTCGGCCCATTCGGCCAACCGATCGGTCAACGGAAGAGGACGCTCCGAACTATGGAATTGCGACCAAAATAGCTCTTCCCTTCGTGCCCCTTCCGCCTCGGAAGTGCTCAATCGCGTCCATGGCCTTTCGCCTCTAAGTCCAGATAAGCATCCTCCGAACTCCACAGCTTGTCCAACTAAGCATACTTTGGATCCGTATATTTCCTCCGCAGCAGAAATGGTTTTCCAGCCGCAATATCCCCGGCCTGACTTAGCTCCTCCTTGGCAGCTCTCATAGCGGAACGGGCATCCTTGGATTCGGCGGTGGCCTTTTTCAGGTCCTCTTGTTCCGCTTGACGTTCTTTTTCAAGAACCTCGCAGCGGTCGGTAGAATTCTTCAGCCAGGCCAAATCGGCCATTTCCTCTTTGCTTCGGCAAGAGCAGCCCATTCGGCTTTCAGCTCTTCGCCGCCTTTAAAGCGGCCGACATTACTCTTCGGGCTTGCTCTTTAGCTCGGGCAAGTTCCGCCAGCCTCTCCACAGCAGCGGCACCGTCTGCATCAAAGCATACAAGTAGTAAGGCATGGGCGCCAAGCTCCCTTACCGTGTGTCCGCGGAGAAGTCGCATACCTTGTGACTCGTCAAACCGCTTATTGACCAGCGTGATGTCCGCATCTGCCTCGTCAAGTTGCCGCTTTAGTTCGGCAAATTCATCATCCGGCTAGCCACGGACGCCCGCCACCTACATAGGAACGGCGACATGCTAGTATCGAGATTATGATCCTCGGCACGCGCCGGGCCAGACAAGATACCGAGTCTCAGGGGCTACTATCTATATAGGGCACATTCTATATGCATAACTGTCAGAAGGTACATCATTTTTTTCGTACCTCAAACCCCATCAGTAAACTTCTGGCGGCTTCATGCAATCCGCTCTCGTGACGCAATTCTTTCAATTACCGTAGCCATTAGCGCACGGTGATCTTCTGAGATATACGCTCGCCCGAGCAGGTCCTTCAGCTCCTCCGACCGCACGCCAGTTGGCGCCGGACCGTTCGGCCCCGCCGGACTCGGGGAAACTCTCCGTGACGACACTTCAGGGTCGCCCGCCTCACACGAAGGCGCGATAGGTGGAGGCGTTTCGCTCTCTATCATCTCCGGACGAAGATCCCCCGAAGACGAGCTCACGAGAAGGGCTGAGATCCGAACTGCAAGGTACAATTTCGGTTATCTTCAGAAATAAATACAGGGATGTTCTTTATTCACAGGACCCCTTCTTTTTACTTACGGCTCGCTGGAGGGCTGATCCCCTTGGTGAAATAGTGCGGCTGGGGTACTTCCGGGCGCCGGACTTTCTGACGAAGACTTCTTTCCCGCTTTGAGGCCTTGGCTTCGGGTCTTGAGCGGTCCTCTTCTCCCTTGGAGGGAGGATCCTGATCCCCTCTTCCTTGAAAGCCTCCTTCATGGAGGCGCTTGCTTCCCTGCTCCCCCTTCGCCTTCTTTAAAAGGCGCGGCCTTCAACATCTTGGTCAGCATGGGATCTGGCGTGGTCTCTGGGAGGGGAACCAGACACCTTATCAACTTTGCCTTGGCTATCCACTCCTGTTCAAGAAACGGCTCCCTTAAAGGGCATATATATGATAAATGAATGAACAGCCCGTCCGGTTACAGGGTTACTTACTTGAGTATCTGGGTGATTGCAGCTTAGACCTGCGTCCTCGGTCAAGTCCGGACACTTCTCTTGTGATCCGAAGAACAGTTTGTACATCTCCTTGGGCGTCGCGCCCATAAAATGTTGGAGAGCTTCGTGGTCCCTCCGGATTAAACTCCCACAGACGGAGGGGGCGACGCAGGTATGTATAGGCGCCGAGTCAAGATAACCTGCGCCGCCACGACCAGTTTGATCTCTCTTTCTTGGGGGTCTCGAATACGGCCCCGCAATGTAGGAACGCCCTTGGCGGCCCCCAGTCGAGCCCCTTGTTGACCCATGACGCCAGCCGCTGTGGTGGACCTGAGCGAAAGGCGGGAAGCGCCACCCATTTGGTGCCCCTGGGAGCGGTGGTATAAAACCACTCCTGTTGCCACAAACCAAGCTCCTCTTGAAAAGAGCCCTCGGGCCACGGAGCATCAACACTCTTGCTTATGACCGCCCCTCCGCACTCTGCTTATTGCCCCTCGATCATCTTGGCTCCACCTTGAGGGTCTTGAGCCACAATCCAAAGTGAGGGGTAATATGGAGGAAGGCTTCACATATGACAACGAATGACGAGATATGGAGGATGGACTCGATCCGGATTCAAGTCATGGAAATCCAGCCCATAATAAAACATGAGCCCCCGCACAAAGGGATCCGTCGGGAAGCCTAAACCCCGAAGGAAGTGAGACACGAACACCACGCTCTCGCCAGGCTCGGGAATGGGAATGACCTGCCCTGGAACAGGAAGCCTATGCGTAATCTCGCCGGTTAGATACCTGGCGTCTCGCAGCTTTAGCACATCTTATTCTGTGACGGAAGAAGACATCCATCGGCCGAGCTGGTCGGAGCCGGACATCGTCTAAGGTCCGAAGCGCCTAAATCTGAAGCTTTGGGTGTTAGAACTCGAAGCGCGAGGCGAATTCGATTGAGGGTGGAAAAAAGAAGAGGGCCTTGGTCTCATTATAAAGAGGTTGAATACCAAGAGCCCTCCCTGTGGTCGATTGGGACTCGTATTCGATAGAGGAGGCGTGCCAACGGGCACGGTTGGGTTACCCACGTCCGTATTGATGAGATTCCCGGAATAAAGGGGCACGATCTACGCTTTGATAAGACGTGCCAACGAAACCGCCTCGCTAAACGCGCTGAGGTGGGACAGTAAAAAACGGTTCGAATAAAGGCCTGGCCGTGGTGTGATGTCACGTCACGGAATACGTCAGCAGATCTGTGCAAAAAATTATTCTCTCTACGGTGGTATGTGGAACTTGTTTTGCAGAGCCGGACACTATCCTTGTGTTCAAAACCTTCTATGAAGTATTCGGAGGAGGAACCCGCCTTGCAATTCCGAAGACAATATGCGCACCGGACTCTTCGTCATTGAAGCCTGGTTCAGGGGCTACTGAGGGAGTCCTGGACTAGGGGGTGTCCGGATAGCCGAACTATCATCTTTGGCCGGACTCCTAGACTATGAAGATACAAGATTGAAGACTTCGTCCCTTGTCCGAATAGGACTTTCCTTGGCGTGGAAGGCAAGCTTGGCAATACGGATATGTAGATTTCCTACCATTGTAACCGACTCTGTGTAACCCTAACCCTATTCGGTGTCTGTATAAACCGAAGGGTTTTAGTCCGTAGGACGAACAACAATCATACCATAGGCTAGCTTCTAGGGTTTAGCTTCTACGATCTCGTGGTAGATCTACTCTTGTACTACCCATATCATCAATATTAATCAAGCAGAGTAGGGTATTACCTCCATCGAGAGGGCCCGAACCTGGGTAAAAACATCGTGTCCCTTGTCTCATGTTACCATCCGCCTAGACGCACAGTTCGGGACCCCCTACCCGAGATCCGCCGGTTTTGACACCGACACTCCCCCTTACTTCACTCCTCCCTCCTCCTTCCTTCCCCCTCCGGATGATATGGAAAGGGGAGGCCGATTTGGGAGGCGCCCAAGTAGGATTCCTCCTACTTGGGGCGCCCCCTTGGCTGCCTCTCTTCCCCTACAACCTATATATATATATATATGAAGGGGGGCACCGCTAGAACACACAACATTGATTCCTAGCCGTGTGCGTCGCCCCCCTCCACAGTTTACGCCTCCGGTCATATTATCGTAGTGCTTAGGTGAAGCCCTGCGCGGATCACTTCACCATCACCGTCACCACGCCGTCATGCTGATGAAACTCTCCCTCGGCACTTTGCTGGCTCAAGAGTTCGAGGGACGTCATCGACCTGAACGTGTGCAGAACTCGGTGGTGTCGTACGTTCGGTGCTTAATCGGTCGGAGCGAGAAGAAGTTCGACTACATCAACCGCGTTGTCAAACGCTTCCGCTTTCGGTCTCACGGTGTACGTGACACACTCTCCCCTCTCGTTGCTATGCATCTACTAGATAGATCTTGCGTGGCGTAGGAAATTTTTGAAATTGCATGCTACGCTTTCCCAACAAAGAGCATCCGAGCTGTGTCTATGCATAGATGATATGCACGAGTAGAACACAAAGAGTTGTGGGCAGTGATCGTCATACTGCTTACCACCAACATCTTATTTTTGATTCGGCGGTAATGTTGGATGAAGCGGCCCAGACAACCTTAGATGACCATGTTCATGAGACCGGTTTCACCGACAGACATGCAACTAGTTTTGCATAAAGGTCGCTGGCAGGTGTCTATTTCTTCAACTTTAGTTCGATTGAATTTGACTGCGGCCGGTCCTTGTTGAAGGTTAAAACATCAAATTTGATAAATCACCGTTGTGGTTTGATGTGTAGGTAAGAACGGTTCTTGCTATAAGGTCGTAGCAGCCAAGTAAAAGTTGCAACAACAAAGTATAGGACGTCTAACTTGTTTTTGTAGGGCTTATTGTGATGTGATATGGTCAAGACATGATGTGATATACGTTATTGTATGAGATAATCATGTTTTGTAAAAGTTATCGGCAACCGGCAGGAGCCTTATGGTTGTCTCTTTATTGTATGAAATGCAAACGCCGTGTAATTGCTTTACTTTATCACTATGCATTAGCGATAGTTGTAGAAGCAATAGTTGGCGAGATGACCACGACGCTACGATGGAGATCAAGGTGTCAAGCCGGTGACGATGGAGATCATGACGGTGCTTTGGAGATGGAGATCAAAGGCACAAGATGATGATGGCCATATCATGTCACATATTTTGATTGCATGTGATGTTTATCTTTTATGCATCTTATTTTGCTTAGTACGGCGGTAGCATTATAAGATGACCTGAGGGAGTCCTGGATTAGGGGGTGTCCGGATAGCCGGACTATAGACTTTGGCCGGACTCCTGGACTTTGAAGATACAAGATTGAAGACTTCGTCCCGTGTCCGGATGGGACTTTCCTTGGCGTGGAAGGCAAGCTTGGCGATACGGATATGTAGATCTCCTACCATTGTAACCGACTCTGTGTAACCCTAACCCTATTCGGTGCCTATATAAACCGGAGGGTTTTAGTCCATAGGACGAACAACAATCATACCATAGGCTAGCTTCTAGGGTTTAGCCTCTCTGATCTCGAGGTAGATCTACTCTTGTACTACCCATATCATCAATATTAATGAAGCAGGAGTAGGGTTTTACCTCCATCGAGAGGGCCCGAACCTGGGTAAAAACATTGTGTCCCTTGTCTCCTGTTACCATACGCCTAGACGCACAGTTCGAGACCCCCTACCCGAGATCCGCCGGTTTTGACACCGACATTGGTGCTTTTATTGAGAGTTCCTCTATGTCGTCATCTTTAGGCCCGATGGCTCCTCCGATCATCAATAACGATGCGCTCCAGGGTGAGACTTTTCTCCCTGGACAGATCTTCGTACCGGCGGCTTTGCACTGTGGGCCAATTCACTTGGCCATCTGGAGCAGATTGAAAGCTACGCCCCTGGCCATCAGGTCAGGTTTGGAAGTTTGAACTACACGGCTAACGTCCGCGGAGACTTGATCTTCGACAGGTTCAAGCCACGGCCAAGCACGCCGCACTGTCACGAGGGGCATGATCTAGCTCTGCCACCGGACAGTGTCCTGGAGGCCGCACCGGTGTCCGCTCCGACCTTTAGCTCGAAGCCGACTGCTCCGATTGAGGACGGGTGGCTGGACACCGCCTCGGGGGATGCGATCTCTACGGCGATTGAGCCGTACACCTACCCTGCCCTTTATGGCTTCGTGACTCCAAGGTGCGGACTCCTCTCCGGACTCCGAGCCCTCCGCTACCGTTAATCGAATCCGATTGGGCGCCGATCATGGAATTCATCGCGGACATCTTTCGGCTTTTCGCCCATTGGCGACATCCTGAATTCAATAAAGTCTCTCTCCTTATCGGGAGAGCCCTGGCCGGATTATGGTCAGGAAGGTTGGCGTGCGTACGATGAAGAAATTCAAAACCCACCCACCACCCACTTCGTAGCCACTGTCGATGATTTAACCCACATGCTCGACTTCGACTCCGAAGACATCGACGGTATGGACGACGATGTAGGGGAGGAGCATGAACCAGCGCCTATAGGGCACTGGAGAACCACCTCATCTCACGATGTATACATGGTGGACACACCTAAAGGAAGCGACGACGAGGAACAACGGGACGCTACGAAGGATCGCCCCATTGAAAAGCAGTCAAAACGGCGACGTAAGCGCCGCTCAAAGTCCCGCCTCGACAAAGAAAATAGCCATATAGACCCAGCTATAGAGCAGGGTGAACCGGTGGACGACGAACATGCTATCGAGCAACCGTCCGAACAGGACAATCTGGATAAACATCCCGTCCCCGGCGAAGATAACAGTCCGGACGAACTCACGCCGGACAAGTTGCTAGAGCAGAAGAACCTCCATAAAAGGCTCGTCGCCACAGCACGTAGCCTGAAAAAGCAGAAGCGAAAGCTCAAAACAGCAGAAGATGCACTCAGAATCAGATGGAGCAAAGTACTCAACACCGCAGACAAGTCGCCGAACAAAGAGCTACCCAAAGTGAAAACTACTGCCCGAATTTGATGAGGAGGCCATAGAGCCCCCACAATCAAAAAACAAGGAGGCCACCCGGTCGGATGGACGACCCCATGGCAAACAGAGAGCGGCAAATGGCGCCGCACACAAGCCGGCACGCGATCCGCACAAGGATTCGCATCAAAAAGATGGCCCAGATAGATCTATCTACGGGCCAAGAAAGCAAGCTCTAGTAAGCAATGCAACACATCAAGTATCCGAACATCATGGTACACCTAAATATAGGGGTGCCGCACACCCCCTATGTTTCATCGATGAGTGCTGGATCATGAATTTCCAGCGGGATTCAAGCCCGTAAACATAGAGGCATACGACGGAACAACAGACCCTGGAGTCTAGATTGAGGATTACATCCTCCATATACACATGGCTAGAGGAGATGATCTCCACGCCATAAAATACTTACCCCTCAAGCTCAAAGGGCCAGCCCGGCATTGGCTTAAAAGACTTCCTGAAAAAACCATTGGAAGTTGTGAAGAGCTCGTGGATGCTTTTCGGGCAAATTTTCAAGGGACCTATGTCCGACCTCCGGATGCCGACGATTTAAGTCACATAGCTCAACAACCCGGAGAGTCAGCCCGGAAATTTTGGAATAGATTCCTTACTAAAAAGAACCAAATAGTCGACTGTCCGGACGCCGAAGCCTTAGCAGCTTTCAAACACAACGTCCGAGACTAATGGCTCGCCAGACACCTCGGCCAAGAAAAGCCAAGAACAATGGCCGCATTAACAAGCCTCATGACCCGCTTTTATGCTGGAGAGGATAGCTGGCTAGCAAGATGCAGCACCAGCGACCCAAGTACATCTGAAGTCGGGGATGGAACGGAAACCACGACGCAGCAAGGACCAGCGTCGGACAAAGGGAAACAGCCCGAAGAGCACGGCAGTTAACGCCGGATTCAAAAGCTCTCGGAAGAATCATAAAAAGCTGCCCCTTAAGGATAACAAGGACGAGCTATCTAACTTAAACAAAATCTTGGACAAGATATGCCAAATCCACAAGATTCCGGAAGCCCGCAAACCACACCCACAGAGATTATTGGGTCTTCAAGCAGTCCGGCAAACTCAACGCCGAACACAAGGGGCTCGACACACCAAGCGAGGACGATGACGAACCCCAAAAGCAAAGCACCGGAAAACAAAAGAATTTCCCACAAGAAATCAAAACAGTGAACTCACTTCACATGACAAAAGGGAAAAGTAGAGCGGCGCCCATAGAGGAACGTGCCAGACGGCCTATCCCGGAGGAGTCCTGCCACTGGTTGTTAAAACCAATCACCTTCGACCATCGGGATTACTCTAGAAGTATACGGAACGCAGGTTGGACTGCCTTGATATTACATCCGATAATTGGCGGACTCCAATTTTCACAAGTCTTAATGGACGGCGGCAGTGATCTAAACCTGCTATATCAGGACACAATCCGCAAAATGGGGATAGACCCAACCAAATTTCGCCATAGCAACACTTCCTTTCAAGGGGTAATGCCAGGCCCATATGCCCATTGTACGGGCTCTCTATGGCTAGAAGTTGTCTTCGGCTCACCCGGCAACTCCCGCCGCAAAAGTTAACCTTCCACCTTGCCCCATTTACAAGTAGCTATCAAGCACTATTGGGACGCCAAGCTTTCGCCCGCTTTTAACGCAATACCGCATTATGCATCTCTTACACTTAAAATGCCCGGTCCACGTGGCATCATCTCCTTCAAGTGAAACATCGAGGGTTCCTCGAGTCCTGAAAATTGTGCGGATGCCTTGACAGCCCCTAAATAAACCGGCTTCTCCAATACAAGGACTTAGACAGGTCGTCTGCACTCGGACACGGCTGGACGAGTCCGGCGTAAACATACAAGGGCTCGCTAGACGCATACTCCCGTACAAGGGGCTCCGCGCATCCACAACAAGAGACAATAAATCTCAATTTTGTTCATTCTTTGAATTGTACTTTGTTTATTTAGTATAACGACATTTTCAATACGATCTTTTTCAACTAAGTTCCTCTCTTTTACAGATGAACACCGTGCTACACCCATCCGTGATACGGCACAACGGAGACACAGCGCAGACGCAAGAGGTACCCGTTGCAAGGATTCTTTTCAGATTAAGACCCTGCGTAAACCTTTTAAACTGTCTCTTGTTGATACACATCCCCCGGTTTCTTGCTATAACTGAGGAGGAGGCTGGCGTTTTGGCATAGGCCACATCAGAATTTTGCGCGTACCTGGACACCAGGGGCTTTTTTACCAAGGGCGATTGTTCGACCCGTTTTCATAAAGACCGAATACCTTAGGGAGTGTTCTGCGTCTCGAGTTAGGCCTTATATGCATCAGCTCTGAATCATGTCTTTGGTCAAATGTTGGGTTTGCCGGCCTCGTGTTTTGCTGCCTTACGCTCCGCTCTATCGGCTAATGCGGCACTAGGAGAACTATCTGCGATTGTGCCCCGGTTCGCCACGGAGCACCTCGAGAGAAAGCCGAAAACTGACCGTCATGATATAGCGTGAGACTGGTCAACCACTTTCGATGATGACCGCTGGAATCTTTAGAATTCCTCCGCATTGACGAAGGGTCGTTTCCCGGCCAGGCACATACGCACCCCAAATCCGGGTGAGCGCGGTGCCCCTAGGGGCTATATAGTAGCCCCACTGTCGAACTCCTATGGCTAAGTGAAAGTGATAAAGCATTACAGTCCGGTTGCCTAGTTTGCTGCGCTATCACCTCCTTTGTAGGACCAAGACGTTGGATCAAGTGTGAAAATGCGTTTTCTGCAAACACCCTCGCATTATATGCGTGGGGACCGAAGCCAAAGACTGCCATCTTTCAGGTTATATACACATATACATTAACGGCCGCACAGGAGGTATTTTTAATTCTTGAAAGCGCAAGTATAAAAAGCTTTTATATTCCATCAAAACATTGTTTCACAATAATACATGTTATTCGAACATAATATCCTTCGAGCACTGCGTCTCTATTAAACGAGCGCTCAAGAACTTCCCGAAAATAGTGCTCGACGGGTACTCGGCTTCCGTCTCAATCTTGGGATGCAACATCGGTGGCCTTCATCTCCGCTGCAAAGATGTCTTGACACGGGCAAGAGCCACACGCCGCACCCTCTATGCATGCCGACCGCCTCATTGCTTTGATATGCGGCACCGCACCAAGGAACTGCTGCACCAAGCCAAAATAACTCTTCGGCTCGGGCCTTTTCGGCCACAAATGAGTCACGACATTCTTCATGGCAAGTCCGGACAACCTGTTCAGCTCCGCCCATTCGGCCAAACGATCGGTTAATGGAAGTGGACGCTCTGGACTACGGAACTGCGACCAAAAAAGCTCTTCCATCTCGTGATCCTTTTGATCTCCGAAGTGTTCGGCCGCGTCCGCGGCACTCGCTGCCAAGTCCAGATAAGCATCCGCACTACTCCACAGCCGGTCCAGCTGAGCATATTTAGGATCCATGAACTTCCTCCGCAGCAGAAAGGGCTTTCCAGCCGCGATATCTCCGGCCTGATGTAGCTCCTCCTTCATAGCTCTCATCGCAGAGCGAGCATCCTTGGCCTCGGTAGTGGCCTTCTTCAGGTCCTCTTGCTCCGCTCGACCTTCTTTTTCAAGAAGCTCGCAGCGGTCGGCAGCATTCTTCAACTTCACGGCCATTTCGGCCATTTCCTTTTGCTTGGCAAGTGAGCAGCCTGTTCGCTTTTTAGCTCTTGATGCGCCTTTTAAGGCAGCCGCATCACTTTTCCTGGCCTGCTCCTTGGTTCGGGCAATCTCCGCCCGAAGATTCTCCATGGCAGCGGCACCATCTGCATCAAGCATACATGTTGTAAGGCACGGGCATCAAGCCCCCTTACTAGGTGTCCGCGGAGAAACTGCATACCTTGTGACTCGTCCAGCCGCTTATTGACAAGCGCGATGTCGGCATCCGCCATGTTAAGTTGCCGCTTTAGTTCGGCAAATTCATCAGTCCGGCTAGCCACCGGACGCCCCGCCACCTACATAGGAAGGGCGACATATTATATCTGGGATTATGATCCTTGGCACGCTGTCATTTTTGACAATGCACCGAGTCTCAGGGGCTACTATCTACACAGGGCGCATCTTATATATGCGGAACCGTCAAAAGGTACATCATTGCACGTACCTCAAAACCCGTCAGTAAACTCCTGGCGGCCTCGTACAACCCGCTTTCCGCGGACGAAATCTTTTCAATCACCGTACCCATAAATGCACGGTGATCCTTTGAGATAGACACTCGGCCGAGCAGACACTTTAACTCCTCCGACCGTGCACCAGGAGGTGCCGGACTCGTCTGATGGCCTTTTTCGAAGGCCGGACACGAAGGGCTCTGGGGGGCCCTACGACCGCCCTCCACCCCTGCCGGATTCAGGGAAACCCTACGCGGCGACACCTCGGGATCGTCCGCCTCGCTATCTTGATGCAGCGAGGAGGCGTTCCGCTCTCCATCATCTCCGGACGAAGATCCCCAAGACGAAGCTTTCTTTGAGAAGGGCTGAGATCCGAACTACAAGGTAAAATTTCGGTCATCTTCAGAAATAAAACAGGGATGCCTTTTATTTTATAAACTCCCTCTCTACTTACGGCTTGCTGGAGGTCTGATCTCCTTGGGGAAATAATGCGGCCGGGGCATCTTCCGGCGCAGGACCCTCTGGCGAGGATTTCCTCCCGCGCTTTGAGGCCTTGGTCTCCGGATCTTCAGAGGCGGTCCTTTTCTCCCCTTGGATGGAGGGATTCTCGATCCCTCCTCGCTTGATAACCTCCTTCGCGGAGACAGTAGCTTCCTTTTTCCCCCTTCGCCTTCTTCTAATGGCGCAGCCTCCAGCATCTTGGTTAACATGGGATCCGGCGTGGTCTCAGGGAGGGGGACCGGACACCTGATCAGTTTTGCTTTCGCTATCCACTCCTGTTTAGGGGAGAGATCTTTTAAGGGCAAGTTTATGATAAATATACGGATAGCATGTTCGGGTATGGGACTACTTAATTGAGCATCCGGGCGATTGCAGCTCAGACCTGCGTCCTCGGTCAAGTCCAGACACATTGCTTGTGATCCGAAGAACAGTTTGTGCATCTCCACGGGCGTTGCGCCCATGAAGTGTTGAAGAGCTCGTGGTCCCTCCGGATTGAATTCCCACAAAGTGAGGGGCGACGCTTGCAGGGCAGGATGCCATTTAATCAGCATGACCTGTGTTACTACGACCAGATTGATCTCTCTCTCTAGGAGGTCTCGACACGGCCCTACAACAAGGGCACGTCCTTGGACGGCCCCCCCAAGCCCTTTATTGACCCATGACGCCAGCCGCGGTGGAGGACCCGAGCGAAAGGCAGGTGGCGCTACCCATTTGGTGCCCCTGGGAGCTGTGATATAAAACCACTCTTGTTGCCATAGACTAAGCTCCTTTTGAAAAGAGCCCTCGGGCCATGAAGCGTCAGCATTCTTACTTATAACAGCCCCTCCGCACTCTGCTTGTTGCCCCTTGATCATTTTCGGCTCCACCTTGAAGGTTTTGAGCCACAATCCGAAGTTTGGGGTAATGCGGAGGAAGGCTTCACATACCACGATGAACGACGAGATATGGAGGATGGACTCCGGATCCAAGTCGTGAAATTCCAGCCCGTAATAAAACATGAGCCCCTCACGAAGGGGTCCATCGGAAACTTAGTCCCCAAAGGAAGTGAGACGTGAACACCACACTTTCACCGGCTTGGGAGTGGGAATAACCTGCCCTTGAGCAGGCAGCCTATGCTGATTTCGCCGGTTAGATACCGCATCTCTTAGCTTTAGGACATCTTCTTCCGTGGACGGAGGAGGGCATCCACCGGCCTTGGAGGTCGGAGCCGGACATCATCAAAGGTCCGAAGCGCCTGAATCTGGAGCTTTGGGTGTTGGAACTCGAAGCGAGGGGCGGATTCGATGGAGATTGATAAAAAGGAACGCGGCCTTGGTCTCTTTATAAAGAGGTTGAATACCAGGAGCCCTCCCCGTGACTGTTCAGGACTCGCCTTCGATAGAGGAGGCGTGCCAACGGGCACGATTGGGTTACCCACGCCCGTATTGATGAGAATCCCGGAATAAAGGGACAGGATCTCTGCTTTGACAAGACGTGCCAAGGAAACCGCCTCGCTAAACGCTACCGAGGTTGGACAAGAAAACGATTCAAATAAAGGCTTGGCTGTGGTGTGATGTCACATCGCTGGAGTACGTCGCCAGATTGAACTTGTGTAAATATCATTCTCTACGGTGGTATGTGGAAATTATTTTGCGTAGCGGACACTATCCTTGTGTTCAAAATCTTCTATGAAGTATTCGGAGGAGGAACCCACCTTGCAATGCCGAAGACAATATGCACGCCGGACTCGTCGTCATTGAAGCCTGGTTCAGGGGCTACTGAGGGAGTCCTGGATTAGGGTGTGTCCGGATAGCTGGACTATAGCCTTTGTCCGGACTCCTGGACTTTGAAGATACAAGATTGAAGACTTCGTCGCGTGTCCGGATGGGACTTTCCTTGGCGTGGAAGGCAAGCTTAGCGATACGGATATGTAGATCTCCTACCATTGTAACCGACTCTGTGTAACCCTAACCCTATTCGGTGCCTATATAAACCGGAGGGTTTTAGTCCATAGGACGAACAACAATCATACCATATGCTAGCTTCTAGGGTTTAGCCTCTCGATCTCGTGGTAGATCTACTCTTGTACTACCCATATCATCAATATTAATCAAGCAGGAGTAGGGTTTTACCTCCATCGAGAGGGCCCGAACCTGGGTAAAAACATTGTGTCCCTTGTCTCATGTTACCATCCGCCTAGACGCGCAGTTCGGGACCCCATACCCGAGATCCGCCGGTTTTGACACCGACATGACCCCTTACTAAAATTTCAAGGTATAAGTGTTCTCCCTGAGTATGCACCGTTGCGACAGTTCGTCGTGCTGAGACACCACGTGATGATCGGGTGTGATAAGCTCTATGTTCACATACAACGGGTGCAAGACAGCTTTGCACATGTGGAATACTCGGGTTAAACTTGACGAGCCTAGCATGTACAGACATGGCCTCGGAACACTAGAGACCGAAAGGTCGAACGTGAGTCAAATAGTAGATATGATCAACATAGAGATGTTCACCATTGAAGACTACTCCATCTCACGTGATGAACGGACATGGTTTAGTTGATATAGATCATGTGATCATTTAGATGACTTGAGGGATGTCTATCTAAGTGGGAGTTCTTAAGTAATATGATTAATTGAACTTAATTTATCATGAACTTAGTCCTGGTAGTATTTGCATATCTATGTTGTAGATCAATATGTCGCGATATAGCTCCTATATATATTTTTTGATATGTTCCTTGAGAAAAATTGAAAGATGATAGTAGCAATGATGCGGACTGGGTCCGTGATCTGAGGATTATCCTCATTGATGCACAGAAGAATTATGTCCTTGGTGCACTGTTAGGTGACAGACCTATTGCAGGAGTAGATGCAGACGTTATGAACGTTTGACAAAGCTCGCTATGATGACTACTTGATACTTTAGTGCACCATGCTTTACGGCTTAGACCCGAGACTTCAAAAACATTTTAAACGCCACAGAGCATATGAGATGTTCCAAGAGTTGAAATTGGTATTTCAGACTCATGCCCATGTTGAGAGGTAGGAGACCTACAAGTACTTTTCCTACAAGATGGAGGAGAATAGCTCAGCCAGTGAGCATGTGCTCAGAATGTCTGGGTACTACAATCGCTTGAATCAAGTGGGAGTTAATCTTCCAGATAAAATAGTGATTGACAGAGTTCTCTAGTCATTATCAACAAGCTACTAGAACTTCGTGATGAACTATAATATGCAAGGGATAATGAAAATGATTCCCGAGCTCTTCACGATGCTGAATCGGCGAAGGTAGAAATCAAGAAAGAGCATCAAGTGTTGATGTTTAACAAGACCACTAGTTTCAAGAAAAAAGGGAAAGGGAAAGAAAGGGAACTTCAAGAAGAATGGCAGGCAAGTTGTCACACCCGAGAAGAAGCCCAAAGCTGGACCAAAGCCTGAAACTGATTGTTTCTACTGCAAAGGGACTAGTCACTGGAAGCGGAACTGCCCCAAGTATCTGGCGGATAAGAAGGATGGCAAAGTGAACAAAGGTATATTTGATACACATACTATTAATGTGTACTTTACTAGTGTTCATAGTAGCCCATGGGTATTTGATACCAGTTCAGTTGCTAAGATTAGTAACTCGAAACAGGAGTTACAAAAATGAACAGAGACTAATTGAGGGCGAGGTAACGATGTGTGTTGGAAGTTATTCCAAGGTTGATAAGATCACCATCGCATACTCCCTCTACCTTTAGTATTAGTGTTGAACCTAAATAAATGTTATTTTGTGTTTGCGTTGAGCATGAATATGATTGGATCATGTATACTACAATACGGTTATTCATTTAAGTCAGAGAATAATTCTTGTTCAGTTTACATGAATAAAACCTTTAATGGTCATAGATCCAATGTGAATGGTTTGTTGAATATCGATCATGGTTATACACATATTCATAATATTGATGCCAAAAGATGCAAAGTTGATAATGATAGTGCAACATATTTGTCGCACTGTCTTTTAGGTCATATTGGTGTAAAGCACATGAAGAAACTCCATGCAGATGGAATTTTGGAATCACTTGATTATGAATCATTTGATGCTTGCGAACCATGCCTCATGGGCAAGATGACTAAGACTCCATTTTCCGGAACAATGGAGCGAGCCACTGACTTATTGGAAATAATACATACCGATGTATGTGGTCCAATGAGTGTTGAGGCTCGCGGTGGGTATCATCATTTTCTGACCTTCACAGATGATTTAAGCACATATGGGTATATCTAATTGATAAAACACAAGTCTGAAACATTTGAAAAGTTCAAAGAATTTCAGAGTGAAGTGGAGAATCATCGTAACAAGAAAATAAAGTTTCTACGATCTGATCGCGGAGGTGAATATTTGAGTTACGAGTTTGGCCTTCATTTAAAACAATGTGGAATAGTTTCACAGCTCACGCCGGCTTGAACACCATAGCGTAATGGTGTGTCCGAACGTGGTAACCGTACTTTATTAGATATGGTGCGATCTATGAAGTCTCTTACCGATTTACCACTATCATTTTGGGGTTATGCATTAGAGACAGCTGCATTCACGTTAAATAGGGCACCATCTAAATCCGTTGATACGACATCGTATGAACTATGGTTTGGCAAGAAACCTAAGCTGTCGTTTCTTAAATTTTGGGGCTGCAATGCTTATGTGAAAAAGCTTCAGCCTGATAAGCTTGAACCCAAATCGGAGAAGTGCTTCTTCATAGGATACCCAAAAGAAACTATTGGGTACACCTTCTATCAT
The DNA here is from genome assembly GCA_021605145.1 of Aegilops bicornis. Taxonomy (NCBI): domain Eukaryota; kingdom Viridiplantae; phylum Streptophyta; class Magnoliopsida; order Poales; family Poaceae; genus Aegilops; species Aegilops bicornis. The sequence continues at coordinate 539,165,770 of CM038672.1, forward strand.
ATATCCGAAGGCAAGATATTTGTTGCTAAGAATGGATCCTTTCTAGAGAAGGAGTTTCTCTTTTAAGAAGTGAGTGGGAGGAAAGTAGAACTTGATGAGGTAATTGTATTGTCTCTCGAATTGGATTGTAGCTCATCATAGAAAATCGTTCCCGTGATGCCTACACCAACTAGAGAGGAAGCTAATGATTATGATCATGGAACTTCAGATCAAGTTACTACCGAACCTCGTAGGTCAACTAGATGTAGCGACCTGACCCGAATGGATCAAGTCTCTGTGCTTAAGTGTCATCCCTGGATCGGTATGCTGACACACATAGTACTCGAGGATTTATAAAAGAGGTAAATCACATGTATAAAGTAACGTAAATACTATTACCTCAATCCAAATAGCGGAAGTAACAAGGTTGTGGATTCCCATCAACACCAACGTCAAAGTTGAGTGTAGAAATCATAACCCTAACGTATCATTTACTCGTCGTAAGATCCTGCAACATGAGACGTTGCAGCCACAAAGGGTCAGTACATTGAATGTACTAGCAAATTCACACCATAGAGCAATGATGAATAATGGCTATCTCTACATGCATATTTGGCTGGTGGAGGCTCTATGGTTACAATGTTTTTGCGAAAAGCTAATTTTTCCCTACTGCAAAGGAATAAATTTTATTTAACTATCATGGTGGTTGTTAAACATTGAGAATGGTTGACAGCATTCTCAATCCCAATTAAAAAATATCATCATTAACCCAACAAAAGTTATTAAAGTAACATGATGAGATTCACACGAAAATCCAAGTACTAGATACTCAAGATGTCCATATCTGGGGACACGGCTAATCATGATTAGTTTATACACTCTGCAGAGGTTGCGCACTTTTCCCCACATGACTCGATCTCCTCCGTTGGTTTTCTCGCACTACATGGTGTTTGAGAAACGAATGACCGAGACATAGTCTTTCGTAAGCGCTTAGCACCTACGATGGGTAGACCGTACACCTACTTTCCCCTACATCTCGCTAGTCTACCACCGAAAGAGTTCGCACGACTTAATCAGCTATGCTAGAGCCCATAATAGCATGTGGCTGCACACGGAAGTTTCTAGCATGAATAATCTTATGATCCCTTTGAGCCTGGGTGGCGGTCCAAAAAGAAACAGGCAATCCTGGTCTACCCAGGTGCTTAGACAGGCAATCCTGGAATACCCAGGTGCCTCAATCCACCCATATGTGTATTAATGTTGCCACCTTAAATAAACCATTAATTAACAATCTCACATCTGTCATGGAAAAATCACTCACCCAATCCACGTCTACTTGCATAGCATGCCAAAATAAACAAACGTAGAAGTAACTCCCAAGGGTTTGATAATAAAACAGGTAATAGGTACTACCTCAATCTACTTCCCAAAACCCACAATTTAATTAGATCCTAATCATGCAATGTTTGAGGATTGATCTAATGCATAAAAACTGGGTATGAAAAGGGGTATGATCAAAGTGTGAACTTGCCTGCAATGTTGATGAAGATGATTCGCACTCAAAACTCTTGATAGTTCTACTCGTCACACTCCGGTCAATCTATTATAAGCAATCAATAGTAACCACACATAAGCAATCACTCAAAAGATCGGAAAGAACGAAGAAAACAATTCAGAAACATCAAAACCAAGCAAATAACTCTTGCAACACAAAACAATTTCTAATAGTACCAAAATTATATGAATGTGGCATTATCAGAAAGTTTAGGTCAAGAGCTTCGATTTGCAAAAAGAATCAACTCAAACGGAGTTATAAAACTCAAGTTACAATCAAAAGAAGATTCAAATTCAAATCTGTTTGAAAATCAAATTTTAAAATTTCAAAAACATGTTTAAGTTGTTTCACTGGATAGAGGAGATCATAACGAAGTAGTGGGCGTTGGTTTTGTTGGATTTGGATAAACGAGTAAAAAGTTATGGGGTTTTGAAAATTAGGGGCTAAACTGTAAAGAAAATAATCACAGATAGGTCCCTGACCGAAAATAAAAAGAAAAGGAAAAATCTATTGAGGGAACGCTCGCTATAGAATGCTAACGAACGGAAAACCGTTCGCTATGTATACTAATGGACGAACGTCCGCTAATTAAGCTAACCAAAAGAAATAAACCGGGTTTTAAAACAGAAACCGGAAACCCTAAAAACGGATCGGAGTCGGCGGTTTATACCGGTTCGGACGGTTCGGGCAGATCGGACGGCGGGTAGCCCGGGCGGCGGTCTGGCGCTGCACTGGGAGGCGGTTCGGTCGGCGCTGGCCATGAGTAGACGTGAGGCGGCGGCCGAGGCGAAGAGGATGGCGGCGTCGACGGTCCACGGCGACGGACGGAGCGGAGTGGCGGCGGCTCACGATGAGACAAGGCGGCGCGGCTTGGGCGGCGGGGCGGCGAGCGAGGCGAGGAGGAGAAGAGGGCGGCGGAGGGGCGCTTATATAGGGGGTGGGGCGACTCCGAGGCGTGGAGGAGTGGGCAAGGGAGGCGGCGGCCGGTGGCGGGGCGGCGCCGGACTCCGGGAGGAGTCCCGGTCTGGGACGGGAGCGAGGAGGCGCGAGTCAGCCTTGGTCTCCTGGCTGGCCGACCACATGGAGAGAAAGTTTTTTTAAACATTTTGCAGACAGCAAAAAATAAAATAAACTATATAAAATAAAAACATACTATGGGCATATAATATACCAAAATTTGCAGAAAAAGATTTTCTACAACATGGACATTTTTATAATGCCAAATAAAATCCACACAAATTCAGATAATTCAAAGAGTGCTACTGGTTCAATAAAACCTAATAAAATCATTTTAAAAATACCAAAATTACTTCAAATTTATTTCTCTCCATTTTTCTGATGTAGGGAATCATTTTACCCTAATTTCCATATATTATATTTTTGGAGAAAAATAATTTGAATAAAATCCAAATAACTCCAAATCGAAAATAAATTCAAAAGAACTTTGAATTTAATTCTTTGAAACTCCCAACTCATATTTCATATGTTTTGAAGAAGTCATTTTATCTTCGCCGTGAAAATCATTGAGTTGCATAAAGTTCCTGGGTTGGAAATATTTTCCAAATGAAATTCAAATATTTTCAACACCCTTGTCATTTAAATAAATGGAAGAAGTAATGTCATCTTCTCTCGTGGTTTTGTGGTGAAAAGAATTTGAATTCATGAAGATCGTAAAATAAAATGAAAGTTTGGGAAAGTCCTTTTATTCCCTCTCATTTAACTTTCAAAAAAGTTTCGAATTCACTCACTTTCAGTCAATCAATCAAACAATCAATCAAAACTATCTATTCATTAGAAAATTCCAAAATTTAAAATTTTGGGATGTTACAAACCTACCACCCTTAAAATGAATCTCGTCCTCGAGATTCGGAGAGGATAGAAAGAAAATAGGCTAGGGTCGGGGTCTTCTCAAAATTCCATCGATCATCGCAGGGGGTCTGGGTGCTACCACCCTTAAAAGCATGGTTACGGTTCCATCAAAACTCATATACTCCATCCTTATTACTGACAGTGTCGGTCTTCTCAGATCTTCAGTGTAATTCCTTCTCTGGCTCTTCCGTAGTGGCATAACCTTTTCCTCAATTTCTTCTGTCCTTTTATCTTGGTAAGGTTATTCCGAGACTAGGTCTTCATAGCTGATAGGTCTGGTGCCAATACTAAACAACTATCGATATCTCATGGTGGTCAACTATTTATGGTTTCTCCTGCAGGAAATGGGTCTGGGCTGAACTTCACTGTATGACCTACGATTGCCAACAATTGCCTTGTACAAGGGAAAAAAATACCTATACCATTCTAAGGTTTAAACAAGGTTTTGATCATCGTCTCTCTACTATAGGTAAGTCACTCAGATTTACCATCCCATATACCAACGCGAATAATAAGAGTAAGTCAGTATGGTGATCAATCCATCCCGCACCCAAATCATTACCTTGTACATGGTTTAGCGAATCTCGCATTCTAACAATCGGTCATTCTCACAAGCATTGCAGAATTTTCTCTTGTCGACGAACCAAGTTCGGATAAATCCATTTGATTCTGCAAGCCAGACAAACATCTATCGTTCCTTCACAACTCTCAGGTTTGCGTTACTCCTATAAGATCGTCTATCGATAAAATCGTAACTTCTTCCAGGGTTTTTCCTTCAGCAAGAGTGTGCTTGCTTCTTGGCAGGTCCTGGGCCCTGTGGGTTATGGCCCATCTCATCACTTGTAAACCTTGAACTCAACCTCTGGGCAAGTGATCGTTATTCCAACATTCAACTTCCATCTTCCTAGCATACTCAAAATCCATCCAATTGTAATGTCTTTCTTCCTTCTATTTGTACCAAACTAAGACGTGATCACTTAGACTCATCATGGAATTTCCATTGATCCATATTTCCAACATCATACCTCCTTTATATCCAATAGTAATTCATCTCTTCATCCTCGTGGAATGTCCCACATACCGAGATAAAAACTTATACTTATGAAGTCCATACTCCACTTCGTGGAACATCATTATCCTTTCCAGGGTCAACGTCCTTACAGGGAATATTGGCCATCTCTGCATGGCACTTCTTCAACTGGAAACGTGAAACACATCATGAACTCCTGACAGTCCTTCGGGTGACTCCAATTTGTTGGCCACTTCTCCCATACGCTCCAAAACTCGGTATGGTCCTACAAATCTCGGGGCTAACTTTCCCTTAAATCCAAATCGTTTAACTCCTCGCAGAGGGGACACACGAAGACATGCTCTGTCTCCAATTTCATAGGAGTCTGCATAACTCTTCTGCCTGGACTGAGCTACCTTCAGTCTATTTCGAATCAACTTAACATTCTCTTCTGACTCCTTGATCACATTTGGTCCAAACAACTGACGGTCTCCAACTTCATCCCACATCAACAGTGTCTGGCTCCTTCTCCCATACAAAGCTTAAAAAGGGGCCATCTTCAAACCGGTCAGTAACTGTTGTTGTATGAGAACTCCGCCGTAAGGTAGATTATCATCCCTACTAGATCCATAAGCTAGCGCACACGTTCTCAACATGTCCTCCGAATCTGATTGACTCTCTCGGTCTATCCATCCGTCATGCGGATGAAAGGATGTAATTGAACTCTAGCCTAGTACCCAAAGTCTGGTGCAGCTGATTCCAAAACTTTGAGGTAAACTGTGTTCCTCTATCTGATACGATGCTCCTCGGAACTCCATGCAGACATACGATCCTGGTCAAATATATATTGGCCAACTTCTCACTTGTATAGGTGGTTTTCACTGGGATAAAGTGAGCCACTTTGGTCAAGCGAATCAACTACTACCCAGATAGAATCATGTCCCGTTCGGGTTCTGGGAAAACCCGGTAATGAAATCCATGCCAAGCTTATCCCGCTTCAATTCGGGTATCGGCATAGGCTGTAGTAATCCTGCTGGCTTCTGATGCTCTGCCTTCACCCTCTGACATACATCACACACAGCTACATACTCGGCAATATCCTTTTTCATACCAGTCCACCAGAAACGTTCCTTCAAATCCAAATACATCTTGGTGTTTCCAGGGCGAATCGAGTATGGTGAGTCATGAGCCTCCTGAAGTATTAACTTCTTGATCTTTGCATTACTGGGCACATATACACGGTCCTCGAACCATAAGGTGTGGTTCTTATCCTTACGAAAACCTTTGTCCTTTCCTTTGCTCATCCTTTTTTTTACCTCAACAATCTCTTTGTCATCCTTCTAAGCTTCATGGATCTTTCCCAGCAATGTAGACTGAACTTCCATTGCTGCAACAAAACCTTTGGGAATAATCTCCAAATGAAGTCCCCTGAGATCCTCGGCTAACTCCTTTGGTAATCCCCCACTTATGAGGGTATTCATCCTGGTGTTCTTTATGGTTGTGTCCTATTTCTCCACAAAGCTTGCATGCACTTTCTCCATATCATTTCCATAAGGCTTCAACTTCGGGACACAAGCCGAGACTTTAGCAGAGTCAACTTAAATTCTTCCCAAACGGTTACTCCTTGCCATCCATTGATGGTTTGGTACATCCTCCACCAGGTAGCAGCACCTCTTTCAAAGAACGGAAGAGCATGCTGGGCCATATCCTTTCTGACTATAGGGTTATTCTTCATGTGATCCTCCATGTTCTGAATCCATTGGTCTGTCTCCAATTGACTCATTGGTCCAGACAATACAAGCTCATCTCCATTCATTCTCTATAGGGTCCATGGGTTTTGGGGTGGGATAAGAGAGATAGAGAGGGATACACACAATACACACAATAGTTTTGAAAAGACAGGTTTTATTGTGGCTGTCAGAAAAATATCAAACAAATGACAGCTCACAAACGTCGCATCTAACGCGGGTATATAGTAGGGGTTTGGGCTTCTAATGGTCAATAAATCTTCAAAGTCATCAAACTCTTCGATTCTTGTTCATGTCTCCGATGGCTTTTTCCGATCATGCTTGTCCTTCTCAAGTTCTTTTGCCAGATCATCTCTGTTGACGTGAAGTCTCTCGTGACATCCTTTAATATTTTGTAGTTGCATTTCAAACTTCTGGTTTCAAGATCTTTGGCATGAACCATGTCCTTCTATCCTTCAGCTCCGGACGAATCTCCGGTATCTCGAGGTTTTTCTCCTCCAGCTTGGCTACTTTCAGCTTCTGGGTCCGGAGTTCTTCACGAACTGCTTCTTTGTCAAATACGGCTTCCTGCAGATCCACCCTAAACTCCTTGATGTAATACTCCAGATCCTGGCGATACACCAGCTAAGGTTAAAACTGCACCATTTGCTTGACGGATGCTCCATCAGCCTTCTACCATTCAATTCTTCCATGCATATGCATGCTTATCTCAGCACTGTGACAATAGCATAAGCGGCAATCATACCATGGTCAGCTGTGTCTATGCCCATGTTACTGTCATGAGCTTCATTCCATAATTGATATCTCCTGCCTTAGGGTTTTCTTAACAAAAACTTTGAGTTCTAATGCTCCATGTTCAGGTCTTTCTCCGATACACCTTGATCTCGGGTATTGACAACTTCCATAGTCTGCCAAGTTCCATAAGGGTAGCCTTTCTAGGTTATACAAATCTAGAAATTCTTTGGAGCCTCCAATTCTCCCAGTCTTCAGAGTCTTCAACGGTTGTAGTTTCCATTATCATAATGCACGGTAAAAATCCTCTTCATTCCAAAGTAGTAGTTGTCCGATATCTTGTACTCCTTGGTGTGGTCTCGTCAGCCGAATCTTCAAGTGGTCAAAAGGGGGAAAGGGTATAGTCTAACTAAAGGGAATATTTGAACAAGCTCAGAAGAGAAGAGAGATAAAATATCTTTTTGAAAATGAAGTTGTAGAGAAAAAATCTTTCCTATGGGCTTGTCAGTTTCTAGGGTCACGCCCCATACCAACATGTGCTCGATACCATCTTGTAGCGACTGACCCGAATGGATCAAGTCTCTATGCTTAAGTGTCATCCTCGGATCGGTATGTCGACACACACAAGACTCGAGGATTTATAACAGAGGTAAATCACATGTATAAAGTAACGTAAATACTATTACCTCAATCCAAATAGCGGAAGTAACAAGGTTGTGGATTCCCATCAACACCAACGGCAAAGTTGAGTGTAGAAATCATAACCCTAACGTATCACTTACTCGTCGTAAGATCCTACAACATGAGACGTTGCAGCCACAAAGGGTCAGTACATTGAATGTACTGGCAAATTCACACCATAGAGCAATGATGAATAATGGCTATCTCTACATGCATATTTGGCTGGTGGAGGCTCTATGGTTACAATGTTTTTGCGAAAAGCCAATTTTTCCCTACTGCAAAGGAATAAATTTTATTTAACTATCATGGTGGTTGTTAAACATTGAGAATGGTTGACAGCATTCTCAATCCCAATTAAAAAATATCTGTCAGGACCCCGATCCTAAGTCACACCGATCTAGCATGTAACACATCATATCACTTTGCGGCCTCACGCACGGTATTCCCACGGGTGTCGCCTTACCATGGCCCGGGACCGTTTGCGTCTCTTGGCTCACGTATATGATAGTGTCGCTAGCATCCATATGACAAAGAACCCGGGCCGACATGGCTAGTCGTGAACCCAAAGCGGCACTAACCTATGGGGACAGGCATACATGAATCACATCGAGCATGTCGGTCATCAACGTATATATTCGGTCAGTAGCACTTTGGGCTAACAGGACTCCGTATCCCGGGCTGTAGCAGGCTAGGCAGGACTCGAATATCACCGCGTGACATTTCCCGAAGGGATGTATATAGGAACGGTGAAACACATGCCGCCATCAAGTGTCCAAGCGGTAGTCTTTGGGCTAGCGTGACTCCGGTGAACCGGGCCAGAAGCGGACTACTATCGCCGTAAGCACGAGACTACATTTCCCCATATGAGAGGCTGCCAAGGATAAACAACTAGTTTGTCGGATCCCACACATACCAAGCATTTCAAACATACACACATTATACTTGATATGCGTAGATACAACATGGCATCACAACATAACTCTACGACTCAGATATTATTCATTAGGCTCTGAAGAGCGAGATATTACAAACATGGGTCTCATGACCCAACACTCAGAGCATACAAGTCAAAGCACAAGCGGAAGCTAATCATGTCCGAAAGTACGCATAACTATAAATGAAAAAGGCCGAGAAGCCCGACTATCTACCGAGATCCTGCCAAGGCACAAGATCGTAGCCGAGGTATCAAGCTAACCGTCAAGTCCAAGCGGAACTACTAGCGAGACTAAAGTCTCTCTCGCAAAACATAAAATAGGCAAACGTGAGTACAAACGTATTTCAGCAAGACTTACATCGTAACTAGCTACATATGCATCATTATCAAAAGGGGTGGTGGAGTTTGACCGCAGCAAGCCAGCTTTGACTCGGTGGCTATCCCTGAACTATGACCGCAAGTAACTCTTTTGAGGTGGCGCACGAGTCCGCATATTCACCATATCAAATACACCACTATGGACCCGCTCCCGCTTTCCTCACGAGAACGCCATCCATAGCACTCACGCTTATCTTGCGTATTTTAGAGTATCCACTTTCACTTGTCTATGAACTATGCAAGGGGTCCAAGTTTCCATATCCGAGGAATCCGGCTATTCAATAGATAATGATAACCCTGCAGGGGTGTACTTCTTCACACACGCTCTCGCCACTTATCGCCTCAGACACGCCATGTACCTCGGCAACCTTCAAGCGGAAGTCGGGCGAGGAGTCGGCCACGACCGACTAACCACACAAGTCTCTAGTCCAGGTTCATTGCCTATTCGGGTTCCATCCGCAAGGAGATCCGCCGGGTGTCGCTCACGGCCCCAAACGATGTGAGCAGGGTTCCCAAGCCCACCAACCGGTGCCACTTGGTACACCGTACATCAGGCCTAGTCTGTCCCAAGCCCACCTGCATCGGGTGCCACTTGGTAGACTACTAACACTACCTACAAACACCGAAACTAGTTGCAACTCCGGGACAGAGATCAAGTTGATTAATAAGTCGAGAGGGGTCGAGTTACCAGACCCCAATGTGTGGTAGTAACTGTTCATGGATCACAAACACAGAACTCAGTTCTTGAGGACGGCTGCAATGAGACAACCCACCATGTACTCCTACATGGCCTCTCACCGCTACCTTTACCAAATCGTGTTCACACACTTAGCTCACACACAATAGGACATGTTCACACAACCATTCCAATTCATTCCCGATGAATCAGACCCGACTCAACTCTAAGCAAAGCAGTGCATGACAACAAGCATAAATGAGTAGGCACAACATGGCTCAAACAATTCCTACTCATGCTAGTGGGTTTCATCTAATTCTTGTGGAATGACAGTCATGCAAAGGATCAAGGGGTTCAGCTACCGCAGCAAGTAACACATGAGTCATTGTTGTCCTAATGCAGTAAAATAGAGCAGGAGCGAGAGAGTGGGATTGTATCGGAATGAACAAGGGGTTTTGCTTGCACAGCACTTCGAAGATAATAGTTCTTCATCGGTGTCATCGAATAATCATCGCTTGGTACATCGCTCACCGGAGGGAACAATTACCAAGAAACAAGAGAGAACACAATCAATGCAATGCACATATATGATGCATGATCATGTTAAGGTACTGAATTCACCTAATGCAATAATAATCCAAGTTAGTTGAAGTGGAATTCAAACAAGGTTGAATTCCAACTCCAAATGCTATTTCATAAATTACCCTAATCATGATTCATCCTATTCAGTGATGTTAACTTGTTCAAACATGCATGATCATGGCATAAACAGATTCTTCATATTTTTCTGATCATTTTTCATATATAAATTATTTCCATCCGAGTTACGGTTGAATTTATATGATTTTTAGAAGTTTAGAGTATTTTCGGAATTTACTGAATTAAATTAAATCTAAAAAACTAGTTATTGCGTCGACCGACGTCGATGTGACGTCAGCGGGTCAACTGGGTCGCTGTCCAGGTCAACTCGACGCTGGGACCCATCGGTCAAGAGTTAGTTTAACTAACTAGGTTCAGTTAGTGCTAACCCGGTTAGTTAGTGGCCGGGCCCACTCGTCGATGACCTGGGTCAAATCTGGTCAACCCAGGGCTAATCCACCGGCGGCTTGACGCCGCGACGCTTAACGCGGGCGAGCAAGTGCTTTGATTGTTCCGCCACCAAATGGGGCGCGGAAAGCAGCTAGGAGGAGCTGGGAGGAGCCAAGCTCTTGGTGGGGTTAGCCGGGGTCGGGGTGGTCGGAAATGGTGCCGGCGGCGTGTTTGGCGGCGGCCGGAGCTCGGGCGAGCTCGGGCACGGCGTTTTGGGGCACGGGAGGAGGAGTGGGTAGGTGCTCTGGGTTCCCGGGAACGCGACGAGGACGACGGCGTGCTCGGACGCGACGTGCGGGGCCTCTAGCCGCGGCGACCTCGTGGCCGGCGACAAGCTCTCAAGCTCGGCGGAGCCCGTGGTTAGAGGAGGGAACGAAGTCGGGGAAGAGGGGCGAGGGCGCAGGAGCTCACCGCGGTGACGATGGGATGCTCGGCGAGATCGGGATTTGCCCGGAGCCGATTTAATTGCCGACGGCGACATGCGGGTCCGGAAGGGGGAAAATGGTGGGGTGGCGCCTCGGGCGCTCCGGCGTCAGGAGGCTCGGTGAGGAGGGAAGAGAGGGCTCATGGAGCTCGGGATATGTCGGGAGGAGAAGGGGTGGCAGTGGCGATGGAGCCTCGTCGGTGGCGGCCTCCGTTCAGTGAGCTCGGGAAGAGGGCCAGGGGAAAGAGAGGGAGCGGCGAGTGAGGGAGAGGAGCGAGGGGGCACGGGCGCCGCTGTGGCGCCGCAAGGAGGTCGGGAGGGCTGTGCAGGCCTGGAAGGGAGGAGGTGGCGAGCTCGGCGTGCCAGAAACCCTCCTCTCGCCATCTTGGCAGCGGTTGGAGACGAGCGGCGTGGCGGTTGGTGGGCTGGGCCACCAACCGGGCCAGCGAGCGAGAGGGGGGGGGAAGTTGGGCCGGATCGGACGCCTGGTAGGTGGGCTGCAGGTAAACGGCCAGGTAATCCTTCTCTCTCTTTTATTATTTCTGTTTTCTATTTTCTGTTTTGTTTTAGTTTAGTAAAATACCAAACCATTTAAATAAATCCTGAAAATAATTGTGGGCATTAACTAAATTATTACAGAGGCCCTTAACTATTTTCAGAATTGTTGGAGCATTTAAAAATAATATTAATAGTATTTAAATGCCCCAATTCAAATACAATATGGTTTATTCAAAAATCCAAAATGTCTTGGAAAAATATCCAGCACCTCTGGGTATGGTTTTCACCTTTTTCCATTAATCATGAACATTTTTGCAAACCACTTTGGGTTCTTTGAAGATATTTTGAAGTTGAACCTATTTGAATTGCTTTAGTGCTAGGGCTTGATCATCCCCATTTCAAATTTCATGGAAATTAAACATGATGCATGGATGCAATGCTACTAGTTACAAGCAAGCTCTAGGGCTGATCTGGGTCATGACACCACCCCCACTAAACAAGAATCTCGCCCCGAGATTCAAGACGTGAAGTAAGAGGAAAAGGGAAGTCACAAACTATCACAATCTGCATGATCCATTTGCCCTTCTCGAAGATGTTGATTTACTCCATCATTTTGGTCTTGACGTCTTTGCTTTCAAGATCGTCACTCGACACGACAATAGAAAGAAGGGGGAAACCCTACATGATTCGATCTTCATGAAGATCAGGTAACATGATCAACTCACGGACTGAGACGGTGACACATCTCGAGTTGAGACACAAAATACATCGAGAGGAATGGAAGAACAACAACGGGTTTGATTGGTGGCAACAATTCCACGCTTAGAAAGATGGTGGATGGTGTCAAGATGGCGAGGAAATATTTATCATGATCCCGTAACGGGGCACCTCGAAAAAGGTGACGCAAAGAACTATTCCCTTAAGTGGCAAAAAGAATTACTTTTGATACAGAGATCATTGAAACTCTTCATACTAGCCTAAGGCAATTCACAACGATCGTTGACGGAGTGCAAAGGAATGGTACACCCGGACTAGAGTGGATGATGTGGACTACCTTGTTGAAGACAACGCGATGGATGATTTTGCTTATCGTCGGAGGTGGAGGGGACCCATGATAAGTCCACTTTTGAGGATGATCTTGAACAGAAATTACTAAGAAGGCAGCCCGTAGTGAAATGGCATAAGGACGGTGCAAGCTGGGAACGAAATGCAACTGTTTGAATGTTCCAACCATCATATCTGCCTGAGATTCAGATCTGGTTGGTGTTAGGATATTCCAGACTCAGCACGTCTGAAAAAAAGGAAAGGTTGCAACACAATTCGACGAGAATACGTTGCGAGATTCTCAGGGAATGAACCAAGGTAGTAAGCTCCAAAGCATGAGCGGGTTCTGCTACAAACAGGTGAACATATTGTCCTGACAAACATGGCCACGTAGTAGTCTTATAATAAAACACTACCGAAGTTCGTGGGGAACCATAATCGAGGATATCAAGTCTCTACGCAAGTCCATGGATTAGATCCCAAGCATAGACTTCTTTTCCTTGAGCAAATCAATCGGTGGCTTGGTGTGCTAGGAATACATATAGAATGAAGGTTGCAAGTCTCCGACTACAAATACTTCGCACATATACATGACTGACTTGGGATGATTCCAAGGGAAACAACCAAACCTTTCTCAAATTCATGGCGGCAACTTGCACCTAATGCACGTGAATTAGAGGAAGTCACTTCTTCCATCCAAGCATAAGCTTCATGAATGAAACACGAAGAAATGCTTACACAAGTTTCCAATACTAGGTTGATGCTCAACATGACTCATGGGGGAGACAAAATGCTACTGATGGGCTCAACAGCAACTCATCGGAATTTCCATATCAATCGACTTCCACCATCATGTGAACACGGTGATAGCATTGGTCAGACCAAAAGATATAATGGTGTATGCTCGAGGGATCAACCACGAGTAAGACAACATTACGAATATCGTTGGTTCTGATTTGACTTGACAATAGCCCATACTCAAATCAAAGAATTGGTAGGACGATAGATCCAACAACTGATCACGAGGAACAATCGATGAAGATATCATCTTTCTTCAACACACACTACACAAGAATATCCCTTTGGATCGAACTAAGTTAGGCAAGCTTTTATCTTCCAACTCTCCAAGTTATTGTCTAGCTTAACCAACTAGCTCGTGGGTATCCAACACAGATTCTTGGAGAAGGGTGGTTCACAGAAAACCAACTTGATCACGGGCTCAACATAATATCGGGGAACAACCCGGTAACACTTCCAAGAAGATATTTGGAAAGTCACGAACCACGGTATGTTACTAAGCATCGAGAACAATCTTGCTTTTCGGGGCGGATGGTATGATCAAATGAGTGAGGACTTGACACAATCCTAACTCATCAATCGAAGTGTGCACCAGAAGTAAGGACTAGGTAGCACGATCAATCTTAGGATGATGGTTTAATAACTATCACGCTAAGAATGAGAATATTGTCCATTCACTACCAAACAATGAGCTGCTCGAAGTATTGATGTCACACATCACAAGTCACTTGTCGGCTTTCCGGTTGCATCAACACGGAACCGAGGAATGAACGATGATGGTGAGAGTATCACTACATCAAGAATTCATAAGAGAAGGTGCAATTCTTATGACATTATTGACATAAAGATGGTAACACTCCTGTGGAACAGAATCAAAAGCTGAATTGGCATTTTGATCTGCGGAATACAACTACTTTGACCTAGTCCTAGAAATGGATGAGGTAATCGAGTTTGTTTCTCCTAGTCATTCCGGAATAGAATGGCTTGACGGACCACAAGGACAAAATGCATCGATGAACACAAATGCACGCATACCCTTGGCTATCAATTGATAGATGAAGGTTAGAATGCAACTGAAAAGAGCAACTCAGAGGAACATATAACTTCCTGAGTTGTGGATGCATGGATTAGTATGTCGAGCAAACTCAACATTTCTTCCGGATAACCCATGCAGAAAGGTAGAATTTGCAGATTCACGATATGAATGGAGTACTCCTCAAGAGCACTCTTATTGTGATCTTTTGGCTCAAAAGAACTTCTGCCATAAGCGGTTCGTAGTATTTGGAAGAAGGAAATACCACGGACCTTGAGGACTATCGCAAGGTTACTAATATCCTAAAGGCACTAGCAAATACTAACAACATGAATGTAGGTAGGGTGAATCTCGGATTCAGAAACCCAGGAGTAGAATACCTACTACTAAGCGGCATCACGGGATGCTTCCAAGAATACCGCCGTAATCATCACACTAGGGATACAAAAGCATTGCTAAATTGCTAGGTGACTTCCTAAACACCTAGGGTCATAATAATAGTTCCAACATATATGTCGAGGCAACAGAGTACCTCAACTTACCGATTGGTGTGCTTATTACGACCAAAAGGTCATCGAACGGAAGGAAAGAATTTGCAAATGCATCGGACTATTTAGAGACCAGGATGACTTTGACAAAGATAACGGCTGTAAATGCTCAAAATGATTTGAGACATCCTGCGAGAAAATGGTGGCATAACCACTCAACAACATCATAACAAGATTCTAGGATCAACAGTTATCATACAGAAATAGTAGAAACTAAACTGGGGATTAAATCCAACAATCTTAAAGGTCTATGGATTAGTAACACGTCATCCTAATAGATAGATGAGAAGCCTAGTTCTTAACCCCGTAGAAGAGAAGAGGATGACTCAGATCAGAAGGCCATGAGGTATAAGGAGTAAAAAGAGCCTTACGTTCCCTTCCACAATCAATTCCCTTACATAACTAAAGCATTTCTAGACACAACTTCGACCAGTTTGGCTTGGTAATCCCACAGCAACAAAGCTCGATACCAACGCTGTCAGACCCCGATCCTAAGTCACACCGATCTAGCATGTAACACATCATATCACTTTGCGGCCTCACGCACGGTATTCCCACGGTGTTGCCTTACCATGGCCCGGACCGCTTATGCCTCTTGGCTCACGTATATGATAGTGTCGCTAGCATCCATATGACAAAGAACCCGGCCGACATGGCTAGTCGTGAACCCAAAGCGGCACTAACCTATGGGGACAGGCATACATGAATCACATCGAGCATGTCGGTCATCAACGTATATATTCGGGCTGTAGCACTGGCTATGAGGACTCCGGTATCCCGGGCAGAGCAGGCTAGGCGGGACTCGAATATCACCGCGTGACATTTCCGAAGGCGATGTATATAGGAACGGCGAAACACATGCCGGCCAAATCAAGTGTCCAAGCAGTAGTCTTTGGGCTAGCGGGACTCCGGTGAACCGGCAGAAGCGGACTACTATCGCTCGTAAGCACGAGACTACATTTCCCCATATGAGAGGCTGCCAAGGATAAACAACTAGTTTGTCGGATCCCACACATACCAAGCATTTCAAACATACACACATTATACTTGATATGCGTAGATACAACATGGCATCACAACATAACTCTACGACTCAGATATTATTCATTAGGCTCAAGAGCGAGATATTACAAACATGGGTCTCATGACCCAACACTCGAAACATACAAGTCAAAGCACAAGCGGAAGCTAATCATGTCTGAAAGTACGCATAACTATAAATGAAAAAGGCCGAGAAGCCCGACTATCTACCAGATCCCGCCAAGGCACAAGATCGTAGCGAGGTATCAAGCTAACCGTCAAGTCCAAGCGGAACTACTAAGCGAGACTAAAGTCTCTCCGCAAAACATAAAATAGGCAAACGTGAGTACAAACGCATTTCAGCAAGACTTACATCAGAACTAGCTACATATGCATCATTATCAAAAGGGGGTGGTGGAGTTTGACTGCAGCAAGCCAGCTTTGACTCGGTGGCTATCCTGAACTATGACTGCAAGTAACTCTTTTGAGGTGGCGCACACGAGTCCGCATATTCACCATATCAAATACACCACTATGGACCCGCTCCCGTTTTCCTACGAGAACGCCATCCATAGCACTCACGCTTATCTTGCGTATTTTAGAGTATCCACTTTCACTTGTCTATGAACTATGCAAGGGGTCCAAGTTTCCATATCCGAGGAATCCGGCTATTCAATAGATAATGATAACCCTGCAGGTGTACTTCTTCACACACGCTCTCGCCACTTATCGCCTCAGACATCGTCATGTACCTCGGCAACCTTCAAGCGGAAGCCGGGCGAGGGAGTCGGCCACGACCTGACTAACCACACAAGTCTCTAGTCCAGGTTCATTGCCTATTCGGGTTCCATCCGCAAGGAGATCCGGCCGGGGTGTCGCTCACGGCCCCAAACGATGTGAGCAGGGTTCCCAAGCCCACCAACCGGGTGCCACTTGGTACACCGTACATCAGGTTTAGTCTGTCCCAAGCCCACCTGCATCGGTGCCACTTGGTAGACTACTAACACTACCTACAAACACCGTAAACTAGTTGCAACTCACGGACAGAGATCAAGTTGATTAATAAGTCGAGAGGGGTCGAATTACCGAACCCAATGTGTGGTAGTAGCTGTTCATGGATCACAAACACATAACTCAGTTCCTGAGGACGGCTGCAATGAGACAACCCACCATGTACTCCTACATGGCCTCTCACCGCTACCTTTACCAAATCGTGTTCACACACTTAGCTCACACACAATAGGACATGTTCACACAACCATTCCAATTCATTCCGATGAATCAGACCCGACTCAACTCTAAGCAAAGAGTGCATGACAACAAGCATAAATGAGTAGGCACAACATGGCTCAAACAATTCCTACTCATGCTAGTGGGTTTCATCTAATTACCGTGGAATGACAGGTCATGCAAAGGATCAAGGGGTTCAGCTACATGACAAGTAACACATGAGTCGTTGTTGTCCTAATGCAGTAAAATAGAGCAGGAGCGAGAGAGTGGGATTGTATCGGAATGAACAAGGGGTTTTGCTTGCAGCACTTCAAGATAATAGTTCTTCATCGGTGTCATCGAATAATCATCGCTTGTACATCGCTCACCGGAGGGAACAATTACCGGCAAACAAGAGAGAACACAATCAATGCAATGCACATATATGATGCATGATCATGTTAAGGTACTGAATTCACCTAATGCAATAATAATCCAAGTTAGTTGAAGTGGAATTCAAACAAGGTTGAATTCCAACTCCAAATGCTATTTCATAAATTACCCTAATCATGATTCATCCTATTCAGTGATGTTAACTTGTTCAAACATGCATGATCATGGCATAAACAGATTCTTCATATTTTTCTGATCATTTTTCATATATAAATTATTTCCATCCGAGGTTACGGTTGAATTTATATGATTTTTAGAAGTTTAGAGTATTTTCTGGAATTTCTTGAATTAAATTAAATCTAAAAAACTAGTTATTAAATCGACCGACGTCGATGTGACGTCGGGCCGGTCAATTGGTCGCTGTCCGTGTCAACTCGACGCTGGGACCCATCGTCGATAGTTAGTTTAACTAACTAGGTTCGTTAGTGCTAACCCGGTTAGTTAGTGGCCGGGCCCACTCGTCGATGACCTGTGGGGTCAAATCTCGGTCAACCAGTGGCTAATCCACTGGCGCTTGACGCCGGCGACGTCGAACGCGCGGAGCAAGTGCTTTGATTGTTCCGGCCACCAAATGGGCGCGGAAAGCAGCTAGGAGGCTGGGAGGCGAGGAGCTCTTGGTGGGGGTTAGCCGGTCGGGTGGTCGGAAATGGTGCCGTGGCGTGTTTGGCGGCGGCCGGAGCTCAAGCGAGCTTCGGGCACGCAGCGTTTTGGGGCACGGAGGAGGAGTGGGTAGGTGCTCTGGTTCCCGAACGCAGCAGCGAGACGACGGCGTGCTCGGACGCGACGTCGGGGGCCTCTAGCATGGCGACCTCGTGGCAGGCGACAAGCTCTCGGGCTCAGCGGAGCCCGTGGTTAGAGGAGGGGAACGAGTCGGGAAGAGGGGCGAGGGCGCAGGAGCTCACCGCGGTGACGATGGGATGCTCGGCGAGATCGGGACGGCCCGAGCCGACGTAATTGCCGACGGCACCGGCGGGTCCGGAAGGGGGAAAATGGTGGGTGGCGCCTGGGCGCTCCGGCGTCAGGGAGGCTCGGTGAGGAGGGAAGAGAGGCTCATGGAGCTCGGGGATATGTCGGGAGGAGAAGGGGTGGCGGTGGCGCGATGGAGCTCGTCGGTGGCAGCCTGCTCGGTGAGCTTCGGGAAGAGGGCCAGGGGAAAGAGAGGGAGCGGCGAGTGAGGGAGAGGAGCGAGGGGGCACGGGCGTCGCTGTGGCGTCGCAAGGAGGTCGGGAGGGCCAGGCGGTGGAAGGGAGGAGGTGGCGAGCTCGGCGGCTGTCAGAACCTCCCTCTCTCGCCATCGCAGGTAGGAGACGAGCGGCGTGGCGGTTGGTGGGCTGGGCCACCAACCGCCAGCCGAGCGAGAGGGGGGGGAAAGTTGGGCGGATCGGACGCCTGGTAGGTGGGCTGCAGTAAACGCCAGTAATCCTTCTCTCTTTTATTATTTCTGTTTTCTATTTTACTGCTTTGTTTTAGTTTAGTAAAATACCAAACCATTTAAATAAATCCTGAAAATAATTGTGGGCATTAACTAAATTATTACAGAGGCCCTTAACTATTTTCAGAATTGTTGGAGCATTTAAAAATAATATTAATAGTATTTAAATGCCCCAATTCAAATACAATATGGTTTATTCAAAATCCAAAATGTCTTGGAAAAATATCCAGCACCTCTGGGTATGGTTTTCACCTTTTTCCATTAATCATGAACATTTTTGCAAACCACTTTGGGTTCTTTGAAGATATTTTGAAGTTGAACCTATTTGAATTGCTTTAGTGCTAGGGCTTGATCATCCCCATTTCAAATTTCATGGAAATTAAACATGATGCATGGATGCAATGCTACTAGTTACAAGCAAGCTCTAGGGCTGATCTGGGGCTGTGACAATATCATCATTAACCCAACAAAAATTATTAAAGTAACATGATGAGATTCACACGAAAATCCAAGTACTAGATACTCAAGATGTCCATAACCGGGGACACAGCTAATCATGATTAGTTTATACACTCTGCAGAGGTTGCGCACTTTTCCCCACATGGCTCGATTTCCTCTGTTGGTTTTCTCGCACTACATGGTGTTTGAGAAACGAATGACCGAGACATAGTCTTTCAGAAGCGCTAGCACCTTACGATGGGTAGACCGGTATACCTACTTTCCCCTACATCTGCTAGTCTACCACTGTAAGAGTTCGCACGACTTAATCAGCTATGCTAGAGCCCATAATAGCATCTGGCTGCACACGGAAGTTTCTAGCATGAATAATCTTATGATCCCTTTGAGCCTGGGTGGCGGTCCAAAAAGAAACAGGCAATCCTGGTCTACCCATGTGCCTAGACAGGCAATCTTGGTCTACCCAGGTGCCTAGACAGGCAATCCTGGAATACCCAGGTGCCTCAATCCACCCATATGAGTATTAATGTTGCCACCTTAAATAAACCATTAATTAACAATCTCACATCTGTCATGGAAAAATCACTCACCCAATCCACGTCTACTTGCATAGCATGGCAAAATAAACAAACGTAGAAGTAACTCCCAAGGGTTTGATAATAAAACAGGTAATAGGTACTACCTCAATCTACTTCCCAAAACCCACAATTTAATTAGATCCTAATCATGCGATGTTTGAGGATTGATCTAATGCATAAAAACTGGGTATAAAAAGGGGTATGATCAAAGTGTGAACTTGCCTGCAATGTTGATGAAGATGATTCGCACTCAAAACTCTTGATAGTTCTACTCGTCACACTCAGGTCAATCTATCGTAAGCAATCAATAGTAACCAGACATAAGCAATCACTCAAAAGATCGGGAAGAACGAAGAAAACAATTCAGAAACATCAAAACCAAGCAAATAACTCTTGCAACATAAAACAATTTCTAATAGTACCAAAATTATATGAATGTGGCCTTATCATAAAGTTTAGGTCAAGAGCTTCGATTTGCAAAAAGAATCAACTCAAACGGAATTATAAAACTCAAGTTACGATCAAAAGAAGATTCAAATTCAAATCTGTTTGAAAATCAAATTTTAAACTTTCAAAAAGATGTTTAAGTTGTTTTACTGGATAGAGGAGATCATAACGAAGTAGTGGGCGTTGGTTTTGTTGGATTTGGATAAACGAGTAAAAAGTTACGGGGTTTTGAAAATCAGGGGCTAAACTGTAAAGAAAATAATCACAGATAGGTCCCTGGCCGAAAATAAAAAGAAAAGGAAAAATCTATCGAGCGAACGCTCGCTACAGAACGCTAACGAACGGAAAACCGTTCGCTATGTATACTAACGGACGAACGTCCGCTAATTAAGCTAACCAAAAGAAATAAATCGGGTTTAAAACAAAACCTAAAACCCTAAAACGGATCGAGTCGGTTTCGCCGGTTCGGGCAGATCGACGGCGGGTCGCCGCGGCGGTAGTTACGGCGCCGGCCAAGGCTGGGAGGCGTTCCGGTGGTCGGCGCCGTGGCGGAGTAGACGAGGAGGCGGCGCGTCGAGGCGAAGAGGATGGCGGCGTCGGCGATGGTCCACGGCGACGGAAGCGGAGTGGCGGCGGTTCGACGAGACAAGGCGGCGGCAAGCGGCGGGCGGCGAAGCGAGGCGAGGAGGAGAAGAGGGCGGCGGAGGGGGCGCTTATATAGGGGGTGGGGCGACTCCGAGGCGTGGAGGAGGGGGCAAGCGGAGGCGGCGGCCGATGGCGGGGCGGCGCCGCACTCCGGGAGGAGTCCCTGTCGGGGACGGGAGCGAGGCGACGCGGAGCTGGGCCTTGGCCTGGCTTCGGCTGGGCCGGCCCAGTGGGCGAAGAGAAAGTTTTTTTTAACATTTTGCATACAGCAAAAAAATAAAATAAACTATATAAACTCAAAATATACTATGGGCATATAATATACCAAAATTTGCAGAAAAAGATTTTCTACAACATGGGCATTTTTATAATGCCAAATAAAATCCACACAAATTCAGATAATTCAAAGAGTGCTACTGGTTCAATAAAACCTAATAAAATCATTTTAAAAATACCAAAATTAATTCAAATTTATTTCTCTTCATTTTTCTGATGTAGGGAATCATTTTAACCTAATTTCCATATATTATATTTTTGGAGAAAAATAATTTGAATAAAATCCAAATAACTCCAAATCGAAAATAAATTCAAAAGAACTTTGAATTTAATTCTTTGAAACTCCCAACTCATATTTCATATGTTTTGAAGAAGTCATTTTATCTTCGCTCGTGAAAATCATTGAGTTGCATAAAGTTCCTGGGTTGGAAATATTTTCCAAATGAAATTCAAATATTTTCAACACCCTTGTCATTTAAATAAATGGAAGAAGTCATGTCATCTTCTCTCCGTGGTTTCGTGGTGAAAAGAATTTGAATTCATGAAGATCAGAAAAGAAAATGAAAGTTTGGGAAAGTCCTTTTATTCCCTCTCATTTAACTTTCAAAAAAGTTTCGAATTCACTCACTTTCAGTCAATCAAACAAACAATCAATCAAACAATCAATCAAAACTATCTATTTATTATAGCATTCCAAAATTTAGAATTTTGGGATGTTACACTAGAGCACGTTCCGCACCAGAGTGGTACGGTAATCTTGTTCCGGAAGTCATGTTACTAGACCATGACGAACCTACGAACTATGAGGAAGCGATGATGAGCCCAGATTCCGGCAAATGGCTTGAGGCTATGAAATTTGAGATAGGATCCATGTATGAGAACAAAGTGTGGCCTTTGGTGGACTTGCCCGATGATCGGCAAGCCATTGAGAATAAATGGATCTTCAAGAGGAAGACGGACGCTGATGGTAGTGTTACTATCTACAAAGCTCGACTTGTCGCAAAAGGTTTTCGACAAGTTCAAGGTGTTGACTACGATGAGATTTTCTCACTCGTATCGATGCTTAAGTATGTCCGAATCATGTTAGCAATTGCCACATTTTGTGAAATCTGGCAAATGGATGTCAAAACTGCATTCCTTAAGGGATTTCTTAAAGAAGAGTTGTATATGATGCAACCAGAAGGTTTTGTCGATCCTAAAGGTGCTAACAAAGTGTGCAAACTCCAACGATCCATCTATGGACTGGTGCAAGCATCTCGGAGTTGGAATATACACTTTGATAAGGTGATCAAAGCATATGGTTTTATACAGACTTATGGTGAAGCATGTATTTTACAAGAAAGTGAGTGGGAGCTCTATAGCATTTCGGATATTATATGTGGATGACATATTGTTGATTGCAAATGATATAGAATTTCTAGATAGCATAAAAGGATACTTGAATAAGAATTTTTCAATGAAAGACCTCGGTGTTATGTATTGGGCATCAAGATCTATAGGGATAGAACAAGACGCTTAATAAGAATTTCACAAAGCACATACCTTGACAAAATTTTGAAGAAGTTCAAAAATGGAACAGTCAAAGAAACGGTTCTTGCCTGTGTTGCAAGGTGTGAAGTTGAGTAAGATTCAAAGCCCGACCACGGCAGAAGATAGGGAGAGAATGAAAGTCATTTCCTATGCCTCGGCCATAGGTTCTATAAAGTATGCCATGTTGTGTACGAGGCCTATTGTATACCTTACCATGAGTTTGGCAAGGGGCTACAATAGTGATCCAGGAGTAGATCACTGGACAATGGTCAAAATTATCCTTAGTTAGCTTAAAGAGGGCTAAGGAAATGTTTCTCGGTTATGGAGGTGATAAAGAGTTCGTCGTCAAGAGTTATGTTGATGCAAGATTTGGCACTGATCTATATGATTCTAAGTCTCAATCTAGATATGTATTGAACGTGGGAGCAATTAGCTAGAGTAGCTCCATACAGAGCATTGTAGACATAGAAATTTGGAAAGTACATACGCATCTGAATGTGGCAGACCCGTTGACTAAACTTCTCTCACAAGCAAAACATGATCACACCTTAGTACTCTTTGGGTGTTAATCACATGGTGATGTGAACTAGATTATTAACTCTAGTAAACCCTTTGGGTATTGGTCACATGGGGATGTGAACTAAAGGGTGTTAATCACATGACGATGTGAACTATTGGTGTTAAATCACATGGCGATGTGAACTAGATTATTGACTCTAGTGCAAGTGGGAGACTGAAGGAAATATGCCCCAGAGGCAATAATAAAGTTGTTATTTTATATTACCTTATATCACGATAAATGTTTATTATCCATGCTAGAATTGTACCAACCGGAAACTTGATACATGTGTGGATACATAGACAAAACACCATGTCCCTAGTAACCCTCTACTAGACTAGCTCGTTAATCAAAGATGGTTGAGTTTCCTAACCATAGACATGTGTTGTCATTTGATGAACGTGATCACATCATTAGGAGAATGATGTCATGGACAAGACCCATCCGTTAGCTTAGCATGTTGATCGTTCAGTTTTATTGCTATTGCTTTCTTCATGTCAAATACATATTCCTTCGAGTATGAGATTATGCAACTCCCGGATATCGTAGAACTACCATGTGTGCTATCAAACATCACAACGTAACTGGGTGATTATAAAGATCCTCTACAGGTATCTCCGAAGGTGTTTGTTGGGTTGGCATAGATCGAGATTAGGATTTGTCACTCCAAGTATCGGAGAGGTATCTTTGGGCCCACTCGGTAATGCACATCATAATGAGCATTGCAAGCAATGTGACTAATAAGTTAGTTGCGGGATGATGTATTATGGAACGAGTAAAGAGACTTGCCAGTAACGAGATTGAACTAGGTATGAAGATACCGACGATCGAATATCGGGAAAGTAACATACCGATGACAAAGGGAATAACGTATGTTGTAATTACGGTACGAGCGATAAAGATCTTCGTAGAATATGTGGGAACCAATATGAGCATCCAGGTTCCGCTGTTGGTTATTGATCAGAGAGGTGTCTCGGTCATGTCTACATAGTTCTTGAACTCGTAGGGTCCGCACGCTTAACGTTCGATGACGATTTTGTACTATATGAGTTATGTGTTTTGGTGATCGAATGTTGTTCCGAGTCTCGGATGAGATCACGGACATGATGAGGAGTCTCGAAATGGTCGATAGGTAAAGATTCATATATAGGACGATGATATTCGGACGCCGGAAGTGTTTTGGGAGTACCGGGTACATATCGGATCACCGGAAGGGGTTCCGGGCATTCCCCCGGCAACTACATGGGCCTAATGGGCCAAGAAGGGGATAGACCGGCCCCTAGGGGGCTGGTGCGCCCCATGCAGGCCGAAATGAGGGGGAGGAAAGAGGAGAAGAGAGAAAGGAAGGGGAGGGATTCGGCCTGCCCCTTCCTTCTCTCCTCCCTCCTCCTTCCCCCCTCCGGATGAATATGGAAAGGGGGGAGGCCGAATTGGGAGGCACCCAAGTAGGATTCTTCATACTTGGGGCACCCCCTTGGCTGCCTCTCCTCCCCTCCAACCTATATATATGAAGGGGGGCACCACTAGAACACACAACATTGATTCCTAGTCGTGTGCGGTGACCCCCTCCATAGTTTATGCCTTCGGTCATATTGTCGTAGTGCTTAGGCGAAGCCCTGCGCGGATCACTTCACCATCACCGTCACCACGCCGTCGTGCTGACGAAACTCTCCCTCGACACTTTGCTAGATCAAGATTTCGAGGAACATCATCGAGTTGAACGTGTGCAGAACTCGGAGGTGTCATACGTTCGGTGCTTGATCGGTCAGAACGAGAAGAAGTTTGACTACATCAATCGCGTTGTCAAACACTTCCGCTTTCGGTCTACGAGGGTACATAGACACACTCTCCCCCTCTCGTTGCTATGTATCTCCTAGATAGATCTTGCGTGAGCGCAGGAAATTTTTGAAATTGCATGCTACGTTTCCCAACAACCCCCTCCTCCCTTCCCCTATATATAGAGAGGTAGAGAGAGGGAAGCCGCACCCTTTGAGCACATCTCCACGCCACGGCGCTGCCTCTCCTCTCCCTCGCATCCCTCTTCTTCTCCGTAGTGCTTAGCGAAGCTCTACTGAGATTTCTCCACCACCACCGCCACCACACCGTCGTGCTGCCGGAGGAATCGAGCTACTACTTCACTGTCGCTCGCTGGACCGGGGAGGTGAAGGCGTCATCAAGTCGTATGTGTGTGGAACGCGGAGGTGCCGTCCGTTCGACACTTGGATCGGGAGTTCACGGGATGGATCGTGATTGGATCGCGAAGACGATCGGCTACATCAACCGCATTTCTTAACGCTTCCACTTAGCGATCTACAAGGGTATGTAGATCCAATCTCTCCTCTCATAGATGGTCATCTCCTATATTGGATCTTGGTGAGCGTAGGAATTTTTTTTTGTTCCCCATGCAATGTTCCCCAACGGCTATTGGATATACTCTTGATGAACTTAAAGGCATTAGTTCCCACTCTCTGTCAGCACAAGATTAATATAGAACCCGATGCGAAACTAGTTGTTGATCATCAACGATTTATTGAATCCTAAGATAAAGGAAGTGGTAAAAACTGAAATAATAAAGCTTCTGGAAGCATGTATGATCTATCCCATAGCTGATAGTAGATGGGTAAGTCTTGTTCGTTGTGTTCCAAAGAAAGGAGGTATTACTGTTGTTCCCAATAATAAAAATGAACTTATTCCACAAAGAATTATGACTGGCTATAGAATGGTAATTAATTTTAGAAAACTAAACAAAGCCACTAGAGAAAATCATTGCCCTTTGCCTTTTATTGATCAAATTCTAGAAAGATTGTCAAAGCACACACATTTTTGTTTCCTCGATGGATATTCCGGTTTCTTTCAAATACCTGTATCACAACCTGACCAAGACAAAACCACCTTCACTTGTCCTTTTAGAACTTATGCTTATAGACGTATGTCTTTTGGTTTATGCAATGCACCTACTACCTTTCAAATATGTATGACTGTTATATTCTCTGACTTTTGTGAAAAGATTGTTAAGGTTTTCATGGATGATTTTTCTGTTTGCGGATCTTCATTTGATGATTGCTTAAGCAACCTTGTTCGAGTTTTACAGAGATGTGAACAAACTAATCTTGTCTTGAATTGGAAGAACTGTCACTTTATGGTGAATGAAGGTATTATTTTGGGGCATAAAATTTCTGAAATATCCCGCTACGACAGAAAACAAGTAGGAGAGGAGAGTTCAACAGGAAAAGAAAAGAGTGTGTCGTGGGGTGTGATTTTGAGTTGGGACCGCGTGTCGAAGATACATGACGGATAGTCTGGACAATCACATTTCTTCCTTACATATGGATTGGATTTGAGGAAGCTCGAACTATCCAAACGGTTGAAATTTTGAGAACCCACTGGGCGCCCGTTTGATATCCAAACATACCAGAAATGTATAACGGAAAAAAAATTAAGCTTCAGGTTCGAAGACGACCTTAATCATTTATTTGATTTACGACCTTAATCATTTATTTAATTTATTTAAATGTCTTATAGCCCGTAGTAACATACGGGCATTCTACTACTCAGACGAAGTAGTTTATAGAAATTATGTGGAGTAGTTCGGGAATTAAAACGCCGTGCCTTGACTTTGCAGATTTGTGGTGACCCATTCTGCTCCCTCTGCTCGGTTCTGTGCTATCTCAACGCACGTCCACCAGTTCACCTCCGACCCAACTGCCTGTTGCCCAACGCAACGCGTGTCGTTCATCTCAGCGTACGCATGCACCCTGCCCTGGACCGTCTTCCAGTGATGCGGCCATGCCACCTCCCGCTCCTCCCTCCTGTTTCCCGGGAGGAGCCATGCATGAAGAGATAAAAGCACCCCATCCTTCGCGCTTGCTCTTCACAGCTCTCTCTCAATCGCTCCCTGAGGCAGAGCTGTCCCTACGGAAGGCAGCCAGAATAATACGGGAGCTCCTCAACATTTTCGTTCCATGTTTGATTGATTCCTTCTAACCGATCGTACCTGTACATGTAACCGGCCGGAGCTCTGTGTCCAAGGCGCCTCCATCTGGTGAGGTCATCTGCAACCTCACGGCGCCTAATTGGACGGTATAATAACGGACTTGCAGAGAGTTGATCCCCGATCGATGGAGGACGGCCTCGCTCCGCCCGCGCGCCGGGCGCCGATCAAATGCCCCGCCGCCGCCGCCGCCGAGGTAACGAACCAGAGTTCTCTTGATCGGCGCATGCATTTTCGTGTTGCGGCTCGGCGTTTTTCACGGAACGGAGGGGAATGGTTCAGGACGTGGACCAGCTGCCCACCCCGACGGTGACCTCCGAGGAGTTCCTCCAGTTCAAGAGGAAGGCCACCACGATCGTGGAGGAGTACTTCTCCACGGACGACGTGGCCGCCACGGCGAGCGAACTGAGGAGCTGCGCGTGCCCTGCTACCACTACTACTTCGTCAAGAAGCTCGTCTCGGTGGCCATGGACCGCCACGACAGGGAGAAGGAGATGGCGGCCGTGCTGCTCTCCTCGCTCTACGGCGACGTCATCGACCGCCCGCAGGTGTACAAGGGCTTCTGCAAGCTCGCCGAGTCCTGCGACGACCTCTCCGTCGACACGCCCGACGCCGTCGACATCCTCGCCGTCTTCGTCGCCCGCGCCATCGTCGACGACATACTGCCCCCGGCGTTCCTGGCGAAGCAGCTGCCGTGCCTGCCCGACGGCTGCAAGGGCGCCGAGGTCATCCGCAGGGCGGAGAAGAGCTACCTGTCCGTGCCGCACCACGGGGAGATCATCCTGCAGAGATGGGGCGGCATCAAGAACATCACCGTGGATGAGGCCAAGGCCAGGATCGCCGACATCCTGGAGGAGTACCTCGCCGCCAGCGACACGGCCGAAGCCTTCCGGTGCATCAGGGACCTCCAGGTCCCCTTCTTCCACCACGACGTCGTCAAGCGGGCGCTCGTTCTTGCCATCGAGCGCGGCGGCGCGGCCGAGGGCCACATCCTGGATCTCCTTAAGTCGGCGTCGGACCAAGGTGTCATCAACGAGAGTCAGGTCATCAAAGGCTTCAACCGTATGATCGACTCCGTTGACGACTTGACGCTCGACGTGCCAAACGCGAGGTGTCTCCTGAAATCCATAATCCTGAAAGCTTCGTCGGAAGGCTGGCTGTGCGCGTCGTCCCTGAAACCGTTGGGGTCGGAGCCGAAGAAGATCGTCGAGGACGACCTCGCTGTCAAGAGGTTCAAGGCGAAGGCCGTGGCGAGCATACACGAGTACTTCTTGACAGGGGACATCATCGAGTCGGTGAGCCGGCTGGAGGCTGAGAACAGCTCGTGCTCCTGCTTTTTCAACGCCATCTTCGTCAAGAAGCTCATCAGCTTTGCCATGGACCGGAAGAACCGCGAGAAAGAGATGGCCTCCGTGCTGCTGTCCTCGATCTGCATGCCGCCGGAGCACGTCGTCGCAGGGTTCCACCTCCTGATCGACTGCGCCGAAGACGCCGCGCTGGACAACCCCGCCATCGTCGAGGACCTGACCATGTTCTTTGCCAGGTCAGTGGTCGACGAGGTTATAGCGCCGTCGGACTTGGAGGCGATGGAGGAAGAGGCCGGCCGCCGAAAAGCCGCGGGCACCCCAGGGATGTTGGCTCTGCGCAACGCCCACGCCATGCTCGGAGCAAAGCTCTCCGCGGAGCGGATCCTGCGGTGCTGGGGCGGCGGTGGCACCGGCAAGGCCGGCTGGGAGCTGAGCGAGGTGAAGGACAAGATCGGGAAGCTGCTGCAGGAGTACGACAGCGGCGGCGGCGTCCGGGAGGCGTGCCGGTGCATCAAGGAGCTCGGGATGCCATTCTTCCACCACGAGGTGGTGAAGAAGGCGCTGGTGGCTATCATCGAGAAGCGGGGCAAGGACGAGCGCCTCTGGGGGCTGCTCAGCGAATGCTACGGCCGCGGCCTGATCACGCCGAACCAGATGACCAAGGGCTTCCAGAGGGTCGCCGACTGCGTCGACGACCTCGCGCTCGACGTGCCGGACGCCGGGAAGCAGCTCGGCTGCTACGTCGAGCGCGCCAAGAAGGGGGGGTGGCTGGACGCGTCCTTCTCCGTTGCCAAGCCGGGGCCAGATGTCATTGCCGTTTGCTCGTGAGCACCGGTTACATGCAAACACACTAGTGACATTCCGGGGGAGTTCGTTGGGTTTGCAACAACTTTACGCCATTATATTACGTGTATGTATGATCTGCAGGTATGAGAGAAGACGGTCGATTAGGAGTATATAATGCTCGCACAGGAAATGTGCTATAGGATAGGGAGTATGATCTTCCAAAGTAGGAGGTTTTGATGGCGTTTAGCGTGAGGATTTGTGCATTGAAGAGTTTGTTTTTGCCATTGTTTTTCTCCTACACTGTCCTGTGGTGTTTTTATCTGGTCAACTGCTCGTTGAGGAAATTACAATGTTACTCCTTATTAATGTATCACACATTTCTCTAGTATATTCTATTCTCTTTTTTTTCATTTCATTTTTCAATTTTCCTTTCCTTTTTTTAGAGTTGTTGATTATTTTTAATCTGCCTGGTTTAGTGTAAGATTGTTTAAAACTTATGAACATTTTTAAATAAATGCTGACATTTTTTAAAATATACATTAAACATTTAATTAAGTGTAACGAACAATTGTTTAATGGTAAAAAAATTATAAGGCATGATTATTTTAAAATGTCAATCATTTTTTAAAAATCAAATGGTATTTTTTGAATGGCATGAACTTTTTTGAAGATATGTAAACAAAATTTTACATTCTATGAAAAATTCAAAAAACAATTGTAACATGTGAACATTTTTTAAATGTATAACTTTTTATGAATTGTACGCACATTTTTTCTAAATTTGGTGAATAATATTTTTACATTTCATGAACATTTTTAACACACAATGAACATTCTCAAAACTAAGTAAAATGTTTTTCATTGATGTAAATAGAATAGGACGGAAACTAAAACACACGGTAGTAGTATATATATTAGAACATTTCAGAGGTGCAGATATAATTAAAAGAATGTAAAAACTTGTAGAATAGGACGAACGTGTGGTTTATGCATGAAAAGAAACGTGTGGACCAGACCAGGCGCCTTATGGGGGGAGGAAGAGAAACTAGACTGGCTCAGATTTCTCGCGACCAAAATAGAGTTAGCCATTATCTTAGAGTAGAAGAGCGCACTAATGTGTGGCTCGGCTCCGGACCAGGCGATGTCCGTAATCTTTGTATGCAAGACTCTCCTATTGCAGCAATGCTACATTCACGGGCGCAATACAGAGCTTTTACGGAGTGAGTCTGAGTTGGCAGGGCCTGATTGGATTAAGGGGAGAGATTGGGCCCCACTCACCTGAAAATCAGGGGGGGCAGGTTTAGTTAGATGGAAGCAGCCCGTAAAAGCCAGTAAACAGCCTGTGTGTTTAGCATTTTTGCTCCTATTGAGTGATCAATAAAAACTTTCCCCATCGCAAGAAAAAAGAAACTTGCTAGAGGCGTGTGGTTCTTCCTGCAATGGGCCTGGCCCTTTTGGAAGACCGCTTGAAGCGACGCCAACTTTTTCTATCTTGTCGTAACGGATATATAGACGCCAACTTTTTTTCAGTTTCAGTTTATTTGTTTTTCATGAGAACGACCACCTTGAGGCTCCCGCGTCGCTCCCAGCGGGCGACTCAGGCGGCAACGCTTCCCTCGCCGCCACCAACACTCCTCCCATCCCTTTCCCCTCGCCGTCGCCTGAGAGAGTCTGCAGGAAATCCTGCGGCGCTTCCGAGGAAGGCGATGGCGAGGCCTTTCTTCCTGCGCTGCTCCGTGCTGTGCTGGACGTCCCGCGATGTGCACGTGCAGATATGGCACTAGATGTCTGGTGGTGGCTGGCGGTGGTCTGCTGGTATATAGCCGCGCCCTCATTTCCTAATGGGCGCTTCTTAAATCGCTGATCGCAGAAGCAGCTCTCGTGGGGAGTCTGTATGTGTTGCGGCCCAGTAAGCTTTGCTCGCCCAGCGCTCACTCGGTCGCTTCGAAACTGCTCTCTCAAAAGCGCTCGCTCGGTCCCTTCGAACCGCTCACTCGGCCTTGCTCCATTTTTTTAGCTCATCTACTATCTAGCTGATAGAGGCGAAGGTGTTTCGTCTTTTGATGAGATGGTGGCTATCGTTTATGGTGAGTAGACTTTGACGATCTGACTACGAATGTGCGAGGACGTCGCGCCTTAGCAATCACTAAACCAGCTCCTAGAGGTTATTGACAACGCCGGAGCACGATCAACCTGGCCACGAGGGTCTATTTCCTGCAAGCAAACGAAGAACAAACAGGAAACTGAAATTGTAATCTGGATATAGAGAATTAAAGAGGAAAGCTTTATTGATAAAGGTGGGGTTCTGTGACGTCTTGGTCTAGTCGCTGAACACAAACAAAGTACGCGAAGTTGCAGCTATGGCAAACTTTTAATCTAAACAAAACCCAAAGTCTAAACGACGCCCTAAGGGCAGTATATATGGAGGGGTAGGGGGAATTTCGTGGCCCCTTGTAGGAGGGGTCCGGAACCAACCCTAACTTCGTTTCCCCACACATACTGACTCTAAAAACAGCCTATGCTTAAGTATTTCAAAATTACATGGGCCTGACCCGAAAATAAGGTGACGCAACACCTAAAATAAGCTATGGACGAAAGTTATGAAGGGGCATCTTGTATGATATGTCCATGTCCTTGTGGGTCATCACGGAGGCTTTAAAGTGCTCAAATATGCACTAGAAATGCCATTCTGGATCCCTTCGCGCGCGCTTTCTTCTTCATGCTTGATCCTGCTCCAGTGTTCATCTCTCTTGTCCATGCTAGGCCCTTTATTAGTAATCAACACAAATGTATCCAATTTAGGCAGCATCATATTCTCATGAGCATTAAAATTGTCACCAAGAAACGAAAGTACCTGGTAATTCACTTGGCGTGCGCGGGCTCTAGTAATTGGTCCGGTATGTATAGCAGCAGGGGTTGTGGGTGTAACAATGGTATTAATGTCCTCATCATCCTCCTCTTCTTGAAATGAAGTCGTCCTCGACAGAAGCTCATCTTCTTCACCCAAATAAAGCTTCAAATCTGCAATGTTAAAAGTGGGACTAACCCCAAAATCCGCAGGCAGCTCAAGTTTATATGCATTATCATTTACTTTCTCTAACACCTTAAAAGGACCATTAGCACGTGGCATTATCTTTGATTTGCGCAAATCGGGAAATCTGTCCTTAAGCAAATATAACCAAACAAGATCTCTAGGTGCAAACACAACACGTTTTCTACCCTTATCTCCAGCAAGTTTATATTTAGCATTCATACGCTCAATGTTTTCCTTAGTTAAATCATGCATTTTTAAGATCAATTCAGCACATTGTTTAGCATCAAAATTAACCTTCTCCGAAGATGGAAGAGGCAACAAATTAATAGGTGCACGAGGTAGGAAACCATACAAAATTTCAAAAGGGCACATCTTAGTAGTAGAATGCAGCTAACGATTATAAGCAAATTCAATATGAGGCAAACATTCTTCCCACATTTTCTTGTTATTCTTCAAAACAGCCCTAAGCATAGTAGACAATGTTCTATTGACTACTTCAGTTGTCCATCAGTTTGTGGGTGACAAGTAGTACTTAAAATCAGTTTAGTCCCTAATACGTCTCCAACGTATCTATAATTTATGAAGTATTCATGCCGTTATATTATCATTCTTGGATGTTTTACAATCATTTTATAGCAATTTTATATCATTTTTTGGGACTAACTTATTGACCCAGTGCCCATTGCCAGTTGTTGTTTTTTTCTTGTTTTTTACATCACAGGAAATCCATATCAAATGGAGTCCAAATACCGCGAAACTTTTTGAGGATTTTTTATGGACCAGAAGACATCCAGTGGGCCTGAGAAGCACCTGGGGGTGCCCCGAGGGGGGCACGGACTACCAGGGCGCGCCTGGCGGCCCAGGCACGCCCAGGTGGGTTGTGCCCACCTTG
The DNA here is from genome assembly GCA_021605145.1 of Aegilops bicornis. NCBI lineage: Eukaryota > Viridiplantae > Streptophyta > Magnoliopsida > Poales > Poaceae > Aegilops > Aegilops bicornis. The sequence goes on from CM038672.1 coordinate 539,199,380, forward strand.
GTGGCCTCCCGCACTGTTGGGGAATGTAGCATGCAATTTCAAAAAAAATCCTACGATCACGCAAGATCTATCTAGGAGATGCATAGCAACGAGAGGAGAGTGTGTCCACGTACCCTCGTAGACCAAAAGCAGAAGCATTAGTTTAACGCGGTTGATGTAGTCGGATGTCTTCGCGATCCAACCGATCAAGTACCAAACGTATGGCACCTCCGAGTTCAGCACACGTTCAGCTCGACGACATCCCTCGAACTCTTGATCCAGCAAAGTGTCGAGGGAAAGGTTCGTCAGCACGACGGCGTGATGACGGTGATGGTGAAGTGATCTGCACAGGGCTTCGCCTAAGCACTATGACAATATGACCGAAGGAGTAAACAGTGGAGGGGGCACCACACATGGCTAAGAAACAATTGATGTGATTTGGGGTGCCCCTGCCGCCGTATATAAAGGAGGAGGGGAGGAGCTGGCCCTAGGGGGCGCGCCATGGGGGGGAAACTGACTTGGACTCCTAGTCCTAGTCCCCCCCCCCCCGTTCCTCCTTTCGGAGGGGGAAAGGGGCAAGGAGAGAGAGGGGGAGGAAAGGGGGGCCACACCCTCTCCCCTTGTCCAATTCGGACTGCCCATGGGGGGCGCGCGCCACCCCTTGTGGGCTGCCCTCTCTCTCCCCTATGGCCCATGTTGGCCCATTACTTTCCCCGGGGGGTTCCGGTAACCACTCGGTACTCCGATAAATATCCGAAACACTCTGAAACCATTCTGGTGTCCGAATACTATCGTCCAATATATCAATCTTTACCTCTCGACCATTTCAAGACTCCTTGTCATGTCTGTGATCTCATCCGGGACTCCGAATAATCTTCGGTCACCAAAATACATAACTCTTAATACAAATCATCATCGAACGTTAAGCGTGCGGACCCTGCGGGTTCAAGAACTATGTAGACATGATCGAGACACATCTCCGATCAATAACCAACAACAGAACTTGGATGCTCATATTGGTTCCTACATATTCTATGAAGATCTTTATCGGTCAAACCGCAATGACAACATACGTTATCCCCTTTGTCATCGGTATGTTACTTGCCCGAGATTCAATCGTCGGTATCTCCATACCTAGTTCAATCTCATTACTGGCAAGTCTCTTTACTCGTTCCGTAATGCATCATCCCGCAACTAACTCATTAGTCACATTGCTTGCAAGGCTTATCATGATGTGCATTACCGAGAGGGCCCAGAGATACCTCTACGATACTCGGACTGAAAAATCCTAATCTCGATCTATGCCAACCCAACAAACACCTTCAAAGATACTTGTAGAGCATCTTTATAATCACCCAGTTAAGTTGTGACATTTGATAGCACACAAGGTGTCCCTCCGGTATCCGGGAGTTGCATCATCTCATAGTCAAAGGAATATGTATATGACATGAAGAAAGCTATAGCAATAAAACCGAGCGATCAATATGCTAAGGTAACGGATGGGTCTTGTCCATCACATCATTCTCCTAATGATGTGATCCCGTTTATCAAATGACAACTCATGTCTATGGTTAGGAAACTTAACCATCTTTGATTAACGAGCTAGTCTAGTAGAGGCTTACTAGGGACTCGGTGTTTTGTCTATGTATGCACACATGTATCAAGTTTCCAGTTAATACAATTCTAGCATGAATAATAAACATGTATCATGATATAAGGAAATGTAAATAAAAACTTTATTATTGCCTCTAGGGCATATTTCCTTCAGTCTCCCACTTGCACTAGAGTCAATAATCTAGTTCACATCGCCATGTGATTTAACACCAATAGTTCCCATCTTTATGTGATTAGTTCTCATCGCCATGTCACTAACACCCAAAGGGTTTACTAGAGTCAATAATCTAGTTCACATTGCTATGTGATTAACACCCAAAGAGTACTAAGGTGTGATCATGTTTTGCTTGTGAGAGAAGTTTAGTCAACGGGTCTGCCACATTCAGAGCCGTATGTATTTTGCAAATTTTCTTGTCTACAATGCTCTGCATGGAGCTAGTCTAGATAATTGCTCCCACTTTCATTATGTATCTAGATTGAGACTCAGAGTCATCCGGATCGGTGTAAAAGCTTGCATCAACGTAACTCTTTATGACGAACTCTTTATTACCTCCATAACCGAGAAATATTTCCTTAGTCCTCATAGGTAACTAAGGATAATTTTGACCGCTGTCCAGTGATCCACTCCTAGATCACTATCGTACCCCCTTGCCAAACTCATGGCAAGGTACACAATAGGTCTGGTACACAACATAGCATACTTTATAGAACCTATGGCCGAGGCATAGGGAATGACTTTCATTCTCTTTCTATTTTCTGGCGTGGTCGGGTGTTGAGTCTTACTCAACTTTACTCCTTGCAATACAGGCAAGAACTCCTTCTTTGACTGTTCCATTTTGAACTACTTCAAAATCTTGTCAAGGTATGTACTCATTGAAAAATCTTATACAGCGTCTTCATCTATCTCTATAGATCTTGATGCCCAATATGTAAGCAGCTTCACCGAGGTCTTTCTTTGAAAAACTCCTTTCAAACACCCCTTTATGATTTCCAGAAAATTCTACATCATTTTCGATCAACAATATGTCATTCATACCTATCAGAAAGGCTGTAGTGCTCCCACTCACTTTCTTGTAAATACAGGCTTCACCGCAAGTCTGTATAAAACTATATGATGTGATCAACTCATCAAAGCGTATATTCCAACTCCGAGATGCTTGCACTAGTCCATAGACGGATCGCTGGAGCTTGCACACTTTGTTAGTACCTTTAGGATTGAGAAAACCTTCTGGTTGATCTTATACAACTCTTCTTTAATAAATCCATTAAGGAATGCAGTTTTGACATCCATTTGCCAGATTTCATAAAATGCGGCAATTGCTAACATGATTCGGACAAACTTTAAGCATCGATACGAGTGAGAAAATCTCATGGTAGTCAACACCTTGAACTTGTCGAAAACCTTTTGCGACAATTCGAGCTTTGTAGATAGTAACACTACTATCAGCGTCCGTCTTCCTCTTGAATATCCATTTATTCTCAATGGCTCGCCGATCATCGGGCAAGTCAAGCAAAGTCCAAACTTTGTTCTTCTCATACATGGATCCTATCTCAGATTTCATGGCCTCAAGCTATTTATCGGAATCTGGGCTCATCATCGCTTCCCCATAGTTCGTAGGTTCGTCATGGTCTAGTAACATGACTTCCAGAACAGGATTACCGTACCACTCGTGCGTAACGTGCTCGCTTGACCCTCACGAGGTTCGGTAGTAACTTGATTTGAGATTTCATGATCATTATCATTAGCTTCCTCACTAGTTGGTGCAGGCATCACGGGAACGATTTTCTGTGATGAGCTACTTTCCAAATCGAGAGAAGGTACAGTTACCTTCCTCCCACTCACTTCATTCGAGAGAAACTCCTTCTCTAGAAAGGATCCATTTTAGCAACAAAAATCTTGCCTTCGGATCTGTGATAGAAGGTGTACCCAATAGTTTCTTTTGGGTATCCTATGAATACGCACTTCTCCGATTTGGGTTCGAGCTTATCAGGCTGAAGCTTTTTCACATAAGCATCGCAACCCGAAACTTTAAGAAACTACAGCTTAGGTTTCTTACCAAACCACGGTTCATATGGTGTCGTCTCAACGGATTTAGATGGTGCCCTATTTAAAGTGGATGCAGCTGTCTTTAATGCATAACCCCAAAACAGTAGTGGTAAATCGGTAAGAGACATCATAGATCGCACCATATCTAATAAAGTACGATTATGACGTTCAAACACACCATTACGCTGTGGTGTTCCAGGTGGCGTGAGTTGTGAAACTATTCCACATTGTAACTCATAACACAAATATTCGCCTCCGCGATCATATCGTAGAAACTTTATTTTCTTGTTACGATGATTTTCCACTTCACTCTGAAATTCTTTGAACTTTTCAAATGTTTGAAACTTGTGTTTCATTAAGTAGATATACCCATATCTTCTCAAATCATCTGTGAAGGTCAGAAAATAACGATACCCGCCATGAGCCTCAATACTCATCGGACCGCATACATCGGTATGTATTATTTCCAATAAGTCAGTGGCTCGCACCATTGTTCCGGAGAACGGAGTCTTAGTCATCTTGCCCATGAGGCATGATTTGCAAGAATCAAATGATTCATAATCAAGTGATTCCAAAAGTCCATCCGCATGAAGTTTCTTCATGCGCTTTACACCAATATGACCTAAACGGCAGTGCCACAAATATGTTGCGCTATCATTATAAACTCTGCATCTTTTGGCATCAATATTATGAATATGTGTATCACTACGATCGAGATTCAATAAACCATTTATATTGGGTGTATGACCATAGAAGGTTTTATTCATGTAAACAGAACAACAATTATTCTCTAACTTAAATGAATAACCTATCGCAATAAACATGATCCAATCATATTAATGCTCAACGCAAACACCAAATAACATTTATTTTGGTCCAACACTAATCTCGAAGGTAGAGGGAGTGTGCGATAGTGATCTTATCAACCTTGGAATTACTTCCAACACACATCGTCACCTCGCCCTTAACTAGTCTCTGTTCATTTTGCAATTCCTCTTCGAAGTTACTAATCTTAGCAACCGAACCGTATCAAATACCCTGGGGTTACTATGAACACTAGTAAAGTACACATCAATAACATGTATATCAAATATACCTTTGTTCACTTTGCCATCCTTCTTATTCGCCAAGTATTTGGGGTAGTTCCGCTTCTAGTGACCATTCCCTTGTAGTAAAAGCACTCAGTTTCAGGCTTAGGTCTAGCTTTAGGTTTCTTCTCGGGAGTGGCAACTTGCTTGTCATTCTTTCTTGAAGTTCCCTTTCTTTTCCTTTGACCCTTTCCTTGAAACTAGTGGTCTTGTTTAACCATCAACACTTGATGCTCTTTCTTGATTTCTACATTCACCGATTTTAGCATTGCGAAGAGCTCGGGAATCGTTTTCGTCATCCCTTGCATATTGTAGTTCATCATGAAGTTCCGGTAACTTGGTGATAGTGACTAGAGAACTCTGTCAATCACTATCTTATCTGGAAGATTAACTCCCACTTGATTCAAGCGATTGTAGTACTCAGACATTCTGAGCACATGCTCACTGGTTGAGCTATTCTCCTCCATCTTGTAGGCAAATTACTTGTCAGAGGTCTCATACCTCTCGACTCGGGCATGAGTCTGAAATACCAATTTCAGCTCTTGGAACATCTTATATGCTTTGTGGCGTTCAAAACGTTTTTGAAGTCCCGGTTATAAGCCGTAAAGCATGGCGCCCTAAACTATCAAGTAGTCATCGTACCAAGCTTGCCAAACGTTCATAACGTCTGCATCTGCTCCTGCAATAGGTCCGTCACCTAGTGGTGCATCAAAGACATAATTCTTCTGTGCAGCAATGAGGATAATCCTCGGATCACGGACCCAGTCCGCATCATTGCTACTATCATCTTTCAACTTATTTTTCTCTAGGAACATATCAAAAATAAACGGGGAGCTACATCACAAGCTATTGATCTACAACATAGATATGCAAATACTATCAGGACTAAGTTCATGATAAATTATGTTCAATCAATCATATTACTTAAGAACTCCCACTTAGATAGACATCCCTCGAGTCATCTAAATGATTACATGATCCAAATCAACTAAACCATGTCCGATCATCAGGTGAGATGGAGTAGTCTTCAATGGTGAACATCTCTATGTTGATCATATCTACTATATTATTCATGTTCGACCTTTCAGTCTCCAGTGTTCCGAGGGCATGTCTGTACATGCTAGGCTCGTCAAGTTTAACCCGAGTTTCCGCACGTGCAAAACTGTCTTGCACCCGATGTATGTGAATGTAGATCTTATCACACCCGATCATCACATGGTGTCTCGGCTCGACGAACCGTCGGAACCGTGCATACTCAGGGAGAACACTTATACCTTGAAATTTTAGTGAGGGGTCATCTTATAATGCTACCGCTGTACTAAGCAAAATAAGATGCATAAAATATAAACATCACATGCAATCAAAATATGTGACATGATATGGCCATCATCATCTTATGCCTTTGATCTCCATCTCCAAAGCACCGTCATGATCTCCATCGTCAATGGCTTGACACCTTGATCTTCATCGTAGCGTCGTTGTCGTCCCGCCAACTATTGCTTCTACAACTATCGCTAACGCATAGTGATAAAGTAAAGCAATTACATGGCGATTGCATTTCATACAATAAAGCGACAACCATGAGGGTCCTATCAGTTGCCGATAACTTTTACAGAACATGGTCATCTCATACAACAACGTATATCACATCATGTATTGACCATATCACATCACAATATGCCCTGCAAAAACAAGTTAGACACCTTATACTTTGTTATTGCAAGTTTTACATGGCTGCTACGGGCTTCTAGTAAGAACCATTCTTACCTACGCATCAAAACTACAATGATGTTTCGTCGAGTTTGCTGTTTTAACCTTCAACAAGGACCGGCCGTAGTCAAATTCCATTCAACTAAAGTTGGAGAAACAAACACCCGCCAGCCACCTTTATGCAAAACAAGTTGCATGTCCGTCGGTGGAACCGGTCTCATGAACGTTGTCATGTAAGGTTGGTCTGGGCTGCTTCATCCAACAATACCGCCGAATCAAAATAAGACGTTGGTGGTAAGCAGTATGACTATCATCGCCCACAACTCTTTGTGTTCTACTCGTGCATATCATCTATGCATAGACCTAGCTTGGATGCCACTGTTGGGGAACGTAGCATGCAATTTCAAAAGAAAATCCGATGATCATGCAAGATGTATCTAGGAGATGCATAGCGACGAGAGGGGGAGAGTGTGTCCACGTACCCTCGCAGACCGAAAGCGGAAGCATTAGTTTAACACGGTTAATGTAGTTGAACGTCTTCGTGATCCAGCCGATCAAGTACCGAATGTATGGCACCTCCGAGTTTAGCACACGTTCATCTCGATGACGTACCTCGAAATCTTGATCCAACAAAGTGTCGAGGGAGAGTTTCGTCAGCACGACAGCATGATGACGGTGATGGTGAAGTGATCCGGGCAGGGCTTCGCCTAAGCACTACGACAATACCTCCTAAGGAGTAAACGGTGGAGGGGGGAACCACACACGGCTAAGAAACAATTGATGTGCTTTGGGGTGCCCCCTGCCCCCGTATATAAAGGAGGAGGGGACGCGCCATGGGGGGAACCGACTTGGACTCCTAGTCCTAGTCGCCCCCCTTCCTTCTTTCGGAGGGAGAAAGGGGGAAGGAGAGGGAGAGGGGGGAGGAAAGGGGGCCGCGCCCCTCCCCTTGTCCAATTCGGGCTGCCCATGGGGGGGCGCCACCCCTTGTGGGCTGCCCTCTGTCTCCCCTATGGCCCATGTTGGCCCATTACTTTCCCCGGGGGGTTCTGGTAACCCTTCGGTACTCTGATAAATATCTGAAACACTCTGAAACCATTCAGGTGTCCGAATACTATCATCCAATATATCAATCATTACCTCTCGACCATTTCGAGACTCCTCGTCATGTCCCTGATCTCATCCGGGACTCCGAACAATCTTCGGTCACCAAAACACATAACTCATAATACAAATCGTCATCGAACGTTAAGCGTGCGGACCCTACGGGTTCGAGAACTATGTAGACACGATCGAGACACATCTCCGATCAATAACCAACAGCGGTACCTGGATGCTCATATTGGTTCCTACATATTCTACGAAGATCTTTATCGGTCAAACCAAAATGACAACACACGTTATTCCCTTTGTCATCAGTATGTTACTTGCCTGAGATTCGATCGTCGGTATCTCCATACCTAGTTCAGTCTCGTTACTGGCAAGTCTATTTACTCGTTCCGTAATGCATCATCCCGCAACTAACTCATTAGTCACATTGCTTGCAAGGCTTATCATGATGTGCATTACCGAGAGGGCCCAGAGATACCTCCCCAATACTCGGAGCGATAAATCCTCTTCTGGATCTATGCCAACCCAACAAACACCTTCAGAGATACCTGTAGAGCATCTTTATAATCACCCAGTTACTTTGTGACGTTTGATAGCACACAAGGTGTTCCTCCGGTATCCGGGAGTTGCATAATCTCATAGTCAAAGTAATATGTATATGACATGAAGAAAGCTATAGCAATAAAACTAAATGGTCAATATGCTAAGCTAACGCATGGGTCTTGTCCATCACATCATTCTCCTAATGATGTGATCCCGTTCATCAAATGCCAACTCAAGTCTATGGTTAGGAAACTTAACCATATTTGATTAGCGAGCTAGTCTAGTAGAGGCTTACTAGAGACTCGGTGTTTTGTCTATGTATCCACACATGTATCAAGTTTCCGGTTAATACAATTCTAGCATGAATAATAAACATTTATCGCATATTTCCTTCAAGAACCCCCTCTTCGCCCTATAAATTCCAAAATATTCCAAAAACCCTCGCGTAGACCCTAGATCAGAAGTTCTTCCGCCGCAAGGCTCTAGCCACGAGAAACCAATCTAGACCCAGTTCTGCTGCCGGAGGGGGAAATCATCACTAGTGGCCATCTTCATCATCCCGGCGGCCACCATGATGAGGAGGGAGTAGTCCACCCTCGGGGCTGAGGGTTTGTACCAGTAGGTATGTGTTTAATCTCTCTCTCTCGTGTTCTTGATATGTCATGATATTGATGTATTGCAGGCTTTGTTAATATAGTTGGATCATATGGTGTTTTCCCCTCTCTATCAAGTTGTGATGAATTGAGTTTTCCCTTTGAGATTTCATTTATCAGATTGAATACTTTTATGGATTTGAGAACACTTTATATATGTCTTGCTATGAATACCAGTGGTGACAATGGGGTATCGTATTGATTCACTTGATATATGTTTCGGTACTCAACTCGCGGATTCCCGAGGTGACATTGGGGTAATCTATGCATAGGGGTTGATGCACGTTCTTTTCTTTGTTTCTCCGGTAGAAATCTTGGGGCACTCTTTGAGGTTCTTTGTGTTGGATTGAGTATTATGAGTCTGAAATTATTTGGTGTTATTTTAGTACGAACTCTTGGATTGATCGATTGGAAAGAATAGCTTCGAGGTGGTTTTGTACCCTACAAACAATTTCTTCTTATGTTCTCTGCTGGATAAGAACTTTGAAGTGATTCTTTGTTGCACGTTGAGGGATAGTTATGTGATCCAATTATATTAGCATTGTTAAGAGATTTCACTAGCGAAAGTACGGACCTTAGGCCTCAGTTTCAAGCATTGCAATACCGTTTGTGCTACATTTTATCAATTGCTACCTTGCTATTTTTTATTGTTCCTATTACAAAAATTAATATCTACTATCCGTATTACACTTGTATCACCATCTCTTCGCCGAACTAGTGCACCTATACAATTTGCCATTGTATTTGGTGTGTTGGGGACACAAGAGACTCTTTGTTATTTGGTTGCAGGGTTGTTTGAGAGAGACCATCTTCATCCTACGCCTCCCATGGATTGATAAACCTTAGGTCATCCACTTGAGGAAAATTACTCTTGTCCTACAAAACTCTGCGCTTGGAGGCCCAACACGAGTCTACAAGAATAAAGTTGCATAGTAGACATCAAGCTCTTCTCTGGCGCCGTTGCCGGGGAGGTGAGTGCTTGAAGGTATATCTCTAGATCTTTCAATTGAATCTTTTAGTTTCTTGTTTTATCACTAGTTTGGTTTATAAAAGAAAACTACATAAAAAATGGAATTGAGGTTGCATCATATTATTGATCATCTTTATAGTATCTTTCTTGAAAATGATGGATCGGTAAATTGTGCTCACTTGTTAGAAGAAGAAGTCAATAAAATGTTTGGCACAAAATATTTGAATGATGAGAATGACATCAATGTTGTTAGTATGAATTATTTGAATATCCAAAATGCTGATGATTATTGCACTAGTCATGAGAAAAATGTTTCTTATAAGCATGTCAATTTTTGTGGAGTGGAAAGACTTTGTGAAGACGTGCCTTATAGGGAAGATAGATTTTGTAAGAAGCATAAACATGATAGAACCAATTCTTTGCTCAAAGTGATAGATGAATTTGCTACAAAATTATGTTCTCTTTGTCCTATTTCTTGTGAACTTTGCAATAAGGTTGGTCATCTTAATTTCCAACGCAAACTTTTTCATGATCGAATCATGGCCAAATATTGTAATGATTTGATCAGCTTGAACTTTATAATGAGCTTTGTCTATTTTTGGGGAGTGAAGAATTGACACATAAAAATAGTTGGTTTGAAGTATTCATTCTCACCGACGACATTGAAACTAAACTAAAGATTATCTATATGTTTTGCATGGTAAATTGCATTGAGAATGCTTATATTGGCAACTATAGAAAGATGGGAAAACCAATAGAATATAAAAGGAATACTAATGAAAGGTAAAGATTTCCACGTTCCCTCCTATTGTCTCTCATGATGAAATAGGTGACGAGGAGGTGCTCCCTATTGAACCAATCTCATCAATAAGAAGCTTGAAAAAATTGATTAAACCCACACATGATTTGGTGAAGAAGAAGAAGAGAAGAAAGAATAGAGGTAAAAAGGTATCTCTCCCAAATAATGTTGCTCCTATTATTGTTGTGCCTCATGAAAATGAATCAAAAATAATTGTGGAAGATGATGCACTTGATGATGATATTGCTTCTATGTCTTATGGCACAATGTCCGAGAGCACTATTGATGATGATTTTGTTATGCATATTGCTTGTTGTGATGCTTATGACTAGGAAAATAATGATACTTCTTATAATCTTGGTAATCTTTTTGGCACCAACTTGGGAAATTATGATGATAGCAATTGTTATACCGTTGGTGCTATTCATACTATTAATGATGAGAGTGATTATGCTTATGATATGCCAAGCCACAAGCTTGGGGATGCTATTTTTGATGAGAATGACATGTTTGAGAATTTATTTGCTGCAATTAATGTTTCTCCCAAGCTTGGGGATGATATGCTTAATGAAGATGATCTTTTTAGTCCCCCTACTTTGAATGATCAAATTTGCTATGATGATTGAATGCCTCCTATCTATGATGAGAACAAAGTTGCTATTTGTGATGATTATTGTGATGATACTTATGTTATAAAAAGTAGTGATAATTATTGTCATAATTTTGAATATCCTTTTACTGAACATTACTCTTTTAATGTGGAAACAATTTTTGAGTATTCGAGTTTCATATGATACTCCCACCATTGTGAATGAGAATTAAATTGATTATATGGAGAATAATAAATTTTCTATGCTATTGGATCATGGAAAGAATGCTTTATGTGATGGTTATATTGATGAATCTACTCATGATGCTACTGAAAATTATTATGAGAGAGGAACTTATGATTCATGATACTCTTGTTATGTTTCAATTCTCATGTTTCAATTCTCATCTTTCATGCGAGCATCATTGAACTCATCATGCCTAGCTAAAAGGCATTAAAGAAAAGTGCTTGTTGGGAGACAACTGAGGGAGTCCTGGACTAAGGGGTCCTCGGGCGTCCGGCCTGTTATCCATGGGCCGGACTGATGGGTTGTAAAGATATGAAGGCCGAAGACTATACCCATGTCCGGATTGGACTCTCCTCGGCGTGGAAGGCAAGCTAGGCGACCGACTATGAAGATTCCCTCTTATGTAACCAACCCCATGTAACCCTAGATCTCTCTGGTGCCTATATAAACCAGAGAGCATAGTCCGGATGGACATATACTCATTACCATATTCACATAGGCTAGACTTCTAGGGTTTATCCATTACGATCTCGTGGTAGATCAACTCTTGTAACACTCATATTCATCAAGATCAATCAAGCAGGAAGTAGGGTATTACCTCCATAGAGAGGGCCCGAACCTGGGTAAAAATCATGTCTCCCATCTCCTGTTACCATCGATCCTAGACGCACAGTCCGGGACCCCCTACCCGAGATCCGCCGGTTTTGACACCGCCATTGGTGCTTTCATTGAGAGTTCCACTGTGTCGTCGGAAAAGGACTCGATGGCCCCTTCAATCGTCAATAATAACGCCGTCCAAGGAGGAGTCTTCCTCCCTGGACAATTTTTTGTGTTTGGCGGCTTCGTACTGCGGGCCAACTCGCTTGGCCATCTGGAGCAGGTCGACAGCCACGCCCCTGGCCATCAGGTCAGATTTGGAAACTTGAACTATGTCGCGGATACCCGTGGAGACTTGATCTTTGATGGATTCGAGACTGCAACAGTCGCTCCCCCTCTCTCCGATGAACATGACTTAAATCTGTCATCGGATCACATCCAAGAGATGGATCCTGTTGCTGCAACAGCCTCAGAACTGAAGCAAATCGTGCCCTCCGAGGCCACAAAGTCCACGGCGTTGGAGCCTCACACGGACTCGACATCCTGCAATACTTGCATCAAGGGAACTCCGGACTCGTCTCCGGCTACACGTTCCGGATCAGGTGGGCCTGCAGACACCGAGCTGGATCGTTTATCGATTTCAAATTTGGCACTGCGGACTTCTTCCAGCACCCACCTTTTGGTGACGTGCTAAATTCTTTAAATAACTTGTCCTTGGAGGAGGACTCACAGCCGAACTATGTTCGGTTCTAGTTAAGGCGGATGACAAGGAATTTTGTTTCCCACCCGCCACCCACTTCATAGCCACCGTCGATGACTTAACCGACGTGCTTGACTATGGCTCCGAAGACATCGACGATATGGACGACGATGCCAACAAGGAGCAACGCCAAGACCCGCCATTTAGTGGACGCTGGACGGCCACCTCTTCGTACGACGTGTACATGGTTGATACACCTAAAGAATCTGGCGACGACAAAGAAGAGCCAGACGCGAATAAGCCTTCTGCGACGCAGTCCAAGCACCAGCGCCCCAAACGCCGCTCTAAGCCTCGACGCTCAAAACATGGCAACACTGGCACCGGAGAAAATAGCACTCCGGGCGACGCCGAAAACAACGAAGACCCTGTCGAAGCTACATCCGAACAGGAAGAAAATGATAACGGGCAAGATAACCCCGATGAACAGGCCGTAGAAGATGACTCGAAGGACGATAGTTACCGTCCACCCTCCAATGAGGAGACAAGCCTCGGCAACAAAGAATTCATCGTGCCTGAGGATCCTCTAGAGCAGGAGCGCTTTAAACTCCAGCTCATAGCCACTGCAAGGAGCTTGAAAAAGAAACAGCAACAGCTTCAAGCCGAACAAGATCTACTCGTCGACAGATGGACTGACGTCCTGACAGCCGAAGAATACGGCCTCAAGCGCCCAGCCAAGAGCTACCCGAAACGCAGACTGCTACCTCAATTCGATGAGGAGGCACCAGAGCACACATCTCCCTCGCGTAATGTAGAACGACCACCACGTGGTCGAGACAGGGCGACCAACCGGCCACACCGCGGTCGGGATAAAGCGGCAACTCAGATCGAACAGCAGCCTGCCCCACCGCCCCACAAAAATAGAGATGAAAGAGTTCGGGGTCACACATACGACCTCCGGCAGACCCTGGATAGTACAGCAAGACATACAAGATCGATCTACAGATCGCGAGGACGTGCCTTGAGGCACGACAACGGCTACCTATTCGGACGTGACAAACCTAACCACGCCCGGGCCGAATGCCGTAGACGGACTCCATTAGAGCTACGCCGCGATAAGGTCCGGTACAGAGGTGCCGCACACCCTCTCTGCTTCACAGATGAAGTACTGGATCACGAATTCTCCGAGGGGTTCAAGCTCGTAAATATCGAATCATACGACGGCACAACCGATCCCGCGGTATGGATCGAGGATTTGATTCTCCATATCCATATGGCTCGAGGAGATGACCTCCACGCCATTAAATACCTCCCACTAAAGCTCAAAGGGCAAGCTCGGCACTGGCTTAACAGCCTGCCTGAAAACTCTATCGGCAGCTGGGAGGACTTGGAAGAAGCTTTCCTGGACAACTTCCAAGGAACCTATGTCCGGCCACCAGACGCCGATGACTTAAGCCACATAGTTCAACAACTTGGAGAAGCAGCCAGAAAATTCTGGACTAGGTTCCTAACCAAAAAGAACCAGATCGTTGACTATCCGGATGCCGAGGCCTTAGCAGCCTTCAAGCATAGCATCCGGGACAAATGGCTCGCCCGCCACCTCGGCCAAGAAAAGTCGAGGTACATGGCAGCCCTCCCGACACTTATGACCCGCTTCTGCGCGGGAGAGGATAGTTGGCTGGCTTGCAATACGAACACAGCCAACAACACAGGCCCCTCCGAGGACAAAAACAGCACCGGCAAGCTCCGGTGCAACAGACACAAATGCCGCAGCAATGGCAATAACATCGATGACACAACAGTTCATGCCGGATTCAGTGGCTCCAAGTCCGGCCAGCGAAAGAAGCCCTATAAAAGGAGCAGCGGAAGACCATCCAGCTTGGACCGCATACTCGATCGTCCTTGCCAAATACATGGCACCCCAGATAAACCGGCAAACCACACTAACAAAGATTGCCGGGTCTTTAAACAAGCCAGCAAGGTAAACAACAAAAAAGGGGAATCACAGAGCGAGGACGATGACGAGGAGCCCCGGCAGCCGAAAGACCGGGGCAAAAGAAATTTCCCCCTCAAGTCAAAACGGTGAACATGATATACGCCACACACATCCCAAAAAGGGAGCGTAAGCGTGCACTCAGGGACGTCTACGCGGTAGAGCCAGTCGCCCCAAAATTCAATCCGTGGTTGTCATTCCCGATCACCTTCGATCGCCAAGATCATCCAACCAGCATCCGCCATGGCGGTTCAGCCGCACTAGTCCTCGACCCAATCATCGACGGATTTCACCTGACATGAGTCCTAATGGACGGTGGTAGCAGCCTCAACCTGCTCTATCAGGACACAGTGCGGAAGATGGGCATTAACCCCTCACGAATCAAACCAACAAAGACAACCTTTAAAGGAGTCATACCAGGCATAGAGGCCCGTTGTACGGGCTCAATAACGCTGGAGGTAGTATTCGGTTCCCTGGATAACTTTCGAAGCGAAGAACTAATCTTCGATATCGTCCCATTTCGCAACGGCTATCACGCCCTGCTCGGACGAACCGCATTCGCTAGATTCAACGCGATACCACATTATGCTTATCTCAAGCTCAAGATGCCCGGTCCACGTGGCGTCATTACAGTAAATGGAAACACGGAACGCTCCCTCCGTATAGAGGAGC
The DNA here is from genome assembly GCA_021605145.1 of Aegilops bicornis. NCBI lineage: Eukaryota > Viridiplantae > Streptophyta > Magnoliopsida > Poales > Poaceae > Aegilops > Aegilops bicornis. The sequence goes on from CM038672.1 coordinate 539,214,685, forward strand.
ACACAGCCGCCCTAGCAGCAGAAATACAGAACGACCTTCTCAAGCAGCATCATAATCAGGCTATCGAGCCCCTGGACACCATCAAGAGGGTCCGGACAACACAGCAGCAGGACAGCTCGGCTCGTCACGAGCTGAATTAGCAATTCGGCCTCCGTCCTAGCCCCGATGAGGCAATGGCATTACTGCCGCACGTACATCAACTACGCATTCAAAACCCCATGGGTATTGATACGTCTCCAACGTATCTATAATTTTTTATTTCTCCATGCTATATTATCTACTATTTTGGACCATATTGGGCTTTATTTTCCACTTTTATATTACTTTTGGGACTAACCTATTAACGGAGGCCTAGCCCAGAATTGCTGTTTTTTGCCTATTTCAGTGTTACGAAGAAACGGAATATCAAACGGAGTCCAAACGGAATGAAACCTTCGGGAACGTGATTTTCTCACCGAATATGATCCACGAGACTTGGACCCTACGTCAAGAAAGCCACGAGGTGGGCACGAGGTAGGGGGCGCGCCCTACCCCCAGGCGCGCCCCCCCCCCTCATGGGCCCCACGAAGCTCCACCGACGTACTCCTTCCTCCTATATATACCTCGTACGCACTTCAAACGATCGACATCTGAGCCAAAACCTAATTCCACCGCCACAACTTTACAGATCCACGAGATCCCATCTTGGGGCCTGTTCGGAGTTCACGGAAGGGGAATCCACCACGGAGGGCTTCTACATCAACATCATAGCCTCTCCGATGAAGTGTGAGTAGTTTACTTGAGACCTTCGGGTCCATAGTTAGTAGCTAGATGGCTTCTTCTCTCTTTTTGGATCTCAATACAATGTTCTCCCCTCTCTCGTGGAGATCTATTCGATGTAATCTTCTTTTTTGCGGTGTGTTTGTTGAGATCGATGAATTGTGGGTTTATGATCAAGATTATCTATGAAAATATTTGAATCTTCTCTGAATTCTTTTATGTATGATTGGTTATCTTTCCAAGTCTCTTCGAATTATCAGTTTGGTTTGGCCTACTAGATTGGTTTTTCTTGCAATGGGAGAAGTGCTTAGCTTTGGGTTCAATCTTGCGGTGTCATTTCCCAGTGATAGTAGGGGCAGCAAGGCACGTATTGTATTGTTACCATCGAGGATAACAAGATGGGGTTTTTATCATATTGCATGAATTTATCCCTCTACATCATGTCATCTTTGCTTAAGGCGTTACTCTGTTTTCTTGAACTTAATACTCTAGATGCATGCTGGATAGCGGTCGATGAGTGGAGTAATAGTGGTAGATGCATGCAGGAGTCGGTCTACTTGTCTCGGACGTGATGCCTATATACATGATCATACCTAGATATTCTCATAACTATGCTCAATTACATCAATTGCTCAACAGTAATTTGTTCACCCACCGTAAAATACTTATGCTCTTGAGAGAAGCCACTAGTGAAATCTACGGCCCCCGGGTCTATTCTCATAATATTAATCTCCCAACACTTTATTATTGCTTTTTGGTTTTTTACTTTGCTTTTATTTTACTTTGCATCTTTATACCAAAAATATCAAAAATATTATCTATCATCTCTATCAAATCTCACTCTCGTAAGTGACCGTGAAGGGATTGACAACCCCTAATCGCGTTGGTTGCGTGGAGCTATTTGTTTTGTGTAGGTACGAGGGACTTGCGCGTAGCCTCCTCTTTGGATTGATACCTTGGTTCTCAAAAACTGAGGGAAATACTTACTCGCTCTGCATCACCCTTTCCTCTTCAAGGAAATCCAATGCAGTGCTCAAGAGGTAGCAGGAAGATTTCTGGTGCCGTTGCCGGGGAGGTCTTCGCAAAAGTCAACATACCAAGTACCCATCACAATCTCTTATCTCTCGCATTACATTATTTTCCACTTGCCTCTCATTTTCCTCTCCCCCACTTCACCCTTGCCGTTTTATTCGCCCTCTCTTTTCCGTTTGCCTTTTTCTCGCTTGCTTTTTGTTTTCTCGTGTGTTGGATTGCTTGCTCGTCACGATGGCTCAAGATAATACCAAATTGTGTGACTTTACCAATACCAACAATAATGATTTCCTTAGCACTCCGATTGCTCCTCTTACCAATACTGAATCTTGTGAAATAAATACTACTTTGTTGAATCTTGTTATGAAAGATCAATTCGCCGGCCTTCCTAGTGAAGATGTCGCTACTCATCTAAATAGCTTCGTTGATTTATGTGATATGCAAAAGAAGAAAGATGTTGATAATGATATTGTTAAATTGAAGCTATTTCCTTTTTCGCTTAGAGATCGTGCTAAAGCTTGGTTTTCGTCTTTGCCTAAAAATAGTATTGATTCTTGGAACAAGTGCAAAGATGCTTTTATCTCTAAGTATTTTCCTCCCGCTAAGATCATCTCTCTTCGAAATGATATTATGAATTTTAAGCAACTTGATCATGAACATGTTGCACAAGCTTGAGAGAGAATGAAATTAATGATACGTAATTGCCCTACTCATGGTTTGAATTTGTGGATGATTATACAAAAATTTATGCCGGATTGAATTTTGCTTCTAGAAATCTTTTAGATTCGGCCGCGGGAGGCACTTTTATGGAAATCACTTTAGGAGATGCTACTAAACTCCTAGATAATATTATGGTTAATTATTCTCAATGGCACACTGAAAGATCTACCAATAAAAAAGTGCATGCGATAGAAGAAATTAATGTTTTGAGTGGAAAGATGGATGAACTTATGAAATTATTTGCTACTAAGAGTGTTTCTTCTGATCCTAATGATATGCCTTTGTCTACTTTGATTGAGAATAATAATGAATCTATGGGTGTGAATTTTGTTGGTAGGAATAATTTTGGTAACAACGCGTATAGAGGGAACTTTAACCCTAGGCCCTATCCTAGTAATCCTTCTAATAATTATGGAAATTCCTACAACAACTCTTATGGAAATTTTAATAAGATGCTCTCTGAATTTGAGACTAGTGTTAAAGAGTTTATGCTTTCACAAAAGAATTTTAATGCTTTGCTTGAAGAGAAATTGCTTAAAGTTGATGAATTGGCTAGGAACGTTGATAGAATTTCTCTTGATGTTGATTCTTCAAAGCTTAGATTGTCGGCGTTCTGGGAACGGGGGTCCCCAGACTTATCTGCCTGCGGCCTGCGGCGTGGCTCAAAGGAGGCCCAGGACAGCCCATCTTCATCAACGCAAGCTCAAGACCCTCGCGAGGGGCCAAGCCTCATGAGGCGGACGACAAGGAGCTTCCTCGGGCACGGCCTCGTCGAGGCAGCTCATGAGGAGGCGGGAGTTCAAGGCAGGGTACCTCGCGAGGTGCCCATGACGCAAGCCATGACGACCAAGGCGCCCGATCGAGGCGCCAGCCAGCAGCGTCCTCCTTTCCTCTTTGGTGCAAAGGGAGCAAGCGCAGGCGAGAGCATCAAGCAAAGGCATCCGTTCGGTGCAACAAGACCAAGACCAGCCCAACGGCTGGAAGGGAGTCATCGTGGAGCCCAAGCAGGCGTCATCACCAGAGCCTTTGGCAGGCGAGGACCAACTTTAGTCAGGATAATTGTACCCGCTGTTCCCCTTCAAAATGGCCAATTGTTGGCGCCCTTCCCGCTCAATATTTGGGAAGAGGCCAGGGCCTTCGCCTATAAATAGAAGTAGCCACCCCCAGAGCAGGGGATCCGAGATCCATATCCTCATCAAGGAACCAGTAGATAGAGCGACTGAACACCACCTAGCAGTTCATCGCACCCGCCAAGAATAGACCCTCGTGAGGATGTTCTTCCTTGTATTGTTCCTCATCAGCCCAAAAGGCAATCCACCACACCACACACTGGAGTAGGGTATTACACCACAATGGTGGCCTGAACCAGTATAAATCTCGTGTCTCTTGTGCTGTTCCGTTTAGTAGTTTAGGTCCCAGCGATTCGGCGAGGTGTGTGACGGTGGAGGGTTGGATCTCCGCGCGCACCCCAGTGTTCGAACCTCAAGGGTCTGCCGGAACCCGAAATCCGACATTTGGCGCGCCTTCTGTGTTGTGGTCCAGCCGCACAACCGCAACCAAGCCAACTGGAGAGACCCCCTTCTTCCTGGTCTACGGAGCCGAAGCGGTCCTCCCTCACGAGGTCAAGCGTCGATCCGCTGGGTCCCGCGTTCGGCGAAACGCTGCAGGACGCCATGGGACGGCCCTGGTGCTGGGGGAGGAGCGCCGTCGAGAAGCTGCACTGCGAGCGGCAAGGTACCAGCAGGCACTCCGGCGATACCACTGCCGCAACATCCGCCCCAGAACTCTCGAGGTAGGGGACCTCGTTCTCCGACGGGTCCTGTTGGGGATGTAACTACTGAATATAAACCGCCCTGAAGGGGCCGGTTTACCCTCGGCCATAATTGGGGCCCACGAAGACTCAGAAGGTGGCGATTCTTTGTAGAGCTTAGAGGCCCGGAGCCAGGCGAATTAGGGCCCATAATGGTAAAACCGCCATAACCATGTAACTTGTGTTGTAAGATAAGAGAAAGAAGAGATCGAGCCGACACTTGTATGAGCCGGCCTCGACTCAGAGACCGGCAGACGTCAACCGGTGTATATAAGGGGACGACCCGGCGGCGGTTTCAGGACATACAACAACAATTCGAGGCTTAGGCGAAGCTATTGCTCCCTAGTCGCCGAAATCACATCAATCCCATCACAAACTAGACGTAGGCTTTTACCTTCATCGAAGGGGCCGAACTAGTATAAACTCTCGTGTCTTTGCGTCCGCTTTAACCCCTCTAAGTTAAACCGTATGATGCCCCCGCGACTAAGTCCTTTCATGAGGACATCTGTCGTGACAATTCCACGACAGTTGGCGCCCACCGTGGGGCTATCGCACGATGGTTTGATGATCTTAGAGGGAAAGTTCGAAGGACTCGAAGGCTATGCTGTGGGCCGGATGACCAAGAGTCCTCGCGGCAAACTCTACATCGACGATGCAGGCTGGGACCCCGAGGCCGGCTCGATTGAGTACGGGTACCGGGTCCCCTTTGGTAGCATACACGTGTTCATCGGCAAGATCGGTGAGCCAGGGCCTGAGCCGGACATCTGCACCGACCTCGTCGAGACGGCTCGTGAGCAAAACCTGCCCTGCTAAACCGGGCTGTCAAGCGTGCTTCGTGGGAGTCATCCACGGAAGAAACTACGAGGACGGATCAGCATCGGTGGCGAAACCGTTGTCTACTCGGATGACGAGTCATCGACCGAGAAACCTGAATCTCTGTACCGGTACCAAGATGGCCGGATTAGGGGCTGTTCGACGGTGACAGTATTCCGGACCCCTTTGATCCGCCCAACCGGGTTGGAATATTCATGGACGGTACACAAGCGACGCTTCACTCCTCAACCGCCGCGACAATGGTCGCCGGTTCGACAGCGGCGGTGGCAGCCGGGGCAGGAGGCCCTGTGCCCCCGCCGGCTCAAGTTTTATCAGAACTATTTGATGCGTTGGCTGTGCTCATGGCGAGGCTAACCCGCGAGATCAAGATCTGCATAACGCAGAGATTACAAAGGTGAAGGAGCAAATCACTCGGGCTAAAGCG